>JAOPSE010000003.1:104347817-106747817 GCA_029449295.1 Zea luxurians | reverse complement strand
TTCTCTTTAATCCTCATTGTAAGGGCGAGAGACTCCAAGTTGTGGAGATTCCTCGCAAACGGGAAAGAGTAAAGAAAGAAGAACACCGTGGTATTCAAGTTGATCATTAGATCACTTGAAAGGGGTTGAGTGCAACCCTCGTCCATTGGGACACCACAACGTGGAGGTAGACAAGTGTTGTACTTGTCGAACCACGGGATAACTCGCGTGTCTCTTGTGATTGCTTTTCGTGTGATTGTTGTGATTCGCAAGAGCTCGCTTTATAGTCACTTGGTATTATCTCTCTAACACTTAACCAAGTTTTGTGACTATAAGTTTTAAGTTTTTACAGGATCACCTATTCACCCCCCTCTAGGTGTTCTCAATTGGTATCAGAGCCGTTCTCTTCAAGAAAGGGACTAATCGCCCGAAGGGATGGATCCTAAGGGAAAGGGGATGGTGATCAACGACAAGGAGAAGGAGTCCTTCCTCAATGAGCCAAAAGACGACAAGCCCACTGACTCGGGCTCAAGTCACAAGAAGAAGGACGGGAAGAAGAAGAGACGCATTAAGAAGATAGTCTACTACGACACTGACGAGTCCTCTTCTTCCCAAAGAGACGACAATACTAATGACCAGGAACAAGAGAAAAGCGGGAAGAGGGAAAAGAAGAAGGCCTACAAGAAGGCGAAGGGCAAGGCACACCTTGGCAAAGAGTGGGACTCGGATTGTTCTTCGTCCGACTCCGACGATGAAGGACTCGCCGCCATGGCCTTCAACAAATCGTCGCTTTTCCCCAACAAGCGCCACACTTGTCTAATGGCAAAGGAAAAGAAGGTAAACACTAGAGAAACTCCTAAGTACTCTACTTCTAGTGATGAGGAATCTAGTGATGATGAAATTGATTACACTAGCTTGTTCAAAGGATTAGATAGAGCTAAGGTAGAAAAGATTAATGAGCTAATTGATGCATTGAATGAAAAAGATAGACTGCTAGAGAGGCAAGAGGACATCTTGTATGAGGAACATGACAAATTTGTTAATGTTCAAAAGTCTCTTGCCTTAGAAATTAAAAGGAATGAATTACTATCTTCTGAATTATCTATTTGCAATGAATCTATTTCTAGCTTGAAGATTTTGAATGATGATTTAAATACTAAGCTAGAGTTAGTTAATAAATCTGGTCCTTGTGTAGAGCATGTTGTAATTTGCAATAGATGCAAGGATTTTAATGTTGATGCTTGTAATGAACATTTAATTTCTATTTCTAAATTAAATGATGAAGTAGCAAGTCTTAATGCTCAATTTAAGACTTGTAAAAGTGATTTTGATAAACTAAAATTTGCTAGGGATGCCTACACTGTTGGTAGACACCCCTCAATTAAGGATAGGCTTGGCTTTAAGAGAGAAGCCAAGAACTTAACAAGCCATAGGGCTCCCATTTTTAACAAGGAAAAAGGGAAGGCTCCTATGGCTAGTAATAGTCAAATGAATCATGCATTTATTTATGATAGAAAATTTTCTAGGAATGCTCATCATAATAGGAGTTTTAATGCTTATGATTCACATGCCATGTTTGGTTCAAGTTCTTCCTTTGTGCATGGTAGAAATATGCCTAGGAACAATGTTGTTCATCATGTACCTAAGAAAATGCAAAATAAATCTGCTACTGTTTTTCATGCCTGCAACACTGATTTTGTACTTTCATGTAAAAATAAGAAAGTGGTTGCTAGGAAATTGGGGGCAAAATGCAAGGGAGATAAAACTTGCATTTGGGTCCCTAAGGCTATTGTTACTAACCTTGTAGGACCCAACAAGAGTTGGGTACCTAAAACCCAAGCCTAATTTGCCTTGCGGGTTTATGCATCTGGGGGCTCAAGCTGGATTATCGACAGCGGATGCACAAACCACATGACGGGGGAGAAGAAGATGTTCACCTCCTATGTCAAGAACAAAGATTCCCAAGACTCAATCATATTCGGTGACAGGAATCAAGGCAAGGTTAAAGGACTAGAAAAATAGCTATTTCATCCGAGCATTCCATATCTAATGTGTTTTTAGTTGAATCGCTCGGGTATAACTTGTTGTCCGTTAGTCAATTATGTAACATGGGTTACAATTGCTTATTTACAAATGTAGATGTGTCTGTCTTTAGAAGGAGTGATGGTTCATTAGCTTTTAAGGGTGTACTAGACGACAAACTCTATTTAGTTGATTTTTTGAAGGAGGAGGCCGGTCTAGATGCATGCTTAATCGCTAAGACTAGCATGGGTTGGCTGTGGCATCGCCGTCTAGCACATGTTGGGATGAAGAACCTTCACAATCTTCTAAAGGGAGAACATGTGTTAGGTCTAACAAATGTGTTTTTCAAGAAAGATAGACCTTGTGCAGCTTGTCAAGCAGGCAAACAGGTGGGAAATCCTCATCACACCAAGAATGTGATGACCACATCAAGACCTTTGGAGCTACTTCACATGGACTTCTTCGGACCCGTCGCCTACCTCAGCATCGGGGGAAGTAAGTATGGTCTTGTTATTGTTGATAATTTTTCCTGCTTCACTTGGGTATTCTTTTTGCAGGATAAATCAGAAACCCAAGGGACCCTCAAGCGCTTTCTAAGGCGAGCTCAAAACGAATTTGAGCTCAAGGTGAAAAAGATTAGAAGCGACAACGGGTCCAAGTTCAAGAACCTTCCAGTGGAGGAGTACCTTGAGGAGGAAGGAATCAAGCACGAGTTCTCCGCTCCCTACACACCACAGCAAAATGGTGTGGTAGAGAGGAAGAACAGGACGCTCATAGACATGGCGAGGACGATGCTTGGAGAATTCAAGACGCCCGAGCGGTTTTGGTCGGAAGCTATGAACATAGCTTGCCACGCCATAAACCGGGTCTACCTTCATCACCTCCTCTAGAAGACGTCGTACGAACTACTAACCGGTAACAAACCCAACGTTTCATATTTTCGAGTTTTTGGGAGTAAATGCTACATTCTTGTGAAGAAAGGTAGGAATTCAAAATTTGCTCCCAAAGCTGTAGAAGGGTTTTTGTTAGGTTATGACTCAAATACAAAGGCGTATAGAGTCTTCAACAAATCATCGGGTTTGGTTGAAGTCTCTAGCGACGTTGTATTTGATGAAACTAATGGCTCTCCGAGAGAGCAAGTTGATCTTGATGATGTAGATGAGGATGAGGTTCCAACGGACGCAATACGCACCATGGCTATTGGAGATGTGCGACCACAGGAACACAAGGAGCAAGATCAACCTTCTTCCTCAACGATGGTGCATCCCCCGACTCAAGATGAAGAACAGGTTCCTCAAGAGGAGGCGTGTGATCAAGGGGGAGCACAGGATGTCCAAGATGAGGAGGAAGAAGTACCACAGGCCCCTCCAACTCAAGTTCGAGCGATGATTCAAAGGAATCATCCCGTCGACCAGATATTGGGTGATATTAGCAAGGGAGTAACCACTCGCTCTAGATTAGCTAATTTTTGTGAGCATTACTCTTTTGTTTCTTCTATTGAGCCTTTCAGGGTAGAAGAGGCCTTGCTAGATCCGGACTGGGTGTTGGCCATGCAGGAAGAGCTCAATAACTTCAAGCGAAATGAAGTTTGGACGCTAGTGCCACGTCCCAAGCAAAACTTTGTGGGAACCAAGTGGGTGTTCCGCAACAAACAGGACGAGCACGGGGTGGTGACAAGGAACAAGGCTCGACTTGTGGCAAAAGGTTATGCCCAAGTCGCAGGTTTGGACTTTGAGTAGACTTTTGCTCCTGTGGCTAGGCTAGAGTCGATTCGTATTTTGTTAGCCTATGCCGCTCACCATTCTTTCAGGTTGTTCCAAATGGACGTGAAGAGCGCTTTCCTCAATGGGCCAATCAAGGAGGAGGTGTACGTGGAGCAACCCCCTGGCTTTAAGGATGAATGGTACCCCGACCATGTGTGTAAGCTCTCTAAGGCGCTCTATGGACTTAAGCAAGCCCCAAGAGCATGGTATGAATGCCTTAGAGACTTTTTAATTACTAATGCTTTCAAGGTTGGGAAAGCCGATCCAACTCTTTTGACTAAGACTTGTGATGGTGATTTATTTGTGTGCCAAATTTATGTCGATGACATAATATTTGGTTCTACTAACCAAAAGTCTTGTGAAGAGTTTAGCAGGGTGATGACTCAAAAATTCGAGATGTCGATGATGGGCGAGTTGAACTACTTCCTTGGGTTCCAAGTGAAGCAACTCAAGGATGGCACCTTCATCTCTCAAACGAAGTACACGCAAGACTTGCTCAAGTGGTTTGGGATGAAGGACGCCAAGCCCGCAAAGACTCCAATGGGAACCGACGGACATGCCGACCTCAACAAAGGAGGTAAGTCCGTTGATCAAAAGGCATACCGGTCTATGATAGGGTCTTTACTTTATTTATGTGCTAGTAGACTGGATATTATGCTTAGCGTATGCATGTGTGCTAGATTTCAGTCCGACCCAAGGGAGTGTCACCTTGTGGCTGTTAAGCGAATTCTTAGATATTTAGTTGCTACGCCTTGCTTCGGGATCTGGTATCCAAAGGGGTCTACCTTTGACTTGATTGGATACTCAGACTCCGACTATGCTGGATGTAAGGTCGATAGGAAGAGTACATCAGGGACGTGCCAATTCCTAGGAAGGTCCCTGGTGTCGTGGAGTTCTAAGAAACAAACCTCCGTTGCCCTATCCACCGCTGAGGCCGAGTACGTTGCCGCAGGGCAGTGTTGCGCGCAACTACTTTGGATGAGGCAAACCCTCCGGGACTTTGGCTACAATCTGAGCAAAGTCCCACTCCTATGTGACAATGAGAGTGCTATCCGCATGGCGGACAATCCTATTGAACACAGCCGCACAAAGCACATAGACATCCGGCATCACTTTTTGTGAGACCACCAGCAAAAGGGAGATATCGAAGTGTTTTATGTTAGCACCAAGAACCAGCTAGCCAATATCTTTACCAAGCCTTTAGATGAGAAGACCTTTTGCAGGCTGCGTAGTGAGCTAAATGTCTTAGATTCGCGTAACTTGGATTGATCTAGCGCATACATGTGTTCTATGCTTTTGATCATGTTCCTTTATGCATGTTATTGCTTGTTTATGGTGCTCAAGTTGTGCAAGGGATCCTCGGACCTCACAAGTCCTTGTGCGAATGATGCACATCTTTAGGGGGAGAAATGCTACAACTTGACCCTTTGAGACTAACTGTGTGCTTGAGTTCTCTTAATTTAGTCTCAAAGGTGATTGAAAGGGAAAAGGTGAACTTGGACCATGCAAGACTTCCACTGCACTCCGATGAGAGGGTAATTTACTCCAAGTTCATCTCCATGCTCTTGTTGCCTTTTTACTCTTAATTAAAGATTTTGGTGAGACAATGGGGTTTAAGGGCCAATAACAATCCCGTTTTGGTGCTTAATGCCAAAGGGGGAGAAATTAAGGCCAAAGCAAATGGATCAGCTACCACTTGAGAATTTTGAAAATAATAGAGTTAGAGCTTTTGTTTTGGCAAAATACTCTTGTTGTCTCTTATTGTCAAACGTTGGTCTCTTGTGGGGAGAATGTTTGATTATGGGAAAAGGGGGAGTTTTTGAATCTTTGATCAATTTCTCTTGGAATACCTCTCTCTATGCCTCAACAAGTGAATTTGACTTAGAGATAGGAAATTGAGTTTGATTTGCAAAAACAAAACAAGGGGTGGCAAAGAATGATCCAAATATGCCAAATTTGAATCAAACAAATTTTTTGTTCTCATTTGCATTGATGTTGCACTTCTTTTAGTTGCTTTTTGGTTGTGTTGGCATAAATCACCAAAAAGGGGGAGATTGAAAGGGAAATGTGCCCTTGGGCCATTTCTATAAGATTTTGGTGATTAAGTGCTCCACACAAATGCTTTGAGTGATATTTGTGCCAAAGACTCAAGAAGTGCAAATCAAGATTAAAGGTATGTTTCTAGACTTAGTACATTGTTTTGAAGACTAATGTATTATGTCTAAGTGCTAGAAACAGGATAAATCGTTTTGGAGAAAAGTTGGCTATGTACAGCCAAAAGGCTGCTCGGTCTGGGTACACTGGACTGTCCGGTGGTGCACCGGACAGTGTCCGGTGTGCCAGGACCAGTCCCGATGAACAACCTACTCTCAGGTCTCAACCGCGGCGTACGACTATAAATCACCGAACTGTCCAGTGGTGCATCGGACTGTCTGGTGAGCCAACGGTTGACTGCGCCAACGGTCGACCGCGCAATCCGCGCGTGACGCGTGGCCGAGCCAACGATCAGATGGGGGCACCGGACTGTCCGATGTGCACCGGACAGTGTCCGGTGTGCCAACGGCTCCAAATCTTCAACGGTTGGTTGCGCCAATTTAGGAAAGCAATCTGCACCGGACAGTGAACAGTGGATGTCCGGTGGTTCACCGGACTGTTCGGTGCGCCACCCGACAGAAGGCAAGAATTGCCTTCCTGGATTGCTTCCAACGGCTCCTAGCTGCCTTGGGGCTATAAAAGGGACCCCTAGGCACATGGAGGAGCACACCAAGCATACTTTGAGCAATCTTAATCTCTCACACTCCGTCTTTGTGCACTCGATTGACATTCTTAGTGATTTGAGCTCTGTTCTAGTGGTGAACTTGTTGCGATTCATTCGAGCTCAAGTCTTGGCTGTGTGTGTGCGTATTGCTGTGGATTTATGTGTGTTGCTTCCCTCCCTTACTCTAGTGCTTTCTCTTTAATCCTCATTGTAAGGGCGAGAGACTCCAAGTTGTGGAGATTCCTCGCAAATGGGAAAGAGTAAAGAAAGAAGAACACCGTGGTATTCAAGTTGATCATTGGATCACTTGAAAGGGGTTGAGTGCAACCCTCGTCCATTAGGACGCCACAACGTGGAGGTAGACAAGTGTTGTACTTGTCAAACCACGGGATAACTCTCGTGTCTCTTGTGATTGATTTTCGTGTGATTGTTGTGATTCGCAAGAGCTCACTTTATAGTCACTTGGTATTATCTCTCTAACACTTAACCAAGTTTTGTGACTATAAGTTTTAAGTTTTTACAGGATCACTTATTCACCCCCCCTCTAGGTGTTCTCAAGAGCGCCGGGAGGTTTGCTCGGTGAGGGTGGCAGCGCCAGTCTTCCTAGACTGGTCCGACAAGCCTATCACCTTCGACCAAGGTGACCACCCCGACTTCGTGCCGAGCCCAGGAAGGTACCCGCTCGTCGTCGACCCGATCATCGGCAACGATAGGCTCTCCAAGGTCCTCATGGACGGAGGCAGCATCCTCAACATCATCTACGCCGAGACCCTGGAGCTCTTGGGGGTTGATCGGTCCGAGATCCAGGCTGGTGCGGAACCTTTCCATGGGATCGCACCCGGAAAACGTATCCTGCCCCTCAGACCGATTGACTTACCCATCTGCTTCGAAACTCCCTCCAACTTCTGAAAGGAAACCCTCACCTTCGAGGTAGTTGGGTTTCGAGGGACCTATCACGCGGTGCTGAGAAGACCATGCTACGCCAAATTCATGGCCATCCCCAACTACACTTACCTCAAGCTCAAGATGCCTGGCCCCAAGGGAGTCATCACCGTCGGGCCCACGTACCGCCACGCTTACGAGTGCGAGAATGCGTGGAGTACGCTGAGGCCCTCACTGAGTCCAAAGCTCTCATCGCCGACATGGATTGCCTCTCCAAGGAGGCGCCCGACGTGAAGCGGCACGTCGGCAACTTTGAGCCAGCCGAGGCAGTTAAGTCTGTCTCTCTCGACCCCAGCAACGACGCCAGCAGGAAAGTCAGGATAGGCTCCGAGCTCGACCCTAAATAGGAAGCAGTGCTTGTTGACTTTCTCTGCGCAAACGCCGAAGTTTTTGCGTGGAGTCCCTAAGACATGCCAGACATACCGAGGGATGTCACCGAGCACTCACTGGACATCCGAGCTGGGGCCCGACCCGTGAAGCAGTCCCTGCGCCATTTTGATGAAGAAAAGCGCAGAGCCATAGGCGAGGAGGTCCACAAGCTGATGGCTGCAGGGTTCATCAAAGAGGTATTCCATCCTGAATGGTTAGCTAACCCTGTGCTTGTAAAGAAAAAGGGTGGGAAAATGGTTCCCTACCCTCTGCCTCGCATCGATCAAATTGTGGACTCCACTGCTAGGTGCGAAACCCTGTCATTCCTCGATGCCTACTCGGGCTATCACCAAATCAAGATTAAAGAGTCCGACCAGCTCGCGACTTCTTTCATCACACCTTTTGGCATGTATTGTTATACTACAATGCCATTTGGCTTGAGGAATGCAGGTGCCACCTACCAGAGGTGCATGAACCATGTGTTCGGAGAACACATCGGCAGAACGGTCGAGGCTTACGTTGATGACATCGTCGTCAAAACAAGGAAAGCCTCCGACCTCCTCTCTGACCTTGAGGCAACATTCAGCTGCCTGAAAGCGAAGAGCGTAAAACTCAATCGTGAGAAGTGTGTCTTCGGAGTCCCCCGAGGCATGCTCTTAGGGTTCATCGTCTCCGAACGAGGAATCGAAGCCAACCCAGAGAAAATCGCGGCCATCACCAACATGGGGCCCATCAAAGATTTGAAAGGAGTACAAAGGGTCATGGGATGCCTTGCGGCTCTGAGCCGCTTCATCTCTCGCCTCGGCGAGAAGGGATTGCCCTTGTATCGCCTCTTAAGGAAGGTCGAGCGCTTCACTTGTACCCCCGAGGCCGAGGAAGCCCTCGGAAACTTGAAGGAACTCCTTACAAATGCGCCCATCTTGGTGCCCCCTTGCTGCGGGAGAAGCCCTCTTGATCTATGTAGCCGCAACCACTCAGGTGGTCAGCGCTTCGATCGTAGTCGAGACACGGGAAGAAGGGCATGCACTGCTCATCTAGAGGCCAGTCTACTTCATCAGCGAAGTGCTATCCGAGACCAAAGTCCGCTACCCACAAATCCAGAAGCTGCTCTACGCAGTGATTCTGACACGGCGGAAGCTGCGACACTACTTCGAGTCTCATCCGGTTACTGTGGTGTCATCTTTCCCCCTGGGAGAAATCATCTAGAGCCGAAAGGCCTCGGGGAGGATAGCAAAATGGGCAGTGGAACTCATGGGCGAAACACTTTCATTTGCCCCTCGGAAGGCCATAAAATCCCAAGTCTTGGCCGACTTCCTGGCTGAATGGACTGACACCCAGTTGCTGACGGCCCCAATACAGCCCAAACTTTGGACCATGTACTTCGACAGGTCGTTGATGAAAACAGGAGCAGGTGCTGGCTTGCTCTTCATCTCACCCCTCGGGAAACATGTGCGCTACGTACTGTGCCTCCACTTTCCGGCGTCAAACAACATGGCCAAGTACGAGGCCTTGGTTAATGGCCTGCGCATCGCCGTCGAGTTAGGGGTTCAGCGCCTCGACGCTCGTGGCGACTCGCAGCTCGTCATTGACCAGGTCATGAAGAACTCCCACTGCCACGACCAAAAAATGGAGGCCTACTGCGACAAAGTTCGGCGTTTGGAAGACAAGTTCTATGGGCTGGAACTCAACCATGTTGCTCGACGGTACAACGAAACCGCATATGAGCTGGCGAAAATAGCCTCGGGGCGAATGACAGTTCCCCCGGACGTCTTCTCCAAGGATATATATCAGCCATCCGTCAAAGTCAACGACGCACCCGAGCCCGAGGAGGCCTCGGCCCAGCCCGAGGTACCCTCGGCCGCCGAGGGTGAGGCCCTGCACGTTGAGGGGGAGCGGAATGGGGTCACACCGGTCCCGAACTGGCAGACCCCGTACCTGGAATATCTCCTCTGAGGAGAGCTGCCCCTCGACAAAGCCGAAGCTCGGCGACTGGCTCGGTGCGCCAAGTCGTTCGTTTTACTGGGTGATGAAAAGGAGCTGTACCACCGCAGCCCCTCAGGCATTCTCCAACGATGCATATCCATACCCAAGGACAAGAGCTGTTACAAGAAATACACTCGGGGGCTTGTGGTCACCATGCAGTGCCTCGAGCCCTCGTGGGAAACGCTTTTCGACAAGGGTTCTACTGGCCAACCACGGTGGCCGACGCCACTAGGATTGTACGCTCCTACCGAGGGTGTCAATTCTACGCAAGACAGAAGCACCTGCCCGCTCAAACCCTGCAGACAATACCTATCACTTGGCCTTTCGCTGTGTGGGGTCTGGACCTCGTCGGTCCCTTGCAGAAGGCACCCGGGGGCTTCACGCACCTGCTGGTCGCCATCGACAAATTCTCCAAGTGGATCGAGGTCCGACCCTTAACCAGCATCAGGTCCGAGCAGGCGGTAGCGTTCTTCACAAACATCATCCATCACTTTGGGGTCCCAAACTCAATCATCATCGACAATGGCACGCAGTTCACTGGGAAAAGGTTCCTGGACTTCTGCGAGGACCACCACATCCGTGTGGACTGGGTCGCCGTAGCTCACCCAATCACAAATGGGCAGGTGGAGCGCGCCAACGGTATGATTTTGCAGGGACTAAAGCCGAGGATCCACAATGACCTGAATAAGTTCGGCAAGCGGTGGATAAAAGAGCTACCCTCGGTGGTTTGGAGTCTGAGGACGACGCCGAGTCGGGCCACGGGTTTCTTGTCGTTTTCCTAGTCTATGGGGCCGAGGCCATCTTACCCACGGACTTGGAATACGGTTCCCCGAGGACAAAAGCTTACGACGACCAAAGCAACCAGACCAGCCGAGAGGATGCGCTGGACCAGCTGGAAGAGGCTCGGGACGTGGCCTTACTACACTCAGCACGGTATCAGCAGTCCCTACGACGCTACCACGCCCGAAGGGTTCCGCCCCGAGACTTCCAAGTGGGGGACTTGGTACTTCGGCTGCGACAAGACGCCTGAGGGCGCCACAAGCTTACCCCTCCCTGGGAAGGGCCCTTCATCATCGCCAAGATTTTGAAGCCCGGGACATACATGCTGGCCAACAATCAAGGCGAGGTCTACAGCGACGCTTGGAACATCGAACAACTACGTCGCTTTTACCCTTAAAATGTTTCAAGTCGTTCATGTATCTCGCTTTCTTTACATGCGTAAATAAAGTCTAACCATCAAGGAAGGATCAGCCTTGCCTCAGCAAAGCCCGATCCTCCCTTGGAGGCTAGAAGGGGGGAATCCCCTCTGCGTCAAAATTTTCCTCGGAAAAGTCTTCCGCCGAAACGTCTTTCGTGCATTTCGACTGTATCGATAACATAATCCTAAAAACGAGCAAGAGAGACCGTAAGCGGCAAGGCCGACCGAGCCGAGGGACTCCTACACCTCCGGGATACGGATACCTCACTCATCACCTTCCGCGAAAAGGTAGCTCACGCTCGGATAAGTGATTCTGCTACCGAACAAGTCCTAACGCTCGAAAACTTTTCTGCCAGAACGACTTTCGTGCCCTTTCAACTACGTCGCTAACAGAATCCCAAAAACAACGCGAGAACACGTAAGCGGCAAGGCCGACCGAGCTGAGGGACTCCTACGCCTCTGGGATACGGATACCTCACTCGTCACCTTCCGCGAAAAGTGACTCACGCTCGGATAAGCGATTCTGCTACCGAACAAGTCCAAACGCACGAAACAAGAGGAAAGAAAACGCAGCTTTATAATCTGACAATTAAAATGTCTAGGCCCCAGCGGCCGCAAAAGCCATACGCATACTTCGAGCAAACTGTTCCTGCAGGCTCAGACATCGGGAGGGGGAGGAGCAGCACGCTCGGCGCCAGTCCCACCCTCGGCAGGATGTGGCACGACCTCAGACGGCGACACGGGCGGAAGGATCTCCACCTCAAAGGAGGAAGCCAGCGTCACACTTGGGCCTTCGATGGCCACGTCAAGCCTCTGGACCTTGGCTAAGGCAGCCTCCTCTTCGTCGGGTAGGCAGTACCCCTCGCTGACCCGCTCTAGATCCACGTCGTAGTGGGAAGCGAGCACAGCGAAGGCCCGCCTAATGCCATGGTGCAGCGCCCCACGGAGTTTGCTGCGCACATGGCCGCCCAAGGCCCGCAGGTGACTCTGAGGGGAGCTACCCGAAGGGACATCATCGAGGCCAAAGGCCTGGCAGAAAGCCGAGATGGCCTCGGACATGGCCACACAGTCGGCCTCCTTCTGCTCAGCCGCCTCGGCAAGCGCCTTGCAGTTCTTGACAGACTCATTAAGAGTCGTCTCGAACTCTGCAGACAGCCGGACAACATTCTTCAGACACAAGGAGAAGAATGGAGACGAAAACAAAGTCGCGAAGCGGGCAAAACATACCTTCGGCCCAAGCGGACGCCTCAGCTAGCCGCTCCGTAGCCTCAGCCAGCTGACCCCCAAGGGCCTCAGCCCGGCTCACGGCCTCGGCAGCTTGGCTCCGAGACTGGTCCCGCTTGCCGATAGCCTGGCCAAGCTCCAGCTGCCGCTGCCGCATCTCCTCGGCCTGGGAAGCCACCTGCTCCCGGGCCGACAAAGCCTCCGCACGTGCCAACGCCGCCTCTGTCCGTGCCGCCGCTGCCTCCGACTTCAGCTCGTCGCGGAGCAACCGAAGGTCCGCCACCTCGGCGATCTGTTGGGCAAGGCGCTCGTTGGCCTCGGCAAGCGCGGCCCGCTGGGATCACAGCGACTCCCAAACATCGCTTTCGCGGCGAATGAACAGCGACTTGGCGGTGCTTGCAGCCGCGAGCTCCTGAGAAAGGAAAACAAGATGTCACAAAGAATGCCCTAGTCATGCGAGGTAAAGGTCTAAATCTTTACCTGGAAAACCCTGGGAACATCCCTGGAAAGGGTTTCCATGGTCGACCGCAGTGACCTCATCGCCGCCTCGGTGTACTCACGGAAACTATCCCGAGCCTTCTCCTCCAACTCATCGTTGAGGAAAAGGAGGGGCTCCGAGGTGCCGTGGCCCCAGAACCGAAGCGGCTGCCCACACCACTCATTGGGATTGAGCTGCGTAGGAGTGAGGCCGCTGCCCCCCAAGACAGGCCACGATTCTGCATGCCCCTCCACCAAGGCGTCGGGTCCCCCTGCGGCCGATGCATCGGGTACCACCGCCGTCGACATGCTGGGCCTCTCCTCGGCTAAGGTGGCAAGCCTCCGATCACCAACATCGGCAATGACCACCGCCACCTCCTCATGACCGAGAATGAGGAGGTCGGGGATGACCACGGGCAGTGGCGCCTTAACCATCCCGACGTCTGCGGCGACGGGCGGCTCCACGGGCGAATTAGTGACGGCCCAGCGGGAGTCGATACCGGCGCGGACAACAAGTCGGGCAGGCTCGGGGCCGCGGCCGTGCCAGCAGTCCCCCCGGCATGATGACCACTCCAACGAGGGGTCGGCCAGGGAGGCTTGCCCCATGGCAACTCGTGCCGCCTGGGCCCCTGTTGGAGGGCGCCTTGCGTGGAGGCCAACCAACTGGCATGGCGCGCCGCGGCACTGGCCACCGAAGCCGGCTTCGTCTTAAGAGCCTTCGTGGGGGCCAGACCAGCCAAGCCCTACCTCCGCTTGCTAAAAGAAAGAAAGAGCAAGTTCAAGGCACACAGCGAAAGACCGAAACAGAGGTATCCTCAGATACTTACCCGCTCCACAGCAAGACCAATCGTGCCTGTGGGGAGGCCCCTCGGGCCCCTATCCCCGCAGGCGCTGCCGGGGGCTGCCCAGCCGTCGGCTTCGGCGTCGTTTCCACCTCGGACGCCCGAGGCGCCGAGGGACCGGCCTCCTGTGCAGCCAGCGCGGGCACCTGCTCTTGGGGAACAAGCGGATCGACCTGACCCCCCAGAGTCACAACAACTGTCTCGGTCAAGGGATCAAGAACCCCCTCGGCCTACCCCCACTCCTCGGATTGGGACCTTGGTGTCCCGGCCCCAGGCGCTGATGGTGTCAGCCCACTTGGAAGCTGGCTCGGCGACTCCTGGCCCAGCCTCGGGTCCGGGCTGAGGCCAAGTCAGGCCGCCATGTCGTCATCTTCGTCGTCATCATCATCGTCATCATCGTCATCGTTAGGCATCTCTGGCGATGACTCCCTCGACAGCCCTTCCCTCGCCTGCCTCCGACGACGCTTCTCCAAAGCTTCCCAAGCCAGCATCCTCTCGCGAGCTCGGGCCTTTTCCGCGTCCTTCTTCTCCTTCTCTTTCTCCACGGCAAGCCTCCGTGCGGCTCGGTCCACCGCGTCCTCCGGAACCGGTGGCCGAACGGGTTTATAAATCCTCAACCCCTGGGGACGAACAAAAATCCCAACAGTAAGGATCAAAAGCGTAGAGAACTTGGCGCAAAACAGAAGGAGGATTGGACACTTACCAGGGACACATACCCGCGGTCGGGACACATCGCGGGCTGGCTAAGGGCGCCGGCATCTGGCCTCCCTACCGTACTTGTTACCCGCTTGAGGAGGTCGTCGGCGGAGAGGGAGGTCAAGGACATCCGTGAGTCCTCCTAATCGACCCCCGGCTTCATCTCCGCGAGCCACAACCGCTGCTCGGCCAAAGGGAGCACCCTCCGACGATGGATAGCGGCGACGACCCCCGTAGCAGTAAGGCCCGCATCGCGTAACTTTTGCAAGGCCTGCAGAATAGGCTGGAGCTTCTCCTGTCTCTCGCGCGTGGCCCCCCAGCGCCAGTTAGTGCCGACGGCGGTCACCACTTGTTGAGAAAACGGCGGAAGCATCATGTCGGCGTTTCGACCCCGGGGGGTCCCTGGACCAATGAGTAAATTGTCGCTGCGTGTCCCAGCCCAGATGGGTCGGCGCGAGACGGAGCACAAGGGGGGAAAACCAGTGAGGGGAAACCACGACCTCATGTTGTCCTGCGCCCAGGGTGGATGCGCTTGCAGTAGGGGGTTACAAGCGTTCGCGAGGGAGGGAGAGAGAGAGGGCGTGAGACTGCGCGTCAGCCCGTTCTCCCACGGGGCCACCCTCTCGTACGAGGGCCCTGGACCTTCCTTTTATAGATGTAAGGAGAGGGTCTAGGTGTACAACGGGGGGTGTAGCAGTGTGCTAACGTGCCTAGCAGAGAGGAGCCAGAGCCCTATGTACATGCCGACATGGCTGTCGGAGAGGTGTTGGAGCCCTGTTCATGTGGCGTCGTGGCCGTCGGAGGAGCGCCTGAGCCCTGTAGAAGCACAGCTGTCGGGGCTATCAGATCCTTGCTGACGTCTCCTTGCTTTCGTAAGGGGCTGAGAACCGCCGTCGTCATGGAGCACGCAGGGTACCATCATTACTTGTTTTACCGGGGCGAGCTAGATGGGACGCCGGTCTTGTTCCCTATAGCCTAGGCTAGCCTAGGCTAGCTAGGGGTAGGGTAATGATGGCCCCCCTTGTGGTGTGGTCGGTCCGAGCGAGGTGGTGACTCCTCCGAGGTCGAAGTTGAGTCCGAGCCCGGGGGTCGGGCGAGGCGGAGACCGTCGTCCGAGGTCGAGGTTGAGCCCGAGCCCGGGGGTCGGGCGAGGCGGAGACCGTCGTCCGGGGTCGAGGTTGAGCTCGAGCCCTGGGGTCGGGCGAGGCGGAGACCGTCGTCCGGAGGTCAAGGTTGAGGCCGATCCCGGTGGTCGGGCGAGGCGGAGACCGCCTTCCGGAGTCGAGGTTGAGTCCGAACCCGGGGGTCGGGCGAGGCGGAGACCGTCATCCGGGGTCGAGGTTGAGCCCGAGCCCGGGGGTCGGGCGAGGCGGAGACCGTTGTCTGGGGTCGAGGTTGAGCCCGAGCCCTGGGGTCTGGCGAGGCGAAGACCGTCATCCGGAGGTCGAGGTTGAGTCCGAACTCGGGGGTCGGGCGAGGTAGAGATTCCTATGGCGCCCGAGGCTTGACTTGGCTGCTGTCAGCCTCACCCTGGCAGGTGGCACCGCAGTCGGAGCAGCGCAGGCGGTGCTGTTTTCCTGTCAGGTCAATCAGTGGAGGGGCAAAGTGACTGCGGTCACTTCGGCCTTGTCGACTGGAGAGCTCGCGTCAGGATAAGGTGTGAGGCGATCCTTGCATTAAATGCTCCTGCGATCCGGTCGGCTGGCGAGGCGATCTGGCCAAGGTTTCTTCTCCGTGAAGCCTGCCCGAGCTGGGCCTCGGGCGAGTCGAAGGTACGTCCGTTGCTTGAGGAGACCCTCGGGCGAGGCGCGAATCTGCCTTGGTCTACCGTTCCTGCTCGAGGCTGGGCTCGGATGAGGCGAGATCGTGTCCCTTGAGTGGACGGAGCCTTTGACCGGTATTGCGCCCATCAGGCCTTTGCAGCTTTGTGCTGATGGGGGTTACTAGCTGAGATTAGGAGCCTTGGGGGTACCCCTAATTACGGTCCCCGACAGTAGCCCCCGAGCCTCAAAGGGAGTGTGGGTACTCGCTTGGAGGCTTTGCCGCACTTTTTTGCAAGGGGACCGACCTTTCTCGGTTGCATTTTGTTCCGGTGGGTGCGCGCGAGCGCACCCGCCGGGTGTAGCCCCCGAGGCCTCGGAGGAGTGGTTTGAATTCTTCGAGGTCTTAGTGCCTTTCGTGATGGCTCGGCCGGTTTGGTTGTTCCCTCATGCGAACTAGTCGTTGCCCGGGTGCATAGTCAGGTTCCGAGTTCTCGGGTTGGTATGTTGACGCTGTCAACGGTTGTAACACCCAAAATTCTGAATTTGGGATTGATAGAAGAAATCTGAGCAAAATACCATTGATAAATAATTAAACTTTATAATCCACCCTTTTTAAAGGTAAATACTCATAATAAAATAAATGAAGAAACACTATGTAGTAATTGTGCATCATGTGAAAGTTTAACTTGTGCATAAATTTGAAATCTAGAATTTAAAACTTGGTTTGATTTGAATTGGAAATAGGAAAGAAAGGAGAAATAAGAAAAGGGATATAAAAAAAAATATAAATAATATATATATAAATAAATATATTCAGAATTAATATCCCTAACTTCACAGAAAATAAGTTGAAATGATGAGCCATAGAGGTTTGAATTTAAGTTTGAATTCAAATTTAAACTTGGAAATGAAGAAAAGAAATAGAAAATAAAATGGAAAAAAAGAAAAACACCTTACTTGGGCTGCAACCACACATTCGGCCCATTTTCACTTACCTCCCGCGCGGCCCATCTCCAACGCATGTGAGCGCCGACACGCGGGTCCCACCTGTCGTCCTCTCACGCGCGCGCCAGCACATTCTTAACCCGGCGCCGACATGTGGGGACTCCCTGCCAGCCTCTCAATCATCACTGCGCCTTAACTCGCTGCCATGTGGGTCCCACGTTGTCAGCTCGTTCTTCTCCCCGGTAACAGACCACGCGAACTCGCGCGCGCGGACTCCGTCCTCCGCACCTTCCGCCGTGGACCGCGGATCTCGGCCCCGCGCACGCTCGGGCTCTCCTCGCTCCTATAAACCGGCCGCGACCCCCCCCCCTCTTCTCATCTGTCTGTACCAAAGCCGTGTGCATCGCGTGAGCTGGGAGGTGAGAGTGGGCCGCATGAACTGCCGCCGCGGACAAATCGCGTGTACACCGTCGATGGGGTCTCGACTGCGGGTCTGGGAGCTTCACCGCGTTCTTGGGGAAGTGCTCATGGCCATGACAGGGTGGCGCGGTCATCATGGCGGCCTCAATTGCTCATCGGAGCTCTTGCACCGCCGCCACACCGCTGTGCGCCGTGGTCGCGTCCTCTACTGCGTCGTGAGACGGTAAGAACTCCCCGTGCCGATCCGCCCATGCACCTACATCGTGTAGCACCAGATTTATTTGGGAATCGCGCACCGGAACACGCAGATTGGCTGTGGCCGGCCATGGCGCCGCCGTGGGAGCAGTGCTCCGCCGCGGGGGGGCCATCGGGGTGAACGAAGGCGCCTGCACCGTTGGATCGTGAATGGGAGGTCACGATTAGATCGCGATAACTCTTCACTTGATAAGATCCGGACCGTTGTAATCGAATCGGAGGGAGTAGATCAAATCGCGCTTTATTAAAACCTCAACCAACGATCTGCGATCCAACGGCCCATGTGCCATACCGGTTCGGCGTGGAGGGGTTTTAATCTGGATCGTCCGTACACGATCGGATGGATAGGAACGGCTCATACCCTTTTGGCTCGGGAAATTTACTTAAGAGACCCCGAGTTTCTGTTCAATTGACCCGCCATCCTATGCTGGGGAATGACTGAGTCTTGGGACTTCTTGCACCGAGCCCCCTGCAGTTTCTTGTAATTGAGGCCCAGTCCAGTGAATAGGAAAATCATAGAAAATGATTTAGAAAATGATTTTTAGTGTTAAAATAAATCCAGAAACTTAATTAATTCATAACTAATTCATTTTAGCTCCAAATTGAGTCATTCCAATTTCTAAAATTTTGTAATAATATTCTCTACCATTTAGAATCACTGTTTTGACATGAACTCTGTCAGAAAATTTATTTATCATTTAATCATATTATAATCACCTTAAATCTTAGGAAATTCATAACTTGAATTCTACAACTCCAAAATTAATAATTCTTTTTCCTGTGATCTTATTTTAATATGTAGATTATTAATATGTATTTTGCATATATGTTTGGTGTAATGTTAATTTTGCCTATACCATGTATGTTTGTATTGCTACGACTAGCAGTAAGGTCACGAGGATCTGAAAGAATCATCCTGGTACCTGGAATCTCAAGGCCCAGGCAAGTTGTGCCCTTGATCACTTCTTTTCACCTACTCATGTTCTAATTAATCATAATGATCTGCATAGGTTAATTTTGATGGGACCCAATAGGTTACCCTAGTTTGTCTATCTTTATACCTTGTTTACCACTGAACTTTCTGGGTAGTACTTGTGTAACACCCTGAATTTGGGGGTATAAAATTTCTTTGCTCATATTCACAAATTCAGGTGTTACTTCCTTTTCTCATCCTTCCTCTTTCTTTTCTCTCTTAATTCTATAGGAACTAAGTGCTTATTTTACTTGTAATTATAGTTTATTATGTTAAACCCTAAGGGAGTATGAATTGTTGCATCATGTTGAACCCTAGATTTCACTTTTGCTTGGTGCATAATTCTTGGAAGGTTTGGTTTGAATTTGTGGCTTGTTTGAATTTGAATCTAATGGAGAAAATAAAAAGAAAAGAGAAAGGAAATTCCAAAATAAAAGAAAAGAGGAAAGCAGCCCAAACCCGCCGCCCCCTCAGCCTTTCGGCCCATCAGGCCCAGCTCGCGCGCGCGCCCTCCCGCTCCTTCTCTCTCTCTGCGCAGCGGGCCCCGCCTGTCGGCGCAGCGGCCTCCCGTGCGCCCGCTCTCCCTCTCTCTGCTCGGCCAGCCCCACCTGTCGGCGCCCCCGCCCGCGCGTGCGCCATCTCCCTCGCTCTCTCTGCCCGTGGGCCCTCTCGGTCAGCCCCGCTTTCCTCGCGCCCGCGCCCGACCTCTTCTCTCTCTCTGCGTCGCGGGTCCCGGCTGTCAGCTTCGCCGTTCTCGCGTAACCGCCGCCGAGTCGCGCGTGCCCGCGGTCTCCGCGCCCACGTCGCGCGTGGGGAGCTCGCCCCACCTCGCCCTCGGCCACTTGAGCCCCGAGTCCCACTCGCCCTCGCCCCCTCCCTCATTTGCGCACCAACCGGCCCCCTCTCTCGCCCTCTCCCTCGCTGCGCGCACGCCCAGGCGCCATCGCCGTGAACCGCCGCCGCCCGAGCTCGTTTCCCGGCCGTCGTTGGAGCTCCGCCGCGTCCCTTGCCACGGTGAGCTCCGCCCCGACGTCCACGACCCGGGACGCGCCCCAATTCCCTCTCCCCCTCCCTATTTCTCTCTGCCCGCGCTCACCCGTCGTCCGCCGTGCAGCCGCCGCTGTCGACCCGGGCCACCGTCGCGTCTCCGTCGTCGCCGAGGAGTCCTCGGAGTTCGCCGTGAGGTAAGGAACCTCCCCCGCCCCTATTGCGCCTTGTCTTACATTCTAGCGCGCTTGATTTCTCGCCGGAGTCGCTCAGCGCCGCCGCCGAGCCACTCCACCGTGAACCGCCCCCCTCCGGTGCCCCTGCCCCGACCCAGACCCCACCAGAGAGTTCCCCGTGCCCTCCCCAGCCTCTCCGGCCACCCAGGTCGCCCCGGGAGCCGCAGGGCCCCCGTTTCCCTCGTCTCCGGCGAGCTCCTCGCCGCGAGGACGGGCGCCGCCGCCTCAGCCAGCTGAGGGAGACGGGAGCCAGCCGACCCGATCCCCGCCGTCTATCTTGGATCGGACGGCGCGGATTCAAATAACCCGAACCCAGCCTCAACCGTCCGTCCAAGATCCAACGGCCCAGAGTCGTTTTCCCCCGCCCCGTCTCTCTGCCCGTTAGGCCCCGCTTGTCAGCTCGCCCGCGCGCTCGCGCTGTCCGCCCGGCCCCGCTTGTCAGCTCGCCCGCGCGCTCGCGCTGTCCGCCCGGCCCCGCTTGTCAGCTCGCCCGCGCGCTCGCGCTGTCCGCCCGGCCCCGCCTGTCAGCCACCCCGAGCCGCCGCGCGCCCGCGCGCCCGCCGCAGGATCTAATCCTAGCCGTTGATCTGAGATCTAACGGCTGTAAGCGCCCGATACCCCTTCGCCCGCGCATTTTCTTAAAGAACCCCTCGGTTTTCTGGATTTTGCGCCCGCCGTCCCTGGTTTTTCGCAGTTAAGTCCTCAGCCCTTTTATTTAATTCAAAATAGGTCCTTAGGGTATATTTTTAACCCCTAAAACTTGTAAAATTCATAACTTTGCCATATGAACTCCAAATTAGGTGTTTCAAATTGCAAAATGTTCATAAAATTATTACCTATTTATTTATGCAATGTTTCCCTGCTGTTTCCATGTTCCAATTAATGGTTAATCATTAGGATAGGATTAAGGTTATTGGAACCCTATTTGAGATAAATAAAAGGTAGTATACTTTAATAAAAGTTGGGGCACTTAAGTTTATAGACTCAAACCCTTAAGTTTAGGAACTTAAACCAGATAATTATTTAATTCCACCACTGACTTAAACTTGATTAGTGAATAATGAATCTTTTGTATAGTCCTCTACCCCAGACCTAGGGAACACCAAAGTGCCTATCCCTTTTCTGTTATGAGCTTGTGACCACTCTCTGCTGCATATGTTTGGCATATTGTTTTTGTTTGTTATTTTCCCAAGTGCATAGTGTGAATGATTGCTTTACGTAGACAACGAGCAGTCTGTGTTTCCCGAGGCAGTTGCAGAGGAAGTCCCTGATCAGCAGCTTGGTGAAGGCAAGTGTCCTCTGACCCATTATGTCCTATTCATTTATAACTTACTGTCCCGCATTACTTACTTGAAACCTAAGGATTGACTAGCTTTACACTTTACTTTATCCTTGATGACCTTATGGGCTATTATGGTTAGCATTCTGCTACTGCCTTAACTTAATCAATGAACATGATGTGAATATTTATGATACTGTTATCCTGGTTATGTTGATGATCTTGTGATACTCTAGGGGGCTCAGGCTGTTTCCTGAGTACCTCTCCGTAAGGACCTGTTCGTTGAGAGACCACCCGGGATAACAGTGCAACCATGAGGGTGAAATGGGGCGCCCTTAGCTAAATAATTAGAGGAACTAGAGGTGTAGTTGCTTCGCCGTCGTGCCGTCAATGGGGTCCAGGCACAGTGCTTGCTCTGCCGAGGCTGAGTGCCGAGGTTCTTTCGTTTTGCTTTTGTTAGTCACTCTCCTGCGGGGAGGAGTACTGTGTTTATCAAACTGGAGAAACCTAAAGGGCAGCTATGATCTCTAGGGAATCTTTGTAACAGCTACGTAGTGATACCCTGCCGGACCACCTAGGTAGTGGTCAATGGGGATTAGCTCTCCCCGGGCAGAAAGGGAATCATGACTCATGGGTAAAGTGTGCGACCTCTGCAGAGGGTAGTGAAACTGATATATCAGCCGTGCTCACGGTTAAGAGCAACCTTGGGATCCTCTTTGATTAGAGATACAAATGGTTCGAGATACAAGGATTATGTTATGATTTTGGTTCGAATATGATGATGTTGTTCCTCGATGAGGAAAGGGTTCATGGGCTGGTTAATGATAAAATCTGGCTTCTACTAATGATAAATACCTGACCAACTAAAAGCAACTGCTTGAGCCTAACCCCACATAAAGCTAGTCCACTTCAGCCAAACGGGACATTTGCTGAGTACGTTGATGTGTGCTCATCCTTGCTTTACCACAAAACACCAGGTTGTCCGCATTGTAACCACTGCTCCGGAGAAGGCGAAGCCGTGGAAGGAGACTTCCAGGAGTTTCAAGACTACGATGAATTCTAGGTGTGGGTTGGCGGCAACCCCCAGTCAGCTGCCTGTGAAGGCCTTATCTTTACTGCGTTTCGCTAGCACTTTGATTAATCTGTTAAGTTGATGACTATGTGGATGTCTATGACTCTGTGATGTAACAAGTTTTTACTCTATTATGTTATTATTCGAGCATTGTGCGATGATGTTCATTTATGTAATCACTGTGTACGTGAGTTCTGATCCTGGCACGTACATAGTCCGCATTCGGTTTGCCCTCCAAAACCGGGTGTGACATAAGTGGTATCAAAGCCGTGCTGACTGTAGGACCGCTGACCTAGAGTAGCACTGGTCGTACTAAGGACTATTGACCTTCCCCTCTCACCTTGACCTCTGATGTTACTTCAAAAGTCGGTCACCTCGACCAACCCTATGTTTTACTACATATATATGTACTATATTATACCTTGTTAAAATTTTTTTATCTTATTCTGTCTATGGTTTATTCACTTGTCATATTAGTTCTGCTCTTACTCTTATGCTTACGGTGTCTTTTGTAGATGGCTCGTCTTAGACACACTGCACGTAAGTCGGTGATTCCTTTCCTGCTGTCTCGACTTGCGGAGCGTCCTCTGCACCGCACCGTGTCCGGTCAGTCGAGTCACCTGGAGAGGCTGCACCACCGCCTGCGTGAGGAGCAGGAACGCCGACGCCAGCACAGAGAGCAGCAGGGCTCTTCCTCCTCATCCCAGCATGAGGTGGAGTCCGTGAGGCCCCGTTCCTCTGTTGCCCAGCTGGAGGCGCCCCTTGCACCACCCCGGGACGTCCCGGCTGTTGGAGGAGGACCTGGAGGAGACCCCGACGACGACGACTCAGACCACAGCACGGAGTCTTCTGAGCCGCAGGAGGCGGAAGGATGGGTCGCCCGACCCATCACCCGTGACGCCGCTCGCGGTTGTCACTTCCACGACGCACTCGACACCTTGCTGCGCCAGGCTTTCGACCGGCACACCTGGTCGATCGAGTATCGTTGTGTAGTCTACCAGCACAGTCGCGGGAGGTACCCGGACCGCTGGGAGGCTACCTGCCTAGTTCGCCGTCCGGAGGATGACCTCCGGGGTGCGGAGGCCGTTTCGGAGCACTATTCCATCTCCGAGAGGGACACTGCAGAGGCGGCTATGCAGGATGCAGCACGACGTGCACTCTCCCAGTACTGTTCTTTGTTCGGTGGCGTGGCCGACGGTCTTAACCTTCGGTACTACCCCCGCCGCCCTACTGGCAGCACAGAGAGTGTGGTTGTCTCCCCTGTTGGTGAGGCTAACCCTAGGTTGAGCAGCACAGTCAACCTAGTCGCAGTGCTTAACACTGAGCTGGATCACTCTCTGGACGAGCTGAGCAGGGCTCGAACGGAGATTGCGGAGTTGCGTGCTGAGCTGGCAGAGCGCCATCACCAGGAGGGTGGTTCTCCCGCTCCTGTTGGGACTCAGCACCCATACCGCTCGCCGCCACGTGGTCATCACACTTATGGTTCCCCTGTCTGTAAGACCAGGATAGATTTGGATCCTTAGATCGTTAGCGTCGAATTTTGTAATAATTCTTAAGTTAGATGTCTCAGTCTTAGATAGTTAGTTTAGTTTGCTTAACAGTTGCTTCCATTCAGTTTAGTTTGCTTATCAGTTGCTTGCATGCTTGTTATGATGAACTTGTGCTGGATTTGGGTCTTTGTAATGACTGTTGCCAACCTGTGGGTTTCCCCTGCAGTTTGGCCTAGCTAGTAATGTTAATAAAGTCAGTTATTTAGTTGGGAAGCCATTTACTTCTACTTTCCTTCTCATCTGGGAAGCTGTGTTGAATCATTATGAGGATCAGTGAAACTTTTTGTTCACTCAGTGTCATGAAGAATTCTGTGTTCTCTTTTCTTATGCTGGAGGATTGTAAGATCAATGCTGATGTATGAATGTCTCCCACAGATGTCTGACAACAGGCGCCGATGCAACAGGCGTGCTCAGCAAGAGCAGCATGACCAGCAGGAGGAGCACCAGAGGCAGCCTCCCCCACCACCCCCGATGACAGTGGAGCAGATGTTCTTGATGCAGACTCAGGCAGTGCAGGCCATTGGGCAGACTCTGGCAGCCATGCAGCAGGCTCAACAGCAACCCCAACCCCAGTTGCAAGTGCAGATGCCCCAGATGCCACGGGATAAGCGTGGTGAGTTCATGAGAGGGCACCCTCCTACCTTCGCCCATTCTGCCGACCCCATGGATGCAGAAGACTGGCTGCGCGCAGTGGAGAGAGAACTGCGCACCGCTCAATGTGACGACAGGGAGAAGGTTCTGTATGGCCCCCGTCAGCTAAGGGGAGCAGCCCAGTCCTGGTGGGAGTCCTACCTCGCCACACATGCTGACCCCGAAGCCATCACCTGGGAGGAATTTAGTGAGAGCTTCCGCAGATACCATGTGCCGGAGGGACTGATGATCGTGAAGAAGGAAGAGTTTCTGGCTCTGAAGCAGGGACCCCTGTCTGTTAGTGAATACAGAGACAAGTTTCTGCAGCTATCTCGTTATGCACCTGAGGATGTCAACACTGATGCTAAAAGGCAGTACAGGTTCATGAGGGGTTTGGTGGATCCCCTGCATTACCAGCTGATGAATCACACCTTCCCCACCTTTCAGCACCTGATCGATAGGGCAGTTATGACTGAGAAGAAGCGTAAGGATATGGAAGATCGGAAGCGCAAGATGAGTGGACCCCAGTCCGGAAGCATCAGCCGTCCACGTTTCTCAGGCAGTTCATCTCAGCAAGGCAGGCCCGGCCACCCACAGGGATATCAAAATCAGAATCAGCGTCCGCATCAGCAGCAGTTCCAGAGGCAGTACCCCCAACAGCAGCAGCAGTATCGTCAGAACAGCCAGCAGGGAGGTAATCAGTATCAGAAGCAGAACAACCAGGCACCTCGCCTTCCTGCCCCAGCAGCAAACCAGAGCAACCAGGCAGCCCCAGCACAAGGAGGAGGCAGAGGATGTTTCCACTGCGGAGAGCAAGGCCACTGGGCGATGCAGTGCCCGAAGAAGGCGGCGCAGCAGCAGACCAACCCCAATGCTCCAACAAGGCAAGGTGTACTGCAGCCGACAGCAGGCAATCGTAACCAAGCATACAACCGTGGAAAGGTGAACCACTTGGAGGCCGAAGCGATCCAGGATGCACCAGATGTGGCAGTAGGTATGTTTTCAGTCGAATCTCATCCCACGAAAGTGCTATTTGATACTGGTGCAACCCATTCATTTGTCACTGCAACCTGGGTAGAATTGCATAACATCTCAGTAGAGGCAATGATGCCGCCCATGAGGATTAATTCAGTTGGTGGCAAGGTGCAAACAGATAAAATATGCTCAAATATAAGGGTGGAAATAAGGGGGATAGGGTTCCCCAGCGACTTAATAGTAATAGACACCCCTGGGATAGATGTCATTCTAGGGATGAATTGGTTAATGAAATATGAAGCGAATGTTAGCTGTGACAAGAGGACCGTAACATTGAAGTCCCCGTCAGGAGAAGAGGTAGTGGCCGAACTAAGGATGCCTAAATCAGCGGAGGGTGTCTGTCACCGGATTTCAGTTGATAGTAAGGAGCCCAACCCGCTCGAGACTATCAAGGTTGTGTCGGACTTTCCGGACGTATTTCCCGAGGAGCTTACGGGCATGCCACCCGAGAGAAAAGTTGAGTTTGCTATAGAGCTTATCCCTGGTACCGCCCCCATTTCCAAAAGAGCCTACCGAGTGTCTGGACCAGAATTGGTGGAACTCAAGAAGCAGATAGACGAGATGTTAGAGAAGGGTTACATCAGACCAAGTACCTCGCCTTGGGCCGCTCCGGTGTTGTTTGTAGAGAAGAAAGATGGTACCAAAAGGATGTGCATAGACTACAGAGCCTT
Organism: Zea luxurians; assembly: GCA_029449295.1. Taxonomy (NCBI): domain Eukaryota; kingdom Viridiplantae; phylum Streptophyta; class Magnoliopsida; order Poales; family Poaceae; genus Zea; species Zea luxurians. The sequence goes on along the minus strand of JAOPSE010000003.1, from coordinate 106,721,748 downwards.
GAATGAAGTCACTGTCAAGAACAAGTACCCCCTGCCAAGGATAGAAGATTTGTTTGACCAGCTCAGAGGTGCCAGCGTATTCTCGAAGATAGATCTGAGATCAGGTTACCATCAGCTCAGAATCCGACCCTCGGACATACCGAAGACGGCATTCATCACCAAGTACGGGTTATATGAATTCACAGTTATGTCCTTTGGTTTGACAAATGCGCCAGCTTTCTTTATGTACCTGATGAACAGTGTGTTCATGGATTATCTGGACAAGTTTGTGGTAGTGTTTATCGATGATATTCTCATATACTCTCAAAGTGAGGAAGATCATGTAGAGCATTTGAAGATGGCATTGCAAAGGCTTCGAGAGCATCAGTTGTATGCCAAGCTGAGCAAATGTGAGTTCTGGATTCATGAAGTCTTGTTTCTGGGTCACATCATAAATCAAGATGGGTTGGCAGTGGATCCAAAGAAGGTAGCAGATATCCTAAACTGGAAAGCACCAAAGGATGTTCGTGGGATCAAGAGCTTCATTGGAATGGCTGGGTATTACAGGCGTTTCATCGAAGGCTTCTCAAAGATTGCAAGACCAATGACAGCGTTACTAGCGAAGAAAGTTGAGTTCAAGTGGACCCAAAAGTGTCAGGAAGCATTTGAAGAACTGAAAAATAGATTGACTACAGCTCCGGTGTTAGTCCTGCCTGATGTTCACAAGCCATTCTCAGTGTATTGTGATGCTTCTTACACCGGATTGGGATGCGTGCTAATGCAAGAAGGAAGAGTTGTAGCATATTCATCTCGGCAGCTGAAGATCCATGAGAAAAATTATCCCACACATGACCTGGAGTTGGCAGCAGTAGTTCATGCTTTGAAGACCTGGAGACATTACCTGTATGGGCAGAAGTGTGACATTTATACAGATCATAAAAGTCTGAAGTACATATTTACCCAGTCAGAGTTAAACATGAGACAGCGAAGATGGTTGGAATTGATCAAAGACTATGAGTTGGAGATACATTACCATCCAGGCAAAGCCAATGTGGTTGCAGATGCTCTGAGCAGGAAGAGTCAAGTCAATATGTTGGCCACGTACCCAATGCCATATGAGTTAGCCAAGGAGTTCGACAGACTGAGTCTCGGTTTCCTGAACAGTACGCAAGGGGTAACAGTGGAATTAGAGCCCACCCTAGAGCGGGAGATCAAAGAAGGGCAGAAGGATGATGAAAGCATCAACAAAATCCGGCAGCTAATCTTAGAAGGAAGAGGCAAAGACTTTCGAGAGGATGAAGAGGGGGTAATATGGTTCAAGGACCGATTGTGTGTCCCCGACCTCAAACCTATTCGGGAGCTGATCCTAAAGGAAGCTCATGAGACAGCCTACTCCATACACCCGGGAAGTGAAAAGATGTATCAGGATTTAAAGAGGAGGTTTTGGTGGTATGGCATGAAAAGAGAGATCGCAGAATATGTTGCCATCTGTGATAGCTGTCAGAGGACCAAAGCAGAGCATCAAAGGCCCGCCGGATTGTTGCAGCCATTGCGGATTCCTCAGTGGAAGTGGGATGAGATCGGGATGGATTTTATAGTTGGCCTACCTCGTACCCGGGCCGGTTATGATTCCATCTGGGTGGTTGTGGACCGATTGACAAAGGTGGCCCATTTCATACCTGTGAAGACCACATATACCGGAGCAACATTAGCTGAGTTATACATGTCACGGATAGTTTGCCTTCATGGTGTGCCGAAGAAGATAGTGTCAGATCGAGGAACGCAGTTTACCTCTCATTTTTGGCAGCAGCTACAAGAAGCTTTGGGCACACATTTGAACTTCAGCTCGGCTTACCACCCGCAGACAGACGGTCAGACTGAAAGAACTAATCAGATCCTAGAAGATATGCTGAGAGCCTGTGCGTTGCAAGACAAGTCAGGATGGGACAAAAGGTTACCTTATGCAGAATTCTCCTACAACAATAGTTACCAAGCCAGCTTGAAGATGTCGCCGTTTCAGGCACTCTATGGACGGAGTTGTAGGACTCCACTGCATTGGGACCAGCCTGGTGAGAGACAGGTGTTTGGCCCCGACATCTTGCGTGAAGCCGAAGAGAATATCAAAATGGTTCGGGAGAATCTGAAGATAGCACAATCAAGGCAGCGAAGCTATGCGGACCGAAGGAGAAGAAAACTGAGTTTCGAAGTGGGGGATTTCGTCTATCTGAAGGTGTCACCTATCAGGGGAGTCAGAAGGTTCGGAGTTAAAGGCAAGTTAGCACCCCGGTACGTTGGACCATATCAGATTCAAGCAAAGCGTGGAGAAGTGGCTTATCAACTCGACCTACCAGAAAGTTTGTCGGCAGTACACAATGTGTTCCACGTGTCACAATTGAAGAAGTGTCTGCGAGTACCAGAAGAACAGTTGCCAGTGGAGGGTTTGGAAGTCCAGGAGGATCTGACATACATAGAGAAGCCAACGCAGATTCTGGAGTTTGCAGACAGAGTCACCCGGAGGAGTACCATCAGAATGTGCAAAGTCAGATGGGGTCACCATTCGGAGGAAGAAGCAACCTGGGAACGAGAAGATGACCTGAAGGCCAAATACCCTGAACTCTTTGCTGACCAACCTTGAATCTCGGGGGCGAGATTCTTTTAAGGGGGATAGGTTTGTAACACCCTGAATTTGGGGGTATAAAATTTCTTTGCTCATATTCACAAATTCAGGTGTTACTTCCTTTTCTCATCCTTCCTCTTTCTTTTCTCTCTTAATTCTATAGGAACTAAGTGCTTATTTTACTTGTAATTATAGTTTATTATGTTAAACCCTAAGGGAGTATGAATTGTTGCATCATGTTGAACCCTAGATTTCACTTTTGCTTGGTGCATAATTCTTGGAAGGTTTGGTTTGAATTTGTGGCTTGTTTGAATTTGAATCTAATGGAGAAAATAAAAAGAAAAGAGAAAGGAAATTCCAAAATAAAAGAAAAGAGGAAAGCAGCCCAAACCCGCCGCCCCCTCAGCCTTTCGGCCCATCAGGCCCAGCTCGCGCGCGCGCCCTCCCGCTCCTTCTCTCTCTCTGCGCAGCGGGCCCCGCCTGTCGGCGCAGCGGCCTCCCGTGCGCCCGCTCTCCCTCTCTCTGCTCGGCCAGCCCCACCTGTCGGCGCCCCCGCCCGCGCGTGCGCCATCTCCCTCGCTCTCTCTGCCCGTGGGCCCTCTCGGTCAGCCCCGCTTTCCTCGCGCCCGCGCCCGACCTCTTCTCTCTCTCTGCGTCGCGGGTCCCGGCTGTCAGCTTCGCCGTTCTCGCGTAACCGCCGCCGAGTCGCGCGTGCCCGCGGTCTCCGCGCCCACGTCGCGCGTGGGGAGCTCGCCCCACCTCGCCCTCGGCCACTTGAGCCCCGAGTCCCACTCGCCCTCGCCCCCTCCCTCATTTGCGCACCAACCGGCCCCCTCTCTCGCCCTCTCCCTCGCTGCGCGCACGCCCAGGCGCCATCGCCGTGAACCGCCGCCGCCCGAGCTCGTTTCCCGGCCGTCGTTGGAGCTCCGCCGCGTCCCTTGCCACGGTGAGCTCCGCCCCGACGTCCACGACCCGGGACGCGCCCCAATTCCCTCTCCCCCTCCCTATTTCTCTCTGCCCGCGCTCACCCGTCGTCCGCCGTGCAGCCGCCGCTGTCGACCCGGGCCACCGTCGCGTCTCCGTCGTCGCCGAGGAGTCCTCGGAGTTTGCCGTGAGGTAAGGAACCTCCCCCGCCCCTATTGCGCCTTGTCTTACATTCTAGCGCGCTTGATTTCTCGCCGGAGTCGCTCAGCGCCGCCGCCGAGCCACTCCACCGTGAACCGCCCCCCTCCGGTGCCCCTGCCCCGACCCAGACCCCACCAGAGAGTTCCCCGTGCCCTCCCCAGCCTCTCCGGCCACCCAGGTCGCCCCGGGAGCCGCAGGGCCCCCGTTTCCCTCGTCTCCGGCGAGCTCCTCGCCGCGAGGACGGGCGCCGCCGCCTCAGCCAGCTGAGGGAGACGGGAGCCAGCCGACCCGATCCCCGCCGTCTATCTTGGATCGGACGGCGCGGATTCAAATAACCCGAACCCAGCCTCAACCGTCCGTCCAAGATCCAACGGCCCAGAGTCGTTTTCCCCCGCCCCGTCTCTCTGCCCGTTAGGCCCCGCTTGTCAGCTCGCCCGCGCGCTCGCGCTGTCCGCCCGGCCCCGCTTGTCAGCTCGCCCGCGCGCTCGCGCTGTCCGCCCGGCCCCGCTTGTCAGCTCGCCCGCGCGCTCGCGCTGTCCGCCCGGCCCCGCCTGTCAGCCACCCCGAGCCGCCGCGCGCCCGCGCGCCCGCCGCAGGATCTAATCCTAGCCGTTGATCTGAGATCTAACGGCTGTAAGCGCCCGATACCCCTTCGCCCGCGCATTTTCTTAAAGAACCCCTCGGTTTTCTGGATTTTGCGCCCGCCGTCCCTGGTTTTTCACAGTTAAGTCCTCAGCCCTTTTATTTAATTCAAAATAGGTCCTTAGGGTATATTTTTAACCCCTAAAACTTGTAAAATTCATAACTTTGCCATATGAACTCCAAATTAGGTGTTTCAAATTGCAAAATGTTCATAAAATTATTACCTATTTATTTATGCAATGTTTCCCTGCTGTTTCCATGTTCCAATTAATGGTTAATCATTAGGATAGGATTAAGGTTATTGGAACCCTATTTGAGATAAATAAAAGGTAGTATACTTTAATAAAAGTTGGGGCACTTAAGTTTATAGACTCAAACCCTTAAGTTTAGGAACTTAAACCAGATAATTATTTAATTCCACCACTGACTTAAACTTGATTAGTGAATAATGAATCTTTTGTATAGTCCTCTACCCCAGACCTAGGGAACACCAAAGTGCCTATCCCTTTTCTGTTATGAGCTTGTGACCACTCTCTGCTGCATATGTTTGGCATATTGTTTTTGTTTGTTATTTTCCCAAGTGCATAGTGTGAATGATTGCTTTACGTAGACAACGAGCAGTCTGTGTTTCCCGAGGCAGTTGCAGAGGAAGTCCCTGATCAGCAGCTTGGTGAAGGCAAGTGTCCTCTGACCCATTATGTCCTATTCATTTATAACTTACTGTCCCGCATTACTTACTTGAAACCTAAGGATTGACTAGCTTTACACTTTACTTTATCCTTGATGACCTTATGGGCTATTATGGTTAGCATTCTGCTACTGCCTTAACTTAATCAATGAACATGATGTGAATATTTATGATACTGTTATCCTGGTTATGTTGATGATCTTGTGATACTCTAGGGGGCTCAGGCTGTTTCCTGAGTACCTCTCCGTAAGGACCTGTTCGTTGAGAGACCACCCGGGATAACAGTGCAACCATGAGGGTGAAATGGGGCGCCCTTAGCTAAATAATTAGAGGAACTAGAGGTGTAGTTGCTTCGCCGTCGTGCCGTCAATGGGGTCCAGGCACAGTGCTTGCTCTGCCGAGGCTGAGTGCCGAGGTTCTTTCGTTTTGCTTTTGTTAGTCACTCTCCTGCGGGGAGGAGTACTGTGTTTATCAAACTGGAGAAACCTAACGGGCAGCTATGATCTCTAGGGAATCTTTGTAACAGCTACGTAGTGATACCCTGCCGGACCACCTAGGTAGTGGTCAATGGGGATTAGCTCTCCCCGGGCAGAAAGGGAATCATGACTCATGGGTAAAGTGTGCGACCTCTGCAGAGGGTAGTGAAACTGATATATCAGCCGTGCTCACGGTTAAGAGCAACCTTGGGATCCTCTTTGATTAGAGATACAAATGGTTCGAGATACAAGGATTATGTTATGATTTTGGTTCGAATATGATGATGTTGTTCCTCGATGAGGAAAGGGTTCATGGGCTGGTTAATGATAAAATCTGGCTTCTACTAATGATAAATACCTGACCAACTAAAAGCAACTGCTTGAGCCTAACCCCACATAAAGCTAGTCCACTTCAGCCAAACGGGACATTTGCTGAGTACGTTGATGTGTGCTCATCCTTGCTTTACCACAAAACACCAGGTTGTCCGCATTGTAACCACTGCTCCGGAGAAGGCGAAGCCGTGGAAGGAGACTTCCAGGAGTTTCAAGACTACGATGAATTCTAGGTGTGGGTTGGCGGCAACCCCCAGTCAGCTGCCTGTGAAGGCCTTATCTTTACTGCGTTTCGCTAGCACTTTGATTAATCTGTTAAGTTGATGACTATGTGGATGTCTATGACTCTGTGATGTAACAAGTTTTTACTCTATTATGTTATTATTCGAGCATTGTGCGATGATGTTCATTTATGTAATCACTGTGTACGTGAGTTCTGATCCTGGCACGTACATAGTCCGCATTCGGTTTGCCCTCCAAAACCGGGTGTGACAACTTGCTAGTGCTATATGAGGTTTTGGGTATGAAGATTACACCATTCATGATTATACTTTTGTTATCAGTTGTTATTTATGGTTCATGTTAAGATCATTATGTTAATTGGAACATGGAGAACCACCCGGGAAAACAGTGCTACCACGAGGGTGGAATGGGACGCCCTTGGCTGATTAATTAGGAAAGCTAGTGGAAGACTACCTTACCCGAAAGGGGCAAGGGCAGTAGGGGAGAGGTCAGTGTAGGGAGGCCCTCGGGAGGATTTTGCTGCGATGGCGGTCCTGCAAGGGATTCCTGCACTGGATCTTCCTATAAACTGTAGCGGGTTTTCGGAAGCTAGTGGAACTTTGTAAAGGCCTCGTAGTGGATCCCTAGCCATTCACCTCGGAAGTGTCTAAGGGCTTTGCAAACCCTGGCGACATGGGATACACGACTTGTGGGTAAAGATGCGCAACCTCTGCAGAGTGTAAAACTGGTATACTAGCCGTGCTCACGGTCATGAGCAGCTCGGACACTCACATGATTAAATTATGGAACTTAAACTCAATTTGTCATATGCATTGCATCGCAGGTGAAGTTGTTACTTTTGTTCTACTATTTAACTGGGATGGTATTTACTTATACTTAGTAACTGCTAATAAAATTTTGACCAACTTTAAAAGCAATGCTCAGCTCTAACCATCTTCTTTGGTAAGCCTTACACTTCACGTGAGCTCCCACCTTTGGCGAGTTCATGCACATTATTCCCCACAACTTGTTGAGCGATGAACGTATGTGAGCTCACTCTTGCTGTCTCACATACACCACAGGTCAAGAACAGGTACTGCAGGATGATGCTCATGGAGGATGCTGCGATGAGTTCGTGAGAGGTCTAGGTCGTCGTCTCCCAGCCAACTTTGGGTTGCTGGACCGTTGTCTCCTTATAATGTAATTATTTATTTTGTATAGAACTCCTGATATATATAAAGATGTGACATTCGATCCTGTGCCACTATACATCATATGTGTGAGACTTGGTCCCAGCATACCTGGTGTTTATGTTAGCACCCGGGTTTTGGATCCCTAAAATCCGGGTGTTACAGAAGTGGTATCAGAGCAATGTTGACTGTAGGACGAAACCTAGATAGAACTGGACAACCATTACCTACTTACCTTACTCTGATTTCTTTCTAAACTTTTCTTAATCTTTTCTCATCTATTTCCGCTTCACTCTGATCATTCTTATCTTTTCTTTCTAAAAAGACAAATGTGGATTTCACACTTTGAAATCCTGTGCCTAAAAGTGACCTTTAGGAATAGGAGACCTACTCTTAGGGACAAAAACAAAACTATTTTTATAAGTGTCTATGTATTTGAATGTTTGTTCTTATGATATCTGTCTGATTTGGATCTTTGATTGAGTGTGATGGGTTGTGGAGTAATGTCCACAATTACATCTGCATATACACATGGGTATAAAAAAATTATATTTATAAAATAACTAGACAGCCTAGATTATCCCCATTGGAACTTATCTAGCTTAAGAAATTTATCTTATCCTAAAAGATCTCATTCTAACCAATTCATCTTATCTTAAAAGGATTCTCCCTTATCTTAATAGATCCATCTCATCTTAAAAGATACTCATCTTATCTTAAAAAGACTTTATCTCATCCTAATAGATCTAACTGACCTCAAAAGACTTTATCTTATTTTTATGGATCCATCTTATCCTAATAGGCATACTTATCCACCCTAGTTTATCAACCATAATCTAATGCAAGTTAATTAGATCTTATCTAGTTATAACTAGTTATACCAATCTAAATTAGATCTCGTTTAACCTAATATGATTTAATCTAAAGTGACTTATCAAACATGTTAGATAATACTGATGAAATAGTTTAGACTCTACCCCTATAGGACAGGTCTTAACTTAGTTCACCCTGCACTAAATTAAGAATGACAGATCGACTTGGCCATATGCAACTACCTTAACCATCTGATGGATTGCATAGTCTATCAACCCCTACCTAAAACAAACTTGTAACCTACATCATGTAGTCTATCTCATCCATACCTATATTCCCCACCCAATAACATACACTAACTCCTAATTACTGAGACAAGACCGAAGAAGATGATCAACATCATCAAAGGAGGATGAGCACCAACTCAAGTCTTCAAGGATCAAGTGTGGTCACCAAGATGAGTCAAGATCCACAATCTTGGATGAAGTCTTTTCTTATCCTACTTTTTCTTATCCCAAACCTATATATGCCCTAAATACATCTTCTATCCTATAATAAAGTGGACATACATATATACACCCATGCTTTCCTAACCACCAGCTTCACCAAGCTACATAGATATAAATTATGATGATTTGTAAGATCTAGATGTTATTTTAGTTAGTAGATGATATGATATTATTTTAGAAGGAACAATAAGGTCTATTGACCCTATGTTTTGTTAAGGAAATATACCTCATGCTGAGATTTCTTTGTTTGTGCATATGTTCCAAGAGCAATATGAGTATACATCCCTTTTCTTACAAATCTCGAGGACGAGATTATTTTTAAGGGGGGTAGGATTTGTAACACCCAAAATTCTGAATTTGGGATTGATAGAAGAAATCTGAGCAAAATACCATTGATAAATAATTAAACTTTATAATCCACCCTTTTTAAAGGTAAATACTCATAATAAAATAAATGAAGAAACACTATGTAGTAATTGTGCATCATGTGAAAGTTTAACTTGTGCATAAATTTGAAATCTAGAATTTAAAACTTGGTTTGATTTGAATTGGAAATAGGAAAGAAAGGAGAAATAAGAAAAGGGATATAAAACAAAAATATAAATAATATATATATAAATAAATATATTCAGAATTAATATCCCTAACTTCACAGAAAATAAGTTGAAATGATGAGCCATAGAGGTTTGAATTTAAGTTTGAATTCAAATTTAAACTTGGAAATGAAGAAAAGAAATAGAAAATAAAATGGAAAAAAAGAAAAACACCTTACTTGGGCTGCAACCACACATTCGGCCCATTTTCACTTACCTCCCGCGCGGCCCATCTCCAACGCATGTGAGCGCCGACACGCGGGTCCCACCTGTCGTCCTCTCACGCGCGCGCCAGCACATTCTTAACCCGGCGCCGACATGTGGGGACTCCCTGCCAGCCTCTCAATCATCACTGCGCCTTAACTCGCTGCCATGTGGGTCCCACGTTGTCAGCTCGTTCTTCTCCCCGGTAACAGACCACGCGAACTCGCGCGCGCGGACTCCGTCCTCCGCACCTTCCGCCGTGGACCGCGGATCTCGGCCCCGCGCACGCTCGGGCTCTCCTCGCTCCTATAAACCGGCCGCGACCCCCCCCCCCTCTTCTCATCTGTCTGTACCAAAGCCGTGTGCATCGCGTGAGCTGGGAGGTGAGAGTGGGCCGCATGAACTGCCGCCGCGGACAAATCGCGTGTACACCGTCGATGGGGTCTCGACTGCGGGTCTGGGAGCTTCACCGCGTTCTTGGGGAAGTGCTCATGGCCATGACAGGGTGGCGCGGTCATCATGGCGGCCTCAATTGCTCATCGGAGCTCTTGCACCGCCGCCACACCGCTGTGCGCCGTGGTCGCGTCCTCTACTGCGTCGTGAGACGGTAAGAACTCCCCGTGCCGATCCGCCCATGCACCTACATCGTGTAGCACCAGATTTATTTGGGAATCGCGCACCGGAACACGCAGATTGGCTGTGGCCGGCCATGGCGCCGCCGTGGGAGCAGTGCTCCGCCGCGGGGGGGCCATCGGGGTGAACGAAGGCGCCTGCACCGTTGGATCGTGAATGGGAGGTCACGATTAGATCGCGATAACTCTTCACTTGATAAGATCCGGACCGTTGTAATCGAATCGGAGGGAGTAGATCAAATCGCGCTTTATTAAAACCTCAACCGACGATCTGCGATCCAACGGCCCATGTGCCATACCGGTTCGGCGTGGAGGGGTTTTAATCTGGATCGTCCGTACACGATCGGATGGATAGGAACGGCTCATACCCTTTTGGCTCGGGAAATTTACTTAAGAGACCCCGAGTTTCTGTTCAATTGACCCGCCATCCTATGCGGGGGAATGACTGAGTCTTGGGACTTCTTGCACCGAGCCCCCTGCAGTTTCTTGTAATTGAGGCCCAGTCCAGTGAATAGGAAAATCATAGAAAATGATTTAGAAAATGATTTTTAGTGTTAAAATAAATCCAGAAACTTAATTAATTCATAACTAATTCATTTTAGCTCCAAATTGAGTCATTCCAATTTCTAAAATTTTGTAATAATATTCTCTACCATTTAGAATCACTGTTTTGACATGAACTCTGTCAGAAAATTTATTTATCATTTAATCATATTATAATCACCTTAAATCTTAGGAAATTCATAACTTGAATTCTACAACTCCAAAATTAATAATTCTTTTTCCTGTGATCTTATTTTAATATGTAGATTATTAATATGTATTTTGCATATATGTTTGGTGTAATGTTAATTTTGCCTATACCATGTATGTTTGTATTGCTACGACTAGCAGTAAGGTCACGAGGATCTGAAAGAATCATCCTGGTACCTGGAATCTCAAGGCCCAGGCAAGTTGTGCCCTTGATCACTTCTTTTCACCTACTCATGTTCTAATTAATCATAATGATCTGCATAGGTTAATTTTGATGGGACCCAATAGGTTACCCTAGTTTGTCTATCTTTATACCTTGTTTACCACTGAACTTTCTGGGTAGTACTTGCTAGTGCTATATGAGGTTTTGGGTATGAAGATTACACCATTCATGATTATACTTTTGTTATCAGTTGTTATTTATGGTTCATGTTAAGATCATTATGTTAATTGGAACATGGAGAACCACCCGGGAAAACAGTGCTACCACGAGGGTGGAATGGGACGCCCTTGGCTGATTAATTAGGAAAGCTAGTGGAAGACTACCTTACCCGAAAGGGGCAAGGGCAGTAGGGGAGAGGTCAGTGTAGGGAGGCCCTCGGGAGGATTTTGCTGCGATGGCGGTCCTGCAAGGGATTCCTGCACTGGATCTTCCTATAAACTGTAGCGGGTTTTCGGAAGCTAGTGGAACTTTGTAAAGGCCTCGTAGTGGATCCCTAGCCATTCACCTCGGAAGTGTCTAAGGGCTTTGCAAACCCTGGCGACATGGGATACACGACTTGTGGGTAAAGATGCGCAACCTCTGCAGAGTGTAAAACTGGTATACTAGCCGTGCTCACGGTCATGAGCAGCTCGGACACTCACATGATTAAATTATGGAACTTAAACTCAATTTGTCATATGCATTGCATCGCAGGTGAAGTTGTTACTTTTGTTCTACTATTTAACTGGGATGGTATTTACTTATACTTAGTAACTGCTAATAAAATTTTGACCAACTTTAAAAGCAATGCTCAGCTCTAACCATCTTCTTTGGTAAGCCTTACACTTCACGTGAGCTCCCACCTTTGGCGAGTTCATGCACATTATTCCCCACAACTTGTTGAGCGATGAACGTATGTGAGCTCACTCTTGCTGTCTCACATACACCACAGGTCAAGAACAGGTACTGCAGGATGATGCTCATGGAGGATGCTGCGATGAGTTCGTGAGAGGTCTAGGTCGTCGTCTCCCAGCCAACTTTGGGTTGCTGGACCGTTGTCTCCTTATAATGTAATTATTTATTTTGTATAGAACTCCTGATATATATAAAGATGTGACATTCGATCCTGTGCCACTATACATCATATGTGTGAGACTTGGTCCCAGCATACCTGGTGTTTATGTTAGCACCCGGGTTTTGGATCCCTAAAATCCGGGTGTTACAACGGTTTGGCCAGAGCCGGGTTCGCGAGAGCAGCCCCCGAGCCTCTGCACAGGGCGAGAGGACGGTCAAGGGTAGACTCAGCTTTTTTCATACGCCCCTGCGTCGCCTTTGCGCAAGGAGGAGGGGGGAAAGCGCCATGTTGCCCTCGGAGGGCGCCGAACATGGTGTCTCCAGTGAGTTGCTAAAGGGTGATCCGAGTGGACACCCGTGCCCCATTCGATAAGGGTCGGCTAGTGGCCCAGAGGCGCGCTCCAAAAGTACCTGCAGGTGATTTGCCGGACCCGGTCCCGTTCGATAGGGTCTGAGGGCTCGATGCCTCCCTCTGATGGGATTCCGTTACAGAATCGCTCCTGCTGGTCTCGGAAATGTCCTAGGGTACCTCAGGAGCGTAGCCCGAGCCTTGGTTATGTATCGAACGTACCCAGAGTCATCCCTCACTCTGCGTGCTCTGGGGCGACTGTCGAACCCGTCGGGGGGCCAGCCTACGAACCCCTGATCAGTAGTGGGCGCGGAGCCCGAGTGGTCTGAGGCGGCTGTCGAACCCTTTCGAGGGGCCAGCCTTCGAACCTCTGACCAGTAGTGGGCACGGAGCCCGAGTGCTCTAAGGCGGCTGTCGAACCCTTCCGAGGGGCCAGCCTTCGAACAAGGGATGGATCCGGATATTTATTCGGATGTCAAATTTTTTGTCTTCTTTCCTCGATTGTGAACAAATAACATATAGAATTTGTTATGTAAATTTATATTCTTGTTTTAGCATTGAGGCTATTAATCTTCATAAAAAATAAACATTAAATTCATTCTATATCTTTTTAAATAATTGCTATAAAATTCGGATGTCTATCCGAATACGGATTCGGATGTTTTTTCACCTTTTTTGTTGTAGGGAGAAAATAATGTACATAAAAAATTATACAAAAAATTATTTAAATACTACATAATATTCTTAATAACATTGCCAAAAATTAGCTTTAAATTCTATGTATATCTATGCTAAAATATTAGATTTGTGATACGAGTCGGATGTTTTAGGAACATCCCTACTTCGAACCTCTGATCAGTAGGGGGCTCGGGGCCCGCTTCCTTCGCGGAGAAGGATCCCTTTCGGAGTATCCCCTTTCCCGGTACCTGTAGCAAGAGAGAGAAAGGGGAAGAAGAAAAGGGTACGAAATTGAACGACGTGGCGCACCTTTTTTGACGTGGTCATTATGGCGGAGGTGAAGCGTCGCCCGCTTCGCCTGCCAAAGGTGTCGCCTGTCCTGCCGCAGAGTTGATGCGACGGGACGAGTGGTTCGCGGGGCAGCCGTTGCGTGGGCCGTTCGAGGAACGGAACACGGGCGCGTCGTCTTCACGCCGTGGGAGAGGGCTCTCTTCGCTGTTCCAGGAGGGGACGTGAGCCTGCAGATGATTTGACTGCTGCTTCCGCCCGCCTGCCACCGCCATTACTGCCGGCCCACTCCTGGCCATATTGACCGTCGCGCCTTCTCCCGCGGCTGACTGACCCATGACCGGCGTGCCTGGTTGGCACTGCTGGGCCGTGCGCAGGGTTGCCTCGAGTTGCGGCACCGGTCCCGTAGTCGAGAAGGCGTGGCGCTAGCGCAAGTGGCGCTGCAGTTTTTTGCACGTAGTAACCGGCGCGCCGGTTACATGACGTGTGGGCCTGGGCCTCCATGCTGGACGCGTCGAAGTCGAAAGGGTACACCCCCTTGGTGCAGTTGCATGCCGTCTACATGGCAGTCCGCCCTTTCACCCGCTGGTTTGGGCGAAGACGGAGGAATGCTTGTAACAGCTGGGCGGTTACACGCTCCGCGCGCGGTGGTTTGGCTTCTTCTGTCCTGGGGCAGCTTGCATGTCGCGTGGGGCCCAGCCCCCGTGCCGTAGGGGGAGGACCTTGGAGCGTGTTGGTGAAGACTCAGTCCGCGATGGCTGAGGACGTGAGCAGGGAGAGTCGCCTTTAAAAAGGGATCGACCTCCTGGGTGGTAGCCATGCCTTCGCACTTTCCTCATGCGTCGTGTCCTTCCGTCTTCCGAGCCCCCGGATGGGGAGCACCCACGTTGTCTTCGTCTCATTGTGGAAGGAGCGCAACCTCGTGGAGGTTGGTACCTTTCAGCCATCGCTCGGCTTCAAGGATTTTCATCGTGCAGCCTGGCTGCATTCCCCCACCAATGGGCAGTTTGGTGGAGAGAAGCGAGCTGGGCTGTGGCCTCCGCCCCGCCCTCAGCTTCAAGGATTTTCGTCATCTGGGCTGAGGCAGAGGAGCGCACCGAGTGGGGGGTTGCCTCCACGTGGGCCGGTAACCCTTTTATTCCCCCGGCGTTTAGGGGAGAAAGGCATCCTCCAGCCCTGCGGAGGCTTCCTTCAGCCATGCCAGGGAAGGCGAACCGCTGCTGCCCAGCCAGGGTGCAGCATTCCATCCTCTGTCCGGGCGATGGTCGCGTCGCGTACGGGCCGGCCACGTCCAGGTCTTCCTTGCGCCGACAGCCGCGCTAGAGGGTTGCCCAGCACGTCGTGCGCCGCGAGGGCGGTGCTCATGTTCTGGGGCAGCCTCGGTGAGGGCGGGAGTGAGGACCTGCCGGTGCGCTTTGGGGCGGTCGGCGCCCTGTGGCAGAACCTCCAAGTTATTGGGCCCACATGCACCTGTCCTTGTCCCAAAGACCTCAGACAGCCATGCATGTGCACCAAATAACTCAACAGGATCTGTCCGATTGCCCCAAGGACATCGGATAAACCACTTTCAACCAGAACCGCGGGATTAAGTAACACAAATCACACACACCAATATTTTTGCAGCGAAAATACTATTACCAAATTTTACAAGTTACAAAAATTTTATATTATTTTATCGGAGTGATTACAAAAGTATATGTTTGAAATATATGCTAGCTCAAACGACCATCCTCAATAAGAAGTATAGAAGGGTTACTTAGACTTATAAGAAGGCCGAGCCCACCGACACTTAACACCATCACAGCAGCACAAGGTTAGAACCTGAAAAACAACAGGGAATAAAACCCTGAGTATGGAATTACTCAGCAAGTCTTACCCGACTAAGGAAAAGACTCTCAAGGGTATGCTGGATAAGTAGGAATCAAGGAGAGGTTTTAGCAAAAATCAACTTAGATACCTTTGCAGAAATAGCTTACTAAGGTGAGTCTTACTTTCAACATTTTAACGCCAGATTAAATATTAATAGACTCTGTTTGCCTCTAGTCTAATTTCATCATTTCATCAATACAATATCATTTTTATTCACGAAGTTCATATCCTGACTTAGGTTGTAGGGAAGTGACCAAGTCTTCATAACCGCGAAGGTACGGCGATCCGAATCGATTATACTCAGCTGAGGATCTCCAATCACACGACATATGTAGCACTTAACCCTTGCATATGTCAACCCGCCACCGGGGTTCTTAAGACCAGATCAGGTTCACGCAAACCGAGAGCACAGATACACCACCGTCCAGCCTCTTGCCACGGTGGGTACACGCTACTCCCGCCACTGCTCCACGCCCATTTCGTGTTATCTTATTCTGGCCTTAGTCTGCCCGAGGCAAGGCTTACCCATGACGAGGCATGTGACCAGTTAAAGGGTCCTCGATCAGCACGCCTACATACACGTTCAATCCTTAATCAACTTGGGTAGAACATCACCTGTTCCTAACCCAAGTTTCGATTTAAGTACTTCCACCCTTAGGATTGTTTCTGTTCCTTAGGATGGACGGAGCATCACAGGGAACTTTGCAGTAAGATCCCACCACGCTCTTAATGAAAGTATTCTTGCAGGTAGAAGTCATCTTTCCTCAGGATAACCCCTGAGCTAGGCAGTATAGCAAAAGACAACCTCTATCCACAAGACCTAAGCAGGGCTAAGCATTTTTATAAAACAATTTTGATACTTCACCAGAAGTATCCATAAAGGTGTGGATATCAAGGAAAGCAATGCATCAAAAGGTTCCAAGCAATTCCTATGAACTTAATGCACATTTCACTTGACTTAAGATGTGCGAAAAGTATTTAAAAACACAAGGAAAGGGGTTGCATGCACCGGGGCTTGCCTGGAATAAACACTATGTTAGTGTTTGTTAGATGACGTCCACTTGACGATCATCCTTGTCCTAGCACTTGATTAAGCGGGTTTGTCCATCATCAGGCGGAGTAGCCTGTGCTTGAGGTCGACTTGGCTCGTCTTCTGCATCACGTGATCAATTATCGTACCTAATTGAAATGCATATGAATGCTTATGAAAAATGCTAAGATAATATAAGTTTATTATCTAAGGTCTTGAATATAACTTTCCTTCATGGATCTCCGAGAACATAGGGTTTTCGGAGTCAATAGTGAAGTTCAAAAGGCAGGGGGTAGGGTTTTTGGGTTCGAAGTATCAAACATGGCCCAAATCATACCAAACTCTACCCAAGGCTTCTAAATATCATTTAGAGATTACCTTAAAAATTTAGTGAATTTTGGATTTATTATACATTTCTTAAAAATCTAGAAACATGGTTTTTGGCTATTTTAAATACTCTATAATTCCCTATTTGGACTAAAAATCATGGAACTATTTTTACTAAATACTATGGGAAATTAGGAGTCTAGCAAAATTGATTTTATATTTTTAGCATTTTCCTACAATTTTCTATGAATTTCTAAAGCTGCTTGAAAAAAAGAAAAGGAAAACTACTAATAGTGTTGGGCCCAAACTGGCCCAACCGGCCCAGCTACAACAGAAAACGGGGGCGCGCCCGCCGTAGCTCAGCCAGTTTTGCACAAAAGTCCTTGCCAGAGTTAATATTAGGAACAAGTTCTCAACAGAATTCTGCGAGTCACTGACATTTTACTTCCGGCCCCTTCTAGGTTTCTTGTCTTCTAAAATGGAACCCCCGACGTCGCCGGCGGCACGGACGCGTTTTCCCTACGATACTACGGCGGAGGAGAGCTCGGGTAGTCACTGGATAGCGACCGGATCAATCCTTAACCTAACCCGCACCACTATGGGACATGAATTTGGCTTACGATCATACCGAGCGGCTGGACCTCATTCACGGCGGAGTTCTAGTTCCGCGGTCCCTGCTCGGCCGATTTGAGCACTGGACCCTTCAAATTAAAGACATAGGGGGCATGAGTGAGACATAAGCAGCATGATGCCTATGGCAATTGGCCCCGGATTAACAGAGTTCTGGTGGATCAACACCAGGGCACTCCCTGCGGTGTCGAGCCCACGTTCTGTCCAAGCTGAGACCGTAAAGAACAATTGGATTCCTGGGTGAGCTTCACCAGTCAATAAGGATGCTAGAACACCAAGCCTTAGTGATTGAGTCATACCACAATTGCCTGGCCACGTGAAGCCGAGGTATTGTCGCAGTGGTCACCGGACACCCGCGCCGACTTGATCAGTGGAACAGGACATATCTAGGGTATGGTTTGGGGAAGGAAGAGCAATATTGTTGACTGAAGCTACTCACTACGGTTGATGATCAAAACATGGATCACTGAATCTGGTTCTTATCTTCTTTCCCCCTCCCTGCTGTTCTTTATATAGGCAGGGACAAGATCAACAAGCTGGATCCTTGATCTTGCAACAAGGATAACTATGAACCTGAGATGTAGTCGTGGCCTTCTCCAGTAATTCCACGCCAACTCATAGAGCCTAGCTAGGCAGGTTGAAGATTATCCATGGGCAAAAGAAAAAGAGGGGGGGGTAAGGATGAGATGCACTGTATAGGATATTTACCTAGGTGATATTTTATGGATGCACCAACCTAAATACCCTGCCAGCACTTGATCCCAATCTTCATCTGATTCCCATGTTGGTCACGGCAAGGTGGTTAAATATCAAGGGTAGATATTTCAGTGCTTCAGAATCTTCAACAGATAACTGATCCCCCATCTTCAGCTAGCTATTTCTCTCATTTTCTGAGTAAGACAGACTAATCACTGTTAATAGAATTTGTTTAGTAATCCAAGGTCTACCAATCTTCTATGGATTTCATAGACCAAAACTTCTCAGATTAGAAGCTATGGCATCCAAAAGTTGACTACAAATTCTGGATACCATTCCTGTTTGCCTGAACAACTTTTTAGTTATTCACCCCATCGCCTTCTCTCTGACAGGGGTAATTTAGGCGCCACTATCTCCTAAATATATAAAACACCAGGCCAAAGTTTCTTAATAAAACTTGCTCATGAACACAACCTCTCCAACTTTGCTTAACACATTTTGGCACAAAGTCACCCAGGACACTTTATACAAGGCTTCAAAGTGGAGCAAACAGACAATATTCAGAACCCACTGATCAGACTTACAGTCTGAACTGCTATTCTGACAGCTCGATTCTGAGTATCATTTTCTCCAATATTTGCACAGGATCAAGCCCATACTTCTTAAGAACATTTAACCCCCTTCTAATGGTCTCTAATTTATCTACACAGCACCTAGCCTTTAAACCTCTAGATTGGTCATAAAAAGGCTCCAAACCTAGCTCGATTCACTGCACTTTTAGTTTTCAGATTACTATTTTTGGTCTGAAAAATTCAGAGTTCTGTGGACTCTGTTTTGGGTATGTTTTCTTGAGATTTTATAAAGTTTTAGGGTCAGGTCTCTCAATTGAACTTATACCCCTATAGTAGCTCTACCATTTTGATGCACTAACCTAGGACAGAATCCTTATGAGTGAAGAGATATATAGCTCCAAAGATGGTCTCAACCTGCTGAAATTCAGACTTCGTTACATAGCTTTCATGGGTCCTTTTTACAAAAAGGTCCAAATCCCACTCTTTCTCTTGCAAATCCTTGAATATAAAAGTTAGTGAGTTTAAGGTGCCCCTTTTACTTTGATACTTGCACTTAGGTCCAGAAGTGTGCAACATTTGCATATAACCCCCTAGGGTTTCAGTCCAGGGTTTTCCAGGGTCCATTCAGGGTTTTTGGTATTTCTAGGGTTTGAATCCCACTTAAGTCCATCCATGGTGGCATTTTATGATTATTACAAATAAGTTTTGAGAACCTAACCCAATTGGGCTTTTTTTTGACCTCCTGAGCTCAATTTAGGGTTAAGTACCCACGACATATCAATTCAACTCGTTTGAAATTTAAAAATTCGTTTTATCCACTGATATTGCGTGCTTAAATCCGTATTCGTTGTCGAGCGGAATATACACACCAGGGGTGTTACAGCCCTCCCCCCTTAAAAGAATCTCGTCCCGAGATTCGGAGCGAAAGACTTTCAAGAGTAGAGAAGCATGTAACCACGTCCATATCAGCGATAATCATAAGGCAGTCTTGGGCGAAGGCAAGTGCTTCAGAATATTGTTTCTCTAGTGTACATAACATGTATCGCCTTAGGCTAATTTAGAAATGCCCACCAATAGAAACGTTGTCTGCCAGAAGAACACATAAGGTTCAATGTGTACAGTTTGCCTTTTCTGATGACACTGTACTATCTGAGTCTGTTGAGCGAGTGGCAATTACGCGATCTTACCCAAATAGAATCAGATGCACCATCTTGGGTAAAACACACAGAAAGAGGTTTACCAACAAGTGGTTACAGTAAGCTCATAGCACACGTGACAAGTGTGGACGTCGAACAACCCCACAGTTGACCCGTGGCTAACCAGAAAATCCAAGTCCAAGAGAAATGATAAAGACTCATAAAATATCAATGAAGAGATCCGTTGATGTTGGCTTTGCAACCAATCCATTTTATCAAGCACTAGGCATGGCTCGACATGATCACACATGCTGGAAAAGCACACGTGAGGTGATCGAGACATGACTAGAGCGATGGCTAGGTGGTTATTAGTTGACTTGACTTGATCCTTGCAAGTACTTCCTTAGGATGTTGAACCAAAGTGAGTTTAGACAACTCGATAAAACGATCACTAAACTCAGCCTTTGTTCCATGGGCAGTTACAAGTTAGTAAACCAACTTGTTGAACTACTTTTGACATTGAGCAGATCCTCTTAGTACCATCGGTAAGCCAAGGGTTGAGAGTTCACATTTACTTGCAAAGGTCATGCATTTGGGTAGAAGTCCTTTTGGTCATGTTGTTCATCCGTTTTTTTTGCATGCAAGATGAACCATCCACTTGGTTAGGGAATACATGGATTAAACAGGAGAGTGGATGAACAAACTCCTGCATCTCAACAGCAGGGGAAATCTAATCTTCATTCTGAGAGCTAATTAGCTGTCTCTTGACACTAAAAAGTTCCAAGGCTTCACCTTTACACAAAGGATGTAAAGGGAATGGGTATGAGTAGTTACTACCAAGATCAAAAGAAATAAGACCACACATGAAAGTGGTATGTCCTTTTGATCCAGCAAAGATGATAGATGTTGCTTGATAACTTAACAAACAACATAGAAATTGTTTTAAGGAAGAAGTCCATGGAAGATAACATATCAGTGTAGTTCCACAATGGATCATGACTAGAGACTTCGGTACCGGCATGCGCCAAGCAGCAGAATCCTGGGTGCACATTCACAGGAGGCTCTCAGTTTCGCCGCGGTACCATAAGTCCTTAAACATGACACCATTACAAAACTGGCACCAATAATAAATCTCGTGTAGCATAAACAGATTGTGCCAAGATAACGTGTTGACATAGTCTCATAATGGATTGCAACTACTAATTGTGATACCAGCGCGTGCCGAGCAGCACAACCATGTGTGCGCACACACAGAAGGCCCTCGGTTTCGTCACGGCACCATCAGTTTTAGCCATAACACCATTACTAGACATAACCAATAAGAAATCTTGCACGATATAAATGAATTGAACGAGGGTGACAATATACAAAGAAATACTCTACCTGTAAAAATGGTTACAAGTAGAGAGCCAAATAGATTATGGCCCGATGAAATGAACAAGGCATGGCCATAACCTAAACTTGATGAAAGGAATACGATGGGAGATTGTTACTTCAGCCCCAAGCATATTTCTGTGCCAATCGCAAAGATTACAAGGCCAAGGATTAAGTTGATATGCCTTCGATAGTTGTGGGGAAACCAAAGACATCAAATTCCAGAAAAATGGTTGGACATGTCTTTCCTAGGTTAGGTTGATAAAGCGACCTGGCGATCCTTAAAAACAGGCAAACTGGATAAGGTACATCAGCTTGTACCAATTGTCAAGGGCATGGTCTAAGATGGAAATATGAGTCAAGATTATTATTTTAAGCTTAAGTGCCCTTTTTGTCCAACGAAGAAATTATCTAAGCATTTATTTGTATAAATTTGGGTCAAGGAGGGGTAACGGAAAAATCAACCTTGATCATGGTTCACCAACTAAGAACATGGCCTAGATTTGGGTTTAGGCAAACAAGTCACTAACTTTCTATTAGTACATCAAGCACAAGAGCAAACACCATTTGCACTAATGGTCAAATTAAAATAGCCTGAAAGCTATCTAAACATGTAGCTTTAAGACACCATATTATTTACAATCAATGGTTTCTGGAATAAAGATGAGAGAAGCATTTTGGGTGTATAGGTAACAAACAGGATGCAACAATCAAGATGCATGCTTGTCCTATACGTTCGCACTGATTTTGCCAACATAATGTGGCAATAACGCTCTATATCGGTGGCATACTTACGACTCTCATGGTATTTTACTAGTCGTCACTACACATACGTTTTCGAGGTTAGTATACCTGCAGAAAACTTCATCACAGCCCATTTCCCAATGATGCAATTCACACATGACAGTTTATCACAGTTTATACTCCATAAATCGCTATATGGAGGCCAGCTCTTCATTAAGCGCCGAGCCATGCATAGGCGCTGTTGCCACACTTTAACCATAGGGCAACTCATTATGGTAACTCACCTTCTTACCTGAGCGTAGGTACGTCATTACAAGTACATTACACTTCTCAGTATTCCCATGTCTATATACCCATACACATCCATGGGGTACTGAATTCCCGGAAAAGTAAATACTCCACATCGCAGTCTTCATATATACATATGTAGAACATGTATATAATCGGACGCCATATTTAAACACTCCCCTAGACCGACGATTGTTCGGTCATGCTCTCACATCTCACCTTACCTGAGCGTCGATCCATTCAAAACTAAATGGCCTCAAAAATAACATTACACATGTATGCAATACCAACCCGGTTGTGGTTTTCAGCTAAGCCACCTGATAGTCCTTAACTTAGGGCTTAATAGAGGATGTCGCTAGCATTATAGTTTTTCAAAACTATTTTTCAAAACCAAACAACGTGTTTAGTTGAAAATAGGTTTTTCAAAACCAAAACCTTTGTTTTGAAAATACGTATGTGACCGTATATACTTAATCCAGCTCCGATACCAGCTGTGGCAGAACCTCCAAGTTATTGGGCCCACATGCACTTGTCCTTGTCCCAAAGACCTCAGACAGCCATGCATGTGCACCAGATAACTCAACAGGATCTGTCCGATTGCCCCAAGGACATCGGATAAACCACTTTCAACCAGAACCACGTGATTAAGTAACACAAATCACACACACCAATATTTTTGCAGCGGAAATACTATTACCAAATTTTACAAGTTACAAAATTTTTATATTATTTTATCGGAGTGATTACAAAAGTATATGTTTGAAATATATGCTAGCTCAAACGACCATCCTCAATAAGAAGTATAGAAGGGTTACTTAGACTTATAAGAAGGCCGAGCCCACCGGCACTTAACACCATCACAGCAGCACAAGGTTAGAACCTGAAAAACAACAGGGAATAAAACCCTGAGTATGGAATTACTCAGCAAGTCTTACCCGACTAAGGAAAAGACTCTCAAGGGTATGCTGGATAAGTAGGAATCAAGGAGAGGTTTTAGCAAAAATCAACTTAGATACCTTTGCAGAAATAGCTTACTAAGGTGAGTCTTACTTTCAACATTTTAACGCCAGATTAAATATTAATAGACTCTATTTGCCTCTAGTCTAATTTCATCATTTCATCAATACAATATCATTTTTATTCACGAAGTTCATATCCTGACTTAGGTTGTAGGGAAGTGACCAAGTCTTCATAACCGCGAAGGTACGGCGATCCGAATCGATTATACTCAGCTGAGGATCTCCAATCACACGACATATGTAGCACTTAACCCTTGCATATGTCAACCCGCCACCGGGGTTCTTAAGACCAGATCAGGTTCACGCAAACCGAGAGCACAGATACACCACCGTCCAGCCTCTTGCCACGGTGGGTACACGCTACTCCCGCCACCGCTCCACGCCCATTTCGTGTTATCTTATTCTGGCCTTAGTCTGCCCGAGGCAAGGCTTACCCATGACGAGGCATGTGACCAGTTAAAGGGTCCTCGATCAGCACGCCTACATACACGTTCAATCCTTAATCAACTTGGGTAGAACATCACCTGTTCCTAACCCAAGTTTCGATTTAAGTACTTCCTGTAACACCCCAAAATCTTATTTTTGGAATTTACAAATCTTCTCCAAAGAATTTGAATTGGAATATCTTTGTTGGGGGCTTGTTCTCAAATGCTAAGAGTTAAGAACAAGGCAACACAGAAAATGTTAAATATTAAGGTCCTTCGTCCTCCACTTCATTATATCCCTTCGGGACATAAGGAATTTCGGACGAAGGTTACGAAGAACGCACCTTCGTAAGCATAATAACAAAGGGTGAAGCATTCATATAAACCATGAGATATAAAATGGACATTCAAATGTTAACATAGAATCATTTCCATTTCTATTAATACGAACGAATATAAATGACAAATGTACCTTCGGTCCTGAGGAAGGCAGGAATACAAGTGTGATGCGAAGGCAAATGGCAGGTTCGCGTGAACAGTACAGTGGTACTGTTCATCTATTTATAGGCGCAGGTCGCAGCCTGTGACAAATTACAATTATGCCCCTTACAAATGTTTACAACATTGACTCAGACCTATATGAATAAAAAGGTCATTCTATCTCTATGTCGGTTTAAAACGCCGAAGCTCCATGAAAGGGAACCTTCGGCCATCTCTTGGAGACGACTCCAGCCGAAGCTGCTTCTTCGTGTGAGACCTTCGGCGCACCGAAGCACGACCCCAACAATCTTCTAATAAGAATTTCCTTACATGGAAGCTACAATCCCTAAAATAAACATGTTTTCTAATAGTCATTAAATAAAAGGATTCTATTTAAATTCCTATTGGACGAATTGTATAATTAAATTAACACATCTAAAGATTAAACATTTGTTCATTCTAAAATAAGCAACGAATACTTATTAACCTTTGATCTTGGCACACATTCAATGTACCACTGATCAAAAGGGGATAATATGGGATCATTTCATTTGACCCAATAAATATTTGATATATAAAATAAAATAAACCACATATAACATGTTGGAGTTTTGTTTGGACACTTAAATATACTTTAAGTTTAAACTCTATGTTAAACTTAAGTCGAAATTTGAATTTGAATTTAATAAGAAATTAGGAAAGAAAATAAAAAGAAGAAAAATAAGAAGACCTACCTCTGCTTGGGCCCAGATCCCACTCGGCCGGCCCGTCCCCCTGCTCCCACGCAGCCCAAACTCGCGTTGGCCCACCTCCACATTCATCCCGCTCAGCCCAATTCCTCTCTTCCTTTTTTTTTTCTTTTCTACCATGACTCTGCCATATGGCCCCGGGTGTCAGCCACTCCGCGCGCGCCTGGGTTTTCTGCCTCCCTGACATGTGGGAGCCGTTCGTCAGGGCAGTCGTCTTCGTTGTTTTGCGCTCGTGAACAGAACTCCTCCGCCAATGCCGCCGGAGCTCTTGGCTGCGCTCCCATCTCAACTGAATGACGCGAGATCTTTGCCGATGGGAGCGGACTCGGATCTCTCCCGTGGATTTATATGGGGAGGACCTCACCCACCCGTTCCTCCACCGCCGCCTCAAGCTCCACCCAAAGAACTCCCTACCATCCGACGCTTCCTCCGGTGGGAACGGGGGGCAACAGAAGACGCAGCACCAAAACCACCATGCGGCCTCCTTCGACCCGACCATCGCCGAGCTGGAACGTCGGCTGGACGACAAGGAGTGGGAGCGCGAGCACTACAGCCTCCTCCACGGCGGCGAGCCGAATGACCATATGAAGGAGTGGGAGGAATTCCTCAAGGAGGAGGAGGACTTCATCAACGACGACGACCGATTCAACACCGCCGACCGTATCCGCGCGCTCTTCCCCAAGATCGACGTCGCCCCGCTGGACGGATTTGTCTCCCTCGACGAGCTCACCGCCTGGAACCTCCAGCAGGCCAGGGCTGACCAGCACCACCGCTCCGCCTGGGAGATGGAGCTCCTGGGCTCACCGTACATGTGGGTGGCCTTATTGGACAAAGAAAGCCTTCCGAGCTCGACCAATTGCTCTTCGATGCAATGGCTCCACCGCGGGCGAGACCGCTGCTGCAGACCCGTTTCACTCCCTGGCCACCACCGGTAATATGCATATCCTCGTGTTCGCCCTTGTCCATATACCGCATAGCACTCGCCTGAATAGAGATTAGAGCCCGGAATCGTGGATTAGGTGCGGGCGGCGATGGCCTCCGCCGTGGCCCTGTATAGCGCCGCCGCCTTGACATGTCGGGGGTAGAAGAAAGGATTGGGTGTGTTGTCAGCCGTTGGATTCAGCGGGGGCGGTGGGGATTAGATGGGAGAATAACTCTTCGATGCATTGAATCCGGATCGTTGATACGATCGCGGGCGAATCGGATATAGTCGTACTGTGGGCCGTAGATCTCACATCCTGTGGTCTATATTGAATGCCGTTCAGATTAATGATGATCTAATGGTGGCCGCTGATTGAAGATCGGGCGGTTCAGGAAGGCCCGTACCCCTTCGGCGCGACACTTTGCAAAACAACCCTCGGGGTTTTAATAAAACAACCCGCAGTCCACAACAGGGGAGTTCTGTGTCTGCATAAAACTTATGGGTTGGCCCCTGGCTTTTCTGGGTATTGTGCGCCCTGTCCAGGGATTTGGAAAAATCAGAAAAACAATTAGGAAATGAATTTTAATGAGAAAATAAATGATAACAACTTGTATAATTCATAGAAAATTCATTTTAGCTCCAAATTGAACCATTCCAGTTTCTAAAATTTTGTAATAATATTCTTCATCATTTTGTGCCTCTGTTTTGGCATGAAAGGCTCATTTAAATTTATCTAATACTTAATCTTGTATTAAACACATAAAACATTAGAAAATCCATAACTTAAAATCTATAACTCCAAAATTAATGATTCCTGTTCCTAGAATCTTATTTTAATGTGTAGATTATTATTATGTATTTTGTTTACTTGTTTGGTGTAATGTTAAATTTTGCCTACACTGTTTGTTTGTAATACTACGACTAGCAGTGAGGTCACGTGTCACCTGAAGATCATCCTAGTACCTGGAATCTCAAGGCCCAGGCAAGTTGTGCCCTTGATCACTTCTTTTTACCCAGCCATGTTCTGATTAATCATAATGATCTGCATAGGTTAATTTGATGGGACCCAATAGGTTACCCTAGTTTGTCTATCTTTATACCTTGTTCACCACTAAATTTCTGGGTAGTACTTGCTAGTGCTTTATGTGGTTTTGGGTATGGAGATACAATATTCATGGTTACACTTTTGCTATCAGTTGTTATTTATTGTTCATGTTGAGATCATTATGTTAATTGGAACATGGAGCGACCACCCGGGAAAACAGTGCTACCACAAGGGTAGTATGGGATGCCCTTGGCTGATTAATTAGGAAAGCTAGTGGAAGACTACCTTACCCGAAAGGGGCAAGGGCAGTAGGGGAGAGGTCAGTGTAGGAAGGCCCTCGGGAGGATTTTGCTGCGATGGCGGTCCTGCAAGGGATTCCTGCACTGGATCTTCCTATAAACTGTAGCGGGTTTTCGGAAGCTAGTGGAACTTTGTAAAGGCCTCGTAGTGGATCCCTAGCCATTCACCTCGGAAGTGTCTAAGGGCTTTGCAAACCCTGGCGACATGGGATACACGACTTGTGGGTAAAGATGCGCAACCTCTGCAGAGTGTAAAACTGGTATACTAGCCGTGCTCACGGTCATGAGCAGCTCGGACCCTCACATGATTAATCTATGGAACTAAATTCAATTTGTCATATGCATTGCATTGCAGGTGGTGTTGTTACTTTTGATCTATTACTTAATTGGGTTTGGTATTTACTTATACTTAGTAACTGCTAATAAAATTTTGACCAACTTTAAAAGCAATGCTCAGCTCTAACCATCTCCTTTGGTAAGCCTTACACTTTATGTGAGCTCCCACCTTTGGTGAGTTCATGCACATTATTCCCCACAACTTGTTGAGCGATGAACGTATGTGAGCTCACTCTTGCTGTCTCACATACACCACAGGTCAAGACCAGGTACTGCAGGATGATGCTCATGGTGGATGCTGTGATGAGTTCGTGAGTGGTCTAGGTCGTCGTCTCCCAGCCAACTTTGGGTTGCTGGACCGTTGTCTCCTTATAATGTAATTATTTATTTTGTATAGAACTCCTGTTATATATAAAGTTGTGACATTTGATCCTGTGCCACTATACATCATATGTGTGAGACTTGGTCCCAGCATACCTGGTGTTTATGTTAACCCCGGGTTTTGGACCCCTAAAATCCGGGTGTTACAGAAGTGGTATCAGAGGAATGTTGACTGTAGGACGAAACCTAGATAGAACTGGACAACCAATACTTACTTACCTTACTCTGATTCTTTGCTAAACTTCTCTTAATCTATTCTTATCTATTTCCGCTTTACTCTGATTATTCTTACCTTTTCCTTCTAAAGACAAATGTGGATTTTACACTTTGAAATCCTGTGACTGAAGTGACCTTTAGGAATAGGAGACCTAATCTCAGGGACAAAAACAAAACTATTTTTTTTTATGGTTATCTATGCACTTGAATGTTTGTTCTTATGATATTTGTCTGATTTGGATTTTTGATTGAGTGTGATGGGTTGTGGAGTAATGTCCACAATTACATCTGCATATACACATAGGTATAAAAATATATTTATAAAATAACTAGACAGCCTAGATTATCCCCATTGGAACCTATCTAGCTTAAGAAATTTATCTTATCCTAAAAGATCTCATTCTAACCAAATCATCTTATCTTAAAAGGATTCTCCCTTATCTTAATAAGATCCATCTCATCTTAAAAGATACTCATCTTATCTTGAAAAGATTTTATATCATCCTAATAGATCTAACTGATCTCAAAAGATTCTATCTTCTCTTTATGGATCCATCTTATCCTAATAGGCATACTTATCCACCCTAGTTTATCAACCATGATCTAATGCAAATTAATTAGACCTTATCTAGTCAAACTAGTCATACCAAACTAATCTAAATCCCATCTAACCTAATATGATCCAATCTAAAGTGAGATATTAACAAGCTAGTTCAGTTGGTGATATAGGTTAGACACTGTCTCTACAAATATATCTTGACCTAAATTAATGTCTTATACCAACTCATCCTTGAACAATGACCTACCTACATCATATAATCCACCCTATCCTAAAAGATTCTAACATATCCTAGTAATATTTATCCTACCCTGGTAAATCTAGCTAATCTTAACTAGTTTAATCTAGTCATACCAACCTAATCTGGATTCTATCTAATCCAATATGATCTAAGATGGATTGAGTTACTTAGTGCTGGTACAATGGATAAGGCCATACTCCACATTCACTTAAGTCTAAATTGGTGACTTAGAGCCACTAATCCCTACCCAACAACTTGACCCATATAACAAGTTACATAAACCAATAGAGTAATGATGGATTGCATAGTCTATCAACCCCTACCTAAAACAAACTTGTAACCTACATCCTGTAGTCCATCTCACCCATAACTATTCTAACCATATTTCCCCAACTCCGATAATATACACTAACTCCTAATCAAAGAGACAAGACCGGAGAACATGACCAACTTCATCAAGGAAGGATGAACACCAACCCAAGTCTTCAAGGATCAAGTAAAGTCACCAAGATGAGTCAAGATCCACAAATCTTGGATGAAGTCTTTTCTTATCCTACTCTTTCTTATCCCAAACCTATATATGCCCTAAAGACATCTTCTATCCTATAATAAAGTGGACATACATATATACACCCATGCTTTCCTAACCACCAGTTCCACCAAGAAACATAAACATATTTATATATTACTACTATTTTGTAAGATCTAAGTGTTACCTTAGCTAGTAGCTAGTATTTTACTATATTGTGAATAATAATAAAGTCTATCTGACCCCATGTGTTGCTAATAAATAATGCATCATGCTGAGATTTTGTTTGTGCATATGTTGGAGATAACATAAGTTATGCACCCTTTTCTTACAAATCTCGAGGACGAGATTATTTTTAAGGGGGGTAGGATTTGTAACACCCCAAAATCTTATTTTTGGAATTTACAAATCTTCTCCAAAGAATTTGAATTGGAATATCTTCTAATAAGAATTTCCTTACATGGAAGCTACAATCCCTAAAATAAACATGTTTTCTAATAGTCATTAAATAAAAGGATTCTATTTAAATTCCTATTGGACGAATTGTATAATTAAATTAACACATCTAAAGATTAAACATTTGTTCATTCTAAAATAAGCAACGAATACTTATTAACCTTTGATCTTGGCACACATTCAATGTACCACTGATCAAAAGGGGATAATATGGGATCATTTCATTTGACCCAATAAATATTTGATATATAAAATAAAATAAACCACATATAACATGTTGGAGTTTTGTTTGGACACTTAAATATACTTTAAGTTTAAACTCTATGTTAAACTTAAGTCGAAATTTGAATTTGAATTTAATAAGAAATTAGGAAAGAAAATAAAAAGAAGAAAAATAAGAAGACCTACCTCTGCTTGGGCCCAGATCCCACTCGGCCGGCCCGTCCCCCTGCTCCCACGCAGCCCAAACTCGCGTTGGCCCACCTCCACATTCATCCCGCTCAGCCCAATTCCTCTCTTCCTTTTTTTTTTCTTTTCTACCATGACTCTGCCATATGGCCCCGGGTGTCAGCCACTCCGCGCGCGCCTGGGTTTTCTGCCTCCCTGACATGTGGGAGCCGTTCGTCAGGGCAGTCGTCTTCGTTGTTTTGCGCTCGTGAACAGAACTCCTCCGCCAATGCCGCCGGAGCTCTTGGCTGCGCTCCCATCTCAACTGAATGACGCGAGATCTTTGCCGATGGGAGCGGACTCGGATCTCTCCCGTGGATTTATATGGGGAGGACCTCACCCACCCGTTCCTCCACCGCCGCCTCAAGCTCCACCCAAAGAACTCCCTACCATCCGACGCTTCCTCCGGTGGGAACGGGGGGCAACAGAAGACGCAGCACCAAAACCACCATGCGGCCTCCTTCGACCCGACCATCGCCGAGCTGGAACGTCGGCTGGACGACAAGGAGTGGGAGCGCGAGCACTACAGCCTCCTCCACGGCGGCGAGCCGAATGACCATATGAAGGAGTGGGAGGAATTCCTCAAGGAGGAGGAGGACTTCATCAACGACGACGACCGATTCAACACCGCCGACCGTATCCGCGCGCTCTTCCCCAAGATCGACGTCGCCCCGCTGGACGGATTTGTCTCCCTCGACGAGCTCACCGCCTGGAACCTCCAGCAGGCCAGGGCTGACCAGCACCACCGCTCCGCCTGGGAGATGGAGCTCCTGGGCTCACCGTACATGTGGGTGGCCTTATTGGACAAAGAAAGCCTTCCGAGCTCGACCAATTGCTCTTCGATGCAATGGCTCCACCGCGGGCGAGACCGCTGCTGCAGACCCGTTTCACTCCCTGGCCACCACCGGTAATATGCATATCCTCGTGTTCGCCCTTGTCCATATACCGCATAGCACTCGCCTGAATAGAGATTAGAGCCCGGAATCGTGGATTAGGTGCGGGCGGCGATGGCCTCCGCCGTGGCCCTGTATAGCGCCGCCGCCTTGACATGTCGGGGGTAGAAGAAAGGATTGGGTGTGTTGTCAGCCGTTGGATTCAGCGGGGGCGGTGGGGATTAGATGGGAGAATAACTCTTCGATGCATTGAATCCGGATCGTTGATACGATCGCGGGCGAATCGGATATAGTCGTACTGTGGGCCGTAGATCTCACATCCTGTGGTCTATATTGAATGCCGTTCAGATTAATGATGATCTAATGGTGGCCGCTGATTGAAGATCGGGCGGTTCAGGATGGCCCGTACCCCTTCGGCGCGACACTTTGCAAAACAACCCTCGGGGTTTTAATAAAACAACCCGCAGTCCACAACAGGGGAGTTCTGTGTCTGCATAAAACTTATGGGTTGGCCCCTGGCTTTTCTGGGTATTGTGCGCCCTGTCCAGGGATTTGGAAAAATCAGAAAAACAATTAGGAAATGAATTTTAATGAGAAAATAAATGATAACAACTTGTATAATTCATAGAAAATTCATTTTAGCTCCAAATTGAACCATTCCAGTTTCTAAAATTTTGTAATAATATTCTTCATCATTTTGTGCCTCTGTTTTGGCATGAAAGGCTCATTTAAATTTATCTAATACTTAATCTTGTATTAAACACATAAAACATTAGAAAATCCATAACTTAAAATCTATAACTCCAAAATTAATGATTCCTGTTCCTAGAATCTTATTTTAATGTGTAGATTATTATTATGTATTTTGTTTACTTGTTTGGTGTAATGTTAAATTTTGCCTACACTGTTTGTTTGTAATACTACGACTAGCAGTGAGGTCACGTGTCACCTGAAGATCATCCTAGTACCTGGAATCTCAAGGCCCAGGCAAGTTGTGCCCTTGATCACTTCTTTTTACCCAGCCATGTTCTGATTAATCATAATGATCTGCATAGGTTAATTTGATGGGACCCAATAGGTTACCCTAGTTTGTCTATCTTTATACCTTGTTCACCACTAAATTTCTGGGTAGTACTTGCTAGTGCTTTATGTGGTTTTGGGTATGGAGATACAATATTCATGGTTACACTTTTGCTATCAGTTGTTATTTATTGTTCATGTTGAGATCATTATGTTAATTGGAACATGGAGCGACCACCCGGGAAAACAGTGCTACCACAAGGGTAGTATGGGATGCCCTTGGCTGATTAATTAGGAAAGCTAGTGGAAGACTACCTTACCCGAAAGGGGCAAGGGCAGTAGGGGAGAGGTCAGTGTAGGAAGGCCCTCGGGAGGATTTTGCTGCGATGGCGGTCCTGCAAGGGATTCCTGCACTGGATCTTCCTATAAACTGTAGCGGGTTTTCGGAAGCTAGTGGAACTTTGTAAAGGCCTCGTAGTGGATCCCTAGCCATTCACCTCGGAAGTGTCTAAGGGCTTTGCAAACCCTGGCGACATGGGATACACGACTTGTGGGTAAAGATGCGCAACCTCTGCAGAGTGTAAAACTGGTATACTAGCCGTGCTCATGGTCATGAGCAGCTCGGACCCTCACATGATTAATCTATGGAACTAAATTCAATTTGTCATATGCATTGCATTGCAGGTGGTGTTGTTACTTTTGATCTATTACTTAATTGGGTTTGGTATTTACTTATACTTAGTAACTGCTAATAAAATTTTGACCAACTTTAAAAGCAATGCTCAGCTCTAACCATCTCCTTTGGTAAGCCTTACACTTTATGTGAGCTCCCACCTTTGGTGAGTTCATGCACATTATTCCCCACAACTTGTTGAGCGATGAACGTATGTGAGCTCACTCTTGCTGTCTCACATACACCACAGGTCAAGACCAGGTACTGCAGGATGATGCTCATGGTGGATGCTGTGATGAGTTCGTGAGTGGTCTAGGTCGTCGTCTCCCAGCCAACTTTGGGTTGCTGGACCGTTGTCTCCTTATAATGTAATTATTTATTTTGTATAGAA
Organism: Zea luxurians; assembly: GCA_029449295.1. Taxonomy (NCBI): domain Eukaryota; kingdom Viridiplantae; phylum Streptophyta; class Magnoliopsida; order Poales; family Poaceae; genus Zea; species Zea luxurians. Next base: position 106,688,634 of record JAOPSE010000003.1, on the reverse strand, counting down.
CTCCTGTTATATATAAAGTTGTGACATTTGATCCTGTGCCACTATACATCATATGTGTGAGACTTGGTCCCAGCATACCTGGTGTTTATGTTAACCCCGGGTTTTGGACCCCTAAAATCCGGGTGTTACACTTCCACCCTTAGGATTGTTTCTGTTCCTTAGGATGGACGGAGCATCACAGGGAACTTTGCAGTAAGATCCCACCACGCTCTTAATGAAAGTATTCTTGCAGGTAGAAGTCATCTTTCCTCAGGATAACCCCTGAGCTAGGCAGTATAGCAAAAGACAACCTCTATCCACAAGACCTAAGCAGGGCTAAGCATTTTTATAAAACAATTTTGATACTTCACCAGAAGTATCCATAAAGGTGTGGATATCAAGGAAAGCAATGCATCAAAAGGTTCCAAGCAATTCCTATGAACTTAATGCACATTTCACTTGACTTAAGATGTGCGAAAAGTATTTAAAAACACAAGGAAAGGGGTTGCATGCACCGGGGCTTGCCTGGAATAAACACTATGTTAGTGTTTGTTAGATGACGTCCACTTGATGATCATCCTTGTCCTAGCACTTGATTAAGCGGGTTTGTCCATCATCAGGCGGAGTAGCCTGTGCTTGAGGTCGACTTGGCTCGTCTTCCGCATCACGTGATCAATTATCGTACCTAATTGAAATGCATATGAATGCTTATGAAAAATGCTAAGATAATATAAGTGTCGGGGACCATAATTAGGGGTACCCTCAAGACGCCTAATTCTCAGCTGGTAACCCCCATCAGCATAAAGCTGCAGAGGCCTGATGGGTTTGATTAAGTCAGGGATCAGTCCATACGAGCGACTCGATCACGCCACGCCCGAGCCTAGCCTCGGGCGAGGGCAGCCGACCCTAAGATGACTCCGTCTCGCCTGAGGCCTCCTCTTTCACGGCAGACGCATCACCGGCTCGCCCGAGGCCCCGCCTTCGATAAGAAGTAACCCTGACTAAATCACCGCGCCAACCGACCAAGTCACCGGGGCGTTTAACGCAAAAGGTAAGACCGACGGGCGACCAGACTTCGCCAGAGGTGCCATAGGAGGCTCTGCCCGACCCAGGGCTCGGACTCGGGCTAAGGCCCCGGAAGACGGCGAACTCCGCTCCGCCCGACCCAGGGCTCGGACTCGGGCTAAGGCCCCGGAAGACGGCGAACTCCGCTCCGCCCGACCCAGGGCTCGGACTCGGGCTCAGGCCCCGGAAGACGGCGAACTCCGCTCCGCCCGACCCAGGGCTCGGACTCGGGCTAAGGCCCCGGAAGACGGCGAACTCCGCTCCGCCCGACCCAGGGCTCGGACTCGGGCTAAGGCCCCAGAAGACGACGACCTCCGCCTCGCCCGACCCAGGGCTCGGACTCCGCCTCGGCGTCTGCCGAACGACCTTCGCCTCGCCCGACCCAGGAGTTCGGGCTCGGCCTCTGTCATGCAGGACGGACTCGACCTCGACTTCGGAGGAGCCTCCACGACGCCCGACCTAGGACACAAGACCGCCACGTCGACAGGAAGCGTCATCATCACCCTACCCCGAGCCGACTCGGGCCGCAGGGAACAGGACCGACGTCCCATCTGGCTAGCCCCGCCAGATAGGCAATGATGGTGCCCCGCTGGACCATGACGACGGCGGCTCTCAGCTCCCTTACGAAAGCAGGGAGACGTCAGCAAGGACCCAGCCACTCCGACAGCTGTCCCTCCGTCCGGCTCCATCGCTTCTCCGACAGCCACGACGCCACACTAGCTGGGTGCCAAGATCTCTCCGGCTGCCACCTTGGCATGTACTTAGGGCACTAGCTCTCCCCCGCTAGACACGTAGCACCTTGCTACACCCCCATTTGTACACCTGGATCCTCTCCTTACGCCTATAAAAGGAAGGACCAGGGCCTTCTTAGAGAAGGTTGGCCTCGCGGGAACGAAGGGCAGGGGCAGGCGCTCTCTCGGGGCCGCTCGCTCCCCTCACCCGCGCGGACACTTGTAACCCCCTACTGCAAGCGCACCCGACCTGGGCGCGGGACGAACACGAAGGCCGCGGGAATTCTCCGACTCCCTCATGACCCGGCTCCGGCCACCTCGCTCTCTCTCTCTCTCCCCCCTTCGCGCTCGCCCACGCGCTCGACCCATCTGGGCTGGGGCACGCGGCACACTCACTCGTCGGCTCGGGGACCCCCCGGTCTCGGAACGCCGACAGTTGGCGCGCCAGGTAGGGGCCTGCTGCGTGTTGACGAGTAGATTCCCGTCAAGCTCCAGATGGGCAGTCTCCAACGACCTCTTCAACCCGGGACGGTGCTCCGTTTCGGGAGCCTCGAGTTCATGTCTCTCGACAGCAGCTACGACATGATACTCCTTCCACCGCCGCGCGACAGCGACAATGGTGGCGGACAGCCCGCCCGCCGGCGGCGGAATCGACGACGCCTTTCCCGCGTGGGGGAAGGACAACTTTCGAGTTCGCCCCATCCTCTCCCCCGCCATCGCAGGAGGAGGAGGCGGGGCAACCAAGGCCGAGCGGGAGGCAGCGCCCCGACGGCTGTCGAGCAGATCGACATCCCCAATGCCCCAACGGAGGACACGCTAGGCGTCACCCTCGCGTTCGAGGCAAAGGCGAGCGCCGCCCCCCCCGCAACACGTCGACCCCGAGCAAGTGGACGACGCCAGCACGCTCACGGAGGGCCTGCAGGACGTCGCCCTCGCACCCAGGACGACGGCGCAATCAGCCCCCGACGTGACTTCATCGCTCCTCGTCGACCAAAAGGTACGGGCTGATTCCCATCCTTCGTCATTTCGACTCGGCCTCAACCCGCCTGGCGGCCTCACTTTGGCGGGCGCTCACGTTGAGGCGAGTGCAACCTCTCTGGGGTTTCGTGTGCGGTCGCCTTGGGACCGATTGACGGGTGTCTCGACCTACGGACCCTCTGGGTCAGAGGAAGATGACGACCCCAGCATCTGCTGGGATTTCTCCGGATTTGGCAACCCCAGTGCCATGCGGGACTTCATGACCGCATGTGACTACTGCCTCTCCGACTGTTCCGACGGCAGCCGCAGCCTTGACGACAAGGACTGCGGCCCGAGCCGCGAATGTTTCCACATCGAGCTAGGGGATCCCTCCGGAGGCGGCTGTCTCGGCATGCCGGAGGATGGTGATCACCCTGGGCCAGCGCCTCGCGCCGACATCCCGCGGGAGCTAGCTGTGGTCCCCGTTCCGGCGGGGGGTCACGACCCACAGCTCGAGCAAGTCCGTGGGGCGCAGGCCGGGCTCGATGAGGGAGCAGGAGCGCTCGAGGCAATCCGCCAGAACATCGGGCAGGTATGGGCGAGCCAGCCCCCGGCCGGAGGAATACGTCACCTGCCCCAAGGTCTCCAGCACCGCATCGCCAACGATGCCAGGAACAGACCGCCTACCGCATCCGGCGGAACCGGTCAGGACCTGGCCGCCGCAGCGATGCTCCTCCGCGCGATGCCGGAGTCATCAACCACCGAGGGTCGGCGAATCCAGGGAGAACTCAAGCATCTCCTGGAAGGCGCTGCGGCCCGGCGGGCCGAGAGCTCTGCCTCCCGAAGGCAGGGGTACCCCTCGGAACCTCGTGCCGCGACTTCCCGACTCACGCGGGAAGCCTCGGTCTACACCGGGCGCACGCGCAACACCGCGCCTGCGGCCCCGGGCCACCTCGGCGACGAGCACCCTCATCGCGACCGTCGGGCCCGCCTCGACGAAAGGGTGCGCCGAGGTTATCACCCCAGGCGTGGGGGACGCTACGACAGCGGGGAGGATCGGAGTCCCTCGCCCGAACCACCCGGTCCGCAGGTCTTTAGCCGAGCCATTCGGCGGGCGTCGTTTCCGCCCCGATTCCGACCCCCGACTACTATCACAAAGTACTCGGGGGAAACGAGACCGGAATTGTGGCTCGCGGACTACCGCCTGGCCTGTCAACTGGGTGGGACGGACGACGACAACCTCATCATCCGCAACCTCCCCCTGTTTCTCTCCGACACCGCTCGCGCTTGGTTGGAGCATCTGCCTCCGGGGCAGATTTCCAACTGGGAAGATCTGGTCCAGGCTTTCGCCGGCAACTTCCAGGGCACATACGTGCGCCCCGGGAATTCCTGGGACCTCCGAAGCTGTCGGCAACAGCCGGGAGAGTCCCTTCGGGACTATATCCGGCGATTCTCGAAGCAGCGCACCGAGCTGCCCAACATCACCGACTCCGATGTCATCGGCGCGTTCCTTGCCGGCACCACCTGCCGTGACCTGGTGAGCAAGTTGGGTCGCAAGACCCCCACCAGGGCGAGCGAGCTGATGGACATCGCCACCAAGTTCGCCTCCGGCCAGGAGGCGGTTGAAGCCATCTTCCGAAAGGACAAGCAGCCCCAGGGCCGCCCGTCGGAAGATGCTCCCGAGGCGTCTGCTCCGCTCGGCGCCAAGAAGAAAGGCAGAAGGAAGTCGCAAGCGAAACGCGACGCTCCCGACGCAGACCTTGTCGCCGCCACCGAGCACAAGAACCCTCGGAAGCCCCCCGGAGGCGCCAACCTCTTCGACAAGGCACTCAAGGAGACGTGCCCCTACCATCATGGGCCCGTCAAGCACACCCTCGAGGAGTGCGTCATGCTTCGGCGCCACTTCCACCGGGCCGGGCCACCCGCAGAGGGTGACAAGGCCCGCGACGATGGCAAGAAGGAAGATCACCAAGCAGGAGGGTTCCCCGAGGTCCGCGACTGCTTTATGATCTATGGAGGGCATGTGGCGAACGCCTCGGCTCGGCATCGTAAGCAGGAACGTCGGGAGGTCTGCTCGGTGAAGGTGACGGCACCAGTCTACCTAGACTGGTCTGACAAGCCCATCACCTTCGACCGGGACGACCACCCCGACCACGTGCCGAGCCCGGGGAAGTACCCGCTCGTCGTCGACCCCGTCATCGGCGACGTCAGGCTCACCAAGGTCTTGATGGATGGGGGCAGCTGCCTCAACACCATCTACGCTAAGACCCTCAGGCTCCTGCGCGTCGATCTGTCATCCGTCCGAGCAGGCGCTGCGCCCTTCCACGGGATCATTCCCGGGAAGCGCGTCCAGCCCCTCGGACAGCTCGACCTCCCTGTCTGCTTCGGAACACCCTCCAACTTCTGAAGGGAGACTTTGACGTTCGAGGTGGTCGGGTTCCGAGGAACCTACCACGCAGTGTTGGGAAGGCCATGCTACGCGAAGTTCATGGCCATCCCCAACTACACCTACCCGAAGCTCAAGATGCCGGGCCCCAACGGGGTCATCACCATCGGCCCCACGTAGAAACACGCATTCGAATGCGATGTGGAGTGCGTGGAGTACGCCGAGGCCCTCGCCGAGTCCGAGGCCCTCATTGCCGACCTGGAAAGCCTCTCCCGAGAGGTGTCGGACGTGAAGCGACATGCCGGCAACTTCGAGCCAGCGGAGACGGTTAAGGCCGTCCCTCTCGACCCCAGTGGCGACACCTCCAAGCAGATTCGGATCGGATCCGGGCTCGACCCCAAATAGGAAGCAGTGCTCGTCGACTTTCTCCGCGCAAACGCCGACGTCTTTGCGTGGAGTCCCTCGGACATGCCCGGCATACCGAGGGATGTCGCCGAGCACTCGCTGGATATTCGGGCCGGGGCCCGACCGGTCAGACAGCCTCTGCGCCGATTCGACGAGGAAAGGCGCAGGGTGATAGGCGAGGAGATCCACAAGCTGATGGCAGCAGGGTTCATTAAAGAGGTATTCCATCCCGAATGGCTTGCCAACCCTGTACTTGTGAGGAAAAAAGGGGGGAAGTGGCGGATGTGTGTAGACTACACTGGTCTCAACAAAGCATGTCCGAAGGTCCCCTACCCTCTACCTCGCATCGATCAAATCGTGGACTCCACTGCAGGGTGCGAAACCCTGTCTTTCCTCGATGCCTACTCAGGGTATCATCAAATCAAGATGAAAGAGTCCGACCAGCTCGCAACTTCTTTCATCACGCCCTTCGGCATGTACTGTTATGTCACAATGTCGTTCGGTTTGAGGAACGCGGGTGCAACGTACCAGCGGTGCATGAACCATGTGTTCGGCGGACACATTGGTCGCACGGTCGAGGCCTACGTCGATGACATCGTAGTCAAGACGAGGAAAGCCTCCGACCTTCTCTCCGACCTTGAACTGACATTCCGGTGTCTCAAGGCGAAGGGCGTCAAGCTTAATCCCGAGAAGTGCGTCTTCGGGGTGCCCCGGGGCATGCTTTTGGGATTCATCGTCTCCGAGCGGGGCATCGAAGCCAACCCGGAGAAGATCGCGGCCATCACAAACATGGGGCCCATCAAGGACTTAAAAGGCGTACAGAGGGTCATGGGATGCCTCGCGGCCTTGAGCCGTTTCATCTCGCGCCTCGGCGAAAGAGGCCTGCCCCTGTACCGTCTCTTAAGGAAGGCCAAGTGCTTCACTTGGACCCCCGAGGCCGAGGAGGCCCTCGGGAACCTGAAGGCGCTCCTCACCCAGGCGCCCGTCTTGGTACCCCCAGCTGATGAAGAAACCCTCTTGGTCTACGTCGCCGCAACCACTCAGGTGGTCAGCGCCGCGATCGTGGTCGAAAGGCAGGAAGAGGGGCATGCTTTGCCCATTCAGAGGCCAGTTTACTTCATCAGCGAAGTGCTGTCCGAGACCAAGATCCGCTACCCACAAGTCCAGAAGCTGCTATATGCAGTGATCCTGACGAGGCGAAAGCTGCGACATTACTTCGAGTCTCATCCGGTGACTGTGGTGTCATCCTTCCCCCTGGGGGAGATCATCCAGTGCCGAGAAGCCTCAGGACGGATCGCAAAGTGGGCGGTGGAAATCATGGGCGAGGCAATCTCGTTCGCCCCCCGGAAGGCCATCAAGTCCCAGGTACTGGCGGATTTCGTAGCCGAATGGGTCGACACCCAGTTGCCGACGGCTCCGATCCAGCCGGAGCTCTGGACCATGTTTTTCGACGGGTCGCTGATGAAGACGGGGGCCGGCGCGGGACTGCTCTTCGTCTCACCCCTCGGGAAGCACCTGCGCTACGTGCTCCGCCTCCATTTCCCGGCGTCCAACAATGTGGCTGAGTACGAGGCTCTGATCAACGGATTGCGAATCGCCATCGAGCTAGGGGTCCGACGCCTCGATGCACGCGGCGACTCGCAGCTCATCATCGACCAAGTCATGAAGAACTCCCACTGCCGCGACCCGAAGATGGAGGCCTACTGTGAGGAGGTTCGATGCCTGGAAGACAAGTTCTACGGGCTCGAGCTTAACCACATCGCCCGGCGCTACAACGAGACTGCGGACGAGTTGGCGAAGATAGCCTCGGGGCAAACGACGGTTCCCCCGGACGTCTTCTCCCGAGATCTGCACCAACCCTCCGTCAAGATAGGCGACGCGCCCGAGCCCGAGGCACCCTCGGCCCCGTCCGAGGTGACCTCGGCCCAGCCCGAGCCATCCTCGGTTCAACCCGAGGAACCCTTGGCCCCCGAGGGCGAAGCACTGCGCATCGAGGAGGAGCAGAGCGGGGTCATGCCAGATCAAGATTGGCAAACCCCGTACCTGCAATATCTCCGCCAAGGAGAACTGCCCCTCGACCGAGCCGAGGCTCGGCGGGTAGCGCGACGCGCCAAGTCGTTCGTCTTGCTGGGCGATGAGAAGGAGCTCTACCACCGAAGCCCCTCGGGGATCCTCCAGCGATGCATCTCCATCGCCGAAGGTCAGGAACTCCTGCGGGAAATACACTCGGGGGCTTGCGGCCATCATGCAGCACCTCGAACCCTCGTTGGGAACGCTTTCCGCCAAGGTTTTTACTGGCCGACGGCGGTGGCTGACGCCACTAGAATTGTCCGCGCCTGCGAAGGGTGCCAATTCTATGCGAAGCAGACCCGCCTGCCCGCTCAGGCTCTGCAGACGATACCCATCACCTGGCCCTTCGCTGTGTGGGGTCTGGACCTCGTCGGCCCTCTGCAGAAGGCGCCCGGGGGCTACACGCACCTGCTGGTCGCCATCGACAAATTCTCCAAGTGGATCGAGGTCCGACCCCTGAACAGCATCAGGTCCGAGCAGGCGGTGGCGTTCTTCACCAACATCATCCATCGCTTCGGGATCCCGAACTCCATCATCACCGACAACGGCACCCAGTTCACCGGCAAAAAATTCTTGGATTTTTGCGAGGATCACAACATCCGGGTAGACTGGGCCGCCGTAGCTCACCCCATGTCGAATGGGCAAGTAGAACGTGCCAATGGCATGATTCTACAGGGGCTCAAGCCTCGAATTTACAATGATCTCAACAAGTTCGGCAAGCGATGGGTGAAGGAACTCCCCTCGGTGGTCTGGAGCCTGAGGACGACGCCAAGCCGAGCCACGGGTTTCACGCCGTTCTTCCTGGTCTACGGGGCCGAGGCCGTCCTGCCCACTGACTTGGAATACGGCTCCCCGAGGACGAGGGCCTACAACGAAGAAAGCAACCAAGCTAGCCGAGAAGACTCGCTGGACCAGCTGGATGAGGCTCGGGACAGGGCCTTACTACACTCGGCGCGGTATCAGCAGTCCCTGCGACGCTACCACGCCCGAGGGGTCCGACCCCGAGACCTCCAGGTGGGCGATCTGGTGCTTCGGCTACGACAGGACGCCCGAGGAAGGCACAAGCTCACGCCCCCCTGGGAGGGGCCGTTCATCATCGCCAAAGTTCTGAAGCCTGGAACGTACAAGCTGGCCAACAGTCAAGGCGAGGTCTACGGCAACGCTTGGAACATCCAACAGCTACGTCGCTTCTACCCTTGAGATGTTTTCAAATTGTTCATACACCTCGCACCCACGCAAAGTTTAGTCAACAAGGAAGGGTCGGCCTCGCCTCGGTAAAGCCCGACCCTCCCTCGGGGGCTAAAAGGGGGGAAACCCCCTCTGCGTCAAAATTTTCCTCGAACAAAAAATCTCTTTTACCAGAATATCTTTCGTGCTTTTTGACTACTTCGAAAAGTGGATCCTAGAAACGACGGGGTACACGTAAGCAGTCAAGGCTGACCGAGCCGAGGGACTCCTACGCCTCCGGGATACGGATACCTCACTCATCACCTTCTGCGATAAGTAACTCGTGCTCGGATAAAGTGACTCCGTGGATCGAACGAGTCTCTATGTTCAGAAGCTCTTCTGTCAAAACGATTCTTCAAGTTTTCTCGACTAAGTCGGTGATAGGGCCTCATGGACGAGTAAAAGTGCGCGTAAGCGGCAAGGCCGACCGAGCCGAGGGACTCCCACGCCTCCGGGATACGGATACCTCACTCCTCACCTTCCGCGAGAAGCAACTTTCGCTCGCACAAATATCCCTGTTACCGACAAAAAGTCCAGATGCTTGGAACAAGAGGAAAAGAGACGCAGCTTTACAACACGGCAAGGGTGTGTGTTCTGGCCTCGACGGCCGCACAAAGCACACGCTACAAGACAAGCTGATCTTGCAGGCTCGGGTCTTGACGCTGGAAGGGGGCAGCGACACCCTCGGCATCAACAGCAACTTCGGCAAGGCCCGAACTAGCCTCGGACGGCGACGCGATCCGAGGCCCTCCGCTCCAAAGGACGGCGTCATCACCACGCCCGGGCGACCGTTGTCAGGGACTTCCCTGGGAATCCGGCCCGAGCAGGCGGCTCGGCCAGCCACCTTCCGAGGGCGCCGGCCCGGTCCGAAGCCTCGGCTGACCAACTCCGGCGTCGATCCTGCCAACGGACAACCCGGCTAGGCTCCGGCCAACCAGGTTTCATTTTCGAGCCGACTCCGCCTCTGCTCGTGCTGATATCGCTACCCCCGGCCTCGGCTCGTCGAAGAGCGGCCGAGGGGTCTCTTTAACTAAGCTAGAGGAGCCTCGGACAACAGGGCCGACCGAGCCGAGGGACTCCTACGCCTCCGGGATACGGATACCTCACTCGTCACCTTGACACGGGGCGACTCATGCTTGGTGAAGCGGTTCAGACAATCAGCAGACGAGTCTTAGTGCTCGGAAATGAGGAAAAAACACGGCTCCGCGCCGTAATTACATACATGTTCAGGCCCCGAAAGCCGAAATGAACAAAAAACCCGGCACTCGAAGTGCCATTACAAACGGAACTCCGGTTCCCCCCCCCCCCCCCCCCGCAGGTACGAACAACCCCACTCGATAGGGGCGGGCCTGCGGGACGGCGGAAAAACTCTCACCCCCCGAGGACGAGAGCCAGCCATTCAGGCCAGGAGACGGAGACCCAGGGCTACTGGCGGAGTTGGCAATCTCATCGGTAGAGAAGCCACTTCCGTCCGATGACGCCTCGGGACCCGCCACTTCCGGCATGGCTGGAGGAAGTCTCCGTAAAGCTGGAGGATGCCGTTCTCCCCCAGACGCACGGGGAAGAAAAGGGCAACCGACCCACACGGAGACAGCCCCCTGACTCGCCTCGTCCTCCCTCTTGGCTTGGTGATGAAAATCCTTGAGGCTGAGGGAGGGGCAGAGGCCGCAGCCCGGCTCGCTTTCCCCCACCACCAAGCCGGAAGTCACCCTCTTGGGTGACCGCCGGTGGAGGGGTGCAGCCGGGCTGCATGATGAAAATCCTTGAAGCCGAACGATGGCTGAAAGGTACCAACTCCCACGGAGTTGCGTTCCTCCAACGATGGAGCGAAAAGACGGCGGTTCCCCCCATCCGGGGGCTCGGAAGATGGAGAGACACAATGCATAGGGGAGGAAGGAGACATGGTCACCTTACGAAGGGGGTCGCCCTCCTTTTAAAGGCAACTCCCCCTGCTTGCGCCCTCAACCGTCACGGGCTGAGTCTTCTCCAACACGCCTCCAAAGTCCTCCCCTGCGGCGCGGGGGCTGGGGCCCGCCTGTCATGCAGACCGGCTCCAAGCAGAAGAAGCCGAACCACCGCACCTCCTCGATTGCGGAACCGATACCACGACTCGAGGCGACTCAGCGCGCGACCCAGCAGCGCCAGCCTGACGCAGCGGTCAAACGCGGTCAAAAGTGGGCCGGTAGTAATGACAGTGGCAGGCGCGCAAGAGCAGCGATCACGCCATCAGCCAGGCTCACGTCCCATCCGGAGGCGGCAAGAGAACCCCCTCTCTCACGGCGTGAAGACGACGCGCCCGTGACCTGTACCTCGAACGGCTCGCGCACACAACGGCAGCCTCGCCAACTACTCGCCCCTGCGCATTAACTCCGCGGCTCGACGGACAGGCGACGCTTCTAGCAGGAGCGGCTGGCGACGCTTCCACTTCGCCAACACGACCACACCAAAAAAGGTACGCCACGTCGCTTGGTTTCGTATCCTTTTTTCCCTTTTCCTTCTTTCTCTATCTCTTGCAATAGGGACTGGGAAGGAGGATACCCCCAAAGGGATCCTTCCCCGTGAAGGAACTAGGCTCCGAGCCTCTCTACTGATCAGGGGTTCGAAGGCTGGCCCCCCGAGGGGTTCAACAGCCGCCTCAGATCGCGTGGGCCCGACACCCACTACTGGTCAGGGGTTCGAAGGTCGGCCTCCCGAAAGGTTCCATGACCGCCTCAGGCTACTAGGGCTCCGCGCCCATTACTGATCAGGGGTTCGAAGGCTGGCCTGTCGAAGGGTTCACAGTCGCCTCAGACGCCGAGCGAGGGATGACCAGGGGTACGTTCGATACATAACCAAGGCTCGGGCTGCGCTCCCGAGGTACCCTAGGACATTTCCGAGACCAGCGGGAACGACTCTGTAACGGAATCCCATCGGAGGGAGGCAACGAGCCCTCGGACCCCGTCGCTAGGGGACCGGGTCCGGCAGATCACCCGCAGGTACTTTTGGGCGTGCCTCCGGGCCCCTAGCCGACCCCCAACGAACGGGGCACGGACGTCCACTCGGATTACCCGATTGCAGCTCACCGGAGACACCATGTTCGGTGCCCATCGAGGGTAACATGGCGCTCTCCCCCCTCCTCCTTGCGAAAAGGCGACGTAGGGGCGTATGTAAAAAGTCGAGTCTGTCCCTGATCGTCCTCTCGCTCCGTGCGGAGGCTCGGGGGCTGCTCTCGCAAACCCGGCTCCGGCCGAACCGTTGACAGCGTCAACATACCAGCCCGAGAACTTGGGCCCCGACAGTGCACCTGGGCTACGCCCTGCTCGCATGAGGGAACCGCCAGACCAGCCGAGGCATTACGCAAGGCATTAAGACCTCGAAGGAGTGAAACCACTCCTCCGAGGCCTCGGGGGCTACACCCGGCGGGTGCGCTCGCGCGCACCCACCGGAACAAAGTACCACCGAGAAAGGCTGGTCCCCTTGCAAAAAAGTGCGACGCAAGCCTCCAAGCGAGTGTTAACACTCTCTTCGAGGCTCGGCGGCTACTGTCGGGGACCATAATTAGGGGTACCCTCAAGACGCCTAATTCTCAGCTGGTAACCCCCATCAGCATAAAGCTGCAGAGGCCTGATGGGTTTGATTAAGTCAGGGATCAGTCCATACGAGCGACTCGATCACGCCACGCCCGAGCCTAGCCTCGGGCGAGGGCAGCCGACCCTAAGATGACTCCGTCTCGCCTGAGGCCTCCTCTTTCACGGCAGACACATCACCGGCTCGCCCGAGGCCCCGCCTTCGATAAGAAGTAACCCTGACTAAATCACCGCGCCAACCGACCAAGTCACCGGGGCGTTTAACGCAAAAGGTAAGACCGACGGGCGACCAGACTTCGCCAGAGGTGCCATAGGAGGCTCTGCCCGACCCAGGGCTCGGACTCGGGCTAAGGCCCCGGAAGACGGCGAACTCCGCTCCGCCCGACCCAGGGCTCGGACTCGGGCTAAGGCCCCGGAAGACGGCGAACTCCGCTCCGCCCGACCCAGGGCTCGGACTCGGGCTAAGGCCCCGGAAGACGGCGAACTCCGCTCCGCCTGACCCAGGGCTCGGACTCGGGCTAAGGCCCCGGAAGACGGCGAACTCTGCTCCGCCCGACCCAGGGCTCGGACTCGGGCTAAGGCCCCGGAAGACGGCGAACTCCGCTCCGCCCGACCCAGGGCTCGGACTCGGGCTAAGGCCCCGGAAGACGACGACCTCCGCCTCGCCCGACCCAGGGCTCGGACTCCGCCTCGGCCTCTGCCGAACGACCTTCGCCACGCCCGACCCAGGAGTTCGGGCTCGGCCTCTGTCATGCAGGACGGACTCGACCTCGACTTCGGAGGAGCCTCCACGACGCCCGACCTAGGACACAAGACCGCCACGTCGACAGGAAGCATCATCATCACCCTACCCCGAGCCGACTCGGGCCGCAGGGAACAGGACCGACGTCCCATCTGGCTAGCCCCGCCAGATAGGCAATGATGGTGCCCCGCTGGACCATGACGACGGCGGCTCTCAGCTCCCTTACGAAAGCAGGGAGACGTCAGCAAGGACCCAGCCACTCCGACAGCTGTCCCTCCGTCCGGCTCCATCGCTTCTCCGACAGCCACGACGCCACACTAGCTGGGTGCCAAGATCTCTCCGGCTGCCACCTTGGCATGTACTTAGGGCACTAGCTCTCCCCCGCTAGACACGTAGCACCTTGCTACACCCCCATTTGTACACCTGGATCCTCTCCTTACGCCTATAAAAGGAAGGACCAGGGCCTTCTTAGAGAAGGTTGGCCTCGCGGGAACGAAGGGCAGGGGCAGGCGCTCTCTCGGGGCCGCTCGCTCCCCTCACCCGCGCAGACGCTTGTAACCCCCTACTGCAAGCGCACCCGACCTGGGCGCGGGACAAACACGAAGGCCACGGGAATTCTACGACTCCCTCATGACCCGGCTCTGGCCACCTCGCTCTCTCTCTCTCTCTCCCCCCTTCGCGCTCGCCCACGCGCTCGACCCATCTGGGCTGGGGCACGCGGCACACTCACTCGTCGGCTCGGGGACCCCCCGGTCTCGGAACGCCGACAATAAGTTTATTATCTAAGGTCTTGAATATAACTTTCCTTCACGGATCTCCGAGAACATAGGGTTTTCGGAGTCAATAGTGAAGTTCAAAAGGCAGGGGGTAGGGTTTTTTGGGTTCGAAGTATCAAACATGGCCCAAATCATACCAAACTCTACCCAAGGCTTCTAAATATCATTTAGAGATTACCTTAAAAATTTAGTGAATTTTGGATTTATTATACATTTCTTAAAAATCTAGAAACATGGTTTTTGGCTATTTTAAATACTCTATAATTCCCTATTTGGACAAAAAATCATGGAACTATTTTTACTAAATACTATGGGAAATTAGGAGTCTAGCAAAATTGATTTTATATTTTTAGCATTTTCCTGCAATTTTCTATGAATTTCTAAAGTTGCTTGAAAAAAAGAAAAGGAAAACTACTAATAGTGTTGGGCCCAAACTGGCCCAACCGGCCCAGCTACAACAGAAAACGGGGGCGCGCCCGCCGTAGCTCAGCCAGTTTTGCACAAAAGTCCTTGCCAGAGTTAATATTAGGAACAAGTTCTCAACAGAATTCTGCGAGTCACTGACATTTTACTTCTGGGCCCTTCTAGGTTTCTTGTCTTCTAAAATGGAACCCCCAACGTCGCCGGCGGCACGGACGCGTTTTCCCTACGATACTACGTCGGAGGAGAGCTCGGGTAGTCACTGGATAGCGACCGGATCAATCCTTAACCTAACCCGCACCACTATGGGACATGAATTTGGCTTACGATTATACCGAGCGGCTGGACCTCATTCACGGCGGAGTTCTAGTTCCGCGGTCCCTGCTCGGCCGATTTGAGCACTGGACCCTTCAAATTAAAGACATAGGGGGCATGAGTGAGACATAGGCAGCATGATGCCTATGGCAATTGGCCCCGGATTAACAGAGTTCTGGTGGATCAACACCAGGGCACTCCCTGCGGTGTCGAGCCCACGTTCTGTCCAAGCTGAGACCGTAAAGAACAATTGGATTCCTGGGTGAGCTTCACCAGTCAATAAGGATGCTAGAACACCAAGCCTTAGTGATTGAGTCATACCACAATTGCCTGGCCACGTGAAGCCGAGGTATTGTCGCAGTGGTCACCGGACACCCGCGGCGACTTGATCAGTGGAACAGGACATATCTAGGGTATGGTTTGGGGAAGGAAGAGCAATATTGTTGACTGAAGCTACTCACTACGGTTGATGATCAAAACATGGATCACTGAATCTGGTTCCTGTCTTCTTTCCCCCTCCCTGCTGTTCTTTATATAGGCAGGGACAAGATCAACAAGCTGGATCCTTGATCTTGCAACAAGGATAACTATGAACCTGAGATGTAGTCGTGGCCTTCTCCAGTAATTCCACGCCAACTCATAGAGCCTAGCTAGGCAGGTTGAAGATTATCCATGGACAAAAGAAAAAGAGGGGGGGTAAGGATGAGATGCACTGTATAGGATATTTACCTAGGTGATATTTTATGGATGCACCAACCTAAATACCCTGCCAGCACCTGATCCCAATCTTCATCTGATTCCCAAGTTGGTCACGGCAAGGTGGTTAAATATCAAGGGTAGATATTTCAGTGCTTCAGAATCTTCAACAGATAACTGATCCCCACATCTTCAGCTAGCTATTTCTCTCATTTTCTGAGTAAGACAGACTAATCACTGTTAATAGAATTTGTTTAGTAATCCAAGGTCTACCAATCTTCTATGGATTTCATAGACCAAAACTTCTCAGATTAGAAGCTATGGCATCCAAAAGTTGACTACAAATTCTGGATACCATTCCTGTTTGCCTGAACAACTTTTTAGTTATTCACCCCGTCGCCTTCTCTCTGACAGGGGTAATTCAGGCGCCACTATCTCCTAAATATATACAACACCAGGCCAAAGTTTCTTAATAAAACTTGCTCATGAACACAACCTCTCCAACTTTGCTTAACACATTTTGGCACAAAGTCACCCAGGACACTTTATACAAGGCTTCAAAGTGGAGCAAACAGACAATATTCAGAACCCACTGATCAGACTTACAGTCTGAACTGCTATTCTGACAGCTCGATTCTGAGTATCATTTTCTCCAATATTTGCACAGGATCAAGCCCATACTTCTTAAGAACATTTAACCCCCTTCTAATGGTCTCTAATTTATCTACACAGCACCTAGCCTTTAAACCTCTAGATTGGTCATAAAAAGGCTCCAAACCTAGCTCGATTCACTGCACATTTAGTTTTCAGATTACTATTTTTGGTCTGAAAAAATCAGAGTTCTGTGGACTCTGTTTTGGGTATGTTTTCTCGAGATTTTATAAAGTTTTAGGGTCAGGTCTCTCAATTGAACTTATACCCCTATAGTAGCTCTACCATTTTGATGCACTAACCTAGGACATAATCCTTATGAGTGAAGAGATATATAGCTCCAAAGATGGTCTCAACCTGCTGAAATTCAGACTTTGTTACATAGCTTTCATGGGTCCTTTTTACAAAAAGGTCCAAATCCCACTCTTTCTCTTGCAAATCCTTGAATATAAAAGTTAGTGAGTTTAAGGTGCCCCTTTTACTTTGATACTTGCACTTAGGTCCAGAAGTGTGCAACATTTGCATATAACCCCCTAGGGTTTCAGTCCAGGGTTTTGCAGGGTCCATTCAGGGTTTTTGGTATTTCTAGGGTTTGAATCCCACTTAAGTCCATCCATGGTGGCATTTTATGATTATTACAAATAAGTTTTGAGAACCTAACCCAATTGGGCTTTTTTGACCTCTTGAGCTCAATTTAGGGTTAAGTACCCACGACATATCAATTCAACTCGTTTGAAATTTAAAAATTCGTTTTATCCACTGATATTGCGTGCTTAAATCTGTATTCGTTGTCGAGCGGAATATACACACCAGGGGTGTTACACGCCCGCTGGTGCGGTGTTGGCGGACAGGTGGATGCCGCCATCGGTGCTGAGGTGGTGGCAGCCTGAGAAGGTTTCTCTGCTGACGAGATTGCCAACTCTGCCTGCACCCCTGGACCTCTGTCTCCCTGGCTTGAATGGCTGGTTCTCGTCCTTTGTGGGTGAGAGCTTTTCCGCCGCAGCGTTTGCCCGAAAGCCGTTGCTGCAGCTGTCTTGCCGCCTGGGACGGAGGTCGTTGCCGCTGTTGTCGGTGCGGGCGGCGGTGAGCCGCTTGGAGTTCGTCGTCCCGTGGGCCTCCTGGTATGGAGGTTGTTCGTACCTGCGGGAACGGAACCGGAGTCCCGTTTGTAATGGCATCTTGAGTGCCGACGTATGTTCACTGCGACTGTCGGGGCCTGAACATTTGTGTATTTTTGGCGTAAAGCCGTGTTTCTTCCCCATTTCGTGCACCAGGACTCGCCCATCGGCTAGCTGGACCGCTTAACCAAGTGTGAGTTGCCTTGTGCGGAAGGTGACGAGTGAGGTATCCGTATCTCGGAGGCATAGGAGTTCCTCGGCTCGGTCGACCTTGCCGCTCGAGGCTTCTCTTCTTAGTGAAGGAAACCCTCGGCTACTCTGCGATGAGCTGAAGCCGGAGGCAGCGGTGTCAGCATGGACAGAGGCGGAGTTGGCTGAAGAAGAAACTTTGTTGGCCCAGGAGTAGGGGACTTCCCAGGCCGACGAGGCGCTGCAGTGGCGGTTGGGACCTGGCCAGGTCGTCCACTAGCGGGACCAACCCTGGAGTCGGGCTGCCGAGGCCATGAGCCGGGCTGGTGTCCTCGGGGGACAGCTAGCTGAGGCTACGGAGCGGCCGGTTCGGCCGTCTGCTTGGGCCGGGTTCCTGGAGGAGATCCTAGCGATGATGGCTCAGGCGCGGTGCTGACATCTTCCTTCGAGTTGGAGATCCTTCGACCATGTTGCTGTCCGAGGCCGGGTCAGATTCTGCCGAAGGTGGAGTCGATGCCGAGGGTGATGCTGTTCCCCCTACTGACGTCTGAACCTGCAGGGACAGTTTGTCTGTAGTGCCGAAGGTGGAGTCGATGCCGAGGGTGATACCGTCGTTGTGCTGTAAAGTTGCGTTTCTTTTCCCCTTGTTTCGAGTATCAGGACTTGTTCGTCGGTAACAGAATCGTTTATCCGAGCGAGAGTTACTTATTGCAGAAGGTGATGAGTGAGGTATCCGTATCTCGGAGGCGTAGGAGTCCCTCGACTCGGTCGGCCTTGCCTGCTTACGTGTACTCTTACTCGTCCGTAGGATTCTGTTATCAATATAGTCGAGATGGCACGAAAAATCGTTTCGGCTGAAAAAGTTTTCGAGCGTTAAGACTTGTTCGGTCAGCGGAATCCCTTATCCGAGCGTGAGTTACTTATCGCAGAAGGTGATGAGTGAGGTATCCGTATCCCGGAGGCGTAGGAGTCCCTCGGCTCGGTCGGCCTTGCCTGCTTACGTGTACTCCATCATTTTCAGGATTCCACTGTCGAAGTAGTCGAAAAGCACGAAAGATGTTCTGGCAGAAAGACTTTTTGCGAGGAAAATTTTGACGCAGAGGGGGTTCCCCCCTTCTAGCCCCCGAGGGAGGGTCGGGCTTTGCCAAGGCAAGGCTGACCCTTCCTTGATGGTTAGACTTTGCTTGTGTATGTAAACGAGGTACATGAACGACTTGAAAACATCTTAAGGGTAGAAGCGACGTAGCTATCGGATGTTCCAAGCGTTGCTGTAGACCTCGCCTTGACTGTTGGCCAGCTTGTATGTCCCGGGCTTCAGAATCTTGGCGATGATGAACGGCCCTTCCCAGGGAGGCGTGAGCTTGTGGCGCCCTCGGGCGTCTTGTCGTAGCTGAAGCACCAAGTCGCCCACCTGGAGGTCTCGGGACCGAACCCCTCGGGCGTGGTAGCGTCGCAGAGACTGCTGATACCGCGCCGAGTGTAGCAAGGCCATGTCCCGAGCCTCTTCCAGCTGGTCAAGTGAGTCTTCTCGGTTTGTCTGGTTGCTTCGGGCGTCGTATGCCCTCGTCCTCGGGGAGCCGTATTCAAAGTCTATGGGCAAGATAGCCTCGGCCCCATAGACTAGAAAAAACGGCGTGAAGCCCGTGGCTCGGCTTGGCGTCGTCCTCAGACTCCAGACCACCGAGGGGAGTTCCTTCATCCACCGCATGCCGAACTTGTTGAGGTCGTTGTAGATCCTCGGCTTGAGTCCTTGTAGAATCATGTCGTTGGCACGCTCTACCTGCCCATTCGTCATGGGGTGAGCTACGGTGGCCCAGTCCACCCGGATGTGGTGGTCCTCACAGAAGTCCAGGAACTTTCTGCCATTGAACTGGGTGCCGTTGTCGGTGATGATGAAGTTCGGGACCCCGAAGCGATGGATGATGTTGGTGAAGAACGCCACCGCCTGTTCGGACCTGATGCTGTTTAGGGGTCGGACCTCAATCCACTTGGAGAATTTGTCGATGGCGACCAGCAGGTGCGTGAAGCCCCCGGGTGCCTTCTGCAAGGGACCGCCGAGGTCCAGACCCCACACAGCAAACGGCCAGGTGATGGGTATTGTTTGCAGAGCCTGAGCGGGCAGGTGGGTCTGCCTTGCGTAGAATTGACACCCTTGGCAGGTGCGTACAATCCTAGTGGCGTCGGCCACCGCGGTTGGCCAGTAGAAACCCTGTCGGAAGGCGTTTCCCACGAGGGCCCGAGGTGCTGCATGGTGACCGCAAGCCCCCGAGTGTATTTCTCGCAATAACTCCTGACCTTTGGCAATGGATATGCACCCCTGGAGGATGCCTGAGGGGCTGTGGTGGTAGAGCTACTTTTCGTCACCTAGCAAGACGAACGACTTGGCACGCCACGCCAGTCGCCGAGCTTCGGCTCTATCGAGGGGTAGCTCTCCTCGGTGGAGATATTGCAGGTATGGGGTCTACCAGTTTCGATTAGGCGTGACCCCATTCTGCTCTTCCTCGATGCGCAGTGCCTCACCCTCGGGGGCCGAGGGTGCCTCGGGCGGAGCCGAGGCTGCCTCGGGCGGAGCCGAGGCTGCCTCGGGCTGGGCCGAGGGCACCTCGGGCTCGGGCGTGTCGTTGGTCTTGACGGAGGGTTGATGTAGGTCTCGGGAGAAGACGTCCGGAGGGACCGTTGTTCGCCCCGAGGCTATCTTAGCCAGCTCGTCTGCAGTCTCATTGTGTCGTCGAGCGACGTGGTTGAGCTCGAGCCCGTAGAACTTGTCCTCCAGGCACCGAACCTCGTCGCAGTAGGCTTCCATCTTCAGGTTGCGGCAGTGGGAGTTCTTCATGACTTGGTCGATGACAAGCTACAAGTCGCCATGAGCGTCGAGGCGCCGAACCCCTAGCTCGATGGTGATGTGCAACCCATTAACCAGAGCCTCATACTCAGCCACGTTGTTGGACGCCGGAAAATGGAGGCGTAGCACGTAGCGGAGGTGCTTTCCGAGGGGTGAGATGAAGAGCAGGCCCGCGCCCACTCCTGTTTTCATCAGCAACCCATCGAAAAACATGGTCCAGAGTTCCGGTTGGATCGGAGCTGTTGGAAGCTGGGTGTCGACCCATTCAGCCACAAAGTCCGCCAAGACTTGGGACTTGATGGCCTTCCGAGGGGCAAACGAGATCGTCTCGCCCATGATCTCCACCGCCCACTTTGCAATCCTACCCGAGGCCTCTCGGCATTGGATGATCTCCCCCAGGGGGAATAATGACACCATAGTCACCGGATGAGACTCGAAGTAGTGTCGCAACTTTCGGCGTGTTAGAATCACCGTGTACAGTAGCTTCTGAATTTGCGGGTAGCGGATTTTGGTCTCGGACAGTACCTCACTGATGAAGTAGACCGACCTCTGGACGGGCAATGCGTGCCCTTCTTCTCGTCTCTCGACCACGATCGCGGCGCTGACCACCTGAGTGGTAGTGGCGACGTAGATCAAGAGGGCTTCTCCGGCAGCAGGGGGCACCAATATGGGCGCGCTTGTAAGGAGCGCCTTCAAGTTCCCAAGGGCTTCCTTGGCCTCGGGGGTCCAAGTGAAGCGCTCGGTCTTTCTTAAGAGGCGATACAGGGACAGGCCTCTTTCGCCGAGGCGCGAGATGAAGCGGCTCAGAGCCGCGAGGCATCCCATGACCCTCTGTACTCCTTTCAAGTCCTTGATAGGCCCCATGTTGGTGATGGCCGCGATTTTCTTCGGGTTGGCCTCGACGCCCCGCTCAGAGACGATGAACCCCAGGAGCATGCCTCGGGGGACTCTGAAGACACACTTCTCGGGATTGAGTTTTACGCCTTTCTCTTTGAGACACTTGAATGTCGTTTCAAGGTCGGAGAGGAGGTCGGAGGCTTTCCTCGTCTTGACTATGATGTCATCGACGTAAGCCTCGACCGTTCAGCCAATGTGCTGTCCGAACACGTGGTTCATGCACCTTTGGTATGTCGCACCCGCATTCCTCAAACCAAATGGCATAGTAATGTAGCAGTACATGCTAAAAGGTGTGATGAAAGAAGTCGCGAGCTGGTCGGACTCTTTCATCCTGATTTGGTGATACCCTGAGTAGGCATCGAGGAACGACAGGGTTTCACACCCAGCAGTGGAATCCACAATTTGATCGATGCGAGGCAGAGGGTAGGGAACCTTCGGACATGCTTTGTTTAGACCAGTGTAGTCTACACACATCCGCCATTTCCCACCTTTCATTTTCACAAGCACAGGGTTGGCTAGCCATTCGGGATGGAATACCTCTTTGATGAACCCTGCAGCATTAGCTTGTGGATCTCCTCGCCTATGGCTCTGCGCTTTTCTTCGTCGAATCGGCGCACAGGCTGCTTCACGGGTCGGGCTCCAGCTCGGATATCCAGTGAGTGCTCGGCGACATCCCTCGGTATGCCCGGCATGTCCGAGGGACTCCATGCAAAAACCTCGGCGTTTGCACGGAGGAAGTCGATGAGCACTGCTTCCTATTTGGGGTCGAGCTCAGAGCCGATCCGGATCTGCTTGGAGGTGTTGTTGCTGGGGTCGAGAGGGACGGACTTAACCGCCTCTGCTTGTTCGAAGTTGCCGGCGTGGCGCTTCGTATCTGGCACCTCCTTGGGGAGGCACTCCAGGTCGGCGATGAGGGCCTCGGATTTGGCGAGGGCCTCGGCGTATTCCATGCACTCCACGTCGCATTTGTACACGTGTCGGTACGTGGGGCCGACGGTGATGACCCCGTTGGGGCCCGGCATCTTGAGCTTGAGGTAGGTGTAGTTGGGGACGACCATGAACTTGGCGTAGCATGGTCTCCCCAGCACCGCGTGGTAGGTTCCTCGGAACCCGACCACCTCGAACGTGAGGGTTTCCTTTCGGAAGTTGGAGGGAGTCCCGAAGCAGACAGGCAGATCGAGTTGTCCAAGGGGCTGGACGCGCTTCCCGAGAATGATCCCGTGAAAGGCGCCGCGCCGGCCCGGATCGAGGACAGATCGATCTGCAAGAGCCCGAGGGTGTCGGCGTAGATGATGTTGAGGCTGCTGCCTCCGTCCATGAGGACCTTTCTAAGCCTGACGTTGCCGATGACGGGATCAACAACGAGCGGGTACTTCCCCAGGCTCGGCACGTGGTCGGGGTGGTCGCCTTGGTCGAAGGTGATGGGCTTGTCGGACCAGTCTAGGTAGACTGGCGCCGCCACCTTCACCGAGCAGACCTCCCGGCGCTCTTGCTTGCGGTGCCGAGCCAAGGCGTTCGCCACCCGCCCACCGTAGATCATGAAACAGTCATGGACCTCGGGGAACTCCTCTGCCTTATGGGCTTCCTTCTTGTTGTTTCGGGGCCCTGCCACCTTCCGCCGGGGGCCCGGCCTTGTGGAAGTAGCGCCGAAGCATGACGCACTCCTCAAGGGTGTGCTTGATGGGACCCTGATGGTAGGGGCACGACTCTTTGAGCATCTTGTCGAACAAGTTGGCGCCTCCGGGAGGCTTCCGAGGGTTCTTGTGCTCGGCGGCGGCGACAAGGTCTGCGTCGGCGGCTTCACGTTTCGCTTGTGACTTCTTCTTGCCCTTCTTCCTCGCGCTGCGCTGAGCGGACGCCTCGGGGACGTCATCCAGCTGGCGCCCCTAAGGCTGCTTGTCCTTCCAGAAGATGGCCTCGACCGCCTCCTGACCAGAGGCGAACTTGGTGGCGATGTCCATCAGCTCGCTCGCCCTGGTGGGAGTCTTGCGACCCAGCTTGCTCACCAGGTCACGACAAGTGGTGCCAGCGAGGAACGCGCCGATGACATCTGAGTCGGTGATGTTGGGCAGCTCGGTGCGCTGCTTCGAAAATCACCGGATATAATCCCACAGGGATTCTCCCGGCTGCTGGCGGCAGCTTCGCAGATCCCAGGAGTTCCCGGGGCACACGTATGTGCCCTGGAAGTTGCCGGCGAAGGCTTTGACCAGGTCGTCCCAGTTGGAGATCTGCGCATGAGGCAGATGCTCCAGCCAGGCTCAGGCAGCATCGGAGAGGAACAGGGGGAGGTTGCGGATGATAAGGTTGTCATCGTCCGTTCCACCCAGCTGGCAGGCCAGCCGGTAGTCCACGAGCCACAGTTCCGGCCTCGTCTCCCTCGAGTACTTGGTGATGGTAGTCGGGGCCCGGAACCGGGTCGGGAAAGGCGCCCGTCGTATGGCCCGGCTGAAAGCTTGCGGACCGGGTGGTTCGGGCGAAGGGCTCCGATCCTCCTTGCTGTCGTAGCGTCCCCCATGCCGGGGGTGGTAGCCTCGGCGCACCCTCTCGTCAAGGTGGGCTCGACGGTCGCGGCGATGGTGCTCGTTGCCGAGGCGGCCCGAGGCCGCAGGTGCTGTGTCTCGCGTGCGCCCGGTGTGGACCGAGGCTTCCCGCATGAATTGGGAAGTCGCGGCGCGATACTCCGGGGGGTATCCCTGCCTTCGGGAGGCAGAGCTTTCGGCTCGTCGGACCGCGGCATCCTCCAGGAGATTCTTGAGTTCTCCCTGGATACGCCGCCCCTCGGTGGTGGATGGTTCCTGCATCGCCCGGAGTAGCCAGGTTCTGGCCGACCCCACTGGAAACCGGGGGCAGCCTCGCCCTGGCATTATCGGCGATGCGATGCTGGACGTCTTGGGGCAGATGACATGCTTCTCCGGCCGGTGCTCGGCCTGCCCGCTCCTGCCCGATGTTCTGCCGGAGCTACACAATTTGTCCTGCTTCCTCGTCGAGCCTGACCTGCATCTCGCGGATTTGCTCGAGCTGTGTGTCCTGACCCCCCACAGGGACTGGGACCACAGCTAGCTCCCGAAGGATGTCAACGCGAGGCGCAGGCCTAGAGGGATCGCCGTCCTCCAGCATACCAAGGTGGTTGCCTTCGTCGAGACCCTCTAGATCGACGTGGAAACATTCGCGACTTGGGCCACAGTCCTCGTCGCCGAGGCTGTGGCTATCATCGGAGCAATCGGAGAGGCAGTAGTCACATGTGGTCATGAAGTCCCGCATGGCACTGGGGTTATCGAGCCTAGAGAAATCCCAACCAGAGTCGGGTTCATCATCTTCCTCGGAACCCAGGGGCCCGTAGGTCGATACGACCGTAAATCTGTCCCAGGTTGACCACATATGGTACCCCAGAAGATTTGGATATGTCTTTATGAAAGCGTCCACCGAAGCGGGGTTGCTTGGTGGGTCGAAGCTGAATCTAAAAGGCATAGGATGGGAAACTGTCGGTACCTCTTGATCGACAGACGGTGACGAAGTCGCGTCGGGGACGGACTGCACCGTTATCTCACGTACAAGGCTAACGCCCAGCAAGTCCTTCGCGAGCGTGCTGGCGTCGTTCGCCTGCTTTGGGTTGGCGTGTTGCGAGGAAACGACGCTCGTCTTCGTCTCAGACGCAAGGTCAACGCCCAACGTGTCCCCCGCTGGGGCGCCGACATCGTCGACTCGCTCGACAGCCGACGAGGCGCCACCTCCTGCTTGGCCACGATTGCCCCGCCTCCTTCCCCGTCGACGGGGAAGGTGACGGGACAGACTCAGATGTTGTTCTTCCGCCACGCGGGGAAGATGTCGTCGATTCCGCCACCGGCGGGCGGGCTGACGACCGCCATTGTCGTTGTCGCGCGGCGGAAAAAGGAGTATCATGTCGTAGCTGCCGTCGAGGGACATGAACTTGAGACTCTCGAAACGGAGCTTCGTCCTGGGTTGGAGAGGTTGCTGGAGACTCCCTATCTGGAGCTTGACGGGAAGCTGTTCGTCAACATGCAACATGCCCCTACCTGGCGCGCCAGCTGTCGGTGTTTCGACCCCGGGGGGTCCCTAGACCGACGAGTAAATTATCGCTGCGTGTCCCAGCCCAGATGGGTCGGCGCGAGACAGAGCACAAGGGGGGAAAACCAGTGAGGGGAAACCACGACCTCGTGTTGTCCTGCGCCCAGGGTGGATGCGCTTGCAGTAGGGGGTTACAAGCGTTCGCGAGGGAGAGAGAGAGAGGGCATGAGACTACACGTCAGCCCGTTCTCCCGTGCGGCCACCCTCTCGTACGAGGGCCCTGGACCTTCCTTTTATAGACGTAAGGAGAGGGTCCAGGTGTACAACGGGGGGTGTAGCAGTGTGCTAACGTGTCTAGCAGAGAGGAGCCAGAGCCCTATGTACATGCTGACGTGGCTGTTGGAGAGGTGTTGGAGCCCTGTTCATGTGGCGTCGTGGCCGTCGAAGGAGCGCTTGAGCCCTGTAGAAGCACAGCTGTCGGGGCTGTCGGATCCTTGCTGACGTCTCCTTGCTTCCGTAAGGGGCTGAGAACCGCCGTCGTCATGGAGCACGCGGGGTGCCATCATTACTTGTTTTACCGAGGCGAGCCAGATGGGACGCCGGTCTTGTTCCCCGTAGCCTAGGCTAGCCTGGGCTAGCTAGGGGTAGGGTAATGATGGCCCCCCTTGTGGCGTGGTCGGTCCGAGCGAGGTGGTGACTCCTCCGAGGTCGAGGTTGAGTCCGAGCCCGAGGGTCGGGCGAGGCGGAGACCGTCGTCCAGAGGTCGAGGTTGAGTCCGAGCCCGGGGGTCGGGCGAGGCGGAGACCGTCGTACGGGGTCGAGGTTGAGCTCGAGCCTAGGGGTCGGGCGAGGCGGAGACCGTCGTCCGGGGTTGAGGTTGAGCCCGAGCCCTGGGGTCGGGCGAGGCGGAGACCGTCTTCCGGAGTCGAGGTTGAGTCCGAACCCGGGGGTCGGGCGAGGCGGAGACCGTTGTCCGGGGTCGAGGTTGAGCCCGAGCCCTAGGGTCGGGCGAGGCGGAGACCGTCGTCCGGGGTCGAGGTTGAGCCCGAGCCCTGGGGTCGGGCGAGGCGGAGACTGTCGTCCGGATGTCGAGGTTGAGTCCGAAACCGGGGTCGGGCGAGGCGGAGATTCCTATGGCGCCCGAGGCTTGACTTGGCTGCTGTCAGCCTCACCCTGGTAGGTGGCACAGCAGTCAGAGCAGCGCAGGCGGCGCTATTTTCCTGTCAGGTCAGTCAGTGGAGGGGCGAAGTGACTGCGGTCACTTCGGCCTTGTCGACTGGAGAGCTCGCGTCAGGATAAGGTGTCAGGCGATCCTTGCATTAAATGCTCCTGCGATCCGGTCGGCTGGTGAAGCGATCTGGCCAAGGTTGCTTCTCCGTGAAGCCTGTCCGAGCTGGGCCTCAGGCGAGTCGAAGGTGCGTCCGTTGCTTGAGGAGACCCTCGGGCGAGGCGTGAATCTGGCTTGGTCTACCGTTCCTGCTCAAGGCTGGGCTCGGATGAGGCGAGATCGTGTCCCTTGAGTGGACGGAGCCTTTGACCGGTATTGCGCCCATCAGGCCTTTACAACTTTGTGCTGATGGGGGTTACTAGCTGAGATTAGGAGCCTTGGGGGTACCCCTAATTACGGTCCCCGACACATCCCGCCGTCGTTCCAGAGATAAAACCACCGGTTCTGCCACCCCTTGTTCGAAGATGCAAGGGAGGTGGGGATGTACTGACGCGCGCGCCTCAGCCTCAGCTGGAGGGTGCAGCCACCGGCCCGCACCACCATACGGACCTTCTTCGCCTCCGTCGTCGCGGCGAAGAACTCCGCGGAGAAGAGATGGGTCCACAAGTCCCTGTGAGGGTTAATCCCCAAAAAACCCTCGCAAACCGCCGCGAAGATGGCCGCTTGTGCGATAGAGTTGGGGTTGAGGTTATGCAGCTCCACCCCGTAGTGGTGCAGGAGCGCCCGCATGAAGCGTCTCGCTGGCACTCCAAACCCCCACTCATGGAAGGAGATGAAGCTGACCACATACCCTGGCGGCGGAGTCGGGTCAGCCTCGCTCGCGAGGGCCATCCATTCTGGCTGCGGCCCATCAGAGAGGGGACGGAGCAGACCATCGGCAACGAGGGCCTCCAGATCCTCCACAGCGACGGTGGAGAAAGGCCACGGGTCGCGCGGCGGAATGACGGTCACCTTGTCAGCCATCGCCGAACGGAGGTGGTGGAGGTGGAAGGGATGAGGTGTGTGGTTTCCTTTTCTCTGGCTGCTCTCTTAGGTTGTGGAAACCAAAGCAGAAGGCAAGCGCAAATGGTAGGGTAAAGAACCACCACCGGCCCCTCTTCCGGGTATATGAAGGCCCAGGCGAGATCCACCAAAGGCTTCACCCAAACCCGCCGCGGGATTCAAACTCAAGGTGAAACAGTCTTTCTGTTCCTTGAACGGCTCGCGCACGCGCAACAGACGCCCCGCGAATCGCCCGTCCTGTCGCATTAACTCCCTGGCAGGGCAAGCGACATCTCCGGCAGGCGAAGCGGGCGCCGTTTCGTCTCCGTCATGATGACCGCGTCAAAAAAGGTGCGCCACCTTATTTAAATTTATATCCTTTTCCTTTTCCTTTTCCTCTCTCTCTCTTGCCACAGGGACCGGGAAAGGGGATATTGCAAAAAGGATCCTTCTCGGCGAAGGAAACGGGCCTCGAGCCCTCCTACTGATCAGGGGTTCGAAGGTTGCGCCCTCAGGGTTCGGCAACCGCCCCAGAGCACTCTGGCTCCGCGCCCTTTATTAATCAGGGGTTCGAAGGCTGGCCCCTCGGAAGGGTTCGACAGCCGCCCCAGAGCACGCAGAGTTAGGGATGACCCTGGGTACGTCCGTTACATGGCCGAGGCTCAGGCTATGCTCCCGAGGTACCCTAGGACATTTCCGAGACCAGCAGGAACGATTTGTAACGGAATCCCACCGGAGGGAGGCATCGAGCCCTCGGACCCTATCGAATGGGTCTGGGTCCGGCAAATCACCTGCAGGTACTTTTAGAGCGCGTCTCTGGGCCACTAGCCGACCCTTAGCGAATGGGGCTCGGGCGTCCACTCGAATCACCCATTAGCAGCTCACCGGAAACACCATGTTCGGTGCCCCCCGGGGGTAACATGGCGGTTCCCCCCTTCCTCCTTGCGAAAAGGCGACGAAGGGGCGTATAATAAAAGTCGAGACGATCCTTGATCATCCTCTCGCTCCGTGCAGAGGCTCGGGGGCTGCTCTCGCACCAGGCTACGTCCAAACCGTTGACCACGTTGACAAACCAGCTTGAAAGCTCGGAGCCTGACCATGCACCCGGGCTACGGCCAGGCCGCATGAGGGAACAACAAGGCTGACCGAGGCATCACAAAAAGGATTAAGACCTCAGAGGAGTCAAACCACTCCTCTGAGGCCTCGGGGGCTACACCTGGCGGGTGCGCTCGCGCGCACCCACCGGAACAAAGCATAACTGAGAAGGGTCGGTCCCCTTACGAAAAATCCGGCAGAACCTCCAAGCGAGTACCTACACTCCCTTCGAGGCTCGAAGGCAACAGTCGAGGACCGTAATTAGGGGTAACCCCAATGTACCTTAATCCCGCTGGAAAACATCTTCAGAACAAACCATAAATGACCGATAAAGCGCAGGCTTTGTCTACCAAGGGACGCGACCTCATCCGAGCCCAGCCTCGGGCAAAGACAGTAGTCCCAGACGAATTCACGCCTCGCCCGAGGGTCCCCTCAGTCAGCAGACGCACCCTCGGCTCGCCCGAAGCACAGCTCGGGCAGACTTTATCGTGCAGCGACCTCGTCCGAATCGCCTTACCAACCGACCGTATCGCATGCGCATTTAATGCGGGGATCGCCTGACACCTTATCCTTACACACGTGCCTCAGTCGGCAAGGTCGAAGTGACTGCAGTCACTTCGCCCCCTTTACTGACCATTCTGACAGGAAAACGGCGCTGTTCACCCTGCTTCGGCAACTGTGCCAGCCACCAGGGAAAGGCTGACAACGACAAGTCACGACCTCCCTCGAGTTCGGCCTCGGGCGCAACAGGGAGCTCCGCCTCGCCCGACCCTGACCTCGGCCTCAGCTTCGGCCTCGGGAGATTGTCTCCGCCTCGACCGACCCCGACCTCGGCCTCAGCTTCGGCCTTGGGAGAAGGACTCTGCCTCGCCCGACCCCAGGCCTCGGCCTCAGCCTCGGCCTAGGGAGAAGGACTCCGCCTCGCCCGACCTCAGCCTCGGCCTCGGTGGAGTCGCTGTCTTGCCCGACCTCGGCCTCGTATCAGCTATGCTACTGAGGATCCATCATTGCCCTACCCTTAGCTAGCCGCCTCAGGCTATGAAGGAACAAGACCGGTGTCCCGTCTAAGTTACTCTGGTAATAGGTAATGATGGTTCCCCGCGTGCGCCCATGACGTCGGCTGCTCTCAACCCCTACGGAAGCAAGGAAACGTCAGCAGGGTCCATGCTGCACCGCCAGATATGCGTCTACAGGGCTCAAGGCGTTTCTCCGATGGCCACGTTGGTACACCTATAGGGCTCAAGGCACCCCTCCGATGGCCACGTCGGCACACCTACAGGGCTCAAGAGGCACCCCTCCGACGACCACGTTATTTGCACAGGGCTCAGGGCACTTCCCTGCCAGCCACGTCAGCTCATAGCTACACCCCCATCGTACAGCTGGGCATCTCCTTGTGTCTATAAAAGGGGGTGTCCAGGGCCCCACGAGAGGGGGGGAGGGGAGAAAAAAGGGGGCTGACGAGCGGAGGTAGCCAGAGTAGGAGAGACGCGGTACAGGCAGCCCCAGACAGCTCGCCTCGAGGCCGAACCCTCTCCTTCTCTCTCTCTCGCTCTCGCTCTCCCGCAACGCTTGTAACCCCTACTGCAAGCTTCCCCCCGGTGCAGGATAATATAAGCCTCATCCCATCGCTTGTGTTCCATCTTGCATCGACCCATCTGGACAGGGGCACGCGACACTAAAATTCACTAGTCGGTCCGGCTGAGGGCCCCCCGGGTCCGAAACACCGACAAAGCTGTGATCACTATCTATTCTACTTATCTCCTCCTTTTATCGTGGTTTGTAGTCCTACATATCCAGAGTTCAATCACCTTCTCAGCCGACTCATCGTCGAATGCCTAGCTCCTCATGTGTGCGTAATTGGATCACCCAAGATATCAACGTTTTGGTAGCGCACAACTCGAACGCCTGTCTTTATCTTCTTGGATCAAGTTCGTTTGACCTGATTATAACCTGCCGGCCCAACCCACGGGGCAAACCATTGGGAGGCCCATCAGGTGGCCCATGATACGTTTCAATGTCCGTGAGGACCCGGGGATATCTATCCCCCACAGTACTGAAGACGTCCCTAAACCTCACCACGAGATGGCTCAGCGGACCCATCAAGCACCACTACGTCTGTGCTAGCAAACGCCATACCAGCGGACCCTAGCAAACGCCATACCAGGGGTACGCCGATCGGGAGCAGGAGACCAAACTCCACCCCGGCAGAATACAAGTCCTTATGGTAAAGTCTACCCTTGAGCTATAAAAGGGCAAGACAACGCTATCTTCACAAAACACATCAGCAATTTCACACAATCACTCAACTGTAACACGCTCCAAGCAATACTATGATCACCACTACACTGGACTAGGGCTCCGACCTTAACCGGTATAACCCCTGTCTTAGATCCACCTTCGAGCCCCTGTGGCTCACCATTCGAACTAAGTCTGTGCTAGCCCCATACCGAACACAAATTTTATTGTCCCTTGGTTTCTAAAACCACGAGAGTATGAATGTGAGCTTAGTTTCTACAACTATGGTTCAAATTCTCATATATGCATAATTTTTATCCTTTTACCATCTAAATATGGGGGAGCAGTGGACCCAACAACCATGGTTTGAGAGGTGAATGTGAGTTTAGTTTAAAAAATATGGTTTAAATTATAATATATGCATAATTTAATCTTTTTGACCATGTAAAAGTGGGGACAGGGAGAGGGGGAGCAGGGGAGCCAACAATCATGGTCTAAATCTTTATTTATGTATAATTTTAACCATTTCAATGTGGAAAGCAAAGAGAGGTGAACAGAAGAAAAGGGTGACGCACGCCGGCAATCAAAACATTAGGAATTTTTATATTAGTAGAGACACACCATGGAGCAAAAGATTTTTTTTTACTTTTGTTTGTATGTCTAAGTATCTATATCGAGGATATTATACTCTAAAGGCTAATTTGGGAACCTCATTTTGTTAAGGGATTTTTATTTTCACAAGAGTTTCCTTGAAAAAATGAGGTTACTAAACTAGCCCTGAAGAATTAATCCTGCCGTTTCTGGGGCGCCCGTGCTCGGTTTAGTTACTGTGATGTGCATGCATGAGACTCATCTTGCAGTGTCCATCCCATCCCACAGGCAGGTGGCAAGTTGATGGGAACTAATTAAACATTTGCAATGTTCCGTCAGAATCGAAATCAGTTTTCTAATCCCCACATGGGATTAGAAAATGCCCGTATACTAGAAGACGCGGATATGAACTGACCTGGATACCACCTGGTATAGTATGGCTGCCTTCAGCCTCAGGTGCCAACCGACTGAAATCCATGTCGGATTTATGTTTTTTTTTATATGTACGCATTCCGCAAATTTGAACTGAAACCCAACTGAAAAACGCACAAATTTCAAAGTATTTTTTTTGGAGGGAAGTTGCATTGCTAATTGATATATCGTGATGTACCAAGACTTTATAGAAATAATATACACGTGCGATACGCTGATACGCAGAGAATCGCTATTCTAGCTAGTACGTGTACTTGATGACACGTTGACAACATATATAGCCTCCTTATTTATTACAAAATGCAATCCTAAGTCCTAAATATACGCGTGAGCATGGTTTGTTTCAGTCTACCTTTGCCTCGATTTCAATCTTGCATTTTCTTTTTTCTATGCGTACTTGCTCTAACGAAGACACACACACATACATATATACGCAACGGGAATACCAGGAATAGTAGCAGTAGTAGGAGTATATATATACTAATACTAGTACACGTGACGAGCTCCATGACAATTCCTAATTTTTCAGGTAACTCTTATACACCACAATTTGCTAAAAAAGAGAGAGAGAGAGAGAAATCATTATCGGCTTAGCCAGGCAAGCCTCCAGCACATCATCTGTGTACCTCTGAACAACTGCATGCGTGTACTCGTATACATTGACCACAATCAGGCGATGACCCGACCCACACAACACTGACTTGGCCGCACAAGCTATACGTACCCTTTTTATTATTATTATTACCACGTACTGTAGGAGTATATGCTGTACATTATCCTTATTCTCTCTCTATCTTGCGGGACAATCCTATCCAATCTGCTTCTGATCTCGCACTGGCTGTCTGATGATTGCGACGAAAGATTATCTGCAGATCACAGGCTAGTTGCGTAGGTGAGGTATAAACATTGTTGCCGTCCACATCGGCCGTCGCGGGACTCTCTCCCTCTCTCGTAAATAAACAAATTTCCACAGCAAACACAAGGATTTAGAAGTTCCCAACAAACAAGCACAGCTCTGAGATAGAGTATAATAATAATATCTTCGCTGCCCACGCGTGGTTGGTCGATCTGAGCCGGGAAATACATGGGATGTTGTCATTTGCTCACTTCCACGCTCTTCTTCGTCCGTCTTCTTCTGCTGTTTCGTTGCTTCACGTCCAGACCATATATGATTAAGACCAGGAAAATAGTCGCTCTCTCTCTTTTTTAATGACAAGACAATTTTTCTGTGCTAGATAGTCCCGATGTTTCTATCTATCTACAACGTGAAAGCACGTTAGCAACCGTGACGTCAAACTTGATGAGTCCTGTATATGTTGAGGGTAGTCAGTCATCTCTGAGGCAAAACAAAACGTGAACCTCGTTGCTAGCGGGCTTGTATTTCTGCATGGGCCATACGACCGTACCCATACAGGCATCTTCAACTAGATGGGCCTGGCCGCTTGAGGCTTTATGTGTCCGGAGAAGGAAGCATGTTATCCTCTAAACGAGGAAGGCCCATCCCGTGGAAAAGGTGCAGTAAAAGATGCGAACCGGGTTCCACTTGGCTGGCGATCTGGACGGTGCATTGCTAACGGGGCCAGGCCAACCGGCACGTTCCCGAAGCCTCACGGACGGGACGGGGTGCATCATTCTCGACCCCCACCCAAATCCATGGCCCCAAATCCATGGCGAGCTCGCCGCGATCTCCGCCGGCGCCTACGCCGGAATTCGAGATCTCTCGCCAGTCCCGCCTATTTGCGGCGGTAAGGCCTCCTGCTGTTTGCGTGTTGCTTGGTTTTGGTTTGTTGGCTTTCTGGCTTAGGGGGTCGGGGCTGGACGCTTGCAGTTGTCCAAGAAGGTGATAGGTCTCGATGAACTGAGGATGCTGGCGGCTCAGGGAGTCCCAGACGCGGCGGGCGTCCAGGCGACCGTGTGGAAGGTACTTGATTGGCTCGCCTTCCGGTATATATATTTTTTTTACCGTTTGTTCGGTGGTCAGAGCATGAGCATCAGAGACTTTGGTATCTGAGAAGCTGACCTCATTGAGGCAACGGTACTGCGATCTGCTGCGAAGCGAATAGTTTTTCATTGTAGGAAAGGATGGCCTTAATTTGTACGTATGATTGTACTGTACTGTATCCAGTCCTTTTTTCTCTAGGAAATTTTTATTTGCCCTTTTGCTTTGGATGCTAATGTGCGGCTGAAACTGTCTACTTGTTTCTCATCACCCTTTGGCGAAGAAGCATTCTGATTCCGTCAGTGGTGGAAAGGTTGCAGTCAAAGCTTTTGGTTTTGCCTTTTCAGTCACTGACAGTGCATGTTATTGTTGTGCAGCTGCTACTGGGCTATCTGCCCAATGACCGCGCGCTGTGGCCTGTGGGTGTGGGAGCAGGAGCTGGCAAAGAAGAGAGGACAGTACGCTGCTTTCAAAGGCGAGTTCCTTAGAAACCCTGTAAGTCACTGCAGATTCTGGTCATACTTATGGTATCTTGATTGCAGTTTTTGTTGCACATATGGTATCTAGTTTATGGCCACCAATGCCTGACTAGATAGATCCTCTCCCAAAAATAGAGACCCTGAATCCTGAATTTGCTAAAGTGCAAACAGAAGCCCACACCACAACTAAATGCAGAACATGTTCACAATGGGTTCCTGCACAGGTCATAGTAACCCGAGAGGAGCACCCTTTAAGCCTTGGGAAGACCAGTGCTTGGAATCAGTTTTTTGAGGTATATATAGTCCGCCTTGTGATGCTATAACTCTTTATTAGGACTTGTTCGTTTGTGCCGGATTGCATCCAGAATTGTTCCAGCTGATTAAAGTTTATATAAATTAGAGAAGCAATCCGGTTACGAATCATTTCGACCCACTAATCCGTAACAACCAAATGGGGCCTTATTATGTTTATAGTATGGCTAGAAGTTTGGTTCACCTCTAGTTGGTAACCACACTTTGTTTTAGAGTTATGCATATTGCAGTCTTCATTGTTTTTTATAGCATTTATTACTTTGATCATAGCAAGAATCAAGTGGTATTGGATACTGCAATTGGCGTAATTTCATTATTCCTGCTTCACGATCTAGGTTCACTGTGGTTAGAGAAAAATAATATGATGTAAGAAGTCTGTGAGCCAACAACTATCCCACAACTTATTTTGCGATTTATTTTCAGAAAAAAACAGCTTTCTGTCTGACTGTGCATGCGTGCAGTGTGTACCTGCACATATGCTGTATGAACTCATTCGCCCTCCTTTATGCTTTTTTATTGGTAACTGATGCTGTCTGGAATTTTTTCTTTCACAACAGTACTCGGAGATTATGGAGCAGATTGACCGCGATGTAAAGCGCGCCCACCCTGACATGCATTTCTTCTGTAGCGACTCGTCTTTTGCAAAGTCCAATCAGGTAAATCTTCACACACACTCTGAGTTTAAACAGTGTTGTCAGATCCCTGTCTGATCTTTTCTTTTTATTATTCTTACCAGGAATCTTTGAAAAATGTACTGTTAATCTTTGCCAAGCTGAATGCTGGAATAAGATATGTACGAGGATGAATGAAATTCTGGCACCGCTCTTTGTATTTCGGAGTGATCCGGATGATAAAAATGCTGTATGGAGTAAGAGATAGTTTTTACCAGGTTCTTAGTGCCCTTCATAGTACTGCTGATAGCCGAAGCTTCCCTGTTCAGTTTGGTCATTACTATCTTCTGTTGCATAATGCTGCCTGGAATCCTTGTTGAAATTTGCGGAAGCGGGTTCATTGTTTTGTTTCGTCGAGCTGGTTAGTGGGTTTAGAGACAACTTCTGCCAGAAACTAGACAACAGTGCTGTTGGAGTTCGAGCTACATTAGCCAAGTTATCACAGCTTGTAGCAAAGCATGATGGAGGTCTCCAACAACATTTGGAAATAACTGCAGAAGTAAGTCTTTACTTGCTATGTAGTGCCAAACTACTTGCTGCCTTGAGGATTGTTTTCTGTTTGGTCTACAAGGTCACTTATTATTGACATGAATTAGACTTAAAAGTTCTTACCATGGTATTCTCAAATACCACAGTATTGTTTCAATACCGCAACAAAACTGTGTTCCCAAACACCCCCCTAACAGAAATCTAGGTGCTTCTTCATGGTATATGTCTTCAAATGGTTTAGCTGTACCTTTTTGAAAGTGACATCTTTTTTGAAAGCATCATAACAACTGTTTTAAGGCAGGTGCCTGCAGCTCTCATTGACAAAAAAACATGCTCTCTGCAGGTTAATCCCCAGTTCTATGCGTTCAGATGGATCCCGTTACCGCTGACCGAGGAATTCAACTTCGAAGATACCATTCACATTTTGGGACACAGTATTAAGTGATCGTGATAACCTCCAGGTGAGCGCACACACACTGTTTCTTCTACTCTGCAAAGATCTTTGGTTCTGGTTCTTCACCTAGACTTCATCTACCAAACACAGGATACCTTGCTCAGAATATGCTGTTCCTTGTCCGGAAGCGCCTCTTGGCCGGCGATTCCACCTCCAGCCTCAAGCTCCTGCAGAATTACCTGCCAACGAACATCAGCCACCACCTCTACGCCGCCAACAAATTGCAGTGCACCGATCTCTTTTTGCGCCCGAAGCGCTGCTGTGTTTGTTCAGCCGGGCTGTGGCTGAGTCCCAGCAGCATTGCAAAAGGAATACAGAACTGAACCCTTGCGGCGACGGTTTATTTATCATGTCCATTAACCTGACGCCCTGCATGTTGTAGCCTGTATATGTTCACCTGACAACGATTTATTGCATCCCAGTTAATCAAGGTGAATAATAAATGGTATCCTGCCATGTTTACGCTACACCTGGGACACATACAACAGAACAGAACAGAACAGTTGGCGGCAATCACACAACACAGTGTAGACCTCACCATTATTCTGCACTGTACGGTTTCTTTTACTACTGCTGAAGTTTCACTACAGGGATAGAACTGAGAACCCATGTATGGTACGTATGGTTGATACATGTGCGCGCCAGTCATGACTCATGCATGCTCGCTCATACAGGTGCGCGTTAGTGTCCCCCAGAATTCCATACCCCAGAACAGTGCTGTGTTTTGGTTGGAGGGAGGAAGAAGGGGGCAGCTTCGGCGACGCCGAAAGGCTACACCGCTACGACTGGCCCTTTGCCCCTCGTTCCCAGAGCTGCTCAGCTTCAATCACAGCTCCAGAAGTGCCGGCGCGCGTGCCGCTCCGCATTGGACGATGCCCAGCTGGCTGGCAGGTGGAGCTGCGGACGGACGCGGCCGCCGGCGCAGCCGCGCTGGTGCAGGGTGTTGAGATCCTCAAGCCGAAAGACCGGAACCGGTCTCGGTGCAAGTGACAGGCGATGTAGCGCGCTGCGCGCGGCGGCGGTAGGGAGCAGCGAGCTGCTGCACCGCAGCACTGTCGTCGATACGCGCGCATGAGTGCTCCGCGTTGCGTTGCCCGGCGTCAGAAACGGATCGGCGATGGAGTTGCAGTTGCAGTTGCTCGGAGGGTGCAATGCAAGCACAAACACAGCACAGCACAAGACGAAGCAAGCAACACATGGCACATGCATAGTGGCATACGGGTGCGACCGCTAGTTTGTCTTGTCCTACTCACTGCCTTGCCAGAGAGAGAGAGAGAGAGAGAGAGAGAGAGAGAGAGAGAGAGAGAGAGAGAGAGTGATGACTGATGAGGGGGGCTGAAGACCGGCCAGGGGGTGCTCCTGCTGGCTGTTGCTGCTGCTGCTACAACAGGCGCAGAGGGATCTCAACGCCTGCGACAAAATGTACAGGGCTCAGAGATAGGCCGCGCGCGGAGAGGCTGTAGCCCCCCTCTCGCTCGGCCCTCGCTCCGCTGCATGCTGCCGGCCGGCGTTATGGTGGATGGGCGTCAATCCAGGCGTAATCCAAGAAGAAGTCCATGGGACAGGGACTCGCGCCTCAGGTTTTCCCAGCCGACGGAAGCCCGACGCTGCCCGCCCGGCCGCTGGCCCCTGTGAACGTCACCACGCCACCGCCAGGGAGCGCCAGCAAATCAGCACACCACCGTACCGCGCACCCCCAGCAGGGGCAGCAGGCCATAGCCCCATATCTATACCTACCTACCTGCCGCAGAATCTAATGCATGCAACGAAGCACGGCATCGCAATCGGCGCAAGTTGGCAACGCAGATCAAACTCTGTTTGCTGATGCTGGAATCTGTTGAATGGCTAGTACTATGGTCACTCGCACGACATGAATTTACAACGAACAGTGAATGTTCTCTATCCATCATTTTCATGTGTATGACTCAGAAGAGAGATCATCGATTCACTTCAATTACAGTACTACAGTAATTGATGATGAGTAGTGCTTGGCAATGCCGTCGACAGTATAGATGGCCAAAAAGCACGAGACACGTGAGCCCGGCACGAAGCCCGCTTTTTGGGCCCGGTCCGAGCCCGGCACGGTAGAATAAGCGGGCAGGCTTGGACAGGAAACTAGGCATGGCGGGCTAGCCCGGCACGGCCCGTTTACCTCTAAGCCCGTTAAGCCCGTTTTTTTTACACTAAACGTGCTTACCGGCCCGTTTAGCCCGCTTTTCGGCACGCTTTTTTTCGTGCTAAACGGGCTGGCCCGGTCCGTTTAGGCCCGCTGCGGGCCGGGCTTGGACATAAAATTAAACCCGCTGGCTCAGCAGACCCGGCCCGGTTTTTGGCCGGGCTTCACCGGCCCGGGCCGGGCGGCCCGTTTGGCCATCTCTAGTCGACAGTATGTGCTGCTAGCTAGGGTGTCCTCCTATACGTAGTTCTTCAGGCCGGCCCCGGGTTTTACGAAGTGCGGCGTTGTCGCAGGAGACACGCATGGCATGGGAGAGCCCGTCCGGGCCGGGGCCGGGGCCCGACCCCCTCAATATAGGAGCATGCAATGCAATGCAATAGGGCGGTCGGGTCGGAGACAGACACCGATGCGCTGCCACCCTGCCGCTAGTACGTAGTATAGGGCGTACCATGTGTTGTATTTGCATGCATGTCGCCCGGCGGCCCGGGACCGAACATATACGAGGTTGCCGAGACACGCACAGGCGAGGCACAGCAGCCTCCGACAAACGCCTCTGGCGGCGCCCAAGCCGGCAAGCCACCGTAGCCGCGTGCCGCGCACACGGCCGCCATGCCGCATGCACCCATCTCTGCATGCCATCTCCTGCATGCCGCGCGCGTCCACGCCTAGCTAGCCGCTACAGTTCCGGCCACTATTGATGCTAGTAGGCTATGTTCCAGACTTCCAGGGCTCCTGCCCTGCCCATGCATCCAGTGACGCAAAGCTAGCTAGCTACTACTACATTCCATTCAAATTTCCATGCAGCAGTTCAACAAAGCGTCGTCTGTGGTCCATCAATTGTTCATGTATGGTATCGTACCATCGTGGTGTATGCGCACAAACCCACAAAACAAATGCCGCCTCAATCTACACGATGTGCTGCCTTATATACTCCGTATCGTATACAACAAATTAAAGGAAAATGGCACCTCTGCATGCTACGATCATACTAAGAATTAGAAAAAAAGAGAGAGTAAATATAATCCAAAGGCGTGGTTGCATCAATGTGAACTAGCTAACAACCCTGCCTAGTTTGTTCGCGCCAGCTAGCGCCAATGTGCTGAACGCAAGACTACAAAAACTACCGGTGCGGATCGAGCAAATAAAACTTGGCAGTCCACTCCTCACAGCCGCGCCGAGCCGACAGCCCAGTAGATAGCTTCCTCTCCGCCCATGTCGTGGTGGTTGCAGCTTTCTCAACGTACTAGCTTTAGCTACAGCGCGCTTAACAGAGCGGTATGTAAAACACACGCTCTGATCACCTAGCTCAGCACCTGCCTGCCCCTTCCCAAGTGTCCAGCTCTCCATGGCGTGGCATGCATGTCACCGTGCGCAGGCGGTGGATCGGATCGGATCGGAGCGGCCGAGACGAGGTCGAGCGCGCGATCGAGCTCTCTGGCGGCGAATCACTCACTCACTCACTCACCCCATTGTCACTTTGGACACACGGGTCCGCGTCGTCGTCCAACCCAAAAACGATAGCTAGCGCCGCCAGAAATGGCGCGGCAAGACTTTGCCCGATATAGCTACTGTTTGCCGGCCACTTCGGACGGAGCAGCCGCCGGCCGCCCACAGTGCAAAAACGACGCATCGCATCGCATGCAGCCCCCCCGGGCGGGCTCATCAGCAGGTCATCTGGCCTGGCCGCCTGGCCACTCGTCCAATTTTTTTGTTGGCATGCACAACTGTGGCTGTGCGAATGCCGCTCGCCTGCAGCTGCTTGCATGCATGATGCGCACACAGCTGCATCTGCATCTGCATCCATCACAAGCGTGAGCGCGCGCACGCACTGGGCGCAGTGCCGATGCCACCCAGCACCAGCAGCTCGCTTGCTGCTGCTGCTGCCCCCCCTGCCATGCTGTGCTCGCAGTGGCGAGGGACGGGGGGCCCACTTCGGTCTGGCCCACCGGTACCCACTTCAGTTGTGTCATCGACCTCGCCTAGTCTTCTCAACCTGTCTGCGGAAAAGCAACCGCTAGCGCCTGGCCAAAAGATATCATAATCAATTAATGGACCGGATCTTTTCTGCTCCCAGAACGGCCCAAATGATTACGCATAATCCGGATGACTGTTTTGCTTTGGGAATTACAATTACCGACAGCCGATGCGCAGCGCAGACAGCAGGTTCCTTCTTTCTTTCGCCCGGAAAACAAAAATCAATGTTCAGAGACGGAACTTTATATAACCGCACTATACTATATCATTGATGTCTCCACTTTACTTCCAGTGAAGCGAGGAAATAAAAAAAGACGCCTCGACATTTTATGTGATGTGTTATAGTGAGGCATGCAACATAAGGTATCATACTTTCTCCGATACTCCGAAAGGATGCAACCATAAATTTAAGATATCACATTATTTTATGTGATGGGTTATAGTGAGGAAAAGAAAGAATGCAATCAGCACACAAATTTGAGCGACCATAAATTTAAGATATCAAATATTATTAGATTTATTGTAAATATTTTTTTATAATAAATTGATTTAAAGCATAAATGTAAATATATGACAAATTTTAGTTAGCTGTAAAGGATTTTAATTGAAACACAACCTATATGTCGACATAAGAACCCTGATCCTGGAGCCTATTGATCAACGAGCACACTAATGAATGCCTCTATCAACGGGCCCTCTAGGCCAGGGGTCTGCATAACCCTAATGATGGCGCTCGGGTCCCAAGCTGTCTGCACCGTTCGCAATAAAGAATACGAGACAACCATGTGACCGCAAGCACGCGTGACTTTACCCCGTGGTAGGACGCTTAGTTTTGTCCATCACCAGGTGGCTCCTTTCTAAGGAAGCCACCTCTGGCCGACCCCCTCCTTAGCCTATAAAGGGAGGAGGTCGGCCCCCGGACATGAGAGAGTTCTCTGGGACAGAGGTTGCACAAAAAGATCCCAGACGAGACGACGCCCATAAGGACTAACGAACAGGAGGAGGAGCCATAGGCCGTACCCCCACCGCCAAGCTAAGACTTAGCTAGGACTCCACCTTGTAACCTCCTCCATCAAGAATAATAGACTTGAGAACCTCTCCTCCCTCTCTCGCCCGCTTGTAACCCATACTACGAGCTTTGATCATCAATGGTGCCGGTAGCGCAAGCTACTGATGACCGGATGTAGTGATGTTCTGCCCGAACTAGTATAAATATTCCGCCCACCGCGCCCACCTTCCAGAGCCTAAAACACACACAATAAATTTACTTCTCAGTGCGAGGTTCCAAATACCAACAGTTGGCGCGCCAGGTAGGGGACTTGCTCGTTCCCGACGAAGCTTTTCAAGCTCCAGATAGCCAACCGTGAAGCAATCGTCTTCCCCAGACGACGATCTGTTTTGGGAGCCTCGACTTCTCCTTCGACGGCGAAGGCGAAACAGTCAGGGCCCTAGAAGCCTGACCTCCTCCACCGAGGAACCTCGGCACTATCGCGACGGTCGGTGGCGGCCCCCGCAACGACTACACCCTAGAGTGGCCATCCGATTCAGAAACCTCAATTTCGTCATCAACCAGGAGGGCGATATGGTTAGAGTAGTGCCCACCCGGCCTCCTTCGCCCAAGAGCCCCGACGTGGTCTCAGAGGCCCTAGGTGGCCTCAGCCTCGCCCCGCGTGCGTGGCATGAGAGGCGTAGGTTGGCCTCGCCCTTCGAGGTTGGAGAAATAAGACGACAGATCGTGATCCATATGGGACAAAATCCCTCATATGACGACCTAGCGACTTTCTTCGCGTCCTACACAGAGTTTTCCGCGTTATATGACGTGGAAGCGACGTCCTACAACGGTGGCTCTAGCAGCGGCCCTGACGCCTTCCCACCTTAGCTGCGCCACGCCACGGCTGTGATCACTGCCCTAGTGGCCCGCGACCATCTCCCACCTCCGACGACTTGGAGATCATAGGGGTGGTCGTCGGTGGTGGGGACCTCATCTTTGACGCACTCTGCATGGACTCAGATCTGAGTCCCCCTAAGAGCAACAAGGAAGAACCCTCTGGTGGTAAGGAGAACAAAGACCGCTTGGCCGCTGCGTCCCCATCGGCATGACAAACAAAGTAGGGTGATATGCATGGTAGGACACGAAAGGACCGTCGATCGTAATGCTTCTGACGAGAGTCCATGGTAGATGCTCGGCCGAAGAGGATCCGTGCTCTGCTTGTAAAACCCTCAAACGGTTATGAATAAAGCGCACTTTTGGTACTGCACCTGACGCAAAGCACGATAATTAGGGAGAGAACCTCGGCAAATGCCTTGGTCTTTTCTCTCCCTCATGTCCCTCTTTTCTCCCTCCCTTTCTCGTTTTCCCTCGGTGACTTTCAGGATAGGAAGCGTGCCAAGAGCTCAACGAGACAGGATGAACGAATAACGAACTTAGCAGAGTAACAAGCGAGAACCCCCATCGCATGTAAAACTAGCTATATCACTCTTTTTCCTTCTCAAATTAAGTGCTTTGAGTTGTTCTTGCCTTTCGTTGGAGGGGTCTTTAGCGAAACACAATGCCACACCGCTATTTATTTCCTAGGGCACCCTCGACTGGTAGGGGTCTTAGGACAACGTAACTGGGGAAGTCCGTGATCAAACCCTAGGAAAAGCATTGGGTAGGGCGACCCCGCCTCCGTATTTGCTAGAAGCAAACCAACAATACGGATAGCGCATGGAGGGACCCACCGGGGAAGCTAGTCGTGACTGTGAACACTTACGCCTTGAAGGCTACGGTGATGATCACCAGTTGAATGGGGGACCCAAAAACTTGTGAAAACATGTCTCTATGAACTGGCCGCTAGCAAAGATGAAATGCAAAGTGTGACGTGAAAACCCTAACGACGTTTATTAAACATATATCTGTTTGTACAAATTTTCCTAAAAGAATTTAAATCTTCTACCTCCTCTCTTCAGGAAACGCGAAAAAGTGAGCAATCGCGGGACGGGCACCACAAGAAGGGTCCTGGCAACACTCTCAGGTATCCAGAGCTCGTCGTGCCACCGACCGGGGCGCGGTCAGGGCGAGCACAGTTTCACTTGGATGAGTCCTCACCGAGAGGCCGAGCGACGACCGGGGCGAGGCAGACCCCAAGCCGGAACAAGACAGCCTCCAGTTCACGAATGCGTTTGGATATTAGCACCATCCAGGGAGTTCGAGAGGACATATCCCCTGACTAGAAACCTCGAGGTGACTGCATACGAGGTCAATGGCCACAGATAGACTGGAGTGCTCAGCGTCAAGAGGCCGAAGGCCCTCCTCCGCAAGCGAAAGCTCCTCTAGCACCATCGCTGGTGAAAAATAGAAAATCCCATCAGACAACTGCTGAGGCCAGGAGGGCCGAAAGTCGAGGATGATAGAGCACAAGCCTCACCTTCTTTTGAGAACCTAGACGAAGGTCCCTCAACATCCTGCCACGGCGGCCATGTTTTGTGAAAGGGAAATGTGCTTAATCATTTCCTATAATCAATTTTGGTGGTTCACTTCCATCACAAACCACGTGGACTAATTAGTTTGCCAAGATGTCTTTTATCTCAGGTGAATAAGGTTCAACATTGAAAGGGAAATAGGCTTACACCTTTTCCTAATTGATTTTGGTGGTTGAATTGCCCAACACAAATAGTTGGACTAACTAGTTTGCTCTAGATTATAAGTATTACAGGTGCCAAAGGTTCACAATAAACCAATACAAGTGAAAAGAAAGGGTTCAAACAAAGGGAGCAAAAGATAACCGAAGGCAGCCTTGGTCTGGCGCACCGGACTGTCCGGTGTGCCACCGGACAGTGTTCGGTGCACCACCGAACAGATGCCGGTGTTGGAACTTGCTCACTGGCGCAAGTTGATCCAACGGGGAGGTGTAGTAACGCAAACAGGGTTTTTGCACGTGATGGCAATAGCTCTGTTGATCTAGCCTCTCAAGGGCACTGTGCGGGGGTATTTATAGGTATCTAAGTGCCCAGCGTCGTGTGTTAAGGACGCATGTGCCCTCAGACACCTAGGTTATCCTCGGAATATTCCCATAAAGCGGGGTTACAGACCGTAATTATAGGGAGGCCTTCATAGGCCCGTAACGCACAACGGCCACGCGGGGCCTATTACAATGGGCCGGACTACACGTGGGCCTCCATTCTGGACGGGGTCGCAAGATGAGACGACCTCGTCACAGGCCTTCGTCCGGTGGCGTATGAGGCGAAGGGTAAGTCTGCCCGTTGTCTTGTCTCCATTGGTGCAACGAGGACGGCGAAGACCTCGAGCGAAGGGTGGCGTCTTCGCCTTCGCCCCAACAGCCGGTGCACCAGGGAACTCCAACTCCGAACTCGCCAGTCTCAGGAATTCTGGGAGCCACTCCGCTAAAATTCACCGGTCTCTCCGGTGTAACACCGGACTGTCCAGTGTGCCAGCGGAGCAACGGCTACTTCAGCGCCAACGGTCGTCTGCAACCGCATTGAATGCGCTATAGTGCGCGCCAGAGTCAGAGCAGCGCCAGAAGGCGCACCGGACAGTGCATATTGACTGTCCGGTGGCCCAGAAGACAGAAGCTCCAACGGTCGAACCCTAACGGTCGGGTGACGTGGCAGGCGCACCGGACTGTCCGGTGCGCCATGCGACAGACAGCCTTCCAACAGCCACTTTTGGTGGTTGGGGCTATAAATACCCCAACCACCCCACCATTCATTGCATCCAAGTCTTCCACCTTCCAACACATTACAAGAGCTATAGCATTCAATTCTAGACACAACCAAAGAGATCAAATCCTCTCCCAAGTCCG
Source organism: Zea luxurians (assembly GCA_029449295.1). Taxonomy (NCBI): domain Eukaryota; kingdom Viridiplantae; phylum Streptophyta; class Magnoliopsida; order Poales; family Poaceae; genus Zea; species Zea luxurians. The sequence goes on along the minus strand of JAOPSE010000003.1, from coordinate 106,643,718 downwards.
GAATCACTCCAAATCAAATAGTGACTAGAGAAAGTGACATTTGTGTTCATTTGAGCTCTTGCGCTTGAATTGTTTCTTTTCTTTCTCATTCTTTCTTGTGAACAACTCAATTGTAACCGAGGCAAGAGACACCAATTGTGTGGTGGTCCTTGCGGGGACTTAGTGTCCCGTGAGATTGAGAAGAGAAGCTCACTCGGTCTAAGTGACCGTTTGAGAGAGGGAAAGGGTTGAAAGAGACCCGATCTTTGTGACCACCTCAACGGGGAGTAGGTTTGCAAGAACCGAACCTCGGTAAAACAAATCCTTGTGTCTCACTCTTTATTTGCTTGCGATTTGTTTTTCATCCTCTCTCTCGGACTCGCTTATATCTCTAACGCTAACTCGGCTTGTAGTTGTGCTTAAGTTTATAAATTTCAGATTCGCCCTATTCACCCTCCCTCTAGGCGACTTTCAATTGGTATCAGAGCCCGGTGCTTTATTAGAGCCTAACCGCTCGAAGTGATGTCGGGAGATCACGCCAAGAAGGAGATGGTGACCGGCGACAAGCCCGTTACAAGCCACGGGAAGGCTCCATCGGGAGAGTCCCACAACAAGGGGAAGGATAAGGAATCCTCCTCTCAAAAGTCGCATCGGAGTGGCGACAAGAAAAAGAAGATGAGGAAAGTGGTCTACTACGAGACCGATTCTTCATCGCCATCCACCTCCGGCTCTGACGCGCCGTCCATAACTTCTAAGCGCCATGAGCGCAAGAAGTTTAGTAAGATTCCCCTACGCTACCCTCGTATTTCAAAGCGTACTCCTTTACTTTCCGTTCCATTAGGCAAACCACCGGTTTTTGACGGTGAAGATTATAATATGTGGAGTGACAAAATGAGGCATCATCTAACCTCACTCCACACTAGCATTTGGAACGTTGTTGAGTTTGGTGTACAGGTACCATCCATAGGGGATGAAGACTATGATTCGGACGAAGTGGCCCAAATCCAACACTTCAACTCCCAAGCCACTACTATACTCCTCGCCTCTCTAAGTCAAGAGGAGTATAATAAGGTGCAAGGGTTGAAGAGCGCAAAGGAAATTTGGGACGTGCTCAAGACCGCGCACGAAGGAGACGAGGTGACCAAGATCACCAAGCAGGAGCGATCAAGGGGGAGCTCGGTCGCTTCGTGCTTCACCAAGGGGAGGATCCGCAAGCCATGTACAACCACTTGAAGACCTTGGTGAACCAAGTGCGCAACCTCGAGAGCACCAAATGGGATGACCATGAGATGGTCAAGGTTATTCTAAGATCCCTCGTTTTTCTTAACCCTACGCAAGTTCAATTAATTCGAGGTGATCCTAGATACACGCTAATGTCTCCTAGGGAAGTTTGTGAGCTTTGAGCTAATGATCAAAGGCTCAAAGAAAATCATCGAGCAAGGCGCCTCCTCCACGCCCAAGGCACAACCCATCGCATTCAAGGCAACAGAGGAGAAGAAGGAAGAGTCTACATCAAGTAGGCTCCCCATCGATGCCTCAAAGCTCGACAATGAGGAAATGGCTTTAATCATCAAAAGCTTTCGACAAATCCTCAAGCAAAGGAGGAGGGAAGGACTACAAGCCTCGCTCCAAGAAGGTTTACTACAAGTGTGTTAAGCCCGGTCACTTTATAGCAAAATGTCCTATTTCTAGTGACAGTGACAGGGGCGACGACAAGAAGGGGAGAAGAAAGGAGAAGAAGAAATACTACAAGAAGAAGGGCGACGATGCCCATGTTTGCCGGGAATGGGACTCTGATGAGAGCTCCACCGACTCCTCCTCCGACGAGGATGCCGCCAACATCGCCGTCAACAAGGGACTCCTCTTCCCCAACGTCGGCCACAAGTGCCTCATGGCAAAGGATGGCAAAAAGAAGAAGGTTAAATCTAAATCCTCCACTAAATATGCCACCTCTAGTGATGAGGCTAATTCTAGTGATGATGAGGATGATTTGTTTACTCTTTTTGCCAATCTTAACACGCAACAAAAAGAGAAGTTAAATGAATTGATTAGCACCATTCATGATAAGGATGAACTCTTGGATAGCCAAGAGGACTTCCTAATTAAGGAAAACAAGAAGCATGTTAAGGTTAAAAATGCTTATGCTCTAGAGGTAGAAAAATGTGAAAAATTATCTAGTGAGCTAAGCACTTGCCATAATGTTATTGCTAACCTTAGAAATGAGAATGCTAGATTAATTGCTAAGGTTGATTCAAATATATGTGATGATTCAATTTCCAATCTTAGAAATGATAATGCTAGTTTACTTGCTAAGATTGAAAAATTGAATACCTCTCTTGCTAGCCTTAGAAATGAAAATGAGAAACTAATTGCTAAAGCTAATGAATTAAATGTTTGCAATGCTTCCATTTCCGATCTTAGAAGTGAAAATGATATTTTACATGCTAAGATTGTTGAACTAAAAACTTGCAAACCCTCTACATCTACCGTTGAGCATGTTTCTATTTGCACTAGATGTAGAGATGTTAACATTGATGCTATTCATGATCACATGGCTTTAATTAAACAACAAAATGATCATATAGTAAAATTAGATGCTAAAATTGCCGAGCATGAGCTAGATAATGAAAAATTTAAATTTGCTCGTAGTATGCTTTATAGTGGGAGACGCCCTGGCATCATGGATGGCATTGGCTTCCAAAAGGGAGACAATGTCAAACTTAATGCCCCTCCTAAGAGATTATCTAACTTTGTTAAGGGCTAGACTCCCATGCCTCAGGATAACGAGGGCTACATTTTGTACCCTGTCGGTTATCCCGAGCATAAAATTAGGAGAATTCATTCTAGGAAGTCTCACTCTGGCCCTAATCATGCTTTTTTGTATAAGAGTGAGGTATCTAGTTCTAGGCAATCAACTCATGCTAAATTGCCTAAGAAGAAAGCTCCTAGTGCATCAAATGAACCTAGCATTTCATTTAAAACTTTTGATGCATCTTATGTTTTGACTAACAAATCCGGCAAGGTAGTTGCCAAGTATGTTGGGGACAAACACAAGGGATCAAAGACTTGTGTTTGGGTACCCAAAGTTCTTGTTTCTAATGTCAAAGGACCCAAAACTGTTTGGGTACCTAAAATCAAGAACTAAATTTGTTTTGTAGGTTTATGCATCCGGGGGCTCAAGTTGGATCATCGATAGCGGGTGCACAAACCACATGACAGGGGAGAAAAAAGATGTTCTCCTCCTATGAGAAAAACCAAGATCCCCAACGAACTATCACATTCAGGGATGGAAATCAAGGTTTGGTCAAAGGATTGGGTAAAATTGCTATATCACCTGACCATTCTATTTCCAATGTCTTTCTTGTAGATTCTTTAGATTACAACTTGCTTTCTGTTTCCCAATTATGTAAAATGGGTTACAACTGTCTTTTTACGGATACAGGTGTTACTGTCTTTAGAAGAAGTGATGATTCAGTAGCTTTTAAGGGAGTATTAGTGGGTCAGCTATACTTAGTTGATTTCAATAGAGCTGAACTCGATACTTGCTTAATCGCTAAGACTAACATGGGTTGGCTCTGGCATCGCCGACTAGCCCATGTTGGGATGAAGAATCTTCACAAGCTTCTAAAGGGAGAGCACATTTTAGGACTAACAAATGTGCATTTTGAGAAAGACAGGATTTGTAGCGCATGCCAAGCAGGGAAGCAAGTTGGCATTCATCATCCACATAAGAACATCTTAACGACTGACAGGCCACTCGAGCTCCTCCACATGGACCTATTCGGCCCGATCGCTTACATAAGCATCGACGGGAGTAAGTACTGTCTAGTTATTGTGGATGACTATTCTCGCTTCACTTGGGTATTCTTTTTACAGGAAAAATCTCAAACCCAAGAGACCTTAAAGGGATTCTTGAGACAGGCTCAAAATGAGTTCGGCTTAAGGATCAAGAAAATTAGAAGCGATAATGGGACGGAGTTCAAGAACTCTCAAATTGAAGGCTTTCTTGAGGAGGAGGGCATCAAGCATGAGTTCTCTTCTCCCTACACGCCACAACAAAATGGTGTAGTGGAGAGGAAGAATAGAACTCTATTGGACATGGCAAGAACCATGCTCGATGAGTACAAGACTTCGGATCGGTTTTGGGTCGAGGCGGTCAACACCGCTTGCTACGCCATCAACCGGTTGTATCTACACCGAATCCTCAAGAAGACATCTTACGAACTCCTCACCGGTAAAAAGCCAAATGTTTCATATTTTAGAGTCTTTGGTAGCAAATGTTTTATACTTGTTAAAAGAGGTAGAAAGTCCAAATTTGCTCCTAAGGCTGTAGAAGGCTTTTTACTAGGATATGATTCAAACACAAGGGCATATAGAGTCTTTAACAAGTCCACTGGACTAGTTGAAGTTTCTTGTGACATTGTGTTTGATGAGACTAATGGCTCCCAAGTGGAGCAAGTTGATCTTGATGAATTAGATGATGAAGAGGCTCCATGCGTCGCGCTAAGGAACATGTCCATTAGGGATGTGTGTCCTAAGGAATCCGACGAGCCCATTCAAGCACAAGATTAACCATCCTCCTCCATGCAAGCATCTCCACCAACTCAAGATGAGGATGAGGCTCACCATGATGAAGAAGAAGATCAAGAAGATGAGCCACCTCAAGAAGACGACAATGATCAAGGGGGAGATACAAATGATCAAGACAAGGAGGATGAGCAAGTTCCAAGACCGCCACACCCAAGAGTCCACCAAGCAATCCAATGAGATCACCCCGTTAACACCATCCTCGACGACATTCATAAGGGGGTAACCACTAGATCTCGTGTTGCACATTTTTGTGAGCATTACTCTTTTGTTTCCTCTATTGAGCCACACAGGTTAGAGGAAGCACTTCAAGATTCGGATTGGGTGATGGCAATGCAAGAGGAGCTCAACAACTTCACAAAGAATGAGGTATGTCATTTAGTTCCACGTCCTAACCAAAATGTTGTAGGAACCAAGTGGGTCTTCCGCAACAAGCAAGATGAGCATGGTGTGGTGACAAGGAACAAAGCCCGACTTGTGGCCAAGGGATATTCACAAGTCGAAGGTTTGGATTTCGGTGAAACCTATGCACCCGTAGCTAGGCTTGAGTCAATTCGCATTTTACTTGCCTATGCTACTTACCATGGGTTCAAGCTTTATCAAATGGACGTGAAAAGTGCCTTCCTCAATGGACCAATCAAGGAAGATGTCTATGTTGAGCAACCTCCCGGCTTTGAAGACAGTGAGTATCCTAACTATGTTTATAGACTCTCTAAGGCGCTTGATGGGCTCAAGCAAGCCCCAAGAGCATGGTATGAATGCCTAAGAGATTTTCTTATTGCTAATGGCTTCAAAGTCGGAAAAGCCGATCCTACACTCTTTACTAAAACACTTGCAAATGATTTGTTTGTATGCCAAATTTATGTTGATGATATCATATTTGGGTCTACTAATGAATCTACATGTGAAGAGTTTAGTAGGATCATGACACAAAAATTCAAGATGTCGATGATGGCGGAGTTGAAGTATTTTCTAGGATTCCAAGTCAAGCAACTCCAAGAGGGCACCTTCATTAGCCAAACAAAGTACATTCAAGACATTCTAACCAAGTTTGGGATGAAGGACGCCAAGCCCATCAAGACACCCATGGGAACTAATGGGCATCTCGACCTCGACACGGGAGGTAAATCCGTAGATCAAAAGGTATACGGGTCGATGATAGGTTCCTTACTCTATTTATGTGCTTCACGACCGGATATTATGCTTTCCGTATGCATGTGTGCAAGATTCCAAGCCGATCCTAAGGAAGCTCACCTTAGGGCCGTAAAACGAATCTTGAGATATTTAGTTTATACTCCTAAGTTTGGCCTTTGGTACCCCAGGGGATCCACATTTGATTTAATTGATTATTCCGATGCTGATTGGGCAGGGTGCAAAATTAATAGAAAGAGCACATCGGGGACTTGCTAGTTCTTGGGAAGATCTCTGGTGTCTTGGGCTTCAAAGAAGCAAAATTTTGTGGCTCTTTCAACTGCCGAAGCCGAGTATATTACCGCAGGCCACTGTTGCGCGCAATTGCTTTGGATGAGGCAAACCCTTAGGGACTATGGTTACAAATTAACCAAAGTTCCTCTTCTATGTGATAATGAGAGTGCAATCCGCATGGCGGATAATCCCGTTGAGCATAGCCGCACTAAACACATAGCCATTCGGTATCATTTTCTAAGGGATCACCAACAAAAGAGGGATATCGAGATTGCATATGTTAGCACCAAAGAACAATTAGCCGATATCTTTACCAAGCCATTGGATGAACAAACTTTTACCAAACTTAGGCATGAGCTAAATATTCTTGATTCTAGGAATTTTGATTGATGTTTTGCACACATAGCTCATATATATATACCTTTGATCATCTCTTTCATGTGCTATGACTAATGTGTTCTTTCAAAGTCCATTTCATGCTAAGTCATATATTGAAAGGGAAAAGGAGACTTCGGCGAAGACAAGGCTTCCACTCCACTCCATCGCATCATTCATCCTTCGTCGTCGCTCTGCAACTCTCCAACTTTGGTATAATCTTCACTCATCTATTATTTACCATAGGGGGAGAAAGATTAAAAGGGCTTATATTTCACTCAAGCATCCGTTTTTGGCGATTCATGCCAAAGGGGGAGAGAGTATTAGCCCAAAGCAAAAGGACCGCACCACCACCAATTTCAAAAATATAGTCTTTCAAATTTGAGTTATGAAAAGAATTTTTTCAATTGGTATCTTGTTTTTGATATAATTTCAAATTGGTATAGCCTCGTCAAAATTAAAATCTAAAACCCTCTTGAACACTAAGAGGAGGACTTGATTAAGGGGGAGTTTTGTTTAGTCAAAGGAAAAGCATTTGAAACAGGGGGAGAAAATTTCAAATCTTGAAGATGCTTCTCAAACTCTTATTCATTTACCTTTGACTATTTGCAAAAGAACTTTGAAAAGAATTTGCAAAACAAAATCCATGGTGCAAATGTGGTCCAAAATGTTAAATATGAAAAGAAAGCTATCCATGCGTATCTTATGAGAATATTTATTGGTTCAATTCTAAGCAACCTTTGCACTTACATTATGCAAACTAGTTCAATTCTGCACTTCTATATTTGCTTTGGTTTGTGTTGGCATCAATCACCAAAAAGGGGGAGATTGAAAGGGAAATAGGATTACACCTTTTCCTAATTGATTTTGGTGGTTGAATTGCCCAACACAAATAATTGGACTAACTAGTTTGCTCTAGATTATAAGTATTACAGGTGCCAAAGGTTCACAATAAACCAATACAAGTCAAAAGAAAGGGTTCAAACAAAGGGAGCAAAAGATAACCGAAGGCAGCCCTGGTCTGGCGCACCGGACTGTCCAGTGCACCACCGTACAGTGTCCGGTGCACCAGGGAACTCCAACTCCGAACTCGCCAGTCTCGGGAATTCTGGGAGCCACTCCGCTAAAATTCACCGGACTGTCCGGTGTGCCAGCGGAGCAACGGCTACTTCAGCGCCAACGGTCGTATGCAACCGCATTGAATGCGCTACAGTGCACGCCAGAGTCAGAGCAGCTCCAGAAGGCGCACCGGACAGTGCACAGTGACTGTCCGGTGCACCACCGGACTGTCCGGTGGCCCAGAAGACAGAAGCTCCAACGGTCGAACCCTAACGGTCGGGTGACGTGGCAGGCGCACCGGGCAGTGTCCGGTGGTGCACCGGACTGTCCGGTGCGCCATGCGACAGACAGCCTTCCAACGGCCACTTTTGGTGGTTGGGGCTATAAATACCCCAACCACCCCACCATTCATTGCATCCAAGTCTTATACCTTCCAACACATTACAAGAGCTATAGCATTCAATTCTAGACACAACCAAAGAGATCAAATCCTCTCCCAAGTCCGGAATCACTCCAAATTAAATAGTGACTAGAGAGAGTGACATTTGTGTTCATTTGAGCTCTTGCGCTTGGATTGCTTCTTTTTTTTTTCTCATTCTTTCTTGTGAACAACTCAATTGTAACCGAGGCAAGAGACACCAATTGTGTGGTGGTCCTTGCGGGGACTTAGTGTCCCGTGAGATTGAGAAGAGAAGCTCAATCGGTCTAAGTGACCGTTTGAGAGAGGGAAAGGGTTGAAAGAGACCCGGTCTTTGTGACCACCTCAACGGGGAGTAGGTTTGCAAGAACCGAACCTCGGTAAAACAAATCTTTGTGTCTCACTCTTTATTTGCTTGCGATTTGTTTTTCACCCTCTCTCTCGGACTCGCTTATATCTCTAACGCTAACCCGGCTTGTAGTTGTGCTTAAGTTTATAAATTTCAGATTCGCCCTATTCACCCCCTCTAGGCGACTTTCAAACATAAACCAAGAAACAAATTAATTTGGGGACTCAACATAGTTTGGAGCAAAAGACTTGAGAGTGTGCTGCCCGTGGCGCACCAGACAGTGTCCGGTGTCCCAGGCTGAGCACCATCCAAACTAGCCACCCTCGGGTTTGTCCAGGGCGCGCTCCGCTATAATTCACCGGACTGTCCGGTGTGCACCGGACATGTCCGATGAGCCAACGGTCACCTGCGCACCAACGGTCGACTGCGTGAACAGTAAAAGCGCACAGTGCAGAAGTTAGATGTCAGGCTGCGAAGTCAGAATGCACCGGACATGTCCGGTGTGCCTCCAGACTATCCAGTGCAACTACAAGACAAATAACTTCAACGGTCAACCGCTCCAAACACCAACAACGGACAGTGAACAGTGTCCTGTCCGGTGCACCACCGGACTGTCCGGTGTGCCCATCGATAGCAAAAACAGCCAACGACTAGAAAGTGGTTGGAGGCTATAAATACCCCAACCACCTCCTTCAATGGCATCCAAGTTTTCTAAAGTTCTCATTCAGTACAAGAGCAATAACTATCACTCCAAGACACATTCAATAGATCAAATCCTCTCCAAGCCTCCAAATCAACTCAATTCATTAGTGACTTGAGAGAGGGTGTTTTGTGTTCATTTGTTGCTCTTGTTGCTTGGATTGCTTTCTCCTTCCCATTCTAATTTCTCTAAGTGCTTTGTAAAGCTAGTAAGAGACACCTAAGTGTGTGGTGATCCTTGCGGGGTTTTAGTGACCCAAGTGATTAAGGAGAAGCCTCGACCGGTCTAAGTGACCGATTGAGAGAGGGAAAGGGTTGAAATAGACCTGGCCTTTGTGGCCTCCTCAATAGGGACTAGGTTCTTTGGAACCGAACCTCGATAAACAAATCACCGTGTTCACTTGTTGATCTTCATTTGATTTGTTTCCCCTCTTTCCTCTCTCTAAAAGTTCCCTTGCTCATATTGTTTGAGTTTGCTCCCAAAGGTTATCTGCATTGATTGAGCAACTCTAAGTAAGGAGAACTATCTTTCGATCTCCGATTTAATTCTAACGCTAACCCTAACCTTAGTACGTGGTTAAAGATTGTAAATTTTAGGTTTCACCTATTCACCCCCTCTAGGTGACTTACAATTGGTATCAGAGCCAGTGCTTCATTAAGAGTCTAACAAACTCGAAGTGATGTGTGGAGATCACGCCAAGAGCGAGATTGTTACCAGCGACAAGGCCATAGGCTCGGGAAGGACTCTGTCAAGGGAGTTCGGTGACAAATACAAGGAGGAGTCCTGTTCCTCCATCAAGTCACATAGGAAGGGTGATAAAAAGAAAAAGAAAATGAAGAAGGTGGTCTACTACGAGACCGATTCTTCATCACCTTCCACATCCGGCGCCGAGTCTACAACTTTGAAGCGCCACGAGCGCAAGAAGTATAGTAAGATGCCTCTTCGCTATCCTCGCATTCTTAAACGTGCTCCTCTACTTTCGGTACCCCTAGGCAAACCACCATATTTTGATGGTGAAGATTATTGCATGTGGAGTGATAAAATGAGGCATCATCTAACCTCACTCCACGAAAGCATATGGGATATTGTTGAGTTTGGAGCACAGGCACCACAAGTAGGCGACGAGGACTACCACTCAGATGAGGCCGCTCAAATCAGGCATTTTAATTCCCAAGCAATTTCTATACTCATCGCCTCCTTGTGTCGAGAGGAGTATAATAAGGTGCAAGGGTTGAAAAATGCCAAAGAAATTTGGGACGTCCTCAAAACGGCACACGAAGGGGACGAGATGACCAAGATCACCAAGCGCGAAACGATCGAGGGAGAACTCGGTCGATTCGTCCTCAACAAAGGAGAAGAACTGCAAGCAATGTACAACCGGCTCAAGACGATGGTCAATCAAGTGCGCAACCTTGGGAGCACCAAGTGGGATGACCATGAAATGGTCAAGGTTATTCTTAGATCTCTTGTTTTTCGTATTGCCACTCTAGTACAACTAATCCGTGGAGACCCTAGATATAAACAGATGTCTCCTGAGGAAGTGATTAGCAAGTTTGTGAGCTTTGAACTTATGATCAAAGACTCCAAACATATTGTCAACTTGGGGCAAGGTGCCACCTATACACCCAAGGTGCAACCCGTTGCGTTCAAGGCAACAGAAGAAAAAAGGACGAGTCTACACCAAGTAGACTCCCAATTGATGCCTCCAAGCTTGACAACGAGGAGATGACTCTTATCGGTACCCTAAAACTAGGGTACCCCTGCTACTATACAAATACGAAGAACCCATGCGGCTATCCCTTAGTCGCGTGGAAGAAGTGCTGCAAGTGGGACCAAGCCACGACTCGCCCAAATCTCAGGCGGCAATTCTGGGTCCACAGCAGTCCCCGACTCCACCAAGTGGGCAGGTCCGGAGCCGCCATGTGTCCAGAGAAGGTGTTATACTCCAAAGCATCAACAGTGGTCTGGACCCCCACGGGAGAGCGTCGGACCCCCGGATATACAGTTCGGACCCCCAAGGTTGGTCCTAGACCCCCGGATATGCAGTCTGGACCCCCAAGGTTGATCTTGGACCTCCACGTGTGCAAGCTGGACCCCTGGAATGGGATCCGGACCCCCCGTATGGGGTCCGGGTCCCCACAGGGGGGTCCTAAGGCCCTAGGACAGTACATACCAGGACCTTGAATAGGACCCAGGCAGGGGTCCGGTGTCGACACGTGTCCAGGCCCAGCCTGGTGCGGACTTGTCCACATGCGCTACGGCTCCCTGCCCAGGCGGAGACCTGATGTTACCACGTGGCCTACTGCGCGTGACGTAAGCCAGCGGGCGAAACCTGACGTAAGGCCTCTAGGTTGCGCGACCCCCGCATTTATTGTAGATAAGGCACGCCACCTGACAAGCGATGTGCCACCTCGGCATTTAATGAGGCCTGTCCACTCTGCTGTCAGGCGGCGACCTGTCCATTCCACTAGCAAGCAGTGTGCCGCCTCAGCATTTAATGATATCTGTCCATTCCGCTGGCAGGCGGCACGCTCATGCTGCCGCATGCACTATACTCATCATCACTCGTACGTACCAAGGAAGCTACCGTTGTGTATCAACACTGCGCGGGCTACGGACATCTGGGCGCCAGAAGATCTCTTAGGCGTCACCTGCATTAGTTGCTCCATGTATTTCTTCCATTATGTCCCTGGGCCCACATGTCAGGGCTCAGCAACCTTGTATGTGTCTCCCTTGAGCTATAAAAGGGAAGACACACAATGTTACAAGGTAAGTCTCACTTAGACGCTCTAGCTCACAAGTCACTTAGACCCTCGGGAAGTTCTCCAAGCTCTCGAGCATCAGCAATACAACACACAGTGGAGTAGGGTATTACGCTCCGGCGGCCCGAACCACTCTAAATCCTCGTGTCATCTTGTGTGTTCTTCCACAATTTAGCAAACAGGCAAAACGCTTAGGCCCCTCCTCATCTTAGGATTTAGGGCGGGCGCATTCCGCCACCCGGCTGGAGATTTCCTCTCCGACATTTGGCGTGCCAGGTAGGGGCTTGGCATTTAGTTTTTGCTTGTTTTCCTGCTCGACCCCATGGTCCATATCGTCGAGCACCACGACTTCATTCTCGAGGATTTCCCGATGGAGGAAGAGGCTGCGTCTTCCACACCACGGGCCTCCAGCCGCCCTGCGCCTGGTGTTGCTACTGTGTGCTCTGCGCGGTAGCACACTCCTGCGCAGACGTCCAGAGCGTCAAGGGCTGCTCCCGGTGCGCTGTCTGCAGCCAGGGAGTTGTTGCGCCACCCTCTGTAACACCCGGATTTTAGGGATCCAAAACCCGGGGTTAACATAAACACCAGGTATGCTGGGACCAAGTCTCAAACATATGATGTATAGTGGCACAGGATCGAATGTCACAACTTTATATATAACAGGAGTTCTATACAAAATAAATAATTACATTATAAGGAGACAACGGTCCAGCAACCCAAAGTTGACTGGGAGACGACGACCTAGACCTCTCACGAACTCATCGCAGCATCCTCCATGAGCATCATCCTGCGGTACCTGTTCTTGACCTGTGGTGTGTGTGAGACAGCAAGAGTGAGCTCACATACGTTCATCGCTCAACAAGTTGTGGGGAATAATGTGCATGAACTCGCCAAAGGTGGGAGCTCACGTGAAGTGTAAGGCTTACCAAAGAAGATGGTTAGAGCTGAGCATTGCTTTTAAAGTTGGTCAAAATTTTATTAGCAATTACTAAGTATAAGTAAATACCAAACCCAATTAAGTAATAGATCAGCAGTAACAACACCACCTGCAATGCAATGCATATGACAAATTGAATTTAGTTCCATAATTAAATCATGTGAGGGTCCGAGCTGCTCATGACCGTGAGCACGGCTAGTATACCAGTTTTACACTCTGCAGAGGTTGCGCATCTTTACCCACAAGTCGTGTATCCCATGTCGCCAGGGTTTGCAAGGCCCTTAGACACTTCCGAGGTGAATGGCTAGGGATCCACTACGAGGCCTTTACAAAGTTCCACTAGCTTCCGAAAACCCGCTACAGTTTATAGGAAGATCCAGTACAGGAATCCCTTGCAGGACCGCCATCGCAGCAAAATCCTCCCGAGGGCCTCCCCGCACTGACCTCTCCCCTACTGCCCTTGCCCCTTTCGGGTAAGGTAGTCTTCCACTAGCTTTCCTAATTAATCAGCCAAGGGCATCCCATACTACCCTTGTGGTAGCACTGTTTTCCCGGGTGGTCGCTCCATGTTCCAATTAACATAATGATCTTATCATGAACAATAAATAGCAACTGATAACAAGAGTATAATCATGAATAATGTAATCTTCATACCCAAAACCACATAAAGCACTAGCAAGTACTACCCAGAAAGTTCAGTGGTAAACAAGGTATAAAGATAGACAAACTAGGGTAACCTATTGGGTCCCATCAAAATTAACCTATGCAGATCATTATGATTAATTAGAACATGAGTGGGTAAAAAGAAGTGATCAAGGGCACAACTTGCCTGGGCCTTGAGAATCCAGGTACCAGGATGATTCTTCAGGTGACACGTGACCTCACTGCTAGTCGTAGCAATTCAAACAAATATGGTGTAGGCAAAATTAACATTACACCAAACATAAGAGCAAAATACATATTAATAATATACATATTAGAATAAGATCACAGGAAAAAGAATTATTAATTTTGGAGTTATAGATTTTAAGTTATGGATTTTCAAAGGTTTTATGTGTTTAAAATGGATTAAGTGAGAGATTAAATTTTTAATTGTTTTCATGACAAAACAGAGACTCTAGGTGGTAGATAATAAAATTACAAAATTTTAGAAAGTGGAATGGATTAATTTGGACTAAAAATGGATTTTCTATGATTTAAACAAGTTCTGGGAATTATTTTTGTGTTAAAAATCAATTTTAGATATTATTTATATGGTTTTCCTTATTCTCTGGACTGAGCGCTAAAAACAGATAAGTCCAGGGTCTAACGCGAAAGAAAACCCAAGACACAGACTTACCCCGCGGTGGATGGCGGGTTGAATACTTAAAACTATAAGGTCTCTTTAGAAAAATTGCCACGGCGAAGGGTTACGGGCGATCCTCGGCCGTTGGATTAGACACCGAGCGCCCAGATTAAATCTGGATTGCGCCGAAGCGGTACGCAATGCTGCCCATCGGATTCGAGATCAGCGCCCCAGATCCAACCACGTTCCCACCGCACACATACCTTCGGATGAACCGCCAACGGACCAGATTTTAAGCGCGAAGGGGTATTCCCTCTAATCTAATCTCGACCGTCGATGATCAGATCGACGGTGACCGTGCGTCTTCCTCTTCCCACCAACCGAGCAGGGTGCTCCGCCGTCGTCGCGCGGTGGAGATGAACGGCGGTGACACCAATCGGCTACCCCCGAGCACCATTATCAAATTAAACGGAGCTACATGACGTGCATGACCTGGCGATCACAATGGATCAATTCTTACCGGCATTGAAGTGCAGATGAAGCCTGGCCGCGGTGCACGGCGGATTCCGAGCTTGCAGTGGACGTCGGTGACGAATTGGCCGCGCGGTGAGCACAGATTCCGCACGTGGAGGCCTCGGTTGTACTCGCCGCACCCAAACGAGCTGTCAAGACCCCACGGTGACCCCGGGACGTCGGTGGCCAAGCGATTCGCCGGCGCGGCACTCACACTCTCGAGTTCCCTCCCTCGGTGTGGTTCACGGCGGCGCAGGGCTGTCGGCGCAAGCGGATAGGGAGGGAAGGAGGGAGCGGGGAGTCGTCTATTTATCCCCCATGGACTCGGCACCGCAAGAGGGGGGGGTTCGTCCGCGATGCGGCAACGGCGGCGAGCATCGCGCGCGGGTTTGTTACGGAGGATAGGAGCACGGGAAGACGGACATCTGACGCCGGGGCCCCACGAGGCAGCGAGACAATAGGTGAGCTAGGCGCGTGGATAACGGGCCGGCCAGCGGGTCCCGCGGGACAGAGGGAGCGGTGCGCGTGTGTGCGGTGCGGAGGCTGGCAAGTGGGCCCCGCCCGACAGCGAGAGGAGGAGCGGGCGCGTGAGAGCTAAGAGTGGCTGACATGCGGGGCCCGCATGTCGGCGCACGTATGTGAGCTGATGGGCTGTGCAGAGAGAAAGGCGTGTTGGGCCGAATTGTGGCCGCCGGCCCATGAAGGCATAGTGTTCCTTTTTCTTTTTATTTCCTATTTTCTTTTCCCCATTTTCAAATCCAATTCAAATCCAATTTGAATTCAAGTTTGAGTTTCAAACTTTGTGAATAACTTGTCCTCAGTTTGAAAGGTATAATTTAATAATTTAAGTGTGAAGGATGTTTATTCTGGTTTTTATTTTATTTTATGTAGTATTTTCTTTAGTTCTTCCCTCCTCTTTTATTTTCTATTTTCTATTCCAAATTCAAATTTATATTTCTATTTTAGTTTTCAGATTTTTCAAATGTATCAATTGAAATCCAAGGGTGAATATAAACCATACTATTTTATTATTACTAGTTTAATTTTTTTATTCCCCTTGTTTATTTATTTCATGAGATGTATAAATGGTTTCTTTTAAAAGAAAAGGAAAAGTTCTTTTCCCATCATTTTCTTATTTCCCAATTTCTAAGACATTATGATATTTTGTTCAAATTTCTTCTACTAATTCCCAATCCAGAATTTGGGTGTTACAAATCCTACCCCCCTTAAAAATAATCTCGCCCTCGAGATTTGTAAGGAAAAAGGATGCATACTCATATGCACAAACAAAGAGATCTCAGTATGAGGTATAATTCTTTAACAAAACATTGGGTCAATAGACCTTATTGTTCCTCCTAGAATAATATCATATTATCTACTAACTAAAGTAACATCTAAATCTTACAAATCATCATATTCTATATCTATGTAGCTTGGTGGAGCTGGTGGTGGTGGTGGAGGGTGTTGTTGTTGTTGTCTCTCCAACCGTGCTTGTCTTATTTCTTGGCGGGCCTGACGTATTTCCTCGCGTTGTTGCCTTATCTGATTCTGCATCTCGGTCACCATGTCTGTTAACTGTTGTATTACCAGTCTTTGGGTAGCAACCACTTGATTGAGGTCAACAGGTGGAGGATTTGGAGGATTCATTTTCTGTTTGTTGTTACGTGATAATCTTTCCTTTCCTGGTATTGACCATGAAAGTTAGAAGCATGTGGTAATAGTTTTGCAAAGGGAAATTACTAAGCGGAATGGATAAGCTAGTAGTTGGTTATAATCTATAGATTCTTTGGTAGGGCTTAATTTATGTCCAGATTGGGGTAACCAATCATATAAGGTGAATATCCAAGGGTAAGACAGAATCTGTCAAGATGAGAGATATACATGGGTGAGATAGGCTACAAGATGTAGGTTAAAAGTTTGTTTGTTATTAGGTGGGAATAGAAAGGTCATACTATTCATTATGGCACTATGGGTTGGGTTTGAGTTGATCCAATGTGCTAAGATAACTTTAATACATGGCTAGTGGGGTCTAATCTCTTCTATCACTAGTCTGTTTTAGCAGACCACATTAGATTAGATTATAAGAGGTTAGATGGGATCTAGATTAGATTGGTATGACTAGTTTAACTAGATATGATCTAATTAGTTTGCATTAGATCATGGTTGTTTAAACTAGGGTGGATAAGTATGCCTATTAGGATATGATGGATCCATAAGGATAAGATAAAGTCTTTTAAGGTCAGTTAGTCTTATCAAGATGGGATAAGTAAAGTGGTTAGGATAAGATGAATTCATAGGATAAGATAGAATCTTTCAAGGTCAGCTAGGTCTATTAAGATGAGATAGAATCTTTCCAAGATAAGATGGATCTAGATACATTAGGATAAGTTAGGATCTTTTGAGATAAGATAGATCTATGAGTGTAGGATAGAATCTCTTAAGATGAGATAGATTTTGTTAGGCTAGCTGCATTAATGGGGCATAATCTAGTTTGTCTGTTTATCATTTTTATAAGCATTTTTTTCCTATATGCATATGCAGATGTAATTGTGGACATCACTCCACAACTCACCACACTCAATCAAAGATCCAAATCAAACAAGTATCATAAGAGCAAACATTCAAGTGCATAGATAACTATATAAAAAAATTAGTTTTGTTTTTGTTCCTAGGAGTAGGTCTCCTATTCCTAAAAGTCACTTTAGGTACAGGATTTCAAAGTGTGAAATCCACATTTGTCTTTAGAAAGAAAAGATAAGAATAATCAGAGTGAAGCGGAAATAGATGAGAAAAGATTAAGTTAAGTTTAGAAATGAATCAGAGTAGCAGAGGTAAGTAGACAAGGGTTGTCCAGTTCTATCTAGGTTTCGTCCTACAGTCAACATTCCTCTGATACCACTTCTGTAACACCCGGATTTTAGGGATCCAAAACCCGGGGTTAACATAAACACCAGGTATGCTGGGACCAAGTCTCAAACATATGATGTATAGTGGCACAGGATCGAATGTCACAACTTTATATATAACAGGAGTTCTATACAAAATAAATAATTACATTATAAGGAGACAACGGTCCAGCAACCCAAAGTTGACTGGGAGACGACGACCTAGACCTCTCACGAACTCATCGCAGCATCCTCCATGAGCATCATCCTGCGGTACCTGTTCTTGACCTGTGGTGTGTGTGAGACAGCAAGAGTGAGCTCACATACGTTCATCGCTCAACAAGTTGTGGGGAATAATGTGCATGAACTCGCCAAAGGTGGGAGCTCACGTGAAGTGTAAGGCTTACCAAAGAAGATGGTTAGAGCTGAGCATTGCTTTTAAAGTTGGTCAAAATTTTATTAGCAATTACTAAGTATAAGTAAATACCAAACCCAATTAAGTAATAGATCAGCAGTAACAACACCACCTGCAATGCAATGCATATGACAAATTGAATTTAGTTCCATAATTAAATCATGTGAGGGTCCGAGCTGCTCATGACCGTGAGCACGGCTAGTATACCAGTTTTACACTCTGCAGAGGTTGCGCATCTTTACCCACAAGTCGTGTATCCCATGTCGCCAGGGTTTGCAAGGCCCTTAGACACTTCCGAGGTGAATGGCTAGGGATCCACTACGAGGCCTTTACAAAGTTCCACTAGCTTCCGAAAACCCGCTACAGTTTATAGGAAGATCCAGTACAGGAATCCCTTGCAGGACCGCCATCGCAGCAAAATCCTCCCGAGGGCCTCCCCGCACTGACCTCTCCCCTACTGCCCTTGCCCCTTTCGGGTAAGGTAGTCTTCCACTAGCTTTCCTAATTAATCAGCCAAGGGCATCCCATACTACCCTTGTGGTAGCACTGTTTTCCCGGGTGGTCGCTCCATGTTCCAATTAACATAATGATCTTATCATGAACAATAAATAGCAACTGATAACAAGAGTATAATCATGAATAATGTAATCTTCATACCCAAAACCACATAAAGCACTAGCAAGTACTACCCAGAAAGTTCAGTGGTAAACAAGGTATAAAGATAGACAAACTAGGGTAACCTATTGGGTCCCATCAAAATTAACCTATGCAGATCATTATGATTAATTAGAACATGAGTGGGTAAAAAGAAGTGATCAAGGGCACAACTTGCCTGGGCCTTGAGAATCCAGGTACCAGGATGATTCTTCAGGTGACACGTGACCTCACTGCTAGTCGTAGCAATTCAAACAAATATGGTGTAGGCAAAATTAACATTACACCAAACATAAGAGCAAAATACATATTAATAATATACATATTAGAATAAGATCACAGGAAAAAGAATTATTAATTTTGGAGTTATAGATTTTAAGTTATGGATTTTCAAAGGTTTTATGTGTTTAAAATGGATTAAGTGAGAGATTAAATTTTTAATTGTTTTCATGACAAAACAGAGACTCTAGGTGGTAGATAATAAAATTACAAAATTTTAGAAAGTGGAATGGATTAATTTGGACTAAAAATGGATTTTCTATGATTTAAACAAGTTCTGGGAATTATTTTTGTGTTAAAAATCAATTTTAGATATTATTTATATGGTTTTCCTTATTCTCTGGACTGAGCGCTAAAAACAGATAAGTCCAGGGTCTAACGCGAAAGAAAACCCAAGACACAGACTTACCCCGCGGTGGATGGCGGGTTGAATACTTAAAACTATAAGGTCTCTTTAGAAAAATTGCCACGGCGAAGGGTTACGGGCGATCCTCGGCCGTTGGATTAGACACCGAGCGCCCAGATTAAATCTGGATTGCGCCGAAGCGGTACGCAATGCTGCCCATCGGATTCGAGATCAGCGCCCCAGATCCAACCACGTTCCCACCGCACACATACCTTCGGATGAACCGCCAACGGACCAGATTTTAAGCGCGAAGGGGTATTCCCTCTAATCTAATCTCGACCGTCGATGATCAGATCGACGGTGACCGTGCGTCTTCCTCTTCCCACCAACCGAGCAGGGTGCTCCGCCGTCGTCGCGCGGTGGAGATGAACGGCGGTGACACCAATCGGCTACCCCCGAGCACCATTATCAAATTAAACGGAGCTACATGACGTGCATGACCTGGCGATCACAATGGATCAATTCTTACCGGCATTGAAGTGCAGATGAAGCCTGGCCGCGGTGCACGGCGGATTCCGAGCTTGCAGTGGACGTCGGTGACGAATTGGCCGCGCGGTGAGCACAGATTCCGCACGTGGAGGCCTCGGTTGTACTCGCCGCACCCAAACGAGCTGTCAAGACCCCACGGTGACCCCGGGACGTCGGTGGCCAAGCGATTCGCCGGCGCGGCACTCACACTCTCGAGTTCCCTCCCTCGGTGTGGTTCACGGCGGCGCAGGGCTGTCGGCGCAAGCGGATAGGGAGGGAAGGAGGGAGCGGGGAGTCGTCTATTTATCCCCCATGGACTCGGCACCGCAAGAGGGGGGGGTTCGTCCGCGATGCGGCAACGGCGGCGAGCATCGCGCGCGGGTTTGTTACGGAGGATAGGAGCACGGGAAGACGGACATCTGACGCCGGGGCCCCACGAGGCAGCGAGACAATAGGTGAGCTAGGCGCGTGGATAACGGGCCGGCCAGCGGGTCCCGCGGGACAGAGGGAGCGGTGCGCGTGTGTGCGGTGCGGAGGCTGGCAAGTGGGCCCCGCCCGACAGCGAGAGGAGGAGCGGGCGCGTGAGAGCTAAGAGTGGCTGACATGCGGGGCCCGCATGTCGGCGCACGTATGTGAGCTGATGGGCTGTGCAGAGAGAAAGGCGTGTTGGGCCGAATTGTGGCCGCCGGCCCATGAAGGCATAGTGTTCCTTTTTCTTTTTATTTCCTATTTTCTTTTCCCCATTTTCAAATCCAATTCAAATCCAATTTGAATTCAAGTTTGAGTTTCAAACTTTGTGAATAACTTGTCCTCAGTTTGAAAGGTATAATTTAATAATTTAAGTGTGAAGGATGTTTATTCTGGTTTTTATTTTATTTTATGTAGTATTTTCTTTAGTTCTTCCCTCCTCTTTTATTTTCTATTTTCTATTCCAAATTCAAATTTATATTTCTATTTTAGTTTTCAGATTTTTCAAATGTATCAATTGAAATCCAAGGGTGAATATAAACCATACTATTTTATTATTACTAGTTTAATTTTTTTATTCCCCTTGTTTATTTATTTCATGAGATGTATAAATGGTTTCTTTTAAAAGAAAAGGAAAAGTTCTTTTCCCATCATTTTCTTATTTCCCAATTTCTAAGACATTATGATATTTTGTTCAAATTTCTTCTACTAATTCCCAATCCAGAATTTGGGTGTTACACCCTCCTAGCTCCACGGCCTCGCTAGGTGCCATGAAGCAGTGGCGTGACGATGTCGACTGTCTGCTCGGTATGGCGCACTCTGGCTCAGCCAGGCCTAGGCCTCGGTCGTCCCGGCGTCAACATGAGGCATCGGCATCGGTGCGCTCGCCTTCAGTGAGGGCTGCACCGACCGAGGACCTGCGGGCAGAACTCAACCGCAGGCGTGCAGGCGAGGATGCTCGTGTCTCTCTGGAGAGGGCGCGTGAGCGCCGACAGAACATCGAGGGTCGCAACCTCGACCATGGCTTCACCGCGGTCGCACCGCAAACTCCAAGGGGTGCCCTGACCCACACGGGTGTTCCATTGGTTGGCGTGGGCTATGCTGCGCTGGCGAACCACCTCCGCGCGGCGACTTGGTCGCCTAAGTTTCGGCCACACCCGCCAGAGAAGTACTTCGGTACGTCAAACCCGTCGGAATTTTTGCAGTCGTTCGATGAGTCTGTGTAGGCACAACTACGACGTGAGGACGTGGACTTCATCGACGAGCATAGATGTTGAGTAGCGATCCGAAATGTACGGTACAACCAGGTGCTCAGGCGCTACCACCAACGATCCGTGCACAGTAGGGAGCTCAGGGTCGGGGACCTGGTCCTAAGGCGAGTACTGAACCGAGAAGGGCTCCACAAACTCTCCCCCAGCTGAGAAGGACCCTTCAAGGTGACAGAAATATGCCGACCCGGGTGTGTCTGCCTTGCTACAACTGAAGGAGAGCCTCTTCCCAATCCCTGGAACATAGAGCATCTCCGTAAGTTTTTCCCATAAAAGCAAACCTGGGGACCCGGTTTTCTTCCTTTGTAACTAGGTAGCGCATATATGTACGCCAGCCCTATGAGGTCAGCCCTCATAAACCCGGCCTGTTGGCCTACACTCATGAACATCAAGTTATAAGGGAAAGATTCACCCCCAGGTTTGTTTTTGTGTTGGTTTTATTCTGCTTCAGTCTACGAGCATTATTTTTTTTCTAACCCACCCATACAGTTCCCATCCTTGCTGGTATAATGACATCCGAATTGAGTAGCCATGCTTGCAGTTTGGGACCCCTCGGCAGGGGGTTCCGGCAGCCTAGGGGCCAGTCCTAGAAAATGGGTGCTCGTTCCTCGGAGTGGTCCGGAGCTGTGTAGCCGCTTATCTTGGTTCCGTACCCTAAGCCTGCACCTCCACCACTCTGTGACAGGTATCCTAGTATCTGGAACTATTGTCCTGTGGGTCCGGTAACCTAGGGTTCGGTTCTAGAGAATTGTTGGGGGCCTTCGGCTTCCGAAGGTCCTCAAAAACATGATTTAACAATGTTCCTGGAAGTATAATGCATGAAAAGGTACCTTCAGACTTGAGTTGAAACCATAGCGTGAAGAAGCATAAGAAGGAGTACGAAGGATAGTGCGAAGCCGAAGCTGTGCGCAGGAGAGCTTCGGCGTGATAGCAGAAAAGGAAAACCGACTTAAAGATGAAAAGGCTATTTAGACCTCGATGGATTACAATAGAGTTATTAGCAAATGTAAAGGACATGAGTGTAATTTTGCATGGGCTGCGTCCCGTGCCTATAAATAGATGAACAGTAACCCCGTACTGTTCAGGCTGACTAGGCATTGGTCCTTGCGTCACGCTGGTACTTTTACCTTCTTTCAAGTCGAAGGTACACTTGTAATTTGATATCATTTCTATTTTTCCATAGTAATAAAATAGAAATGAGATAATAATAATATATGACTGTTTATATTATCTTTTATGTTTTATGTGATTCTTTCTTCATCTCTATATGTTATGTTGATGAAGGTATGTCCTTCATTACCTTCGTCTGAAAGTCATTATATCCTAAGGGAAATAATGCTTCGAAGGACGAAGGGCTTTGACATTTAACGTTTTCTGTGTTGCCTTGTTCTTAACTCATAGCATTTGAGAACAAGTCCCCAACATTGGCGCCCACCTCCGGTGAACCCTTTTTCGACCACCTTCGGCAAGCATCGACCTTCGTCATGCCGCCAAAGAAAGCTTCGGCAACAGGGGCTGCCGCTCTGTAGCCGCTGGACCCGAACCAGGAGACCCTTTCTCTTCGGGAGGCCCAAAGCCAGAAGAGGAAGGCCACTAGTCCAACACCACAAGAGGATGAGTTGGACCAAGAAATCAGGAATATGGAGATGCTTCATCAGCAGGTACAGAAGAAGAAGGAGAAGATGGCTTGGTTAGCTGACCTGCAAAGGCAGATCGACGAAGCTACCGAAGAAGTGTGTCATCTTGCTCAAGATGAGCAAAACCGAAGGCCCCACCACAGAGAGCTGCACCAAGAGGGCTTCTTCAACGAGGATGACTGTTATGAGGATTTCCATCATGGAAATTTTGCTTTCGATGATGCTTCCCCTCTATCAGCAGAACTGTAGGCTACGCCCTGGCCCCCATCTTACAAGCCACCCCAGCTCCCCATGTATGACGGACACTCAGATCCGAAGAAGTTTCTGATGAGCTACGAAGCAACTATATCTTCGTATGGTGGCAACACTGCAGTCATGGCGAAATCCTTCGTCATGGCAGTCAAAAATGTTGCACAAACTTGGTACTCCTCTCTTCGACCAGGAACAATCACATCATGGCATAAGCTGAAGGACATGCTGGTCACCAGTTTTCAAGGGTTTCAGACGAAGCCGGTTACCGCTCAAGCCTTGTTCCAGTGCACGTAAGATCAAGAGGAATATCTCCAGGCGTATGTCTGAAGGTTCTTGCGTCTGAGGGCACAAGCGCCAATAGTGCCTAATGAAATTGTCATTGAGGCCATGATTAAGGGGCTTCGGCCAGGACCTTCAGCCCAATACTTCGCCAGGAAACCCCCTCAAACCCTGGAGAAACTGCTTCAGAAGATGGATGAATACATCCGCGCTGATAATGATTTTCGACAGAGAAGGGAGGAAGCTTACAGGTTCTCCGAAATGGCCAGGGGCTTCGGAGGGAGAATCCACCCTAGGCATGTCAGGTCAATTCATTCCACTCAGAATGACGACAGGGGAAGTCAACAACAGAGGCCGCAATATTCTTCCCAGGCTTCGGGGCAGCAACAGAGCTATCCTCGGCCCCTAGCTCCAAGGGGCAGAGGCGCCAGGGGCTTTGGAGGAAGGTTTGGGGATCAGCCCAGGAAAATTTATTGTCTATTCTGCAGTGAGGACAAGGGCCACACTACCAGGATGTGCCACGTCACCATCCAGAAACAGAAAGAGATAGCAGAAGCTGCAGCCCAACAGAGCCAGCCGAAGCAAGTCATGCATACTGCTTCGTACCACTCACCGTACATTCCAGAGTATGTGGGTAACCATCCTGCAGCCTCTGTTGCTTCGGCAAGCCAACCTCAGGCATCTTGGCAACAGCCTCCACCTCCACCACCATTGCAACGAGGCCAGCAGCCAGAAGGGAGCCAGCACACTCCTCAGCAACGAGACTTCAGAGAGGAGTCCAAAGCTCGCACAGTCAACAATACTGTGCCAGAATCGAAGCACATCTACTAGAAGATATCCTACTTCTGAAATAGTTCTGGCATTTGTTATCATTTTTCTTTTTTAATAAAGAACAATTGTTAAAAGCCTAAGTTTTTCCTGTCGTTTTCAATTCCTTGTAATAGCTTCGTTTTGGCCATAGTGGAAATGTATCTCTTTTACAGACTCATGAAGCCCAAAAAAGTTGGTGAAGCACGAAAGTTGCTCTCAAGAGAGCGCGAGGTTCACAATCACATTACAAGTTTTGCCGAAGCAATAGAAAGTCGTTCTAAGGAACGCAGTGTAAGTTTCCCGAAGCAACAAAAAGTCGTTCCTAAGTGAGCGTAGTGTAAGTTTTTTGCTCAAAAGTCGTTCCAAAGGGAATGCAGAGCTTACAGCGAAAAATAAACGCTGATTCCGCCGAAGTAAAAGGCGAAGCACGAAAAGTCAACGCGAATACCGCTGAAGTAAAAGGCGAAGAAGCTCCTAAGGGAGGCTTACAACGAAAAGTCAGCGCTGATACACCAAAAAATAAGCGGTGAAGCCGAAAAATAAACGACAAAAAGATTATGTGCTTTACTGAGGGAATGTGTGTGTATCTTCGGCACAAATACCATTTTGCATAGCATAACATCATACATCATATTGCATCAATGGCGCAAGAAGGGGATTCAATGTTGATCTTCGGAGATTGTTTCAAAGAAGCAGTGCCAAGGCACAAAATAAATATTGAAGAAGTATAGCTTTGTCAAACTCTAAAATGAAAAGGAGATCTATTGCTTCCGAAGCATAATGATTTTATGAAGATTGGATGTTTTTACGAAATATGGATATTCTTCACAACGCATGAAAAGAAGGGAAGATGTTTTTTCGCCGAAGGCTCAAAAACGGTATGTACGTAAAGTTTCATGCATTGTAAAGAATTCAGTTACAAGCAGCTCAAATATTACATTCAAAATTATAAAAGTATTATACACTTTGTTCAGCAAATGTTACATTCCAAATATTTTTACAATAAAAGCTATTCTTCTTTTAAAACTGCTTCCACAACTTCGTTCAGCAATCGATTAACAGCTTCGTCCAAAATAACTTCGGCCACTTTAGTAACTTCATCTTCTTTCTCTACTTCTGGGTTGGCCATCGACTCGAAGGGCTCTGGAGGAGGAGATAGTTCAGCTACAATATAAAACGTAAATAAGTCCGAAGTTGCAAAATTAGTAAATAAAGTTAAAAAGTTATTAAGCAATACCTATCCGCCTCTCAAGTTCCGCCGCTTTCTTAGCTGCCTTCGTCGCTTCTTTTGAATCATGGGAATCTTTTTCGCTCTTTTTTATCATCTCGTGCGCCATCCCTCGGCCGCCATTCTCCCAGATGTCAGTAAAGAATTTTCCGCCAATTAAGCTTGCTTCGGCCGAGGGATCTTTTGTATCTTCAATAGATAAAGTAGCTTCGGCTTGAGCCAAAGCTTTCACATGGTCGCAGCCTGACTTCTCTAAAATAGCTGCGATTCCCTTGGCACCCGAGAAAGCGCAGATATCCCCGCGACCACTCAAAACTTCCTCAAAAGCTTCAGCTTCGTTGCTGATCCAATCAATTGGGCCTTCAAGATCACCCCTCACGAAGTCGTCTTCGTTAGAGAATGCACCAACATTGGCGAAGCTAGTTTTTATTTTCTTAACACACTCTATAGACTTTTCATAGCACCTCTCCTTGGATGCACGAAGTTCATCAACTATTTTCTATAAGTGGTTCCTCCAATATACACTAATATCTCGATCAGCCTCCGCAAGACCACATTTTTCTTTAGCTTCGAATAGCTGTTTCCGAAGATCTTTGATTTCGTATTTCTGAGCTTCAGCTTGGGCTTTGGAAGCAACTTCGTCTTCTTTTATTTTGTTCAACAATGAGTTCAATATTTTATCCTTTTCAAGACCTTCGCTCCTTAGTTCAATTACTTCAGAACGAAGGTTATTTAATGCCATGGTATACCCTTCATCTTCGGCACTTTTTTGCGCTTTGAGGGCGTTGCTAAGGATAAGGCCCTGCAAAAAATGCGGTATTGAGAGTAAGCAAATGGAAAATTTTGTTTTTAAATACAAAAATCTCATTTTCTCACCTTTAAACTATTGTATGCTAAGCTGTCAGCCAACTCATCTTTTGATAACACTGAGAGCCCATCTTCTAGTGTCGGGAACCCGAAGCTCTTGCCCATCTCTCGGCAGACAGAAATCTCTTTGCTGTCTGGGAGACAATACAAGAAGTCTTCTTCCCCGCTGCCGTTGAACACTAGTGCCCCCTTTGGATATTTCAATCTTTGAGCATAGAATTGAGCCTCTCGCTTTTCTTTCTCAGATAATCTTTTTCCCGAAGCATGTCGTATAATATAATCAGGAGCTTCAGATGATGCTTCGGGAATAGGAATGGCGGGTTTTCCAGTTAAAATTACTTCTGCAGCTTCTTTCTCCGTCTTTTCTCCGATTTCCAAGGATTTCTCCTTGGCGGGCTCTGAAGGCCTAGCTTCGGTCTCGACTTGGATCTTGGCAGCTTCGGCCTCAATTTGTGTTTCCGAAGCTTCGGCAGCTTTCTTCGGAGTAGAGCTTGAAGTTTTTATTGTTTCTAGCACATCTAATACGTTGACCATTCTCTTCCTCTTGGGAGTCGTTGAAAGATTCTTTTGTGCCTTTGGCATTGTCACCTCTGCCGAAGGACTTATTGCTTCTAATATCCTCGTTTTCTCAACCTTCATCTCTTCAATGTTAATGGCCTTTGGCTCATCTGATTTGGCTGATGATGCCTTCGGCAATACAGACGGTTCTTCAATTTTCTGCATAATCGCAGGTTTCTTGCCTTCGGTCACCGAAGAGGTCTCACCGTCAAATTCGGGCACTATGGCCTGTTCAATATAGCGTGGTCGCTGAGTAAGGACCTTCACCCTTTTCCTCTTCAGCATGGGCTCGCTTGGAGCGGCTGAAGCATCATCTCTCCTGGAACCTCCACTTTTTCTTTTTTGCCCCTAGGGCGGGTAACAGTAGTCAGGATACATGAACCCAAGAGCATCAAAAACTCTGTTTAGTCTCTTCTTTTTCCGGTTCCCGAAGGTCGCAGATAATGCGTTATCTTCTGCTCTGGAGTACAGCCCAAGCAGCTCATCGCTTGTAGCTTCGACGCTTTTCAGCCAGTCATCGTCTGGCTCGGTAAATTGGTCTCTAAACCTGAAGGTATATTTTAGTCGAACCAAACCACCTTTGTGGGGATTGCTGATGGATTCTTTTGGCATCTCCCAGTTGGCTACCAATGGCCATATCCTGTAGGCCACGTGCTCTTAAACTAAGTCCCTTATCCCGATGAAAGAGTAGACTAAGCCGAAGGCCTTGCGACATTCTTTGACCGCTTCGTCAATTTCTACCTTCGGTTTCTGGAGCCCAAAGCGTTGCTAGATAGGGCGCATGATTATCTCTTTAATGTCTTCTCGTGCCTTTAAATCATTTTTACATAGAACCATTCTTTCGTCCAGTCTCCGGGCCATCTCTTCCGAAAAGTCGGTACTGGGGAGCTTGAGCCAGAACGGGCAACGAAGCTATAGCAGCCGAAATTGTTATGATACTGTTCTTTACCCCAAGGCTTTGTCTCATATAACAGTTCATGCATACTGCAGAAACTTTTTGCATTTGGCTCCAAGCCCTGACTCCTTACAGCCCATACGAAGATTCCCATTCTTATAATGGCTTCGGGGGTAATCTGGTGAAGGTAAATCTGGAATATCTTCAAACCTCGACTACGAAGCTGCTCAGAGGGAGCCGAAGCCCAGCCTTGAAAAAGCTTCGGAAGATCACGACTTTATTTTCCTTTGGAGTAGGACAAGTCTTCTCTCCGTCGTCAGCCCTCACAATAGACATATCCCAAAAGTATCTCCCCCTCATGTTGTCAAGATGACTTTGTTTAATAGTTGATTTTCCAAAAACTGCATGGCTCGATCGCCAGGGTTGATCTTCGGAGTCTTCCCCGTCGCTTTCCACATCATAGCTGTCACTATCATCAGTGTCTTCAGATAAACCCTCCAAAATATCCCTAGTAATCTTCTTTGCATTTGTCTTTGCTATTGATTCAATAAAGCCAAGATTCATCTCCTCAGAAAGGCTCAACTTCGATTCAGCGACAGCTTTTTTATCTTCAGACATCTTCAAAAATGCTGAGAAAGTGCTCTCAAAGCCGAAGCTTAAAAATTTTAAAAAGCCAAGCAAGTGTTGGTGCGCAAGAGCTAAAAATTGAGTAAGCAAGAGCAGATGGCAAGAAAGCATGCCAAATGAGCTCGTGGTGTGCTCTTATTTATACGCCTGGTGCGTTGCATGCTGGAGGGCCCGCTTGTCAGTGGCTGTTGCTATTCTAGCAAAGGGAAGGTGTTTTTTCGGACCTTCGGCTCAGGGCCTTCGTCCTTGTCGCAATCTGAATTTATCATTCTAACAAATTAATATTGCGAGGGGCTACTGTTGGGGGCCTTCGGCTTCCGAAGGTCCTCAAAAACATGATTTAACAATGTTCCTAGAAGTATAATGCATGAACAGGTACCTTCGGACTTGAGTTGAAACCACAGCGTGAAGAAGCATAAGAAGGAGTACGAAGGATAGCGCGAAGCCGAAGCTGTGCGCAGGAGATCTTCGGCGTGATAGCAGAAAAGGAAAACCGACTTAAAAGATGAAAAGGCTATTTAGACCTCGATGGATTACTATAGAGTTATTAGCAAATGTAAAGGGCATGAGTGTAATTTTGCATGGGCTGCGTCCCGTGCCTATAAATAGATGAACAGTAACCCCGTACTGTTCAGGCTGACTAGGCATTGGTCCTTGCGTCACGCTGGTACTTTTACCTTCTTTCAAGTCGAAGGTACACTTGTAATTTGATATCATTTCTATTTTTCCAAAGTAATAAAACAGAAATGAGATAATAATAATATATGACTGTTTATATTATCTTTTATGTTTTATGTGATTCTTTCTTCATCTCTATATGTTATGTTGATGAAGGTATGTCCTTCATTACCTTCGTCTGAAAGTCATTATATCCTAAGGGAAATAATGCTTCGAAGGACGAAGGGCTTTGACATTTAACATTTTCTGTGTTGCCTTGTTCTTAACTCATAGCATTTGAGAACAAGTCCCCAACAAGAATGAACACACGTCTCCTAGGGTGGTCCGGAGCTGTGTAGTTGCTTAGCCTGGTCCCGTACCCTAAGCCTACACGCTCCACCACTCTGTGACGGGTGTCCTAGTATCTGGGCTGTGATTCAAGGGGTCTAGACACACGACTTGGCTTCCCAGACTAAGTCCTGCAGTTCCCTGTTGCATGAATGAAAGGATAGAAGATACCAGTTAATGGGTCCTATGGGTGCACTACTAAAACTTCCTAGCCAAGGCTGTGTGCAGGTCCAGGTCCCAGTTGAGACTACCTCCTGGGGTCCAGGTCACCAATTTTCTCTTAAGTACGCTAGCATCTAGCCTCGACACATCGAGCCTGCATCCCAGGGGGCCTATTACTAGGGACAAGTTGATAACGGCGCACACAGCAAAGACAAATAGCATACAGATAAGTTCTGTCACTGTTAGATAAATACTTCCCAAAAGTATCTTACAGAACCAAAAAATATTACAAAGCCGCTTCCCAGCTGGACCCTTGCCTTCTCTCTGCAGATCTAGCTACTCATCATCGGCGGGATCCCGCTGGAAGCGCTCGGCTACCACCTCAACAATATCCTATACGCCCTGCCGCGCGA
The DNA here is from genome assembly GCA_029449295.1 of Zea luxurians. Lineage (NCBI taxonomy): Eukaryota > Viridiplantae > Streptophyta > Magnoliopsida > Poales > Poaceae > Zea > Zea luxurians. The sequence goes on along the minus strand of JAOPSE010000003.1, from coordinate 106,613,753 downwards.
CGTCTTCGGTGTCGGCCACCAGACCAGTGATCACCGGCTCCAAGGAGATGGCTAGGTCGTGGCTCTGGAAGCACGTCAGGATGTACTCGATCACCACCCGGCAGAGCCTGCCGCCCTCAGCCTCCAGGCGGGCGCTAAGTATCTGGTCCAAGCGATGGAGGCGGTCCGCGGCGGAGTCCAACACCGGGAGCGCGTCGGAGATGGACGTCGGCGGCTCCGACACCGGGATGGGGCTCACCCCTAGAGGCACCAGTGCCGTGCTCGCCTTGCCAGCCCATGCTGTGATGCGCTGGACCCCGGCGCGCTGCTCCGCCCGGAGATCTTCAAGAGTCTTCTTCATCACCTCCACCGCTTGGGAGCCTGGTGTAGCCTGCGCCACCTGGAACTTCTGGATCCGCTCCTCTAGATCCTTCTCCCTCTGCTCCACCTCGAGCTCATGATCAGCCAGCAGCTTCTCCCGCCTTTCAAACATCTCCTCCCTGAAGGCGAGGTCCTTCTCCTACTAGGCGAGATCCGTCGCCCGCTTATCCAGGGAGGCATCTTTTTCCTTGAGGTTCTCCTCGGTCAGGGCAATGCTGCTGGCCCAGTCATCCAGCTCCCACTGCAGCCTTTGCAGGCTCTCCACGACCGTGGTCTGTTGGGCCCGCTGCTCCTCCAGGATTTTGTTGAAAGCATTCAGCTTAGCCTAGAGCTCCGTGACGACCTCCTCCCTCTGGTCCAGGTGCTCCTCCTTCTTGGCCAGCCTCTTCTCCTTCCGGGCCGCCTCTAGCTCCCTGGCGTACACCTTTTGGAGGTCGTTCTTGTAGTCCTTGCGGTCTCGCGCCAGCTCAGACCGCTCAAAGGCGAACTGCTGGGACGCCACCTTGGTGCGCTCCTCCAGCTGGGTAGGCCAGTCGCTGAGGCGCTGGTGCTCGAACTCCAGCACCTCCCATTCCCGTCGGATCACCGCCTCGGTCTCCTGGAGGGCCTGATGCGCACGAGACAACACCCGGGGGAGAGAAACCGGCACCGCTTCTGACTCGACGCTGAATTGGAGCCATCGCCCAAGAACCACCTCCGGCTCCTCTAGAGTGGGAGGCGGGACAGAGCTGGACGCGCCCCCCGCGTCACCCCTCATGGTGGGGACGAGCGCAGCTGGGACCCCCTCGGCCGCTGCCGATGGTGTACTCGACGGCGTCGCCGTCGTTGAGGCTGAAGTAGCAGTCGACACGGTTGCAGTGGCCGAGGACGGGCCACGGGCACCACTCCCAGTAGATGCCTGCTGCTGAGAGCCGGACCCGTCGGTGGACGTGGTACCCGGCGGAGTAGGCGCACCCTTGGGAGCAGAGGGGGAGGAAGCCCTGGTAAACAAGGATGGGTTGAGACCCGACGGCATGATAATTACACTCGCAAAAACAAGGATGAAGCTACACTTACTTCGGGCCCTGGACCTTCCAGCAGCCCTGGAAGCGAGACATTCGCTACTGCTGCTGCTGCTGTTGCTGCTGTTGTTGCTGCTGGTGCCCCTAAGGGACATCACCCCCAGGCGGTGGTGGTGGCGGCGGGACCGATGGTGGTGGTGGCGGCGGATCCAATGATGGTGGTGGCTGAGAACTGGCGCACCTCTACACGCCCTGGGCCTGGGAGCCGGTCTCCTCGTCCTCGCCAGTAGTCCTCTAGCGCTTCTAGGGCAGGTCCGAATCGACAGGCGGATCCATGACGAGCGATCCGTCCGCACGACGCAGCCGGCGTCGCCTCTCTTCCTCCAACCCCCCGGTGCCACCTAGGGCGGAGGATCTGCTTGCAGCCCCTTTGCCCTTGTCTATGGGGCTGGGGGCCGCGGGGGGAACTCTGGAACCCGCACCGGTGGGCTAGGAACCTCCCGCTGGTACACTGGGGATCTGGATCCTGCGGTGGGGGTCCCGACCGCCGGTCTGGTGGACCGCCACGCCGCTCTTGTCGAGGGTCGGCAACCAGGCCAAGATCGCCGTCCTCAACCCTGGGTCGTCGCAGAGCGCAGGGATGTCCTGTGGAGGGATTAGGGACTCAGGAATGAAGGACTCACCAATAATCCCCTTCACCAGGACTTCCAGCTCCTCCCAGGACAAGTCAGTGCCTGGCCCGCGCTGGATCCAGCCGATGTCGTTTGAGCCAGTGAACTAGCAGCACAGGCGTGCCCTCCTCTGTAGCGGCGCGATCCGTCGCTTCAGGAAATTGCTGACCACATGCATGGAGGTCAGGCCACCGGCTGCCAAGGTCTTGATCCTGTATAGCACGGGCTCGAGCTCTGGCACCAGCGACGGCTTGGCCCTCCATTGCTTCCGGTCAAGCCTTGGCCCGTCGCTCGGTAGCGCGAGGCGGTCGCTGGCCTCGGTGCTGGCGATCACCTAGTCGGCACGCCAGTTTTCCCACCCACGCCGCCATGGGAGGAGATGTAGGCACCGACCAAGTCTGGCCTCGTCTAGAAGTAGTACGCACCGAGGTGGTCCTTGGCCTTCCTGGACTTTACCAGCACAAAGAAATGGCGGAAGAGGGAGGTGCAGGGCGCCACCCCCACGAACATCTCGCACAGGTGGGCGAAGATGGCCGCCTAGAGGATGGAGTGGGGCGTGAGGTGCTGAAGCTGAAGGGCGAGCTCCTCTAGAAGCAGCAAGAAGAAAGGCGAGATCGGCAGCACCAACCCGCAGGAGAGGTAGGAGATGAAGAGCACGAACTCCCCGGCGGCGAGATCACCGAGGGGAGCGGCACCGGCACGGATCCTTTCGGCGAATGCCGGCGCGCTCCATCCGAGCAGGTTGCGCACCAGGTTAAGTGCCCCCTCGGACTGGAAATGCTCGGGGTGAACCAGCGAGGCCATGGCGACTGTGGCGGTGGAAAGCAGAAGAGCGTGAATGCAAAGGGGCGTAGAGGGCTCGGAGGCAAAAGGGTGCAGCAGTAGGAGAGAATGCGAAAGCGTAACTGCTGCACGCGGGGTGAATCCCTTTTCAAGGAAGACTCCCCCGCTCGCGTGCCCCAGGAAATCCCATCCGACGCGCACCTAGCGCCCAAGCAACCTAGTCACTGACATGAGGGCCCGAGCCCACAAGTCATGCAGCTGGTGTGCCGGTCTCCGAGTGCGAAAAAGGCAAACCGCTGCGCGAGGAATGAACCGGCGCGCACGATCGTGCATCGCCTCAGGGCTGCTGTGGAGAGATATTTATTAACCACGACGGCGGCAACGAGGCACCCCGCATGTGGCCCGATGGAACCGCCAGACGTGGGGCCGTGGGTCAGTCAGCCGCGAGGATAGACGTGGAAGTTGACGTGACCGAGGGCGGACTGACAGCGCGTGCGTCACCAGACGCGCTGAGTTAATGCGGCGCGCACTGAGGTGGCGCCCCAGTCACCCGTCATGCCATGTTGACACAAAGTACAAGTTTCGGCCCCACCTGCAGGCTCGCATCCTCCCCTAAGGTGGGCCCAGGGGCCACTATCGGTACCTTGAAACTAGGGTACCCCCTGCTACTGTACAAAGACGAAGAACCCACACAACTATCCCTTAGTCGTGTGGAAGAAGTGCTGCGTGTGGGACCAAGCCACAGCTCGCCCAAATCTCAAGCGACAATTCTAGGTCCACACCAGCCCCCGACTCCACCACGTGGGCGGGTCCGGAGCCGCCACATGTCCAGAGAAGGTGTTATACTCCAAAGCATCAACAGTGGTCCGGACCCCCATGGGAGAGCGCCAGACCCCCGGATATACAGTCCAGAACCCCAGGGTTGGTCCCGGACCTCCGGATATGCAGTCCGGACCCCCAAGGTTGATCCTGGACCTCCACGTGTGCAAGCTGGACCCCTGGAATGGGATCCGGACCCCCCTGTATGGGGTCCGGGTCCCCACATGGGGGTCCCAAGGCCCCATGACAATAGATACCCGGACCTTGAATAGGACCCAAACAGGGGTCCGGTGTCGACACGTGTCCAGGCCCAGTTTGGTGCGGACCTGTCCGCATGCGCTACGGCTCCCCGCCCAGGCGGAGACCTGATGCTGCCACGTGGCCTACTGCGCGTGACATAAGCCAGCGGGCGGAGCCTAACGTAAGGCCTCCGGGTTGCGCGGCCCTGCATTTATTGCGGATAAGGTGTGCCGCCTGACAAGCGATGTGCCGCCTTGGCATTTAATAAGGCCTGTTCACTCTGATGTCAGGTGGCAACCTGTCCATTCCACTGGCAAGCAGTGTGCCACCTCAACATTTAATAAGATCTATCCATTCCGCTTGCAGGCGACATGCTTGTCTATTCCGCTGGCAGGCGGCACGCACATGCTGTCGCATGCACTATACTCATCATCACTCGTACATACCAAGGAAGCTACTGTTGTGTATCAACACTGCGCGGGCTGCGGACATCTGGGCGCCAGAAGATCTCTTAGGCGTCACCTACATTAGTTGCTCCATGTATTTCTTCCATTATGTCCCTGGGCCCACATGTCGGGGCTCAGCAACCTTGTATGTGCCTCCCTTGAGCTATAAAAGGGAAGGCACATAGCATTACAAGGTAAGTCTCACTCAGACGCTCTAGCTCACAAGTCACTTAGACCCTCGGGAAGTTCTCCAAGCTCTCGAGCATTAGCAATACAACACACAGTGGAGTAGGGTATTACGCTTCGGTGGCCTGAACCACTCTAAATCCTCGTGTCATCTTGTGTGTTCTTCCACAATCTAGCAAACAGGAAAAACGCTTAGGCCCCTCCTCATATTAGGATTTAGGGCGGGTGCATTCCACCACCCGGCCGGAGATTTCCTCTCCGACAGCTCTTATCATTAAGAGCTTTCGATAAATCCTCAAACAAAGGAAGGAGAAGGACTACAAGCCCCGTTCCAAGAGGGTGTGCTACAAGTGTGGTAAGTCCAGTCACTTTATTGCTAAATGTCCATATACAAGTGACAGTGATAGGGACGACAACAAGAAAGGGAAGAAGAAGATGGAGAAGAAAAGATACTACAAGAAGAAGGGTGGCGAAGCACATATGGGGCGGGAGTGGTACTCCGATGAGAGCTCCACCAACTCCTCCTCCGACGAGGACACCACAAACATCGCCATCAACATAGGCCTCCTCTTCCCTAACATCGGCCACAAGTGTCTCATGGCTAAGGACGACAAGAAGAAGAAGGTACATTCTAGAGATACCCCCAAATACACTACATCTGATGATGAGGGTAGCTCTAGTGATGATAATGATGATTTAATTTCTATATTTGCCAACCTTACCATGGACCAAAAGAAAAAAAATAAATGAATTAATAGAAACCATTAACAAGAAGGATGACCTCTTAGAATGCCAAGAGGACTTGCTCGTTAAGGAAAATAAAAATTGTTAAATTGAAAAATGCTTATGCTCTAGAGGTAGAAAAATGTGGAAACTTATCTAAAGAGCTTAGCATTTGCAATGATTCAATTTTCTGTCTTAGAAATGAAAATGTCGTTTTAAATGCTAAGATAGAAGAATTGAATGCTTGCAAACCTTCTACATCTACTGTTGAGCATGTCACTATTTGCACTAGATGAAGAGATATTGATATTGAAGCTATTGATGATCACCTTGCCATGATCAAAGAACAAAATGATCACATAGCTAAATTAAATGCTAAAATTGCCGAGCATGAGTTAGAAAATGAAAAATTTAAATTTGCTCGTAGTATGCTTTATAATGGGAGATGCCCTGGCATTAAGGATTGCATTGACTTCCAACAAGGGAGCCAAAGCAACATCAAGCCTAATGCCCCAAGAACAAATTGTCTAATTTTGTTAAGGGTAAGGCTCTCATGGTTTAGGATAGAGAGGGTTACATTTTAAATCCTGAGAACTATCCTGAGCACAAAATTAGAAGGATTCATGCTAGAAAACCTCATAATGTTTCTCATCATGCTTTTATGTATAAGAATGAGGCTTCTAGTTCTAGGCATTCAACTCATATCAAAATGCCTAAAAAGAAAATTATAAATGCATCAAATGAGCATGATATTTCATTTAAGAATTTTGATGCTTCTTATGTGCTGACTAACAAATCAGGAAAAGTAGTTGCCAAATATGTTGGGGCAAACACAAGAGTCTCAAGACTTGTGTTTGGGTACCCAAGGTGCTTGTTTCTAATGTCAAAGGATCCAAAACTGTTTGGGTACCTAAGAACAAGGCCTAAATTTGTTTTGTTGGTTTATGCATTCGGTGGATCTAGTTGGATAATCGATAGCGGGTGCACAAACCACATGACAGGGGAGAAAAGGATGTTCTCCTCTTATGAGAAAAATGAAGATCACCAAAGAGCTATCCCATTTGGGGATGGAAATGAAGGATTGGTTAAAGGTTTGGGTAAAATTGCTATATCACCTGACCATTCCATTTCTAATGTTTTTCTTGTAGATTCTTTAGACTACAACTTACTTTCAGTTTCTCAATTATGTAAAATGGGCTACAATTGTCTCTTTACTGATATTGGTGTTACTGTCTTTAGAAGAAGTGATGATTCAATAGCATTTAAGGGAGTGTTAGATGGTTAGCTATATTTGGTTGATTTTAATGATAACAATGTTGAACTAGATACTTGCTTAATTGCTAAGACTAATATGGGCTGGCTCTGGCATCACCGACTTGCCAATGTTGGAATAAAGAATCTACACAAGCTTCTAAAGGGAGAACACATTTTAGGACTAACAAATGTTCATTTTGAGAAAGACAGGATTTGTAGTGCATGTCAAGCAAGGAAGCAAGTTGGAGTTCACCATCCACACAAGAGCATCATGACGACCGACAGTCCGCTTGAGCTACTCCACATGGATCTATTTGGCCCGATAACTTACATAAGCATCGGTGGAAGTAAGTACTGTCTTGTTATTGTGGATGATTCTTTTTGCTTCACTTGGGTATTCTTTTTGCAGGAAAAATCTCAAACCCAAGAGACTTTAAAGAGATTCTTGAGATGGGCTCAAAATGAGTTCGGATTGAGAATCAAAAAGATTAGAAGCGATAATGAAACAAAGTTCAAGAACTCACAAATCGAAGGATTTCTTGTGGAGGAGGGCATCAAGCATGAGTTCTCTTCTACCTACACACCTCAACAAAATGGTGTAGTGAAGAGGAAGAATAGAACTCTTCTGGATATGGCAAGAACCATGCTTGATGAGTACAAGACACCAGATCGGTTTTGGGCAAAGGCGATTAACACCGCTTGCTACTCCATCAACCAACTCTATCTCCACCGAATCCTCAAGAAAACATCATATGAACTCCTAAACGGTAAAAAGCCAAATGTTTCTTACTTTAGAGTTTTTGGGAGCAAATGCTTTATTCTTATTAAAAGAGGTAGAAGTTCTAAATTTGCTCCTAAAGCAGTAGAAGGCCTTTTACTTGGTTATGACTCAAGGGCATATAGAGTCTTCAACAAGTCCACTGGATTAGTTGAAGTTTCTTGTGACATTGTGTTTGATGAGACTAATGGCTCCCAAGTGGAGCAAGTTGATCTTGATGAATTAGATGATGAAGAGGCTCTGTGTGTCGCGCTAAGGAACATGTCCATTGGGGATGTGTGTCCAAAGGAATCCGAAGAGCCTCCACAAACACAAGATCAACTATCATCTTCCATGCAAGCTTCTCCACCAACTCAAGATGAGGAATTGGCTCAAGAAGAAGAGGATGAAGATCAAGACAATGAGCCACCTCAAGAGGAGGACATTGATCAAGGGGGAGATGAAGATAATGAAGAAACAGAAGATGATAAAGAGATTTGGGACCAAAGGCCGCCACACCCAAGTGTCCACCAAGCAATTCAAAGAGATCACCCCATCAACTCCATACTTGGTGACATTCATAAGGGGGTAACCACTAGATCTCGAGTCGCTCATTTTTGTGAACATTACTCTTTTATGTCTTCTATCGAGTCATACATGAAGAAATTATTTCAATTGGTATATCATTTGGTTTCAAAATTTCAATTAGTATAAAAATATTTTCAATTGGTATAATTTCATTTATTTCAAGAATAGAAATCATTTCAAAAAAACCCTCTTGAAAGCTAAGGGGAGAATTTCTTGAGGGGAAGCTTCTATTTAGTCAAAGGAAAAGCATTTGAAATAGGGGAGAAATTTCAAATCTTGAAAATGTTGCTTGAAATCAAATTCTTATACCTTTGGCTATTTGCAAAAGAATTTGAAAATGATTCTTTCAAAAGATTTGCAAAAACAAGCAAGTGGTGCAATTGTGGTCCAAAATGTTAAATAGAAGAAAGCAATCACGTTTACTTTTAGACTTATGTAGAAAGTCTTACAATTGGTTTAAATCTAAGTAACCTATGCACATCTATCATAATTGCAATCTAAGTAACATTATTACACTCTATATTTGCTTTGGTTTGTGTTGGCATCAATCACCAAAAAGGGGGAGATTGAAAGGGAAATGGGCTTAATCATTTCCTATAATCAATTTTGGTGGTTGACGTCCATCACAAACCACATGAACTAATTAGTTTGCCAAGATGTCTTTTATCTCAGGTGAATAAGGTTCAACGCAAACCAAGAAAGAAATTTAGTTGGGGAGTCAACATAGTTTAGAGCAAAAGACTTGAGAGTGTGCTGCTAGTGGCGCACTGGACAGTGTCCGGTGCCCCAGGCCAAGCACCATCCAAACTAGCGACTCTCGGGTTTTTCCAGCGCACGCTCCGCTATAATTCATCGGACTGTCCGGTGTGCACTGGACTATCCGGTGTGCACCAGACATGTCGGTGAGTCAACGGAGCAACGGTCACCTGCGTGCCAACGATCGACTGCGTGAACAGTAAAAGCGCATAGTGCAGAAATCAGATGTCAGGCTGCGAAGTCAGAATGCACCGGACATGTCCGGTGTGCCACCGGACTGTCCGGTGCAACTACAAGACAAAGAACTTCAACGGTCAATCGCTCCAAACCCCAACGACATGCTGACGTGGCACGCACCGGACAGTGAACAGTGTCCTATCTGGTGCACCACTAGATTGTCTGGTGTGCCCATCGACAGCAAAAATAGCCAACAACTAGGAAGTGGTTGGAGGCTATAAATACCCCCAACCACCTCCTTCAATGGCATCCAAGTTTTCTAAAGTTCTCATTCAATACAAGAGCAATAAAGTTCACTCCAATACACATTCAATAGATCAAATCCTCTCTAAGCTTCCAAATCAACGGAATTCATTAGTGACTTGAGAGAGGGTGTTTTGTGTTCATTTGTTGCCCTTGTTGCTTGGATTTCTTTCTCCTTCCCATTCTTATTTCTCTAAGTGCTTTGTAAAGCTAGCAAGAGACACCTAAGTGTGTGGTGATCCTTGCGGTTTTAGTGACCCAAGTGATTAAGGAGAAGCCTCGACCGGTCTAAGTGACTGATTGAGATAGGGAAAGGGTTGAAATAGACCTAGCCTTTGTGGCCTCCTCAACGGGGACTAGGTTCTTTGGAACCGAACCTCGGTAAACAAATCACCGTGTTCACTTGTTGATCTTCATTTGATTTATTTCCCCTCTAACCTCTCTCTAAAAGTTCCCTTGCTCATATTGTTTGAGTTTGCTCCCAAACGTTATCCGCATTGATTGAGCAACTCTAAGCAAGGAGAACAATCTTTCGAACTCCGATTTAATTCTAACGCTAACCCCGGCCTTAGTACGTGGTTAAAGATTGTAAATTTCAGGTTTGGCCTATTCACCCTCTCTAGGCGACTTACACTTCGGTAAGGTCCGGTTGGGCCCTCGAAGAGCCCTCCCTCACTTCGACCATAGGATGCTTAGGCCCCACCATCATACCGAGCTCGGACCCCACTGCCGCAGCTCCCCAGCAGTGGTACCTCGAGCGGTAGCACGAGCCTCACGCCTCCTTAAAAGGCTAGGTCACCACCGAACAACTGACGTCTGGGCTCGAGGATAATAAAACACTCCCCAACCACCTCAAAACGGTCACATGCCTCGAACACCCTGTAAAAACCATCCATGTCCTCAAGATGCAATGGTCCCTAACAACGAAGGGACCACGACCCCTTATGAACGACAAATGACGTGGGGAGGTCAGTGCTCTTAGGGAGCAATTCAGCGGATGAATGTCCCCCTGGGATGAGAGCGCCAACTGAGGAAGCCCTCCACCAACCACGTTCATTGCAGAAAACTCCAAGATTGCCCACGGAGGAGGCGTGGGGGAGATCGAGGACTCTGGCAATGCTCGTACTCCACCTAGAGACGGCATCAAGCCCGAAAAGGGCTTAGAAGCATTGAACCTCACGGGGACGACTGCTCTAGATCAGGAATTGAAACGATGGCGCAGGTTCGCCCCCACAGGCTGCCCTCATGGCAAGGACACTTTGATCAAGGAAGGTTGCAAGAAAAACAAAATAAATGCCTCAGGATGGCGAGATAAAAAAGAGACAAGGGGGGACGATGAAAGAAGCCTATGAACTCGAAGAAGACAGGCTCGGGGCGCATCAGAGGACCCTTGGGGATAGAAGGCAACGTTGACCACCCTGCCCCCTATGCCTCCTTCTAAACCTCTAGGGAATGGTTGAGCCATCGGGCAACGTCCGAATTGCTCGGGTGGACCCTAGTACTTGGGGATGAAGGATCCTCCCACATCTGATCTAGAGGCATAGATAAGGCCTTTAGGGGAGCCACCCCTCGCTAGAGATAAGCGTCAATAATGCCCGCTCCTGTGATACCTTTCTCTTGGAGGATACGCACCCCTCTTCAAGTGTGACATCATGGCTCCAACTGAATGGGCCCTCAGACAGAATAGTTCAATCGACACCGAGAAGCTGCGACCCCAGTAAGGGCCCTTGACCGGTGCCTATGCCAGCCCTTATTAGAGAAGGAAATGGGGGATCGAGATATACTCACGTGACCTCCTGCTACGACGATGGATACTGGAAAACCCGATTGACCATGATTCTATTATTATCTGCTCCTCCTTCTTCCGCAACAACTCGACATAGAAGAAGTATCGCCATAAAGTGTGGTTGGGCCTGGCGCCTAGATACCCTTCACATCGGGCGATGAAGGAAACTATGTGTTGAATCCCATTTGGATTCAAATAGTGAAGTTGCAACTACAAATACTTGAAGAGGCTCACGACGAAAGGATGAAAGGGGAAGGCGAGCCCTCACCTGTGGAAACAAACAAACAAAACCACGTAACCAAAAGATGGGGTCGGGGCCTCCTCAACGCCTGAAATCAGCCATCCTCTGTCGCCAACTAGACGACGCCCAATGAGGACCTGAAGATTCTCCTGGGTCATCAAGGACCGACGCCAGTCCGCCATGAGGAAGCATAACGAACGACCCAAGTGCGAGAAGGATGGGCCAAGTGAGGAAGATGAGGAATAAGGGAACCAAAAGCAAGGTGGACAAGGGAGGCAGAGCGACATGATTAAATAAAGGTCACCTAGCAAAACCTCCATCTTGGTGCTAGCAGAAGTGACCTGACAAACGAGGAAGCAGGCCTGTCCCACCAACATGCCAGGCCTCGGGCTATGCCACCACCCTCGGGCGGGGGCACGAGTGAATCATTCCCTCGTGTGTAATAAGTGGGGGAACATAAAGGTAAATGCCATTAAAGCGGGTTTCCCCTGGATTACATCATCCTTTACAGAAAGGGACCAAGAGTCTTCTGCTGCCATGATTCTAGGCTCGAGGGTTGGGCGTGGAGCCAAAACATCCAAAAAGAGAGGAAAACTACAGCTACGGTAGGGCGGGGAGCTTATCGCTCCTCCTCCAGTTCTAACACCTGATGTAACCACAAATAAAGAAGCCCATGCCAGGAAACCAAAAGGTGGATGCCGAAGGAGGCTCTAAGACACCAATCAAATCAGATCCTCCGAGGACACAACACCAGTGATCCCACTCACAGCCTCGTTGTAACCCTAAATCAGGATCTCGAAGGCCGCAGATGGAGCTCTCTAGGGAAGGATCATCAGAGCGTGAAGGTCAACCTCAATGCATAATTGGGCAACAGTGAAGGCAACGACGGCCCCACGGTGAACGCCGAGTTCCACGACATGTCGAGCACGGCTCAGGATGTCGAGCAAGCGCTGTAGACGGATCACCGCATGAGCACGGATGCTCCGGGTCACTGCATCGACCTCTTAGTGAAGCTCCACCAGCTCGACCTCTGGCTCTGCTCAGGAGCAAACAAGGGGATCACTACAGGAATTCAGTTAATCCCCGTTGGCTGCAAACCGACAGGAATAACTTCTAAACCGACGGGAATTACTAATTCCCGTCGGTTTATGGCTAATTCCCATCGGTCTTAAGCCGATGGCCATAGGATGTTGGGGATACACTAATTCCCATCGGCGGCTGACGAGAATAAGTAATCCCCATCGGCCGCGTATAGACCGACGGGAGTTATTGTTAATTGCCGGCGGCCAGACCAACCGACGGGAGTTATTGTTAATCCCTGTCGGCCCTACATAGCCAATGGGAGTTACTAATTAATCCCTATCGGCCCTACATAACCGACGGGAGTTACTAATTAATCCCCGTCGGCCCTACTGGCCGACGGGAGTTACTGGGCCGACGGGAATTAATTGTTAATTCCCGTCGGTTCGACGATAGCCGACGAGAATTAACTGGGCCGACGAGAATTACCCTATACTGCTACAAAACCAGCACTAAATTAGGTCACTATTTCTCCACAATTGCACACATAACATATATATCACACAGAACAGACACATTACAAACACATGCATTCATAATCAATTCACGCATTACAAACATAACATCACCAACATAGTTTACACAAACATTTCAAATAGAAAGTACGACATAAGTTTAAGTGTTTAGTTCGCGAAAAACATAGAGTCAATGAGTTAAGAAACATAGCATGCACGAGTTCAAGTGTTTAGAGATAACCACCACTTGGGTGGTTAGAGCTTTGACCGTTGCCGCCACCACCACCAGGAGGAGGGAACGCGAAGAGGGAGTCAACAAATCCAGTCCCTGCTGTGGGATCAGACCCACTACCACCCGCTTCGGGCGTAACTTATGCAAGTTAGCAAAAATCAACACGTTAAATGCAAATATCAAAAACTATACAAGTGTATAAATTCATCGAGAGTTATCAAACGTACCCTATCTCTAGGTGCAGGTATATGTGTCGGAGGGGTGTTGAACTGTGGTGGCGGAGCTCGTGTGGATGCAAACTGGCTCCATTGTGGTGGCGGTGGAATATTTGGTGTCATGCCCTATTGCTGCATTAACTGTTAAACATATGTGTTACTATTGAAGATGTTGTATTGAAATATAATAATTTAGAGTTTGGATTATGTGTACTCACTTGATACATCGCTTGGTTATGTGCATTGCAAGCCTCCATAAATTCGCGTTGTTGTCTCATCTCTTCACGCATCCTCATAATCTCCAACTCCTGCTCGTTCGGTCAACGAGAGCATGAGCTTTGGGAAGACGAACCCGTCCTGAGATCTCACCGATGATGAGTCAATGAATCCGTCGAAGAGTGCGTATCTATAAGTGATTCAAAAATTGTGATTACTGCATAATCAATTTAGTGTCAACCATATAATTTCATAAGTTAGAGCTTACCGTCCATGCGCTTTGCCACCACCACTTGCGTACACCACCGAGGGATCCACCGGTTCATGTCGCCAGTCGAAGTCAGGGCCATGGCGATGAACCATCTCCTCCCCATATGCCGCCTATACATCATTCACAACCTTACAAATGCAGGAATTTCTATACTTTGAACGTTTGTACTTTTGGGCTAAAACTCACCAGCCGATCTATGGCTGTCTGGCTGCAGAGCTGGTCAGGGTTGTTAGGGTCTGGTCCTTTGTGGCCCTCCTGGTAGACCTCAATGTCACTAGGCTTTTGGCCACTCGTAGCTTCCTGTATAAACAAAAAACATTCATAAGCAATCATACTATTTGATGATCGACATAGCTAGATCAAACTTACCATTCTTTTAGCTTTTCGGAGCATGTCGTCACCGCCAAACTTGTGGTTAGGATTGGTTCCTCGACATTATCTGTGATGCGCTGACGCTTTCTGGAAGCCTTCATAAGCCCAATATCGACACCAAGCATAGTACGTATCAGGCACGGGCACCATCCATGGAACCATCACCTGCACACACAATGTTACATATTATATCAATCACAATAATCAATAAAAAGGGTAAAACAAATTGAATACTAACCTCACGATATTGATCCTCAGTCAAATATATCTTTGAGGACCCTTCCTTTTTATTCAAGGGGCCTGCTTCTTCCGGATGATTTGTAAAATACAGGTTTGTAGCTTGAATTCTCGCATAGTATATGGCATCCTTCACCAGCTTCTTTGCATTGTTTTGGAACACATGTTCAGCGTGCCCCATGTAATCCTCTCCGTCAGGCAACCGATATCGAAGCTACAACATAAAGAATACAAATACAATGGTATAAGTCGTAGAATTACAATATTAAGAAACATAACAAAAACAATAACGAATTCATACCCAAAAGTCATTACGCACAAGTCCCTGTCTGTCGGTGTGGTTTTGTTCCTTTTTAAAATTGTACTCGTCCCAAGTACTGACAGGCACCTCATCCTCGGTATCACCGTTTGACACCTTCACTATACCAGGGTAGTGAAGGCGGCAAAGAGAACCCAACGTAAGGTTAACCTGAATGTGGTGTCCCTTGCCGTTAAAGGACAGGTCCTCCCAATTCCTGCATTACACAAAAACATTAACAATACACATAATAGTTATATGAGATAAGTTAATATATTACACCCACCGATCTCCCTGTGGCATGATTAAGATCCTATTAGCCTCTCGCTCTATCGCGTGACGAGGCTTTACTGAGTGGCTTTTTCTTGAGCGACGTGTGCGTGTCGCTGAAGAGCCTCCTGAGCCATCATCCATCCGGTTGTCAGCCGGTTCGGCCTGTTGGCCCCACTGGTCCCACGCCTGTTGCTGCTCTCTCTGGTGGTCCCACTGGTCCCATGGCTGGTGATGCTGCGTGGCCTGGTCCCATGTCGCGTGCTCCACCTCCTCATTGTGCTGCTCAGCCTCATTGTGCTGCTCAGCCTCATTGTGCTGCTCCTCAGTGTGCTGCTCATCCTGGTACATGCAACTCAAGATTTATTTGTAAATATGTAAACAAATTTATTTGTACAAGATATGTTACCTCATCTCTATGTACAACGCTCAACAGCTCTTGACGTCTGCTGCTGCTCGAAGAACTGCCCTGAAAAAGGCCTAGGCCCTTGAACAGCCCTTTCACTGACTTCTTTGATTTTGGCGGCATCCTGCATCAAAAATAAGAAATTATTCATTAGTGCATCAAAAATGACATAATCCTTAAAAATAGAAACAAATGAAATAACAAAACAACTTTACTTGTTAAATATCATCAAAATCAGGATCTATTTGTTCTCTTCTATGTAGAGGTCGCCATGTAACTTTTCTCCTAATAGGTTGTCTTCTCCGTCTCTCGGGAAAAGTTAAGTCGTTAACGTCTGAAACTAGTGAATCTAATGCCGGTGCAGGATCAATATGAAAACTAGTTGGCAACTCTTCTTCTTGAAACACCTCATCAACCTGCTCAAGGTGACCAATTTGATATTCGTCCTCACCAGGAGTGTAGAGGCGTTCGCGGGGATTTACATTGTACACAGCCCTCCATGTAGACAACTTTTTGCATGGATATGTTGATAAATAAACTTGGTCTGCGTGATGGGCAAGGATATATGTATCGTGTCCTTGAAGCAATTTTTCAGGTTGGATCTGTGTCATCCCAATTCGGTCCTATAATACTTCGGGTCATACCATTTACACTCAGAAAACTAGCGCTAAAGGCTTATTTCTAGCAAATGTAATCTCCATTATATTTTTGATTTTCCCGTAATAGCAGGCTTCGTGTCCTTCCATGTCGGTTGCCCTAGTAACGACTCCACTATTTTGAGTGGCAGCCATAGGATGACTTGATTCGAAAATGCTTGAACGAAAGCGATAACCATTGATGTCGTAACGTCCATAGCTTTTGGCAGTTACGCTTCCAATAGATAACTGACGTAAGTCATCATTTAAATTCATTTCCTCCCCAAACTGTCAATTATGCCACAAAGCATTAGCAAATTCTGTAATATTAGTTAACTAAAATTAGGTCTCGGAGCCACATAATTAAGGCTTACATGGTCCCAAAGCCACATAGTGAAATTAGGTCGCCCATGCATACCATCGTGTCGCAATTTGTCTATGTCTCTCGCTGTTGGCCTACCGGGACACCTCATGTTTTGTTCATCAAACTTGCTGTCAAATATTATTGTATGACATGAGATATTTGATAACATAAACTAATTCACATATGAATAATTTAAGGAAATAAGTCTTACACAAAGTATTTCTCCACCTCAGGCATATTCGTGAACATGTACAGTAAAGCAGACTTCCGTTCTTCCATAGTGAGGTGATATGCCTTGGGTGGACCAACGACTTTGCCGTTTGTTTGAAAAATCGAAAGATCACTACACGGAGGCATCTCTCGTTCATCATCATGGTACCTTTTCTTTCGAGCAAATACATTATGTTCTTCTGTAAAGTAACAACTTGTGAAGTGTGCTACCTCCTTCAGTTTAAATTGTTCCACAATACATCCTTCAACTCTTGCCTTATTTCCCACCATTGCTCTAAGCTTCTTTAATGCTCTTTCTATATGAAACATCCACCTATACTGAATAGGACCACCGACCTTAGCCTCATATGGAAGATGTATAAAGAGATGCTGCATAGGATTGAAGAAACCCGGTGGAAATATTTTTTCCAATTTGCACAAAAGCACCGGTGCCTCTTTCTCCAGCTGTTCCATCACATCTCTTCTGATTTCTTTAGCACACAACTGTCTGTAGAAATAGCTAACTTCAGCTAACGTTTTCCACACAGCTTCGGAAATGTACCCACAAAACATTACAGGCATGAGCCTTTCCATAATTATGTGGAAGTCATGGCTCTTCAGTCCATTCATCTTCATTGTCTTCAAGTTCACAGATCTTCTAAAACCAGCGGCATAACCATCAAGGATTTTAATATCCTTCGTCCACTTCATCACTTCTTTCCGTTGCTTAGGTTTCAGACAATAGTTAGTTTTTGGTTTGCCTCCGTTTTCTCTAAGCACTTGGGTTGGACGATCACATATCACTGCTAAGTCCATGCGTGCCTTGTCATTGTCTTTTGTTTTATCAGGGAAATCCATGCATGTATTTATGAGGGCTTGGCAAAAGTTACTCTCTTGATGCATGACATCAATGTTGTGCATCAAAATCAATGACTTAGCATAAGGAAGCTCCCACAAGCCACATATGTGAGTCTAATTATGCTCCTCACCAAAACCTTGATACCTTTTCCCACTCTCGTCTAAGACAAGTTTCCTATGCTCTTCTATAATTTCTATCCCACTATGTCACTTGGGCGGTCCCTTCATGACGATGGTGCCCTTCCTAAATTCCTTTCTCTACCTTCTGAAGGGGTGATTGAAGGGTAGAAAACATTTATGGCAATCAAAGTAACATATCTTGCCACCAGCACTTAGACAAAAACAATCTATATCTTTAGCACAATAAGGACATATTAATCTACCATGCACGCTCCATCCAGAGAAAATACCATACTCCATAAAATCATGAACCGAGAACAGATATGCAACACGAAGATTGAATTTCTGCTTCTTGAAGTAGTCATAGGCTTCCACACCTTGCCATAGCTTCTTTAACTCTTCAATCAGTGGTTGAAGCATCACATTGAGGTGTACGCCAGGATGCTCAGGCCCAGGTATAACAAGACATAGGAACATAAACTCATATTTCATGCAAAGAGCAGGTGGAAGGTTGTACGGTATGGCAATGATAGGCCAACATGAATACGACGCAACGGTCATATTGAACGGCGTGAAACCATCAGTTGCCAAGCCAATATGAACGTTTCTTGCATCGCTGGCAAAATCTGGATCAAAGTTGTCAAGAGCCTTCCATGCATCACCATCTGACGGGTGCACCATTAACCCATCTTGTCTGTCCGTACAATCTTTATTCCACCTCATGTGCATAGCAGTCTTCCTCGAGAGAAACAAACGTTTCACTCTAGGAGTGAGAGGCATGTATCGAAGCTGTTTATGTGCAACCTTTGTCACCACCTTCTCCCCATCTTCATTTACAAGCTCCACGTACCTTGACTTCCCACATTTTAAGCATTTCTGCTCTCTGCCATGTTCCTTCCAAAAAAACATACAGTTGTCCTGGCAAACATCAATCTTCTCATACTCCATACCAAGACCTTGAAGCAATTTCTTGGACTGGTACATGTCTTTGGGCATCTTGTGACCCGTAGGAAGAACCTCACTAATCAAATCTACAAGCTCCTTGTAACAATTAATTGAGAATGCAAACTTGGACTTGATTGACATCAGTCGGGTCACGATTTCGAGGACGGTCACGTCAGTGTGCCCGTGAAGAGGCTCTTCTGACACTTTGAGGAGGTCGAGGAACTTCTGAACATCCGGTGTAGGTGAATCATGATGATCTGGGGCCAGTTCAGGCTGCAGATCCTCAAGCATCTGGTCCATCCTATCAACATCATCTTCACCATCATCAACTTCTACTTCTGTTGCTCGTTCAACATCTTCACCGTAGAGATACCAGACCTTATAGCCTGACACGAAACCATGTGAGCACAGGTGTAGTGTGACCTGCCTCTTAGTGTGGCTCGTCATATTTCTACATTTATTGCATGGACACCTAATATTATCTATTTTTGACAAAGCATCTGCATGGTCCAGAAACATTTGCGTCTTGGCAAACCATTCACTTGTGTGACACCCACCCTTCTTGAAACCTTCATACATCCAATCATGTCTATCACCCATTATGCGGCTATGTGTATGAGTAAAGAGTGTGTGTGAGACAATCACGTTTCTACACGTCACAGATAAATCTATAGGTAAGTAGTAAATATATATATATATACACATAACATCAGCTTCAACACATTAACATGATATTCATCAATTAACAATATTTGCAACATCCAAATTTAGGTCAAATCATACTAACAAATATCAATATTAAATAAATTGTAATCGTATTACAGTTAACTCCCGTCAGCCATAAAAAACCAACGAAAAAAACAATATTAGCAACATTAAATCCATTAAATTGAATAATATTTTCAGAACATCAAATTTATTAACCATAACATCAAATTTATCAATATCGAAACCTTCATACATCCTAATATTATAAGTTAAATCTAATCAATACATAACATCAAATTCAACAATTCAATAGCATAAGTGATATTAAAACTATCAAGTATAATGCATAAAGTCATATAAAAACTAAAAACACTATCAATTAACAATTTTAAACTAACTCTAATCACATAAAAGTTAACTCTCGTCGACCATAAAAAACCAACGAAAATAAACATCTGCACATATTTAACTACAATAATCACACTTGCATTTACATTAATGATGTATACCTCAACGACAAGGCAGCAAATGTGATAGCACCTAGGGGGGGTGAATAGGTGATCCTGTAAAAATCAAATACTAATAGCCACAAAACTTGGTTATAGAAATGTTAGTGCGACTAAGTAGATGAGACGCAAATTCTTGTGGACAAAACAATCACAGAAAGATCAACACAAGACACACGATTTTTATCCCGTGGTTCGGCCAAGTAACACTTGCCTACTTCCACGTTGTGGCGTCCCAATGGACGAGGGTTGCACTCAACCCCTTTCAAGTGATCCGATGATCAACTTGAATACCATAGTTTTTCCTTTTGATGATTATTCCCGTTTGCAAGGAATCTCCACAAGATTGGAGTCTCTCGCCCTTACAACAAAGATCACAATGAAAGCATGGAGTAAGGTTGGGATGAGCAACACACACAAGACACAAATCGTAGCACAACTACGCACACAAGTCACAACTTGAGCTCAAAACATAACGCACGGAGTTCACAACTCAAATGGAGCTCAAGTCACTATCTCAAAGAATCGAATGCGTGAAGTTGAAGTCTTGGAGTCTTAGAATGTTTCTTGTAAGCTTGGGTAGCTCCTCCATGCACCTAGGGGGTCCCTTTTATAGCCTCAAGGCAGCTAGGAGCCGTTGAAGGCCAACAAGGAATGTCATCCTTGCCTTATGTCGAGTGGCACAACGGATAGTCCAGTGTGCCACCGGATAGTCACTGTAGATGGTCCGGTGCCGATCTCCTTCCTTTTCTGGCGCAGACGACCGTTGCACCTCTGGGCCAGTTGGCGCACCGGACACTGTCCGGTGCCCCCTGCCGACCGTTGGTGCGGGCCACGCGTCGCCCGCGGATTTCGCGACCGACCATTGCGCTGGCGACCGTTGGCTCACCGGACAGTCTGGTGAATTATAGCCGTACACCGCCAAACTTTTCCCGAGAGCGGCCTTTTCACCGGAGACCAGCCTAGTGCACCGGACAGTCCAGTGTGCCAGACTGAGCTGAGCTTTGGCTGCACCGAGCAAAGTCATTTGCAATTCTTTCTTTTCCTGTTTCTAGCACTTAGACAAAATATGTTAGTACTCAAAACAATGTACTATGTTTGGAAACATACCTCATGTCTTGATTTGCACTTTTCTCTTCATTTAGCACAGAAGAACTTAATTAAATGTGTTGGACACTTAATCACCAAAACATAATAGAAATTGCCCAAGGGCACATTTCCCTTTCAATCTCCCCCTTTTTGGTGATTTATGCCAACACATCCAAAAGCAACCAAAAGAAGTGCAACATCAATGCAATTGAGAACAAAATTGTCTTTGCACAAGTTTTTGCACAAGTTTTGACATATTTTGATCATTCTTTGCCACCACTTGGTTTATTTTTGCAAATTAAATTCATTTTCCTATCTCTAAGTCAAACTCACTTGTTTGGGCACAAAGATAGATAATCCAGGAATAAAATTTATCAAGTGCCAAAAACTCCCCCTTTTTCCCATAATCATAAATTCTCCCCCACAAGAGACCAAATTTTACAATAAGAGTATTTTGGACAAATCAAAAGTTCTAACTCTATTGTTTTCAAAATTCACAAGTGGTAGCTAATCCATTTGCTTTGGCCTTAATTTCTCCCCCTTTGGCATTAAGCACCAAAACGGGATCATTCTTGGCCCTTTAACCCCATTGCCTCACCAAAATTGTCAATTAAGAGCAAAAAGGCAATAAGAGCATAGGTATGAACTTGGAAGTAAATATACCAATACGGAGTGCAGTGGAAGTCTTTGCAAAGTCCAAGTCCATTTTTCCCTTTTAATGCACCTTTGAGACTACATCAAGTATACTCAACCAAAAAGATTAGTCTCAAAGGGTCAAGTTGTAGCACATCTCCCCCTAAATATGTGCATCATTCACACATGGACTTGTGAGGTGGGGATCCCTTGCACAACTTGGGCACCATAAATAAGCCAAATTACATAAATGTATAAAGTAACATGATCAAAGGCATAGAACACATGTATGCTATAGATCAATCCAAGTTACGCGAATCTAAGACATTTAGCTCACTACGCAACCTGCAAAAGGTTTTCTCATCTAATGGCTTGGTAAAGATATCGGCTAGCTGGTTCTCGGTGCTAACATGGTACACTTTGATATCTCCCTTTTGCTGGTGGTCCCTCAGAAAGTGATGCCGGATGTCTATGTGCTTAGTGTGGCTGTGTTCAATAGGATTATCCGCCATGCAGATTGCACTCTCATTGTCACATAGGAGTGGGACTTTGCTCAGATTGTAGCCAAAGTCTCTGAGGGTTTGCCTCATCCAAAGTAGTTGCATGCAACATTGTCCTGCGGCAACATACTCGGCCTCAGCGGTGGATAGGGCAATGGATGTTTGTTTCTTTGAACTCCAAGACACCAGGGACCTTCCTAGGAATTGGCACGTCCCTTATGTACTCTTCCTATCAACCTTGCATCCAGCATAATCGGAGTCTGAATATCCAATTAAGTCAAAGGTAGACCCCTTTGGATACCAGATCCCGAAGCAAGGCATAGCAACTAAATACCTATGAATTCGCTTAACGGCCACAAGGTGACATTCCTTGGGGTCGGATTGAAATCTAGCACACATGCATACACTAAGCATAATGTCCGATCTACTAGCACATAAATAAAACAAGGAACCTATCATAGATCGGTATGCCTTTTGATCAACGGACTTACCTCCTTTGTTGAGGTCGACATGCCCATCGGTTCCCGTCGGTGTCTTCACGGGCTTGGCGTCCTTCATCCCAAACCTCTTGAGAAGGTCTTGAGTGTACTTCGTTTGGGAGAGGAAGGTGCCATCCTTGAGTTGCTTCACTTGGAACCCAAGGAAGTAGGTCAACTCGCCCATCATCGACAACTCAAACTTTTGAGTCATCACCCTGCTAAACTCTTCACAAGACTTTTGGTTAGTAGAACCAAATATTATGTCATCGACATAAATTTGGCACACAAAAAGATCACCATCACAAGTCTTAGTGAAAAGAGTGGGATCGGCTTTCCCAACCTTGAAAGCATTAGCAATTAAAAAATCTCTAAGGCATTCATACCATGCTCTTGGGGCTTGCTTAAGTCCATAGAGCGCCTTGAGAGCTTAAACACATGGTCAGGGTACCTATCATCCTCAAAGCCAGGGGTTGTTCTACATACACCTCCTCCTTGATCGGCCCATTGAGGAAAGCGCTCTTCACATCCATTTGAAACAACCTGAAAGAGTGGTGAGCGACATAGGCTAATAATATTCGAATAGACTCTAGCCTAGCCACAGGAGCAAAAGTCTCCTCGAAATTCAAACCTACGACTTGGGCATAACCTTTTGCCACAAGTCGAGCCTTGTTTCTTGTCACCACTCCGTGCTCGTCTTGCTTGTTGTGGAACACCCACTTGGTTCCCACAACATTTTGCTTGGGACGTGGCACCAGGCTCTAAACTTCATTCCTCTTGAAGTTGTTGAGCTCTTCTTGCATGGCCAACACCCAGTCCTGATCCTGCAAGGCCTCTTCTACCCTAAAAGGCTCAATAGAAGAGACAAACGAGTAATGCTCACAAAAATTAGCTAAACGTGAGCGAGTTGTTACTCCCTTGCTTATGTCACCCAGAATCTGATCGACGGGGTGATTTCTTTGGATTGTCGCTCGGACTTGAGTTGGAGGGGCCAGTGGTGCTTATTCCTCCATAACTTGTTCTTCTTGTGCTCCCCCTTGATCACGCGCTTCTTCTTGAGGAATCTGTTCATCATATTGAGTTGGGGGATGCACCATTCTTGAGGAAGAAGGCTGATCTTGCTCCTGTTGTTCCTTTGGTCGCACATCTCCAATCGCCATCGTGCGCATTGCAGCCGTTGGAACATCATCTTCATCTATGTCATCAAGATCAACTTGCTCTCTTGGAGAGCCATTAGTCTCATCAAATACAACGTTGCTAGAGACTTCAACCAAACCCGATGATTTGTTGAAGACTCTATATGCCTTTGTATTTGAGTCATACCCTAGTAAAAACCCTTCTACTGCCTTGGGAGCAAATTTAGAATGTCTACCTTTCTTCACCAAAATGTAGCATTTGCTCCCAAATACACGAAAGTAAGAGACATTGGGTTTGTTACCGGTAAGAAGTTCGTAGGAGGTCTTCTTGAGGAGGCGATGCAGATATAGCCGGTTTATGGCATGGCAGGCTGTGTTCACAGCTTCCGACCAAAACCGCTCGGGTGTCTTGAACTCTCCAAGCATCGTCCTTGCCATGTCGATAAGCGTCCTGTTCTTCCTCTCTACCACACCATTTTGCTGTGGTGTGTAGGAAGCGGAGAACTCGTGCTTGATGCCTTCCTCCTCAAGATACTCCTCCACTTGCAGATTCTTGAACTCGGACCCGTTGTCACTTTTTATCTTTTTCACCTTGAGTTCAAATTCGTTTTGAGCCCTCCTTAGAAAGCGCTTTAGGGTCCCTTGGGTTTCTGATTTATCCTGCAAAAAGAACACCCAAGTGAAGCGGGAAAAATCATCAATAATTACTAGACCATACTTACTTCCCCCGATGCTAAGGTAGGCGACGAGTCCAAAGACGTCCATGTGAAGAAGCTCTAGTGGTCTTGATGTTGTCATCACATTCTTGTTGTGATGAGTGCTTCCCACCTGTTTCCCTGCCTGACAAGCTACACAAGGTCTATCTTTTTCGAAACATACATTGGTTAGTCCTAACACATGTTCTCCCTTTAGAAGTTTATGAAGGTTCTTCATCCCAACATGTGCTAGACGGCGATGCCACAACCAGCCCATACTAGTCTTAGCTATTAAACATGCATCTAGATCGGCCTCCTCTTTCGAAAAATCAACTAAATAGAGTTTGTCGTCTAATACACCCTTAAATGCTAATGAACCATCACTCCTTCTAAAGATAGAAACATCAACATTTGTAAATAGACAATTATAACCCATGTTACATAATTGACTCACAGACAATAAGTTGTACCCAAGCGATTCAACTAAGAACACATTGGATATAGAATGCTCGGATGAAATGGCTATCTTACCCAATCCTTTAACCTTGCCTTGGTTCCCATCTCCAAAGATGATTGAATCCTTGACGTAGGAGGTGAACATCTTCTTCTCCCCCGTCATGTGGTTTGTGCATCCGCTGTCGATAATCCAGCTTGAGCCCCCGGATGCATAAACATGCAAGGCAATTTACACTTGGGTTTTAGGTACCCAACTCTCGTTGGGTCCTACAAGGTTAGTCACAATAGCCTTTGGAACCCAAATACAAGTCTTGTCTCCCTTGCATTTGGATCCCAACTTTCTAGCAACTACTTTTTCATTCTTACATAAGAGCGCAAATGAAGTATTACAAGTATGGTAAATAGTGGAAGATTCATTACACACTCTCCTAGGCACATGATGCACAACATGACTTCTCCTAGGCCTACTGTTGGGGGCCTTCGGCTTCTGAAGGTCCTCAAAAACATAACTTAACAATGTTTCTAGAGTATAATACATGAACAGGTATCTTCGAACTCGGATTCAGAACCAATGTGAAGAAGCACAAGGAATACGAAGGTTGGCACAACGAAGGTTGGCGTAGAGCCGAAGCTGTATGCAGGGGGAGCTTCGGCATGGTAGCGGAAGAGGAAACCGACTTAAGAAGGAAAAGGCTATTCAGACCTCGATGGGTTACTATAGAGCCATTAGCATATGTAAAGGGCATGGTTGTAATTTTACATGGGCTGCGTCCCGTGCCTATAAATAGATGAACAGTGCTCTCGTACTGTTCACGCTGACTTGGCATTCGCCTTTGCGTCACGCTTGTACTTTCACCTTCTTTCAAGCCGAAGGTACATCTATAATTTGATATCATTTCTATTTTTCCATAATAATGAAATAAAAATGAGATGATAATAATACATTATGGTTTATGTTATCTTTTATATCTCATATGATGCCTTCTTCATTATTGTATGTTATGCTGATGAAGGTATGTCCTTCATAACCTTCGTCCGAAAATCATTATATCCCAAGGGAAATAATGCTTCGAAGGACGAAGGACTCTAACGTTTAACATCCTTTGTGTTGCCTTGTTCTTAATTCATAGCATTTGAGAACAAGTCCCAAACACCTACTTCTACCATGCACAAAAGTAGAGCTAGAGGCAAACATAGCATGTGAATCAAAAGCATTATGATCATAACTCCTATGAGCATTCCTAGAATATTTTCTATCATAAATGTAGGCATGACACTTTTGAGAACTACTAGCCATAGGAGCCTTCCCTTTCTCCTTGTTGAGAATGGGAGCCTTTTGGCTTGTTAAGTTCTTGGTTTTCTTTTGAAAACCAAGTCCATCCTTGATAGAGGGGTGTCTACCACTTATGTAGGCATCCCTAGCAAATTTTAACTTATCAAAATTATTTTTGCAAGTCTTAAGTTAAGCATTAAGACTTGCCACTTCATCATTCAATTTTGTAATAGCAATAAGATGTTCGTTACAAGCATTAACATCAAAATCCTTACATCTATTACAAATACTAATATGCTCTACACATGAACTAGATTTATTAGCTTCCTCTAGCTTAGCATTTAAATCATCATTTAAACTCTTTAAACTAGATATAGTTTCATGGCAAGCAGATAACTCAGAAGATAACATTTCATTTCTTTTAGTTTCTAAAGCAAGAGATTTTTGTACACTAACAAATTTGTCATGTTCTTCATATAAAATGTCCTCTTGCTTCTCTAGCAATCTATCTTTTTCATTTAGAGCATCAATTAACTCATTGATTTTATCTACTTTAGCTCTATCTAAACCCTTAAATAAATCAGTATAATCTGCTTCATCATCACTAGAATCATCATCGCTAGAAGTAGTGTACTTAGGGGTATCTCGAACACTTACCTTCTTCTCCTTGGCCATGAGGCAAGTGTGGCGTTCGTTGGGGAAGAAAGAGGACTTCATTTTGGTGATCATGGTGGTGTCGTTTCCCTCATGAGATATCTTGAGGGTGTCCCAGATTTGCTTGGCATTGTCCAAGCCGCTCACCTTGTTGTATTCGTCCCTGCACAAAGATGCTAGCAAAATAGTGGTAGCCTGTGCATTCTTATGAATTTGTTCATTTATCGTCATAGGGTTATCCGTACTATCGAAATGCATTCCATTTTCTACTATTTCCCAAATGCTAGGATGGAGAGAAAATAGATGACTACGCATTTTATGACTCCAAAATGAGTAGTCCTCTCCATCAAAGTGTGGAGGTTTTCCTAGTGGAATAGAAAGTAAATGTGCATTCGAATTGTACAGCATGCGAGAATAGTCAAAAGAGTAATTTTGATTAACCGTTTTTCTCTTTGACGAAGAATCATCATCGTCGTCGTCTCTTGGTGAAGAAGAAGATTCATCGTTGTTGTAGTAGACGATCTTCTTGATGCGCCTCTTCTTCTTCCCGTCCTTCTTCTTGTGACTCGAGCTAGAGTCAGTGGGCTTGTCATCTTTGGCTCGTTGAAGATGGACTCCTTCTCCTTGTCGTTGACCACCATCCCCTTTCCCTTAGGATCCATCTCTTCGGGCGATTAGTCCCTTATGTGAAGAGAACGGCTCTGATACCAATTCATAGCACCTAGAGGGGGGTGAATAGGTGATCCTAAAAAAATCAAATACTAATAGCCACAAAACTTGGTTATAGAAATGTTAGTGCGACTAAGTAGATGAGACGCGAATTCTTGTGGACAAAACAATCACAGAAAGATCAACACAAGACACACGATTTTTGTCTCGTGGTTCGGCCAAGTAACACTTGCCTACTTCCATGTTGTGGCGTCCCAATGGACGAGGGTTGCACTCAACCCCTTTCAAGTGATCCGATGATCAACTTGAATACCACGGTTTTTCCTTTTGATGATTATTCCCATTTGCAAGGAATCTCCACAAGATTGGAGTCTCTCGTCCTTACAACAAAGATCACAACGAAAGCATGGAGTAAGGTTGGGATGAGCAATACACACAAGACACAAATCGTAGCACAACTACGCACACAAGTCACAAATTGAGCTCAAAACACAACGCACGGAGTTCACAACTCAAATGGAGCTCAAGTCACTATCTCAAAGAATCGAATGCGTGAAGTTGGAGTCTTGTAGTCTTAGAATGTTTCTTGTAAGCTTGGGTAGCTCCTCCATGCGCCTAGGGGTCCCTTTTATACCCCAAGGCAGCTAGGAGCCGTTGAAGGCCAACAAGGAAGGCCATCCTTGCCTTCTGTCGAGTGGCGCACCGGATAGTCCGGTGCGCCACCGGACAGTCACTATAGATGGTCCGGTGCCGATCTCCTTCCTTTTCTAGAGCAGACGACCGTTGCACCTTCGGGCCAGTTGGCGCACCGGACACTGTCTGGTGTACACCGGACAGTCCGGTGCCCCCTGCCGACCGTTGGTGCAGGCCATGCGTCGCCCGCGGATTGTGCGGCCGACCGTTGCGCTGGCGACCGTTGGCTCACCGGACAGTCCGGTGCACCACCGGACAGTCCCGTGAATTATAGCCGTACGCCGCCAAACTTTTCCCAAGAGTGGCCTTTTCACCGGAGACCAGCCTGGCGCACTGGACACTGTCCGATGCACCACCGGACAGTCTAGTGTGCCAGACTGAGCTGAGCTTTGGCTGCATCGAGCCAAGTCATTTTCAATTCTTTCTTTTCTTTTTTCTAGCACTTAGACAAAATATGTTAGTACTCAAAACAATGTCCTAAGTCTGGAAACATACCTCATGCCTTGATTTGCACTTTTCTCTTCATTTAGCACACAAGAACTTAATTAAATGTGTTGGACACTTAGTCACCAAAACATAATAGAAATTGCCCAAGGGCACATTTCCCTTTCAACATGTCGGGTGCAACGACGGTCGAGGAGTTGGTCGGGGGTCGCGGCGGCACTCGTGGAGGCGGTCGGGGGGCAACGATGGAACTTGGCGGCTATGGCGGTGCTCGAAGAGCCGGCTGGGGCAGCAGCGATGATGCGGGTCGGCGAGGGCGGCGACGGTGGTGGAGGCCGGCGAGGGCGGCAGTGGTGGTGGGGGCCGGCTGAGGCGGCGGCGGAGGTTGGGGCCGACGGTGCGCGGAGGTCGGGGCGGTGGACGGCGCGGAGGTCGGGGCCGGCGGGGCGGCGCGGAGGTCGAGGGTCGGGGCGGAGAGCGGTGCGGCGACGGCGGTCGGTTTGAAGGAAGGAGGAGAGGAGATGAATGAGCCCGCGCAGGGTGGCGGTCTGCTCATATTTCATTAATTCCCGTCGGCTAGTGGGGTGGCCGACGGGAATTAGCTAATCCCCGTCGGCTTGTGTGTTAATCGACGGGAGTTAATTTATCCTCGTCGGCTTTTGCTATGGCCGACGGGAGTTAAAGTAATCCACGTCGGCTGTAGGTTAGCCGACGAGAGTTAATTTATCCCCGTCGGCTTTTGCTCTGGCCGGTAGGAGTTAACCTGGCCGACGGGAATCGTTAGGATTCCTGTAGTGGATG
This sequence comes from Zea luxurians, assembly GCA_029449295.1. NCBI lineage: Eukaryota > Viridiplantae > Streptophyta > Magnoliopsida > Poales > Poaceae > Zea > Zea luxurians. The sequence continues at coordinate 106,584,745 of JAOPSE010000003.1, read as the reverse complement.
AAGTCATGGGTATTCCTAAAGAGCAGGGAGAGATGAAGAGCAGACTGGGTTGGGAGCCAGCAACGGCCGGGGCGCTAACAACATCGGCCACCAGAGATGATGGTGTGGGCTCACCGCCTGTCGGTACCCTGAAACTAGGGTACCCCTTGCTACTATATAAAGACGCAGTACCCACGCGGCTATCTCTTAGTCGCGTGGTAAAGGTGTTCTGTGTGGGACCAAGCCATGACTCGCCCCAGCCTCGGGCGTCTACTCTAGGCCCGCAATAGCACCTGACCCGACCACGTGGGTAGGTCCGGGGCCGTCACGTGTCCAGAGAGAGTGATATACTCCATGCCATCAATAGTGAGCCCAGACCCCCATGGGAGAGCGCCGGACCCCTGGATATACAGTCCGGACCTCCAAGGTTGGTTCAGGACCTCCACGTGTGCAAGCCGGACCCCTGGAATAGGATCTGGACCCCCCCGTATGGGGTCCGGACCGCCCACAATGGGGTCCCAAGGTTCCAGGACAGAACATACTCGGGCCTGGAACAAGACCCAGGCGGGGGTCTGGTGCCGACACGTTTCCAGACCTGGTCTGGTGGGTTCCGGACCTGTTCGCATACACTCCTGCTCACCGCTCAGGCAGAGACCCGATGCTGCCATGTGGCATACTGCGTGCGGCTTAAGCCAACGAGTGGAACCTAGCATGATGCCTCTAGGCTACGCGCACCCTCGCATTCATTATGGATAACACGTGCGCCTGTCCATTCCACTGACAGGTGGCGTGCTCAGTCCACGATACGCGGGCCGTGCTATTATTCACCATTACTCACACGTTTCGGCTATCAATGCTGCATGGACTGCAGTCATCAAGACTCTCGGTGATTGCTCAGGCGTTACTAGCATTAATTACTCACATAATGTATTCCTTCCATTATTCTCCTGGGCCCGCATGTCAGGGCTCAACATCCTTCTATGTGCCTCCCTTAAACTATAAAAGGGAAGGCACACAATGTTACAAGACGGACTCTCAAGCTCAGGCTCTCAAGTACACAAGCTCATACTCTCAAGTTCACAGACACTCAATACAACATACACACAGTGGAGATAGGGTATTACGCTCCGGCAGCCTGAACCACTATAATCCCTTGTGTGCTCTTGTGTTCATCGACAATCCACCAAACAGGCAAAACGCTTAGGCCCCTTGATCATCTTAGGATTAGGGCAGGTGCATTCTGCCACCCGGCCGGAGGATTTTCTCTCCGACATTCGGCGCGCCAGGTAGGGGCCTTTGGTATTAGATATTAGATTATTAGATTTTCACATGTTTTCCTGCTCGGCACGATGGTCCAGATCGTCGAGCATCGCGGCTTGACTCCTGAGGACTTCCTGATGGAGGAAGACGCTGCATCTTCCATGCTACGGGGCTCCAACCGCCCTGCACCTAGTGCTGCTGCTGCGCACGCTGCACGGTAGCACACTCCCGCACAGACATCCAGGGCTCCGTCAAGGGCTGCTCCTGGGGCGCTGTCTGCAACCAGGGAGTTGCTACGTCACCCTCCGAGCTCCACGGCCACGCCGGGGGCCATGAAGCAGTGGCGTGACGATGTTGACCATCTCCTCGGCATGGCGCATTCTAGCTCGGCCAGGCCCAGGCCTCGGTCATTCCGACGTCAACATGAGGCGTCAGTGTCGGTGCGCTCACCCTCAGTGAAGGCCGCACTGACTGAGGACCTGCGGGCAGAGCTCAACCGCTGGCGTGTGGGCGAGGATGCCCCAATTTCTCTAGAGAGACCTGATGACCTGCGGGCAGAACTCAACCGCAGGCATGTGGGCGAGGACGCACGAGTCTCTCTAGAGAGGGCGCGTGAGCGCCGGCTAAACTTCGAGGGTCGCAACCTCGACCAGGACTTTGCTCCGCTTGCGCCACAAACTCCAAGGGGTGCCCGAACCCACACGGGTGTCCCATTGGTCGGCGTGGGCTGTGCCGCGCTAGCGGACCACCTCTGCGCGGTGACTTGTCCGCCCAAGTTTCGACCACACCTACTAGAGAAGTACGACGGTACGTCCAACCTGTCGGAATTTTTGCAGGTTTACGTCACCGCCATTACGGCAGCTGGTGGAAACACTACTGTGATGGCGAGCTACTTCCATATAGCCTTGACCGGGCCGGCCTAGACCTGGCTCATGAACCTGGCCCCAGGGTCTGTCTACTCCTGGGAGGAGCTCTGTGCATGGTTCACAACAAACTTTGCCAGTGCTTATCAGCAGCATGGTGTGGAGGCTCATCTCCATGCCGTAAGGCAAGAACCCGAGGAGACTCTTCGGGCTTTCATCGCCCGCTTCACCTAGGTACGAGGGACTATACCTCATGTCTCTGATGCCTCCATTATCATTGCTTTCCGATAGGGAGTGCGTGATGAGAAGATGTTGGAGAAGCTGGCAACGCATGACGTGGAAACCGTCACCACACTCTTTGCTCTGGCTGACAAATGTGCCAGAGCCGCTGAGTGCTGTGCATGGCACTCGGCACCACAAACCGGAGTTACCCAGACGGGTGGCTCGGGTGCCATCACCCAAGGCGGCAACAACAACAAGAAGAAGAACCGCGGCCACGAGAGGCCGCAGTCTACTGCTCTGGTCGTCGCAGCTGCGACTAGGGGCCGAAACGAGCGCGGCAAGCACCCACGGCCATAAGGAGGCAACAGTGTGTCATGCCCTGTGCATCCCAATAGTCACCACAGCGCCTCAGAATGCCACGAGATCATCAAGCTCGCGAAGCGCGTCAGTGAGCGACGCGAGCAGGCTTCCAAGGATGGCTCACCGCCTCGTCGCCGGCCTGGCAAGGAGAAGGTCGACGAAGGTGACGTGGCCGCGGGAGAACGGGACCTCAGGTATCAGTCACCTGAGGGGGTCCTCAAGGACGTTTTCATTGGAGACTCTGACTTCGGTGACGACAACGACCGCCGCAAGAAGCTGTATGTTATGTACGGCGGGAGCTAGGAGCTCACCTCTCGTAGGAACGTGAAGTCCCTACGCCGAGAGGTCCCAAAGGCTGCTCCACATCAGCGGTGGAGGAGCACCACTATCTCCTTCGAGACATCTGACTGCCCCGAAAACATGGCAGGGGCTGGTATACTACCGCTCATTACTGCCCCTGTGATCGCCAACATGCGGCTGCACCATGTCCTGATTGACGGTGGGGCTGGGCTCAACGTCATCAGCCATGCTGCATTCAAGCAGCTGCAGATCCTGGGGTCCCGACTGGGACCCTCCCATCCATTCTCCGGAGTGGGCCCACAACCGGTGTATCCCCTTGGGAGCATTGCACTCCCGGTAACATTCGGGACCGAGGAGAACTTCTGCACAGAGAACGTCCAATTCGACATCGTGGAGGTTAACCTCCCCTTCAATGCCATCATTGGCAGGCCGGCCCTGTACCGATTCATGGCCATTGCCCATTATGGGTATTTGGTCCTCAAGATGTCGTCCTCTGCTGGGGTCCTCACCATGCGGGGCGACCACACCGCTGCGCTTGCGGCTGTTGAGAAGCTGCACGCCCTGGTGGCAGAAACTGCTCGTCCGGATGATGGAGGGAGGGACCCCTCGACTTCCGGTACCAAGGTGTCTACCAAGGTGCCAAAGGTGCAGCCATCCGGAGCAGACAATGTCCCTGTCAAGGCCATCTAGGTCGGCGTGGACTCCTCCCAGACCACTCGCATCGCGGGCAATCTGGAGGAGAAATAGGAACTCGCGCTCATCGCCTTCCTCCGGGCAAATGTCGACGTTTTTGCATGGGAACCGTCGCAGATGCCTGGGATCCCCAGGGAGGTGATTGAGCACCATATGAAGATCCACCCTGATGCCAAACCGGTGAGTCAGAAGCCTCGGAGATAGTCTGTTGAGTGGTAGGACTTCATCCATGAGGAGGTCCAGAAGCTGCTAAACGCTGGCTTCATCAAAGAGGTTCATCACCCAGTGTGGCTGGCCAACCCAGTCATCATTCCAAAGGCAAACGGGAAGCTTCGGATGTGCATCAACTACACCAGTCTTAATAAGGCTTGTCCCAAGGACCCGTATCCACTTCCACACATAGATCAAATCATGGATTCTACCTCCGGGTGCGACCTCTTGTCCTTCTTAGATGCTTACTCTGGTTTCCATCAGATCCAAATGTCTAGGGAAGATAGGAAGCATACCGCTTTTGTAACAGTGGATGGGCTTTACTGTTATGTTGTAATGCCCTACGGTCTGAAGAATGCCTTGCCAACATTTGTACGGGCGATGAGTAAGACCTTCGGGGACCTGATTAGGGACAGGATAGAGATATACGTCGATGACATCATGGTCAAGACTAAGAGAGGGTCGACTCTAGTGGAAGACTTGACCCTGGTCTTTGACAAGCTGCGGGCAACACACATGAAGCTAAACCCGGACAAGTGCGTCTTTGGTGTCTCCGCTAGGAAGTTGTTGGGATTCCTGGTTTCACTCCGAGGCATTGAAGCAAACCTGGAGAAGATCAAGGCAATTGAGGCAATGGGGCCTCCAGCCCGGATCAAGGATGTCCAGAAGCTTACAGGGTCCCTGGCTGCCCTTAGCCGCTTCATCTCATGGCTAGCTGAGAGGGCGCTACCCTTCTTCAAGCTCTTACGGAAGTCCGACCCATTCTCTTGGACCGAGGAGGCAGAGTGAGCCTTCCAGGAGTTGAAGCAGCACCTTATGTCCCTACCGATACTGGTAGCTCCGGAGCTAGGAGAGACGCTGTACTTATATATTGCAGCGGCTATGGAGGCGGTGAGCATGGTGCTGGTCATCGAAAGGATGACGCAACATCCCTAGGGGAGTCAGGAAGTTCCCCAAGGAGAAGGTGGTGGTCCGACCACCATGGACCTTGAGGGCCCGGGGCCAACTGTAGGGGTCCGGACCATACAGAAGCCGGTCTACTACATCAGCGAGGTCCTCCATGAAGCAATGGCCAGGTACCTTGAGACGCACCAGCTTCTCTATGTTGTGCTTGTTGCGTCCAGGAAGCTACGCCACTATTTCCAGGCACACAGGGTTGTGGTGCTGACCTCCTTCCAGTTAAGGGCCATCCTCCACAACTCTAACGCCACAGGCAACATCGCCAAATGGGCCGCGGAGCTTGCTAAGTTCCAACTAGACTTCCAGCCTCGCCACGCCGTCAAAAGATAAGTCCTGGCTGACTTCATCGTGGAGTGGACCCCTCCCTCGAGCGCTGCTAGGGGTCCGGATCCTGATTCGGATCCCACACCTGTGGAGCCTAGGGCTCTGGTCTTTACCGAGCCCCTCTGGACGCTCTTTTTCGACGGGTCCACCCACCAGCAAGGTGGCAGTGCTAGGGTGGTCCTCGTCGACCCAAGCAGAGATCAAGTGAAGTACATGGTGCACCTTGAGTTCAAGGCCACAAATAACATGGCAGAGTATGAGGCACTTATCTTCGGCTTGTCTGTGGCCCTATCCCTAGGGATTCGCCAGCTCCTCGTGAAGGGGGACTCCCAGCTGATCATCAAGCAGGTCCATGGAGAATGTAGCTACAACGAGCCCAGGCTTGCAGCTTACCTCCTCCATGTAAGGAAGCTTGAAAAGGACTTCACGGCCCTAGAACTGCAACATGTTCCTCGGGCTAACAATTCAGCGGCGGATGAACTCTCCATGAGGGCATCGACTTGGGCACCCGTCCCCGAGGGCGTCTTCAAAAGACAGCTGCTCAGACCTACCGCCTAGCCTACCGAACCGGGCGAAGGGGGTGAGACTAGCACCTCGAAGCTAGCGGTCCTGATGGCGTTACATCTACAGAACCCACCAAGGATTATGTGTGCTACAGGGGGTCCTGCCAACCCCTTAGCGCCACAGCCAGTATCTCAGAGTGGTCCCGATGCATGGATCTCCAAGATCCGGGACTACTTGAAGGAAAATATCCTTCCTGAAGATCATGTGTCCGCAGAGCGCATAGTGCGGTTGGCTAAACGATACACGGTGGTGGAAGGGGATCTCTACCGCCATGGCGCCAACGACATTATCATGCGGTGCATCACCCAGGAGGAGGGCCGTGAGTTGCTCACGGAGATCCATGGAGGTGAGTGCGGAAGTCATTCCTCATCCCGCATGCTGGTCGGTAAGGCCTTCTGGCACGGCTTCTACTGGCCAACCGCTCTCCAGGATGCAACTGAGTTAGTAAAGTCCTGCAAAGCATGTTAGTTCCATGCAAAGCAGATACACACACCGGCTCAGGCTCTGCAAATGATTCCACCCTCTTGGCCATTCACCGTATGGGGGGTGGATATCCTAGAACCATTCCCCAGGGCCATCGGTGGGTACCGTTTCCTCTTCGTCGCCATCGACAAGTTCACAAAGTGGCCGGAGGCCACCCCTATGGTCAGTATCACCCAGGGTGCTGCTGTTGACTTGCTCAAGTCGATTGTCTGTAGATTTGGGGTCCCAAGCCGTATCATTACGGACAACGGGACCCAGTTTACAAAGTCGGCTCTTCTAAGAGTATTGCGAGGGCATCGGCACCCAACTCTGCTTTGCGTCTGTGGCTCATCCCAGAAGCAACGGCCAGGTCGAGAGGGCAAACGCAGAAATCCTCAGGGGACTCAAGACACGCACCTATGATTGCTTGAAAAAGCATGGTGCAAATTGGGTAAACGAGCTTCCGTGCGTACTATGGGGGAACCGGACCACACCCAGCCGAGCTACCGGGGAGACCTCATTCTTCTTGGTCTATGGGGCCGAAGCCTACCTTCCCCCGGAAATCATTATGGGCTCCCCACGGGTCCAGCTTTTCGATGAGTCTATGCAGGAACAGCTATGGCGTGAAGACGTGGACTTCATCCACGAGTGCAGATAGCGAGCGGTGATCCGAAATGCACGGTACAACCAGGCGCTCAGGCGCTACCACCAATGGTTCATGCATAGTAGGGAGCTCAGGGTCGGGGACCTAGTCCTAAGGCGAGTACTGAATCGAGAAGGGCTCCACAAACTCTCCCCTAGTTGGGAAGGACCCTTCAAGGTGACGGAAATATGCCGACCCGGGTGTGTCCGCCTTGCCACAACTGAAGGAGTGCCTCTTCCCAATCCCTAGAATATAGAGCATCTCCGTAAGTTCTACCCATAGAAGCGAAATTGAGGGGTTGAATTTTCTTCCTTTGTAACTGGGTTGTGCATATGTGTACGTCAATCTGGTGAGGTCCGCCCTCGTAAGCCCGGCCTATTGGTCTGCACCCATGTATGTCAAGTTATAAGGAAAGAATTTATCCCCCAGATGAGCTTTTGTGATGGTTCATTCTACTTCAGTTTATGAGCATTATTTTTTATCTAACCCACTTATACAGTTGCCACCCTTGCTAGTATGATGACATCCGAATTGAGTAAGCCAGGCATGCAGTTCAGGACCCCTCTACTACTACAGGGGGTCCAGCAACCTGTGGGTCCGGTTCTAGAGAATGGGCGCTCGTTTCCTGGAGTGGTCCGAAGCTGTGTAGCCGCTTAGCCTGGTTCCGTACCCTAAGCCTGCACCTCCACCACTTTGCAACGGGTACCCTAGTATTTGGGGCTATGATCCTATGGGTCTGGACACACGGCTTGGCTTTCTAGGCTAAATCCTGTAGGTCCTGTTGCATGAATCAAAGGATGGCAGATACCAGACGATGGGTCCTATGGGTGTGCTCCTCACACTTCCAAGCCGAAGCTGTGTGCAGGTCCAGGTCCCGATCCAGACGTAGGTAGTCTCAAACCGTACAGACTACCTCCTAGGCACCGGGCAACTAATTTTCCCTTAGGTATACTGGTATCTAGCCTCGACACGTCGAACCTACATCCCAGGGGGGCTAAGTACCAGGGAGAAGTTGGTAACGCTACACACAGCAAGGACAAATAGCATACAGATAAGTGTTGTTTGATTAATAGTTCTCCAAAGTATCTTACAAAACCAAAATTTATTACAAGCCACACTCTAGCGGGACCCTTGCCTTGTCTCTATAGGTACAACTACTCATCGTCGGCAGGATCACGCTGGAAGCGTTCGGCCACCAGCTCCACGGCATCTTGTACGCCCTCCCGGGCGGCGTCTTCTATGGCAGCCACCGGACCCACGATCACTGGCGCTAAGGATATGGCGGGGCTGTGGCTCCGGAAGCATGTCAAGACATACTCAATCACCGCCCGGCAGAGCTTGCTGCCCTCTGCCTCTAGGCGGGCGCCAAGGATCTGGTCCAGGCGTCGGAGGCGGTCAGCGGCGAAGTCCAGCATCGGGAGCGCATCGGAGATCGACGCAGGCAGCTCCGACACCGGGATGGGGCTCATCCCTAGCGGCACCACTGTCGTGCTTGCCTCGCCGACCCACGCGGCAATGCGCTGGACCCCGGTGCGGTGCTCCGCCTGGAGATCTTCAAGGGCCTTCCTGGTGGCCTCCACCGCCTGGGAACCCTGCGCCACCTATGCCGCGTGGAACTGGTGGACCTACTCCTCCAGCTCCCTTTCCTTCTTCTCTGCCTCGAGCTCGTGCTCGGCTAGCAACTCGCCCCGCCGGGTGAGCATTTCCTCCCTGAAGGCGATCCGTCTCCCGCCTAGCAAGGTCCGTCTCCTGCCTGTCCAAGGACTGCTCCTTCGCCTTTAGATTCTCCTCGGCGAGGGCGGCGTCGCTAGCCTTGCCCTCGAGCTCCTGCTGCCACTATTGCAGCCTCTCCACCGCCTTGACCTGCTGGATCCGCTGCGCTTTCAGGGTCTGGTCCAGGGCATTCAGCTTGGCCCAGAGCTCTATTGTGAGGGCCTCCCTCTGGCTCAGGGCCTCCTCCCTCTTGGCCACCTTCTTCTCCCTCCGGTGCACCTCCAACTCCTTGGCATACTGAGAGCACCTAGAGGGGGGGGGGGGTGAATAGGTGATCCTGTAACACTTAAAACTTAGGCCACAAAAATTTGGTTAAGTGTTAGCGCAATAACCTCCAAGTGGCTAGAGAGGAATCTTCAACAAAACACAATAACCAACAAGAGATCAATCACAGAGATGGCACGGTGGTTATCCCATGGTTCGGCCAAGACCAACGCTTGCCTACTCCACGTTGTGGCGTCCCAACGGACGAGGGTTGCAATCAACCCCTCTCAAGCGGTCCAAAGACCCACTTGAATACCACGGTGTTTTGCTTGCTTTTCTTGATCCCGTTTGCGAGGAATCTCCACAACTTGGAGCCTCTCGCCCTTACACTTGAAGTTCACAAAGAAGCACGGAGTAAGGGAGGGATAAGCAACACACTCAAGACAAGAAATCACAGCAACACCACACACACAAGTCGCAACGAGAGCTCACAACACAACTCAATGAGTTCACCACTCAACTAGAGCTCTAATTGCTATCGCAAAGAATCAAAGGCGCGGAATTGATGTCTTAGTGCTTAGGAATGCTTAGAGGATGCTTAGTTGTCTCCTCCATGCGCCTAGGGGTCCCTTTTATAGCCCCAAGGCAGCTAGGAGCCGTTGAGAGCATTCCAGGAAGGCTGATCTTGCCTTCTGTCACCTGGCGCACCGGACAGTCCGGTGCACACCGGACACTGTCCGGTGCCCGATTTCTTTCCTTTTACGGCGAAGTCGACCGTTGGTAGTCTTGGAGCCGTTGGCACACCGGACATGTCCAGTGCACACCGGACAGTCCGGTGCCTCCTTCTAGCCGTTGGCTCGGCCACGTGTCCCGCGCAGATCGCGCGGCCGACCGTTGGCCTGGCCGACCGTTGGCTCACCGGACAGTCCGGTGCACACCGGACAGTCCGGTGCACACCGGACAGTCCGGTGAATTATAGCCGTACGTCGCCGGTGAATTCCCGAGAGCGGCCAGTTCGCTCGAGCTAGCCTGTCGCACCGGACACTGTCCGGTGAGCCACCGGACAGTCCGGTGCACCCAGAATGAGCAGAGTCTTGGCTGCTCGAGCCAAGACATTTCCAGTTGGTCTTTTCCTGTTTCCAGCACTTAGACACAATACATTAGTCTCTAAAACAATGTACTAAGTCTGAGAAACATACCTTTATCCTTGATTTGTACTTTGTCCACCATTTTACACTTAGGCACTTGTGTTGGACACTAAATCACCAAAATACTTAGAAATGGCCCAAGGGCACATTTCCCTTTCAATCTCCCCCTTTTTGGTGATTTACGCCAACACAATATAAAGCAAGTAGAACAAATACAAAATCAATTCCAATAAGAACTCAAATTGTTTTGATTCAAATTTGACATATATGGATCACTCTTTGCCACCACTTGGTTTGTTTTTGCAAATCAAACTCAAATTTCTATCTCTAAGTCAAACACACATGTTAAGACATAAAGAGAGTCATTCCAAGAGAAATTGATTCAAGATTTCAAAAACTCCCCTTTTTCCCATAATCAACACTTCTCCCCACAAGAAGCCAACTTTTGACAAGAGAGACAATAAAAGAGTTTTGACAAACCAAAAGCTCTAATCTACTATTTTCAAAATTTCTCAAGTGGTAGCTGATCCATTTATCGCTTTGGCCTTTATTTTCTCGCCCTTTGGCATCAAGCACCAAAACGGGATTAATCTTGGCCCAAGAACCCCATTGCCTCACCAAAATCTTCAATAAGAATACAAAGGCAATAAGAGTACATGAGATGAACTTGGAATAAGTTACCCTCTCATCGGAGTGCAGTGGAAGTCTTTCATGGTCCAAGTCCACCTTTTCCCTTTCAAACCTACTTTGAGACTAAAACAAGCAAACTCAAGCACATGGTTAGTCTCAAAGGGTCAAGTTGTAGCACAGCTCCCCCTAAATATGTGCATCACTTGCACAAGGACTTGTGAGGTCCGGGGAGTGATTGTACAACTTGAGCACCATGGTAAGCAACAAAATGCATAAGGAACATGATCAAAGGCATAAATACATGTATGCTATGAATCAATCCAAGTTTCACGAATCTAGGACATTTAGCTCACTATGCAGCCTGCAAAAGGTCTTTTCATCTAAAGGCTTAGTGAAGATATCGGCTAGCTGGTTCTCGGTGCTAACATGAAACACTTCGATATCTCCCTTTTGCTGGTGGTCTCTCAAAAAGTGATGCCGGATGTCAATGTGCTTTGTGCGGCTGTGCTCAATAGGATTTTCCGCTATTCGGATAGCACTCTCATTGTCACATAGGAGTGGGACTTTGCTTAGATTGTAGCCAAAGTCTCGGAGGGTTTGTCTCATCCAAAGTAGTTGCGCGCAACACTGTCCTGCGGCAACGTACTCGGCCTCAGCGGTGGATAGGGCAACGGAAGTTTGTTTCTTAGAGTTCCACGACACCAGGGACCTTCCTAAGAATTGGCACGTCCCCGATGTACTCTTCCTATCGACCTTACATCCAGCATAGTCGGAATCTGAATATCCAATCAAGTCAAAGTTAGACCCCTTTGGATACCAGATCCCGAAGCAAGGCGTAGCGACTAAATATCTAAGAATTCGCTTCACAGCCACTAAGTGACACTCCTTAGGATCGGATTGAAATCTTGCACACATGCATACGCTAAGCATAATATCCGGTCTACTAGCACATAAATAAAGCAAAGAACCTATCATGGACCGGTATGCTTTTTGATCAACGGACTTACCACCTTTGTTGAGGTCGGTGTGTCCGTCGGTTCCCATTGGCGTCTTGGCGGGCTTGGCGTCCTTCATCCCAAACCGCTTTAGCAAATCTTGCGTGTACTTCGTTTGGGAGATGAAGGTGCCGTCCTTGAGTTGCTTCACTTGGAACCCAAGGAAGTAGTTCAACTCGCCCATCATCGACATCTCGAATTTCTACGTCATCGCCCTGCTAAACTCTTCACAAGACTTTTGGTTAGTAGAACCAAATATTATGTCATCGACATAAATTTGGCACACAAAAATATCACCATCGCAAGTCTTAGTGAAAAGAGTTGGATCGGCTTTCCCCACCTTGAAAGCATTAGCAATTAAAAAGTCTCTAAGGCATTCATACCATGCTCTTGGGGCTTGCTTAAGTCCATAGAGCGCCTTAGAGAGCTTACACACGTGGTCAGGGTACCGTTCATCCTCGAAGCCAGGGGGTTGCTCCACGTACACCTCCTCCTTGATCGGCCCGTTGAGGAAAGCGCTCTTCACATCCATTTGGTACAGCCTGAAAGAATGGTGAGCGGCATATGCTAGCAGAATACGAATTGATTCTAGCCTAGCCACAGGAGCGAAAGTCTCCTCAAAGACCAAACCTGCGACTTGGGCATAACCTTTTGCCACAAGTCGAGCCTTGTTCCTTGTCACCACCCCGTGCTCGTCCTGTTTGTTGCGGAACACCCACTTGGTTCCCACAACATTTTGCTTGGGGCGAGGTACCAGTGTCCAAACTTCATTGCGCTTGAAGTTGTTGAGTTCCTCCTGCATGGCCAACACCCAGTCCGGATCCAGCAAGGCCTCTTCTACCCTGAAAGGCTCAATAGAAGAGACAAAGGAGTAATGCTCACAAAAATTAACTAATCTTGAACGAGTAGTTACTCCCTTGCTAATATCACCCAATATTTGGTCGACGGGATGATCCCTTTGAATCGTCGCTCGAACTTGGGTTGGAGGTGCCTGAGGTGCTTCTTCCTCTTCAACTTGAACATCCTGTGCTCCCCCTTGATCATGTGTCTCCTCTTGAGGTACCTGTTCATCATCTTGGGATGGGGGATGCACCTTTGTTGAGGAAGACGGTTGATCTTGCTCCAATTGTTCCTGAGGTCGTACATCTCCAATCGCCATGGTGCGTATCGCGGCCGTTGGAACGTCTTCTTCATCTACATCATCAAGATCAACAACTTGCTCTCTTGGAGAGCCATTAGTCTCATCAAATACAACGTCGCTAGAGACTTCAACCAAACCCGATGATTTGTTGAAGACCCTATACGCCTTTGTATTTGAATCATAACCTAATAAAAACCCTTCTACAGCTTTGGGAGCAAATTTAGAGGTTCTACCTTTCTTCACAAGAATATAACACTTGCTCCCAAATACACGAAAATAAGACACATTGGGTTTGTTACCAGTTAGCAGCTCGTATGAAGTCTTCTTGAGGAGGCGGTGAAGATAGACCTTGTTGATGGCGTGGCAAGCCGTGTTCACGGCTTCCGACCAAAAACGCTCGGGGGTCTTGAACTCTCCAAGCATAGTCCTCGCCATATCGATGAGCGTCCTGTTCTTCCTCTCTACCACACCATTTTGCTGAGGTGTGTAGGGAGCGGAGAACTCGTGCTTGATCCCCTCCTCCTCAAGGAACTCCTCCACTTGAAGATTCTTGAATTCAGACCTGTTGTCGCTCCTTATCTTCTTCACTTTGAGCTCAAACTCATTTTGAGCTCTCCTGAGGAAGCGCTTGAGGGTCCCTTGGGTTTCAGATTTATCCTGCAAAAAGAATACCCAAGTGAAGCAGGAAAAATCATCAACTATAACAAGACCATACTTACTTCCTCCTATACTCAGATAGGCGACGGGTCCGAAGAGGTCCATATGAAGCATCTCCAAGGGTCTTGATGTTGTCATCACATTTTTGGTGTGATGAGATCCTCCCACCTGTTTCCCTGCTTGACAAGCTGCACAAGGTCTATCTTTTTCGAAATGTACATTAGTTAGACCTATCACGTGTTCTCCCTTTTGAAGCTTGTGGAGGTTCTTCATCCCCACATGTGCTAAACGGCGATGCCACAACCAGCCCATGCAAGTCTTAGCCATTAAGCATGCATCTAGACCGGCCTCTTCTTTTGCAAAATCAACCAAATAAAGTTTGCCGTCTAGTACACCCTTAAAAGCTAGTGAACCATCACATCTTCTAAAGACAGACACATCTATATTTGTAAATAGACAATTATATCCCATTTTGCATAATTGACTAACAGATAACAAATTATATCCAAGCGACTCAACTAAAAACACATTAGAGATAGAGTGCTTAGATGAAATAGCAATTTTTCCTAACCCTTTTACCTTGCCTTGGTTCCCATCACAGAATATTATTGAATCTTAGGAATCCTTGTTCTTGACGTAGGAAGAGAACATCCTCTTTTCCCCCGTCATGTGGTTTGTGCATCCGCTGTCGATAATCCAGCTTGAACCCCCGGATGCATAAACCTGCAAGGCAAATTTAGGCTTGGGTCTTAGGTACCCAACTCTTGTTGGGTCCTTCAAGGTTAGTCACAATTGTCTTAGGGACCCAAATGCAAGTTTTATCACCCTTGCATTTTGCCCCTAATTTCCTAGCAACTATCTTCCTATCCTTTCTACAAATAGCAAAGGAAGCATTTAAAGCATGATAAATTGTAGAGGGTCCATTCATAACTTTCATAGGAACATGAACAATATTCTTTCTAGGCACATGATGAATATTTTTCCTAGGCATATCTCTACCATGCATATAGGAAGAACTGGAAGCAAACATAGAATAAGAATCATAGGCATGTGAATCAAAAGCATTACAACTCCTATGAGACTGTCTTCTATCATTGTACATAAAAGCATGGTTCTTTTTAGTACTACTTGCCATAGGGGCCTTCCCTTTCTCCTTGGCGGAGATGGGAGCCTTATGGCTTGTTAAGTTCTTGGCTTCCCTCTTGAAGCCAAGCCCATCCTTAATTGAGGGGTGTCTACCAACCGTGTAGGCATCCCTAGCAAATTTTAGTTTATCAAAATCACTTTTGCTAGCCTTAAGTTGGGCATTAAGACTAGCCATTTCATTATTTAACTTTGCAATAGAAGCTATGTGTTCACTACAAGCATCAATATCGAAATCTTTACATCTATTGCAAATAACAACATTTTCTACACAAGTTGTTGATTTACTAGCTATTTCTAACTTAGCATTCAAATCATCATTAATGCTCCTTAAGCTAGAAATTGTCTCATGGCAAGAAGATAATTCACAAGAAAGCATTTCATTTCTTTTAACTTCTAAAGCATGAGATTTTTGTGCTTCTACAAATTTGTCATGTTCTTCATACAACAAATCCTCTTGTTTTTCTAAAAGCCTATTCTTATCATTCAAGGCATCAATTAATTCATTAATTTTATCTACCTTGGTTCTATCTAGGCCCTTAAATAAACATGAATAATCTATTTCATCCTCATCACTAGATTCGTCCTCACTTGAAGAAGCATTAGTAGAGTTTCGAGTACATACCTTCTTTTCCCTTGCCATAAGGCATGTGTGACGCTCGTTGGGGAAGAGGGATGACTTGTTGAAGGCGGTGGCGGCTAGTCCTTCATTGTCAGAGTCGGAGGAGGAGCAATCCGAATCCCACTCCTTTCCTAGATGTGCCTCACCCTTGGCCTTCTTGTAATTTTTCTTCTTTTCCCTCTTGCTCCCGTGTTCCTGGTCACTTTCATTATCGGGACAGTTAGCAATAAAATGACCAATCTTACCGCATTTGAAGCATGAGCGCTTCCCCTTGGCTTTGGTCTTGCTTGGCTGTCCCTTGCGACCCTTAAGCGTCGTCTTGAAGCGCTTGATGATGAGGGCCATCTCTTCATCATTGAGCCCTGCCGCCTCAACTTGCGCTACCTTGCTAGGTAACGCCTCCTTGCTCCTTGTTGCCTTGAGAGCAATGGGTTGAGGCTCATGGATTGGACCGTTCAACGCGTCGTCCACGTACCTCGCCTCCTTGATCATCATTCAGACGACGTCGTGGTGTACCTAGGATTCTCACGAATATTATTCACCATGAGGATCAAGAACGGTAAAGGACCTTAGCATCAGTCAGACGACGTCGTGGTCCGTCCATCGCATGCTTCCGTAGCTCCTTATTTTGTTGATAAGGGTCTTGAGCCGGTTGTATGTTTGGGTTGGCTCCTCGCCCCTTATCATCGCGAATCGTCCAAGCTCGCCCTCCACCAACTCCATCTTGGTGAGCAAGGTGACGTCATTCCCCTCATGAGAGATCCTGAGGGTGTCCCAGATTTGCTTGGCATTGTCCAAGCCGCTCACCTTATGATATTCGTCCCTGCACAGAGAGGCTAACAACACAGTAGTAGCTTGTGCATTTCTATGAATCTGTTCATTTATAAACGTAGGACTATCTGAGCTATCAAATTTCATTCCACTTTCCATAATCTCCCAAATGCTCGGATGGAGAGAGAACAGGTGACTACGCATTTTGTGGCTCCAAAATCCGTAGTCCTCTCCATCAAAGTGAGGAGGTTTGCCAAGTGGAATGGAGAGCAAATGAGTATTTGTACTTTGCGGAATACGAGAGTAGTCAAAATAAAAGTTCGAATTAACTGGTTTCCTTCTCTCATAGTCGTTGTGGTCGTCGTCCTTTTGGGAGGAAGTAGACTCATCGCTGTCGTCGTAGTAGACGATCTCCTTGATGCGTCTCGTCTTCTTCTTCTTCCCATCTTTGCGTCTGTGACCCGAGCCCGAGTCGGTAGGCTTGTCATCCTTCGGCTCGTTGACGAAGGACTCCTTCTCTTTATCGTTGATCACGATTCCCTACCCCTTAGGATCCATCTCTTCGGGCGATTAGTCCCTTTGCGAAGAGAACGGCTCTGATACCAATTGAGAGCACCTAGAGGGGGGGTGAATAGGTGATCCTGTAACACTTAAAACTTAGGCCACAAAAACTTGGTTAAGTGTTAGCACAATAACCGCCAAGTGGCTAGAGAGGAATCTTCAACAAAACACAATAACCAACAAGAGATCAATCACAGAGATGGCACAGTGGTTATCCCGTGGTTCGGCCAAAACCAACGCTTGCCTACTCCACGTTGTGGCGTCCCAACGGACGAGGGTTGCAATCAACCCCTCTCAAGCGGTCCAAAGACCCACTTGAATACCACGGTGTTTTGCTTGCTTTTCTTGATCCCGTTTGCGAGGAATCTCCACAACTTGGAGCCTCTCGCCCTTACACTTGAAGTTCACAAAGAAGCACGGAGTAAGGGAGGGATAAGCAACACACTCAAGACAAGAAATCACAGCAACACCACGCACACAAGTCGCAATGAGAGCTCACAACACAACTCAATGAGTTCACCACTCAACTAGAGCTCTAATTGCTATCGCAAAGAATCAAAGGCGCGAAATTGATGTCTTAGTGCTTAGGACTGCTTAGAGGATGCTTAGTTGTCTCCTCCATGCGCCTAGGGGTCCCTTTTATAGCCCCAAGACAGCTAGGAGTCGTTGAGAGCATTCCAGGAAGGCTGATCTTGCCTTCTGTCGCCTGGCGCACCGGACAGTCCGGTGCACACCGGACACTGTCCGGTGCCCGATTTCTTTCCTTTTACGACGAAGTCGACCGTTGGTAGTCTTGGAGCCGTTGGCGCACCGGACATGTCCTGTGCACACCGGACAGTCCGGTGCCTCCTTCTAGCCGTTGGCTCGGCCACGTGTCCCACGCAGATCGCGCGACTGACCGTTGGCCCGGCCGATCGTTGGCTCACCGGACAGTCCAGTGCACACCGGACAGTCCGGTGAATTATAGCCGTACGTTGCCGGTGAATTCCCGAGAGCGGCCAGTTCGCTCGAGCCAGCCTGTCGCACCGGACACTGTCCGGTGCACCACCGGGCACTGTCCGGTGAGCCACCGAACAGTCCGGTGCACCCAGACTGAGCAGAGTCTTGGCTGCTCGAGCCAAGACATTTCCAGTTGGTCTTTTCCTGTTTCTAGCACTTAGACACAATACATTAGTCTCTAAAACAATGTACTAAGTCTGAGAAACATACCTTTATCCTTGATTTGTACTTTGCCCACCATTTTACACTTAGGCACTTGTGTTGGACACTAAATCACCAAAATACTTAGAAATGGCCCAAGGGCACATTTCCCTTTCACATACACCTTTTGGAGGTCCTTCTTGTCCTCCTTGCAGTCCCGCTCGAGTTGGGATCGCTCGGAGATGAACTGGTGGGACGTCGTCCTGGTGCGCTCCTCCAGCTGGGTGCGCCAGTCGCTGAGGCGTTGGTGCTCGGCCTCAAGCGCCTCCCACTCCCACAAAATTGCTGCCCCAGTGTCACTAAGGACCTGGTGGGCACAAAACATCATGTGGGGGAGGGGGATTGGTGCAGCTTCTTCCTCGACACCTGACCGGAGCCGTCGCCTGAACACCACCTCCATCTCCTCCGGTGCGGGTGGAGGGTTGGAGCTGGACGCGCTTCCGATGTCACCCCCAGTGTCAGGAGTGGGCGCGATGTCGGAGGCGAGCGCGGATCCTACAGCTGGGACCTCCTCTGTCGCTGCGACGCCGCCTGATGCTGGCGCCACTGCTGCCGGACCCCTAGCTGGGGCATGAGAAGCCGTTGGCGCTGTCTGGGTAGCGGCTAGAGGCGGACCGCCGGCACCACTCCCAATAGATTCCTGCTGCTGAGAGCCGGACCCATCGGTGGGCCTGGTGCCTAGCAGAGGAGGTGTGGCCTTAGGAGCGGTGGAGGAGGAAGCCCTGGTGAATAGATGATGGGTTAAGACCTGTCGACATGATAACTAGACTCATGGACTCATGGAAAAAGGGGCTACACTTACTTGGGGCCCTGGACTTTCCAACGACCCTAGAAGCAGGGCGACCGCTGCTGTTGCTGTTGCTGCTACTGTAGTAGTTGTTGTTGTTGTTGCTGCTGCTATTGCTGGTGGTGGTGCCCCTGGGGGTGATCACCCCCTGAGGATGGTGGTGGCAGCGAGGCCGGAGGACTAACGCGCCTCTGCGCACCATGGGCCTAGGAGCTGGCCTCCTTGGCCCCACTAGCAGTCCTCTAGCACTTCTGGGGAGGGTTTGAAACAAGCGACCCATCAGCCAGATGCAGCCTGCGTCGCCTCTCCTCCTCCAACCCCTGGAGCTACCTGGGGCGGAGGCACTGCTTGCAGCCCCTTTGCCCTTGTCCAAGGGGCTGGGGGCCGCATCGGCGGGCTGGGGACCTCCAGCCGGTGCATCGGAGATCCGGATCCCGCTGAGGGGGTCCCAGCCGCTGGTCTGGCGAACTGCCACGCCGCTCTCGTCGAGGGTCGGCAGCGTGGCCAAAATCGCCGTCCTCAAGCCTGGGTCATCGCAGAGCGCTGGGGTGGCCTGGGGGAGGATCAGGGACTCAGGGACAAAGGTCTCCCTGGTAATCCCTCCCACCAGGACATCCAACTCATCTCAGGACAAATTGGTCCCTGGCCCGCTAGATCCTGCCGATGTCGTTTGGGCCGGTGAACCAGCAGCACAGACGCGACCTCCTCTGCAGCGGCATGATTCAGCGTTTCAGGAGGTCGCCGACCACGTGCATTGATGTTAGGCCATCCGTGGCTAAGGCCTTGATCCTGTCCAATATGGGCAGGAGCTCTGGCGACAGGGATGGCTTGGTCCTCCACTGCTTTCGGTCGAGGGCCGGCCCATCGGACGGCAGGACGAGGCGGTCGTTGGCCTCAGCGCTGGCGAACACCTAGTCGCTTCGCCAGTTCTCCCACCTCGCTCCACCAAGGGTGGGGATGTAGACGACGGCCGGATCTAGCCTCGTCTAGAAGTAGTAGGCCCCGATGTGGTCCTTGGTCTTCCTAGACTTGACCAACTGTAACACCCGGATTTTAGGGGTCCAAAACCCGGGTGCTAACATAATCACCAGGTGTGCTGGGACCAAGTCTCACACATATGATGAATCATGGCACAGGATCGAATGTCACAACTTTATATATAACAGGAGTTCTATACAAAATAAATAATTACATTATAAGGAGACAACGGTCCAGCAACCCAAAGTTGACTGGGAGACGACGACCTAGACCTCTCACGAACACATCGCAGCATCCTCCAAGCGCCTCATCCTGTGGTACCTGTTCTTGACCTGTGGGGTATGTGAGACAGCAAGAGTGAGCTCACATACGTTCATCGCTCAACAAGTTGTGGGGAATAATGTGCATGAACTCGCCAAAGGTGGGAGCTCACGTGAAGTGTAAGGCTTACCAAAGAAGATGGTTAGAGCTGAGCATTGCTTTTAAAGTTGGTCAAAATTTTATTAGCAGTTACTAAGTATAAGTAAATACCAAACCCAATTAAGTAATAGAACAAAAGTAACAACATCACCTGCAATGCAATGCATATGACAAATTGAGTTTAATTCCATAATTTAATCATGTGAGGGTCCGAGCTGCTCATGACCGTGAGCACGGCTAGTATACCAGTTTTACACTCTGCAGAGGTTGCGCATCTTTTCCCACAAGTCGTGTATCCCATGTCGCCAGGGTTTGCAAAGCCCTTAGACACTTCCGAGGTGAATGGCTAGGGATCCACTACGAGGCCTTTACAAAGTTCCACTAGCTTCCGAAAACCCGCTACAGTTTATAGGAAGATCCAGTGCAGGAATCCCTTGCAGGACCGCCATCGCAGCAAAATCCTCCCGAGGGCCTCCCTACACTGACCTCTCCCCTACTGCCCTTGCCCCTTTCGGGTAAGGTAGTCTTCCACTAGCTTTCCTAATTAATCAGCCAAGGGCGTCCCATTCCACCCTTGTGGTAGCACTGTTTTCCCGGGTGGTTCTCCATGTTCCAATTAACATAATGATCTCATCATGAACAATAAATAACCACTGATAACAAAAGTGTAACCATGAATAGTGTATCTCCATACCCAAAACCACATATAGCACTAGCAAGTACTACCCAGAAAGTTCAGTGGTAAACAAGGTATAAAGATAGACAAACTAGGGTAACCTATTGGGTCCCATCAAAATTAACCTATGCAGATCATTATGATTAATCAGAACATGGCTGGGTAAAAAGAAGTGATCAAGGGCACAACTTGCCTGGGACTTGAGATTCCAGGTACCAGGATGATCTTCAGGTGATACGTATCCTCACGAGAATGATGGTGAGGAGACATCGGTCCACGTGCTCCGCAGATCCGCGGTGGAGATGTGGCGCCGGCGAGAAATTGCAGCGCAATTACCCAAGTTCTGGGGGAGGGCAAGGTCGTGACACCATTGGAAAGCCCCAGCGACTCTCCCAAGCCGTCAATCGAGGATGGAGCTCGATCCCGGATGAAAAGCCGTCGACGGCAGGCACAAGCAGGGACGCGTGCATGGTGGAGTTGCGGCCGCCGTTCTCTATCTCACTCCCTCACTCCGCGCTATTGTTTCGTGGCAGCAGACAGCACTAGGCTATGGGGTCCGAAGCGAGGCCAAGGAGGGCCGTCACCCGGTGGCGCGGCGCACGACCACCACAGTGGCCGAATCTCCCCTGCGGCGACGAGATCACGGCGGCTTCCAGAGGGCGATTGGTGAGGCGAGGTGACCACGACCCGCTTTATAGTCCGCACAAGGTCCGTAGATCACGGCAGCAAGCAACCGAGTCCGGGAATCACGCGGGATTCGTTGAGATCGTACCAGCAGCGCGGCGACGAACTCGTGTTCCGTTGAAAGAAGCCAGAGGGGAAGAAGATGGATTCCTGACGTCCGGGCCCCATGCGCCAGTGACCGAGCGCGCGCGCAGCGCGGAAAGAAGGCAGGCGCACGTGAGCGGCTGACAGTGGGGGCACCCTGTCGGTCATCCAGGGTTGAAGGCGCGCGCATGCGTGTGACTTACAGGTGGGCCCGCATGGTCGGTGTGCGCCCAGCGCGCGCGAGGGGGAGCTTGTGCAGTGGGCCGCGCGGTGAATAAAATGAGAGTGGGCCGACGCGAAGGTAAGCGCAGGTGGGCCGAAATGGTGGCCGCCGGCCCAGGTAGGTTTTTATTCTTTTTTTACTTTTTAATTTCTGTTTTCTTTTCTTTTACTTTTGAATCTAAGTTTTGAATTTCAAATTTGTGATGAACTTGCACTCAAATTTTTCTGAGTATATGATTTGGATAAAGCATTGTGGATCAAATTTATCTATTTGTAAGTTTTATTTCTTTGTATTACATAGCATTTTTCTTTCTCTCTTTCCAAATTTTAGCATTTCTTTTAGGATTTAATTTCTCATTTGGATATTTATTATTTTTCTTGTCACAAAATGCACACAAAAATAAAATATCCAGCATGATGCATAATTTAGTAGCATATCTTTTCATTAATTGTTCTTGGACATGGTGTTCTCATATGATGATGCATCAAACTCACATAAAGAGAAAATGTTTCTCTATTGATATTATTTCTAGCAATTTACAAAGTGGGTGTTACAAATCCTACCCCCCTTAAAAATAATCTCGTCCTCGAGATTTGTAATAAAGAGGATATAGGAAGGGTGATTTGAAATTTAGCTTTTAGTTTCTAATTAGTTCAAAATCAAGAGTCTCTCTTTTTATTATTAGTAAGTGATAGGAGAGCATGGGTAATATATGTATGTCCACTTTATTATGTAGGATAGAAGATGTCTTTAGGGCATGTATAGGTTTGGGTAAGAAAGAGTAGGATAAGAAAAACTCCATCCAAGATTGTGGATCTTGACTCATCTTGGTGACCTCACTTGATCCTTGAAGACTTGGGTTGGTGTTCATCCTTCCTTGATGAAGTTGATCATCTTCTTTGGTCTTATCTCATTGATTAGGAGTTAGTGTATATTATTGGCTGGGGAATATGGTTAATATAGGTATGGATGAGATAGGCTACATGATGTAAGTTACAAGTTTGTTTTAGGTAGGGGTTGATAGACTATACAATCCATCATTACTCTATTGGTTGGGTTGTTATGTAACTTGTTATATAGGTCAAGTTGTTGGGTAGGGATTAGTGGCTCTAAGTCACCAATTTAGACTTAAGTGAATGTGGAGTATGACCTTATCCATTGTACCAGCATTAAGTAACTCATGATAGATTAGATCCATATTAAATTAGATATGATCTAGATTAGACTAGTTTAAGTTAGATAGATTTATCAGGGTAAGATATATGTGAGTAGGATGGATTATGTGTAGGTAGGTTAGAATCTCTTGCTAGGTTAAAATCGAGGGGTTATGCAACTATTGGATGGTTAAGGTAGTTGCATATGGCCAAGTTGGTCTTGTCGTTCTTAATTTAGTGCAGGGTGAACTAAGTTAAGACATGTTTTATAGGAGTAGAGTCTAATCTATTTTATCAGTATTATCTAACATGTTTGATAAGTCACTTTAGATTAGATCATATTAGGTTAGAGGAGATCTAAATTAGATTGGTATGACTAGTTTAACTAGATAAGATCTAATTAATTTGCCTTAGATCATGGTTGATGAACTAGGGTGGATAAGTATGCCTATTAGGATAAGATGGATTCATAAAGATAAGATAAAATCTTTTGAGGTCAGTTAGATCTATTAGGATGAGATAAAATCTTTTCTAGATAAGATAAGTCTACTAAAGCAATAGAGTTTCTTTTAAGATAAGATGGATCTATTAAGATAAGAGAGAGTCTTTTAAGATAAGAGAGATCCGTTAAAGATAAGGTAGAATCCTTTAAGTGAGGAGAGATTCATTAAGGTAGATATACTTTAATGGAGGAAAATCTAGTTTCTTTAGTTATCTTATGAATTCTATTTATGTCTATATGTATATGCAGATGTAATTGTGGACATTACTCCACAACTAATCACACTCAATCAGAAATCCAAATCAGACAAATATCATAAGAACAAACATTCAAGTGCATAGATAACCATAAAAATAGTTTTGTTTTTATTCCTGAGAGTAGGTCTCCTATTCCTAAAGTCACTTTAGGCACAGGATTTCAAAGTGTGAAATCCAAGTTTGTCTTTAGAAGGAAAAAGATAAGAGTAATCAGAGTGAGCGGAAATAGATGAGAAAAGATTAAGATAAGTTTAGAAAGAATCAGAGTAGCAAAGATAAGTAGAGAATGGTTGTCCAGTTCTATCTAGGTTTCGTCCTACAGTCAACATTCCTCTGATACCACTTCTGTAACACCCGGATTTTAGGGGTCCAAAACCCGGGTGCTAACATAATCACCAGGTGTGCTGGGACCAAGTCTCACACATATGATGA
Source organism: Zea luxurians (assembly GCA_029449295.1). Taxonomy (NCBI): domain Eukaryota; kingdom Viridiplantae; phylum Streptophyta; class Magnoliopsida; order Poales; family Poaceae; genus Zea; species Zea luxurians. The sequence goes on along the minus strand of JAOPSE010000003.1, from coordinate 106,560,863 downwards.
ATCATGGCACAGGATCGAATGTCACAACTTTATATATAACAGGAGTTCTATACAAAATAAATAATTACATTATAAGGAGACAACGGTCCAGCAACCCAAAGTTGACTGGGAGACGACGACCTAGACCTCTCACGAACACATCGCAGCATCCTCCAAGCGCCTCATCCTGTGGTACCTGTTCTTGACCTGTGGGGTATGTGAGACAGCAAGAGTGAGCTCACATACGTTCATCGCTCAACAAGTTGTGGGGAATAATGTGCATGAACTCGCCAAAGGTGGGAGCTCACGTGAAGTGTAAGGCTTACCAAAGAAGATGGTTAGAGCTGAGCATTGCTTTTAAAGTTGGTCAAAATTTTATTAGCAGTTACTAAGTATAAGTAAATACCAAACCCAATTAAGTAATAGAACAAAAGTAACAACATCACCTGCAATGCAATGCATATGACAAATTGAGTTTAATTCCATAATTTAATCATGTGAGGGTCCGAGCTGCTCATGACCGTGAGCACGGCTAGTATACCAGTTTTACACTCTGCAGAGGTTGCGCATCTTTACCCACAAGTCGTGTATCCCATGTCGCCAGGGTTTGCAAAGCCCTTAGACACTTCCGAGGTGAATGGCTAGGGATCCACTACGAGGCCTTTACAAAGTTCCACTAGCTTCCGAAAACCCGCTACAGTTTATAGGAAGATCCAGTGCAGGAATCCCTTGCAGGACCGCCATCGCAGCAAAATCCTCCCGAGGGCCTCCCTACACTGACCTCTCCCCTACTGCCCTTGCCCCTTTCGGGTAAGGTAGTCTTCCACTAGCTTTCCTAATTAATCAGCCAAGGGCGTCCCATTCCACCCTTGTGGTAGCACTGTTTTCCCGGGTGGTTCTCCATGTTCCAATTAACATAATGATCTCATCATGAACAATAAATAACCACTGATAACAAAAGTGTAACCATGAATAGTGTATCTCCATACCCAAAACCACATATAGCACTAGCAAGTACTACCCAGAAAGTTCAGTGGTAAACAAGGTATAAAGATAGACAAACTAGGGTAACCTATTGGGTCCCATCAAAATTAACCTATGCAGATCATTATGATTAATCAGAACATGGCTGGGTAAAAAGAAGTGATCAAGGGCACAACTTGCCTGGGACTTGAGATTCCAGGTACCAGGATGATCTTCAGGTGATACGTATCCTCACGAGAATGATGGTGAGGAGACATCGGTCCACGTGCTCCGCAGATCCGCGGTGGAGATGTGGCGCCGGCGAGAAATTGCAGCGCAATTACCCAAGTTCTGGGGGAGGGCAAGGTCGTGACACCATTGGAAAGCCCCAGCGACTCTCCCAAGCCGTCAATCGAGGATGGAGCTCGATCCCGGACGAAAAGCCGTCGACGGCAGGCACAAGCAGGGACGCGTGCATGGTGGAGTTGCGGCGGCCGTTCTCTATCTCACTCCCTCACTCCGCGCTATTGTTTCGTGGCAGCGGACAGCACTAGGCTATGGGGTCCGAAGCGAGGCCAAGGAGGGCCGTCACCCGGTGGCGCGGCGCACGACCACCACAGTGGCCGAATCTCCCCTGCGGCGACGAGATCACGGCGGCTTCCAGAGGGCGATTGGTGAGGCGAGGTGACCACGACCCGCTTTATAGTCCGCACAAGGTCCGTAGATCACGGCAGCAAGCAACCGAGTCCGGGAATCACGCGGTATTCGTTGAGATCGTACCAGCAGCGCGGCGACGAACTCGTGTTCCGTTGAAAGAAGCCAGAGGGGAAGAAGATGGATTCCTGACGTCCGGGCCCCATGCGCCAGTGACCGAGCGCGCGCGCAGCGTGGAAAGAAGGCAGGCGCACGTGAGCGGCTGACAGTGGGGGCACCCTGTCGGTCATCCAGGGTTGAAGGCGCGCGCATGCGTGTGACTTACAGGTGGGCCCGCATGGTCGGTGTGCGCCCAGCGCGCGCGAGGGGGAGCTTGTGCAGTGGGCCGCGCGGTGAATAAAATGAGAGTGGGCCGACGCGAAGGTAAGCGCAGGTGGGCCGAAATGGTGGCCGCCGGCCTAGGTAGGTTTTTATTCTTTTTTTACTTTTTAATTTCTGTTTTCTTTTCTTTTACTTTTGAATCTAAGTTTTGAATTTCAAATTTGTGATGAACTTGCACTCAAATTTTTCTGAGTATATGATTTGGATAAAGCATTGTGGATCAAATTTATCTATTTGTAAGTTTTATTTCTTTGTATTACATAGCATTTTTCTTTCTCTCTTTCCAAATTTTAGCATTTCTTTTAGGATTTAATTTCTCATTTGGATATTTATTATTTTTCTTGTCACAAAATGCACACAAAAATAAAATATCCAGCATGATGCATAATTTAGTAGCATATCTTTTCATTAATTGTTCTTGGACATGGTGTTCTCATATGATGATGCATCAAACTCACATAAAGAGAAAATGTTTCTCTATTGATATTATTTCTAGCAATTTACAAAGTGGGTGTTACACCAACACGAAGAAGTAGCAGAAGAGAGAAGTGCAGGGGGCCACACCTACGAACATTTCGTAGAGGTGGACGAAGATGGCCGCCTGAAGGATGGAGTGGGGCGTGAGGTGCTGGAGCTGAAGCCCGAACTCCTCCAGTAGCAGCAGGAAGAAGGGCGAGATCGGCAGCGCCAACCCGCAGGAGATGTAGGAGGTGAACAAAACGAACTCCCCGATGGTGAGATTACCGAGGGGGACAACGTTGGCGTGGATTCTTCTGGCGAGCCCCGGCGCGCTCCACCCATGCAGGTCGCGCACTAGGTTGAGCGCTTCCTCGGACTGAAAGCAGTCGGGATGGCCAAGCAAAGTCATGGTGTCTGCGTCGGCGCGGGTGTAGAGCAGAAGAGTGCGAATGCAAAGGGGTGCAGAGGAGCACGAAGGCGAAAGGGTGCAGTCGATTAGAAAAGAATGCGAAAGGGTAACTGCTGCACGCGGGGGTGAACCCTTTTTCAAGGAAACCAGAGTCCTCGCTCAACGAAACCCTTCTACGCGCCACTCAATCGTCGCAGAAGATCACACGCGACGGGCACCTGGATCCAGGCAGCCCAGTCTATGACACGGGGGCCCGGGTCCACAAGTCATGCAGCGTGGGTGCCAGATTTCGGGTTTCGGGTGTAGGAACCACCGCATGCAGTAGCGCGCCTCCTCATTGCTGACGCAAGAGACAACAGTCCAGTCTATGACACGGGGGCCCAGGCCCACGAGTCATACACCTTGGGTGCCGGATCTCAGGTGCGAAAGGAGCGAACCGCCGCACGCGCCGGTAGTGCGCCTGCTCGGGGCCGCTGCAGAAGACAGAAGGTAATATTTTAAACCATTGCAGCGGTAATGAGGCGCCCCACACGTGGCCCGACGAAACCACCAGCTGTGGGGGCCGTGCGTCAGTCAGCCGCAGGGACAGATATGGCAGTTGGTGTGACCGAAGGAGATTGATAGAGGGTACATCAGCAGACGCGCTGAAACGGTGCACCAATCACCAATCAAGCCATGCCGAAGCAAAGTATAAGTTTTGGTCCCACCTGCAGGCTCGCATCCTCCCCTGAGGTGGACCTGGGTGCCACTGTCGGTACCCTGAAACTAGGGTACCCCTTGCTACTGTATAAAGACACAGTACCCACACGACTATCTCTTAGTCGCGTGGTAAAGGTGCTCTATGTGGGACCAAGCCATGAGAGCGATATGACATCTCCTCTGAAGCTTGAGCCCCCACTCTTCAAAGAAATTCTGTCATCGGGATGACAGAGGAGCAAGAAAGGGTCGAGTTCCTAGAAACCACCCACTTGTCCCATGACGAGTGACTCTTAGAGCGACCTTGATGAGGGCACTCTGACGTGGAATGCTTGCCGTGATCCATGGTCTGCTGAGAGGATCCCAAAAGGCTTCAGACAACGTTACCCTCTCGATAGAATGCTATTTTTGGGAAGTAGAGAAGCGGCGGCTGAAGTTAGCTAGGGGTAAGTGTAGAAGGACCCTTTACTTATAGCGCCCAACTGGATCTAGGAAGCCAGCAACAGGCCTTGTGAGCCTCACATTAGGTGCAAACAAGAAAAGGACAAGACAACGTCCAACCCGGGAGAAATCCCTGAGGGGAAATATTCTCGCCCCCGGGGGCTTTACTGTCAAGGATATGATCCTCGGTCCCTAGGGCCTATCTGTCAGCAAGCACACTGACAAAAGGCCTCTGGCAACTAGGGCCCGCTAGTCATTGAGGGGATAGGTAATGTCTACCCTGTAAGAATCCACCCTCGGGCGAACCCCGTGGCACCGAGCCTAGGGTCGGGCATGGCGAACCGGACAGGGGACCGGGCATGCCGAAGGGATACCACTTGAGTGGATCCCAGGCCTGGCCCATCATAAATGACCAACCACATTAAGTGTGCCTGTCGCTGAGCCATAACGGAGGTGCTGGTCTGTCTCCCACTCGTGACCTACAAACCCCTCATGCCACAGAGCACTCATGACCTACGAGCCCCTCAGACTGCGACACATTTATGGCCCACGCATCACTCGACCAGCAGCGCACTCATACCCTATCGGGACTAGGCCTAAGCGAGCGCAACACAACAAAACGCGCCGAGCCACAGGCCGCTAGCGAGCGCAACACGAGATGTGGAGGACAAGAGCCAAGTCGACCCCAAGATGTCACTACACGTGAGCTTTTCCACAAGATGATGCTGATGGACGAAACTGAAGATGGACAGACGAAGCAAGTATCGGAACAAAAGCTGATCGCCAAGTGGACGTCGTCTAACAACACTAACCTAGTGTTATTCCAGGCAAGCCCCAATGCATTTGCCACCTCCTTGCTATTTTAAAATCTTTATTACCTTGTTTGATGCATTAGGTGATAGGAGTTGTGTGCTAAACAATTGATGCATTTTCTTCCTTGGAAAATTGATTACCATCCCTTGATACCCTTTTATGAAAAGGATTCTTATGATGCTTAGCCTTGCTCTAGAAAACAAAATGTTTTGTTTTAAAACAAAAGATGATGCTTCAGATTGGATGGGAATTTTTACGAAGAAAAACTTGTGATGGTGGATCCATAATGGCCGTGATGGGTTCAACATCTGAAAAGATGTACCTCTGCTAGGTACCAAACTTTGGGGTTTAAATAATAAAGCTGAGACCAGACGGGTCACTTGCACGAGAAGGAAGTCTCGGTGTAGTGTCTCCGTCTGAGTCGATTAAGGATCGTGTCGATGTTGGCTTGCTGATTGAGGACCTTTTAACTGGTCATATGCCTCGTCATGGGTAAGCTTTGCCTCGGGCAGACTAATACCCAAAGGCCAACATGCAATGGGAGTGGAGAGATGGCGAGAGTAGCGTGTACCCTCTATGGCAAGAGGCTGGACAGTGGTGTATCTGTGCTCTCGATTAGCGTGAACCCGGTCTGGTCTTAAGAAACTCGGTGGCGAGTTGACATATGCAAGGGTTAAGTGCTACATATGTCGTGTGGTTGGAGATCCCCAGCTAGGTATTAATCGATTCGGATCGTCGTTACTTCTCGGATATGAAGACTTGGTCACTGCCCTACACGTAGCAATCTAGTGAACTGAAGGGATGATAAAAAGACGGCTAGTGTAGGCCAAGTGTTTGAACTAGGATAGAAAGAACTGTAGATGCAGGTAACTTTACTTAAATTAACAAGTAAAAATGGATTTTAAGGATCCACTCTTAGTAAGCTTTTCTGCAAACAGAGTCTTTGATCCTTGAACAGCTTTACCTTGACTCCTTCAAACCAGCATATCCTTGAGAGTCTTTTCTTTAGTCGGGTAAGTCTTGCTGAGTAATTGTGTACTTAGGGTTTTATTCCCTATTGTTTTTAGGTTATAATTTTGTGTTGCTGTTGATGGTGTTAAGTGCTGGTGGGCTCGGACTTCTTATAAGTCTAAGTACTTCTTCTATTCTTCTTATTGAGGATGGTCACTGAGCTAGCATATATTTCAAAACTATAAATAATTTATAACAGTTCAAAGTTATTTCTTTGAATCACTTTTGTAATCACTCCGATCATGTACAATGTAAACTTGATGTAACTTGTAAAATTTGGTAATAAGATTTCCGCTGCAAATTGTTGGTGTGTGATTTGTGTTTACTTAATCCTGCGGTCCTAGTTATAAGTGGTTTATCCGGGGTCCTTGGGACACTCGGACAGATCCTGTTAAGTTATCAGGTGCCCATGCATAGCCGTCTGAGGTTTTTGAGACAAGGTCAGGTACATGTGGACCCAATAACTTGAGAGGTTCTGCCACATCTTATTATTGTAATACTGCTAGTATATTACCACACTCCACCACGTCTGTATACGTAGATCAGGGCATGTTTGGAACATAAAGAGATAATTGTTAGCCGCTAAAATTAGTTCTAGTGGTTCCAAAAAGTCCAATCGAGTCCCTGTTTGGAACCTCTAGAGATAATTTGTGCTACTAAAATTAGTTGTAGAGATTCCAAACACCCCCTAATTATTAGGTACACCTCCAACTAACAATTAGTTTATTAGCTAAAATCAATTAAAACTTAGCAAAAGACAATATTATTCCTTATTTTTTCAAAGCATCATTTGGCCTCCACTCATTATTGAAAACTAATAGTTCAACCAACCTATTACTCTTTTCGTCCTAGTATATAAAACGCAACTACTTTTTATTTTAGTTACATAATACATGTCGTGTTGTCTCTAGAGATAATGTTGATAGAGAGAATTAAATATATTTTTTGGCCTTTGAATCAGATGTAGTTATGTCTAGCCGGATTACTAGCCGGATTACTTCTCTAATTTATATAAATCTTGATCAGCTGAAATGATTCGGCGGTCAATCCCCGAGCGCAAACGAAAAAGGCCTAATGGTAGCTAGTCTAGTCTAGCTAATAATCTATAACTAACTACTATTAGCTCTAGAGGTTGCACGTGCCGTCGGTAAATTTGTGTCTAGTTGTTTGAAATGTCACTGTTTTCTCACTCCGTACGATGAAGCATGATGGATGGGTAGTACGTGAACCTGTCTCACTGATCGAGCTCCAGCATTGACTGACCATTTGGTAACTTCAGACTGGTGGGGGTCTGGTACTGCCGACCTAAGACCAACGATCTAGAATGAAAAGCCGTACTTATATTTGTTGGATCACCAATTCACCATACATCTGGAAGGCCAGACCAGAGCTGATCTATATTAGGGAAACTCACTGAAGAGAAGAAACAGCGTAAATAAGATTCTAAACTAGCGGAGCGAAATTCCTTTATTTCTCGATCTCAACTTGAAGGAAAAATATGCTTTATGAATTTAATTAATGAACAAGAACAGTTCCATGTCGTCAACTAGCTATAAAGGTATTCAAGTTATATTTTACCTACTTTGGACGTTATATAGTTGTTATATAGTTGTCAGTGTCCAGGAGGAAACATATACTTAGATGCTGGTAAAACGTTCTTTAAGACTTAATCAAAATTCAAAAGAAAGTAGATCCATAATAGATCTGACTTGGTGCTAGATTACTAGTCTAGCATCCTAGTGGCCCTATGCTCGAGGGCCAAGCGGCCAAGCCTCATATCAGTCAGATTCAAGCCGTTACAAGACGAGGGCTTTATATATGAGCGAGCCCTCGACCAACATGTTCAAAGGAAAGGATGTCCTTGACCGGTATGGCTCTAGCATCAGACGCCCTTGATTAGGCCAGTAGCGTGATGTATACTAGTAGAAAAGAACTCTAAACCTAAGGTGAGGTCTAATTTTTAGACGCGGTTTCAATTATCGCGCGCCAGTGAAAGAAAACCGGTGCTTGATTAAAGAACACCAGTGGAAACACATGTCCACTGACGGTTCTCTTAAAAATACCACCAGAGGAAATCAACCATTTTCATTGATGGTTGATGTAAGAGAACTGCCAGTGAAAACTAGACCATCACTGACGGTTGACTTAAACAAATCGCCAGTGTGAATGGACGATTTCCACTGGCGTTTGCTTACTCCAACCGCATGTGACCGCTCTACTATAAAAACCTCTTCTTCCTCCTAGATCAGTACTGTTCCTCGCAACCACCTTCTGTTGTAGGCGATTTTGGAGATCTAGATTTCACAAAAATACAAGGGTAGAGGTTTTGATCTTTATTTTTGGAAGAAGGTTGCTAAGAAAGGTTGATTTTATGTTTCTCTTGCCAAATTTTGTTTATTTTTTTCTCAATTTTAGCCACATTTTAGATCTAGGATTTCACCATGTGTCAGAGAGAAGAGTAGCTAGGTTTTTGTCTCTATCCTCAAATGAGGTTGCTTAAGATGGTTAGATATTGTCTCTTCCCTCTCCCTTTTCGTGTTTAGTTCATAATTTAGTTTATCGAAGATATATTTAGTTATTTAATGAACAGTGCAAGTCTTTGTATGAAGAGAGAGGAAGATATGTTCGATAATTAAGATTTTTTTATTAGTTGCTAGGAAAAGGTTGGTTTATATTTCTCTTGCCAATTTGTGTTCTTGTGTGTTTATGTTACTTTTTTACATGTGATGATGGAGAGGACATTCTGGTTGTATAACTTATCAAGGCTAGATCCATCATACATGTCTGAGGTCCATAGGTTTATTGATGTCGCTACGAACAAAGACAAAGCATATATTGTCCATGCATGGACTGCAAAAATGTTGTTGTACTTGATGACACAAAACAAATTATTTCTTATCTGGTATGCCGAGGATTTATGAAGGATTACATAATTCGGACAAAGCATGGAGAGGGTAGCTCATCACCTTATACAACTAGAAACCCTATGAACATCGACGTCAGATTTTAGTTTGATCACAAAACACAACAACCTCTTCAACAGAGCGAACATGTAGCGCTAAATGTTACTGATCATGGTTACGCTAGAGGAAATGAACACAATGGAAATCATTTCTGCCAAATGATATAGATGAGGAAGATACATAATTCTTAGAGGCAATATTGCGCCGTCGCAAAGATCCCTCGATGTTATACACGAGAGGTATGGAGGCCTTGATGAAAGCAACAAAAGAGCCTTTGTACGGTGAGTCTAAGGGTTTAGGTTTTATTGTAATTAGTTATTGATTTTTCTTTCTCTCTGTTTAGGGTCGCTCACCGTGAGTTGCAACGTGACCCTAATTATGATCCACGATACAATGGGGGTAAAGTACACAACCTTGATTTTGTGTATGTACCTAATTAGCTAATTTCATAATGTCTATTACACATGCATGATTTTTTGTGTATTTTATTACATGAATAGGAGGCCTTATCTCAATTTCATGCGATAATGGATGAAAAAGTGCCACACCAAGACGCACCGGAACCGACCGAGACGACCACCGAGAGTTTAAGGAAAAGGAAGCAGAGTTGTCGAAAACAAGGTGACAGAATTGAACAGGTGGCCGGACAATACATATGAAGTCTCATAAGTGAGCCCAAAGGTTCAAACCCTAGCTCCTAAAGAGACACTACTTATGTTTCGGAATGCACTTTGGTTCTTAGTTAGAGATAATCTTGACATCACAATCGGATAGTGGAAAGTTGTGCCAGATGATGTCAAGAATGAAATTTGGAATACACAACGTTCATTCTACCTCAGAGTTCAGAAGAAGTCGTGAAGGAATACATAATGAAGCAGTGTGCCATCATGTTCTAATACTAGAGGTCTGAGATGAATACCAAGTGGGCAAAGAAAGGCTTGGACCCGTCAAAAAAGTATATGAAAGCATCTAGCCCCCTAGTTGGTTTTAGTGATTAATGACAACGTGAAATTATTGTGACTAACTTGTGTTTTGCAAAGTATATGGTAAATTTGGTCACAATGTAGGGAATCGGGCTCCAATAGGTGGAAACAACCCCAAAGGTGAATCTTGAAGCGACGACTGGAAAAAGCGAACCAAATGGTGAAGGACTAGATATCCTAATTGTTGAAGGAGTAGTGGGACAGTTAGTATACAATTAGGACCTTTATTTTTATTTTGGCCATACTATAAAGAGGGGTTGTGGATGAGTAGCTTGACCAAAGATGTCTAGTGTATTGGTGCATGCACACACTTAAATCTAGTCCGAGGAGTCACTCTCTATACACACAAGAATTGGACTCGAAACCGTTTTTGAAAAACACAAGTTAGAACAGTTTGTAGCTGCTCTGGGTGCATTGGACTGTCCGATGGTGCACCGGACAACCGACCTGGAGGGCAAGTTTTCTACCCTCGTTTGAGAAGAAGCACCAGACTATCCAGTGTGCTCTGTGTAACGACTAGTTGTTAGAACTAGCCGTTGGAGGCGCACTGGTGGCGCATCGGACTGTCCGATGCTACCACAAGCAGTGCAACACAATAATGACTAGTTGTGGGTGGATGGCTATTTATATCCCCTCCACCTAGGGCTGGACGAAATACTCGTGGCTCGCTGGCTCGCTCGGCTCGTGAAATAATTAGCTCGGCTCAGATCGAATCGTTTGATTTTTGCACGAGCTGAGCCAGCGTTCCAGCTCGGTTTCTTAACGAGCCAGCTCGAGCTGAGCTCGAGCCAGTTCATGAGCCAAACGAGTTGCGACTTCAGTAGACGCGACCTCTGACTCTGAGCACCCACGACCCACACTGTAACACCTCTGGTGTTACTGTCACTAAAACTTGAGCATAACATCATAAGCATTGGCATTTCATATGTTTGACACACCTAGAGTGCATTCACTAGGCAAAAATTTCAAACTAGTTGTATTGGTATGACCTTTTGCAAATAGAACCCTAGAGTGGGGAACTTAACCCTAGGTTGGGTGTAATAGAAAAAACAAGGCTTAAACAAGTAAAAACTTCAAAATCCAATTGAAAAAGTCATAAAGTGTCTCCATGGATGAACTCAAGTGGGATCCAAACCCTAAGAGTGCAAGAAACCCTAATGGGAATGTTGGAAAACCCTAAACCTAAACCCTAGGGGGCTATGTGCAAAATTAGTGCACTTTTGGACCAAAGTGCAAAAACCATGATAATAAGGTGTCTTTAGTCCTATGGTTCACAATTATGAAGATTTGCAACTTGAACCCTGAGTTTTGGACCTATTTGCAAAAAGGCCCTATTTGAGTTCTAAGGTTAAGTCTAAAACCAGTGATATTGGCTCAACTTTTGAGCCCTATATCTGCCAAATTATAAGGTTTTTGCCCTAGGTCACCACACCAATTTTGTAGACCTATGGAAGGAGAATAACTTTGCTATAGAAATTATGCCTTGGTACCATGAAAAATTCTGAGATAAATAGGCCTGAAGTTGGACTGTCAACCTGCTTAGAATCTAAATTCAGGCTGACAGTGGCTTGGAACCTAGATTGAGAGCTATTTCGATCATGATCCAGTAAGAATTCCTCTAGGGATGCTATAGCAAAGATGAAGAGGGATTATAGCTCTACAACTTTGCTAAAGAGAGATTAACAAGGCATCATATGAAAACTTGAAATTCGGGCACTGTAAAATGGGCTGTCAGGCAGACTGATGGTGTCGCGCCATGGTACAGTGCACCGGGGGGGATCAGGTTCAGAACCTCGCCGCCGACGATCTCTATGTTGTGATTCCCGCCACTGCCGCGATCCGTGTTCACTAGCAAGGGGATAACTACGGTGAGGTAAAGATCTTGGCATGGGATCAGCTTGAACTCGGTTGCGGCTAAGCCCGCCGTACCCCCTTGCTCATCGGTCGATCGGGATAGGAGCTCGCCGCCGTTGGTCGATCACTGCCGTGTGCCACATGTCCAGGCTCTTTACCACGTCACGATTAGTCATGCTTGGGGATCCGGTGATCGCCGGAGGAAGCGCCACGGTGAAAACCATTATGCACTTGCGCCAGTGCTCCTCCCCTTCTCCGACCGCCAGCACATCTTGCTCAAATTGATCACCACCGCTCAAGCACGCTATAAATTGACGGCATGGTCTGTTGCGTAGGATCATCACCAAGCTTGAGCACCCGCTATTGTCGCCGATTAGCCACCACAACTCTCCAATTTCTCATTTCCCCCAATTCTGTTTCCGCCACCGCAGGAACACCCTTACCGTGGCTAGCTTATCCCAGGTTCGTTCAAGTGCTCTGGTCGATTGTTCTAGCATCCCTAAGATCTCCTCAAGCTCCTCGACCCCTCTGATTGAACTATACCCCCTTGGATCGCTGGGAACATGTTGTTCCTTTGTTTGTCCGCGCTGTAACCGTGGACAGAGCAAGGTAGACCACCATTCATGAAATTGGTTGGGGGGAAAGGTGCGGGAGGGGTCTAATCTGGTCTCTACTGCACGGGAGCCCCAGCTGTTGCGGTATCCGACCAATGTGAGCTCGTCGGAGCTCGGCCATGCACTGTCCACCGTCGTGGACCTCAATCGGTGAAGGATTAGAAGTCTGGGGGTTCCTGTAAGGTGTCAGTGACTCCCGAAAACAGTGCACGAACTCACTTCAGGTTATCCAGAACGCCGAGGGTCTTTGTGCAAAGTCGCCACAGGCACACGCGCGTGGGCGCGCTTCTGCTGTCTATGGGCCGACCTGGGCCAAATTCGGTCCAGTGCTATTCACATTTTTTTCTTTTTCCATTTCTACCAGAGCTAAAACAATTCTAGAAAGTTGTAGAAAAATAGTAAAAATGCCAAACCAATTTTGCTAGATTCCTAATTTTCCATAGAATTTAATAAAAATAGTTTTAGGATTTTTAGTTCAAATAAGAAATTATTGAGTATTTAAAACAGTCTAAAACCTTGTTTCTGGATTTTTAGAAAATATATAATAATTCCAAAAATCTCCAAAATTTTTGGATGACCCATATATATTATTTAGAAGTCTTGTGTAAAGTTTTGTATGATTTGGGCCATGTTTGATACTTAGAACCCAAAACCCTACCCCCTGCCCTGTGAACTTCACTGTTAACTCTGGAAACCCTAAGTTCTCGGAGATCCGTGAAGGGAAATTGTATTCAAGACTTTAGATAATAAACTTTTATTATCGTTGCACTCTCATGAGCATTACATAATCATTCATTATTATGTATGTTTATATTTAGAAAACGAGGAAGAAGTTGAAGTAGAAGAAGAGAAGACTTTGCCACGACCACCTACGGAACATCAGGCAGGCAGCTGTTTCTATTTTGACATCTGTGGGACTGAGCCTGATTCACCTGTAAACCAAGGCAAGCCCCGGTGCATTTGCCACCTCCTTGTTACTTTTAAAACTCTTTCTCACTTGTTTGATGCATTAGGTGATAGGAGTTGTGTGCTAAACTCTTGCTGCATTTCCTTCCTTGGATTATTCCCTAATCTCTGTTTACAAAAAGTTTTCTTATGCTTAGTCCTGCTTTAGCAAAACAAAATGTTTTGTTTTCTCAAAAATGATGTTGCAAAGTGGGAGGGATGTTTTTGAAAATAAAACTTGATGGTGGATCCATCATGGCCATGATGGGTTCAACATCGGAAAAGATGTACCTCTACCAGGTACCAAACTTTGGGTTTGAAATGATTAAGCTGAGACCGGGCGGGTGACTTGCACGAGAAGAGAGTCTCGATGTAGTGTCTCCGTCTGAGTCGTTTAAGGACCGTCTCGATGTAGGCTTGCTGACCGAGGACCCTTTAACTGGTCACATGCCTCGTCATGGGTAAGCTTTGCCTCGGGCAGACTAATACCAGAATAAGATACCACACAATGGGAGTGGAGAGATGGCGAGAGTAGCGTGTACCCTCCGTGGCAAGAGGCTGGATGGTGGTGTATCTGTGCTCTCGGTTGGCGTGAACCTGATCTGGTCTTAAGAACCCCAGTGGCGAGTTGACATATGCAAGGGTTAAGTGCTACATATGTCGTGTGATTGGAGATCCTCAGCTGAGTATAATCGATTCGGATTGCCGTACCTTCGCGATTATGAAGACTTGGTCACTGCCCTATACGTAGAACTCCAGTAAAGATAAAGGGTTGTTAAGAAGTTGGCTAGTGCAGGTCAAGTGATTGAACTAGGGTAGAATGAACTCTAGTTATAGGTAATTCTACTTAACCGGACAAATAAAACTGGATTTTTAAGGATCCACTCTTAGTAAGCATTTCTACAAACAGAGTCATTGACTATTGTTAAGCCTTACCTTGACTCCCTAAAGCCAGCATACCCTTGAGAGTCTTTTCTTTAGTCGGGTAAGACTTGCTGAGTAATTCCATACTCAGGGTTTCATCCCATGTTGTTTTAGGTGAAGAAGCGACAAACTTTTGTTGCTTCTGTTCAAAGGTGGTACCAAAGGAAGAACACCAGGAGTGAAGCTGCGGGAGGAAAGGATCCTCCATAAAACTTTTTGTTTGAACTTATCGGGAGGGGTTTTTGCCTCCCGTAGTTTGTAATAATAATACTCTGCACTCATATATTATATTTTGGTCTGTAATAATATAACTCTGTCTTACTTTTAATAAAGGTAAGTTTATGTAACTGCTTCCGCATTTTCGTCTCCGATGCTTGTAATGTCTGTGTGACGGGTAAAACGCTCTTGGGAAAGGTAAGAAAAGCAGATACCAAACTTGTCAAGTGATTCAGGGGCACCTGCAGGGTTGTCTGGGGTTCATTGGACAAGGACAACTGTAGGTGGGCCTAATGACTTGGGAGGTTCCATCACACACGGCCCAACACGCCCCACGCGGCCACACGCCCAGCCCACACCACATCGCGACGCGTTCTAGCGTTCCACTTCCACCCACCCGCACACAGGCCAGGCCATCGCGCAGCGCACACAGCCCAGGCCACAGCCTGACAGCCGCCCGCCCGCCCACACCCGGCCTAACCCTAGTGACCTACCCGAAGCCGACGCGGGATGCAGCGGCGGCGAAACCGGCCACACCAACGGCCGATGCGACCGCGCAGCCACCCAGGGCCCAGGCGCGGAGCCGCGGAGGCGCCTAGCCGCCCACACGCGGGCATGCGGCATGGAGGCGCCCACACGCGACACTTGGTCAGGCGGTCCTACGGTCCTACCAGCTGCTCACTTGCTCTCAGGCAACTCCTGCCAGCCGCGGTCCTGCCCAGGTAGCCAGGCGCCCAGGCCAGGCTCGCTTCCTACACGGCTGCACGGCACCCTCGTCGCACCGAAGACCCTCGCCATCACCCGACCAAAGTCCCTCGTCGCGTCGCTGAAGCAACCCTAGCATCGCACCGCACGATTGCTATTCTACTACTGCTTGACACGGTGAGAAGTGAGGACATTTTCAAAATTATTGCTTAATCCTAGCGTCGCACCGCTGTTTTAGATAGATTTATTGCTGCTTTGCCTGCTTATTTGAGTACAGTGATCATGGAGGAGAACACTCCACTGCCAGCAAGTTTGGAGTCACGACCTCGAACTCGAATCAAGCAACTCGCAAAGAAGCCATCCCTTTTGATGCAGAAGATGCCTATGGTGACACCATCATCGGCATCCAACAATCGATCTAATGTTTCTATATCTGTGGTGAGTATCCAAAATTCCATATGCTAAGCTGTAATATTTGTTGTATACTTGTATGCTAGGCTATAATATTGTCATTATCATATTGAATTGAAATACAGGAACCGACAACTAATTCTAGAGAGGAGGAATACAAGGAGGTGGAGGAGGACAATAGCCTAGATATGGAGGATGATTTATCTCTAAGCCTATCCTCAGAGGATGGTTGGAGCAAGGGTGAAGATGACGGCCTAGTGAAACAAGTTCATAAGACAAAGAGAGGAGTCAAAAGGGCAAAGGGTGATGTTCCATTATCACCTTCAAAGTGCAAGGTCAAGAGGGTGAAGCGAGCAGATTGTTGGAAGTTCAATCAAAGAAGAAGTTTGGGGAAAAGGTGATAAAGGCCAAGTGCAAGTTTTGTTACAAACTATACGTGTATCAACCTGGGGGGCCAACATCACAACTGAATCGACATCTTGATAAATGCACTGCCTACCAAAACAAGTTGGCTGAGGCAAAATCAAAGCTTGCTCAAGGTACTCTCAGCTTCGCTCTTGATGATGGTTCTCTTGTTGTTAATCCCACCGAATATGATCATGAGCACACTAGAATTTTGATTGCCAAGATGATTATTGTTCATGAGTATTCACTATGAATGGTAGAGCATAGATGGTTTAATATCTTGATGAAATGGATGAACAACAGCTATGAAAGTATAGGTAGAAAGACGATAAAAAATGAGTGCATGAAAGTGTATGAATCTGAAAAGGACCTGCTAAAGAAAATTCTTAGAGATGTTGAATCCATAAGTTTGACTATTGATCTGTGGACATCTAACCAAAATGTCCAATACATGAGTTTGGTTGCACACTACATAGATGTCAATTGGGAATTGCAATGTCGTGTACTGAACTTTATGGAGTTGGATCCTCCCCACACTGGTGTAGTGATAGCTCAAGCTATTTTTGAGTACCTAGTTGAATGGAACATTGAAGATAAAGTTATCACAATCACACTTAACAATGCTTCAAATAACGATACTGCAATCACCAATTTGACATCCAAGCTTCTTGCTAGAAGGAATACACAGTTTGATCCTTTGTATTTTCATGTTCGTTGTGCTTCACAGATAGTCAATTTGGTTGTAAATGATGGCTTGCAACCAATAGATGATTTCATAAATAACCTTAGGGAAATAGTAAAATATTTCAAGAGATCACCTAGTCGAATGTATAAGTTCATGGATGTTTGCAAAGAGTATGCTGTGAAAGTTGGAAAAGGGTTATCTCTTGATGTTAAAACAAGGTGGAGTTCAACATATAGAATGCTAGATACTTGCATTGACTATAGGGCTGCTTTTGGTTACTATGCTGAAAAAGATCATAACTATTTGTGGGAGCCTTCACAGTCACAATGGGATATGTATGAAAATGTTAAACCAATCTTAGGAACAATGGCTGGAGCAACCATAGCATTTTCAGGATCAATTTATCCCACAGCCAATGTTTTCTACCCTTATATAGTGAAAGTAAAGATTGCATTAATTGGAGCAAAGAATTCCAGTGATCCATATATATGGAGTATGACTACTGCTGTAATACTCAAATTTGTATACACAGAATACAGAGTGAATTCATCATTTCATGTGCCATATTTGCATTATAAAAAGAGCACACATGTAATTAAGAAGGATTAATCGAAACAAATAATTCCAAAATAAAATAAAGTGCATCATATTGGAGTTTTTGTTTGTGCTCTTAATAACATGGGTGAAAATATATAAATAAAAATATTATAATGAGGGGAAGATTTAGATTAAAACATAAATTTGAATTTGGGGATTAAGAACCTATTTTGAATATTTAAGAATGAGAAATAACAAGGGAAGGAGGAGAAAGAAAATATTATACAAATAAAAATAAATAGATAAATATATTATTCTTAAACTAGGATTTGAATTTGGATACTTAGCTCAAATGTGAGGATCATGACAGAATTCAAAATTAAATATGAAATCAAGAAAAGGAAAAGTGAAAGGAAAACAAAATACAAAAGAAAAGGGAGAAAAACAGTGTTGGGCTCGCGCAGCCGCATTTTGGCCCACTGGGGAAAACCCACTGCGCGGCCCAAGTCTCTGCCTCTCCCCACGCGCGCGCCCCACGGGCACTGACAAGTCGGGCCCGCGCGTCATATGTCGCTCCTCCGCGCGTGTGACGCGGCGCGGATGACTCGCTGCACCCTGGGACCCGCCTGTCATCTCTCCTTCCCGTCAACGCATGTGCCGAACATGGCGGAGCGCGAGATCTCGCGCAATCCGTTGAGGCACCTCGGCCACTTCCGCGTCCTTAAGGGTAGCTCGACCGGGCTCACCTCTCCCTCCTTGTCCTCCTACACCCGCAACCCCCCGCGCGCAAACACAGAGCATCGCCGCCGCGCACCACGAAAGAAGAAGCCGCCACCGTCGAACGCCGGAATCACGGGCACTCGGGCTGCCCTAGTTCAACCTATCGCGGCCCCGTGAACCATAGAAGCTTCTACCGCCTCTTATTGCGCCGTTGCCACCGCTACGCCGGCGCAATGGCACGCCGTGGTTGCGCAGTCACCGCCGAGCCGCCCTTCGCCGCGTCTTGGCCTCTGCGTGATCCGATCCTCAGGTAAGACCCCTCCAGCGTACTCGCCATCACTTTCGCATCGCGTAGAAGCTTCCAGATTTGAAAATAGTGACCTAGGGCGCTGGATGGTTGATCCCCGGCCATGGCCGCCACTGTGATTTCGGGCGGCGCCACCGTGTGCCGCTGGTGTGGGGAGAACCTGCATTAGCCGTTGATCTCCCCGTGTTCGGCTCAGATTGGTGGCCGCGTACCCTTTCATAGCTTATGATCTGTGCCATTAGATTTAGATCCGACGTTCGATAGTTGCGGGCCGTTTGATCGGGATCGGGCGCTCGGAAATCAATTTGGACGTTATAAAATCCGTGGCGTTGATTTCTAATCAGACGGCCGAGATCTTGAGATACCCCTTTGGCCTTAGAATCTTGCATAAGAGCCCCTGCGGTTAATCGAATTAGAACCCGTCGTCCATGTCAGGGAAATTATGAGTCATAGACAGATTTGCACCAGAGACCCTGCGCTTCACAGTATTTGGCGCCCAATTCAGAGACCCGAGAAATACAATAAATAAGTATAGAAATTGATTTTTAATGTATAAATAATTGCTAGAAAATTGCTAAATTCATAGAAAATTCATATGAACTCCAAATTGATCCATTTCAATTTCTAAAATTTTGTAATATTAATGTTAATCACCTGGAGTCTCTGTTTTGGCATGAAAACAGTAAGAAAATTTATTTCTCATTTAATTCTATTTCAAGCACATTAAACCTTAGGAAATTCATAACTTGAAATCTATAACTCCAAAATTGATGATTCCAGTTCCTATGATCTCATTTTAATGTGTAGATTTTTACTGTATATTTTATTCATCTGTTTGATGTGATGTTAATTTATGCTATACGATGTATGTATTGTGTTGATGCGAGTAGACGAGCAAGCCACTGTGGAATCTGAGGTTCAACAAGTAGAAGTAGCTGAGCAGGAGCTCGTTGAAGGCAAGTTGTGCCCTTGATCACTTACTTTTTCCCAGCCATGTTCTTATTAATTATAATGATCTGCATAGGTTAATTTTGATGGGATCCTTTAGGTTACCCCAGTTTTGGTTATCTTTATACCTTGTTCACCCCTGAAATATTTTTTGGGTAGTACCTGCTATTGCTTTATGTGGATTTGGGTATGAAGATACACCATTCATGATTATTCTGTTATTATCTTGTTATTATTACTGCTCATGTTAAGATTATTAAATTAATGGGAACATGGAGCGACCACCCGAGAAAACAGTGCTACCACAAGGGTTTAACGGGACGCCCTTGGCTGATTAACTAGGAAAGCTAGTGGAGGTCTTCCTTACCCGAAAGGGGCAAGGGCAGTAGGGGAGTGGTCAGTGTAGGGAGGTCCTTAGGTTGATTTTGCTGCGATGGCGGTCAGGCGAGGGATTCCTGCACTGGAGCTTCCTATAAACTGTAGCGGGATTTCTGAAGCTAGTGGAACTTTGTAAAGGCCTCGTAGTGTTACCCTGCCTCGCGTCCTCGGTAGAGGTGTATGGGATTGGCCGTCTCTTGGCAGATGGGTAACATGACTTGTGGGTAAAGATGCGCAACCTCTGCAGAGTGTAAAACTAGTATACTAGCCGTGCTCACGGTCATGAGCGGCTCGGAACCTCACATGATTAATTATGGAACTTAAATTCAATTTGACATTTGCATCGCAATTGAGATTATTTTACTATTACTTTTCTTTATTATTATTAAGGTTTGGTATTTACTTACACTTAGTAATTGCTAATAAAATTTTGACCAACTTATAAAAGCAATGCTTAGCCTCAGCCTTTATTTCATTGATCAGCCTTACACTTCATGAACTCCCACCTTTGGTGAGTTCATGCCACATTATTCCCCACGACTTGTTGAGCTATGAACGTATGTGAGCTCACTCTTGCTGTCTCACACCCCCCCACAGGAGAAGAACAGGTGGTCGAAGAGGAGCCGCCTAACACTGAGGCATTCGACTTGATCTAGGTGGCGTTTCTCAGTTGACATTGGCGCGGACGATCCTTAGTTTGTTTTATGGTTATTCCTTTATTTTGTAATAAGACTTCCGCTATGTAATAAGTACTCTGATGTTTTGTGACATTTATCTCTATACACTCTGTTATTATATATGTTGTCTTCTTTGGCGCATGTATGAGACACTACCGGACACAGCTTCTTTGCCGAGTGTCGCAGACACTCGGCAAAGGCTATTTTACACTCGGCAAAGGCTTTGCCGAGTGTAACACTCGGCAAAGAACGCTCGGCGAACTGTACATCGGCAACAGCCTCTTTGCTGAGTATATTTTGTCGGGCACTCGGCAAAGATTTTGCCGAGTGCCATTTGACACTCGGCAAAGAAAAGTCACTGTCACGGCGCCAAGTGACGGTGATGGATCCTTTGCCGAGTGTCTTCTTTGGCACTCGGCAAAGAGGCTAATTTTGCCGAGTGTTTGCTCTAGAGGCCCTCGGCAAAGACGGGTCCAGTGGGCCCCACCGCCAGTCCCTGTGCCGAGAGCTCTCGTAGGCACTCGGCAAAGGAGGCTTCATTGCCGAGTGTCTAGTGGACAGGCACTCGGCAAAGAGTCCTCCAGTGGGCCCCTTTGCCAGTCCCTTTGCCGAGTGCCTTGGCAACAGCACTCGGCAAAGATGGCTTTGCCGGTTCCCAGGTTTCCTTCTTTGCCGAGTGCCATTGTCAGCACTTGGCAAAGATGGCTTTACCGGTTCCCAGGTTTCCTTCTTTGCCGAGCGCCAAGGTCATAGCACTCGGCAAAGCGACCCTTTGCCAAGTGTTACACTCGGCAAAGTGACCAGGATGTCCCTTTTTTATTTGTTTTTGCTGTTCCATCCAAACAAACAAAAGATATATATCATTCACATCACATTATATATCAATCGCATCACAGAATGAACACATTTATCATCAACACCATATATATCACAAAGTCTCACTAATATAAGTCTCACAAATATAAGTCAGGATCATCACAAAACAGATATAAGTCTGGATCATCACTAACATCACCAAGTATCTCACAAGACCAAGTATAACTAACATCACCAACACTCACAAATATAAGTCTGGATCATCACAAAACAGATCATCAACGAGGTGGGCATCTGGACTGGTTCGGCGAAGGGCTGGACGAAGCGTGAGGGTTGTTCGACGCCGCCGATTGACCCTGCACAGAGAAGAGATTGCATGTGTGAGAACATATGAATATATATCATGCAGTACTAAAATTTTGATACTCACAGGAGTAGTGAACTCAGCAGGGTCAGCTGTAGGGAACAACGGAGGTGGTGGAGCATGACCCTGTGCGGCGCCAAGGCTCTGCATGTACGCGAACATCTCCTCCATCCTCTTCTCCAGCTCCTCATGTTGCCTCCTCTCATCGTCTAGCTGAGTCTGTAATATTTCGCCCTAATGTTACGATAATGCAAAGAGAAGATATATAATAATCAATGAACGATGAATAGATAAGGAATAACCTGGAGTTGCTGGATACGATGCTGTGGGCTGTCCTGCCGAGGTCGTATGGCTAGGCTCGCGCTCGTGCTCCTTGCTCGCACCTGAGAGAGAGTGGGAGTGGAGGACAAGTCGATTGCCCCGTCGGCAATCCAGTACCGCCCATGCCTCTTGCCTCCTCCGACCCTCATGAGGACATCTTCGTCGATGTCCTCGGTCCTCGGATCGTAATCTGGCCCATGGACCTCCTTGGCCATGGCGGTGTACTCACTGAGGCGGCTGTGGATGGCGGGGTTGGTGTACGCCTCGGGCTCGTCATCCGGGTTGTAGGTGACGTCGGACGTCGCCTTCCCCTTGTGGGCCATAGCATATGCCGTGAACGTGGAGCAAGGAGCGCCACCATGTGCCGCCGACTGCGAGAAAACCAACGAGATGGTTAGAAATCATGTCTAATCGAAAGTTATATACCTAAATAAAAAAGAGCGCGTACCCATGCTTCCGCGTATTTGCCCAGGCTGCGGCTGCCTTGATGGTGGGAGGGACCTTGCATCATCAAACACCGTTCCCGGCTAGCGTTGTGCGCCTCGTCCCACTCAGCCGAGCACCACCTCTGCACCATCTGCTCCCAGCACTCAGGATGCGCGGCGCACCAATGAGGAATCATCTAAAAAATACAAGTACACGGCATATTAGAAGATAAAATTAAGCATATTTAGTACCAATAATAAAGTTTTGTATTTACCTGCAAGTACTAGTCCGGAGTCAACGACATGGTTCGAGCGTCCTTCTTGGTCACCTTCTCCCCAAGGACGGAGCCGTGGTAAGTGACGATGGCCTGGATGCGCGCCTCGTAGTGCATGTCCACGACGAGCTTCTTACAGCTCGTCGTAGCCACCACATCCGCCCTGGCCTCGTATCCAGCCTCGCATCTGAAGAAATCCTACATACAAAGACGATGTATCCATACATTATTTCAAGAATATGCAACAAATGCGACTTATTAAACAATATAGTGCGAGGAAGACTTACCCACAGCTCTTGCTTCACCTGCTCCGCCTTGTTGTTGAATTGTCTGCCGTCCCGATCTACTGCATCGGGGTCGACGGCGTAGTGGTCGAAGGTGTATGCTGGGCTCGTCACTCCGGCGTACTCGACAAGTCCAGGGAAGTGTTCCCTGCATAGAAGGCCGAGGATGCCATTGGGGTTGCGGCCGTGACCCCCTGCAGTCTCCAAAACCATCCAAGACCTGTCCAAGTGATTAAGATAAAGTATTAGTTTCTATTATTAATTTGAACATATAATATGAAAAAGCAGCAACAACATCTAAAGTTACCTACCTCTCTCCATCAGGTCGTATCAGCGGGCGTCTGTCACGAAGTATGGGTCGCTGAGGGAGACTCGCGGGACCTCGTAGGTAGATACTCCTCGAACCTAAGGAGCCAGAACCTGAGACGTCCTGCTGAGCGGCGTCGTCGTCGTCGTCCTGCTGCGCCGCATCATCGTCGTCCTGCTGCGCCGCATCGACAGCGGCTTGCTGTTCCACCTGCTGCTGTACGGTGTTGTCCTGCTGCGCCTCCTCCTCCGTCCTACGGGTGCTCCTCCTCCCCCTCCCCCTCCTCGTCCTCGTCCCACCGCCCACCATCTTTGTCCAACAACCTGCAATTAAGAGTAAGCAATTAAACACAGATAAAAAATATGTATTTAGAAACATATGCAAAATAAATAAAATATAGCATTACATCGATTAAAAATAATCTTCATATGTGTCCGGGTTAGCCGGATCATAAGTGTCATCATCACTATCAACCATTTCATAGTCAACACCATCTGAAGGAGCAATTTCGTCATTGGCATTGCCTTCAAGCATTTCTAAGTCATTCTCATTTTGCACCTCATCATCCTCCTCATCAACAACCATTTCAATATCTACTTTCATTCCGATCGCTTCGGTTAAGTCTATCTCAAATCACCCTTCTAGCCCATCTTCTTGGAAGAACTCTCCGTCATATGTGTCCGGGTCTAAGTTATAATCTTCATCGTTTGGAACAGGTAATTTACCGTGCGGTGATACCTTATACACAACATCCCAACCCTTAAGATGTTGTTTCGTTTGGCACGCATATGGAAGATAATACACTTGTGTGGCCTGTTGGGCCACAATATGGACATCGTCTCCTGGTAAGGTGGAATCCTATCGAATTTCGACTAGCCCAATATTAGAATGTGTCCGTCTCATAACTTCAGGGTCAAACCAATGACATTTGAATATCACTGGAGTAAGAGGTTTGGAACCATAAAAATTGAGTTCATATATTTCTTCAATTCTTCCATAATACTCGACCTCGTCAAGCCCGGGCGTAAAGACTCCAGAACACGTGGTTTTTCGATTGGGCCGACTTTGGTCGTAGCTTATTGTGCGAAAACGGTATCCATTGACGTCATACCCAGAAAATTTCCTGACCCTATAGGCAAAGCCATTGGCTACTTGTCTCAACTCGGCACTCATAGACGGCTCTCTTTGGCCCTGCAAGTTCAAACACGCTAGATTGTTATATTATTCGCACGTAAGAGCAACTTGAAATGACAAACTAAGCACGTACCTTATGTTTAAACCAGGAAATGAAATCGGGCAATCCATTTCCCGCACCCTTTCTAAGAAGGGTATCATATTCCTGTGGAGTTGGGTCCCTTGATCGACGCCAGAATTTATGAAGAAATTGCTCCATGTATGGCGTCACCTCTTCAAGGTTGGTCAATACATATAGCATGATATGGCACCACTCTTCATGTCTCAGGGTCTTGGTGGTCGAACCACTCGCGCTTCTGAGTTGCCCTCGAAAAATGCTGAGGTTCGATTCATTGCCGCCATCATTGTAACGAGGGGGTGGATTATGCACGCTCGGCAGTTTGTCACCATAGTAAGTTGTTGTGAAGTTTGACACCTCCTCCAGTATGTATGCCTCTGCAATGGAAGCCTTGATTTTGCATTTATTTCTACATTTCTTTCGGATAGTCTTTAGACATCTCTCGATTGGATAGCACCAACGTCCCTGCACGGCCCCCCCATTCGTGCCTCATACGGGAGATGAAGAATCAAATGCTGCATCGGATTGAAGAAGCCGGGTGGAAAGATCTTCTCCAGCTTACACAGTAACACGGGTGCCATCCTTTCCAAGTCTGCAATCATGGTCCGAGCTAACTCTTTTGCACAAAGCTGGCGGAAGAAATAGCTCAACTCTGCAAGCGCTAGCCAGACATGCTCAGGGACATAGCCTCGAACCATCGTCGGAAGAATTCATTCAATCCATATGTGGAAGTCATGACTCTTCATCCCTAAGACTCGCAGAGTAGATAAGTTCACCCCCTACTAAGGTTAGCTGCATACCCATCAGGGAACATTAACATCTTATCCACTGTAGTACTTCCTTCCTCTGGGCCCTGCTCAGGACGAAATCGGCCTTAGGCCTTCTCCATGTCTTACCACCACTAGGCGGCTTCATCTCTTGGTTTGGTCTATCACATAACTCTGCCAGATCCACTCTTGCCTTTACGTTATCCTTTGACTTATCAGGAATCTCCATAATTGTTGCCCAAAGTGCCTCGGCGACATTCTTTTCAGTGTGCATCACGTCAATGTTGTGTGGAAGGAGCAGGTCATCATAATAGGGGAGCCGAGTCAAGCCTAACTTATGTGTCCACATATGTTGCTCACCATATCCCACAAAACCACCTTCTGGGTTGGCCACGAGACCATCTATCTGTTGATGAACTTCGGCACCAGTCACCATTGCAGGTGGGCGGTCTGTCACCACGACACCTTTCGTAAAGTTCTTGATGTCTAGTCGGAATGCATGGTCAGGAGGGAGAAATTGTCGATGTTTATCGAATGACGAATATTTGCCACCCTTCTTCAACCAAATGAACCTAAGAGCTTCCTTGCAAACTGGGCATGGGAACTTACCGTGAACACACCAGGCGCAAAATAGCCCATACGCCGGAAAGTCATGTATGGAGTACTGGTACCAAACATGCATTTTGAAGTTTGTCTTCGTAGCTCGGTCGTACGTCCATACCCCTTCCTCCCAAGCACGGACCAATTCATCAATCAAAGGCTCCATGTACACGCCCATTTTATTCCCCAGGTGTCCAGGAATTATCAACGACACAAATATGTTTTGTCTTTGAAAGCATACGCCGGGGGGGGGGAGATTTATGGGGATAACGAAAACGGGCCAACATGTGTATGGGGCAGCGGTCATTCCATAGGGATTGAACCCATCTGTGGCCAGTGCAACACGAACATTACGAGCCTCTTTGGCTTTCTCATGGTGAATGGCATCAAAGTGGGTCCATGCTTCACCATCGGATGCATGAACCATGTTGTCAGGATTGTATCGTTTGCCTTTTTTGTGCCATGTCATATGTTTCGCGGATTCCTCTGTCATGTATAGACGCTGGATCCTCGGTATGAACGGAAGATGGCGTAGGATTGTCACGGGGATGTCGAGCTGCCTCTTCTGTCCATCACCAGAGTCTACCTCCATGAACCTAGACGATTTACAAATCGGACAGTACTTTGCCTCAGTGTATTCTTTCCTAAATAGGACGCAGCCCTTCGGACAAGCATGTATCTGCTCATACGTCATCTTGAGTGCACGAAGGAGTTTCTGTGCCTCGTACATGCTCTTTGGCAGAACGTGATCCTCCGGAAGCAGGCTGCCAATAACTGTCAACAAACCATCGAAGGCGTCTCGACTCATGCTATACTGCGACTTGAACGCCATTATACGCCCAATGGCATCCAGTTGAGAAACCTTTGTCTTGCCGTGAAGGGGTTTCTGTGCCGCGTCAAACATGTCGTAGAATGCCTTTGCGGTCGCCTCTGGCTCGTCCTCCATACGTCCTTCGGCGAACTGTGCCTCATGATAGTCGTTCAACATGTCCGCTACCCCGACATCAGCATCGTAATCCTCGACGCGTTGTCTCACCACCTCCTCTTTCGTGCGATGCGCTTCACCATAGAAGATCCACCGAGTATAGTCCGGTGTAAATCCATTCTTCCAAATATGTTCTACCATGGCCTTCTTTGTTTTTCTTTTCCTGTTGTCACATTTGCTGCACGAACAAGGGACTAGACTAGCTCATTTAGCAGCTTCGCCAAATGCCCGTTCCACGAAAGCATCGGTCTTCCTAATCCATTCTGGGGTGACATCATTATGTCGAACGCGGCCCGTGTACATCCACTCATGGTCCTCCATCCTCTAACATATATAACCGAGTATAGTTTAATATAGACATGTAATGCATGTACACTACGTTCCTACCTTCTAATAGGTGAGGATAGGTCCTAATCCCACCCGCGGTTGCGTAGATGGAGTTAGTTTTCATGCTCTACTCCGATCCGAGATAGAATTTCAGCAGCACCTCCCCGCTGTTCTCCGGATACACATCCTGGCAGGGAGAGTATACTGTCCGGAGAACAATAGGGAGGTGACGCCAAAACTCTATCTCGGACCGGAGTAGAGCATGAAACTAACACCATCTACGCAACCGCGGGCTGTCCAAAAAACGTGGACAATTCGAAACTGATACATTTGTAGATATGCAAAGATCTGCATATCTACACCGTATCTCTTTCGAACGGGAGACCCCTAACTGGGTTACGTGATCTACGACCATGATGCGGAAATAGAGGTTATACCTAGGGTGGTGGTGGAGTCAGGCTAGTGGGGCTGTGGCGGGTTGGTGCAGTGGCGACGCGACGCGGTGCAGGCAGACCCGCAGCGGCTAGGAAGACAAGTATCTTCTCTGTAAAAAAGAAACACAAGTCTGTTAATACAAAAAAATTGACAGCACCTCCCCTGTACGTTGAGGTTTTTTAAAACCTGCAAATAAAACTAACAGCACGATGGCTGACATGCACACAGTAACAAGTTTATAAATGGTTGGGTGACCTCGGCTTACATGATTTATACATTCTATCATCTAATCAATAATAAATATAAATTGACGCATAAAAAGTTTATACCTCGCGTGGGGGCGACGATGGTACGCGTGGCGTGGCCGGGAGGCGGTGGCAGCGCGCAAAGAGGTGGCTTCCGGCGGCGGTGGTGGCGCGCGGCGTTGGTGGCGGGGGCACGGCGAGGGGCGCGGGCGCGGCGGCGTAGAGGGCGCGCGGCGGCCGAGGGCGTGGAGGGCGCGCGCGGTCGGGCGAGGGGCACGGACGCGGTCGGGCGAGGGCGTAGAGGGCGCGCGTGGTTGGCCGAGGGCGTAGCGGGCGCGGCGGCGGCGGCGGCGCGTGAAAGTGAGAGGGCGAGGGCGCGGCGGCGGGCAAGGTCGCGGCGGCGGGCGGGCAGGCGTCGGCGAGGGCGCGGCGGGCGGACGGGCGGGCGCCGGCGAGGGCTCGGGCGCCGGCGAGGGCGGCCGCGGCTGGCGCGGGCGGACGCGGTGTGGAGGAGGCCGCGGTGGGGCGGCGAGCCGGCGACGGCGTGGGGCAGCGGCGGCAGCGCAAGGAGGCGGCGGCGGGCGCGACAGACGAGAGAGCGAGAGCAGAGAAAGAAGGAGGAAGAATGGCGCGGGCGAAGTATATTCGCCTTCTTTGCCGAGTGTCTGTGATCTGGCACTCGGCAAAGTTTTTTTAATTTTTAAAATAAACTTTGCCGAGTGTCCCCAGGGTGACACTCGGCAAAGATGTGTAAGTTAATCTTTGCCGAGTGTCACCCTGGGGACACTCGACAAAGCATACTTTGCCGAGTGTCAACCATTAGACACTCGGCAAAGTATATTTTTATTTTTTTTTAATTTTGTCTCCCAAAATTTTTGTGGTATGTTCCTACACTATGTAGACCTACATGTATCATTTGTGGACAATTTTAACAGAGTTTTCAATCGTTACTAGATTTAGTTCGTTTATTTGAATTTCTTCGGAAAATTTAGATTTGAACTGCAGGTCACTCGAAACTTGGAAAACCGTGCATGCAAAAATGATATTCATGTTACTTAGCATAAGTTACGACCGATTCCAGGAGCGGACCGGAAACTTCGAGCAACATGCTCACTAAACATGGCCGTGAACTTGCCATCCACATGTTTAAGAATTGTATAAAACACAAACAAAGTCAGAAAATCCTGAAACTTGTCCACGTGTCATGATATCATATGTACAGGCTGCGATAAAAATTTTAGAATGTTTGGAGAAAGTTGTGGGACACTATGTGTAGAAACCTAAGAGAACTACACATGAAATCATAGAGATTCAATGTGGATCTCTTAGGTTTGTACACATAGTGTCTCACAAATTTCTCCAAACATTCTAAAAATTTTTATCGTAGCCTGTACATATGATATCATGACACGTGGACAAGTTTCAGGATTTTCTGACTTTGTTTGTGTTTTATACAATTTTTAAACATGTGGATGGCAAGTTCACGGCCATGTTTAGTGAGCATGTTGCTCGAAGTTTTCGGTCCACTCCTGGAATTGGTCGTAACTTATGCTAAGTAACATGAATACCATTTTTGCATGCACAGTTTTCCAAGTTTCGAGTGACCTGCAGTTCAAATCTAAAATTTCCGAAGAAATTTAAATAAACGAACTAAATCTACTAACGATTGAAAACTCTGTTAAAATTGTCCACAAATGATACATGTAGGTCTACATAGTATAGGAACATACCACAAAAATTTTGGGAGACAAAATAAAAAAATAAAAATATACTTTACCGAGTGTCTAGAGATGACACTCGGCAAAGCCTCCTTTGCCGAGTGCCTACTATGTGGCACTCGGCAAAGAAGCCTCTTTGCCGAGTGCCAGCCGTTGGCTCTCGGCAAAGACTAACGGCCGTCAGCTTTGGGACGGCCGCTGACGGCCCTTTGACGAGAGCCCTCTTTGCCGACTGTTTGACACTCGGCAAACTTGTCTTTGCCGAGTGCCGTCCTGTGTCGAGTGTTCAGCACTCGGTAAAGGGCTCTTTGCCGAGAGCCTAACTTTACCGAGTGTGGCACTCGGCAAAGCCTTCTTTGCCGAGTGCCCGACAAAAGGCACTCGGCAAAGAATACAACACTCGGCAAAGCCTGCGATTCCGGTAGTGAGATGCACCCGGCTTTGTTCCTTGAATCCGGGTGTTACAGAAGTGGTATCAGAGGAAATGTTGACTGTAGGACGAAACCTAGATAGAAATGGACATCCCTTACCTATTTACCTTACTCTGATTCATTCTATACTTACCTTATCTTGATCCTGTCTCACCTTTTGCTGTCATACTCTGATTACTCTTATCTTTTCAACTTTAAGACAAGATGGATTTCACACCTTGGAATCCTACATTTATGAACTTTTTAAGAGATAGGAGACCTAAGATAAAACTAAAACTATTTTCTGTATTAAAAATGTTGGATGATTGTTCTGATGGTAAATGCTTGATTTGCTTCTTTGATTGATTGCAACATTATAGTTGGGCATCTTAGCATGTACCACCATAAGCTAATGTATTAGCTTTAGTGGATAACACACTAATCTACTTAGCTAATAAATTCCCCGCAGTAACATTCCTCGTAATTACTCGCCTTGTCTACAATTCTCCCTTTCTTACCCTGTGTTTCTAACCCAGATGGGCTACCCCTATAGTGTTAGAAGAGAGCACTATAGACGTGATCCTTGGTATGTCATGGTTGAGAAAGGCAACGACAGTTTATACACTGCGCTAAGGGAACCGTAGAACTCACCAGTTCCAAAGGACAAAGATTTGAAGTTGAAGTTGCAGTAACTACCACCATCAGACTAGCGACATTCTTAGATGATGAGAAGTTTGTGGGTGACAACATCCATGCAGTTAGGGATTTTCCGGATGTCTTTCCAGAGGAGTTATTAGGGATGCCACCAGATATGGAAGTTGAGTTGGTCATTGATCTCTTACCTGGGACTGCTCATATTTCTAAACGGCCATACAGGATGTCTGTAGAAGAGTTAAAAGAACTTAAGAAGCAGTTAACGGAGTTACAAGAGGCTGGGTACATTCGTCTGAGTCCCTCACCTTGCGGGAGCACCAGTTCTGTTTGTACAGAAGAAGGGTGGATCACAACGAATGTGCGTGGATTATAGGTCCCTTAATGATGCCACTGTGAAGAACAAGTATTCGTTACCCCGCATTGAAGATTTATTTGATCAAATGAGAGGTGCAAGGGTATTCTCGAAGATTGATCTCCGATCGGGTTATCACCAAATGAAGATTAGGCCATCGGATATACCCAAGATGGATTTCTCGACCCGATATGGTTTATATGAGTTCACGGTTATGTCATTTGGACTAACTAATGCACCAGCTACTTTATGGATCTGAAGAACAAGGTGTTCATGATCTGGATAGATTCGTCGTGGTCTTCGTCAACGATATTATTATTTATTCCAAGAATGATAGTGATCATGAGGAACATCTGAGATTGGTGCTACAGAGGTTACGAGATAATCGACTCTACGCCAAGAACAGTAAATGCGAGTTTTGGATTTCTTGGACATATCATTTCTAATGGAGGGATATCAGTGGATCCTACTAAAGTTAAGGAGATAGTGGTGTGGAGCATACCCACTACAGTTACAGAGATTCAGAGTTTCTTGGGACTTGCAGGATATTATCGGAGATTTATTAAAGGATTTTCTAAGATTGCTAAGCTCATGACCTCGCTTTTGGAGAAGGAAAGAGAATTCAAGTGGGATGAGAAATGCCAAGAGAGCTTTGATCAATTGAAGGAGAGATTGATGTCACCACCAGTATTGATTATGCCAGATCTACGGAAGGGATTTGACATTTACTATGATGCATGTGGCCAAGGACTTGGATGTGTGCTCATGCAAGAAGGACATGTGATCGCCTATGCATCTCGTTAGTTGCGGAAACATGAGTTGAACTACCCCACTCATGACTTGGAACTGGATGCCGTTGTGCATGCACTTAAGATTTGGAGACACTACATTATGGGAACTAAGTGCCAAGTATACACGGATCATAAGAGCTTGAAGTACATATTCACTCAGAAGGATCTCAACCTTAGGCAACGCCGTTGGTTGGAGCTTATTAAGGATTATGATTTAGAGATTCACTATCACCCAGGCAAGGCAAATTTGGTTGCAGATGCCTTGAGTCGGAAGGAGCATGTTCACTCCGCTTTCGTTGTCCAGCTACCCGATGAATTAGCAAAAGATTTTGAGAGGTTCAACTTGGGAATTGTTACACATACGGAAGGAGTTACTATTGAATTGGAACCTACCTTGGAGCAAGAAATTCGTAAAGGTCAGATTGGAGATGCCAAAATCCAAGAGATCAAGGATCTGATAACAGAAGGTAGAGGCCCAGAATTCACAGAAGATGAGCAAGGCACTATATGGTTCAAGGATCGGATCTGTGTTCCCGATATCGATAGTCTTCGGGAAACCATATTGAAGGAGGCACATGATTCAGTTTATTCTATCCATCCTGGTAGTACTAAGATGTATCAGGATTTGAAGCAAAAATATTGGTGGTATGGATGGAAGAGAGATGTGGCTGCACATGTGGCTATGTGCGATGTGTGCCAAAGAGTTAAGGCTGAACACCAGAGGCCAGCCGGACTGCTGCACCCACTGAAGATACCTGAGTGGAAATGGGAAGAGATTAGCATGGACTTCATTGTTGGACTACCCCGCACATCTGCAGGGTATGATTCTATATGGGTGATTGTGGACAGGCTAACTAACGTAGCCCACTTTATTCCAGTGAAGACCACATATTCAGGAGCTAAGTTGGCAGAGTTGTACATGGCACGGATTGTCTGCCTGCATGGTGTGCCAAAGAAAATCGTGTCTGATCGAGGATCACAGTTTACCTCTCGGTATTGGAAGAAGTTACACGAGTCCTTGGATACAAGATTGAATTTTAGTTCGGCTTACCATCCGCAGACGGATGGGCAGACTGAGAGGACTAACCAAGTGCTGGAAGATATGTTAAGAGCTTGTGCCCTTAAGCATGGTGGTAGTTGGGATAAGAGTTTGCCTTATGCGGAGTTCTCTTATAATAATAGCTATCAGGCCAGTTTGAAGATGTCACCGTTTGAGGCTTTGTATGGCAGAAAGTGCAGGACTCCACTGTATTGGGATCAAACTGGTGAAAGGCAGTTGTTTGGACCTGAGATTATACAAGAAGCAGAGGAACAAGTCCAGCAAATAAGGGAGAATTTGAGAACCGCACAGTCCAGGCAGAAAAGTTATGCTGATACCCGGAGAAGACTGCTTGAGTTTAAAGAGGGAGATTATGTCTATTTGAAGGTGTCACCACTCCGGGGTATGAGAAGATTCAAAGTCAAAGGAAAGTTGTCCCCTCGCTTTATTGGACCCTTCTTAATCTTAAAGCGAGTGGGAGAGGTTGCATATCAATTGGAGTTACCGGATCATCTTGCGGATGTTCACGATGTCTTTCATGTATCTCAGCTGAAGAAATGTCTCAGGGTACCTGAGGAGCAACTACCCATGGAAGACCTTAGTGTTCAAGATGATCTGACCTATGCTGAGTACCCCATCAAGATTTTGGATACTTTGACTCGTGTCACGAGGAATAAGATTATAAAGATGTGCAAAGTTCAATGGAATCACCATGGTGAAGATGAAGCAACTTGGGAAAGAGAAGAAGAGCTTCGTATAGATATTCCTCACCTTTTCCCTAGATCTTCCTAAATCTCGAGGACGAGATTATTTTTAAGGGGGGGTAGGATTTGTAATACTCAAATTTGTATACACAGAATACAGAGTGAATTCCTCATTTCATGTGCCATATTTGCATTATAAAAAGAGCACACATGTAATTAAGAAGGATTAATCGAAACAAATAATTCCAAAATAAAATAAAGTGCATCATATTGGAGTTTTTGTTTGTGCACTTAATAACATGGGTAAAAATATATAAATAGAAATATTATAATGAGGGGAAGATTTAGATTAAAACATAAATTTGAATTTGGGGATTAAGAACCTATTTTGAATATTTAAGAATGAGAAATAACAAGGGAAGGAGGAGAAAGAAAATATTATACAAATAAAAATAAATAGATAAAAATATTATAATGAGAGAAATAACAAGAGAAATAACTAGGATTTGAATTTGGATACTTAGCTCAAATGTGAGGATCATGACAGAATTCAAAATTAAATATGAAATCAAGAAAAGGAAAAGTGAAAGGAAAACAAAATACAAAAGAAAAGGGAGAAAACAGTGTTGGGCTCGCGCAGCCGCATTTTGGCCCACTGGGGAAAACCCACTGCGCGGCCCAAGTCTCTGCCTCTCCCCACGCACGCGCCCCACGGGCACTGACAAGTCGGGCCCACGCGTCATATGTCGCTCCTCCGCGCGCGTGACGCGGCGCGGATGACTCGCTGCACCATGGGACCCGCCTGTCATCTCTCCTTCCCGTCAACGCATGTGCCGAACATGGCGGAGCGCGGAGATCTCGCGCAATCCGTTGAGGCACCTCGGCCACGTCCGCGTCCTTAAGGGTAGCTCGACCGGGCTCACCTCTCCCTCCTTGTCCTCCTACACCCACAACCCCCCGCGCGCAAACACAGAGCATCGCCGCCGCACACCACGAGAGAAGAAGCCGCCGCCGTCGAACGCCGGAATCACGGGCACTCGGGCTGCCCTGGTTCAACCTATCGTGGCCCCGTGAACCATAGAAGCTTCTACCGCCTCTGATTGCGCCGTTGCCACCGCTACGCCGGCGCAATTGCACGCCGTGGTTGCTCAGTCAGCGCCGAGCCGCCCTTCGCCGCGTCTTGGCCTCTGCGTGACCCGATCCTCCGGTAAGACCCCTCCAGCGTACTCGCCATCACTTTCGCATCGCGTAGGAGCTTCCAGATTTGAAAATAGTGACCTAGGGCGCTGGATGGTTGATCCCCGGCCATGGCCGCCACCGTGATTTCGGGCGGCGCCGCCGTGTGCCGCTGGTGTGGGGAGAACCTGCGTTAGCCGTTGATCTCCCCGTGTTCGGCTCAGATTGGTGGCCGCGTACCCTTTCACAGCTTATGATCTGTGCCATTAGATTTAGATCCGACGTCCGATAGTTGCGGGCCGTTTGATCGGGATCGGGCGCTCGGAAATCAATCTGGACGTTATAAAATCCGTGGCGTTGATTTCTAATCAGACGGCCGAGATCTTGAGATACCCCTTCGGCCTTAGAATCTTGCATAAGAGCCCCTGCGGTTAATCGAATTAGAACCCGCCGTCCATGTCAGGGAAATTATGAGTCATAGACAGATTTGCACCCCCTGCGCTTCACAGTATTTGGCGCCCAATTCAGAGACCCGAGAAATACAATAAATAAGTATAGAAATTGATTTTTAATGTATAAATAATTGCTAGAAAATTGCTAAATTCATAGAAAATTCATATGAACTCCAAATTGATCCATTTCAATTTCTAAAATTTTGTAATATTAATGTTAATCACCTGGAGTCTCTGTTTTGGCATGAAAACAGTAAGAAAATTTATTTCTCATTTAATTCTATTTCAAGCACATTAAACCTTAGGAAATTCATAACTTGAAATCTATAACTCCAAAATTGATGATTCCAGTTCCTATGATCTCATTTTAATGTGTAGATTTTTACTGTATATTTTATTCATCTGTTTGATGTGATGTTAATTTATGTTATACTATGTATGTATTGTGTTGATGCGAGTAGACGAGCAAGCCACTGTGGAATCTGAGGTTCAACAAGTAGAAGTAGCTGAGCAGGAGCTCGTTGAAGGCAAGTTGTGCCCTTGATCACTTACTTTTTCCCAGCCATGTTCTTATTAATTATAATGATCTGCATAGGTTAATTTTGATGGGATCCTTTAGGTTACCCCAGTTTTGGTTATCTTTATACCTTGTTCACCCCTGAAATATTTTTTGGGTAGTACCTGCTATTGCTTTATATGGATTTGGGTATGAAGATACACTATTCATGATTATTCTGTTATTATCTTGTTATTATTACTGTTCATGTTAAGATTATTAAATTAATGGGAACATGGAGCGACCACCCGGGAAAATTGTGCTACCACAAGGGTTTAATGGGACGCCCTTAGCTGATTAACTAGAAAAGCTAGTGGAGGTCTTCCTTACCCGAAAGGGGCAAGGGCAGTAGGGGAGTGGTCAGTGTAGGGAGGTCCTTGGGTTGATTTTGCTGCGATGGCGGTCAGGCGAGGGATTCCTGCACTGGAGCTTCCTATAAACTATAGCGGGATTTCTGAAGCTAGTGGAACTTTGTAAAGGCCTCGTAGTGTTACCCTGCCTCGCCTCCTCGGTAGAGGTGTATGGGATTGGCCGTCTCTTGGCAGATGGGTAACATGACTTGTGGGTAAAGATGCGCAACCTCTGCAGAGTGTAAAACTAGTATACTAGCCGTGCTCACGGTCATGAGTGGCTCGGACCCTCACATGATTAATTATGGAACTTAAATTCAATTTGACATTTGCATCGCATTTGGGATTATTTTACTATTACTTTTCTTTATTATTATTAAGGTTTGGTATTTACTTACACTTAGTAATTGCTAATAAAATTTTGACCAACTTATAAAAGCAATGCTCAGCCTTAGCCTTTATTTCATTGATCAGCCTTACACTTCATGAACTCCCACCTTTGGTGAGTTCATGCCACATTATTCCCCACGACCTATTGAGCTATGAACGTATGTGAGCTCACTCTTGCTGTCTCACACCCCCCCACAGGAGAAGAATAGGTGGTTGAAGAGGAGCCGCCTAACACTGAGGCATTCGACTTGATCTAGGTGGCGTTTCTCAGTTGACATTGGCGCCGACGATCCTTAGTTTGTTTTATGGTTATTCATTTATTTTGTAATAAGACTTACGCTATGTAATAAGTACTATGATGTTTTGTGACATTTATCTCTATACACTCTATTATTATATATGTTGTCTTCTTTGGCGCATGTATGAGATGCACCCGACTTTGTTCCTTGAATCCGGGTGTTACAACTGCCATGTTAGAAACGTTTGATAAATATTGGGAAAATAGGAACAATATCATGGTTATTGCTACAATCCTTGATCCTAGGTTTAAAATGAGATATATTAAATGGTGCTTTGGTCAGCTTTATGACTTGACTAGGTGTGAAAAAGAGTTTCATGAGATCAGCAAAGAGTTGGAAGGGTTGTATAAGAAATATGATTTGATGTATCGCCAAAAGATGGATAAGGGTAACCTAAGCACTCAATCATCCTCTTCATCAATGGGTACAAATAGTTCACTGTCAGTTGTAGTTCCAGATGAATTTCAGAATTATTTGGAGTCTAGTGCAACAGAAGGTTCAAAATCAGAGTTGCTTATCTATTTAGATGAACCAAATGTGCCATCAAATGATAAGAATTTCAGCTTGCTTCGCTATTGGCAACAACATGCTCATTGGTTTCCAATAGTCTCTAGTATGGCAAAGAGATTTTTGGCTGTCCTAGCAAGTAGTGTATGATCAGAATCCACATTTAGCACTGGAGGAAGAGTGGTTGATGATTATCGAAGTTCTTTGAAGCCTTCAACAGTTCAAGCACTAATTTGTGCATCTAGTTGGATAAGGGGCTCTCAACATGAGAAAAGTGCACCTATACTTGTGGTATTGTTGGGGGCCTTCGTCTCCCGAAGGTCCTCAAAAACATGATTAACAATGTTTTCCAAGTGAAATATAGGAATAGGAACCTTTGGACTTGGAACGAAGCTGTCCACAATATGGAAAGCATGATCGGGACGAAGGTCGAATCAATTCCAAAGCTATGCGCGAGGAAGCTTCGGCTCAATAGCAGAAAAAGGAACCGACTTAAAGAGGAAAAGGCTATTTAGTCCTCGATAGATTGTCCTTAAGTCAATTGTAAACATGAAGGGCATGGATGTAATTTCATACAGGCTTCGCCCTGTGCCTATAAATAGATGAACAGTACCCCCGTACTGTTCACGCTGACTTGTATTCGCTTGTGTGTCACGCTTGGACTTTTACCTTCTGTCAAGCCAAAGGTATAAATGTAATTAAATATTGTTTCTGTTTATCCATAATAATGTAAAGAAGAGATAGTAAATAATATCATATGATTATTCATATTGTCTCTTATGTTTCATATGCTTCTTCTTTCATTAATATATGCTGCGGTGATGAAGGTAAGTCCTTCATGACCTTCGTCTGAGGATCATTATATCTTAAGGGAGATAATGCTTCGAAGGACGAAGAGTATTAACATTTAACATTTTATGTTGCCTTGTTCTTAACTCATAGCATTTGAGAACAAGTCCCCAACATTGGCGCCCACCTCTGGTGTACTCACTTCCATAATCTTCGGCAAAGCATCAACCTTCGTCATGCCGCCGAAGAAGATAACAGTGCCAGGGGCTGCACTGTAGCCACTGGACACAAACCAGGAGACTCGCTCTCTTCGAGAGACCAGAAGCCAAAAGAGAAAGGCCACCAGTCCAACAATTCGGGAGGAGGAGTTGGACCAGGAGATCAGGGACATGGAAATCATCCACCAGCAGGTGCAAAGGAAAAAGGAGAAGATGGCTCAGCTGGTCGATCTTCAAAGGAAGATCGATGAAGCTACTGAGGAAGTGCGTCATCTTACTCAAGATGATCATGATTGAAGGCCCCAACACAGGGAGCTTCATTAAGAGAGCTCATTCAACGAAGATGAATGGTACGATGATTTTAATCATGGTACCTTTACTTTTGATGATGTTTCTCCTCTGGCAGCAGAATTGCAGGCTATCCCATGGCCACAATCCTACAAGCCACCCCAGCTACCCATGTACGATGGGCACTTGGACCCAAAGCAATTCTTGATGAGCTATGAGGCAACAATATCCTCATACAGAGGCAACACAGCTATCATGGCAAAGTCCTTCGTCATGGCAGTCCGAAACGTGGCCCAGACATGGTATTCTTCTCTTCGTCCAGGGACAATCACGTAATGGCAGAAGCTCAAGAACATGCTGGTTACCAGTTTTCAAGGCTTTCAGACGAAGCCAGTCACAACTCAGGCCTTGTTCCAGTGCACACAAGACCATGAGGAATACCTTCAGGCGTATGTCCGAAGGTTCTTGCGACTGAGAGCACAAGCGCCCACAGTGCCCAATGAAATTGTCATTGAGGCCATGATCAAGGGTCTTCGGCCAGGTCCTACGGCTCAATACTTCGCCAGGAAATGACCCCAAACTCTGGAGAAGCTGCTTCAGAAAATGGATGAGTACATCCAGGGTGACAATGACTTCCGACAAAGAAGGGAGGAAGCTTACAGATTTTCTGAGATGACTAGGGGCTTTGGAGGGAGAATCCACCCTAGGCATGTCAGATCAATCTACAGCTCCAGTCAAAATGACGACAAAGGAAGCCAGCTTCAGAGGCCACATCACACCTCACAGTCTTCGGGGACAGCAGGAAAGCTCCTTCAGGCCACTAGCTCCAAGGGACAGAGACGGCAGGGGCTTCGTTGGAAGATATGGGGATCAGCCCAGAAAAATTTATTGCTTATTCTGTGGTGAGGACAAAGGCCACACTACAAGAACCTGCCAGATCACTATTCTGAAGCAAAAAGAGATTGCCGAAGCTGAAGCTCGGCAGAATCAGCCGAAGCAAGTCCTACATACTGCTTTGTGCCACTCTCCCTACATATCAGAATATGTAGGCAACCAACCTGCAGCTTCTGTTGCTTCGGCAAGCCATTCACAGGCTTCTTGGCCCCAGCTCCCACCGCCACCACTACTGCAACCTACTTATTCCCGAAGCCAGCAGCCAGAAGGGCACCAACACTCCCAACAACAACGTGAATTCAGGGAGGAATCCGAAGCTCGTACAGTCAATAGTACTGTACCAGAATCGAAGCACATATACTAAGTGATATCCTGCTTCTGAAATACTTTTATGTTCTATGCCATTTTTCTTTTTAGTAAGGAACAAGCAATGTA
Source organism: Zea luxurians (assembly GCA_029449295.1). Taxonomy (NCBI): domain Eukaryota; kingdom Viridiplantae; phylum Streptophyta; class Magnoliopsida; order Poales; family Poaceae; genus Zea; species Zea luxurians. The sequence goes on along the minus strand of JAOPSE010000003.1, from coordinate 106,521,360 downwards.
AATTTAGTTTTAATTTCTTGTAATGATTTTGCTTCTATCAGAATGAAATATATCTTCTTCACAGATTTACGAAGCTCAAAAATCGTTCCTAAGGGAGTGCAGAGCTAAACTTGTCGAAGCTACAAAAAAGTCGTTCCTAAGGGGGCGCAACGTAAGCTTTGAGCTCAAAAGTCGTTCCTAAGGGAATGCAGAGCCTAAATTGCTGAAGGTACAAAAAGTTGCTCCTAAGGGAGCGCAGCGTAAGTTTTCTGCTCAAAAGTCGTTCCAAAGGGAATGCAGAGCCAAATACCGCCGAAATATAAGGCGAAGAAGTTCAAAAGTCGTTCCTAAGGGGATGCAGAACTTATACCACCGAAATAGAAGGCGAAGAAGTTCAAAAGACGTTCCTAAGGGGATGTAGAACTTATATCACCGAAATAGAAGGTGAAGAAGCTCAAAAGTCGTTCCTAAGGGGATGCAGAGCTTGTGTGTTCCAGTGTGGGCGTGTGGGTGTGTGTCTTCGCATCATATCATCACATCATTTCGCATAACATCACATCATACGTCATATTGCATCAATGACACGAGAATTGAATATGAAGCTGATCTTCGGCAAATGCTTCGTCAAAATAAAAAGGTGCTAAGGCACGAAGTAAGTTTCGGGAAATACAGTTTTATCAGCCTTGTCACAAGAAGGGATATTTCTTTACAAAGCATGGATATCTTTCTTTACGAAGTATGGATCTTTTTCTTTATGAAGCATGAAAAGAAGGGAAGGTGTTTTTTCGCTGAAGGCTTAAAACGGGATGTGTGTAAATTTCATCCATCGCAAAGAAATAAACTGCAATAATTTACATATTCGATTCAACATTACACACTCCAAATATTACATAGTTTTGTTACAGTAGAAACCTAATCTTCCTTCATTTGTTATATACATCAAGCTTTTCAAAATGTTTATTACAATAAAATCTATTCCTCTTTAAGGACTTTCTCTGCAACTTCATTCAGCAATTTGTTGACGACTTCGTCAATAATGGATTCAGCCATGTTTATGATGTCCAGCCCTTCCTTCATTTCTGGATCAGCTAGGGGATCGAACGGTTCTGGTGGCAGAGATAATTCAGCTGAAGTAGGAAAAATTAATTAGTTCAAAGCCACAAAAACAAATGTCGAAGCTAAAAACCAAAAAATAATACATATACGCTTTTCGCGTTCTACAGCTTCTTCAGCTCGCCTTGCTTCTGCTCGGGCGTCATGGGTTTCTTTTTCACTTTTCTTTATAATTGCATGGGCCATCTCTCGGCTACCATTCACCCAGACATCATTGTAAAATTTCCCGCCCATCAAGGTTGCTTCAGCTGAAGGATCCTTCGTATCATCTACGGAGAAGGCAGCTTTGGCCTGGGCTACGGCTTTAATGTGATCACATCCCGCCTTCTCCAAGATGGCTGAAATTCCCCACGCACCGAAAAACACGCAAACATCCCCGCTCACTCAAAATTTCTTCGAAGGTTTCGGCTTCTCCACTTATCCATTCAACAACGCTTTCGGGGTTGCCTCGTATGAAGTTTTCTTTAGCAGAGTAGGCACCCACTTTGGCGAAGCTAGCTTTTATTTTCTTCACGCAATCCAAGGATTTCTCAAAGCACCATTCCTTGGATGTGCGAAGTTTTTCAACATTTTTCTCTAGATGATTTTTCCAATATTCGCTAATTTTTTGGTTAGCCTGTGCGAGTGCGTAGTTTTCCTTAGCTTCGGCTAGTTGCCTCCGAAGGTCTTCAATTTTAGTTTTTTGGGCTTCGGCCTGAGCTTTGAAACTAGCTTCGTCTTCCTTCACTTTGTTTACCAATGAAATTAAGATTTTGTCTTTTAAAGACCTTCGTTTCTCAATTCAATCACCTCTGAACGAAGGTTATTCAGAGCTATTGTATAGCCTTCGTCTTTAGTATTATTCTGTGCCCTCAGGGCATTGCTAAGAATCATGCCCTGTAACAAAAGAGAAGAAAGAATTGAGCATGACAAATAAAATACATCATTCTCAGATTCAAAGCTAACTTCTATACCTTTATACTGTTGTATGCTAGGCTGTCAGCAAGATCATCCTTCGACAAAATTGAAAGACCATCTTCTTGCTTCGGGAATCCCATGCTCTTACCCATCTCCCGGCAAACAGATATTTCTTTGTTGTCCGGGAGACAGTATAAGAAGTCGTCATCATTAGTGCCATTAAACACTAAATCTCCCTTCGGATATTTCAACTTTTGCGCATAGTGTCTGGCTTGCAGAATTTCTTCTTCGGACATTTTCTTCCCCGAAGCGTGTCGAATGATGTAGTCAACATTTTCGATCGGAGCTTCGGGAGTAGGAGTCTCGATTTTTTCAGGTGCAATCCGCCCTGCTGTTTTTTCCTCAGGCACGGCAGGCTTCACCGTGGTGGGCGCTGAAGGCCCAGCTTCGGCTTCAGCCTGAGTTTTTGTAGCTTTGGCTTCTGCTTGCCCAGTTTCGGCTTAAGCTTGCACTTTGGCAGCCTCAACAACTTTCTTTGTAGGAGCAGGGCTCAAGGCCTTTGTAGTCTCCAGCACAGCATCCAACACGTTGGCCATCCTCCTTCTCTTAGGAGTTGCGACAGAAGCCTTTTGCACCTTCGGCAGTTTTGCCTCTGTCGGAGGGCTTAGAATCTTTGGCATTTTTATTATTTCTTCAACCTTTGGCTCTTCAGCCTTATCAACCTTATCTTCGACTGGCTCGACTGTATGCGCCTTCGGCACTATGGTCGGCTATTCAGCGCTCTGTGCAATCGGAGAAGTTTGTGCTGCTTTGGCTGCTGAAGAGCACCCTGCACCAAATTCAGGCACTGCGGCCGGCTCAATATAACGCGGCCGATGGGTCAGAACCTTCTCCTTTTTGCTCTTCGGCACAGGCTCAGCTGGGGTGACCGAAGCGGCAATCTTCCTCTTTTTCTCTTGCCCTCGCAGCGGGTAGCGGTAATCAGGGTATACGAAGCCAATAGCATCAAATACCCTGTTTAATCTTTTCTTGCCCTGACCTCCAAAGGCTATGGATAGAGCATTATCTTCGGACTTGGAGTACGCTCCAAGTAGCTCATCGCTAATAGCTTCGATGCACTTCAGGCAATCGTCGTTTGGCTCATCAAACTTCTCCCTAAATCTGAAGGTATACTTCAGTCGGACCAGACCACCATTACTAGAATCGGCGGTGGTCTCCTTCGGCATATCCCAGCTTTCCACAAGTGGCCATATCCTGAACGATATATGCTCTTGAATCAAATCTCTTGTGCCAATGAAGACACAAACAGTGCTAAAAGCCCTCTAGCATGCTTCAACAGCGTCATCAATTTCCACCTTTGGCCTTCGGAGGCCGAAGCGAGACAAGATGGGGCGCTGGATGATTTCTTTGATGTCTTCCCTTGCCTTTAAATCATTTTTAACATAAAACCACTCCTCCATCCAGGCTCCGGGCCATCTCTTCCGGAATGTTGGCACCGGGTGGCTTGCGTTGGGGCGAGCAACAAATCCATAACAACAGAAGTTGTTGTGGTACTGTTCCTTGCCAGTAGCCTTCGTCTCATATAAAAGCTCATGCATACTACAGAAGCACTTTGCGCTTGGCTCCAGCCCCTGACTTCTTACAGCCCAGACGAAAATCCCCATCCTAATAATAGCTTCGGGGGTGATCTGATGAAGGAAGATCTGATATATCTTCAGCACTTCAACCACAAACTTGCTCAAAGGGAACCGAAGACCAGCCTTAAAAAAGCTTCAGTAGATAACAACTTCATCTTCCTCAGGGGCAGGGGCAGTGTTGTCTCCGCTAGCTCCCATGATAGACATATCACGAAAGTACCTCCCTCTCATGTTGTCAAGATGACTCTGTTTAATAGTTGATTTTCTGAAGACAGTATGGCTTGGTCGCCAGGGCCGGTCTTCAGAATCTTCGTCTCCACTCTCCACATCATAACTATCACTATCATCAGTATCTTCAAACAAACCTTCTAGAATCTCTTTAGTAATCTTCTCTGTGTTTGTTTTTGACATAGACTCAACAAACCCGGCGATAAAAGGATCCGCAGTTTTCTTTTCTTCAAACGACTTCGTCTCTTCAGTTACCTTCATTTCCGCAGTTATTTCCTTTTCCTTAGTCATCTTCTCCTCAGACATGGTGAAAACACGTTCCTAAACTGAAGCTCAAAAAGCTTGAAAATCAGGCGAGAGCTAGAGAGCAAGAGCTAAAAATTTGAGAAAATAACGCAAATGGCAGAAATGGCGTATAGAATGCTGTCGGCGTGGGTTCATATTTATACGCCTAGTGTGTTGCAACTTGAAGGGCCCCGTCTGTCATTGACTATTGCTGTTCTAGCAAAGGGAAGGTGTTTTTTCGGACCTTCGGCTTAAGGCCTTCGTTTACGTCGCAGTCTAAATTCGTTATTATAACAAATTAGTACTGGGAGGAGCTACTGTTGGGGGCCTTCGTCTCCCGAAGGTCTTCAAAAACATGATTAACAATGTTTTCCAAGTGAAATATAAGAACAGGAACCTTTGGACTTGGAACGAAGCTATCCACAATATGGAAAGCATGATCGGGATGAAGCTCGATCGGGACGAAGGTCGGATCAATTTCTAAGCTATGCGCGAGGAAGCTTCGGCTCAATAGCAGAAAACGAACCGACTTAAAGAGGAAAACACTATTTAGTCCTCGATAGATTGTCCTTAAGTCAATTGTAAACATGAAGGACATGGATGTAATTTCATACAGGCTGCGCCCTGTGCCTATAAATAGATGAATAGTACCTCCGTACTATTCACGCTGACTTGTATTCGCTCGTGTGTCACGCTTGGACTTTTACCTTCTGTCAAGCCGAATGTATAAATGTAATTCAATATTGTTTCTGTTTATCCATAATAATTCAAAGAAGAGATAGTAAATAATATCATATGATTATTCATGTTGTCTCTTATGTTTCATATGCTTCTTCTTTCATTAATATATGCTGCGGTGATGAAGGTAAGACCTTCATGACCTTCGTCTGAGGATCATTATATCCTAAGGGAGATAATGCTTCGAAAGACGAAGAGTATTAACATTTAACATTTTATGTTGCCTTGTTCTTAACTCATAGCATTTGAGAACAAGTACACAACAGGTATGTAGCGCTATATTTCTTTTAACTTTTGTTTTATTTAATGCTGATGTGTCATGTGTGGACTATTCAGGAGGGATATGATGGTGATATCGAGTTTGTGGAGTTCCCTAAGGGTGTGGTGGCAAGCAATTAGTAAGTATAATAGCTACCAAAATCAATAGCGTTGTATTGATTTATAAACTATGTTAATATATAAAGTTTTCTATAGGACGAAGGAAGATGTGCTAATGGAGTAATGGGGAGAAGAAGTGGTGGTGGATGCTGACAGCCTGAGTGCCTTAACATGCTGTTTAGACTTTTGCCTTTTTGGTTGGATGCTGCTAGGTGCTAGCTTATGACTTTTAAGTCAGACATATAGTCAGGATTTAGGAACTCAGGAGCTGTAGCCTTTTGCCCTTTTGGTTGGATGCTGCTAGCAGGTGCATGTATAAATTCTGGTTAGTGGTTACTGCTGTACTGCATTACTGGTTAGTTGGTTGTAAATTCTGGTGGTTAACTAGTTAGTTGCTAGTTGGTTGTAAATTCTGGTGGCTACTTTTGTAAATTAAGCCATGAACTGATGTTGTGATGCATGAAGCCACGGACTGATGCATGGTTAGTAGTGTTTAGTTGGTTGTAAATTCTGATGTTGTGATGCTTGTGTCAGCCTATCACCTGTGAACTATGATGAAAAGTACTAATATTGAAACTGTGACAATAATTGTCTTCTAGCTCGTGAGCCAAATGAGCCAGCTCGAGCTCATTAACGAGCCGAGCTGCTCTTCTGGCTCATTTCCTTAACGAGCCGAGCCGAGCTGGCTCGATATCTAGCCCTACCTCCACCAGCCGTATTAAATGTCTTGCTGCCCCAACAACCTAACATTCATTGCTTTGAGCTTGCAAGTCCATATTGCATAGTGAGGTGATTAGCAAAATCATGATCTCATGTCAGGACCTCATTAGTGCAAGAGAGAGCCACCTAGAGCACACACTGCATGCATTAGGCTTCTCTTGGTCAAGTGAAAGTCTATGTCTTTTGCATCACCTAGATGGCTCGGTGGCGATTGGAGCGCACTGATCGCCCCGGAGGATTTGTTGGTGACTGTCACACCCGGTTTCAGAAGGCAAACCGAATGCGAACTATGTATGTGCCAGGATCAGAATTCACGTACACAGCGATTACATAAATGAACATCATCGCATAGTGCTCGAATAATAACATAAAAGAGTATTAACTTATTACATCACGATGTCAGAGACATCCACATAGTCATCAACTCAACGGGTAAATCAAAGTGCTAAGCAAAACGCAGTAAAGATAGGGCCTTCACAGGCAGCTGACTCGGGGTTGCCGCCAACCCACACCTAGAACTCGTCGTAGTCTTGGAACTCCTGGAAGTCTCCTTCCACGGCTTCATCTTCTCTTGAGCAGTGGTTGCAATGTGGACAACCTGGTGTTTTGTGGTAAAGCAAGGATGAGTACACATCAACGTACTCAGCAAATGGCCCGTTTGGCTGAGGTTAGGCTCAAGCAGTTGCTTTTAGTTGGTCAGGTATTTATTGTTAGTAGAAGCCAGATTTTATCATAAAACCCAAGTTATTATCCCAAAAAGTACCTCCTTAGAGAGGAAATACTAGAATTCATAATTAAAGTCACCATCTTTAACCATCATCATTAAAGTCATCATCTGAGGTGTATCCGGAGTATCTCTAATCAAAGAGGATCCCAAGGCTGCTCTTAACCGTGAGCACGGCTGATATAATAGTTTCATTACCCTCTGCAGAGGTCGCACACTTTACCCGTGAGCCGTGATTCCCGTTTTGCCCAGGGATCATGACTCCCCATTGATCACTTCCTAGGTGGTCCGGCAGGGTATCACTACATAGCTTTTATAAAGATTCCCTAGAGGTCCTAGCCGCACGTTAGGTTTCTCCAGTTTGATAAACACAGTACCTCTCCTCGAAGGGGGGGGCGACTAACAAAAGCAAAACGAAAGAACCTCGGCACCCAGCCTCGGCAGAGCAAGCACTGTGCCTGGACCCCATTGACGGCACGACGGCGAAGCAACTACACCTCTAGTTCCTCTAATTAATTAGCTAAGGGCCCCCCATTGCACCCTCATGGTTGCACTGTTATCCCGGGTGGTCTCTCAACGAACAGGTCCTTACGGAGAGGCACTCGAGAAACTGCTCGAGCCCCCTTGGATGCCACAAGTACAACATCATAATAAAGAAAGGAAACCACGTATCATTGGTAAATCTCATCATGTTCATTGATTAGTGTTGAGCAATGGCATAAAGCTAAACAATAATAATAATCCAACCCAAATAGGTAAACAAGGACATGGATAACAAAAGCTAGTCAATCCTTAGGTATAAATATATAAATGCGGGGAGTGAATTATAGACTTGCATAGGACATAGATAGGTCAAGGGACACTTGCCTTCGCCAAGCTGCTGCTGCTCAGGGTCTTCTCCTCTAATTCCCTCAGACTCCACGAACGGCCCGATATCTACGGAGTGCAAACATACACCCAACATTCTTGAAACGGAAGGAAACAATACACCATACAACAATATAGATCAAATAAATATGCACGCGACATAGAATTCGCGTCTACGACTACGCGAGAAAGGAACTGAGACGACCGACGCTACGGTCGAGGGATATCACGTTTAAACTAAGCGGATTTGAGTTATAATATTTAATTCGGCTTAATCATATTGACAGACATTAATCATATGCCAAGTAAAATTATTACTTAGTCCCAATTAGTTTGCTACTCGAATAACCGTTGTTTAAATATGTATTTAATTAGCGCGAGCTACTCTAGGTGAGGCGAATTATTAACGTGCAAAGAAGCGCACGACGATGCGTGCGAATGGCACGTGCAACGCGCGCGAACGGCACGCGACGATTTAATGCGCGAAGCGCGGGCGAGAGACGCGAATGCACACGGGGGGGGGGGGGGGGGTAGACGAGGGGTAGACGAGCGTGGACGGAGTCCCGTCGACGCACTGCGCATAAGCGAACTCGAGTGCGTGCACTAGTTGCACGACGACGGCTGCGAGAGCACGGTTAGGCGCTGCGCACGCGCGATTTGACGTGCACGACACGGCTAACAGCGAGCCCGAGGCATGGCGAGGGTAGACGAACGGCCGGGGCGGGCTGCAGGGACGTCAGCGGGGTCGGGCTCAGTGGTTCGACCACCTTAGCTAGCCACAGCGGCCACGACTAGTCGGGCATGGGGTGCTGGGCGCACGGCGAGCGCGCTGGCTTGGGCCTGGTTCGGCCGCGCTAGCAGCGCGCCAGCGGCCAGGAGCATGGGGACGAGGCTGGGCGTAACGAGCGCGCGACGACTCGGCCGTGGCGCACAGGGGGCGAGGCTCGCCGGCGAAGGGGGCGTGGCTGCTGCAGCACTAGGCGCCGACGCGGCTGGGCGTGCTTGCGGCCAGAAGAGGAGAGGTGAGGGCGGTCGAGCTGGCTCAACCGAGCTCCGGCCATGGCGCGCGAGTACCACGCCGAGAGGAGAAGAGCAGGGGAGAGAGGAAGGGGGCGAGCTCACCTCGGCGGCGTGGTGAGGCAGCAAGGTACAGCGAAGACGCTGCGCACGCGGGCTCCGGCGACCCGCACGACGACGGCAGCGGCTGCACTCCGGGCGGGGCGCGGCTTCGACGGCTGTGCTGGCGAGGCGGAGGGCGAGGTCGAGGCGAGGAGAGGCGGCGGTGGGCGAGAAACTGGGCGGGAAGCACGAGCGGTTCGGTTTTGGAAGCGCCGTGGGCGGTTGTTCCTCTGGGATCTCGCACAGACGGTTTGGGGAAGATGCACAGTGGGCGTTGGCTCCCTGACGCGTGGGCCCAGTTGAGCAGGCGGCGGTGGGCGCTGGGCGCTCCACGCGTGATGCGCGGTCGTGCGCGCTGGGCGCGCCGCGGTTGGGCCGCGTGGGCCGGCGCGGGGCGGGGACGCGGCAGGCGCGCGCTAGGCCGCCTAGGCGCGCGGTCGCGGGGGCTAGCGCGGAGCTGGGCTGCGGTCGCGTGGGCCCAGGAAAGGAGAAGGTGGCGTTGGGCCGAGCGGGGGGAAAGAGGGGGAGAAGGGGGCCGGGGTGGGCCGGCCGAATGGGCCAGGGAAGGGGGGGGAAAGCTGATTTCCTTTCTCTTTTTCTTTCTCTATTTCTATTATTTCAGTTTGACATCATGTGAAAATCATTGATTAAATGAAAGATCAAGCAAACCATTCATCAAACAAAAATAAATGCCTTCCAGCATGATGCAACAACCATTGTTTCCCTTAGGGTTTTTATTAAAACCTGAACTTGGTGGATATTATAGAAGAAATTTTTATACCCCTAGATTCAGGGTGTTAGAAACCTATCCCCCTTAAAAGAATCTCGCCCCGAGATTCAAGGTTGGTCAGCAAAGAGTTCAGGGTATTTGGCTTTCAGATCATCTTCTCGTTCCCAGGTTGCTTCTTCCTCAGAGTGGTGACCCCATCTGACTTTGCACATTCTGATATGGTGTTCCTCCGGGTGACTCTATCTGCAATCTCCAGAATCTGCGTTGGCTTCTCTATGTATGTCAGATCCTCTTGGACCTCCAAGTCCTCCACTGGCAACTGTTCTTCTGGTACTCGCAGACACTTCTTCAATTGCGACACATGGAACACGTTGTGCACTACCGATAGACTTTCTGGTAGGTTGAGCTGGTAGGCCACTTCTCCACGCTTTGCTTGAATCTGATATGGTCCAACGTACCGGGGCGCTAACTTGCCCTTGACTCCGAACCTTCTGACTCCTCTGATAGGCGACACCTTCAGATAGACATAATCTCCCACTTCAAAACTCAGTTCTCTTCTTCTTATGTCAGCATAGCTTCACTGCCTTGATTGTGCTATCTTCAGATTCTCCCGAACCATTTTGATATTCTCTTCGGCTTCAAGCAAAATGTCGGGGCCAAACACCTGTCTCTCTCCAGGCTGGTCCCAATGCAGCGGAGTCCTACAACTCCGTCCATAGAGCGCCTGAAACGGTGACATCTTCAAGCTGGCCTGGTAACTATTGTTGTAGGAGAATTCTGCATAAGGTAACCTTTTGTCCCATCCTGACTTGTCTTGCAACGCACAGGCTCTCAACATATCTTCTAGGATCTGATTAGTTCTTTCAGTCTGACCGTCTGTCTGCGGGTGATAAGCCGAGCTGAAGTTCAAATGTGTGCCCAAGGCTTCTTGTAGCTGCTGCCAAAAATGAGAGGTGAACTGTGTTCCGCGATCTGACACTATCTTCTTCGGCACACCATGTAGGCAGACTATCCGGGACATGTATAACTCGGCTAATGTTGCTCCGGTGTATGTTGTCTTCACAGGTATGAAATGGGCCACCTTTGTTAAGCGGTCCACAACCACCCGGATGGAATCATAGTCGGCCCGGGTACGAGGTAGGCCAACTATAAAATCCATCCCGATCTCATCCCACTTCCACTGAGGAATTTGCAATGGCTGCAACAGTCCGGCGGGCTTCTGATGCTCTGCTTTGGTTCTTTGACAGCTATCACAGATGGCGACATATTCTGCGATTTTTCTTTTCATGCCATACCACCAAAACCTCCTTTTTAAATCCTGATACATCTTCTCACTTCCAGGGTGTATGGAGTAGGCTGTCTCATGAGCTTCCTTGAGGATCAGCTCCCGAATATGTTTGATGTCGGGAACACACAATCGGTCCTTGAACCATATTACTCCCTCTTCATCCTCTCGAAAGTCTTTGCCTTTTCCTTCTAAAATCAGTTGCCGGATCTTGCTGGTGTTTTCATCATCCTTCTGCCCTTCTTTGATCTCCCGCTCTAGGGTGGGCTCTAATTCCACCGTTACTCCTTGTGTACTGTTCAGAAAACCGAGACTCAGTCTATCGAACTCCTTGGCTAACTCATATGACATTGGGTACGTGGCCATCATATTGACTTGACTCTTCCTACTCAGAGCATCTGCAACAACATTGGCTTTGCTTGGATGGTAATGTATTTCCAACTCGTAGTCCTTGATCAATTCCAACCATCTTCGTTGCCTCATGTTTAACTCTGACTGGGTGAATATGTATTTCAGACTTTTGTGATCTGTGTAGATGTCGCACTTCTTCCCATACAGGTAATGTCTCCATGTCTTTAAAGCATGAACCACTGCTGCCAACTCTAGGTCGTGTGTGGGATAATTTCTCTCATGGATCTTCAGCTATCGAGATGAGTATGCTACGACTCTTCCTTCTTGCATTAGCACACATCCCAATCCGGTGTAGGAAGCATCGCAGTACACCGAGAATGGCTTGTGGACATCAGGCAGAACCAACACAGGTGCTGTAGTCAATCTATCCTTCAGTTCTTCAAATGCCTCTTGGCACTTTTGGGTCCACTTAAACTCAACTTTCTTCGCTAGCAACGCTGTCATTGGTCTAGCAATCTTTGAAAAGCCCTCAATGAAACACCTATAGTATCCGGCCATTCCAATGAAACTCTTGATTCCACGAACATCCTTCGGTGCTTTCCAGTTCAGAATGTCGGCTACTTTCTTTGGATCCACAGCTAACCCATCTTGGTTTATAATGTGACCCAAAAACAAGACTTCATGAATCCAGAACTCGCATTTACTCAGCTTGGCATACAACTGATGCTCTTGTAGCCTTTGCAATACCATCTTCAAATGTTCCACATGTTCTTCCTCACTTTGAGAGTATATGAGAATATCATCGATGAACACTACCACAAACTTGTCTAGGTAGTCCATGAACACATTGTTCATCAGATACATAAAGAAGGCTGGCGCATTTGTCAGACCAAAGGACATAACTGTATACTCATATAACCCATACTTGGTGATGAATGTTGTCTTCGGTATGTCTGAGGGTCAGATTCTGAGTTGATGGTAACCTGATCTCAGATCTATCTTCGAGAATACGCTGGCACCTCTGAGCTGGTCAAACAGATCTTCTATCCTTGGCAGGGGGTATTTGTTCTTAATGGTGACTTCATTCAGGGCTCTGTAATCTATGCACATCCTTTTGGTACCATCTTTCTTCTCTACAAACAATACTGGAGCGGCCCAAGGCGAGGTACTTGGTCTGATGTAACCCTTCTCTAACAGCTCATCTATCTGCTTCTTGAGTTCCACCAATTCTGGCCAAGACACTCAATAGGCTCTTTTAGAAATGGGGGCGGTGCTAGGGATAAGCTCTATGGCAAATTCGACTTTTCTCTCGGGTGGCATGCTCGGTAGTTCCTCGGGAAACACATCTGGAAAGTTCGACACAACCCTAATAGCCTCGAGCGGGTTGGCCTCCTTGCTATCAACCAAAATCTGGTGACAATCTCCTTTCGCTGTTTTAGGCATCCTTAGCTCGGCCACTACCTCCTCTCCGGACAGGGACTTCAATGTTACGGTCCTCTTGTCACAGCTAACACTCGCTTCATACTTCATTAACCAATTCATCCCTAGGATGACATCTACCCCAGGGGTGTCTATTACTATTAGGTCACTGGGGAACCCTATTCCCCTTATTTCAACCCTTACATTTGAGCATATCTTATCTGCTTGCACTTTACCACCAACCGAATTAACCCTCATGGGCGGCATCATTGACTCTACTGAGATGTTATGCATTTCTACCCACGTTGCAGTGACAAATGAATGAGTTGCACCAATATAAAATAGCACTTTTGCTGGATGAGATTCAACTGAGAACATACCTACTGCCACATCTGGTGCATCCTGGATCGCTTCGGCCTCCAAGTGGTTCACCTTTCCACGGTTATACGTATGGCCACGATTACCTGTTGCCTGTTGAGGTACACCTTGCCTTGCAGGAGCATTGAGGTTTGTCTGCTGCTGCGCCATCTTCTTTGGGCAATGCATCGCCCAGTGGCCTTGCTCTCCACAGTGGAAGCATCCTCTGTCTCCTCCTTGTGCTGGGGCTGCTTGGTTGTTCTGATTCGCTGCTGGGACAGGAAGGCGAGGTGCCTGGTTCTTCTGCCTCTGATACTGGTTACCTCCCTGCTGGCTGTTCTGATGATACTACTGCTGCTGTGGGTACTGCCTCTAAAACTGCTGCTGGTACGGGCACTGACTCTGATGCTGGTATCCCTGTGGTTGACCATGCTTGCATTGCTGAGATGAACTGCCTGAGAAGCGGGGGCAGCTGTTGCTCCTGGACTGTGGTCCACTCATCTTGCGCTTCCGATCTTCCATATCCTTGCGCTTCCTCTCAGTCATGATTGCCCTATCGATCAGGTGCTAGAAGGTGGGGAAGGTGTGGTTCATCAGCTGGTAATGCAGGGGATCCACCAAACCCCTCATGAACCTGTACTGCCTTTTAGCATCAGTGTTGACGTCTTCAGGTGCATAATGAGATAGCTGCAGAAACCTATCCCTGTATTCACTAACAGACAGGGGTCCCTTCTTCAGAGCCAGAAACTCCTCTTTCTTCACGATCATCAGTCCCTCTGGAACATGGTACCAGCGGAAATTCTCTCTGAATTCCTCCTAGGTGATGGCTTCGGGGTCAGCATGGGTGGCGAGGTAGGACTCCCACCAGGACTGGGCTGCTCCCCTTAGTTGGCGGGGACCATACAGAACCTTCTCCCTGTCGTCACATTGGGCGGTGCGCAGTTCCCTTTCCACTGCATGCAGCCAGTCTTCTGCATCTATGGGGTCAGCAGAGTGCGCGAAGGTAGGAGGGTGCCCTCTCATGAACTCGCCACGTTTGTCCCGTGGCATTTGGGGCATCTGCACTTGTAACTGGGGTTGGGGTTGCTGTTGAGCTTGTTGCATGGCTGCCAGAATCTACCCAATAGCCTGCACTGCCTGAGTTTGCATCAAGAACATCTGCTCCACTGTCATCGGGGGTGGTGGGGGAGGCTGCCTCCGGTGTTGCTGGGGTTCTTCCTCCTGCTGGACACACTGCTCTTGCTAAACACGCCTGTTACCTCGGCGTCTGTTGTCAGACATCTGTGGAAGACATTCACACATCAACATTGATCTTACAATCCTTCAGCATAAGAAAAGGGTATACAGAATTCTTCACGACACTGGGTGAACAAAGAACTTCACTGATCCTCATTACGATCCAATACAGCTTCTCAGATAAAAAAGGAAAGTAGAAGTAAATGGTTTCCCAACTAAATAATTGACTTCATTAACATCACTAGCTAAACCAAACTGCAGGGGAAGCCCACATGTTGGCAACAGTCATTACAAAGATCCAAATCCAGCACAAGTTCATCATAACAAGCATGGAAGCAACTGATAAGCGAACTAACCTGACCATCTAAGACTGAGACACCTAACTTAAGAATTTATTACAAACTCCGACGCTAACGATCTAAGGATCTAGATCTATCCTGGTCCTACAGGCAGGGGAACCATAGGTGTGGTGACCACGTGGCGGCGAGCGGTAAGGGTGCTGAGTCCCAATAGGAGCGGGGGAACCACCCTCCTGGTGGCGGCGCTCCGCCAGCTCAGCACGCAACTCAGCAATCTCCGCTCGAGCCCTGCTCAGCTCGTCCAAAGAGTGGTCCAGCTCGGTGTTAAGCATAGCGACTAGGTTGACTGTGCGGCTCAACCTAGGGTTATCCTCACCAATAGGTGAGACAACCACACTCTCCGTGCTACCAGTAGGACGGTGGGGGTAGTACCTAAGGTTAAGACCGTCGGCCACCCCACAGAATAAGGAACAGTACTGGGAGAGTGCACGCCGTGCTGCGTCCTACATAGCTGCCTCCGTAGTGTCCCTCTCGGAGATGGAGTAATGCTCCGAGAAGGCCTCTGCACCCCGGAGGTCATCCTCTGGACGGCGTACTAGGCAGGTAGCCTCCTAGCGGTCCGGGTACCTCCCGCGACTGTGCTGGTAGACTACACAACGATACTCGATCGACCAGGTGTGTCGGTCGAAAGCTCGGCGCAACAAGGTGTCGAGTGCGTCGTGGAAGTGACAACAGCGAGCGGCGTCACGGGTGATGGGTCGGGCGACCCATCCCTCCGCATCCTGTGGCTCAGAGGGCTCAGTACTGTGGTTTGAGCCATCATCGTCGTCTCCATCGGGGTCTCCTCTAGGACCTCCTCCAGTAGCTCCTCCAATAGCCGGGGCGTCCTGCGGTGGTGCAGGGGGCGCCTCCAGCTGAGGAACAGGGGAACGGCGCCTCACGGACTCCACCTCCTGCTCAGGCGGGGAGGAAGAGCCCTGCTGCTCCCTCTGCTGACGCTGGCGCTCCTGCTCCTCACGCAGGCAGTGGTGCAGCCTCACCAGGTGACTCGACTGACCGGACACTGTGCGATGCAGGGGATGCTCCGCAAGGCGAGACGGCAGGAAAGGGATCACCGACTTACGAGCAGTGTGTCTAAGACGAGCCATCTACAAAAGACACCGTAAGCATAAGAGTAAGAATAGAACTAATATGACAAGTAAGTAAACCATATACAGAACAAAATAAAATTTTAGCAAGGTATAATATAATATATATATATATATATGTAGTAGAACATAGGGTTGGTCGAGGTGACCGACTTTTGAAGTGACACCAGAGGCCAAGGTGAGAATGAGGGTCAATAGTCCTTAGTACGACCAATGCTACTCTAGGTCAGCGGTCCTACAGTCAACATGGCTTTGATACCACTTATGTCACACCCGGTTTCAGAAGGCAAACCGAATGCGAACTATGTACGTGCCAGGATCAGAATTCACGTACATAGCGATTACATAAATGAACATCATCGCATAGTGCTCGAATAATAACATAAAAGAGTATTAACTTATTACATCATGATGTTAGAGACATCCACATAGTCATCAACTCAACGGGGTAAATTAAAGTGCTAAGCGAAACGCAGTAAAGATAGGGCCTTCACAGGCAGCTGACTGGGGGTTGCCACCAACCCACACCTAGAACTCGTCGTAGTCTTGGAACTCCTGGAAGTCTCCTTCCACGGCTTCATCTTCTCCTGAGCAGTGGTTGCAATGTGGACAACCTGGTGTTTTGTGGTAAAGCAAGGATGAGTACACATCAACGTACTCAGCAAATGCCCCGTTTGGCTGAAGTGGACTAGCTTTTTATGTGAGGTTAGGCTCAAGCAGTTGCTTTTAGTTGGTCTGGTATTTATTGTTAGTAGAAGCCAGATTTTATCATAAAACCCAAGTTATTATCCCAAAAAGTACCTCCTTAGAGAGGAAATACTAGAATTCATAATTAAAGTCACCATCTTTAACCATCATCATTAAAGTCATCATCTGAGGTGTATTCGGAGTATCTCTAATCAAAGAGGATCCTAAGGCTGCTCTTAACCGTGAGCATGGCTGATATAATAGTTTCATTACCCTCTGCAGAGGTCGCACACTTTACCCATGAGTCGTGATTCCCGTTTTGCTTGGGGATCATGACTCCCCATTGATCACATCCTAGGTGGTCCGGCAGGGTATCACTACGTAGCTTTTACAAAGATTCCCTAGAGGTCCTAGCCGCCCGTTAGGTTTCTCCAGTTTGATAAACACAGTACCTCTCCCCGAAGGGGGGTGACTAACAAAAGCAAAACGAAAGAACCTCGGCACCCAGCCTCGGCAGAGCAAGCACTGTGCCTGGACCCCATTGACGGCACGACGGTGAAGCAACTACACCTCTAGTTCCTCTAATTAATTAGCTAAGAGCCCCCCATTT
The DNA here is from genome assembly GCA_029449295.1 of Zea luxurians. Taxonomy (NCBI): domain Eukaryota; kingdom Viridiplantae; phylum Streptophyta; class Magnoliopsida; order Poales; family Poaceae; genus Zea; species Zea luxurians. The sequence continues at coordinate 106,504,553 of JAOPSE010000003.1, read as the reverse complement.
CACCCTCACGGTTGCACTGTTATCCCGGGTGGTCTCTCAACGAACAGGTCCTTACGGAGAGGCACTCGAGAAACTGCTCGAGCCCCCTTGGATGCCACAAGTACAATATCATAATAAAGAAAGGAAACCACGTATCATTGGTAAATCTCATCATGTTCATTGATTAGTGTTGAGCAATGACATAAAGCTAAACAATAATAATAATACAACCCAAATAGGTAAACAAGGACATGGATAACAAAAGCTAGTCAATCCTTAGGTATAAAGATATAAATGCGGGGAGTGAATTATAGACTTGCATAGGACATAGATAGGTCAAGGGACACTTGCCTTCGCCAAGCTGTTGCTGCTCAAGGTCTTCTCCTGCAATTCCCTCAGGCTCCACGAACGGCCTGATATCTACGCGAGTGCAAACAAACATCCAACATTCTTGAAACGGAAGGAAACAATACACCATACAACAATATAGATCAAATAAATATGCACGCGACATAGAATTCGCGTCTACGACTACGCGAGAAAGGAACTGAGACGACCGACGCTACGGTCGAGGGATATCACGTTTACACTAAGAGGATATGAGTTATAATATTTAATTCGGCTTAATCATATTGACAGACATTAATCATATGCCAAGTAAAATTATTACTTAGTCCCGATTAGTTTGCTACTCGAATAACCATTGTTTAAATATGTATTTAATTAGTGCAAGCTATTCTAGGTGAGGCGAATTATTAACGTGCAAAGAAGCGCACGACAATGCGTGCGAACGGCACGCGCAACGCGCGCGAACGGCACGCGACGATTTAATGCGCGAAGCGCGGGCGAGCGACGCGAATGCACACGGGAGGTAGATGAGGGGTAGACGGGGGGGTAGACGAGGGGTAGACGAGCGTGGACGGAGTCCCGTCGACGCACTGCGCGTAAGCGAACTCGAGTGCGTGCACTAGTTGCACGACGACGGCTGCGAGAGTACGGCGAGGCGCTACGCACGCGTGATTTGACATGCACGACACGGCTAATAGCGAGCCTGAGGCGTGGCGAGGGTAGACGAACGGCCGGGGCGGGCTGCTGGGACGTCAGCGGGGTCGGGCTCGGCGGTTCGGCCACCTTAGCTAGCCACAGCGGCCACAGCTGGTCGGGCACGGGGTGCTGGGCGCGCGGCGAGCGCCCTGGCTTGGGCCTGGTTCGGCCGCGCTAGCAGCGCGCCAGCGGCCAGGAGCATGGGGACGGGGCTGGGCGTAACGAGCGCGCGACGACTCGGCCGTGGCGCGCAGGGGGCGAGGCTCGCCAGCGAAGGGGGCGCGGCTGCTGCAGCACTAGGCGCCGACGCGGCTGGGCGTGCTTGCGACCAGAGGAGGAGAGGTGAGGGCGGCCGAGCCGGCTCAGCCGAGCTCCGGCCATGGCGGGCGAGTACCACGCCGAGAGGAGAAGAGTGGGGGAGAGAGGAAGGGGGCGAGCTCACCTCTGCGGCGTGGTGAGGCGGCGAGTTACAGCGAAGACGCTGCGCGCGCGGGCTCCGGCAACCCGCACGACGACGGCAGCGGCTGCACTCCGGGAGGGGCGCGGCTCCGACGGCTGTGCTGGCGAGGTCGAGGCGAGGAGAGGCGGCGGTGGGCGAGAAAATGGGCGAGAAGCACGGGCGGTTCGGTTTTGGAAGCGCCGTGGGCGATTGTTCCACTGGGATCTCGCACAGACGGTTTGGGGAAGATGCACAGTGGGCGTTGGCTCCCTGACGCACGGGCCCAGCTGAGCAGGCGGCGGTGGGCGCTGGGCGCTCCACGCGCGATGCACGGTCGTGCGCGCTGGGCGCGCCGCGGCTGGGCCACGTGGACCGGCGTAGGGCAGGGACGTGGCAGGCGCGCGCGCTGGGCCGCCTAGGCGCGTGGTCGCGGGGGCTGGTGCGGAGCTGGGCCACGGTCGCGTGGGCCCAGGAAAGGAGAAGGTGGCGCTGGGCCGAGCAGGGGGGGGGGGGAGAAGGGGGCCGGGGTGGGCCGGCCGAATGGGCCAGGGAAGGGGTGAAAGCTGATTTCCTTTCTCTTTTTCTTTCTCTATTTCTATTATTTCAGTTTGACATCATGTGAAAATCATTGATTAAATGAAAGATCAAGCAAACCATTCATCAAACAAAAATAAATTCCTTCCAGCATGATGCAACAACCATTGTTTCCCTTAGGGTTTTTTATTAAAACCTGAACTTGGTGGATATTACAGAAGAAATTTTTATACCCCTAGATTCAGGGTGTTACAGTGACCCATCTCAAGCTTGTTCGTGGTCATGATGGATCTACCACGCCAGAGAGGCAAAGGGTCATATCATAGTGTCCACTTGGTCCTTGCGAGGACTAAGGGGGAGCAATACCCTTGTGCAGGTGCTCCAATGAATACTAGTGGAGAGTGCCGACTCTTCAATAGTGGTCACATTTACTTTCCATTTGGAGGAGTTTTATTACCCTTTGCTTTACATTCCACATTTACTTTGAGCAATTTACTTTGAGTATTTTCATTCTTAGTACTTTCCATGCTGACTTAGGGTTTGTTTAGCATTTCCTAGCTTTTATGATCTAGCTAAGTAGTTGGGTGAAGTTGGGCTCTTATTTAGGGTTTAATCTTTTGCAAGAAATTTAGAAAAGCCCATTTCACCTCCCTCTTGGACATCATGATCCGTTCAGTATAAAATCTCAGCAGGCCATTGGGTAGTTTTTCTAGAGTAGAGGAGTGACCTAGATTTCATATCTCTAAACTAAGAAATTCAGAACTACAAAGAAGAATAAGAACCACCACCACCTAGGCATAGGTGGTTACCAGTGCCAGGTTCCTAAATGGAGACAAGAAGGTGCCACAAAGATGGCCATATGGTTGTCGACGTTGTATGAGCAACTTGGTGAAAGGATCACTAATTGGATCCATGCTCGAAAAACAAGAGAAATTGAGTCCAATTTGCCTTTTAATAATCCTATTGTTGAAGAAACGTCAAAGAACATTTATGCGATGGCAGCTAAGCAGAGCGAAGGATCATTTGAGCTACCAAGGGAGAGAGAAATCATTACGGCTGGTCTCGGTAATGCTGAGCATCCTGGTCATGTATGAGGCATCTCGTCTAAAGAAGGATGAAAAGAAGGATCCAAACCATAGTGGGAAGGTATGTACAAGAATCTTGATTGATACAAGAAAGCGATGACAGATTATATTTAAGAGGAGGCTAAGAAAGAGTTCAAAGACCTGATGTCTTAATTGCTGTTGAATTTTCCTCAAAAATTGATGCAGCAATTGACGAGTGCGATGTCTGTTCAATAGATGACCACTCAAGCTCCATAGATGCAGCTAATTCCAGCAGCTCAACCATCTACCATAGAGTGTTCAACGGTCCCAAGCTCTGTCACGTCTACGGGAAATAAGGACCATTATCCAATTGATGAGATCACAAGGCATGTGTCGTGCTCCCTAGTTATAAGATATGACATTAACAAAATTTGTACAAAGGAAGTAGCCACATTCCTTGTGATCCTAGGACACCAGTTCCATGGTCGTGAAATTCCAGAAGATTATTGCACACTACAGGAAAAATAGGAAAAAAAACATCAGCCTTAATAAGAACGTCGGCCCTAACGTTCTTAAACAGGTTAAGAATGTCAGTTCCTGGTGGCTCACCCATAGAGCCTCAACCGACGTACTTAATGACACGTGGCTCGCCCATGGAGCCTCGGCCGGGTGCCATATGGCTCGTAGTTAGGAACGTCGGCCCCTCCGTGCCGACGTTCTTATCCAATTAAGTGCGCCGGGATTGGCCTGACCGACATAATTAACTTAAGAATGTCGGCCCCAATGTTCTTAGTTGTTTAAGTACGTCAACTACTATATGTCGGTTAAGAACGTTGACCTATTAGAGTAAGAATGTCGGTTCCTGGCCGACGTTTTTCCTGTTTTTCCTATAGTGGCAGGGTAGAAGTGTCGATAGTCATCCAAGGATACGAGGACGACATGCTAGACTTCCCTAGGCCCAAAGGTATTGAGATATTTTGACGAGCTATCAAGAATTTCATCCTTTGGCCTTGATGTGATGTCCAATTGGTTGAGCCACCACCATCATCATCTCATGCCCAACCCCTAACTCAAGAGTCATCACATGCAGATCCTATTGCTAAACCGTCCTCACCTCCTCAATCTTCACCTTATGCCTAGTCTATTGCTTTTCATCTGCCATCACCACCTCCTCATCCTCTTTCTAACCCACCAACCCACCATCTCCTCCACCAGCATCGCCATTATGGGCTCCACCACCTTCTCCACACCCTAGTCATCCTCTTTGTGACCCACTGTCTCCGCCACCAGCATGGCCATCAAGTGCTCCACCCCCACCCCCAAAAGACCTTAAACAAACAAAAAAATCTATACCAAATTTGGTTTCCTCATTCGACACAAAGAAGCCTAAAACTGCTGACACAACCAAATTTTTGTTAGGGATTGCACGGAGCCGCACGTCACGTATTGCTGAATTTGGCTGATCATGAGAAGTCTACGAAAAACCCAGAGATACGTACCATAAAGACAAAGAAGCCAACTATGGAGAATTACAAATGTGCCTAAAAAATATGAGCCGGGCAGGCCTGTACTGAAAGGGAAAGAAGTGAATTAGATGTCCAACACATTGTTTTGATATGATATGTGCCAAATGATAAAGAAGTGCAAATCAAGAATCAAAGTATATTTCTAGCCTTAGTGAATTGTTTTTGATACTAACATATTTACCTAAGTGCTAGGAATAGTATCAAAGCAAATGAGAATGGAGTGGAGAAGTGGCTGAGTCCAGCCAAATCTGCACCAGCCTTCGGTGCACCAGACTGTCCGGTGGTGCACAGGCTGGTTTAGCAGCAAAGTCGCTACTCTCGGGAATCGGCGAGGGTGACGTGGCTAAAAATCACCGGACTATCCGGTGAGCCATCAGCGCCCGCGCTCAGTGCTCGGCGACGAACTCGTCGCTCTTGGGAATCACCGAGGGCGCCGCGGCTCCCACGGCCAACGGTCGGCAGTGCAATCAATAGGTGACACGTGGCCGGAGCCAACGGTCACTTGGTTGCACTGGACTGTCCGGTGTGCATCGAATAGTGTCCGGTGCGCCAAGAGGACCAAGGGCCTAACTGTTGGCTTCGCTAGAAAAGGAAGGAGATCGGGTACCGGACAAGCACTGTTCATGTCCGGTGGTGTACTGGACTGTCCGGTGCGCCACTTGATAGAAGGCAAGATTTGCCTTCCAAATGGATTGCAACGGCTCCTAGCTGCCTTGGGGCTATAAAAGGGACCCCTAGGAGCATGGAGCACTACACCAAGCATTCACTAAACATCCTAAGACGCCTAGACTCCATAAATACCCAATTGGATCATCGTGACTAAGATTTGAGCACTAAGTGTGTTGTGAACTTGTGGCATTGTTCTTGTGTGCTCTCTTCTTGACTTGTGTGCGTATTGTTGCTGCGATTCTAGTCTTGTGTGTATTTCTTTGCCTCCCTTACTCTTGTGATTTTGTTGTGAACAACTCTGTAAGGGTGAGAGGGTCCAACTTGTGGAGATTCCTCACAAACAGGAAAACAATGATAAGGAAGAAAACCGTGGTATTCAAGTTGATCATTGGATCACTTGAAAGGGGTTGAGTGCAACCCTCGTCCATTGGGACGCCACAATGTGGAAGTAGGCAAGTGTTATACTTGGCCGAACCATGGGATAAAAACACCGTGTCTCTTGTGTCGCTTTTCTCTGTGATTGATTTCTTCTCAAGAGCTCTCACTATAGCCAGTTGGTTTAATCTAACTAACATTTTATAAACCAAGTTTGTGCTATTTAGTGTTGAATTTTGCAGGATCACCTATTCACCCCCCTTTAGGTGCTCTCAATTGGTATCAGAACCGTACTCTTCATTTAAAGGGACTAACCGCCCAAAGAGATGGATCCTAAGGGCAAGGGGATGGTGACCAACGACAAAGAGAAGGAGTCCCTCTTCAACGAGCCCAGAGATGACAAGCTCACTGACTCAGGCTCGAGTCACAAGAAGAGATGACAAGCGACGCCCCCTCTTCTTCACCAAGGGATGACGACGACGAAGACTCTTCGTTGAAAAAGAAAACGGTTAACCAAAACTATTCTTTTGATTATTCCCACATCCCTTACAATTTGAATGCTCATTTACTATCAATTCTACTTGGAAAGCCCCCACACTTTGATGGAGAGGATTATACTTTTTGGAGTAATAAAATGCGTAGTCATTTATTTTCCCTCCATCCTAGTATCTAAGAGATTATTGAAAATGGAAAGCATTTTGATAGTACTGACAACCCCGTATTCATAAATGAGCAAATACACAAAAATGCACAAGCTACTACTATTTTGTTAGCATCTCTATGCAGGGATGAATACAACAAAGTAAGTGGCTTGGATAATGCCAAACAGATATAGTACACCCTCAAAATTTCTCACGAGGGAAATGATGCCACCATTATCACTAAAATGGAACTGGTGGAAGGTGAGCTGGGTAGATTCGCGATGATAAGGGGAGAAGAGCCAACACAAATGTACAACAGGCTCAAGACCCTTGTCAACAAAATCCGAAGCTACGAGAGCACAAGATGGACGGATCATGGCGTCGTCCGACTCATGCTCAGGTCATTTACTGTTATTGGTCCTCATCTTGTAAACCTTATTCGTGAGAACTCCAGGTACACCAAGATGACGCCCGAGGAAATCCTCAGAAAATTTGTGAGCAGGCGTATGATGGTAAAGGAAGCAAGGTATGTGGACAATGCATTAAACGGACCGCTTCCTCTACATGAACCGTAGACCGTTGCTCTCAAAGCAACCAGTAGCATAGAGGAGCTACCTAGCAAGGTAGCACATGCGGAGGCTGCTGGGCTCAACGAGGAAGAAATGGCGCTCATCATCAAGCACTTCAAGACCGCCTTGAAAGGACACAAGGAGTACCCTAACAAAAACAAATCAAGGGGAAAGCGCTCTTGCTTCAAATGCGGTAAGTCTAGTCATTTCATAGCACAATGTCCCGATAATAACAATGACCAGGCACAAGAAAAGCATGGGAAGAAGGAAAGGAAGAAGAACTACTAGAAGGCAAAGGGCGAGGCGCATATTGGAAAAGACTGGGACTCCGACTATTCTTCATCTGACTCCGATGATGAAGGACCAGCTGCCTCGGCCTTCAACAAGTCTTCAATCTTCCCCAATGAATGCCACACGTGCCTCATGGCTAAGGAGAAAAAGGTACGTATTCGAGATACTCCTAAATATTCTTCTTCTAGCGATGAGGACTCTTCCAATGATGAAATAGATTATAGTGATTTATTTAAAGGACTAGATAGATCTAAGATAGATAAGATAAATGAATTAATTGATGCTCTTAATGAAAAAGATAAACTTTTAGAAAAGCAAGAAGATATACTCTATGAGGAACATGATAAGTTTGTTAGTGTTCAAAAATCTCTTGCTCTAGAATTTAAGAAGAATGAACTGCTGTCTTCCAAATTATCTACCTGTCATGAATCTATCTCTAGCCTAATGAATTTAAATGATGATTTAAATGCTAAGTTAGAAGAAGCAAATTCTGCTAGTTCATCCATAGAGCATGTTGTTATTTGCAATAGATGTAAAGACATTGACATTGATGCTTGTAATGAACATGCTTCTACCATTATTAAATTAAACAATGATGTTGCAAGTCTTAATACTCAACTTAAGACTTGCAAAGATAGTTATGAGAAACTAAAATTTGCTAGGGATGCCTACACCATTGGTAGACACCCCTCAATTAAGGATGGACTTGGTTTCTGTCGGCGTTTTGACCCCGGGGGGTCCCTGGATCGACGAGTAAATTGTCGCTGCGTGTCCCAGCCCAGATGGGTCGGCGCGAGACGGAGACACAAGGGGGGAAGACAGTAAGGGGAACCGCGACCTCGTGTTCTCCTGCGCCCAGGGCGGATGCGCTTGCAGTAGGGGGTTACAAGCGTTCGCGAGGGAGAAAGAGAGAGAGAGCCTGTGCATCAGCCCATCCTCCCGCGCGACCACCTTTTTGTACGAGGGCCCTGGACCTTCCTTTTATAGACGTAAGGAGAGGGTCCAAGTGTACAACGGGGGGTGTAGCAGTGTGCTAACGTGTCTAGCAGAGGGGAGCCAGAGCCCTATGTACATGCCGACGTGGCTGTCGGAGAGGTGTTGGAGCCCTGTTCATGTGGCGTCGTGACCGTCGGAGGAGTGCTTGAGCCCTGTAGAAGTACAGCTGTCGGGGCTGTCGGATCCTTGCTGACGTCTCCTTGCTTCCGTAGGGGGCTGAGAACCACCGTCGTCATGGAGCACGCGGGGTGCCATCATTACTTGTTTTACCGGGGCGAGCCAGATGGGACACCGGTCTTGTTCTCCGTAGCCTGAGCTAGCTAGGGGTAGAATAATGATGGCCCCCCTTGTGGCATGGTCGGTCCGAGCCCAAGGTCGGGCGAGGCGGTGGCTCCTCTGAGGTCGAGGCTGAGTCCGAGCCCGGGGGTCGGGCGAGGCGGAGACTGTCGTCCGAGGTCGAGGTTGAGTCCGAGCCCTGGGGTCGGGCGAGGCGGAGACCGTCTTCCGAGGTCGAGGTGGAGTCTGAGCCCTGGGGTCGGGCGAGGCGGAGACTGTCTTCTGGAGTCGAGGTTGAGTCCGAGCCCTGGGGTCGGGCGAGGCGGAGACCGTCTTCCGAGGTCGAGGTTGAGTCCGAGCCCTAGGGTCGGGCGAGGCGGAGACCTTCTTCCGGAGTCAAGGTTAAGTTCGAGCCCTGGGGTCGGGCGAGGCGGAGACCGTCTTCTGGAGTCGAGGTTGAGTCCGAGCCCTAGGGTCGGGCGAGGCGGAGCTTCCTATGGCACCCGAGGCTGGACTTGGCTGCTGTTAGCCTCACCCTGGCAGGTGGCACAGCAGTCGGAGCAGCGTAGGCGACGAGGTCAGTCAGTGGAGGGGCGAAGTGACTGCGGTCACTTTGGCCTTGTCGACTGGAGAGCGTGCTTTAGGATAAGGTGTCAAGCAATCCTGGCATTGAATGCTCCTGCGATACGGTCGGTTGGCGTGGCGATCTAGCCAAGGTTGCTTCTCCGCGAAGCCTGCCCGAGCTGGGCCTCGGGCGAGTCGTAGGTGCGCCCATTGCTTGAGGAGACCCTCGAGCGAGGCGTGAATCTGCCTTGGTCTATCGTTCCCGCCCGAGGCTCGGTTCGGGCGAGGCGTGATCATGTCCCTTGAGTGGACAGAGCCTTGACCGGAATTGCGCCCATCAGGCCTTTGCAGCTTTATGCTGATGGGGGTTACCAGCTGAGATTAGGAGTCTTGGGGGTACCCCTAATTACGGTCCCCGACAGTAGCCCCCGAGCCTCAAAGGGAGTGTGGGTACTCGCTTGGAGGCTTTGTCGCAATTTTTTGCAAGGGGACCGGCCTTTCTCGGTTGCATTTCGTTCCGGTGGGTGCGCGCGAGCGCACCCGCCGGGTGTAGCCCCCAAGGCCTCGGAGGAGTGGTTTGACTCCTTCGAGGTCTTAATGCCTTTCGTGATGCCTCGGCTGGTCTGGTTGTTCCCTCATGCGAACTGGTCGCTGCCTAGGTGCATAGTCAGGTTCCGAGTTCTCGGGCTGGTATGTTGATGCTATCAACGGTTTGGCTAGAGCCGGGTTTGCGAGAGCAGCCCCCGAACCTCTGCACAGGGCGAGAGGACGGTCAAGGACTGACTCGGCTTTTTTCATATGCCCCTTCGTCGCCTTTTCGCAAGGAGGAGGGGGGAAAGCGCCATGTTGCCCTCGGAGGGCGCCGAACATGGTGTCTCCGGTGAGTTGCTAACGGGTGATCCGAATGGACGCTCGTGCCCCCTTCGATAAGGGTCGGCTAGTGGCCCAAAGGCGCGCTCCAAAAGTACCTGCAGGTGATTTGCCGGACCCGGTCCCATTCGATAGGGTCCAAGGGCTCGATGCCTCCCTCTGATGGGATTCCGTTACAGAATCGCTCCTGCTGGTCTCGGAAATGTCCTTGGGTACCTCGGGAGCGTAGCCCGAGCCTCGGCCATGTATCGGACGTACCCAGAGTCATCCCTCGCTCTGCGTGTTCTGGGGCGGCTGTCGAACCCTTCGAGAGGCCAGCCTGCGAACCTCTGATCAGTAGTGGGCGCGGAGCCCGAGTGGCCTAAGGCGGTTGTTGAACCCTTCCGAGGGGCTAGCCTTCGAACCTCTAACCAGTAGTGGGTGCGTAGCCCGAATGCTCTGAGGCGGCTGTCGACCCCTTCCGGAGGGCCAGCCTTCGAACCTCTGATCAGTAGGAGGGCTCGGGGCCCGCTTCCTTTGCGGAGAAGGATCCCTTTCAGAGTATCCCCTTTCCCGGTCCCTGTAGCAAGAGAGAGAAAGGGGAAGCGAAAAAGGATACGAAATTGAACGACGTGGCGTACCTTTTTTGACGCGGTCATTATGGCGGAGGTGAAGCGTCGCCCGCTTCGCCTGCCAAAGGTGTCGCCTACCCTGCCGCAGAGTTAATGCGATGGGACGAGTGGTTTGTGGGGCAGTCGTTGTGCATGCACGAGCCGTTCGAGGAACGGGCGTTTTGCCTTCGAGTTTCGTGGCGGGTTCGGGCGGAGTGTTGATCGGGTCTTGCCCGGGCCTTTATATATTCGGAAGAGGGACTGGTGGTGGTTATTTGCTCTGTTGCTCGCCTTTGCTTAGGTTTCCTCAACCCGAGGGAATAGCCAGAGAAAGAAAACCTCGCACCTTGCCCGTACCGCCGCCACCTTCTTCGCTTGGTGATGGCCGACCGGGTAACCGTCGTTCCGCCGCGCGACCCGTGGCCTTTCTCCACCATCACGACGGACGATCTGGAGGCCCTTGTTGCCGACGGCTTGCTTTGTCCCCTCTTCGGTGACCCGCAACCGGAGTGGATGGCTCCTCCGAGCGGAGCCGCCCCATCCCTGCCGTCAGGGTATGTGCTGAGTTTCGTCTCTTTCCATGAGCGGGGGTTCGGAGTGCCAGCAAGTTGTTTCATGCGGGCGATTCTGCATTTCTATGGGGTGGAGCTGCACAATCTCAACCCCAACTCCATCGCGCAAACAGCCATCTTTGTGGCAGTTTGCGAAGGATTTTTGGGGATTGACCCCCACTGGGATCTGTGGACCCACCTCTTCTCCGCGGAGTCTTTTGCCTCGACGACGGGGGAGAAGAGAATCCGCATGGCGGTGCGGGCCGGTGGCTGCATCCTCCAGTTGAGGCAGGCACGTGCGCAGCAGTACATCCTTGCCATCCTTGTGTCTTCGAACAAGGGGTGGCAGCGCCGGTGGTTTTACCTCCGGAATGACGATGGGAGGCTCCCGTCGTTTTCTCAATGAGTGGTGACCGCCGCCGGCAGCAACTGGCGCTATGGGGCTCCGCGCGAGAGACAGAAGAATCTCCAGCCCCTTCTAGAGGCCTTGCAGGAGCTGCGGGATGGAGGGCTCACCGCCGCGGGGGTGGTTGCCGCCATCCATCGCCGGAGGGTGCTCCCCTTGACGGAGCGGCGACTGCTGCTTTCGGAGATGACGCCGGGGGTCGACTTGGGGGGTTCGCAGGTGTCCTTGGTCCCCCTCCCCGCCGATGACCTCCACAGGCGGGTAGCCGGCACGGTAGGGAGCCTAGACGCCGGCGCCCTTACCCAGCTCCCGATGCGTCCCGAGCGCGGGTGCATATCCCTGGTGAGTGTCTGCTCCTTCTTCTTTCTTGTGTCAGATTGCCCTTGGTTCTCACAGTCAAGATTTTTCGTCCGTCTCCAGGAGCTGGGGTTTCACAAGCCTTCCCTGCCATCGGTCCTGGAGGACGCGGTGGACCGAGCCACGCGGAGGGTTGCTGCGGAGAAGAAGGAGAAGAAGGAAACGAATAAGTCTCGGGCCCGTGAGCGAATGCGGGCTCAGGACGCCTTGGAGAAGCGTCGTTGGCGGCAGGAGAGGGACGGGCTCCCGAGGGAGCCGTCGCCGGATACACCTGACGATGACGACGACGACGATGATGAAGACGATGACATGGCCACCCGCCTTGGCCTCAGCCCGGATCTGAGGCTAGGCCAGGGGTCGTTGAGCCAGCCCCCGAGTGGGCTAGCGCCGTCGGTATCCGGAGCCAGGACATCAGGGTCCCGATCCGAAGAACAGGGGCAGGCCGAGGGGGTACTTGACCTTTTGTCCAAGGTAGTTGCGGTGACCCCGGGGAGTCAGGCCGTCCTGCCTGCTCCCTAAGAGTCGTTGCCCGTGCTGGCAGCAGAGGAGGCTGATCCTTAGGTCGCCGTGTCTGTGCCTGGGCAGACCGTCCCTTCGGCACCCCAGGCGCCCAGGCAGGGATGGTGCCGAAGCCGGCAGCGGGGCAAACCTTGGTGGTGCCCGCGGGGACCGAGGCTCGGGGGGCCTCCCCGTAGGCACGATTGGTCGTGGCCCGGAGTGGATAAGTATTTGAGGATACCTCTGTCCTGGCTCCTTCTTCGTGTGTCCTGATCCTGCTCTTCCTTTTCTTCCCAGCAAACGGAGGCACGGTTCGACCGGTCTGGCTCCCCGGAAGGCCCTCAAGACGGCGTCGGCTTCTGCAGCCGGTGGCGCACCAAGCCTCGCTGGCCGGCTGGCCTCTACACAAGGTGCCCCAATCAAGGGGCTCAGGCGGCACAAGTTGCCGTGGGGCGAGCTCCCGAGGTTGACCCCTCCATCGAGGCTGCCGTCGTGTCGAGGGAGACTGCTGGCGCGGCCGCGGCCTCGAGCCCACCAGACGTGTTGCCGGCGCTGGCACCGGCTTCTGCCGAGGCTGTTGCCGCTCTGGCTGTGGAGCCACCCGTTGCCGCTGATGCTGAGATGGTCGAGGCACAGCTACTCGAGGTCGGCGATCGGAGACCTGCCCCCTTAGCCTAGGAGGTTCTCAACGCGCCGACTGCAGGGGGTGCCGATGCCTTGGAGGAGGGGGGCGCAGAACCGCGGCCCATCCTGGGGAGCGGCGACCTCGTCCTTGCGCGACGCAGCCCCAACGAGCGGCGTCAGTCGCTCCGGTTCTGGGCCCATGGTGCTTCGAAACCCCTCTTCGTTCTTGATGATGAGCGAGAGGAGCAATCTTGGGACGAGCTTTGTGAGTGTGCCGAGGCAACGGTGGGGTCGCTTCGGTCGACCCTGGAGGTCCTTTATAGGGACGTTCCCAGGATCCTCCAGGTAAGGATTTCAGGCATACTTTTCACGTGATCAAGGCATTCTTTGTGACGCCCCGCTTCCCTTCCTCAGGATCTGACGGATCTGAGCACCGCCAAGTCGTCGTTCATCCACCGCGAGGCCGACGTCTGGGGTTCGCTGCGGTTTTTGAGGACCGCGCTTGCCGAGGCTACCGAGCGCCTCTCCCAACGGAGCACCAAGGCGGCAGACCTTCGGTTGCTTTGTGACGAGCTGGGGGCAGAAGCGGCGGCGGCACGCGCAGAGGCGCAGCGGCGGCAGTTGGAGCTTGGCCAGGTCATCGGTGAGCGGGACCAATCTTGGGGCCGGGCCGCTGAGGCTGAAAGCCGGGCTGAGGCCCTTGGAGGCTAGCTAGCCAAGGCGTCCGCTCAGGCCGAAGCCCTTGCGGCGGACCTGGCCGTGGCCGTCGGGTCTGCTCAGTCCGCCCAAGCTGCAGCCTCGGAGCAGCATGCCCGGGCTGAAGGTATGTTTTGGCTGTTTTGAGATTTTGATTTAGCTTCATTCTTCAACTTGCGTTTGAAGACTTCTGCTTTGGTTGTTTGCAGAGCTCGAGTCTGCCCTCAACGAGTCCGCCAAGGCACTTGCCCAGGCGGCTGAGCAGAAGGAGGCCGACTGCGTGGCCATGTCCGAGGCTATCTCGGCCTTCTACCAGATCGTTGGCCTTGACGACGTCCCCTTGGGAAGCTCCCCTCAGAGTCGCCCGCAAGCCTTGGGTGACCACGCGCGCGGCAGACTCCACGAGGCGCTGCATCACGGCGTTAGGCGGGCCTTCGCCGTGCTTGCTTCCCACTATGATGTGGATCTGGAGTGGGTCAGCGAGGGGTACTGCCTTCCCGATGAAGACGAAGCTGCCCTGGCCGAAGTTCAGAGGCTTGACGCTGCCGCCGCTGGCCCAAGCGCGGTGCTGGCGTCCACCTTCGAGGTGGAGATCCTTCCGCTTGCACCGCCGTCTGAGGGCGGGGCGGATCTCGTCGAGGGTGGAAACGAAGTCGAGGGTGCAGCTCCTCCCCCCGGCGATGCCTGATTTTGCCGGAGCAGTTTATTCTGAATATGTATGTGTCCTTCGCGGCCGTTGAGGCCTGAACACTTTGTCGTCGTGATATAAAGCTGTGTCTCTTTTCCTCCTGTTTCGCATATCCGGACTTGTTCGTCAGTAGCAGGATCGCTTACCCAAGTAAGAGTTATTTTTCGCGGTAGGTGACGAGTGAGGTATCCGTATCCCGGAGGCGTAGGAGTCCCTCGACTCGGTCAGCCTCACCGCTTACATGCACTCTTATTCGTTTCTCGGGGTTCCTTTACTGATATAGCCAGAAAACACGAAAGTCGTTTTGGTGGAAGATTTTTTTCGAGGAAAATTTTAACGCAGAGGGGGTTCCCCCCTTCTAGCCCCCGAGGGAGGGTCGGGCTTTGCCGAGGCAAGGTTGACCCTTCCTTGATGGTTAGACTTTATTTGTGTATGTGAACGAGGTATATGAACGACTTGAAAACATCTTAAGGGTAGAAGCGACGTAGCTGTCGGATGTTCCAAGCGTTGTTGTAGACCTCGCCTTGACTGTTGGCCAGCTTGTATGTTCCGGGCTTCAGAATCTTGGCGATGATGAACGGCCCTTCCCAGGGAGGCATGAGCTTGTGGCGCCCTCTGTCACACCCGTTTCCCAAGGGCAGAACCGGGTGCATCGCATATGTGTGCTAGGATCTATTTCCACATATATGTTGACGTCACAAGTGTAATATATCAAAAGAACAATGCATAAGAGCGTAAATAAAGATTATTTTAACATATTACACGTCGAACAAACATAATGTCTTAACCTTTATTCATCAAAGTACAGCGAAACAAGGACATCCATCCACAGGAAGATGACCGGGGGTATCACTAGACTAGCATCCTTGGAGTTTAGCATCATATCTTCATCTGCAACTTCTGATCAAAATTAAGCAAGGGTGAGCTCACTTATGGTCGGGGCTCAGCAAGTGGGGGAAAAACTAATGCAAGTCTAACAAGGTGAGGCTAAGGTTGAGCAGTAAGCATTTTAGTTGGTCAACATTTTATTAGCAACACCTGTCTTACTAATAAGTGTGAATCCCAAGTATTCCCATTAAACAAAGGTAAAGAGTATATCAAAAACACTTAAGTGAAACCACTTAAGCAAACCGTTGGCAGATCATCGGATCTCGATTTATTTTCATCTTCAAGTTCAATTATCATGTGAGGAGTCCAGGCCGCTCATAACCGTGAGCACGGTTGATATATCAGTTTTACACTCTGCAGAGGTGGCGCATCTTTACCCATGAGTCGCGATTCCCTTCTAGCCCGGGTTAGCTAGACCCATATTCACTTCCGAGGTGAATGGCTAGGGTCTCACTACGAGGCTTCTCCCTAGAGTCCTCATTACACAAATGCTGGAAATGGTCAAACTGCATAAGGCACACCTACCGTAACCAACTTATAGTCCGGACCACAGGGTAAAGCTTTGGGAACTATGCCCGTATCCAATCTGCCTGAGCTGGTACTATAAGCGCTTGCCAGATGCCCCGTTCCGGTCGACCACGACCAACACCCAACATAACACTTCCCTAGTTATTTAGCCAAGACCAGAGCCATGATAGTTCTCATGGTAGCACTGTTTTCCCGGGTGGTCACTCCATGTTCCAATTAATATGCAATAATCTTGTTTAACCATCGGGTTAACAACAATAATGTAAACTTACCATTTTGGAACATTATATCATAAGCGGGAGTGACTGCATAAAGTTAAGTTGTAGCAATAGCATAGCTACGAAGGTAAAGTATAATTCCTAGGTTTGATCAAGGAACAAGGTTGGAAAGGTTATCTAAATAGGTAACCCGTCAAATTATGCATATATATCCAAAAGAATAAACTTTATTAAATGTATTGTTTGGGATCAAACAGAGTATGCAGAGGGAGAAGTCCACTTGCCTTTCTTATTGAAAACTCGAGGTTCTTCCACGGAATATATCTTGATTCTCAACTACTAGATCAACCACTGAATATCACACAAACAAACAAGAAGAACAAACACCACTCAATAACATACAACATTCACCATACGTAAAGCTAAAAGAAAGTCTAACGAAAAGAACGTTCGCTTTTCAAAAATGTCGCAAGTCATGGTTATAATAGAGGGTATTCTTTTAAAAAAAATGTGTGATCTATACTTTATAAAATAAGACATGAGCTTATAAATGTCTTAATTACGATATACAAATATTGGGTTTATCAAATTTTAATCTTTTATAAAACGTCATACGTGATACGTCTAAGATAAAGGGTAAGATGATAAAACACGTAATAACGATATTAAACTTTTTTTAACATTTTAGAAAAGATATATGTATTATGGAACATATTATAATTCATTTTTAAACCTTCACTTACGATAAATTAAGATACAAGTCTAAATAGGTTTTATGTGAAAAGATCATTATTATTAAACATCTATTTTATGACGAGTTAAGTTATGGGCCTTAAGTGGGTTTTTATGCAATAAACAAATAACTATCTTTTATTATAAAGTACATGGCCTATATTCTTTATTAAGAAAGTTATAATCAAGGTCAATATATGAAGTAATATTTTAGTTATAAAAGAACTTAAATTCTTATTAGTTTATTTTATGCTTTAGGGACCACTAAATGATATAAATAAATAATATGGATTCAATGTGATGAACAAATTAATCGTGCTTGCATTACTAGTTATGGACAGATATAAATGTAAGTTAATCATTAAATTGTGAGGAAATATAAATAATCTATTGATTACATTTAGTTTCAATTTAGGAACATATGACCTAAATCATTTGAAAGGAAAAAAGTATAAACTATCATTTTATTTTATAAAAGTAATAACCCTTGTTATCTTTTAATTCAAAAATTGTAAATAATCTATTAATAGGACCTATCTTTATCTTCTATTTTTATTAAGAGACATATGGTCTACATATTCTTTTAAGTTCCTGTTTAATACGGCTATACTTAAACATCTATAACGAACCTTATTAAATCGAAAACATGATATCTACTAAAAAGGTTATTTTAACGTTAGAACCAAATTATCTAATTCTTTATTAAGAAACCTATGTTTAACAACATAACTATCAATTTCTTTATTAGAAAAGTATAAGCGCCTAATTAAGTCATTTTAACCTTATTATAAATTCTACTATTTCGTTTTTTTCTTCTTTCTTTTCTAAATAAAATTTATACGTATAACTAAAAACTGTTTATTTATAATTCTTCTAACATTAATATTTTAAGAATTAATGTAAATTACTAAATAGAACTTTTAATAATATATTCATTGTTATTATGACATAAATAAGCATTTTACTATTCTAAGTAATTAAGTGCTATACTTATGAATTCATTTATTATGAATAGTAAAATCTATATCCTCATTTGACCGGATATATGTGGCTTAATATCTATTTTAATTTCTTATATCACTAAGATTACTAATATTATACTTATAACAATACTAACTAATTACCGCTCCACACATTAAAGCGAAATCAAATCCGTAAACGTATTCTAGTATGAAAACCACTGAGGTAGTGAATAGTGACCGGACTCATTTTTAAAATTATAAAATCATATACATATTAAAATATTATCGTGGAATTCGATTTTGGCTACACATATACGTCGAATCTCTAAAATCATACACGTGAATCGCCAAATCAATATTACAACGATAAATCGCAAGATTCAAAACATGATTTAGAAAATAAATATTTCGGGGTTACCTTCAACCTTGTGATTTCGTTCATGCGCAGGAATGAACGTCGACGAGCAGGGAGGGTTCAACGGGCAGGAGAACGGGCACGATCGTCGTGCTGCGCGGATGGAACTCCGGCGGGGTTCCACGGACAACGGACGACGACGGCGTGGATGAACTCCGGCGATGAGCAAGGCGCTGCTCCTGGCGCGAGCGGTCTGGGTGGTTCCGGTGAAAGGCTTCGGTTCCGGCGAACTACACTGCGAGAGCGAGGGAGGCGCGGGAAGAGAGAGCGAGTTCGGGCAGGGAGAGGGAGAGGGCTCGTCGTTCATTTTATAGGCGAGTAGAGGGAGAGAGAGCTAGGGAGAGGGTAACGGTCGCTGGTGTCATGGCTTCAAGGCCTTCAAGGCGCCATTAATGGTATTCACGGAGCTTGAATGGAGGGAGAGAGAATAGGAGACGGAAGCAATGAACTCCCATAACGAAACGGACGGCGCGGGCGTCGGTTTCCTTTGTGCGGCACTGCACGGGGTCGCGGTCGCCTGGGCGCGGAGGCTTCGGGTGTGGCGCTTGGCTTCTTCGTTGGGTCTGGGTGCGGTCAGGGTTGACGCCTGGGCGCGGGTCATGGCGTCGCGGCAGTCGGGTGGGGTCGGCTGCGCGCGGGTGGCGTCGGGGTTGCACGCGTCGGCTTCTCGGCGTGGCTCGGGTCGCGACGGCTGAGCAGCGGGGACGCGAGCGGCTCTGCCGGTCCTAGGCGTTCGGCGCAGGGGATAGAGAGATTGGGGGAGGGAGAAACAGAGGGCGACGGCGACTGCTAGCAGGGAGGCGGCGGCAGGTCAAGGGGAGGGAGACGACGCTTAGGTGTTGGGCCAAGTGGGCCGGTGACTAGGGTTTAGGTTTTTTTTCTTTTTTTTTACTTTTTCTAATTTCGAAATACATATTTAAATAACTCTAAAATTTATAATAATTAAACTAAAATTATTTATAAATATAATATTTATTTTTGACTAATAATTATATTATTTTTGTGAATTTTCATTCAAGAAGAAATGTTATTCAATATTCAAAATCAATCACGAGCATTAAAAAAATCATTGCAAAGGCAAATAAATAACGAACACTTAAGAGAAAATTAGTTACCATAAATATCATTAATAACTAAATGTATTATTTTTATTTAATGATTTTTATAGTGTCACAAATCTACCCCTCTTAAAAAGAATCTCGTCCTCGAGATTAAGAAAGGCTAGCAAGAAAACAACGGTGATACATGGTTATTTGTAGGTTCTTAGTTCTCATTGAACTCTTATAAACTTAAGGAACTTCCTTACTTCTTTGCTCCAAAATGTATACTAATCAAGCGACCTTCATCATCATACTTATAAAATGGTGGGTCCTCTGAAGTATTGCTTAGGTCATGCTTGGCAGCTTTCTTCTCTAGTCGGTCTAGGCGCTTCTTGGGGCATTCGCGAATAAGATGTCCTTCATTTTTGCAGTAGTAGCAAGCACCTCTTGCTTTGAGTTCTTTGCGAGTCATCTTTGCTTGACCAACAGGGGGTGAGGGTTGATTGGGTGTCTGTATCTCATATAGCTGAGCCTAACTTGATTCTTCTGTTCGGATATCTATGTATTTCGTGGCTTTTGCTTGTGGTTGAGGTGGACTAATCATGTATCCAAACATTTTTCTATTCCTTTTGTTGTTCTTCATTCCATTCATCGAATATCTCTATGACTCATTTTTCTCGTTCATAGTTGTTAAGGTAGGAATATTGTCGTTGGCATCATTTACTTCATTTCCATTAGTGAGACAGACTGCATAAGAGGCTTGTATGACATTAAGATAAAGAGCTAACACAACATTTATTTCCAATATAAGATTAGTTAAGGAGCAAGAATGGTTTCAGATTTCTCCTAGCTTCATCATACTACAAGAGTGTACAAGTGTTATAATCCTTAACAGAGATCTTTTGAACTTTATAGATTTCAGAGCATGATATCCAAATCATCTTTCTGATCCAAGAGTATTTCTTTGAGCACACATTTGAGAGAAAGACTTGAGCGGGATTTTACGGCAACTAAAGTAACACATTGTTTTCATATAACAGATGACACCATACTTTATTTTCTTTATAAAGAGGCAAAACACAATAGGTGCGAGAGATTCTCCAAATTTATTCATATATCACTTAGCACAATTAAAAATCTTGAAAGGGGCAACACTTCGACACATTTTTTTTCTTCGTGAGACATACTCCTTCTTCTAGCTAATTGATATATTATTCTTCCTTGTCAGATGTACCAATCTTCAGTGCTGGAGGTCGATCGTCTTCAACTACTATTCTTTCTCTAGATGGAGTTTCCAAACACATGGTTCTTTCAGTATGTTGGATTACTGCCTTAGTTCTTTGTAACCAATTCTTTCCAAGAATCACATCCTTTCCCATTGATTCTATCACTAGGAGATCAGCTGGAAAATCTATCCCGTTGATTTTAACACTTACTTTCGGACATATGTAGTTTACTAACATTTTTCCTTCAGGTGTACTGATGGTCTTCCTTGATCTCAAGGGACACTTAAAGATACCGTACTTTGTTGCAAACTGGGCACTGATAAGAGAATGTGTTGTACGAGGATCATACAACACGGTGGCGATGGTTGTGTGAATGACTAGTGTTCCAAAAATTACTGCATCATCATATGGAATGGTTCCTGTCACTGCATAACTTATCTTTCCTGTGGTCTCTTTCCGTTGTTTATTCTTTGTTGATGCATGGGTTTGAGGGTGTTGTCTTTTCTTTTGGACCTTATTGATCTCCACATCCTTCTTAGGACAACCATTAACAAGATGGCCGATATCACCACAGCCAAAGCAAGCACGAATTGATAAGTTATATGGTGGAGTTGTCTTTACGTTGTTGGTAGAAGTTTCTGTGCATTTTTGTTCACATTCCATGTCTGGAGACTGAGGTAGCTTTATCTCGGGAGTGTCCGATAGTGAACTCTTCTTAGGACAGTTACGGAAGTAATGACCTTCACGTCCACATTAATAGCAAGCTTTTCTTGAAGTTATTTCTTGACTCTTTCCATGTTTCCCTTTTTGTTTCTTGGATCTGATGCGACGACGAGGCTGAAACTGTGTACAAGTAATAGTCCATCCATCAATGTAACACTCATGTGTTTCTTTTTGGAGCTGGGCATCCTTGTGATGTTTCCTTTTTGGAAAACCTGGCAATTCATCGTCTGACAGTGCATCTGCTATTAGTCGTTCTTGGGGAGACCATTGACTTTTTATGCCAGAAAACAAAATTCGGTTCTTCTGTTTTGTAGTTTCACTTTCGTTTGTACTGATCTGGCGACAAGGAATTCCATAGTACTCACAACAACAACATGTTCCAAAGTCACTTGTCTGTTGGTTTGGTTGTGCATCCTTTTGTGTCTTGAATGTCTGTTCATCAGCTGTTTTATTTATAGTGTTGTTTTGACTTGCCAACACACCACATTCTTTGCATTTAGTGACATCACTTGTAGTTGACATTCCAAGGTCTAACATCTGTATGGGTATGGAAGAATGGAAGGGATGAAAGGGTTGAGCAAAGACAGATTATAGAGAGCAGAGAAAACCCATCTATCTAAGGTTTTTCCTAGCTAACTGATATCATTGTGGACAAAGTCACACAATACCACAACAATCATTACAAAGAAGCAAATCAAACATAGTCACAAATATAACTAACATGAACTCAAACATATCAGCACAACACAATCCAATTCTACTCATTCAACCAAAACAAAAGGTGAGACAAGGTTTGGAATAAGAAAGATATTATAGAGTCAAGGAGTCAGGTAAGAATTATCAAGGAGTTAGACAAGACATATTTGTCGGTGACCAAGAGTAAAATAAGATAACCATGAACTATTAAAATGAGGATAAATGATACAACCAAGGATATGAGGTGAGTTAGGGAGAAAGCTTTATCAAGGAGACAAAATAGAGAGGCATATATCAAGGTAGATATTGCGCAAGAGTGGCAATACAATGGCACGAAAGCAAAAGTATAAGAATTCAATAGGGAGAAAGCATTATCAAGGAGAAAAGTAGAGAGGCAAAGGTTTAATATATCAAGGTAGATATTGCGCAAGGGTGGCAATACAATGGCAAGAAAACAAAAGTATAAGAAGTCAAGGGTTATATAGCAATATTAGAGATTAGAAAACCACTATGATATAGTATCGCCCTTACCGAACTAGTCGAAAATCTTAATGTTAAAGAACAATCCTATCACCTTAGCCAAGAAGTCAAATAATAGATCCAGGGGATCCATAACAAAACTTCTTGCGGAGTGGGGATAAGACAGAGAACAGGGCATTGTCGATAGCTTCGAAAAGGTTTCTTCTGGCAACCTTCGCTTCAAGTTCCGCAATCCTAACTTGATCATCTTGTAGTGCTTCTGAGTAGCGTCTTCTGATAGACCAAAATCAGACTGGAAGAGTTGAAAATAACAGAGACGAGTTTTTTATATAAAGTAAGTTTTTATGGAGGAAAATATATCAGGCTTTGAAAGACTGACTGGGCTTTCCATTTCGAGCTAATCTAGCGACCTACGGTCACATTGCTTTGATACCACTTCTGTCACAACCGTTTCCCAAGGGCAGAACCGGGTGCATCGCATATGTGTGCTAGGATCTATTTCCACACATATGTTGATGTCACAAGTGTAATATATCAAAAGAACAATGCATAAGAGCGTAAATAAAGATTATTTTAACATATTACACTTCGAACAGACATAATGTCTTAACCTTTATTCATCAAAGTACAGCGAAACAAGGACATCCATCCACAGGAAGATGACGGGGGGTATCACTAGACTAGCATCCATGGAGTTCAGCATCATATCTTCATCTGCAACTTTTGATCAAAATTAAGCAAGGGTGAGCTCACTTATGGTCGGGGCTCAGCAAGTGGGGGAAAAACTAATGCAAGTCTAACAAGGTGAGGCTAAGGTTGAGCAGTAAGCATTTTAGTTGGTCAACATTTTATTAGCAACACCTGTCTTACTAATAAGTGTGAATCCCAAGTATTCCCATTAAACAAAGGTATAAGAGTATATCAAAACCACTTAAGCAAACCGTTGGCAGATCATCGGATCTCTATTTATTTTCATCTTCAAGTTCAATTATCATGTGAGGAGTCCAGGCCGCTCATAACCGTGAGCACGGCTGATATATCAGTTTTACACTCTGCAGAGGTGGCGCATCTTTACCCATGAGTCGCGATTCCCTTCTAGCCTGGGTTAGCTAGACCCATATTCACTTCCGAGGTGAATGGCCAGGGTCTCACTACGAGGCTTCTCCCTAGAGTCCTCATTACGCAAATGCTGGAAATGGTCAAACTGCATAAGGCACACCTACCGTAACCAACTTATAGTCCGGACCACAGGGTAAAGCTTTGGGAACTATGCCCGTATCCAATCTGCCTGAGCCGGTACTATAAGCGCTTGCCAGATGCCCCCGTTCCGGTCGACCACGACCAACACCCAACATAAGACTTCCCTAGTTATTTAGCCAAGACCAGAGCCATGATAGTTCTCATGGTAGCACTGTTTTCCTGGGTGGTCACTCCATGTTCCAATTAATATGCAATAATCTTGTTTAACCATCGGGTTAACAACAATAATGTAAACTTACCATTTTGGAACATTATATCATAAGCGGGAGTGACTGCATAAAGTTAAGTTATAGCAATAGCATAGCTACGAAGGTAAAGTATAATTCCCAGGTTTGATCAAGGAACAAGGTTGGAAAGGTTATCTAAATAGGTAACCCGTCAAATTATGCATATATATCCAAAAGAATAAACTTTATTAAATGTATTGTTTGGGATCAAACAGAGTATGCAGAGGGAGAAGTCCACTTGCCTTGCTTATTGAAAACTCGAGGTTCTTCCACGGAATATATCTTGATTCTCAACTACTAGATCAACCACTGAATATCACACAAACAAACAAGAAGAACAAACACCACTCAATAACATACAACATTCACCATACGTAAAGCTAAAAGAAAGCCTAACGAAAAGAACGTTCGCTTTTCAAAAACGTCGCAAGTCATGGTTATAATAAGAGGGTATTCTTTTAAAAAAATATGTGATCTATACTTTATAAAATAAGACATGAGCTTATAAATGTCTTAATTACGATATACAAATATTGGGTTCATCAAATTTTAATCTTCTATAAAACGTCATACGTGATACGTCTAAGATAAAGGGTAAGATGATAAAACACGTAATAACGATATTAAACTTTTTTAACATTTTAGAAAAGATATATGTATTATGGAACATATTATAATTCATTGTTAAACCTTCACTTACGATAAATTAAGATACAAGTCTAAATAGGTTTTATGTGAAAAGATCATTATTATTAAACATCTATTTTATGACGAGTTAAGTTATGGGCCTTAAGTGGGTTTTTATGCAATAAACAAATAACTATCTTTTATTACTAGTTATGGACAGATATAAATGTAAGTTAATCATTAAATTGTGAGGAAATATAAATAATCTATTGATTACATTTAGTTTCAATTTAGGAACATATGACCTAAATCATTTGAAAGGAAAAAAGTATAAACTATCATTTTATTTTATAAAAGTAATAACCCTTATTATCTTTTAATTCAAAAATTGTAAATAATCTATTAATAGGACCTATCTTTATCTTCTATTTTTATTAAGAGACATATGGTCTACATATTCTTTTAAGTTCCTGTTTAATACGGCTATACTTAAACATCTATAACGAACCTTATTAAATCAAAAACATGATATCTACTAAAAAGGTCATTTTAACGTTAGAACCAAATTATCTAATTCTTTAGTAAGAAACCAATGTTTAACAACATAACTATCAATTTCTTTATTAGAAAAGTATAAGCGCCTAATTAAGCCATTTTAACCTTATTATAAATTCTACTATTTCGTTTTTTTCTCCTTTCTTTTCTAAATAGAATTTATACGTATAACTAAAAACTGTTTATTTATAATTCTTCTAACATTAATATTTTAAGAATTAATGTAAATTACTAAATAGGACTTTTAATAACATATTCGTTGTTATTATGACATAAATAAGCATTTTACTATTCTAAGTAATTAAGTGCTATACTTATGAATTCATTTATTATGAATAGTAAAACCTATATCCTCATTTGACCGGATATATGTGGCTTAATATCTATTTTAATTTCTTATATCACTAAGATTACTAAGATTATACTTATAACAATACTAACCAATTATCGCTCCACACATTAAAGAGAAATCAAATCCGTAAACGTATTCTAGTATGAAAACCACTGAGGTAGTGAATAGTGACCGGACTCATTTTTAAAATTATAAAATCATATACATATCAAAATATTGTCGCGGAATTCGATTTTGGATACACGTATACGTCAAATCTCTAAAATCATACACGTGAATCGCCAAATCAATATTACAACGATAAATCGCAAGATTCAAAACATGATTTAGAAAATAAATATTTTGGGGTTGCCTTCAACCTTGTGATTTCGTTCATGCGCAGGAATGAACGTCGACGAGCAGGGAGGGTTCAACGGGCAGGAGAACGGGCGCGATCGTCGTGCTGCGCGGATGGAACTCCGGCGGGGTTCCACGGACAACAGACGACGACGGCGTGGATGAACTCCGGCGATGAGCAAGGCGCTGCTCCTGGCGCGAGCGGTCTGGGTGGTTCCGGTGAAAGGCTTCGGTTCCGGCGAACTACACTGCGAGAGCGAGGGAGGTGCGAGAAGAGAGAGCGAGTTCGGGCAGAGAGAGGGAGAGGGCTCGTCGTTCATTTTATAGGCGAGTAGAGGGAGAGAGAGAGCCAGGGAGAGGGTAATGGTCGCCGGTGTCATGGCTTCAAGGCCTTCAAGGCGCCATTAATGGTATTCACGAAGCTTGAATGGAGGGAGAGAGAATAGGAGACGGAAGCAATAAACTCCCATAACGAAACGGACGGCGCGGGCGTCGGTTTCCTGTGCGCGGCACTGCACGGGGTCGCGGTCGCCTGGGCGCAGAGGCTTCGGGCGCGGCGCTTGGCTTCTTCGTTGGGTCTGGGTGCGGTCAGGGTTGATGCCTGGGCGCGGGTCTTGGCGTCGCGGCAGTCGGGTGGGGTCGGCTGCGCGCGGGTGGCGTCGGGGTTGCGCGCGTCGGCTTCTCGGCGCGGCAGGGCGGTGCGTTGGGGCACGGCTCGGGTCGCGACGACTGAGCAGCGGGGACACGAGCGGCTCTGCCGGTCCTGGGCGTTCGGCGCAGGGGAGACAGAGATTGGGGGAGGGAGAAACAGAGGGCGATGGCAGCTGCTAGCAGGGAGGCGGCAGTAGGTCAAGGGGAGGGAGACGGCGCTTAGGTGTTGGGCCAAGTGGGCCGGTGACTAGGGTTTAGGTTTTTTTTCTTTTTTTTACTTTTTCTAATTTCGAAATACATATTTAAATAACTCTAAAATTTATAATAATTAAACTAAAATTATTTATAAATATAATATTTATTTTTGACTAATAATTATATTATTTTTGTGAATTTTCATTCAAGAAGAAATGTTATTCAATATTCAAAATCAATCACGAGCATTAAAAAAATCATTCCAAAGGCAAATAAATAACGAACACTTAAGAGAAAATTAGTTACCATAAATATCATTAATAACTAAATGTATTATTTTTATTTAATGATTTTTATAGTGTCACACCCTCGGGTGTCTTGTCGTACCCGAAGCACCAAGTCGCCCACCTGGAGGTCTCGGGACCGAACCCCTCGGGCGTGGTAGTGTCGCAGAGACTGCTGATACCTTACCGAGTGTAGTAGGGCCATGTCCCGAGCCTCCTCCAGCTGGTCCAGTGAGTCTTCTCGGCTGGTCCGGTTGCTCTGGTCGTACGCTCTTGTCCTCGGGGAACCGTATTCTAAGTCTGTGGGCAAGATAGCGTCGGCCCCATGGACTAGAAAGAACGGCGTGAAACCCGTGGCTCGGCTTGGCGTAGTCCTCAGACTCTAGACCACCGAGGGGAGTTCCTTCATCCATCGCCTGCCGAACTTGTTGAGGTCGTTGTAGATCCTCGGCTTGAGTCCTTGCAGAATCATGCCGTTGGCACGCTCTACCTGCCCATTCGTCATGGGGTGAGCTACGGCGGCCCAGTCCACCCGGATGTGGTGGTCCTCACAGATGTCCAGGAACTTTCTACCAGTGAACTGGGTGCCGTTGTCGGTGATGATGGAGTTCGGGACCCCGAAGCGATGGATGATGTTGGTGAAGAACGCCACCGCCTGTTCGGACCTGATGCTGTTTAGGGGTCGGACCTCGATCCACTTGGAGAATTTGTCGATGGCGACCAGTAGGTGTGTGAAGCCCCCGGGTGCCTTCTGCAAGGGACCGACGAGGTCCAGACCCCACACAGCAAACGGCCAGGTGATGGGTATTGTTTGCAAGGCCTGAGCGGGCAGGTGCGTCTGCCTTGCATAGAATTGACACCCTTGGCAGGTGCGTACAATCCTAGTGGCGTCGGCCACCGCGGTTGGCAAGTAGAAACCCTGTCGGAACACGTTTTCCAACGAGGGCCCGAGGTGCTGCGTGGTGACCGCAAGCCCCCGAGTGTATTTCTTGCAATAGCTCCTGTCCTTCGGCGATGGATATGCATCGCTGGAGGATGCCTGAGGGGCTGCGGTGGTAGAGCTCCTTTCCGTCACCCAGCAAGACGAACGACTTGGCGCGCCGCGCCAGTCGTCGAGCTTCGGCTCTGTCGAGGGGTAGCTCTCCTCGGTGGAGATATTGCAGGTATGGGGTCTGCCAGTTTCGATTAGGCGTGACCCCATTCCGCTCTTCCTCGATGCGCAGTGCCTCACCCTCGGGGGCCGAGGGTGCCTCGGGCGGGGCCGAGGCTGCCTCGGGCTGAGCTGAGGGCGCCTCGGGCTGAGCCGAGGGCGCCTCGGGCTGAGCCGAGGCCTTCTCGGGCTCGGGCGTGTCGTCGGTCTTGACGGAAGGTTGATGTAGGTCTCGGGAGAAGACGTCCGGAGGAACCGTTGTCCGCCTCGAGGCTATCTTAGTCAGCTCGTCTGCAGTCTCGTTGTATCGTCGAGCGACGTGGTTGAGCTCGAGCCCGTAGAACTTGTCCTCCAGGCGCCGAACCTTGTCGCAGTAGGCTTCCATCTTCGGGTCGCGGCAATGGGAGTTCTTCATGACTTGGTCGATGACGAGCTGCGAGTCGCCATGAGCGTTGAGGCGCCAGACCCCTAGCTCGATGGCGATGCGCAACCCGTCAACCAGAGCCTCATACTCGGCCACGTTGTTGGATGCCGGGAAATGGAGGCGCAGCACGTAGTGGAGGTGCTTCTCGAGGGGTGAGATGAAGAGGAGGCCCGCGCCCGCTCCTGTTTTCATCAGCGACCCGTCGAAATACATGGTCTAGAGTTCCGGTTGGATCGGAGCTGCTGGAAGCTGGGTGTCGACCCATTCAGCCACAAAGTCCGCCAAGACTTGGGACTTGATGGCCTTCCGAGGGGCGAACGAGATTGTCTCGCCCATGATCTCCACTGCCCACTTTGCAATCCTACCCGAGGACTCTCGGCACTGGATGATCTCCCCCAGGGGGAAGGATGACACCACAGTCACCGGATGAGACTCGAAGTAGTGTCGCAACTTTCGCCGCGTCAGAATTACCGTGTACAGTAGCTTCTGAATTTGCGAGTAGCGGATTTTGGTTTCGGACAGTACCTCACTGATGAAGTAGACCGGTCTCTGGACGGGCAATGCATGCCCTTCTTCTCGTCTCTCGACCACGATCGCGGTGCTGACCACCTAAGTGGTAGCGGCGACGTAGATCAAGAGGGCTTCTCTGGCAGCGGGGGCACCAAGATGGGCGCGCTTGTAAGGAGCGCCTTTAGGTTCCTGAGGGCTTCCTCGGCCTTGGGGTCCAAGTGAAGCGCTCGGTCTTCCTCAAGAGGCGGTACAGGGGTAGGCCTCTTTCGCCGAGGCACGAGATGAAGCAGCTCAGAGCCGCAAGGCATCCCATGACCCTCTGTACTCCTTTTAAGTCCTTGATGGGCCCCATGTTGGTGATGGCCATGTTTTTCTCTGGGTTGGCCTCGATGCCTCGCTTGGAGACGATGAACCCCAGGAGCATGCCTCGGGGGACTCCGAAGACACACTTCTTGGGATTGAGTTTTACGCCTTTCGCCTTGAGACACTTGAATGTCGTTTCAAGATCGGAGAGGAGGTCGGAGGCTTTCCTCGTCTTGACTACGATGTCATCGACGTAAGCCTCGACCGTTCGACCAATGTGTTCCCCGAACACGTGGTTCATGCACCTTTGGTATGTCGCACCCGCATTCCTCAAACCGAATGGCATAGTAATGTAGCAGTACATGCCAAAAGGTGTGATGAAAGAAGTCGCGAGCTGGTCGGACTCTTTCATCCTGATTTGGTGATACCCTGAGTAGGCATCGAGCAACGACAGGGTTTCGCACCCAGCAGTGGAATCCATGATTTGATCGATGCGAGGCAGGGGGTAGGGAACTTTCGGACATGCTTTGTTTAGACCAGTGTAGTCTACACACATCCGCCATTTCCCTCCTTTCTTTTTCACAAGCACAGGGTTGGCTAGCCATTCGGGATGGAATACCTCTTTGATGAACCCTGCAGCCATCAACTTGTGGATCTCCTCGCCTATGGCTCTACGCTTTTCTTCGTCGAATCGGCGCAGAGGCTGCTTCACGGGTCGGGCTCTAGCTCGGATATCCAGTGAGTGCTCGGCGACATCCCTCGGTATGCCAGGCATGTCCAAGGGACTCCACGCAAAAACCTCGGCGTTTGCGCAGAGAAAGTCGACGAGCACTGCTTCCTATTTGAGGTCGAGCTCGGAGCCGATCTGGATCTGCTTGGAGGTGTCGTTGCTAGGGTCGAGAGGAACGGACTTAACCGCCTCAGCTGGCTCGAAGTTGCCAGCGTGGCGCTTCGCATCTGGCGCCTCCTTGGAGAGGTTTTCCAGGTCGGCGATGAGGGCCTCGGATTCGGCGAGGGCCTCGGCGTACTCCACGCACTCCACGTCGCATTCGTACGCGTGTCGGTATGTGGGGCCGACAGTGATGACCCCGTTGGGGCCCGACATCTTGAGATTGTGGTAGGTGTAGTTGGGGACGGCCATGAACATGGCATAGCATGGTCTCCCCAGCACTACGTGGTAGGTTCCTCGGAACCCGACCACCTCAAACGTGAGGGTTTCCTTTCGGAAGTTGGAGGGAGTCCCGAAGCAGACGGGCAGATCGAGTTGTCCAAGGGGCTGGACGCGCTTCCCAGGAATGATCCCGTGAAAGGGCACCGCACCGGCCCGGATCAAGGACAGATCGATCTGCAGGAGCCCGAGGGTGTCGGTGTAGATGATGTTGAGGCTGCTGCCTCCGTCCATGAGGACCTTGGTAAGCTTGACGTTGCCGATGACGGGATTAACAACGAGCGGGTACTTCCCCGGGCTCGGCACGCGGTCGGGGTGGTCGCCTTGGTCGAAGGTGATGGCTTGTCGGACCAGTCTAGGTAGACTGGCGCCGCCACCTTCACCGAACAGACCTCCCGGCGCTCTTGCTTGTGGTGCCGAGCCGAGGCATTCGCCACTTGCCCACCGTAGATCATGAAGCAGTCGTGGACCTCGGGGAACTCCTCTGCCTTGTGACCCTCCTTCTTGTCGTTGTCGGGGGCTCTGCCACCTTCCGCTGGGGGCCCGGCCTTGTGGAAGTAGCGCCGAAGCATGACGCACTCCTCAGGGGTGTGCTTGACGGGACCCTGATGATAGGGGCACGACTCCTTGAGCATCTTGTCGAACAGTATGGCGCCTCCGAGAGGCTTTCGAGGGTTCCTGTGCTCGGCGGCGGCGATAAGGTCTGCGTCGACGGCGTCGCGTTTCGCTTGCGACTTCTTCTTGCCCTTCTTCTTCGTGCCGCGCTGAGCGGACGCCTTGGGGACGTCTTCCGGCTGGCGCCCCTGAGGCTGCTTGTCCTTCCGGAAGATGGCTTCGACCGCCTCCTGACCAGAGGCGAACTTGGTGGCGATGTCCATCAGCTCGCTCGCCCTGGTGGGAGTCTTGTGACCTAGCTTGCTCACCAGGTCGCGGCAAGTGGTGCCAGCGAGGAACGTGCCGATGACATCCGAGTCGATGATGTTGGGCAGCTCGGTGCGCTGCTTCGAAAATTGTCGGATGTAGTCCCGCAGGGATTCTCCCGGCTGCTGGCGGCAGCTTCAGAGATCCCAGGAGTTTCCAGGGCGCACGTATGTGCCCTGGAAGTTGCTGGCGAAGGCTTTGACCAGGTCATCCCAGTTGGAGATCTGCGCAGGAGGCAGATGCTCCAGCCAGGCTCGGGCGGCGTCGGAGAGGAAAAGGGGGAGGTTGCGTATGATGAGGTTGTCATCGTCCGTTCCACCCAGTTGGCAGGCTAGCTGGTAGTCCGCGAGCCACAGTTTCGGCCTTGTCTCCCCCGAGTACTCGGTGATGGTAGTCGGGATTCGGAACCGGGTCGGGAACGGCGCCCGTCGTATGGCCCGGCTGAAAGCTTGCGGAACGGGTGGTTCGGGCGAGGGGCTCCGATCCTCCTCGCTGTCGTAGCGTCCCCCACGCCTGGGGTGGTAGCCTCGACGCACCTTCTCGTCGAGGCGGGCTCGACGGTCGCGGCGATGGTGCTCGTTGCCGAGGCGACCCGGGGCCGCAGGCGCTGTGTCCCGCGTGCGCCCGATGTGGACCGAGGCTTCCCGCATGAATCGGGAAGTCGCGGCGCGATGCTCTGGGGGGTATCCCTGCCTTTGGGAGGCAGAGCTTTCGACCCGTCGGACCGTGGCATCCTCCAGGAGATTCTTGAGCTCTCCCTGGATACGCCGCCCCTCGGTGGTGGATGGTTTTGGCATCGCTCGGAGTAGTATTGCTGCTGCAGCCAGGTTCTGGCCGACCACACTGGAAGCCGGGGGCAGCCTTGCCCTGGCATTGTCGGTGATGCGGTGCTGGACGTCCTGGGCCAGATAACGCGCTTCTCCGGCTGGTGCTCGGCCTGCCCACTCCTGTCCGATGTTTTGCTGGAGCTGCACAAGTTGCCCTGCTTCCTCATCGAGCCTGGCCTACATCTCGCGGATTTGCTCGAGCTGTGCGTCCTGACCCCCCGCAGGGACTGGGACCACAGCTAGCTCCCGAAGGATGTCAACGCGAGGCACAGGCCTAGGGGGATCACCGTTCTCCGGCATACCAAGGTGGTTGCCTTCGTCAAGACCCCCTAGATCGACGTGGAAACATTCGCGACTTGGGCCACAGTCCTCGTCGCCGAGGCTGTGGCTACCATCGAAGCAATCAGAGAGGCAGTAGTCGCATGCGGTCATGAAGTCCCGCATGGCACTAGGGTTATCGAGCCCAGAGAAATCCCAACCAGAGTCTGGCTCGTCGTCTTCCTCAGAACCCGGGGGCCCGTAGGTCGAGACGGCCGTCAATCTGTCCTAGGTTGACCACATATGGTACCCCGGAAGGTTTGGATATGCCTTTATGAAAGCGTCCACCGAAGCGGGGTTGCTTGGTGGGTCGAAGCTGAATCTAAGAGGCACAGGATGGGAAACGGACGGTACCTCTTGATCGACGGATGGTGACGAAGTTGTGTCTGGGACGGACTGCACCGTTATCTCAGGTACGAGGCTAATGCCCAGCAAGTCCTTCGCGAGCGTGCTGGCGTCGTCCGTCTGCTTGGGTTTGGCGTGTTGTAGGGAAACGACGCTCGCCTTTGTCTCAGATGCGAGGTCAACGCCCGATGTGTCCCCCGCTGGGGCACCGGCGCCGTCGACTCGCTCGACAGCCACGAGGCGCCGCCTCGTGCTTGGCCATGGTTGCCCCGCCTCCTCCTCCGTCAATGGGGAAGGTGACGGGACAGACCCGGATGCTGTTCTTCCATCACGCGGGAAAGACGTCGTCGCTTCCGCCGCCGGCGGGCGGGCTGACGGCCGCCATTGTCGTTGTCGCGCGGCGAAGGAAGGAGTGTCATGTCTTAGCTGTCATCGAGGGACATGAACTCAAGACTCCCGAAACGGAGAATCGTCCCGGATTGGAGAGGTTGCTGGAGGCTACCCATCTAGAGCTTGACGGGAAGTTGTTCGTCAACACGCAGTAGGCCCCTACCTGGCACGCCAACTATCGGCGTTTCGACCCCGGAGGGCCCTGGACCGACGAGTAAATTGTTGCTGCGTGTCCCAGCCCAGATGGGTCGGCGTGAGACGGAGACACAAGGGGGGAAGACAGTAAGGGGAACTGTGGCCTCGTGTTGTCCTGCGCCCAGGGCGGATGCGCTTGCAGTAGGGGGTTACAAGCGTTCGCGAGGGAGAAAGAGAGAGAGAGCCTGTGCGTCAGCCCATCCTCCCGCGCGGTCACCTTTTTGTACGAGGGCCCTGGACCTTCCTTTTATAGACGTAAGGAGAGGGTCCAGGTGTACAACGGGGGGTGTAGCAGTGTGCTAACGTGTCTAGCAGAGGGGAGCCAGAGCCCTATGTACATGCCGACGTGGCTGTCGGAGAGGTGTTGGAGCCCTGTTCATGTGGCGTCGTGGCCGTCGGAGGAGCACTTGAGCCCTGTAGAAGTACAGCTGTCGGGGTTGTCAGATCCTTGCTGACGTCTCCTTACTTCCGTAGGGGGCTGAGAACCGCCGTCGTCATGGAGCACGCGGGGTGCCATCATTACTCGTTTTACCGGGGCGAGCCAGATGGGACGCCGGTCTTGTTCTCCATAGCCTGAGCTAGCTAGGGGTAGGGTAATGATGGCCCCCCTTGTGGCGTGGTCGGTCTGAGCCCAAGGTCGGGCGAGGCGGTGGCTCCTCCGAGGTCGAGGCTGAGTCCGAGCCCGGGGGTCAGGCGAGGCGGAGACCGTCGTCCGAGGTCGAGGTTGAGTCCGAGCCCTGGGGTCGGGCGAGGCGGAGACCGTCTTCCGAGGTCAAGGTGGAGTCCGAGCCTTGGGGTCGGGCGAGGCGGAGACCGTCTTCTGGAGTCGAGGTTGAGTCCGAGCCCTAGGGTCGGGCAAGGCGGAGACCGTCTTCCGAGGTCGAGGCTGAGTCCGAGCCCTGGGGTCGGGCGAGGCGGAGACCGTCTTCCGGAGTCGAGGTTGAGTCCAAGCCCTGGGGTCGGGCGAGGCGGAGACCGTCTTCCGGAGTCGAGGTTGAGTCTGAGCCCTAGGGTCGGGTGAGGTGGAGACCGTCTTCCGAAGTCGAGGTTGAGTCCGAGCCCTGGGGTCGGGCGAGGCGGAGCTTCCTATGGCGCCCGAGGCTGGACTTGGCTGCTGTCAGCCTCACCCTGGCAGGTGGCACAGCAGTCGGAGCAGCGCAGGCGGCGCTGTTTTCCTGTCAGGTCAGTCAGTGGAGGGGCGAAGTGACTGCGGTCACTTTGGCCTTGTCGACTGGAGAGCGTGCGTCAGGATAAGGTGTCAGGCGATCCTGGCATTGAATGCTCCTGCGATACGGTCAGTTGGCGTGGCGATCTGGCTAAGGTTGCTTCTCCATGAAGCCTACCCGAGCTGGGCCTCGGGCGAGTCGAAGGTGCGCTCGTTGCTTGAGGAGACCCTCAGGCGAGGCGTGAATCTGCCTTGGTCTACCGTTCCCGCCCTAGGCTCGGCTCGGGCGAGGCGAGATCGTGTCCCTTGAGTGGACGGAGCCTTGACCGGAATTGCGCCCATCAGGCCTTTGCAGCTTTATGCTGATGGGGGTTACCAGCTGAGATTAGGAGTCTTGGGGGTACCCCTAATTACGGTCCCCGACAGTTTCCAAAAGGAAACCAAGAACTTAACAAGCCAAAGGACTTCCAGTCTCAACAGGGAGAAAGGGAAGGCTCCTATGGCTAGTAGCTCGTATTCTTCACATGATTAAAAGAACCATGCTTATCTTTATGCTCATGTCAAGAAAATTTCTAAAGTTTCTCATCATGATAAGTGCTATAATCATGCAGCTTTACCTACTTATTATGATTCTCATGCTATGTTTGCATCTAGCTCCACATATGCTCATGGTAGAAATAGGCCTAGGTGTCATCATGCTATTTCCCATACGCCTAGGAAAGTTTACACTGGTCCAACTACTATGTATCAAACATGTAATGCTTCTTTTGTATTATCATGGAAAAATTCCAAAGTAGTTGCTAGAAAATTGGGATCTAAATGCAAGGGAGACAAAACTTGCATTTGGGTTCCAAAATTTGTTGTAACTAACCTTGTAGGACCCAACAAGAGTTAGGTACCTAAAACCCAAGCTTAATTACCTTGCAGGTTTATCACTAGTACACAGAAGCTCTATAGTGGCGGTTCTAAACCTATTTACACAGGCGTTTTTCAGTACCGCCAGTGCTAGGGGTCAGTGGAAATCAGCATTTCCACTGGCGGTTATTTTGGAACCGCCAGTGAAAAGTGCATTTTCACTGGCGGTTTTCTTAAGGAACCGCCAGTGAAAAGTGCATTTCCACTGGCGGCTGAATAAAGAAAACCGCCAGTGGAAATGCATTTCCACTAGCGGTTTTATAAAGCAAACCGCCAGTGGAAATGCACTTTTCACTGGCGGTTTTCTTTATTTAGCCGCCAGTGGAAGTTTTCCCGCCTTTTTTCAAAATTTCAAACAATACTGAATTATATATATATTTATTTACACACACACAAACATATATATATATATATAGATCTATATTGATATTGAAAGCAACATGAAATTAAATTCTATCATACATTTATATACATCAAAGTATTCTGTTTACAACCATATATGCTTCATGCATTCTATACATCATAAGTTTTCACCTAAGCTCTAATAACTATCTCGGCTAAGAGATAATCTACTAATTTCTGTTAGTATTCTGAACTCTGGCAAAGCTAATGTCCCGGAAGCATCGTGATATTTTCCTTCTGCGGGTATGACCTCTTTCAATATGAATGTGCAGAGGTCCTCGATTATGCCATACAATGCAGCTTCGGTCAAGTTCTCCGGGTTTCCTCGTTGAAATTGCTGTAAAGGAATTTTATAAACATCATCTATTTATACTCAATAATAACACATTTGCATCTTTAATGACATAAATACATACTTGACTATTACTAATAATACCTTGTCAGGGTTCGTGATGTATCGTCCGTTCACTCTCATGAACTCGCACGCATAGAATCCACATAGGACCGATCCTTGTGGTTGCTTGTGGCACTACATAACGGGAGATTGGTTATTTAGTTGCAACATTGTGTATGATATGTATTCATAAAATCACATACTTACCGGCCAGTGATGATGGATGTCTAGTGGCACGCCTTTTTCGACAGGTCGTACTTTCCACCTCTCATCTTATAGAATCTATAAGCCCTGTGATCTCAAATAGAATCACCATGTTATTCTCAAATTTTAATCGATAAAAGTATGCATGCATAGAAAAGGCTTACAGCTCTAAGATGCTGAGGAATTCTGCATATGTCGAAGGGTCGAAGTTCAAGGAGTCGAGCACCAGCACCTTTCCAACCTTAGGATAAATGAGGAAGCATATCCAGTGGTCCCTGTACGAATCAAATTTGTGATGCATGTGTATTGAAATTATTAATTTTATTTATGCAAAATCACACTTACTTAAAGTTGTACGGGGCCATTATGGCTTCCCTGTCTTGAAATTGAAGCATTGCATGTCCTATATAGGTGGCGTATCGAGCTTCAAAATCCTTCTTCATATCCTTTATACGCTTCTCAACTTCTTCGTCCGTCTTTCCCCGTAATTCATCGTTGTCTTTCCCGATTCTAAAAGTGTGGCTTTCCTCGGATATAAGTATTGGGTTGAGATACCCAACCCTTTTACTGGCACTAGCATTGGGCTTGGTACCGTAAAGAATCTCCTGCTGATCATGTTGCATTCTGCAAGTCACACGTGCATGTCAGATATTGAAATTTTATACAACTCACTAATAATAACACACATATGTGGAAGTATGAGCGACACTTACAATGCAAACATCGTTACAAGTTGCACGTCGAGTCTCTGAAGGTTCATCATTAACCACATGTCCTCGAATGTAACAACGGCCTTTTGGTCCGAACCAATAAAAGCATGGTCTGGTATATGCACACTGATGGTGTCTATGCCAACCGATGATGCCCGCATGTACCAGTCATGCAACCTTTTAACACCAGCCGGGACCTTTCTTAGTTTCTCAAGAGGTAGCAGAGGTCTGCCCGGCACATATTTTTTAGGCACGTTTTTGTAATCTGCCTTAGTTGGCTTCTTTATCTTTGCGGCCATTGCCTCAGCCTTTTTTGCAGACTCCTCGTGCTTGGCCAAATCAACAGTTTGTGACGTGAGGCTCCGTCCAATCCCTTTCAAAAACCGAGCTGTGCCAGCAGTAGTAGCTTTACTCTTCTTTTTCTGATACGGGGACACCAATTTTGGAATAGGAAGTTTAGATTTCTTTGATGGCCTTGAATCCTTTGATGGTTGTGGAGAAGGTGGATCCCTTGATGGTGGCGTAGACAGTGGGTCACCAAGAGGATGGGGAGGAGAAGGTGGTGGAGCCCTGAATGGTGATGCTTGTGGCGGAGACGGTGGGTCAGAAAAAGGATGAGGAGCAGCATGTGAAGTTTGAGGAGGTGAGGATGATGGATGTACAATAGGAACAAAAATTTGAGAAGGCGGAGACGGTTGGGCCTGCGACGCCTGCGACAAATTCGACCAATCAAGCAAATCGACATCCCTTCGAGGCCAAAGGATAAAATTATTGATAGCTTGTCCAAGTTTCTCGATACCTTCGGGCCCAGGGATGTCTAGCATGTCGTCCTCGGATCCTTGGACGACCGACGTCACTTCTACTTTGCAATAATCATCTGGAATATCGTTTCCATGGAACTTACGTCCTGGGATCGCAAGGCCTGTGGCTACTTTCTTTGTACGTTTATTGTTAATACCATATCTTATAACCAGTGTGCACGCCATAGGCCTTGTGATGTCATCAACTGGATAACGGTCCTTATTTCCCGTTGAAGCAACAGAGCTTGGTAATGTCGTACAATCTGTGGAAGCCGGCGGTTGAGCTGCTGGAATTATTTGTATTTGTGGAGTGGTCATCTGTTGAACAGACATCGCACTCGCCAACTGTTGCATCAATTCTGGAGGAGGATTCGATAGCATTTGAGACATCATGGCTTTGAACTCTTTCTTGGCCTCCTCCTTAAAATAATCTGCCATCTCTTCCTTGTATCGATCACGTTTCCTGTACAGACCTTCCCACTGTTGTCTGAATCCTTCCTTCCATCCTTCCTTAGACGAGATTCCTCGTACACGGCCAGGATGCTCAGGGTTACCGAGACCAGCCGTTAGGATGTCTCTTTCCCTTTGTGGCTTAAAAGTTCCTTCGCTCTGCTTAGCTGCCATTGTATATATGTTTTTTGCCGCTTCTTCGACAATGGGATCATCAAAAGATACACCGGTCTCGGTTTCCCTTGGTTTTCTAGCACGGAGCCAATTTGCCGCCCTTTCACCAAGTTGCTCGGACAGCGTCGGCAACCCTGCGGCCTTCTTCTCGGCGTCTTCTTGTCTCCATTTAGGAACCTGACGCTTGTAACCACCTGTGCCTAGGTGGTGGCGGTACTTGTTCTTCTTTGATAGTTCCGAATTTGCCTCACTTAGAGATATGAAATCAGGGCTGCTCCTCTGCTCTAGAAATACTGCCCACTGACCTGCTGAGATTTTATATTTTTTGGTCGGGTCCAGACCTTTCTTTGCAAACTTTGTGTTCATCTCAGACCTCCAGTTTCGGAAATTGATTGCAAGCTGCTTCATCGTGTATTCCTTCACGAGTTCTTCTGAACCCCGAGGCAGAATGAACCTCATTAATAGCTTATTCCATATTTGATTCTTGACATCATCTGACACATCTCTCCACTGTCGTATTGTTATGTCAAGATTATCTCTAACTAAAAACCCAAGTGCATTCCGGAACTTAGGTAGTGCCTCTTCTGGAGCTAGGGGCTAACCTTTCGGGCTCACGTCTGAGATTTTGTATGTTTTGTCGGGAAACTTGTTCAGCCCCCTGTCACCTCTTTTTCGATCGCTCTGCTTCCTTTTCCTTGACGTCTCGGTTGTTGTCTTGGTCTGTTCCGGTGCGTCTTGGGTCGGCTCCGGTACGTCTTCGTTTCGTGCCACGGCTTCTTCGAGTATCGCACGAAATTCAGACACGACCTCCTATTCATGTAATAAAATGCACAAGAGATCATGCATGTGAAATCAGTAGGGTACACATACGAAGCTAAAGATGCGTACTTTTACCTCAGCTTCTTGTGGATCATAAGTAGGGTCACGTTGCAACTCACGGAGAGCGGCCCTATCTATGCTAGTGGTAGGAAAAGGGTCGCTAGGCGTCTCATATCCTTCACTGCTGGATTGTTCTTGAGCAACACTCTTGTCCATGTGCTCGGGCACTAAATCTTGGTCCTTGATCGGAGAACTCATTGAGCTATATATATACAAATACATAAGCAATAATTAAATACATATTAACACATATTAACGTAAGCAATAATTAAATTCATATTAACAAATAGTATAATTAAATACATCCTCAGGCACTAAACCCTTAACCCTAACCCTAACCCTAAACCCTAACCCTAAACCCTTAACCCTAACCCTAACCCAAAACTCGAACCCTTAACCCAAAACCCGAACCCTTAACCCAAAACCCGAACCCTTAACCCTAAACCCTAACCCTAACCCTAACCCTAACTATAACCCTTAACCCTAAACCTAACCCAAAACCCGAACCCTTAACCCAAAACCCGAACCCTTAACCCTAACCCTAACCCTAAACCCTAACCCTTAACCCTAACCCTAACCCTAACTATAACCCTTAACCCTAACCCTAAACCCTTAACCCTAACCCTTAACCCAAAACCCGAACCCTTAACCCAAAACCCGAACCCTTAACCCAAAACCCGAACCCTTAACCCTAACCCTAACCCTAACCCTAACCCTAAACCCTAACCCTTAACCCTAACCCTAACCCTAACCCTAACCCTTAACCATAACCCTAACCCTAAACCGTAACCATATAGTATCGTATAGTCGTATAGTATCGTGTAGGACGGGGAGAGAGTCGCATAGGACGTATAAAGAGGGAGAGAGGGAGAATCGTATGGATATTATCGAGTTACGTATAGAGAGGGAGAGAGGGAGAGTCGTATAGGACGAGGAGAGGGAGAGAGGGAGAGTCGCATAGGACGTATAGAGAGGGAGAGAGGGAGAGTCGTACGGAAATTATCGAGTTCAGATCGAATTCGGATCGGATACGTATATTATCGAGTTGTGACGGATAAAATTACAATGTATATATTCAACATACATTTGAACACATATGAACACATATATATATATATTGAACACATACATTTGAACACATATGAACACACATATATATTGAACACA
This sequence comes from Zea luxurians, assembly GCA_029449295.1. NCBI lineage: Eukaryota > Viridiplantae > Streptophyta > Magnoliopsida > Poales > Poaceae > Zea > Zea luxurians. Next base: position 106,464,118 of record JAOPSE010000003.1, on the reverse strand, counting down.
TACATTTGAACACATATGAACACATATATATATTGAACACATACATTTGAACACATATGAACACACATATGAATAAAAATAAGTATTGTATGAATACTCTCATCTCCTCTCCTCTCTCTATCTCTCTCCTCTCCCTCCTCTCTCTCTCTCACCCTCCTCTCCCTCCCTCTATCTATCTCCTCTCCCTCTATCTCTCTCCCTCTCTCTATCTCTCTCCTCTCCCTCCTCTCTCTCTCTCTCACCCTCCTCTCCCTCCCTCTATCTCTCTCCTCTCCCTCTATCTCTCTCCCTCTCTCTATCTCTCTCCTCTCCCTCCTCTCTCTCTCTCACCCTCCTCTCCCTCCCTCTATCTCTCTCCCTCTCCCTCCTCTCTCTTCCCTCTCCCTCTCCTTCCTCTCTCTTCCTCCCTCTCGGTGGCGGCGGCGCGTGCGCCCTCCTCTCTCTCACTCTCTGCAGAGACGCGCGCAGGGGTCTCCCTCTCTTCCCTCTTCCTCCTCTCTCTTCCCTCTCACTCTCTCACTCTTCCTAGCCCGAGACGGCGGCGGCGGCGGCGTGCGCCCGCGTGCGCGCGGCGGCGGCGCGCATGGCGCCCGGCCGAGCCCGAACGATCATAGACGAAGAAAGGGAGAGAGAGAGAGAGAGAAGAACTTACCTACGACGCGGGGACGATGACGTGGACGACGGCGTGAACGACGGCGGCGCACGGCGGAGAAAATCGCCTGGGAAAATTTTGGCAGCCTGACGGCGGGAAGATGGAAAGACAGGGCGCCAGAGACTTAGTGAAATTTTTCGGCCCCGCGCGTGCTCCTTTATATAGGAGATATTTCTACTGGCGGTTGACAATGAAAACCGCCAGTAGAAATCATTTCTACTGGCGGTTGTCATAGAGAACCGCCAGTAGAAATGCCATCCACAGACTGTGGAGGCCATTTCTACTGGCGGTTTTCATCGACAACCGCCAGTAAAAATTAATTTCTACTGGCGGTTTTCATTGTCAACCGCCAGTAGAAATGTTTTTAGTATATTATTTTTTATTGTATATTCATACATTAAGTATATAAATTTTTGTACATATTAAATATATAAATATATATATTTAGTATACATAATATATATATTTATATATTACTTCTCTCTCTCTCCCCTCTCTCTCCCCTCTCTCTCTCCTCTCTCTCCTCTCTCTCCCCTCTCCCTCCTCTCTCTCCCCTCTCCCTCCTCTCTCTTCCCTCTCTCTCCCTCCTCTATCTCTCCCTCTCTCTCTCCTCTCTCTCCTCTCCCTAGCTCCTCTCTCTCTCTATCCTCTCTCTCCTCTCTCTCCTCTCCCTAGCTCCTCTCTCTCCCCTCTCCCTCTCTCTCTCCTCTCTCTCTCTATCCTCTCTCTCTCCTCTCTCTCTCCTCTCTCTCTCCTCTCTCTCCTCTCTCTCTCTCCTCTCTCTCTCCTCTTTCCCTCCTCTCTCTTCCCTCTCTCTCCCTCCTCTGTCACTAGAATGCCCGTTCTTGTAGTGTTTAAATACTACGTCGTCTCATGGCTTCGCGTCTCTCATCACCATTGGTGTGAAGTTCTTTCACAAGTATCAGATCTGGTAAACATCTTTCCAAGTTCTTTTACAACATGTTCTTTGAAGATGCTTGTTTCTTACTGCCTGATATGTATATATTAGTCGAATAGTCCTCCCTGCTTTTATTTTACCTCGTTCTAGGTGATAAACCATGACGGCGGCACTCCAAAGAAAGCCAAGGTGGTGGTGGAGGATGAGGAAGAGGCGGGGTTGGAGGATGAGGAAGAGGCGACTGTGACACTATCCATGGAGAAGGACGCGCTGGAGTGTGACATCTGCTGCCTACCCTTCCAGTGCGAAGTTTTCATGGCAAGTCAGATTACCATGCATGTATATATACAGTACATATTGATGGGTAGGCTCCAGCATGATGCTCTGCTCTGTGTAAAATCAGTGCAAGAACGGGCATTCTCGATGTGCAAAGTGCTGCATCCGCACAGACGGTAAGTGCTGGACCTGCTCCGAGCGCATTGGCAACAATAGCTCTCTCTCCCTCTCCCTCTCCTCTCTAGAAAGTCGTGTAAAATTACATGCTTCGGTTTGTCGCTAACAATAATCAATTACATGACATGTCCTAACAATAATCAATTACATGACAACTATATAATCTAGGGAGCTATTGTTCTGCCTTGTCCATCGTGGCGTACCCAGGGCATCGAATTGCGTGGGATGCTTCGCTCAACGTTCCTTATCTTGGTTGGATGGTCTATGAAAAGAGACATGTCATTGAACTGGTTAAAATCCTCTAAATCAGATACACCATCAACTCCTATAGCTTGTTGTTTTCCAGGAAAAACTACATGCTTCGGTTTGTCGGTGCTTTTCTTCTCATTGTTACCCGATGGAGCAGTAGAATGTAGTTCACCATTATTGTCGAAGTACTTATCCATCTTTCGCATGCGGTACCTGTGTCCTTCCAATAAAAAGCGTCTGTGCCTCATGTAAACTATCTTCCTAGATGCAGCAAGGGATACGTAAGCAGTTCCATCAATGCATACTGTGCAACCAACCTTTCCCTTAAACTGGCCTGATAATGTGAAGAGAGCAGGGTAATCGTTGATCGTAACAAAAAGAATTGCTCTCAGCGTGAATGAACCTTTACGATACTCATCCAACATTTGAACACCCGTTTCCCACAATATTTTCATATCCTCCATTAAGGGCTCCAAAAATACATCCATGTCAACTCCAGGTTGTGTAGGTCCAGAAATAAGGATGGTTAGCAAAATGTACTTCCGTTTATGCATCAACCATGGAGGAAGGTTGTATATGGTGAGGATCACCGGCCATGTGCTATGCTTGCTGCTCCTCTCAGCAAATGGGTTCATTCCATCAGTACTCAGTGCGAACCTAACATTTCTCGGTTCATCGGCAAAGTCTCGGTGGTTGTCATTGAAATCTTGCCACTGCTTCCCATCGGCTGGATGTCGAAGCTTCCCATCGTTTTTGTGCTCATCAGAAGCATGCCAGCTCATAAGTCTGGCATCCTCAGGATTAGCGAACAAACACCTCAATCGATCGACGACGGGGAGGTACCACATCACCAAAGCAGGAATCTTTTTGAGCGCATAATAGTCTACTTCTTCTTTTTCTTTGCTCGTGGATTTTGAAGTCTTTTTTTGGGCTTTCTTTCGCTTCTTCCCTTTAGACACGGATGCAACACACTCTTCGTCCTCTCGATAGTCTTTATTCGTCTTGTACCTACTTGCACCGCACTTTGGGCAGCTCTCCAAGTCTTTATAATCATCACCTCGATAAAGGATACAGTGATTTCTACACGCGTGGATCTTCTCCACACCCATAGTGAGCGGACTGATTAGTTTCTTTGCATAGTACGTGTTAGCAGGCACATTGTTCTCCTTTGGAAGCATGTCTGCGATAATACTCAAGAACGCATCGAAGCCAGCATCAGACACACCATATTTAGCTTTTAACATCAACAGCTTTAGCACAGACCGGAGCGTCGTGAACTCTTTGGTACAACCCTTAGACTCGTCGTACAAAGGCTCTTCTGCTGCCTTCTTCAGGGACTCCATACCTTTCATTAAGAACATCGATTGATCTGTATGACGACGCAACATTGCCTCTAGCAACTCTGCATCTTCCTCATCCATAACACTTGGCAGAACATGAGGTCTATCATGTTCATTTCCTCTATCGTAACCATGATCAGTAACATTTTGCACTACATGTTCGCTCTGTGGAAGAGGTTGGTGTGTCTCGTGAACGAACTGAAATCTGTCGTCGATGTTCTCAGGGTTTCCAGTCGTATAAGGCGAAGAGCTACCCTCTCCATGCTTTGTCCAAATTGTGTAATCCTTCATAAATCCTCGGCATACCAGATGAGATATGATTTGTTCTGTGTCATTAAATACAGCAGCATTTTTGCAGTCCATGCATGGACAATATATGTGTTTTGTCTTTGTTCTCCAAGCATGGTTCGTAGCGACATCAATAAACCTATGGACCTCGGATATGTATGATGGATCTAGCCTTGATAAGTTATACATCCAGGATGTCCTCTCCATCACCACCTGTAAAAAAGTAACATAAAACACATGGTGAAACCCTATATCCAAAAATGTGGCTAAAATGTGAAACCCTCTCTCTCTCTCCTCTCTCTCTCTATCCTCTCTCTCTCTCTCCTCTCTCCTCTATCTCTCTCTCTCCTCTATCTCCCTCTCTATGGAGGATGAGGAAGAGGCGGGGTTGGAGGATGAGGAAGAGGCGACTGTGACACTATCCATGGAGAAGGACGCGTTGGAGTGCGACATCTGCTGCCTACCCTTCCAGTCCGAAGTTTTCATGGCAAGTCAGATTACCATGCATGTATATATACAGTACATATTGATCGGTAGACTCCAGCATGATGCTCTGCTCTGTGTAAAATCAGTGCAAGAACGGGCATTCTGGATGTGCAAAGTGCTGCATCCGCACGGACGGTAAGTGCTGCACCTGCTCCGAGCGCATTGGCAACAATAGCTCTCTCTCCCTCTCCCTCTCCTCTCTAGAAAGTCGTGTAAAATTACATGTTGCACATGGAGGATGAGGAAGAGTCGGGGTTGGAGGATGAGGAAGAGGCGACTGTGACACTATCCATGGAGAAGGACGCGTTGGAGTGCGACATCTGCTGCCTACCCTTCCAGTCCGAAGTTTTCATGGCAAGTCAGATTACCATGCATGTATATATACAGTACATATTGATCGGTAGGCTCCAGCATGATGCTCTGCTCTGTGTAAAATCAGTGCAAGAACGGGCATTCTGGATGTGCAAAGTGCTGCATCCGCACGGACGGTAAGTGTTGCACCTGCTCCGAGCGCATTTGCAACAATAGCTCTCTCTCCCTCTCCCTCTCATCTCTAGAAAGTCGTGTAAAATTACATGCTGCACATGGAGGATGAGGAAGAGGCGGGGTTGGAGGATGAGGAAGAGGCGACTGTGACACTATCCATGGAGAAGGACGCGTTGGAGTGCGACATCTGCTGCCTACCCTTCCAGTCCGAAGTTTTCATGGCAAGTCAGATTACCATGCATGTATATATACAGTACATATTGATCGGTAGACTCCAGCATGATGCTCTGCTCTGTGTAAAATCAGTGCAAGAACGGGCATTCTGGATGTGCAAAGTGCTGCATCCGCACGGACGGTAAGTGCTGCACCTGCTCCGAGCGCATTGGCAACAATAGCTCTCTCTCCCTCTCCCTCTCCTCTCTAGAAAGTCGTGTAAAATTACATGCTGCACATGGAGGATGAGGAAGAGTCGGGGTTCGAGGATGAGGAAGAGGCGACTGTGACACTATCCATGGAGAAGGACGCGTTGGAGTGCGACATCTGCTGCCTACCCTTCCAGTCCGAAGTTTTCATGGCAAGTCAGATTACCATGCATGTATATATACAGTACATATTGATCGGTGGACTCCAGCATGATGCTCTGCTCTGTGTAAAATCAGTGCAAGAACGGGCATTCTGGATGTGCAAAGTGCTGCATTCGCACGGACGGTAAGTGCTGCACCTGCTCCGAGCGCATTGGCAACAATAGCTCTCTCTCCCTCTCCCTCTCCTCTCTAGAAAGTCGTGTAAAATTACATGCTGCACATGGAGGATGAGGAAGAGTCGGTGTTGGAGGATGAGGAAGAGGCGACTGTGACACTATCCATGGAGAAGGACGCGTTGGAGTGCGACATCTGCTGCCTACCCTTCCAGTCCGAAGTTTTCATGGCAAGTCAGATTACCATGCATGTATATATACAGTACATATTGATCGGTAGACTCCAGCATGATGCTCTGCTCTGTGTAAAATCAGTGCAAGAACGGGCATTCTGGATGTGCAAAGTGCTGCATCCGCACGGACGGTAAGTGCTGCACCTGCTCCGAGCGCATTGGCAACAATAGCTCTCTCTCCCTCTCCCTCACCTCTCTAGAAAGTCGTGTAAAATTACATGCTTCGGTTTGTCGCTAACAAAATGTAGTTAGACTACTTTATCTCTTCCAATAAAAGTAGTTAGACTACTCTCTAACACATGGTGAAACCCTATATCCAAAATGTGGCTAAAATGGAGGAAAAATGAACAAAATTTGGCAAAAGAAACATAAGCCAAACTTTCCTAGCAACTAATAAACAAAAAAATTAATACCCAAACCTATCTTTAACACATGGTGAAAGCCTAGTTTCAAAATGTAGTTAAAATTGAGCAAAAATAAACAATAACTGACAATTGAAACATAATTAAACCAACCTTCCATACAACACATTCACCATTCATAAAGCAACTAAATATGTGTTATGGATAAACTTATTTGATAACTAAACATGAAAAAGGAGAGGGAATAGACAAAAACTAACCATCTTAAGCAACCTCATTTGAGGAAATAGAGAAAATTACCTAGCTATACTCTTCTCTCTCACATGTAAAACCCTAGATCCAAAATGTGGCTAAAATTGAGCAAGAATGAACAAAAATTGACAAAGAAACATAAACCAACCTTTCTTATCCACCTTCTTCGAAGAAATGAAGAGCAAAACCTCCCCCCTTATATTTTTTTGAAATCTGGACCTCCAAAATCGCCTCCAATGGAAGCTGGCTGCGAGCATACAGTTCACTGTCGGGGGAAGAAGAGAGCTATTTATAGCAGACAGTTCACTGGCGGTTGTCTTGAAAAACCGCCAGTGGAAACAAATTTCCACTGGCGGTTATCTTAACACAACCGCCAGTGGAAATAGGGTATTTCCATTGGCGGTTCGGTTACACCAACCACCAGTGGAAATTGGTTTTCCACTGGCGGTTATGTTACACCAACCGCCAGTGGAAACATCCTATTTCCACTGGCGGTTGTGTTAAGATAACCGCCAGTGGAAATGTGTTTCCACTGGCGGTTCCAAAGCCGGGCCCGCCTCGTTTTTTTTACTGGCGCGCGATAACTGAAACCGCCAGTGATAATTTATGGGTGCCGCAGGCTATGAGCTCTTTTCTACTAGTGTATGCATCCGGGGGCTCAAGCTGGATTATTGATAGAGGATGCACAAACCACATGACGGGGAGAAGAAAATGTTCACCTCCTACATCAAGAACAGGGATTCCCAAGACACCATCATCTTTGGAGATGGGAATCAAGGCAAGGTTAAAGGCTTAGGCAAGATAGCCATCACGACCGAGCATTCAATATCAAATGTATTTTTAGTAGAATTGCTCGAGTATAATTTATTGTCTGTAAGTCAATTGTGTCATATGGGCTATAATTGTTTATTTACGAATATTGATGTATCTGTCTTTAGAATGAGTGATGGTTCATTAGCCTTTAAGGGTGTATTAGACGACAAGCTCTATTTAGTTGATTTCTCAAAAGAGAATGTCGATCTAGATGCATGATTAATCGCTAAGACTAATATGGGTTGGCTCTGGCACCGTCGTCTAGCACATGTTGGGATGAAGACCCTTCATAAACTTCTAAAGGGAGATCGTGTGTTAGGATTAACAGATGTCTATTTTGAGAAAGACAGACCTTGTGCAGAGTGCCAAACAGGGAAACAGGTGGGAAGCACTCATCAAAGCAAGAACGTGATGACAACAACAAGACCACTGGAACTCCTTCACATGGATCTCTTCAGCCCCGTTGCCTACCTCAGCATCGGGGGAAGTAAGTATGGTCTTGTTATAGTTGATGATTTTTCCCGTTTACTTGGGTGTTCTTCTTGTAGGATAAATTCGAAACCCAAGGAACCCTAAAGCGCTTCTTAAGGAGAGCTCAAAATGAATTTGGGCTAAAGGTGAAGAAGATAAGAAGCGATAATGGGTCTGAGTTCAAAAATCTACAAGTTGAAGAATATCTTGAGGAGGAAGGCATCAAGCACGAGTTCTCCGCTCCCTACACACCACAACAAAACGGCGTGGTAGATAGGAAGAACAGGACGCTAATTTACATGGCGAGAACGATGCTTGGAGAATACAAGATGCCTTAGCGGTTTTGGTCGGAAGCTGTGAATACAGCCTGCCATGCCATAAACCGGCTCTATCTTCATCGCCTCCTCAAGAAGATGTCATATGAACTCTTAACTTGTAACAAACCTAATGTTTCCTACTTTCATGTATTTGGGAGCAAATTCTACATTTTGGTAAAGAAAGGTAGGAATTCAAAGTTTGCTCCCAAAGCGGTAGAAGGTTTTTTACTAGGATATGCCTGAAATGCAAAGGCGTATAGGGTCTTCAATAAATCATCAGGATTGGTTGAAGTCTCTAGCGACGTTGTATTTGATGAGACTAATGGCTCTCCAAGAGAGCAAGTTGATCTTGATGATGTAGATGAAGATGAGGTTTCGATGGCCGCAATACGAACAATGGCGATAGGTGATGTGCGACCACAGGAACTACAAGAACAAGATCAACCTTCTTCCTCTATGGTGGTGCATCCCCCAACTCAAGACGATGAACAGGTACCTCAAGAAGAAGGGCATGATCAAGGGGGAGCACATGAAGAACAAGATAAGGAGGAAGAAGCATCACAGGCCCCTCCAACTCAAGTCCGAATGACGATCCAAAGAAATCATCCAATGGATCAGATTCTGGGTGACATCAGCAAGGGAGTAACAACTCGCTCACGATTAGCTAATTTTTGTGAGCATTACCTGTTTGTTTCTTCTATTAAGCCTTTTAGGGTAGAAGAACCTTGCAGGATCCAGACTGGGTGTTGGCCATGCAGGAAGAGCCCAACAACTTCAAAAGATATGAAGTTTGGAGCCTGGTGCCACGTCCAAAGCAAAACGTTGTGGGAACCAAGTGGGTGTTCCGCAACAAGCAAGACAAGCACGGTGTGGTGACAAGAAACAAGGATCGACTTGTGGCAAAAGGTTATGCCCAAGTAGTAGGTTTGGATTTTGAGGAGACTTTTGCTCCTGTGGCTAGGTTAGAATCAATTCAGATTTTATTGGCCTATGCTGCTCACCATTCCTTTAAGCTATTCCAAATAGACGTGAAGAGCACCTTCCTCAATGGACCAATTAAGGAGAAGGTATATGTGGAACAACCCCCTGGCTTTGAGGATGACAGGTATCCCGACCACGTCTACAAGCTCTCTAAGGCGCTCTATGGACTTAAGCAAGCCCCAAGAGCATTGTATGAATGCCTTAGAGACTTTCTTATTGCCAATGCTTTCAAGGTTAGGAAAGCTAATCCTACTCTATTCACAAAGACTTGTAATGGTGATCTTTTTGTATGCCAAATATATGTCGATGACATCATATTTGGTTCTACTAATCAAAAGTCTTATGAGGAGTTTAGCAGGGTGATGATGCAAAAGTTTCAGATGTCGATGATGGGAGAGTTGAACTACTTCCTTGGATTTCAAGTGAAGCAAATCAAGGAAGGCACCTTCATCTCCCAAACGAAGTACACTCAAGAGGTTTGGGATGAAGGATGCAAAGCCCGCAAAGACACCAATGGGAACAGACGGACATGTGGACCTCAACAAAGTAGGTAAGTCTGTTGATCAAAAGGCATACCGATCTATGATAGGATCCTTGCTTTATCTTTGTGCTAGTAGACTAGATATAATGCTTAGTGTATGCATGTGTGCTAGATATCAATCTGACCCCAAGGAGTGTCACCTTGTGGCCGTTAAGAAAATGCTTAGATATTTAGTTTCTACGCCTTGCTTCGGGATCTGGTATCCAAAGGGGTCTACCTTTGACTTAATCGGATACTCAGATTTTGACTATGCCGGGTGCAAGGTTGATAGGAAGAGCATATCAGAGACTTACCAATTTCTAGGAAGGTCCCTAGTGTCTTGGAGCTCTAAGAAACAAACATCTGTTGTCCTATCCACCGCTGAGGCCGAGTATGTTGCCACAGGACAGTGTTGCGCGCAACTACTTTGGATGAGGCAAACCCTCCAGGACTTTGGCTACAATCTGAGCAAAGTCCCACTCCTATGTGACAATGAGAGTGCAATCTGCTTGGTGGATAATCCTGTTGAACACAGCCGCACTAAGCACATAGACATCCGGCATCACTTCCTGAGAGACCACCAGCAAAGGGGAGATATCGATATTTACCACATTAGCACCGAGAACCAGCTAGCTGATATCTTCATTAAGCCTTTAGATGAGAAAAGGTTTTGCAAGTTGCGTAATGATCTAAATGTCTTAGATTCGCGTAACTTGGATTGATCTATAGCATACATGTGTTCTATGCCTTTGATCATGTTACTTTAAGCTTTATTGTCTTTCATTGCTTATATTTGGTGCTCAAGTTATACAAGTCATCCCCGGACCTCACAAGTCCCTATGCAAATGATGCACATGTTTTGGGGAGGATGTGCTACAACTTGACTCCTTTAAGACTAACTTGTTTGTTTAAGTGCTCTTGAAATAGTCTCAAAGGGATATTGAAAGGAAAATGTGAACTTGGACAACGAAAGAGCTTCCACTGCATTTCGGTAAAATGTATCTTGTCCTATGTTCTTTGTTGTACTCTTATTGTCTTTTTGCTCTTATTTGACATTTTGGTGAGGCAATGGGGTTATAGGGCCACAAGTTATCCCGTTTTTGTGCTTAATGCCAAAGGGGGAGAAATTAAGGCCAAAGCAAATGGATCAGCCAACCACTTATGAATTTCAAAAATTGTAGAGTTAGAATTTGTATTTCATCCAAAATCCTCTTATTGCAAAATTTGGTCTCTTTTGGGGGAGAATTTTGATTATGGGAAAAGGGGAAGTTTTTGGCACTTGATCAAATTTACTCTTGAAATATCTCTCTATTTGCCCAAACAAGTGTGTTTGTGAAAGGGAAATGTGCCCTTGGGCCATTTCTAAGTATTTTGGTGATTTAGTGCCCAACACAGGTGCCTAATTGTAAAATGGGACAAAGTACAAATCATGGAGTAAAGGTATGTTTCTAATCCTTAGTACATTGGTTTAGTGTGCTAATATATTTGTCTAAGTGTTAGAAACAGAAAGAAGAAGAAGAGAGAAGAGGATGAAATGACTTGGCTGTGTGCAGCCAAGTCTTAGCTCGGTCTGGAGCACCGGACTGTCCGGTGTGCACCGGACAGTGTCCGGTGCGCCAGGCTGACTCGACTCAAACTGGCTGCTCTCGGGAAATTGGCCGGCGGCGTACGGCTAAAATTCACCGGACTGTCCGGTGTGCACCGGACTGTCCGGTGAGCCAACGGTCGGCCAGGGCCAACGGTCGGCCGCGCAATCCGCGCGGGACACGTGGCCGAGCCAACGGTCGGAAGACGGCACCGGACTGTCCGGTGTGCACCGGACTGTCCGGTGCGCCAACGGCTCGCAGATCTCCGGCAGTCTTCCAACGGTCGGAAGCGCCAGAAAAGGAAACAAATCGGGCACCGGACAGTGTCCGGTGTGCACCGGACTGTCCGGTGCCCCCGACGACAGAAGGCAAGGATGGCCTTCCAGATTTGTTCTCAACGGCTCCTAGCTGCCTTGGGGCTATAAAAGGGACCCCTAGGCGCATGGAGGAGGATACCAAGCATTCCTACAACACTTCTAAGCACCAAGACATCGATCTCACGCATTCGTTTCATTGTGATAGCATATAGAGCTCTTGTGGAGTTGTGAACTCTTTGTGTTGCGTTGCGAGCTCTTGTTGCGTCTTGTGTGCGTGTTGTTGCTCTGATTTCCGAGTCTTGTGTGCGTTGCTCATTCCCACCTTACTCCGTACTTCTTTGTGAATCTTAAGTGTAAGGGCGAGAGGCTCCAAGTTGTGGAGATTCCTCGCAAACGGGATATTGAGGAGAAAAGCATAACACTGTGGTATTCAAGTTGATCATTGGATCACTTGAGAGGAGTTGAGTGCAACTCTCGTCCGTTGGGACGCCACAACGTGGAGTAGGCAAGTTTTGTACTTGGCCGAACCACGGGATAAATCACCGTGTCATCTCTGTGTTGAACTTCTTGTGATTATCATCTTCGCTCTAGCCACTTGGCATTAACTGTGCTAACACTTAATCAAAGTTTTGTGGCTTAAGTTTTTGAAGTTTACAGGATCACCTATTCACCCCCCCCCCTCTAGGTGCTCTCAATTGGTATCAGAGCCGTTCTATTCACAAAGGGTCTAACCGCCCGAATAGATGGATCCTAAGGGGAAGGGTATAGTGATCAACGACAAAGAGAAGGAGACCTTCGTCAACGAGCCGAAGGACGACAAGCCTACCGACTCCGGCTCGGGTCAAAGACGGAAGGAAGGGAAGAAGAAGAAGACCAGGCGCATCAAGGAGATCGTCTACTACGACAGCGACGAGTCTACTTCTTCCCAAAAGGACGAGGACCACAACGACCACGAGAGAAGGAAACCGGTTAATTCGAACTTTTCTTTCGATTACTCTCGTATTCCGCAAAGCTCACATTCTCATTTGCTCTCCATTCCACTCGGCAAGCCCCCACACTTTGATGGAGAGGACTACGGATTTTGGAGCCACAAAATGCGTAGTCACCTATTCTCTCTCCATCCTAGTATATGGGAGATTGTAGAGAGTGGGATGCACTTTGATAGTTCGGATAGTCCCATGTTCATTAATGAACAAATTCATAAGAATGCACAAGCTACTACTGTTCTTCTAGCTTCCTTGTGCAGGGATGAATACCATAAAGTGAGCGGCTTGGACAACGCCAAGCAAATCTGGGACACCCTCAAGATTTCTCATGAGGGGAACGACGTCACCTTGCTCACCAAGATGGAGTTGGTGGAGGGAGAGCTTGGATGGTTCGCGATGATAAGGGGCGAGGAGCCAACGCAAACGTACAACCGGCTCAAGACCCTTATCAACAAGATAAGAAGCTACGGGAGCACGCGATGGACGGACCACGACGTCGTCCGCCTAATGCTCAGGTCCTTTACCGTACTTGATCCTCATCTCGTGAACAATATTCGTGAGAATCCCAGGTACACGATGATGACGCCCGAGGAAGTGCTTGGAAAATTCGTAAGCGGGCGGATGATGATCAAGGAGGCAAGATACGTCGACGAAGCGTTGAACGGTCCGATCAACGAGCCGCAACCCCTTGCTCTCAAGGCAACACGAAGCAAGGAGGCGCTACCTAGCAAGGTGGCACAGATTGAGGCGGCTGGCCTTAATGATGAAGAGATGGCTCTCATCATTAAAAGATTCAAGACGGTGCTTAAAGGTCACAAGGGACAACCAAGCAAGACCAAAGCCAAGGGGAAGCGCTCATGCTTCAAATGCGGTAAGCTTGGTCAATTCATTGCTAACTGTCCCGATAATGAAAGTGACCAGGAAAAGGGGAACAAAAGAGAGAAGAAGAAGCAATACAAGAAGGCAAAGGGCGAGGCGCATCTAGGAAAGGAGTGGGACTCGGATTGCTCCTCCTCCGACTCCGACAACGAAGGACTCGCCGCCACTGCCTTCAACAAATCGGCTCTTTTCCCCAACGAGCGTCTCACTTGCCTTATGGCAAGGGAGAAGAAGGTGAGTACTCAAGACTCCACTTATGCTTCTTCTAGTGATAGTGAGTCTAGTGATGATGATGATATAGATTATTCTTGCTTGTTCAAGGGCTTAGATAGATCTAAGATAGATAAAATCAATGAATTGATTGATGCTTTGAATGAAAAGGATAGGCTTTTAGAAAAGCAAGAGGATTTATTGTATGATGAACATGATAAGTTTGTAGAGGCACAAAAATCATATGCTTTAGAAGTGAAAAGAAATGAAGTGCTTTCTAGTGAAATATCTTCTTGTCATGAAACCATTGCTACTTTACAAAGTGTTAACCATGATTTAAATGCTAAATTAGAAGTAACAAATAAATCTAAGTCTTGTGTTGAAAATGTTACAATTTGCACTAGGTGTAAGGATTTTGATGTTAACACTTGTAGCAAACACTTAGTTTCAATTTCAAAACTAAAAGATGAAGTGGCTAGTCTTAATGCCCAACTTAAGACTAGCAAGAGTGAAGTTGAAAAGATAAAATTTGCAAGGGATGCCTATACAATTGGAAGACATCCCTCAATTAAGGATGGGCTTGGCTTCAAGAGGGAAGCCAAGAACTTAACAAGCCATAAGGCTCCCATCTTCGTCAAGGAGAAGGGGAAGGCCCCTATGGCTAGTAATGCTAAAAAGAATCATGCTTTTATGTATTATGATAGGAGACATGCTAGAAATGCTTATAATCATTTTGATTCACATGTTTATGATTCTCATGCCATGTTTGCTTCTAGTTCTTCTTATAAGCATGATAGAGACATGTGTAGGAGAAATATTGTACATATGCCTAGGAGAGATATTATTCATGCTCCTAGGAAAGTAGTGAATGAACCTTCTACCATTTATTATGCTTGTAATGCTCCCTTTGCTATTTGTAGAAAGGGTAAGAAGGTAGTTGCTAGGAAATTAGGGGCTAGATGCAAGGGAGATAAATCTTGCATTTGGGTCCCTAAGGATATTTGTACTAACCTTGCAGGACCCAACATGAGTTGGGTACCTAAGACCCAAGCCTAAATTTGCCTTGCAGGTTTATGCATCCGGGGGTTCAAGCTGGATTATCGACAGCGGATGCACAAACCATATGACGGGGGAGAAGAAGATGTTCACCTCCTACGTCAAGAATAAGGATTCCCAAGATTCAATTATATTCGGTGATGGGAATCAAGGCAAGGTAAAAGGGTTAGGTAAAATTGCAATTTCTAATGAGCATTCTATCTCAAATGTATTCTTAGTGGAGAGTCTTGGATATAATTTGCTATCTGTTAGTCAATTATGTCAAATGGGATATAATTGTTTATTTACAAATGTAGATGTGTCTGTCTTTAGAAGATGTGATGGTTCACTAGCTTTTAAGGGTGTACTAGACGGCAAGCTTTATTTAGTTGATTTTGCAAAAGAAGAGGACGGTCTAGATGCATGCTTAATGGCTAAGACTTGCATGGGCTGGCTGTGGCATCGCCGCTTAGCACATGTGGGGATGAAGAACCTCCACAAGCTTCTAAAGGGAGATCACGTGATAGGTCTAACAAATGTTTATTTCGAAAAAGATAGACCTTGTGCAGCTTGTCAGGCAGGTAAACAAGTGGGAGGAGCACATCACAGCAAGAATGTGATGACCACGTCAAGACCTCTGGAGTTGCTGCATATGGACCTCTTCGGACCCGTCGCCTATCTAAGCATAGGAGGAAGTAAGTATGGTTTAGTTATTGTTGATGACTTTTCCCGCTTCACTTGGGTGTTCTTTTTGCAGGATAAGTCTGAGACCCAAGGGACCATCAAGCGCTTCCTCAGGAGAGCTCAAAATGAGTTTGAGCTCAAGGTGAAGAAGATAAGGAGCGACAACGGGTCCGAGTTCAAGAACCTTCAAGTGGAGGAGTTTCTTGAGGAGGAAGGGATCAAGCACGAGTTCTCCGCTCCCTACACACCACAGCAAAATGGTGTGGTAGAGAGAAAGAACAGGACGCTAATCGATATGGCAAGGACGATGCTTGGAGAGTTCAAGACCCCCGAGTGCTTTTGGTCGGAAGCCATGAACACGGCTTGCCACGCCATCAACAGGGTCTACCTTCACCGCCTCCTCAAGAAGACGTCATATGAGCTACTAACCGATGAAGAAGATGTTCCGACGGCCGCTATACGAACCATGGCGATTGGAGAAGTTCGGCCACAGGAACAAGATGAACGAGATCAACCTTCTTCCTCAACCACGGTGCATCCCCCAACTCAAGACGATGAACAGGTTCATCAAAAGGAGGCGTGTGATCAAGGGGGAGCACAAGACGATCACGTGATGGAGGAAGAAGCGCAACCGGCACCTCCAACCCAAGTTCGAGCGATGATTCAAAGGGATCATCCCGTCGACCAAATTCTGGGTGACATTAGCAAGGGAGTAACTACTCGATCTCGACTAGTTAATTTTTGTGAACATTACTCTTTTGTCTCCTCTATTGAGCCTTTCAGGATAGAGGAGGCCTTGCTAGATCCGGATTGGGTGTTGGCCATGCAGGAGGAACTTAACAACTTCAAGCGCAATGAAGTTTGGACGCTGGTGCCTCGTCCCAAGCAAAATGTTGTGGGAACCAAGTGGGTGTTCCGCAACAAACAGGACGAGCACGGGGTGGTGACGAGGAACAAGGCTCGACTTGTGGCAAAAGGTTATGCCCAAGTCGCAGGTTTGGACTTTGAGGAGACTTTTGCTCCTGTGGCTAGGCTAGAATCAATTCGTATCTTGCTAGCATATGCCGCTCACCATTCTTTCAGGTTGTACCAAATGGATGTGAAGAGCGCGTTCCTCAACGGGCCAATAAAGGAGGAGGTGTACGTGGAGCAACCCCCTGGCTTCGAGGATGAACGGTACCCCGACCACGTGTGTAAGCTCTCTAAGGCGCTCTATGGACTTAAACAAGCCCCAAGAGCATGGTATGAATGCCTTAGAGATTTCTTAATTGCTAATGCTTTCAAGGTTGGGAAAGCCGATCCGACTCTTTTCACTAAGACATGTGATGGTGATTTGTTTGTATGCCAAATTTATGTCGATGACATAATATTTGGTTCTACTAACCAAAAGTCTTGTGAAGAGTTTAGCAGGGTAATGACGCAGAAATTCGAGATGTCGATGATGGGCGAGTTGAACTACTTCCTTGGGTTCCAAGTGAAGCAACTCAAGGACGGCACCTTCATCTCCCAAACGAAGTACACGCAAGATCTGCTGAAGCGGTTTGGGATGAAGGACGCCAAGCCCGCAAAGACTCCGATGGGAACCGACGGACACACCGACCTCAACAAAGGAGGTAAGTCCGTTGATCAAAAAGCATACCGGTCAATGATAGGGTCTTTACTTTATTTATGTGCTAGTAGACCGGATATTATGCTTAGCGTATGCATGTGTGCTAGATTTCAATCCGATCCTAAGGAGTGTCACTTGGTGGCGGTGAAGCGAATTCTTAGATATTTAGTCGCTACGCCTTGCTTCGGGATCTGGTATCCAAAGGGGTCTAACTTTGACTTGATTGGGTACTCAGATTCCGACTATGCTGGATGTAAGGTCGATAGGAAGAGTACATCGGGGACGTGCCAATTCTTAGGAAGGTCCCTGGTGTCATGGAACTCTAAGAAACAAACCTCCGTTGCCCTATCCACCGCTGAGGCCGAGTATGTTGCCGCAGGACAGTGTTGCGCGCAACTACTTTGGATGAGGCAAACCCTCAGGGACTTTGGCTACAATCTGAGCAAAGTCCCACTCCTATGTGATAATGAGAGTGCTATCCGAATAGCGGAAAATCCTGTTGAGCACAGCCGCACAAAGCACATTGACATCCGGCATCACTTTTTGAGAGACCACCAGCAAAAGGGAGATATCGAAGTGTTTTATGTTAGCACCGAGAACCAGCTAGCCGATATCTTTACCAAGCCTTTAGATGAGAAAACCTTTTGCAGGCTGCGTAGTGAGCTAAATGTCTTAGATTCGTGGAACTTGGATTGAATTGTAGCATACATGTATTCATGTTCCTTTCTGCATTTTTGTTGCTTATTATGGTGCTCAAGTTGTACAAACACTCCCTGGACCTCACAAGTCCGTTGCAAAGTGATGCACATATTTAAGGGGAGATATGTTACAACTTGACCCTTTGAGACTAACCATATGTTTGAGTTTGCTTGTTTTAGTCACAAAGGAGAATTGAAAGGGAAAAGGTGGACTTGGACCATGAAAGACTTCCACTGCACTCCGATGAGGGGTAACTTATTCCAAGTCCATCTCATGAACTCTTATTGCCATTTGCTCTTAATTGAAGATTTTGGTGAGGCAATGGGGTTAAAGGGCCACAATTGATCCCGTTTTGGTGCTTGATGCCAAAGGGGGAGAAAATAAAGGCCAAAGCAATAAATGGATCAGCTACCACTTGAGAGATTTTGAAAATAGTAGAATAGAGTTTTTGGTTTGTCAAGATTCTTATGTTGTCTCTCTTGTCAATAATTGGCTTCTTGTGGGGAGAAGTATTGATTATGGGAAATAGGGGGAGTTTTTGAAATCTTTGATCAATCTCTTTTGGAATGACTCTCTTTGTACTTCAACATGTGTGTTTAACTTAGAGATAGAGATTTGAGGTTGATTTGCAAAAACAAACCAAGTGGTGGCAAAGGATGATCCATATATGCCAAAATTGATTCAAAATAAATTTGAGTTCTTATTTGAAGTGTTTTTGTACTTGTTCAACTTGCTTTATGTTGTGTTGGCATAAATCACCAAAAAGGGGGAGATTGAAAGGGAAATGTGCCCTTGGGCCATTTCTAAGTATTTTGGTGATTTAGTGCCCAACACAGGTGCCTAATTGTAAAATGGGACAAAGTACAAATCATGGAGTAAAGGTATGTTTCTAATCCTTAGTACATTGGTTTAGTGTGCTAATATATTTGTCTAAGTGTTAGAAACAGAAAGAAGAAGAAGAGAGAAGAGGATGAAATGACTTGGCTGTGTGCAGCCAAGTCTCAGCTCGGTCTGGAGCACCGGACTGTCCGGTGTGCACCGGACAGTGTCCGGTGCGCCAGGCTGACTCGACTCAAACTGGCTGCTCTCGGGAAATTGGCCGGCGGCGTACGGCTAAAATTCACCGGACTGTCCGGTGTGCACCGGACTGTCCGGTGAGCCAACGGTCGGCCAGGGCCAACGGTCGGCCGCGCAATCCGCGCGGGACACGTGGCCGAGCCAACGGTCGGAAGACGGCACCGGACTGTCCGGTGCGCCAACGGCTCGCAGATCTCCGGCAGTCTTCCAACGGTCGGAAGCGCCAGAAAAGGAAACAAATCGGGCACCGGACAGTGTCCGGTGTGCACCGGACTGTCCGGTGCCCCCGACGACAGAAGGCAAGGATGGCCTTCCAGATTTGTTCTCAACGGCTCCTAGCTGCCTTGGGGCTATAAAAGGGACCCCTAGGCGCATGGAGGAGGATACCAAGCATTCCTACAACACTTCTAAGCACCAAGACATCGATCTCACGCATTCGTTTCATTGTGATAGCATATAGAGCTCTTGTGGAGTTGTGAACTCTTTGTGTTGCGTTGCGAGCTCTTGTTGCGTCTTGTGTGCGTGTTGTTGCTCTGATTTCCGAGTCTTGTGTGCGTTGCTCATTCCCACCTTACTCCGTACTTCTTTGTGAATCTTAAGTGTAAGGGCGAGAGGCTCCAAGTTGTGGAGATTCCTCGCAAACGGGATATTGAGGAGAAAAGCATAACACTGTGGTATTCAAGTTGATCATTGGATCACTTGAGAGGAGTTGAGTGCAACTCTCGTCCGTTGGGACGCCACAACGTGGAGTAGGCAAGTTTTGTACTTGGCCGAACCACGGGATAAATCACCGTGTCATCTCTGTGTTGAACTTCTTGTGATTATCATCTTCGCTCTAGCCACTTGGCATTAACTGTGCTAACACTTAATCAAAGTTTTGTGGCTTAAGTTTTTGAAGTTTACAGGATCACCTATTCACCCCCCCCCCCCTCTAGGTGCTCTCAGTTTGACGTAGAGATAGGAAAAAGAATTTGTTTTGTGAAAATAAACCAAGTGGTGGCAAAAGTGATCCAAATATGCCAAATTCTAAGTGAGAAAATTTGGTATTCAATTTGCATTTTTTAGAATGAATTACACTTCAAGTTGCTTTTAGATGTGTTGGCATAAATCACCAAAAAGGGGGATATTGAAAGGGAAATGTATCCTTGGGCCATTTCTATAAATGTTTTGGTGATTATATGTCCAACACATATTGTTTTGAGGTGATATGTGCCAAATGATAAAGAAGTGCAAATCAAGAATCAAGGTGTGTTTCTAGCCTTAGTGAATTGTTTTTGATACTAACATATTTACCTAAGTGCTAGGAATAGTATCAAAGCAAATGAGAATGGAGTGGAGAAGTGGTTGAGTCCAGCCAAATCTGCACTAGCCTTCGATGTACCGGACTGTCCGGTTCCAGTGCACAGGCTGGTTCAGCAGCGAAGTCGCTGCTCTTGAGAATCGGCGAGGGCGACGTGGCTAAAAATCCTAGACTATCCGGTGGTGCACCGGACTGTCTGGTGAGCCATCAGCACCCGCGCTCAGTGCTTGGCGACAAACTTGTCGCTCTCAGGAATTCACCGAGGGCGCTGCAACTAAAATTCACCGGACTGTACGGTGTGCACTGGACTGTCCAGTGAGCCAACAGCGCCCGCGGCCAACGGTCGGCAGCGCGATCAACTGGTGACACGTGGCCCGAGCCAACGGTCACTTGATCGCACTGAACAGTGTCCGGTACGTCAAGAGGACCGAGGGTGCAATGGTTGGCTTCGCCAGAAAAGAAAGGAGATCGGACACTGGACAAGCATTGTTCATGTCCGGCGGTGCACCGAACTGTCCGGTGCGCCACTCGACAGAAGGCAAGAATTGCCTTCTAAAGGGGATTGCAACGGCTCCTAGCTGCCATGGGGCTATAAAAGGGACCCCTAGGCGCATGCAGCACTACACCAAGCATTCACTAAACATCCTAAGACGCCTAGACTCCGCAAATATGCATTTAGATCATCATGACTGAGATTTGAGCACTAAGTGTGTTGTGAACTTGTGGCATTGTTCTTGTGTGCTCTCTTCTTGACTTGTGTGCGTATTGTTGCTGCGATTCTAGTCTTGTGTGTGTTTCTTTCCCTCCCTTACTCTTATGCTTTTCTTGTGAACAACTTTGTAAGGGTGAGAGGCTCCAACTTGTGGAGATTCCTCACAAACGAGAAACCAACGATAAGGAAGAAAACCGTGGTATTCAAGTTGATCATTGGATCACTTGAAAGGCATTGAGTGCAACCCTCGTTCATTGGGATGCCACAACGTGGAAGTAGGCAAGTGTTATACTTGGCCAAATCACGGGATAAAAACACTGTGTCTCTTGTGTCGCTTTTCTCTGTGATTGATTTCTTCTCAAGAGCTCTCGCTATAGCAACTTGGTTTAATCTAACTAACATTTTATAAACCAAGTTTGTGCTATTTAGTGTTGAATTTTGCAGGATCACCTATTAACCATCTACTCACTTTAGACATAACTAAAAAAGGTCCCATCTGGTATTAAAAGGATGCATGGCCGGTACATGCGAGCATCTTCAGTTGGCATCAACACCATCAATGTATTTATATCAGCACATGCTTTTGTTAGTGGCCATGAAACAACCATTGTTACCTTTGTGGACATGTGGTTAATTATAAACCTTTAGAGACTCGACGTGCAACTCGTAATGGTGTTTGCATTGCAAGTGTCACTAATACTTACACATATATGTGTTGTTATTAGTGAGTTGTATAAATTTTCAATATCTGACATGCACGTGTGCCTTGTAGAATGCAACATGATCAATAGGAGATCCGTTATGGTCTGAATCCCTTTTCTAGTGCCGATAAAAGGGTTGTGTATCCTAACACAATAGAGATATCCGAGCAACAACACACTTTTAGGATTGGCAAAGACGACAAAGAATTACAGGGAAAGAGATACGAAGAAGTTAATAAGCATATGTAGAAAATGAAGAGGGATTTTGAAGCCCAATACTCCATCTACTTAGAACATGCAATGCTTTAGTTTCAAGGCAGGGAAGCCGCAGTGGCCCCGTACAACTTTAAATAAGTGTGATTTTGCATAAATAAAAATAATAATTTCACTACACATGCATCACAAATTTGATTCTTATAGGGACCACTGGATATGCTTCATCATTTATCCTAGGTATGGAAAGGTGCTGGTGCTCGACTCCTTAGATTACGACAATTCAAGCTAAGCAGAATTCTTCAGCATCTTAAAGTTGTAAGCCTTTTCTATGCATACTTTTATCGATGAGAGTTTTAGAATAACATGGTGATTCTATTTGAGATCATAAGGCATTTAGGTTCTATAAGATGCAAGGTGGAAAGTATGATACGTTAAAAAAATGTGTGCCACTACAAATCCATTATAAATGGCCGGTAAGCATGTGAATTTATGAATACATATCATACACGTTGTTGGAGCGAAGGCAGAAACGCCACCCTTCGCCCGAAGTCTCCACCGCTTAGCCCCTGCCCTGACAGACAAAGCAGGCAGGGACACCCTTCGCTTCATCGGCACCAGAGACAACATGGAGACCCTTCGCTCGATTCGGCACCAGACGAAGGCCTGCGGCAACGCCTCCCCACGGCGCGGCCTCGGTCAGCTCCGAGGCCCACATGAGATCAGGCCCATTGTAACGGGCCCTGCGTGGCCGCGTTTGTGTTACGGGCCTAATTTGTAAAGGTGTACTTGTAATTACAGCTTGTAACCCCGCTTTATGGGAATATTCTGGGGATAAACTAGGTACCTGAGGGCACATGCGTCCTTAACGCAAGGCGCCGTGCACTCGGATACCTATAAATACCCCCGCACAGTGCCCGTGAGAGGCCAGATTAACAGAGCTTTTGCCATCACGCGCGAGCGCCCTGTTGCCATCACCATTCACCCGTGTTGGATCTCCTTGCTGTCGAGAGACAGTCCCAACATTTGGCGCCCACCGTTCGTGCTACGAGACAACCACCCGCGATGGCACCCAAGAGAGCTAACCCGAAGGCTGACGAGGCTGCGAAGGCAGCACTGCTCGCCGCAAGAAAGGGCAAGGCCCTCGCCCTCACCCAATCCACCCACCAAGAGGCCACTGAAGACGACACCCTCCGCACCTGCGACCCTGAGGGACAACCCTCAGGCTTCGCACCTCCCTCAGGCTTCGCACCTCCCCCAGGCTTCGCACCTCCCTCAGGCTTCGCACCACCGGAGGGCGCGGACCTCGCCGAGGACGGTGAGGTCCTCGGCATCTCCGCAGAAGAACAGCTACAGCTGCGCGCTCTGCGCCTCAAGAACCGCAACCTCCAGAGGCAGAAGGAGATATTGGAGGCCAAGCGCCAGCGTGTGTCCGCACTCGCCAAAGTGCGGCAGATGATACGCGACGAAGAGCACAAGGCCCAGGAACTCGAGCGGGAGATCGCGCTGATGCAGCGCGAAGGCCACCTCGGCCCGCAGCACGAGTCATCCCTCCAGCAGCGCGCACAAAACGAAGACACGCGCGAAGGCCACCCCGGCCTGCAGCATGAGCCACCCCTGCAACACCGCGCGCAACCGGAGGACCCGCGTTTACCCCAGCGCGACTTCACTTTCCCGCACGCCGCGCCATTCCAAGGGGTCAATTATCTCGATGAGCGAAGTCCCCTGGCGCCTCACCTGCAAGTGACGCCATGGCCAGCTAACTTCCGGGCTGGGACCTACCCCAAGTACAACGGCAGCACCGACCCGACTCAATACATAATGAGTTACCAGGTCGCCGTCGCATCGTCCGGGGGGGGACGACGCCACAATGGCGAAGTCCTTCATCATCGCCCTCGAGGGCCCCGCGCTCACCTGGTTCACCAGGTTGCCTCCGCTGTCCATCGATTCCTGGAGAAGTCTCCGGGACAAGTTCCTCCTCAACTTCCAAGGGTACCGCCCGGACACCGACGCCCTGGCCGAGCTCTCGCTCTGCAAGCAGCTAGAGAGGGAGACCCTGAGGGAATATTACTGCAAATTCCTCACACTCAAGTCACAGCTACCCTCAGTCGATGACCAGATTGCCATCCACTATGCTATCAGTGGTCTTCGCGCTGGCGTCCTGTACAGCCACTGCATCAGAGACCCGCCGAAGAACCTCCAAGAGTTGTACCAGCTGTTTGAAAAGTATGCCAGATCCGAGGAGCTCCACCAGCGCAAGATTGAGTCCCAGCGGAAGCCAAAAGACGCTCCACAGTCCAGCCGCACGTGGACAAGAACTCCGCAACCAGACTCCGGTCGAGATGGCCGCGGTCAGCCGCAAGTGCACAACATTGCCAACCAGCAGCCGGCCGCTGACCCCCTTCGCCGCCAGGAATATCCCCCCAGGGCCGCGGAAGTGGAACTCGCGGCAGGGGCCGAGGGCGTGCGCAGCCACCCCCTCCACCGCGCCGATTTTACTGCCTTTTCCATGGCGAAGACTGCGCCCACCCAACCAAAGACTGCCCCGAAGTGAAGGCCACCAGAGACAGAATGGCGAGGGCGCAGCCAGCCGACAACCCCAGAATTGTCGCGCATAACTACCAGCCACCCCCTCCACCATATATCCACGCTCCCGCCCCGCATCCACCGCACCACGCTTACCAACATCATCAGGAAGTACAAATCGTACATCCTCCGCCTCCACCACCACACCAGCAACAACAAAACATCCCCAACGCCCCAAAGCAGGAGGACTTCGCTGATCAACCTTATCGCGGAGTCATTCATATGATAACTGGGGGGTCCAGCACCGACTTCGACACCAAGCGGCAGAAGCGGGACCACTACCGCAGCATAAACCATGTAGCCGTCACAGGCCCAGTTGTACAGACAAAGTGGTCCCACGTACCGCTCACCTTCGACGCACGGGACGTCGATTTGCGCAGCGCCCCCCACTGCGATGCCATGGTCATCAATTGCAGCGTGGCAGGCTGGGACCTACACAAGGTCCTCGTTGACAACGGCAGCCAGGCAGACATCATCTTCCTCCACGCCTTCGATCGCATGGGCATCAGCCACAGCCTGCTTAAGCCTTCGGACAACCCGTTGTATGGCTTCGGCGGCAAAGGCACCTTCCCCGTCGGCAAAATAGAGTTGCCCCTCTCCTTCGGTGTAGCACCCAATGCCCGAAGTGAGCAAGTGACTTTTGACATTGTGGATATGGTATATCCATACAACGCCATCATGGGACGGGGCTCCATCAATAAGTTTGAAGCTGCCATCCACGGACTGTATTTGTGCATGAAGATACCAGGCCCGCTAGGCGTAATTACAGTCCGCGGTGACCAGCAAACAGCGCGCAACATAGAGCGGGACTTCGTGCCCGGGCAGAGGAACGTGCACTGTCTCACGACACAGTGCGAGGTCCCTGCGCCCGCCAGCCCAACTGACAAGCAGCACGACAGGGCTCAGTTGCAGAGTCAGGATGGGACCAAGATTGTCCCCCTCGATCAGGCCACGCCCAAGCAGACAGTCACTATCAGCGAAGACCTTACTTCGCATGAAGAAGAGAAGCTCCTCTGCTGCCTGGCCAAGAATAAAGATGTCTTCGCCTGGTCCGCCCTCGACCTGGTCGGAGTCAGCCGATCCATAATCGAGCACAGTTTGGGAATCGACCCCTCGGTGCGACCAAGAAAGCAAAAGCTTCGCAAAATGTCCGATGAAAAGACAGAGGCCGCCAAGGCGGAGGTGCACCGCCTCCTAGAGGCTAAATTCATTGAGCCAGTGGCTTACCCCACATGGCTCGCCAATGTTGTAATGGTGCAGAAAAAAAGCGGGAAATGGCGGATGTGCATAGACTTCACCTGTCTCAATAAGGCCTGCCCAAAAGACAATTTCCCGTTGCCACGGATCGACAAAATAGTCGATAGCGCGGCCGGATGCGAGGTCCTGTCTCTCCTCGACTGCTTCTCCGGCTATCACCAGATATACATGAAGGAGGAAGACAAGGCCAGCACCAGCTTTATAACACCCTTCGGCACTTATTGCTTCGTCAGAATGCCGGAGGGTCTCAAGAATGCCGGGTCCACCTTCTCCAGACTCACCAAAACAGTACTCGAAGGGCAGGTCGGCAGAAATATATTTACATACGTGGACGACATCGTCGTCGCCAGCAAAAATAAGGAGGACCATCTCGCCGACCTGGCCGAGACATTCGCAAACATGCGAGACGCACGACTCCGCTTAAACCCGGAAAAGTGCGTTTTCGGTGTTCGCCAGGGCAAGATATTGGGCTACCTGGTGTCGCACCGCGGCATCGAGGCCAACCCAACCAAGATCCAGGCCATCATCGACATGTCGCCTCCGCAGTCCACCAGGGATGTCCAGCGTCTGACAGGCAGATTGGCCGCTCTCAACAGATTCATTTCCAGGTCGGCCGAGCGAAGTCTTCCTTTCCTCAAAACTCTCCGCGGCGCAAAAGACTTCGCTTGGGGGCCGGAGCAAGCAGCGGCCTTCGCCTCATTAAAACAGTACTTAACGAAGCTGGCCACCCTCACGAGCCCCGACTCCTCGCTCCCCTTATTGCTCTATGTCGCGGCTTCGCCGCACGCGGTCAGCACGGCACTAGTGCAGGAGCAGACAGTCGAAGGCGCTGTCAGACAGTGCCCTGTTTATTACGTCTCCGAGGTCCTGACACCGTCCAAATGCAACATGACAGAGCTGGAGAAGATCGCCTACGCAGTCGTTATGTCCTCGCGCAAGCTGCGCCATTATTTTGAAGCATTCAAGGTCCGCGTCACCTCAGACAGGGGGCTCGGCGAACTGTTTAGAAACTCGGAGGCATCGGTGAGGATCGCCAAGTGGGCAGCCGAACTCTCCGGCTACCACATCAGCTTCGAGCCCAGGACAGCCATCAAATCACAAGTCTTGGCAGACTTCGTCGTCGACTGGACCGGGCCAGTAACACAGCCGGACCCGACCACAGAGAAGGTCTGGACGATCCACTGCGACGGCGCATGGTGCCATGCGGGGGCAGGCGTCGCCGCAATCATAACCTCACCAGTCGGGGTCAAGCACAGATATGCAGCACGACTCAGCTTCAATCTGGACTCCGACAGATGCACAAATAATATAGCAGAGTACGAAGCAGTTATCCTCGGCCTCCGCAAGCTAAGGGCCCTCGGAGTCACCACTTGCATCATCAAAACAGACTCCAAGGTAGTTGCCGGCCAGGTCGAAAAAGACTATGCAGCCAAGGACCCCGCACTCATGCAATACCTCGCGGCCATCCGAAGTCTCGAGAGGCAGTTCAAGGGGTTCACCGTGCAGCATGTGGACCGGGCCAAGAACGAGGAGGCCGACGCATTGGCCAAGGCCGCGGCCAGGGGCGACACTCTGCCCTCCGACGTGTTCTTCCACGTCATCGGCACACCAGCAGTCCGGAGCCCCGAAGGGCTCCAAATAACCAATGACAGCGAAGGCCACCGTACAGTCAACCTCATCATGACCGAAGACTGGCGCGCACCCATAACCCTGTTCCTGCAGGGGTATTATCACCCAGCCGACATCAGTGAGGCCAAGCGCCTCAGACATCGAAGCCGAGACTTCGCTCTGATTGAAGGCCAACTCTATAAAAAAGGGGTCAGTCAACCAATGCTTAAGTGCGTCACCGAGGCCGAAGGCATGCAGATTCTACGTGAAGTCCACAGTGGCACGTGCGGCTCGCACGCGGGGCCGAGGGCCCTAGCTGCTAAGGTGATCCGCCAGGGTTTTTACTGGCCCGCAATGATTTGCGCTGCGAATCGGGTCACTCGGTCCTGCGAAGCCTGCCAGAAGTTCTCTCCTCGGTCAGGTGGCCCTTCGCAGTATACAAAGCTGATCGCCCACACATGGCCTCTCCAGCGCTGGGGTCTCGACATTGTTGGACCCTTGCCCACCGCTCAGGGGAACCTTAAGTTCGCCTTCGTCGCGGTCGAGTACTTCACCAAATGGATCGAGGCGGAGCCATGTAATATATGCGTAAAAAATCCCCCGCAAGAAGACATGCGTCGAAAAAGACCGCGATGACGGTCTTCGACATTCGACCACCACGAGGTCACCGCGAGGCTAAGCGCTAGCTACCCTCGCGTGCGACAAATCCGCGCAAAAGTCGCCTAAGGGTGCAGCCGGATTAGCACAACAAGTGCGAAAAAAAATCTAAGTCTATCGCGAAGACTATCCGCGCAAAAGTCGCCTAAGGGTGCAGCCGGATTAGCACAACAAGTGCGAAAAAAATCTAAGTCTATCGCGAAGACTATCCGCGCAAAAGTCGCCTAAGGGTGCAGCCGGATTAGCACAACAAGTGCGAAAAAAAAATCTAAGTCTATCGCGAAGACTATCCGCGCAAAAGTCGCCTAAGGGTGCAGCCGGATTAGCACAACAAGTGCGAAAAAAATCTAAGTCTATCGCGAAGACTATCCGCGCAAAAGTCGCCTAAGGGTGCAGCCGGATTAGCACAACAAGTGCGAAAAAAATCTAAGTCTATCGCGAAGACTATCCGCGCAAAAGTCGCCTAAGGGTGCAGCCGGATTAGCACAACAAGTGCGAAAAAAAAATCTAAGTCTATCGCGAAGACTATCCGCGCAAAAGTCGCCTAAGGGTGCAGCCGGATTAGCACAACAAGTGCGAAAAAAATCTAAGTCTATCGCGAAGACTATCCGCGCAAAAGTCGCCTAAGGGTGCAGCCGGATTAGCACAACAAGTGCGAAAAAAAAAATCTAAGTCTATCGCGAAGACTATCCGCGCAAAAGTCGCCTAAGGGTGCAGCCGGATTAGCACAACAAGTGCGAAAAAAATCTAAGTCTATCGCGAAGACTATCCGCGCAAAAGTCGCCTAAGGGTGCAGCCGGATTAGCACAACAAGTGCGGAAAAAATCTAAGTCTATCGCGAAGACTATCCGCGCAAAAGTCGCCTAAGGGTGCAGCCGGATTAGCACAACAAGTGCGGAAAAAAACTGAGTCTATCGCGAAGGCTATCCGTGCAGAAGTCGCTTAAAAGCGCAGCCGGATCAGCACAACAAGTGCGAAAAAACCGAAGACTATCTATGCAGAAGACACCTAAGGGTACACCTGGACTAGCACAACAACGGCCGAAACGACAACATCAAACCATCCACACCAAGACCAACTATAATCAAGCCAACACAGCGCAGCAAAACAAGTAAGTACAAAACGCCTTCGCACACACACATGCACGCGAGGGCACACAATTCCACCATACAAGCCTCGACGTACACAAGCGAGGGCACCACACTCTACATCGGCTCAACCTTAGGAATAATTCCCATCTCCCTATAATTAAATAGCATTATCCTGAGCTCCTCACCCGCAAAAAGCCTTCGCAGTTCCCCTTCACCTACACCCTCGGCGGTCGGCAGGGACAACAGTTCCTGCCGACCAGCCCCACTCACACGAAGCAGAGCCCGCTCCTCCGCGCTAACCCTACGTTTTGCAACCGCCCTTCGTCGACGGCGCCCAGTGCCGGGGCCTGGCACGTCCGACGCGTCCGCGGCGTGTGGCGAAGCCTCCGCCGCAGCCACGTCCAAAGCCGCAAAATAATCCAAATTCTCCTCCGACGACTCCTCAATCCACTCAACCGAGCTCCCGGAGTCGGCAAAATCCAAAAACTCAGATGCAGACCCACTATATTCATTACCACCTTCCGCGGTCGAAGCCGCCAAAAACTCAGTAGCAGCGGTTGCGTGCGCAGGCCCAAAATCTTGAACCTGCGCAGCAACCAAAATTCAGTACAACATCCAAAAATCCTCAACCCTAAACAACCACTATGCCACCTGCGAGGGCCCTGACGCTGCGGGGGCCTCCGCCGTTGGCTCCGCTGCCACCTCCGCCATTGTTTCCACCGCCTCCGCCGCCGGATCTTCGACGGTCGGCGCAGCTGCTGCGAGGGCATCGGGAGCGCCTTCGGCCACCTTCAGGGGCAGGTCTTCCACTGTCGCAGCAGATGTGGGGGCGCCTGGTGCGCCCTCCATGGTCTCCGGGGTCGGCTCCGGGTCAGGCAGGGCGTCGTTCAGTGCTCCGAAGTCGTCCACCCGCTCGCCTCGCTCCGCCTAAAACAAAACATACAAAAAGTCAGCAAACACACGCACAGACCACATTCAGCAAACGCAGAACAAACGACAACGTTACCTGAGCCCTCGCAGCCTCGGCCCGCTCCCTGACCACTTCACCACCATACAGACCCCACATCCGGTCATAGAGGGCGCCGGCGGACTCCTTCACCACGGGGTCTTCGACCTTATAGATGTCTCGCCCAAAATCTTCATCTGCCTGGTCGAAGGCCTCATAGTGCCGGCACCCTTCGCGAGAGAGTGCGTTCATCGCCCCCTCGCAGGTGACCAGGGAGGCGAACGACATTAATCCCCCCAGGACGGCGGGCAGCTCCCGCAGCTCCTCTTGCACCCATTCCAAACAGCGAAGCCCGGCCTCTCGCTCCGGCACCACGAAGTCACCGGTCCGCGCACCCAGCTCGCGATATGTGGCCATAAGCTGTGTGCGCGTCCGTTCGGCCTCCGTTCGCACCGCGGCTTCGGCCCCCTTCGCGCGGCTCTCCAGAGCGGTGAGCCGCCCCCGCAGGTCTTCGGCGAGATCCTTGGCAAGATTGGCTTCCGCCCGTGCCAGCCTAGCCTCCGCCTGCGCGGCCTGCTCCTTGGCGATGGCCTCGTTGGTCTCCCTCCTCTCCCCCGCCAGCTGGCGCCGGAGGTCAGCCTTTTCCTCCTCCAGGGCGGCCACCTTGTCCGCCAGTTTACGACACTTGCTGTCGGAGGCAGACTTCTCACGGACAGCGTCAGCATGTTGCGTCCAAAGTCCCTCGACTTCGGCAGATAAGGCTGCCGTAAGTGCCCCCGACGCAGTACGGCTGGTGAAGTCAGCCACCTGCAGAGCACACGTAAGGCCTTGGCCGTAAAAAAAAAAGCTCCGCGGACCTGACTCAGCGCCTCCGTCGCCTGACCCAGCGCCTCCGTCACTCCTTTCAGCCGGCGGGTCGCCGCGCCAGCCTCGTCTCTGACCAACGCGAGGGCCGACACCTCGCCTCCGGCGCCAAGGGTCCCGCCCCTCGCCTTCGACGACAGCGCAGCCGTCGCGATTGCCCCGGCAGGCACAGCTATAGCAAGCCGGCCTTCGTCCGACCCTGCAACGCATCAACGATCAAAAAAAAAAGCGGCCGGGTGACTTACCCCCAAGATAATCGTCCACACTAATGTCCGTGCCGAAGTCGGCAACGCGTTTGCCCGGCGGCGGCAACGTTCGGGCCGCCTTCGAAGCCTCCGCCACTCCGCTGGCCGGCGGCGCCACCTTCGTCAGCTTGGAGACTCCGGCGCCCGCCGTTGTCTCCGGCGCCTTGCTGGGTGCAGAGGCGCCCGCCTTCGCCGGCAACGGCGGCTTGCCTCCGCTGGAGGCCGCAGCCTTCGCCGTCCCCCGCTGCCTTTTCGGCCGGGCCTCGTAAATCCTGACGGTCGCCTGGCGTTTTTGCGCCGCCCCTTGGCGATCCTTGTCCATCACTGCCCACACAACAGCACCGATATTTCGCCCGTAAGGAAAAACTCTCCACTGACGAGCCATACGAGATGTAAAACAGTCTTCCTCAGCCGCGCAGGGGACAGGAACATTTCTAGGCCAGCAGCCCCCGGTAACCCTCAGCATCCGAGCCGAAGACTCCCGGAGCTCGGGCGAAGACATCCTCTCCCCCGGGGCCGCACACGTCCTCATTAACTCTCTAGCAAAACTATCAGACACCCCGATTCCTCCCATCACAGTACCTAATTTTCTCTTTTTTGAGGAGGGGGCGGCCGTCAGCGCAGGGTCGCCTCCAGTCTCCACCGCCGGCTTCTTCCCACGGCGGTCCGCTTCGTCTTGACCAGGGTAGCCGTCGTACGGCAATTGATTTAACTCGAAGACCCTGTTCAAACGTTCATTTGACCCGCGAATATCAAAGCTGCGCTGGCCTTCCGTCCTCGCCACGTACCGCCCCACGAGCCGCACCGCCAACTCCTCCGCATCACGCACAAAGGCGGCCGGGTCACGGTTTCGCAAGTTCAGTGCAAAGGCAGGACTTCGCACCACCCTTCCTCCGTGAAAAGGCATCTGACGAGGGCACACTTCGCCCAGCGTCCAGCCGTGCGCCAAGGGCCAGACCCCGTACGCCACAAACTCTTCAACTAAATCACGACCACTGCTCTGGCCGGCGGCACACCGAAGGGCCCCTTCGTCTGCATCCTCTTCTGCCACTTCAAAAGGCGGATACGCAGAGTAATAGTGAGAGCACATCTCAGACACGGGGAGTCCTTCATGGCCTTCGACAGTAGCCTCAGCAACGTAAAACCAAAATTCATTCCAATTGCCCCACTTGTTGCGGGCGCACGGAACCAACTCCACTACTGGCATTGTGGTCTTGCCGGTCTTCGGCGTGAATGTACACGACCCAAACTGGGCAACTCCGTCCTCAATCACCCTCTTCTGCCAATGCAAGCAGTAATTCTTCGCAAAAACTTCAACCGACGGCTGTCCGCCGTACGAAGTCGTCGCCCAGACATACTTCGCCAGCGCCACCACGGCGTTCGGTGTCAGCTGATGAATTTGAACGTTGAATCTACGCAGGACTTCGCCAACAAACCGGTGCGCAGGCAAGCGGAGACCGGCGACGAAGAACGCCTCGAAAACAACCAACTCACCCTCCGGCTCGGGGACTTCCTCCGTCCCCGGAGCACGAGCGACTCCGCCGCCAAAGTAGCCCAAGCGCTGCATCTCTTCGACGCGGGCCGACGTCATCCGTGACACACCAAAATCAACAGAGTCGCCGGCGCGCAGCTCCTCCACCATCACGCTACTCAACGTCTCCTCAGACGAGGCGGCGGCCGGCGGCGTGGCGTCGGCGGAAGAAGAAGAGGATGGCATTGCTACGTACCGTCGGCGGCGGCGGGCGGTTTGCTTCACTCGAGCCAGATCTCCGACGAGCAAAGGGAGCAGTAGAAGAAGAGGAGCAGAAAGACGGCGGGCGGCTAGGGTTTTCACGGAGCGCGGAAGGCAAAGTGCAAACAGCGCCGTCCCCCGCCCCCCTTTATAGGCAGGGCGCGGCTCCTCGGGAAACCCGCAATCCCACAGGGCGCGACGCTTCGGAAAACCCGCAGTCCAACAGTACGATGTCCATCAACGGTCACATCAAAAACCCCCGCGGAACCACTTCGAGCGAGGGCAGCGTCTCCGCCATCTAGCGACGTCTTCGGCACCAGGTGACTTTGTCGAACTGGTCCCTCGGAGGGCAAATGTTGGAGCGAAGGCAGAAACGCCACCCTTCGCCCGAAGTCTCCACCGCTTAGCCCCTGCCCTGACAGACAAAGCAGGCAGGGACACCCTTCGCTTCATCGGCACCAGAGACAACATGGAGACCCTTCGCTCGATTCGGCACCAGACGAAGGCCTGCGGCAACGCCTCCCCACGGCGCGGCCTCGGTCAGCTCCGAGGCACACATGAGATCAGGCCCATTGTAACGGGCCCTGCGTGGCCGCGTTTGTGTTACGGGCCTAATTTGTAAAGGTGTACTTGTAATTACAGCTTGTAACCCCGCTTTATGGGAATATTCTGGGGATAAACTAGGTACCTGAGGGCACATGCGTCCTTAACGCAAGGCGCCGTGCACTCGGATACCTATAAATACCCCCGCACAGTGCCCGTGAGAGGCCAGATTAACAGAGCTTTTGCCATCACGCGCGAGCGCCCTGTTGCCATCACCATTCACCCGTGTTGGATCTCCTTGCTGTCGAGAGACAGTCCCAACACACGTATGTACATAGGACAATGTGCAACTAAATAACCAATCTCCCATTATATAGTGCCACAAGCAACCACCCGGATTGTTCCTCATGGTTGAGTAAAGATAACCGCGAGTGGAAACCCTATTTCTACTAGCGGTTGGGTTAAGAGAACCGCCATTGGCGGTTCTCAAAACCACCACCATTCCCATTGCCCCCTTGCACTGGCAGTTCTAAAAAACATCAGTGAAAATGGGTTACTGAAAGGGAAATAGGGTTAACCTTTTCCTACAATTAATTTTAGTGGTTGAATGTCCAACACAAACATATGGACTAACTAGTTTGCTCTAGAACTCATGTATTATAGGTGCATAAGGTTCGACACAAACCAATAAATATTCAAGTTAGGGACCAAATTCAAAAGGAGCAAAAAGGACTTGAGTGTGTTGTGGTCTGGTGCACCGGACTGTCCGGTGTGCCACCGGACAGTGTCCGGTGCACCAGGGCTGTACAGGAGCCAACCAGCCACTCTCGGAAAAACGCAGGCGCACTCCGCTAGAATTCACCGGACTGTCCAGTGTGTCAGCGGGCAACGGCTATCTGCGCGCAACGGTCGACTCTGTAAAGTGCTACAGTGAGCTACAGTGCAGTGACAGAAGTCAGAGCCATGAAGTCAGAGGACACCAGACTATCCGGTGTGGCACTGGATTGTCCGGTGCCGCAAGAAGACAAAGCTCCAACGGTCGACTGAGCTCCGAACCCTAACGGTTGGGTAACGTGGCGGCGCACCGGATGCTGAACAATGTCTGTCCGATGGCGCATCGGACTGCCCGGTGCGCCCATCGCCAGCAGCCTCCCCAACGGCTACCTTGGTGGTTGAGGGCTATAAATACCCCTCAACCACCACAACTCCAAGCATCCAAGATTTCTGAACATCACATTCAATACAAGAGCTCTAGCATTCACTCCTAGACACAATTCAAAAGATCAAAGCCTCTCCAAGTCCCAAATCCATCTCAAACACTTGGTGACTTGTGTGAGAGAGATTTTGTGTTCTTTTGAGCTCTTGCTTCTTGGATTGCCTTTCTTCTTTCTCATTCTTGTTCTGAAGTGACTTGTAATCAAAGCAAGAGACACCTAAGAGTGTGGTAGTCCTTGCGGGGTCTTAGTGACCCGATTGATCAAGGCAAAGGCTCACTCGGTCTAAGTGACCGTTTGAGAGAGGGAAAGGGTTGAAATAGACCCGACCTTTGTGGCCTCCTCAACGGGGACTAGGTTCTTTGGAACCGAACCTCGGTAAAACAAATCACCATATTCATCCGCTTGATTCTTATTTGATTTGTTTTCGCCCTCTCTTCCGGACTTGATTTTAGTTCTAACGCTAACCCCGGCTTGTAGTGTGTGTTTAAAGTTGTAAATTTCAGGTTACGCCTATTCACCCCCTCTAGGCGACTTTCAGTTACCAACTGCCACTGTAGAGCTTATGTGTACTAGTGGTACAAGTGGATGCTATAACACTCCTACTTTGCATTTATTCAAGAAGGTGATACTATAGTTAAAAGACGTTATTGTAGCCATTCTTAACGCCCAGATGTACACACAAGCATTATGTAGTGTGTTTGGTTACAATGGCTACCAACTATATCATACTTATTGATGTGAGGCACTCATACCTACCACTATAGCATGTGACACTTGTCACTATGACACACTGTATATAACAGAACAACTACAATAAGATAGCAGTAGCTGGAGATTTTCTAGATGGGGCCCAACATGCAAACAAATATGTGACTCTCTCCTCCTTTGTGTTATAAAAGGAAGGTGTAGAGCAGGAAAGAAAGTGTTGATCTGATGTAATCTAGCTGCTAGAGTTGTTCCCACTTGCTAGCTCAGTGTTTATTTGAGTATGTAAACGTCGTGTGCACTTGCATCTAAACATCCACCACATAAATGATTACACTTAGAGGACTCAAACCCCTTGTAAACCCTAGTGTGGGATTATATAAAACCTATGTCATTAAAGAAATATTACTAAGGTAATTTTGTTTGTGTGATTCATTATTGGAGCATATTTATTTTTGTTAAAATAAAAATAAGATGAAATATTCAAACTTGTGCACCATGATGGAATTGTTTTGGTTTGTGCATATTTGGATTTATTACCTAAATTTGGATTTGAATTCAAAATTTGAAATCTAGGAGGGAAAC
This sequence comes from Zea luxurians, assembly GCA_029449295.1. Taxonomy (NCBI): domain Eukaryota; kingdom Viridiplantae; phylum Streptophyta; class Magnoliopsida; order Poales; family Poaceae; genus Zea; species Zea luxurians. Next base: position 106,428,576 of record JAOPSE010000003.1, on the reverse strand, counting down.
TTTGAATAAGTAAATTTCCTTTCCATAAGTAAAACAATATTAAGTAAAATAAATAGTATTAAATTAGCAGTAAGAATTGCATCCATATTGAAAATTTTATGGTACATTTAAATCTGAAGTTCAAAACTAAACTTTGAATTCAGTTTGAAATTGGAAAAAGAAAATAAAAGAAGAGGACAAGGACTGTACTGGGCCCAAACTTCCCCTCTCGGCCCAGCTCGCCCTACCGTATGGCCCAGCGTGGAAATTGACGCTGAATTGTGGGGCCCAGTGACCGGTCACACAAACACGTGCCCACGCAGCCAACTAACCACGTGCCCTGACAGGCGACCTCGGATGCCAGCCTCTCCCCCTCCTTTCTCCTTCTGGGCAGCTTACATGCGGGCCCATGATGCCAGCTCTCTGCCTCGATCACCCATGGTGGTAACTGCCGCCGCCGATGTCGTGCACGTCAGCTGGCGTAACAACCTCCTCCCCTTTCCATGTGCATGGACCTATAACCCGGTCTCCTCTCGCCCAACCATCCATCTAAATCACTAAGCGTCACCTAAACCATGTTATCATCATGAGCGAGAGCGAAGGCAGAGAACCGGTGCTCGCCGTCGCAAGCCGACCGGCGACTTGTCATTGTGCGACCTTGAGCGCATAGCTAGGGAGCATCTCAGGGGTAACCGAAGTTGATCATGGTCGTTGGGGGCTCGAGGGGAGTACCGAGGAGACCAAGAATCCTTTACTGGAGTAAGGCGAGCTCGGCCGACCGTGCCGTGCCATGGACCAGCGGCCTCACCACTTCAGTGTCGGTAAGAACTCCCGCATCTCGAGCATTTCATTCCCACCACCATTATTGTCGAGTTTGGCTCGGGTTGGGGCATAGGGCAATGGGGATTTCTCACCGGAGTTGGGTTGTGCTGTGGCGCAATTACTTGCCGTGGTCGAGTGTGGGGTCCGCTATTCGGTGTTGCGTGTCATCGGGAATGAAGTTGGAGAGGTGAGGGCAGGGCATAGAGCCGATAGTCCCTCGGGTGCAAATTTGATGCCTAGGTCAGGTGCCGCCAGCGTGATCGCCACCCGGGGGCCATCGGGTGCCGCCGCTTTGGGTGACCAAGCGAGGAAGAAGTACAATTACCATCCGATCTTGAATAAATGGCTCGGATTAGAAGAGGGTACCGGTTCAGTCAGGGGCTATCTCGGTCGTTGATCGATGAGTGTACGTGTAAGATTAAATTCCGGTATTGTGAATCATGGACATCGATATGTGATCGTAGGGCTATATTGCGTATCGATTCGGGTGAGGGCAAGTTTAATCCTGACCTATGGTTGATGATCCGACTACCAGAAATTTCCCATACCGCTTCGGCTAGTACAATTTACTAAAGAGTCCCTGCCTTTTTAGAAATCAATCCGCAGTCCACCTAAAGCCTAAGATCCTTGCCAGCAGGCCCAAGTTTTTGTAAGACTAACCCTATGCTCTTAGACAATCGTACCTGCAGTCCAAGAATTAATAAATAATCATATAATTTGTTCTAAAATTGATTTGTGAGTATAAAGTCAACTTTAAAACTTAGTTAATTCATAACTTGGGCGTTTTAACTCCGTTTGCTTCCATTCCAGTTGCGTTAGCTTCATAAGAATATTGGTTACACAGTAACAACATAATTTATACCTTATCACATATCTTTATATTTAGATATTGGGTGACCTATATCTATTAGATTTATTGCGCCTGAAAATATTGTTTTAATCCATAACTCTCTCATTATAGCTTCGACTTTAGCTGTTCTCGAACCTACGATCTCATAGCAACACGTAGAACATTATTACGTAGTTTGTTCTTATGTTTGGTGTGATGTTAATTTCTCCTATGCACATTGATTGTTTGTATTGTTGCAAGTAGACGAGCAAGTGATTGAGGAGCCTGGAGCATAGCAGGTAGAAAATACTGAGCAGGAGCTCGTTGAAAGCAAGTTGTGCCCTTGATCACTCTTCTTTACCCAATAATGTTCCTGTAACAACATAACACCATATCAATAGGTCGACTCGGACTCATTTAGACTCAGCTTGTTGTTTGAGCGAGCCACAAAAATAGATTCGGCTCAGGCTCGATCAGGCTCGCGAGCCTATCCAGCTCGATTTGGCTCGTGAGCCCTGACTTTTTTCCAGCCCTATTCGCAGTGCAGTTGAAAACTAATCAACTTTATTTGCAGCCGGTAAATATGGCACACCATCACATTAAGGATGTTTTTAGTTTGAAGTCAAAGTAGGATGAGGAGGGGCGACACCGTCCCTTCGATTTTGTAGTATCACACCGCTACTAAAAATTACTCCGATGTTTACTTGGCTTCTACACAACTCTCATCCAAACACTATATAAACTGTGGTCATCCCTTCCTTACATCCAATCAAACATAACCTAAACGGTCAATGAAACAAGGACCCACTGACCCGGTGCCCTGATCAGAGGTAGTGGGTGCATGGGGCCACTTCTCAGTTCTGACAGGTGTGCGTCCAGTGAGGCAGCCCTCTTTCTAGGTGGCCATCACCGAGGGGCTTCCTGCAGGTCGTACGGAGGCAGTCAACGGCGCGGACCGCCATGTCATTGGTGGCTGCTGTCCTACGTGGCTCGCACTGCTGTTGCCACATCTCCTCTCCTCCCGCCATGCTCTGATGCTCCTGCCTTCTCTCTCCCACCTCCGCTTCGTAATTCGTGTTCGCAATCACCTCTCTCCTCTTTTATTGACCTCTGGAGTATTTTTAATTATTTCCTGCATGCCGCTCACAGTCGCCTCGTCCCGCACACGCATCACCCTTTTGCATGGCCGGAGCTCCCTTCTAACCGGGTAATAGCCTGCACCCTCGCTCTCCTCCATGCCAGCCAAGCTCGATCCTCTCTCTCTCTCTACAAGCACGGACACTGCCTCTCCACCGTTGGAATTGGAACACACGTCGGGAGACGGGAGCGAGGTAGACGACAATGCAGTGCGGCCGTCCTGATGCGCGGGCCCTCCTTGACGCGGCTCCCGCCTGTCAGAGTCCACGTGCTGCGTGATCGCATGCATGCATGCGCGTTTGCTTTGCTTCTACTTGTAGTATCAGCACAGCTGGGCGATCGAGACGAGCTAGAGGGGAGAACTACGAGAAACAAGTTGGGAGACACGGATGGGATCTTCTGGTGGCTGCTTGTGGTCGGAGACTCTACCGTTGACACTGCGTTTGACCGTCGTGTCCCGGCGAAGCCTGGGTGCGCCTCGCTCGTTCCGTCCGCTACCTCCTGTTCATCCTTTCTATCGATTCTCCATAGGTGTTCGTCATTTCTTGCAGCAGCTGGTAGCTGCACCTCTCTTGATTGGATCCTCCTTTCTCTCGATCACCCTTTCTCTTGTCTATGCACATTGGAAAGGTTATGCGCATTGTACTTTGCATCGCATCACCTGCCTCCCCCAATAATTACACTCTCTTCATCTCAAAATAAATACACATTTCACATGCTTGGAAAAGCTAACACATATAATTATATAAATAATTCTTGTAGTAATTCAATTTAAAAAAATATAAACAATAATATTGTTTCTTATAAATTTAGTTAAGTTTAAGATTGATTGATCTCTCAAAGTACGAGATGTACATTTAATTTTAGACAGAGGGAGCATGTTATTTTTTACTTAAAACTATAGAAAACATATTATTAATACTTGTATTATATTTATTATTAAAATATATTCTATCGAGTTATTTAACGATACATGTTACATAAAAGCATAACAGTATATTTTCTATATACTTCTGGCTTCCCATATTATTTGTGATTTTAGCTTTGACATGAGAATTCGGAACGACGAGTACAAAAGTTCTAGAGCACAAGAAACTAAATCGAAAGAGATAAAGATATATTAGGAAAAAGTATATTATGAGACGTGTTTGACAGAGTTCTAGATTCTTGTAGAAACGTTTCACATTCAGATTTCTAGAAAAAAATGTTTCTATCATGATTAAGAATCGTTTGGCTAGTTCGCTGGATTCTTGAAACTACGACACAACTAGAATTAGGAGAGGCCATATGAAATCTCTAAGTATGGTTTTGGTTATAGAAATAACTAGTAGACCAATTTTTGCTCTCGTGTTATGAATGAGATAGTTTAATATAAGGTTGAGCAAGATTGACAACCATGAAAATGATGATGATGTCCACAAAGCATGATCAAGTGCTCAACAGGGAAATAGGATGGGTATAATCAAAATGCAAGGGTTCAAGTTATTAGGGCCTTTTTGTTTTACCTATCAAGATGTAACAGAATGCTTATCAGATTCAGGTTAGATGGTCGCACTATTAAAATGAGGATCTAATTAGACAACTCGGTCACTAGTGCCACTACGGGTTGAAATCATATACATTGCATATGGGCCTGAGCGACACATGATAACAAATAGAAATGTTTAATGAAAATACTTTGAAAAGCTAATTATGCTCTAGTACGTATGGTAAAATATTTGAGGCTTAGCCCGCTTGAGAATAGTTGAAAAAAAAATTGCTCTCGGTGCAGTTTTTTAGATGGCACCTGATATGTCTAGTCAGAGCATTATACATATATGGCACCGGATGCCAAGTCGACTTGTACATGATGCACAATTTTAAGTCGACCACTATGGTGTCTGATGTCCATCAAATATGATGCACTGGACATGTGCAATGAGGTACGAGTTGGTCCACCGGATATGACACTTAAAGATCATGTCAAACATACTTTTTAGCTTTATAATACATTGACCGTATTTGTTGTGGCAGCAGATACCACACTAGATATGACACTCAAAGAGCATGTTAAACACCATTTTTAGTTGTATTGCATCATACATGTCTATTGTGGCACTAGATACCAAGCCAGATATGACACTTAAAAATCATGTAAATTGCACTTTGTTCTACACTCACCAAACATGTCAGGTGGTATGTCCTATATGTGCAACGGACATCTCATAATGTAATCAACTAGTTTATAGTCGTTGCAAATGTGTTCGATGCAAGGACAACCGATGCACCAAACATGTCTAGTGCCTCCGAATTCAACCTAACAAGAGGCAACAATTATATTTCTTTGGGTGATTATAAATAGACCCTTTAGTCAATCTTGGCTAGCACCTCTATATGAATGCCTCTTGAAATTAGAGAAACACACTCTACTCACTTGCAATTTGTTGTTCATCATTTGAGTGAGATTTGAGGAATCCTAGTTTATTGCTTGTAGTTCTTACATATTGTGACACTAGTTGAGAAGATTGAGCTAGTTACGCTTTTATTACTCTTGGTGATTATTGTCATTACCTAAAAATTTTGAGATTACCGGATCATTAAGCATCTATTGGAGTTTGTGGCTGGCTCCGATTATTATGAGATGCTCTTGTACTCACTACCAGAATTTGGCTCTTTACCGAGTGCCAAATATTTTGCTGAGTGTTTTTTCGGACACTCGACAAAGAAGCTTTTTGCCGAGTGCCAAGCAAAAACCCTCGGTAAAAGAAAACACTCGGCAAAGAAGCTCTCGGTTTGTTATAGTATATGAGGAATGAAAACGTAATATAGACATAATTGATGTAGTAATGTAGTGGTAGAGTAGGGTATGCACGAGAGAGAGGTTGCGAGTTTGAATCTCACCATTCATAAAACATGTAAATTTGATTTAAAATAATAGTGAAAAATAATAGGGCGATGGGTATGGTAATGAGTAGTGGCTGGAGAGTTGTTCCCATAATGAAAAAAGATTTTTGCTATTTTTGGGTTTTTTATGATTCTTAATTTGCCGAGTGCTTTTCTTTGCAGAGTTCTTTTCGACACTCGGTAAAGTCTTTGCCGAGTGTCCGAAAAAAAGTACTCGACAAAGAATTCTTTACCGATAAAATGTTTGCTGAGTGTAACACTCGGTAAAGGTTTTGCCGAGTGTCAAATAGACTTTGCCGAGTTTTTTAGACACTCGGCAAAGAACGCGAGTCCGGTAGTGACTCATTCTCCATAGAATGTTTATAAAGAACAACTCTTGTAAAACCATGTCTAGTTGGAGTGTCTCTCAATAGTGATTCTTACAACATCCTTATTGTGGGAATGGTGTGTGGTGCCAATTAGATTTTTAGAGTTGTCTTAAGCTAGCCTTTAACTTTTAGCTGATTTTCTAGAAAAAACTCGCCAAGACTTATGACATCAAATTAGTGTCATTATATACACAACAGAATATATTTTTATGTTATGCTTATTTTATGTCATAAATATAGTCCCTCTTTTCTATTTTTTTAAAATAAGATAGTTTAACTTGTGTGAGTTGTAGAAATTGATTTATTTAGCAGCGGTGAGAGTACTATATAATTACTGGAATTGGTCTCAACTGACTTTTCTGTCCATTAGGCCCCGTTCGGTTGACAGGGAATAGAAGACCGGAACTGTTCCAACCCGGATTGCTTCTCTAATTTATATAAGTTTTGATCAACAGGAACCATTCTTGATGTAATCCTGCAGAAACGAACAGACCCTTACAGTGTTTGGTAGTGATTCTAGAATATGCTTCTCACAACCAAACGCAAAACTGCAGATGGCTTAAAACTACTTCTATCACGAGATAGAGAGTATATTTATAGTTAAACTTAAAATGATATTTTTTTGAAAGTTTATGTACTCCTGCTGCCTAGTTATTTTAGAGCGTATGGAGTAGGTAGCTAGGCTTCTCCATGCATGTGTGACGTAGCTTGCGTCCGGAGCCAGAGTGCATCTGTACAAATGTGGTGATACGACGCTACTTGAATGATAGCAGAAACACAGAAGGGCAGTAAGATATGACGGCTAGTATCATAGGGTATAGGTACGGTACGAGCTTTTGGAGCTGTACAAACAAATGAATGCTCCCTTGTTTAGGTGTAGTATATCTTGTTTTAAAATAATATGTTTTGTTTAAGTATATTAATATTTTATATAAAATAGATATTATTAAATTAATTAGGAGTTATAATTTGTATCAAAACTATTTTAAGATAAAAATGTTGAACTCATTTCTTTGACAAAACTAGTTGACTTGAATTTGATTTACCTTTTTAAAGTGTTGCTATGTTTAGCGAAGATATGTTTCCTATATATTTAGCGAAATGTCCTTTGAGAGTCGAGACTATCACCAGAAAATAGATTAGTTTGATGTAAGCATGTTGATGTGGATATGGACGTCAACTATGAGGTCTAGGTTCAATTGTCTTAAGCCAAAGTGCAGTTGAATTCCAATTTATCCGCGAGTCTGGTTCAGACTGTAGGAGCGATCCTCACTAAAACGGATGCACATGTCACATACAGACTCCATTTTCAACGTTTTAGATATTGTTGGAAAGTTAAAGAGATAACCTTTCTATCCCAACTGGTCTCACGTCAAAATACGCTCAGAACTGATGGAAACCATAGTAACAAAATGATATCCATAATCTTCCAGAAATCAGTGATGCTTGCTTTTGGGCCTCAAGGTTTTGTACACCCTAGGGTTGCTTGACTACCCCTTGGCCACCACTTGGGTCGTGGATGACTTTAATTCAAGAGGGGGAGGATGATGAGGATATCACCCATATAAATTGTTTGTGTTCCGTACCTCGCTCCAACAAGTAAATTTATTGTGTGCGTTCCGGGCTGTAGATGATGTATGCGGAGGGCACACGATTTATATTGGTTCGGGCAAAATATCCCTACATACAGTCATCGGTGGCTTGCGCTACCGACACCATTGATGGTCAAACTAGTAGTATGGGTTAAAAGTAGTCAAGAGAGGGAGAAGAGGCTCCCAGATCTCTTGATGGGGGTGGAAGTGGAGCTTAGAAGCTGAAAGGTTGAGTCCTAGCTAAGTATTAGCTTGGTGGAGCTCTGGCCTCCTGGTCCTTGTCGGCGCTCCTCCTGTTCGTCCTTGTGGGCTCATCAATGTCTTAAGGCGTTTAGTCGTCTTCAAGTCGATCTCTTCACTCTGTTCCCTAGTTGGTCTGTCTGTCGATCCTTCCTTCCATCTTAAGGCGACCCTCTCCCTTTTATAGGCCGGGAGAAGGAAGCGGCCAACGGTGGTTTCTCTTGGAAGGAGCCGTAAGGTAGGGGTAAAACCAGCATTTTACTCGTGGAGCCCGAGGCTGCCTGGCTGTCTTGTATTTATCATAGTGGATGACGCGGGGCGACAATGGTCCTAGGCACCATCATTCCGGCTATGCCTACCCCTGGCTTCCGTAGCCCGGGGCTCAATGCAGCTCGTTGTGTAGTTTCCCGTGGGAGGTCTGCACACTCAGGTCTAGTCTGATAGGCCATGAGTGCGCCATAGACCGAGGGACGCGCATGCCATTAATGCGCCACAGTCCGAGGGCTTGTAGGTCATGAGTGCTATGCGGCTCGAGGGGTCCGTAGGTCATGAGTGGGAAGCGGACCGGCGCCCACATTGTGGCTCAATGCCAGTTGTGGCTAATGTAGCCAGTCATTTATAGTGGGTCAGTTTGGGGCCAGGTGCGAGATCCATTCGAGTGGTTCCCTTCCGACACACCCATCCCCCTTATTAGGCTCTGCCACGCCCAACCCCGGGCTCGACGCCGCGGGGTTCGATCAGGAGCGGGTACTTCTAGGGTTGGTGCACCTGCCTCTTCCGACTGATTAACGGGCCCCAACGATCAGAGACTATTTCCTCAGCGTGCTCACTGATCGACAGGTCCTAGGGACCGAGGATCATCTTCGGGACAAAAACAATGCTTGGAATAATAACACGAGCACGTGCACGACAGCTAAATCTTCAGGTTCGTTCTAACCTAGTCAATTGTGTTTTAGAGGTTATGCTTGGTTCCATGGATGTCTGATGAATAGGAAACTTGGAGAACCAGCAAGGACTTGGGAAAGGCCAAGAAGTCAAGGAGGAGAAGCTAGGATGTTCACAACAAGAGAGAGCCAAGTCAGACTCAACTTCATCTCCACCTTGGAGTCCAGGACCAGTATGCACTAAAATAGACGCCTAGGATGCATTGCTTTGTCAAATCAAAATAACTTTCAAGACTAGTTTTGATCAAGAGTCAGAAAACTCCCCTTTTTTCTCATAATCAAGTTTCTCCCCCATAAGAGAGCAGTTTTTTAAATAAAAGGGTTTTGATCAAAAACCAAGTATGCTTACACTAAAATTTTAAAATTCACAAGTGGTAGCTGATTCAGTTGCTTTTGCCTTAATTTCTTCCCCTTTGGCATCAACCACCAAAACAGAAGAACTATTTGGCCTATTAACCCCATTGCCTTACAAAAATTTCAGGTAAAACCAAGGGCAATGAGAAAAACACATATAGTGTCTTGGAACAAGATACATTGATACCGGAGTGCAGTGGAAGCCTATTCTTTGTCCAACTCCACCTTTTCCCTTTTAATCCATCTTTGAGACTATATAAAAATCACTCAAGCAAACACATTAGTCTCAAAGGGTCAAGTTGTAGTACATCCTCCCCCCTAAACATGTGCATCATGTGAGGTCTAGGGTTGACTTGTACAACTTGAGCACCAAAATAAGTGAAGACATAAATGCTTAAAAGAACATTATCAAAGGCATAAAACACATGTATGCTATAGATTAATCCAAGTTCCGCGAATCTAAGAACGTGATCAAAGGCATAAAACACTAGTATGCTTAAAATAATCTGACATCTCTTCTTTGTATAAGCAGGAGGCCAAGAAAGAGTTCAAAGACATGATGTCTCAAATGCAATTGAATCCTCCTCTAGAATTGACGCAGCAGTTGGTGGTGCGATGTCTATTCAACGGATAATCACTCCACATATGTAAATAGTTCTAGCAGCTCAACCGTCGGCTTCCACCAATCGTACCAGCGTCCCAAGCTCTGTCACATCAACAGGAAATAAGGTCTGTTATCCAGTTGATGACATCATAAGGTCTATGGCGTGCACACTACTTATAAGATATGGTATTAACAATCATTGTACAAAGAAAGTAGGCATAGGCCTAGCGATCCCAGGACGCAAGTTCCATGGAAGCGACATTCCAGATGATTATTGCAGGGTAGAACTGACGATAGTCGTCCAAGGATCCAAGGACGATATGCTAGACATCCGTGGGCCCGAAGGTATCGAGACACTTGGACAAACTATCAAGAATTTCATCCTTTGGTCCTGAAGGCATGCCGAATTGGTTGATCCACCACCGCCATCATCGTCGCATCCCCAACCTATTGGTCACTTGTTTTCAATTGTTGTATACTTGTTTTCAATTGCTGTATACAATCAAAAACAAGGCAACACAATGTTAAAAAATAGAAACATTTCATCCTTGAAGTATTCTCCCTTCAGGACAATCATTCAAGAACAAAGGTTGAATGTAATTGAATGAATTACAAAAAAAATACGACGAAATTGAATATGAAAACCCATCTTAAGTGCCTAAGCATTCCATCTCTTTTTTCATACAAAACGAGTTTACAATCATACTTTGGCTTTTTAATGCAAGATAGCGCGAAGGTGTTTTGGAGAATTGAACTTATGCGAAGCTGTAGCACCTAGCTAAAGGTACTTTAGGCAGGGTACTGTTCATCTATTTATAGGGCAGAAGTACAGCTTCGTATTAAATTACAAGTATGTCCATAAAAATTGTGCGTATGATTTACAAATGACACAAGGGTAGTATTGTCTTCTACCTTTATCATCATGGCTACAAAATCTTGTGAATACCTTCTTCTAGCCTTGTTTGACTTCTGCCTTCGTCTCCCCATATAGTTATGACGAAGCTAATGCCTTCGTCCTTTTTCTTGGCCTATTTCGAAGGTAACTAGCACTGAAGCACCTGCAACACCAAGAGATGCATCGAGAAACAATGGTTATCTGTGTTTTTGAGGACATTTGAAAGACGAAGGCCCCTAACAGTAGTGAAAGTCGCCTAGAGAGGGGGTGAATAGGCGAAACCTGAAAATTATAAATTTTGAACACACACTATGCTCGGGGTTAGTGTTAGAAATAATTTGGAGTGCGGAAGATGGTTCTCCTTGCTGTGAGTTGCTCAATCAATGCGGATAACCTTGGGAGCAAACTCAAATCAATATGAGCAAGGGAACTTTTAGAGAGAGAGGAAGGGAGGGGAAACAAATTGAGTGGAGATCAATCACAAATGAACACGTCGATTTGTTTACCGAGGTTCGGTTCTGTTGGGGACTTGTTCTCAAATGCTATGAATTAAGAACAAGGCAACATAAAAATATTAAATGTTAATGCCCTTCGTCCGCTGAAGCATTATCTCCCCAAGGATTTAATGAACTTCGGACGAAGGTCGCAGATTAAATACCACGAAGGTCATATCTTTGTGATCAGGTTTATAGAACAATGTAAAATGAAGCATAACGTATAAAACATATGTTAGGAGCAGATAACATTATTCTTATATTTCTTTATATCGATCTGAATATTAAAACATGACATTTGAGTACATTTATACCTTCTCCTTGACGGAAAACAATAATTCCAGTGTGATGCGTCAACAATTACAAGATTGCGTGAACAGTACAGGGGCACTGTTCATCTATTTATAGACACAGGACACAACTTATGTGAAATTACATTTATCCCCTTTATAATCAATTACAATACTGACACAAAACATCATGGGTCTTTAAGTCATTTGATCTTTAAGTCGGTTCGCCCCCTTTGTCTTGAGACTTATCACTGTGCCGAAGCTCTATCAGTGATAACTTCGGCGCTGTTCTTGGAAGGATCTTGCCGAAGGTGTTTTCCTCTTTTAGGATCTTCGGCTACGAAGCATACCCCCAACAGGTTCCAAAGAACCTAGTCCCCGTTGAGGAGGTCACAAAGGTCGGGTCTATTCCAACACTTTCCCTCTCTCAATCGATCACTCAGACCGGTCAAGTGCTTTTTCTCAATATCACGGATTACTAAGACCCCGCAAGGATCACCACACAATTAGGTGTCTCTTGCAAGCTTTACAAAACACTTAGAGAGTTTAGAGAGAGATGAAGAAAGCACGATTAAGAGCCAAGCAACAAGATCACACTCTCCCAAGTCACTTAATCACTGGTCACAATTATGGAACTTGGAGAGATTTGGAAGCTTGAATGTGTCTTTGGTTGAAGTGAATGCTCTTGTAGTGACTGAGAGTGAATGAGAGGCTTGAATGTTGTGAATGGAGGTGGTTGGGGTAGTATTTATAGCCTCCAACCACTTCCTAGTCGTTGCTCCTTTTCTGTCGACCATGGATGGTCTGCACCCCCTGGTCCGGACGGTCCGCCCCTACACATCAACGGCTAAAATCACAATGATCAGCAGTAACAGCTATATCAACGGCTATAGTGCATTTAATGTGTCATCAGATGTCAGATAAAGCAGTCGCGGACGGTCCGACCGTGCACCCCGGACGGTCCGCGGGGACACTAAAATGCATTTTACCGAACCCGTCACCTTCGGGTTTTTCTGGTTTTTCAACGACCGGACGGTCCGCGCTTGAGGCTGGACGGTCCGCGCTTGGTTTTGGACGGTGCTCGCTTCCCCATCGGACGGTCCGTAGTGTTAACTTGTGTTTTTGCAGCGTTCCTATCTGAGGTTCACCCTGGTGTCGCGGACGGTCCGCCGCAAGGGCCTGGACGGTCCACGTATACGTGTTTTCCCAAAAAGTTTCTCATGTCCAGACAGTCAATTTAGAATAGTTGTAGATGAACTTATCCACCTGACAAATGATCAACTAGGCAAACTAGTTAGTCCATAAGGTTTGTGATGGCCGTCAAACACTAAAATCAATTATAGGAAATGTTGAGGCCATTTCCCTTTCAATCTCCCCCTTTTTGGTGATTGATGCCAACACAAACCAAAGCAAATACAAACTGTAGAAATATAACTAGTTTGCATTTTGACAGAAGTGCATAAGTTACATTAAAATGAAAGCATTTCTAAGCATATATGATTGCTTTCTTCTAGTTTAACATTTTGGACCATATTTGCACCACTTAGGTTGTTTTTGAAAATCTTTTGTAAAAGTCTTTTTCAAATTCTTTTGCAAATAGCCAATGGTATAAGAGTACGATTTCAAAAAGCATTTTCAAGATTTTGAAAATTCTCCCCCTGTTTCAAAGGCTTTTCCTCTGGCTAAATAAAAGCTCCCCCTCAAGAAGTTCTCCCCTTAGCTGTCAAGAGGGTTTTTGCAATTGAAATAATTTCTTCCCCTTTGTGAAATAGTTTTTGAAAATTTAAAAATGGATAGTGGTGCGGTCCTTTTGCTTTAGGCCTAATTTCTCCCCCTTTGGCATTGATCGCTAAAAATGAAGAAACTTGAGATGCCTTTTAATTCTCCCCCTTTGGGCCTATTTTCTCCCCCTTTGGTAAAAGGATATGAGTGAAAGTTTATGAGGAGGGAAAAGGATAGATGATACCGACAGAGTTGTAGTGGAAGCCTTGCCTTTACCGAATACTCTATTTCCCTTTTAATCTAAGACTAATCACAGAAATACTCATGGAAGCACATTAGTCTTAGCTTTGGCACAAGAAGAATAAGAAATATGTATTTGTACCAAATGAAAGAGATATGATCAAAGGTATATAGATGAGCTATGTGTGCAATGTTTCAATCAAAGTTCCGAGAATCAAGGATATTGAGCTCATTCCTAAGTTTGCTAAAAGTCTTTTCATCTAGGGGCTTGGTAAAGATGTCGGCTAATTGGTTGTGGGTGCTAACATATGCAATTTTGATATCCCCTTTTGTTGGTGATCTCTCAAAAAGTGATACCGGATGTCTATGTGCTTAGTGTGGCTGTGTTCAACAGGATTATCCGCCATGCAGATTGCACTCTGATTATCACATAGGAGAGAGACTTTGCTCAATTTGTAGCCATAGTCCCTAAGGGTTTGCCTCATCCAGAGTAATTGTGCACAACAATGGCCTGTAGCAATATACTCGGCTTAAGCGGTGGATAGAGCTACTGTATTTTGTTTCTTTGAAGCCCAAGACACCAGAGATCTTCCCAAAAACTGACAAGTCCCTGATGTGCTTTTTCTGTCAATTTTACATTCAACATAATCGGCATCGGAATACCCAATTAAATCAAAGGTCGATCCCTTGGGGTATCAAAGCCCAAACTTACGAGTGTAAACTAAATATCTCATGATTCTTTTCACGGCCCTAAGGTGAACTTTCTTAGGATTTGCCTGGAACCTTGCACACATGCATACAGAAAGCATAATATCCGGTCGTGAAGCACATAAATAGAGTAAAGAACCTATCATCGACTGGTATACCTTTTGATCTATGGATTTACCTCCCGTGTCGAGGTCGAGATGCAAATTTGTTCCCATGGGTGTCTTGATGGGTTTAGCAAGTTTCAGAACTTTGATTGAAATCTTGCACACATTGCTCATTTTATACCTTTGATCATGACATATCTCTTTCATTTGGTATAAATGCATATTTCTTATTCTTCTTGTGCCAAAGCTAAGACTAATATGTTTCCAAGAGTATCTCTATGCTTAGTCTTAGATTTAAAGGGAAATGGAGCAATAGGCAAAGGCAAGGGTTCCACTACGACTCTATCGGTATTATATATCCTTTGCCCTACTCATATATTTACATTCATATCTTTCTTGTTAAAAGCCTCTTGATTTCTCTATTTTTGGCGCTTAATGGCAAAGGGGAAGAAATTAATACGCCAAAGCAAAAGGGCCACATCACCACCTTGTTTTTTAAAAACTTTTTCAAATTTGAAATCATTCGCAAAAACCCTCTTGATAGCTAAGGGGAGAACTTTTTCACGGGAAGCTTTTATTTAGCCAAAGGAAAAGCATTTGAAACAGGGGGAATCTTTCAAAACTTGAAAATGCTTTTAGAAATTATTCTCTTATATTATTGTCTAATTGCAAAAGAATTTGAAAAGACTTTTCCAAAGGATTTGCAAAAACAAGCTAAATGGTGCAAATGTGGTCCGAAATGTTAAATATATCAAAACAACCATATATGCTCAGAAATGCTCTCATTTCAAAGTAACTTATTGTCGGCGTTCCGAGACCGGGGGGTCCTCGAGCCGACGAGTGAGAGTGCCGCGTGCCCCAGCCCAGATGGGTCGAGCGCGTGGAGCGAGCGCGAAGGGGGGAACAGAGAGAGAGAGTCGGTGGCCGGAGCCGGGTCGTGAGGGAGTCGGAGAAATTCCCGCGGCCTTCGTGTTCGTCCCGCGCCCAGGTCGGGTGCGCTTGCAGTAGGGGGTTACAAGCGTCCGCACGAGGTGAGGGGAGAGAGCGGCCCTGAGAGAGAGTGCCTGCCCTTGCCCTTCGTCCTCGCGAGGCCAACCTTCTCTAAGAAGGCCCTGGCCCTTCCTTTTATAGTCGTAAGGAGAGGGTCCAGGTGTACAAGACGGGGGTGTAGCAAGGTGCTACGTGTCTAGCGAGGGAGAGCTAGCGCCCTATGTACATGCCCAGGTGGCAGCCGGAGAGATCGTGGCACCCTGTTGGTGTGGCGTCGTGGCTGTTGGAGGAGTAACGGAGCCGGACGGGAGGACAGCTGTCGAGGTGGCTGGGTCCTTGCTGACGTTCTCCTGCTTTCGTAAGGGAGCTGGGAGCCGCCGTCGTCATGATCTAGCGGGGCGCCATCATGGCCTATCTGGCATAGCTGGCCAGATGGGACGCCGGTCTTGTTCTCTGCGACCCAAGTCGGCTCAGGGCAGGGTGATGATGACGCTTCCTGTTGATGTGGCGGTCTCGTGTCCTAGGTCGGGCGTCGTGGAGGCTCCTCCGAGGCCGAGGCCGAGTCCGTCCTGCAAGACAGAGACAGAGTCCGAGCCCTGGGTCGGGCGAGGCGGAGATTATTCAGCAGAGGCCGAGGCGGAGTCCGAGCCCTGGGTCGGGCGAGGCGGAGGTCGCCGTCTTCCGGGGCCTTAGCCCGAGTCCGAGCCCTGGGTCGGGCGGAGCGGAGTTCGCCGTCTTCCGAGGCCTTAGCCTGAGTCCGAGCCCTGGGTCGGGCGGAGCGGAGTTCGCCGTCTTCCGGGGCCTTAGCCCGAGTCCGAGCCCTGGGTCGGGCGGAGCGGAGTTCGCCGTCTTCCGGGGCCTTAGCCCGAGTCCGAGCCCTGAGTCGGGCGGAGTCTCCTATGGCACCTCTGGCGAAGTCTGGTCGCCCGTCGGTCTTACCTTTTGCGTTAAACGCCCCGGTGACTCGGTCGGTTGGTGCGGTGATTTAGTCAGGGTTTCTCCTTATCGGAGGCGGGGCCTAGGGCGAGCCGGAGATGCGTCTGCCGTGAAAGAGGAGACCTCAGGCGAGACGGAGTCATCTTAGGGTCGGCTGCCCTCGCCCGAGGCTAGGCTCGGGCGTGGCGTGGTCAAGTCACTCGTATGGACTGATCCCTGACTTAATCAAACCCATCAGGCCTTTGCAGCTTTATGCTGATGGGGGTTACCAGCTGAGAATTAGGCGTCTTGAGGGTACCCCTAATTATGGTCCCCGACAGTAGCCCCCGAGCCTCGAAGAGAGTGTTAACACTCGCTTGGAGGCTTGCATCGCACTTTTTTGCAAGGGGACCAGCCTTTCTCGGAGGTACTTTGTTCCGGTGGGTGCGCGCGAGCGCACCCGCCGGGTGTAGCCCCCGAGGCCTCGGAGGAGTGGTTTCACTCCTTCGAGGTCTTAATGCCTTGCGCAATGCTTCGGCTGGTCTGGCGGTTCCCTCATGCGAGCAGGGCGTAACCCAGGTGCACTGTTGGGGCCCAAGTTCTCGGGCTGGTATGTTGACGCTGTCAACGGTTCGGCTGGAGCCGGGTTTGCGAGAGCAGCCCCCGAGCCCTCGCACGGAGCGAGAGGACGATCAGGGACAGACTCGACTTTTTATATACGCCCCTACGTCACCTTTCCGCAAGGAGGAGGGGGGGAGTGCGCCATGTTACCCTCGATGGGCACCGAACATGGTGTCTCCGGTGAGCTGCAATCGGGTAATCCGAGTGGACGTCCGTGCCCCGTTCGTTGGGGGTCGGCTAGGGGCCCGGAGGCACGCCCAAAAGTACCTGCGGGTGATCTGCCGGACCCGGTCCCCTAGCGACGGGGTCCGAGGGCTCGTTGCCTCCCTCCGATGGGATTCCGTTACAGAGTCGTTCCCGCTGGTCTCGGAAATGTCCTAGGGTACCTCGGGAGCGCAGCCCGAGCCTTGGTTATGTATCGAACGTACCCCTGGTCATCCCTCGCTCGGCGTCTGAGGCGGCTGTGAACCCTTCGACAGGCCAGCCTTCGAACCCCTGATCAGTAGGGGGCACGGAGCCCGAGTAGCCTGAGGCGGTCGTGGAACCTTTCAGGGGCCGACCTTCGAACCCCTGACCAGTAGTGGGTGTCGGGCCCACGCGATCTGAGGCAGCTGTTGAACCCTTCGGGGGGCCAGCCTTCGAACCCCTGATCAGTAGGGAGGCTCGGAGCCTAGTTCCTTCACGGGGAAGGATCCCTTTGGGGTTATCCCCCTTCTCGGTCCCTGTTGCAAGAGATAGAGAAAGAAGGAAAAGGGAAATGGGTTCGAAATTGAACGTCGTGGCGTACCTTTTTCGGCGTGGTCGTTTTGGCGAAGGCGAAACGTCGCCAGCTGCCCCTGCCAGAAACGTCACCTGTTTCGCCGTGGAGTTAATGCGCCGGGGTAGGCGGTCGGCGGAGCTGCCGTTGCGCGTGCGCGAGCCGTTCGAGGTACGGGTCACGGGCGCGTCGTCTTCACGCCGTGAGAGGGGGTTCTCTTGCTGCCTCCGGATGGGACGTGAGCCTGGCCGATGGCGTGACCGCTGCCCTCGCGCGCCTGCCACCGTCATTACTGCCGGCCCATTTTTGACCGCGTTTGACCGCTGCGCCAGGCTGGCGCCGCTGGATCGCAGGCTGGGCGGCCTCGAGTCGCGGTATCGGTTCCACAATCGAGGAGGTGCGGTGGTGGAGCGAGAGGCGCAGCGGTTCGCATGCAGCGCCCGGCGCGCCAGTTGAACGACGCGTGGGCTCGAGCCGTCGCGCTGGCCTGTCAGGAGTCGGAGAGGCGCGTCCACTTGGCGCGGTTGC
This sequence comes from Zea luxurians, assembly GCA_029449295.1. Lineage (NCBI taxonomy): Eukaryota > Viridiplantae > Streptophyta > Magnoliopsida > Poales > Poaceae > Zea > Zea luxurians. The sequence continues at coordinate 106,410,560 of JAOPSE010000003.1, read as the reverse complement.
ATGCCGCCTGCATGGCCGCTTCCCCCCTTTGCCCGTTGGTCTGGGCAAAAGTGGAGGGTTACTTGTAACCGCTGGGCGGTTGCGCGCGTCGTGCGCGGCGGTTCGGCTTTTCTCCGCTTGGAGCCGGTCTGCGTGACAGGCGGGCCCCAGCCCCCGTGTCGCAGGGGAGGACTTTGGAGGCGTGTTGGAGAAGACTCCGCCCGCGACGGTTGAGGGCGCGAGCAGGGGGAGTTGCCTTTAAAAGGAGGGCGACCCTCTTCGTGAGGTGACCATGTCTCCTACCTCCCTTATGCATTGTGTCTTTCCATCTTCCGAGCCCCCGGATGGGGGAAACCGCCGTCTTTTCGCTCCATCGCCGGAGGGACGCAACTCTGTGGGAGTTGGTACCTTTCAGCCATCGTTCGGCTTCAAGGATTTTCATCATGCAGCCCGGCTGCACCCCTCCACCGGCGATCACCCAAGAGGGCGACCTCTGGCTTGATGGTGGGGGAAAGCGAGCCGGACTGCGATCTCTGCCCCTCCTTCGGCCTCAAGGATTTTCATCACCAGGCCAAGAGGGAGGACGAGGCGAGCCAGGGAGCTGTCTCCGTGTGGGTCGGTTGCCCTCTTCTTCCCCGTGTTCCTGGGGTGAGAACGGCATCCTCCAGCATCACGGAGACTTCCTCTAGCCATGCCGGAAGTGGGGGGTCCCGAGGCGTCGGCGGACGGAACTGGCTTCTCTACTGATGAGATTGCCAACTCCGTCAGTAGCCCTGGGTCTCCGTCTCCCGGCCTGAATGGCTGGCTCTCGTCCTCGGGGGGTGAGAGTCTTTCCGCTGCCCCGCAGGCCCGCCCCTATCGAGTGGGGTTGTTCGTACCTGCGGGGGGGGAACCGGAGTTCCGTTCGTAGTGGCACTTCGGGTGCCGGGTTTTTTGTTCATTTTCGGCTTTCGGGGCCTGAACATGTATGTAGCTCCGGCACAAAGCCGTGTTTTTTCCCCATTTCTGAGCAATAAGACTTGCCTGTCGATTGTCTGAATCGCTTCACCAAGCATGAGTCGCCCCGTGTCCAGGTGACGAGTGAGGTATCCGTATCCCGGAGGCGTAGGAATCCCTCGGCTCGGTCGGACCTGTTGTCCGAGGCTCCTCTAGCTTAGTTAAAGAGACCCCTCGGCCGCTCTTCGACGAGCCGAGGCCAGGGGTAGCGATATCAGCACAAGCAGAGGCGTTGTTAGCTCGGAAATGAAACCTGGTTGGCCGGGGCCTAGCCGAGTTGTCTGTCGGCAGGATCGGCGTCGGAGCTGATTAGCCGAGGCCTTGGACCGTGCTGGCGCCCTCGGAAGGTGGTCGGCCGAGGCCCCGGAGGTGGCCAGCCGAGCCATCCGCTCGGGCCGGGTTCTCGGGGAAGTCTCTGGCGGAGATTGCTCAAGCGCGGTGACGACGTCGTCCCTCGGATCGGAGGCCCTCGGACCGCGTCGCCGCCCGAGGCTAGGTCGGGCCTTGCCGAAGGTGCTGTTGATGCCGAGGGTGTCGTCGCCCTCTTCCATCGTCAAGATCCGCGCCTGCAGGGTCAAGTCGTCTTGTAGCGTGGGCCTTGTGCGGCCGTTGAGGCCGGAACACACACCCTTGTTGCGTTATAAAGCTGTGTCTCTTTTCCTCTTGTTTCGAGTATCTGGACTTTTTGTCGGTAGCAGGGATGCTAGTGCGAGCAAGAGTTGCTTCTCGCGGGAGGTGATGAGTGAGGTATCCGTATCCCGGAGGCGTGGGAGTCCCTCGGCTCGGTCGGCCTCGCCGCTTACGCGTACTTTTACCCATCCATGAGGCCCTGTCACCGACTCAGTCGAGAAGGCTCGAAGAACCTGCTTCAACAGAAGAGCTTCCGTACGTAAAGACTCATTCGATCCGCGGAGTCACTTTATCCGAGCGCGAGTTACTTATTGCAGAAGGTGATGAGTGAGGTATCCGTATCCCGGAGGCGTAGGAGTCCCTCGGCTCGGTCAGCCTTGACTGCTTACGTGTACCCCGTCGTTTCCAGGACCCACTTTCCGAAGTAGTCAAAAAGCACGAAAGATGTTCTGGTGAAAGAGGTTTTTTGTTCGAGGAAAATTTTGACGCAGAGGGGGTTAACCCCCTTTTAGCCCCCGAGGGAGGGTCGGGCTTTGCCGAGGCGAGGCCGACCCTTCCTTGTTGACTAAACTTTGCGTGGGTGCGAGGTATATGAACAACTTGGAAACATCTTAAGGGTAAAAGCGACGTAGCTGTTGGATGTTCCAAGCGTTGCCGTAGACCTCGCCTTGACTGTTGGCCAGCTTGTACGTTCCGGGCTTCAGAACTTTGGCGATGATGAACGGCCCCTCCCAGGGGGGCGTGAGCTTGTGCCTCCCTCGGGCGTCTTGCCGCAGCCGAAGCACCAGATCGCCCACCTGGAGTTCTCGGGGTCGGACCCCTCGGGCGTGGTAGCGTCTCAGGGACTGCTGATACCGTGCCGAGTGTAGTAAGGCCCTGTCCCGAGCCTCGTCCAGCTGGTCCAGCGAGTCTTCTCGGCTGGCTTGGTTGCTTTCTTCGTTGTAAGCCCTCGTCCTCGGGGAACTGTATTCCAGGTCCGTGGGCAGGATCGCCTCGGCCCCGTAGACCAGGAAGAACGGCGTGAAACCCGTGGCTCGGCTTGGAGTCGTCCTCAGGCTCCAGACCACCGAGGGGAGTTCCTTCATCCATCGCTTGCCGAACTTGTTGAGGTTGTTGTAAATCCGAGGCTTGAGCCCTTGTAGAATCATGCCATTGGCACGTTCCACTTGCCCATTCGACATGGGGTGAGCTACGGCGGCCCAGTCCACCCGGATGTTGTGATCCTCGCAAAAATCCAAGAATTTTTTGCCGGTGAACTGGGTGCCATTGTCGGTGATGATGGAGTTCGGGACCCCGAAGCGATGGATGATGTTGGTGAAGAACGCCACCGCCTGCTCGGACCTGATGCTGTTTAGGGGTCGGACCTCGATCCACTTGGAGAATTTGTCGATGGCGACCAGCAGGTGCGTGTAGCCCCCGGGCGCCTTCTGCAGTGGGCCGACGAGGTCCAGACCCCACACAGCGAAGGGCCAAGTGATGGGTATCGTCTGCAGAGCCTGAGCGGGCAGGTGGGTCTGTTTCGCATAGAATTGGCACCCTTCGCAGGCGCGGACAATTCTAGTGGCGTCAGCCACCGCCGTTGGCCAGTAAAAGCCTTGGCGGAAAGCATTCCCAACGAGGGTCCGAGGTGCTGCATGATGACCGCAAGCCCCCGAGTGTATTTCCTGCAGGAGGTCCTGACCCTCGGCGATGGAGATGCATCGCTGGAGGATGCCCGAGGGGCTGCGGTGGTAGAGCTCCTTCTCATCGCCCAGCAGGGCGAACGATTTTGCTCGTCGCGCTACCCGCCGAGCCTCGGCTCGGTCGAGGGGCAGTTCTCCTCGGCGAAGATATTGCAGGTACGGGGTCTTCCAATCTTGATCTGGCACGACCCCGTTCTGCTCCTCCTCGACGTGCAGCGCTTCGCCCTCGGGCTCCGAGGGTTCCTCGGGTTGAGCCGAGGATGGCTCGGGCTGGGCCGAGGTTACCTCGGATGAGGCCGAGGGTGCCTCGGGCTCGGGCGCGTCGCCTATCTTGACGGAGGGTTGGTGCAGATCCCGGGAGAAGACGTCCGGGGGAACCGTTGTCCGCCCCGAGGCTATCTTCGCCAACTCGTCCGCAGTCTCGTTGTAGCGCCGGGCGATGTGGTTAAGTTCGAGCCCGTAAAACTTGTCTTCCAGGCGTCGAACCTCTTCACAGTAGGCCTCCATCTTCGGGTCACGGCAGTGGGAGTTCTTCATGACTTGGTCGATGACGAGCTGCGAGTCGCCGCGCGCATCGAGGCGTCGGACCCCTAGCTCGATGGTGATTCGCAGTCCATTGATCAGAGCCTCGTACTCAGCCACATTGTTGGACGCCGGGAAATGGAGGCGGAGCACATAGCGCAGGTGTTTTCCGAGGGGCGAGACGAAAAGCAGGCCCGCGCCAGCTCCCGTCTTCATCAGCGACCCGTCGAAAAACATGGTCCAGAGCTCTGGCTGGATCGGAGCCGTTGGCAACTGGGTATCGACCCATTCGGCTACGAAATCCGCCAGTGCCTGGGACTTGATGGCCTTCCGAGGGGCGAACGAGATTGCCTCGCCCATGATTTCCACCGCCCACTTCGCGATCCGTCCCGAGGCTTCTCGGCACTGGATGATCTCCCCCAGGGGGAAGGATGACATCACAGTCACCGGATGGGACTCGAAGTAATGTCGCAGCTTTCGCCTCGTCAGGATCACAGCGTATAGCAGCTTCTGGACTTGTGGGTAGCGGATCTTGGTCTCGGACAGCACTTCGCTGACGAAGTAGACTGGCCTCTGAATGGGCAAAGCATGCCCCTCTTCCTGCCTTTCGACTACGATCGCGGCGCTGACCACCTGAGTGGTTGCGGCGACGTAGACCAGGAGGGTTTCTCCATCCGCTGGGGGTACCAAGATGGGCGCCTGGGTGAGGAGCACCTTCAGGTTCCCGAGGGCTTCCTCGGCCTCGGGAGTCCAAGTGAAGCACTCGGCCTTTCTTAAGAGGCGGTACAGGGGCAGGCCTCTTTCGCCGAGGCGCGAGATGAAACGGCTCAAGGCCGCGAGGCATCCCATGACCCTCTGTACGCCTTTTAAGTCTTTGATGGGCCCCATGTTTGTGATCGCTGCGATCTTCTCCGGGTTGGCTTCGATGCCCCGCTCGGAGACGATGAACCCCAAGAGCATGCCTCGGGGCACCCCGAAGACGCACTTCTCGGGATTGAGCTTGACGCCCTTCGCCTTGAGACACCGGAATGTCAGTTCAAGGTCGGAGAGAAGGTCGGAGGCTTTCCTCGTCTTGACTACGATGTCATCGACGTAGGCCTCGACCGTGCGACCAATGTGTTCACCGAACACATGGTTCATGCACCGCTGGTACGTTGCACCCGCGTTCCTCAAACCGAACGGCATTGTGATGTAACAGTACATGCCGAAGGGCGTGATGAAAGAAGTCGCGAGCTGGTCGGACTCTTTCATCTTGATTTGATGATACCCTGAGTAAGCATCGAGGAAGGACAGGGTTTCGCACCCTGCAGTGGAGTCCACGATCTGATCGATGCGAGGTAGAGGGTAGGGGACCTTCGGACATGCTTTGTTGAGACCAGTGTAGTCTACACACATCCGCCACTTCCCCCCTTTTTTCCTCACAAGCACAGGGTTGGCAAGCCATTCGGGATGGAATACCTCTTTGATAAACCCTGCTGCCATCAGCTTGTGGACCTCCTCGCCTATCACCCTGCGCCTTTCCTCGTCGAATCGGCGCAGAGGTTGTCTGACCGGTCGGGCCCCGGCCCGAATATCCAGCGAGTGCTCGGCGACTTCCCTCGGTATGCCGGGCATGTCCGAGGGACTCCGCGCGAAAACGTCGGCGTTTGCGCGGAGAAAGTCGACGAGCACTGCTTCCTATTTGGGGTCGAGCCCGGAACCGATCCGGATCTGCTTGGAGGCGTCGCCACTGGGGTCGAGAGGGACGGCCTTAACCGTCTCCGCTGGCTCGAAGTTGCCGGCATGCCGCTTCACGTCCGGCACCTCTCGGGAGAGGCTTTCCAGGTCGGCAATGAGGGCCTCGGACTCGGCGAGGGCCTCGGCGTACTCCACGCACTCCACATCGCATTCGAAGGCGTGTTTGTACGTGGGGCCGACGGTGATGACCCCGTTGGGGCCCGGCATCTTGAGCTTTAGGTAGGTGTAGTTGGGGATGGCCATGAACTTCGCGTAGCATGGCCTTCCCAACACTGCGTGGTAGGTTCCTCGGAACCCGACCGACTCGAACGTTAAAGTCTCTCTTCGGAAGTTGGAGGGTGTTCCGAAGCAGACAGGGAGGTCGAGCTGTCCGAGGGGCTGGACGCGCTTCCCGGGGATGATCCCGTGGAAGGGCGCAGCGCCTGCTCGGACAGATGACAGGTCGACGCGCAGGAGCCGGAGGGTCTCGGCGTAGATGATGTTGAGGCAGCTGCCTCCATCCATCAGGACCTTGGTGAGCCTGACGTTGCCGATAACAGGATCGACGACGAGCGGGTACTTCCCCGGGCTCGGCACGTGGTCGGGGTGGTCGTCTCGGTCGAAGGTGATGGGCTTGTCGGACCAGTCTAGATAGACTGGCGCCGCCACCTTCACCGAGCAGACCTCCCGACGCTCTTGCTTACGATGCCGAGCCGAGGCGTTTGCCGCATGCCCTCCGTAGATCATGAAGCAATCGCGGACCTCTGGGAACTCTCCTGCTTGGCGATCCTCCCTCTTGTCGTCGTCGTGAGCCTTGCCACCCTCTGCGGGTGGCCCGGCCCGATGGAAGTGACGCCGAAGCATGACGCACTCTTCAAGAGTATGCTTGACGGGCCCCTGATGGTAGGGGCACGTCTCCTTGAGTGCCTTGTCGAAGAGGTTAGCACCTCCGGGGGGCTTCCGAGGGTTCTTGCGCTCGGCGGCGGCGACCAGGTCTGCATTGGGAACGTCGCGTTTCGCTTGCGACTTCCTCCTGCCTCTCTTCTTGGCGCCGCGCGGAGTAGACGCCTCGGGAGCATCTTCCGACGGGCGGCCCTGGGGCTGCTTGTCCTTTCGGAAGATGGCCTCTACCGCCTCCTGGCCGGAGGCGAACTTGGTGGCGATGTCCATCAGCTCGCTCGCCCTGGTGGGGGTCTTGCGACCTAGCTTGCTCACCAGGTCGCGGCAGGTGGTGCCGGCGAGGAACGCGCCGATGACATCGGAGTCGGTGATGTTAGGCAGCTCGGTGCGCTGCTTCGAGAACCGCCGGATGTAGTCCCGAAGGGACTCTCCCGGCAGTTGCCGACAGCTACGGAGGTCCCAGGAATTCCCGGGGCGCACGTACGTGCCCTGGAAGTTCCCGGCGAAAGCCTGGACCAGATCCTCCCAGTTGGAAATCTGCCCCGGGGGCAGGTGCTCCAACCAGGCACGAGCGGTGTCGGAGAGAAACAGGGGGAGGTTTCGGATGATGAGGTTGTCATCGTCCGTCCCACCCAGCTGACAGGCCAGGCGGTAGTCCGCAAGCCACAATTCCGGTCTCGTTTCCCCCGAGTACTTCGTGATAGTAGTCGGGGGTCGGAATCGGGGCGGAAACGGCGCCCGCCGAATGGCTCGGCTAAAGACCTGCGGGACGGGTGGTTCGGGCGAGGGACTCCGATCCTCCCCGCTGTCGTAACGTCCCCCACGCCTGGGGTGGTAGCCTCGGCGCACCCTTTCGTCGAGGCATGCCCGACGGTCGCGATGAGGGTGCTCGACGCCGAGGTGGCCCGGGGCCGCAGGCGCGGTGTTGCGCGTGCGCCCGGTGAAGGCCGAGGCTTCCCGCGTGAGTCGGGAAGTCGCGGCACGAGGTTCCGAGGGGTATCCCTGCCTGCGGGAGGCAGAGCTCTCGGCCCGCCGGGCCGCAGCGCCTTCCAGGAGATGCTTGAGTTCTCCCTGGATTCGCCGACCCTCGGTGGTTGATGACTCCGGCATCGCGCGGAGGAGCATTGCTGCAGCGACCAGGTCCTGGCCAGTCCCGCCGGATGCGGGTGGCGGTTTGTCCCTGGCATCGTTGGCGATGCGGTGCTGGAGACCTTGGGGCAGGTGACGTATTCCTCCGGCCGGGGGTTGGCTCGCCCATACCTGCCCGATGTTCTGGCGGATTGCCTCGAGCGCTCCTGCTCCTTCATCGAACCCGGCCTGCGCCCCGCGGACTTGCTCGAGCTGTGGGTCGTGACCCCCCGCCGGAACGGGGACCACAGCTAGCTCCCGCGGGATGTCGGCGCGAGGCGCTGGCCTAGGGGGATCACCATCCTCCGGCATGCCGAGACAGCCGCCTCCGGAGGGATCCCCTAGCTCGATGTGGAAACATTCGCGACTCGGGCCGCAGTCCTTGTCGCCAAGGCTGCGGCTGCCGTCGGAACAGTCGGAGAGGCAATAGTCACATGCGGTCATGAAGTCCCGCATGGCACTAGGGTTGCCAGATCCGGAGAAATCCCAGCAGATGCTGGGGTCGTCATCTTCCTCGGACCCAGAGGGTCCGTAGGTCGAGACGCCCGTCAATCGGTCCCAAGGCGACCGCACACGAAACCCCAGAGAGGTTGCACTCGCCTCAATGTGAGCGCCCGCCAAAGCGAGGTCGCCAGGCGGGCTGAGGCCGAGTCGAAATAACGAAAGATGGGGAGCAGTCGGTACCTTTTTGTCGACGAGGAGCGATGAAGTCGTGTCGGGGGCTGACCGCGCCGTCGTCTTGGGTACGAGGGCGACGTCCTGCAGGCCCTCCGTGAGCGTGCTGGCGTCGTCCACTTGCTCGGGGTCGACGTGTTGCGGGGGGATGGCGCTCGCGTTTGCCTCGAACGCGAGGGCGACGCTTGGCGTGTCCTCCGCTGGGGCGCCGGGGATGTCGACTTGCTCGACAGCCGTCGGAGCGCGGCCTCCCGCTCGGCCCCGGTTGCCCCGCCTCCTCCTCCTCCGATGGCGGGGGAGAGGATGGGGCGAGCTCGAACGTTGTCCTTCCCCAACGCGGGAAAGACGTCGTCGATTCCGCCGCCGGCGGGCGGGCTGTCCGCCACCAATGTCGTCGTCGCGCGGCGGTGGAAGGAGTATCATGTCGTAGTCGCCATCGAGAGACATGAACTCGAGGTTCCCGAAACGGAGCACCGTCCCGGGTTGAAGAGGTTGTTGGAGACTGCCCATCTGGAGCTTGACGGGAAATCGAACGTCAACACGCAGCGTGCCCCTACCTGGCGCGCCAACTGTCGGCGTTCCGAGACCGGGGGGTCCTCGAGCCGACGAGTGAGAGTGCCGCGTGCCCCAGCCCAGATGGGTCGAGCGCGTGGAGCGAGCGCGAAGGGGGGAACAGAGAGAGAGAGTCGGTGGCCGGAGCCGGGTCGTGAGGGAGTCGGAGAAATTCCCGTGGCCTTCGTGTTCGTCCCGCGCCCAGGTCGGGTGCGCTTGCAGTAGGGGGTTACAAGCGTCCGCACGAGGTGAGGGGAGAGAGCGGCCCTGAGAGAGAGTGCCTGCCCTTGCCCTTCGTCCTCGCGAGGCCAACCTTCTCTAAGAAGGCCCTGGCCCTTCCTTTTATAGTCGTAAGGAGAGGGTCCAGGTGTACAAGACGGGGGTGTAGCAAGGTGCTACGTGTCTAGCGAGGGAGAGCTAGCGCCCTATGTACATGCCCAGGTGGCAGCCGGAGAGATCGTGGCACCCTGTTGGTGTGGCGTCGTGGCTGTTGGAGGAGTAACGGAGCCGGATGGGAGGACAGCTGTCGAGGTGGCTGGGTCCTTGCTGACGTTCTCCTGCTTTCGTAAGGGAGCTGGGAGCCGCCGTCGTCATGATCTAGCGGGGCGCCATCATGGCCTATCTGGCATAGCTGGCCAGATGGGACGCCGGTCTTGTTCTCTGCGACCCAAGTCGGCTCAGGGCAGGGTGATGATGACGCTTCCTGTTGACGTGGCGGTCTCGTGTCCTAGGTCGGGCGTCGTGGAGGCTCCTCCGAGGCCGAGGCCGAGTCCGTCCTGCAAGACAGAGACAGAGTCCGAGCCCTGGGTCGGGCGAGGCGGAGATTATTCGGCAGAGGCCGAGGCGGAGTCCGAGCCCTGGGTCGGGCGAGGCGGAGGTCGCCGTCTTCCGGGGCCTTAGCCCGAGTCCGAGCCCTGGGTCGGGCGGAGCGGAGTTCGCCGTCTTCCGAGGCCTTAGCCTGAGTCCGAGCCCTGGGTCGGGCGGAGCGGAGTTCGCCGTCTTCCGGGGCCTTAGCCCGAGTCCGAGCCCTGGGTCGGGCGGAGCGGAGTTCGCCGTCTTCCGGGGCCTTAGCCCGAGTCCGAGCCCTGAGTCGGCCGGAGTCTCCTATGGCACCTCTGGCGAAGTCTGGTCGCCCGTCGGTCTTACCTTTTGCGTTAAACGCCCCGGTGACTCGGTCGGTTGGTGCGGTGATTTAGTCAGGGTTTCTCCTTATCGGAGGCGGGGCCTAGGGCGAGCCGGAGATGCATCTGCCGTGAAAGAGGAGACCTCAGGCGAGACGGAGTCATCTTAGGGTCGGCTGCCCTCGCCCGAGGCTAGGCTCGGGCGTGGCGTGGTCAAGTCACTCGTATGGACTGATCCCTGACTTAATCAAACCCATCAGGCCTTTGCAGCTTTATGCTGATGGGGGTTACCAGCTGAGAATTAGGCGTCTTGAGGGTACCCCTAATTATGGTCCCCGACACTTATGCACATATGTCAAAATGCAAACTAGTTACATTTCTACACTTTGTATTTGCTTTGGTTTGTATTGGCATCAATCACCAAAAGGGGGGAGATTGAAAGGGAAATGGCCTCAACATTTCCAATAATTGATTTTGGTGTTTGACAACCTTCACAAACCATATGGACTAACTAGTTTGCCTAGTTGATCTTTTCTCAGGTGCATAAAGTTCATATATACATACAAAGAAAAAGATCTTGGGGCAATTCTTCAAATTTGGAGCAAAACAGATTTGCACCAGCCTGTGGCACATCGGACTGTCCTGTGTGCACCGGACAGTGTCCGGTGCCATGGCTGGCGCGCCCAGCGAACTGACTGCTCTCGGGAAAACGCAGCGCTCCTCCACTAAAATTCATCGGACTGTTTGGTGTGCACCGGACTGTCTGGTGAGTCCACGAGCAACGGTCGACTGCCACGACAGTCTGAAGCGTCAGAAGGTCAGAGACAGTCTGCGATGTCAGGTCGCACCGGACTGTCCGGTGTGCCACTGGACTGTCCGGTGCACCATAAGGACAGACGATTTCAACGGTCAATAGCTCCAAACCCCAACGATCGGCTGACACGGCACGCACTGGACAATGAACAGTGCTATGTCCGGTGCGCACTAGACTGTCCGGTGTGCCCATCGACAGACATAACAGCCAACGGCTAGAATAGTGGTTGGGGCTATAAATACCTCCCAACCACCACCATTCAAGTCATCCAAGCTTTCCACTCTCTACACTCAATACAAGAGCAAAGAATACACTCCAAAGACATATTCAAAGCCTTCAATCCTCTCCAAGTGCCATAATCAAGTCAAGTGATCAAAATTGTTTAGTGACTTGAGAGAGGTGATTTGTGTTTCAATTGTTGCTCTTGTTGCTTGGTTGCTTTCTTCTCCTTATAAACTTTCCAAGTGTTTTGTAAAGCAATCAAGAGACACCTAATTGTGTGGTGTTCCTTGTGGGGTCTTAGTGACCCATGAGATTAAGAAGAAGCACACGACTGGTCTAGGTGATCGATTGAGAGAGAGAAAGGGTTGAAATAGACCCGACCTTTGTGGCCTCCTCAATGAGGAGTAGGTTATTTGGAACCGAACCTCAGGAAACAAATCACCGTGTCCACTTGTGTTGATCTCCACCATTCGATTTGTTTTTTCCCTCTCCCCTCTCACTAAAAGTTCTCTTGCTCATATTGTTTTGAGTTAGCTCCCAAAGTTATCCGCATTGATTGAGCAACTCATAGTAAGAAGAACTATCTTCCACACTCTGAATTCATAATTATTTAGTTCTAACCCTAACCTCGGGAGAAGTGCGTGTCCAAAGTTTATAATTTTTAGGTTTCGCCTATTTACCCCCCCCCCCCTCTAGGCAATTTTAAACCTCAATAAAGGATACAATGATTTCTACACACGTAGATCTTCTCCACACCCATAGTTAGTGGACTGATTAGTTTCTTTGCCTAGTACGTGTTAGCAGGCACTTTGTTCTCCTTTGGAAGCATGTCTGCGTTAATACTCAAGAACGCATCGAAGCCAGCATCAGATAGACCATATCTAGCTTTTAACATCACCAGCTTTAGCACAGACCGGAGCGTCGTGAAATTTTTGGTACAACCCTTAGACTCGTCGTACAAAGGCTCTTTTGCTGCATTCTTCAGGGACTCCATGCTTTTCATAAAGAACATCGATGGATCTATATGACGACGCAATATTTCCTCTAACAACTTTGCAACTTCCTCATCCATAACATTTGACAGAACATAAGTTCTATCACGTTCATTTCCTCCAGCGTAACCATGATCAGTAACATTTGGCACTAGATGTTCACTCTGTGGAAAGAGGTTGTTGTGTCTCGTGAACAAACTAAAATTTGTCGTCGATGTTCTTAGGGTTTCCAATCGTATAAGGCGAAGAGCTACCCTCTCCATGCTTTGTCCAAATTGTGTAATATTTCACAAATCCTCGCCATACTAGATGATATATGATTTGCTCTATGTCATCAAGTACAACAACATTTTTCCAGTCCATGCATGGACAATATATGTGCTTTGTTTTTGTTGTAACACCCTAAATTTTGGGGTATAAAAATTTCTTTGCTCTATACTCAAAATTCAGGTGTTACCCTTTCCTTTTCTTCGCTTTTCTTTTCCTTTTATTAAAACAATAGAGAGTTATTTTGTTCTATGTTGGCGTGAGCCCTGGAAGTGTCTTGCTTGTTGCATTCATGATATTGCATAGTGTTTCTAAGTGTAAGAAGTGTTTGAAACATGTTAGTATGCCTTGTAGAAGTTTCCGGTAAATTTTCATATTTTTTTGAATATTTTTCAAAATTTAAAATCTATTTATTTGATATACTTGAAAACATTTTAAAAAGTCCTAAGTATATTTTTTGAGTTCATTGTGTGCTAAATCATGTCTAGGAATTTTCCAAAAATTTTAGAGCCATCGAGATATTGTTCGGACATTAAAAATGATTTCAGTCTTTTTTGGTATTATTTTAATTTTAAAAATGGGATTATTACGAAAAATAAATATCTTCAAACCCTAGCAATATATATGGCTAGAACCCTCTCGTCGAGCCCTTTCCAAATCTAGAAACCATTTCCCCAGTTTTGATCCACAATTCTCGAAATTGCACGCCGAAGTTCGGTGTGGTTCCAACTCTGGCGAGCAATTACTTTCAATGCGTGTGTCGTTGGTGAAATACGAGAGTACCGCTATGTTTGTCTCGTAGAGAGCTTCGTCCCAGTGCTTTCGATTCATCGATCCAACCGTTGGTTCGCCACCAATTGATGATTTTCTTCTCAGCTCCAGCGAACTTCATTTTCTCCGGTGAGCTTCCCTCCATTGTTGTCCAAGTTCTTTCCCCGCTTTTCCCCTATATGCACAACCCCCTCATCCTCCTCTCTACCTCTTCACCCTCCCCCCTGCACACCCCTGCCCTCTCCCCTCTTCCCCCTTGTCGGGGACCGTAATTAGGGGTACCCCCAATGCTCCTAATCTCAGCTGGTAACCCCCATCAGCACAAAGTTGCAAAGGCCTGATGGGCGCAATTCTGGTTAAGGCTCCGCCCACTCGAGGGACACAATCTCGCCTCGCCCGAGCCCAGCCTTGGGCAGGAACGGAAGACCAAGGCAGATTCACGCCTCGCCCAAGGGTCTCCTCAAGCAACGGGCGCACCTTCGACTCGCTTGAGGCCCAGCTCGAGTAGGCTTCACGGAGAAGCAACCTTGGCTAGATCGCCTCGCCCGCCGACCGGATCGCAGGAGCATTCAATGCAAGGATCGCCTGACACCTTATCCTGACGCGCGCTTTCCAGTCGACAAGGCCGAAGTGACCGCAGTCACTTCGCCCCTCCACTGACTGACCTGACAGGAAAACAGTGTCGTCTGCGCTGCTCCGACTGATGTGCCACCCGCCAGGGTGAGGCTGACAGCAACCAAGTCCAGCCTCGGGCGCCATAGGAATCTCCGCCTCGCCCGACCCCAGGGCTCGGACTCGACCTCAACTCGGACGACGATCTCCGCCTCGCCCGACCCCTGGGCTCGGACTCAACCTCAACTCGGACGACGATCTCCGCCTCGCCCGACCCCCTAGCTCGGACTCAGCCTCAACTCCGGAAGACGATCTCCGCCTTGCCCGACCCCCGGGCTCGGACTCAGCCTCAATTCCGGAAGACGGTCTCCGCCTCGCCCGACCCTAGGGCTCGGACTCGACCTCGACTCTGGAAGATGGTCTCCGCCTCGCCCGACCCCCGGGCTCGGACTCGACCTCGACCTCGGAGGAGTCACCACCTCGCTCGGGCCAACCACGCCACAAGGGGAGGCTATCATTACCCTACCCCTAGCTAGCCCAGGCTACAGGGAACAAGACCGGCGTCCCATCTGGCTCGCCCCGGTAAAACAAGTAATGATGGCACCCCGCGTGCTCCATGACAACGGTGGTTCTCAGCCCCCTACGGAAGCAAGGATACGTCAGCAAGGATTCGACAGCCCCGACAGCTGTGCTCCTACAGGGCTCAAGCACTCCTCCGACGGCCACGAAGCCACATGAACAGGGCTCCAACACCTCTCCGACAGCCACGTCGGCACGTACATAGGGCTCTAGCTCCTCTCTGCTAGACACGTTAGCACACTGCTACACTCCCCATTGTACACCTGGACCCTCTCCTTACGCCTATAAAAGGAAGGTCCAGAGCTCTCATACAAAGGAGGTGGCCGCGCGGGAGAACGGGCAGCCTCACGCCCCCTGTCTCTCTCTCTCCCGCGCGAGCGCTTGTAACCCCCTACTACAAGCGCATCCGCCCTGGGTGCTGGACAACACGAGGCCGCGGGTTTCCCCTCACTGTTTTCCCCCCTTGTGTCTTCGTCTCGCGCCGATCCATCTGGGCTGGGACACGCAGCGACAATTTACTCATCGGTCCAGGGACCCCCCGGGGTCAAAACGCCGACACCCCTAGCCCCCCGGCGTCCGTCCCCTGCTCCCCCGCCCCTCGGTGTACGAGCGTTGCACTCGCACCAGTGGTGGCCCCTTCTTCCCCGATGCAGCGACCTCCTTCCCCCTCTTTCCCTTACCATGGTGAGAGGAAGAAGGTGGAGGGAGGTAGGAGATGGTTAATTTGTGAAAAGGCCCCTGTGATATTTTAAAACTGCACGCAGAGAGGTAGACTAATTTAAAAATGTGATATCTTTTGTGTTTTAAATCCGATTCACTCCGTTCAAGCCACGTTAGATTCGTATTAAAATTATCAGCATGTTACAAGTATTATTCTCTACTGTTACATATTTTAAATAATTTATTAAATGTTTGTTTGCCCGATGATTATTAAAGTAGTGTTCCAATTAAATCTAATTTAGGGTTTCAACTTGCGTGTTTATAAATAAACATCAACATGGTTAATGCTAATTGAAATATTTTTATTAATAATTGTTTAGTATAAACATGTTATCTATTTAATAGTCCTCGCGTGTCGCGTTGGTGTGTATGCCGTGCGCGTGCTGTGCGCACATCGTCTTTCGCTGTTAATTCGCCTTGCCTAGAGTCACTAATATTATTTAAATTACTTGTTTAACTGAGAGCTATTAGTATAACAGATTAATTAAAACTAGGCGATAGCTCTAATCTACATTTGATAAATGTCGATTAATACAAGTATGTTGAATTAAACGTTCTAGTTCAAATTTGTATTACGTAAAGTAAAATCGTAGCTTTGATATCGGCGTTTCTTTTTCTCATATGACCGTAGAAGCATGCTCTATTTCGAATTGCACGATTTTATAATGTTTTCCTTTGTATGGTATACTATTCCTTTCTATTTCAAAAATGTTGAATGTATGTTCGTACTTGCCTAGATAACGTTCCGTTCGTGGAGTCCGAGTAAATTACAGGAGAAGCCCCTAAGCAGCAGTAGTTTGGTGAAGGCCAGCGTCCTCTGACCTATTATGTCATATTTACTTTATAATTCACTATCCCACAAACTTTGATTATCCTAAGAATTGACTAGCTTTCTATTTATCCTGTCCTTGATTATCTTTTTGGGTTAGGTTATTATGATCAGCTACATGCTAGTACTTACGCTAATCAACGAACATAATGAGAATTACTTTATCATACGATGGTTCATTCTAATTATGATTATGAGCTTATGACATTTTAGGTATCTCGGGCTGTTTCTTGAGTACCTCTCCGTAAGGACCTGTTTGTTGAGAGACCACCAGGGACAACTGTAAATCCTGAATTTGGGGGTATAAAATTTATTTTCTAATATCCACCAAATTCAGGTGTTATCCTCTTCTTTCTTTGCTTTCCTTATCTTTCTTCTAAATAATGGAGGGTTAAATTGATATATATATTGGCGTAATCCTAGTGAAGTGAGCCCTAGATGTGCTTTGGTTGTTGCATTCATGCTATTGTATGGTGTTTCTATGTGATAAAAGTGTTTGAAACATGTTAAGATGTCTTGTAGAAGTTTCTCGTAAATTTTCATATTTTTCTGAATATTTTTCTATTTTTCAGAATTCAAAATCTATTTATTTGAGTTATTTAAAAATATTATCAAAAGTTATAAATATAATCTTTGAGCTTATTGGGTGCCAAATCATGTCTAGTAATTTTCCTAAATTTTTTGGAGCCTTTGAGATATTTTCAGATATTAAAAACGATTTCAGCCTTTTTTCTGAAAAATGATTTTTAAATTTTAAAAATAGGATAATTACGAAAATATCTTCAAACCCTAGCAATATATATGGCTGGAATCCTCTCGTCGAGACCTTTCTGAATTTTGAAACCCCATCCCCAGTCTAGATCCAAAACTCCCGGAATTGCTCGCCGAAGTTTGGGACAATTCCAACTCCAACGACAACTCTGTCAAGCAATTACTTTTGATCCATGCGTCGTCGACGGAATCCGAGGGTACCGTTGTGTTTATCTCGTCGAGGGCTTCGTATCGGTGCATTCGATTCGTCGATCCGAACGATGGTTCACCATCAATCGGCGTTTTTCCTCTCGGCTACAGCGAGGTCGTCTTCTCCGGTGAGCCCGTCCTCCATTGTTGCCTATGAAGTTCTTCATTTTTGTCTTCCCTGCACAGCTCCTCTCTCCCCCCTCTCTATCCCCAATGGCGGTGCTCTCCTCCACAACCTTTCCCCCCGGTGCGGCTTGTTCCCCCTCCCCGGCGGCGGCTTCTAGCGGAGGCCGACGGTGGCATGCCCACCCACTATAGGCGCACTCCCTGCTCGCCCCCCCCCCCCCTTCCCCCGTGGTTGGCTTGACCTCCCTCCTATGCAGCCCCTCCTCTCCCGTCCTCCTTCCATGGTTGAGAGGAAGGAGGAGGAGGAAGAAGAAGATGGTCGTTTTGCGATTTAGCACTTGTTTTATTCCATACGCAGAAATTTAGTTCAAATTAAAACTGTGATAACTTTTGTGTTTTAAATCTGATTCACTCTATTTAAGTTGCGTTAGATTCGTATTAAAATTGTCTACATGTTAGAAGTAATATTCTCTGCTATTGTATATTTTATTTAATTTATTTAAGCGTTTATTCAACCGAAGGTTAATAGAACGACGTTTCAATTTAAATCTAATTTAGGATTTTGAGTTGTGCATTTATAAATCAACATTAGGGTGGTTAATCTTAACTGAATTATTCTTTATTAAATAATTGTTTAGTTTAATCATGCTATCTATTAATTAGTTCTCGTGTGTTGTGTCGGCCACGCGCCGTACGCCTGCTGTACACGTACTGTGCGTGTGCTGTCGTGTTGTTTCGCGTGTTACATTTTTCGTCTCACGCCGTCATTTTGTCTCGCTTGTAGTCGCTAACGTTGTTTGAATTACTTATATAACTGAAAGTAGTTAACGTAATCAATTAATTAAAACTAGGTGATAGCTCTAGGTTCCATTTAATAAAGGTTAATTGATACAATTATGTCGAATTAAATATTCTAATTAATACTTATGTTGTGTAAACGCGATATCTTCTCGACCGTAACTCCGACTATCGTGTTTCTTTTTCTCGCGTGACCGTAGTAGCGACCTCTATTTCTTATTGCCTATTTTTATGTATGGCGTAATGTTCTTATGCATACATACATATATATATATAGCTTTGTTTGCTTGTGCCTATTCGTCTTCGCTTCACGTTGCGATTAGAACGTGACCCGTTTCCGAGCTTCAGTGAGCCGACGGTCAAGCTTCGACGACCAAGTGAACAAGCATTCGGTTTACCTTTCCAAAACCGGGTGTGACATTTGTTCTCCAAGCATGGTTTGTAGCAACATCAATAAACCTATGGACCTCGGATATGTTTGATGGATCTAGCCTTGATAAGTTATACATCTAGGATGTCCTCTCCATCATCACCTGTAAAAAAGTAACATAAAACATACAAGAATACAAATTGGCAAGAGAAACATAAACTAACATTTCCTAACAACTAAAGATATCATGGTTAAACAAAAATTGTCAAAAGAAACATAAACCAACCTTCCTTAGCAACCTTCTTCCAAAAAATAAAGATCAAAACCTACCCCTTGTATTTTGTGAAATCTGGCATTCCAATAAAAGTTGGCAAGAGAAACATAAGCCAAACTTTCCTAGTAACTAATAAACAAAAAATCTTAATACTCAAACCTATCTCTATCAATAATTGGCAATTCAAACATAATTAAACCAACATTTCATAACAACTAATGAAAACAATCCTTAATTACCAAACTTATCTACCTCTCTCCCCAACATGGTGAAACCCTAGATCCAAAATGGGGCTATACTCTTCTCTCTCACATGGTGAAACCCTAGATCCAAAATGTGGCTAAAATTGAGCAAGAATGAACAAAAATTGACAAAAGAAACATAAACCAACCTTTCTTAGCAACCTTCTTCCAAAAAAGAAGATCAAAACCTCCCCCTTGTATTTTGTGTAACCTAGACCTCCAAAATCGTCTCCCATGAAAGTTGGCTACGAGATACAATTCTTGTCAGGGAAAAGAAGGGGTATTTATAATAAAAAGTTCACTGGCGGTTGGCTTAAGAAACCTGCACTGGAAAGCTATTTCCACTGGTGGTTCTCTTAAAGCAACCGCCATTGAAAACTGACCATTGACACTAGCGGTTGGCTTAAGGAACCGCCAGTGGAAATGCTATTTTCACTTGCGGCTCTCTTAACACAACCGCCAGTGAAAAGCATTTCTACTGGCGGTCCTATATGAGAACCACCGGTACAAATGGTTTTAGTATATTTATATATTACAAATTATCTAAGACACAACACGCATCACTCTGCCTACTCGCTCGTGTCTCCTCGCAGTCCACCGCTCTCGATGCCTTACTGCGCCCTACTCGTCCTCCGCCCCGAACTCGTCTCGCTCCTCATCGCCGACGCGCCACCTCTTGTCTCCCTTCATCGTCGTTGCCGCATCCGGCCTCCCTCCGTCGTCCTAGCTGAAGTGAAGTAGGCAGCGATCTCAGCCATCGACCACACTGCCACACACCAAGATGCGGATGCGCCAACTCGCACGAGGCCACCTAGTTGAAGGAGCCTTCATCCTCATAGCCAAAGTGAAGGGAGCTTTCGTCCTCATAGTCGCATTCACTTTGTTGTTGCCACGCAGTTGAAGGAGGACGACGCGGCCGGCGACCATCTCCACACGGCAACACATGGATCTAGGTCAAATGCTCAGTTCCTCCATTTTTATTTGTTGCTCTCTACCCTCATGCCATCTTTATTTTTAATATGTAGTACTATATTTGAATCATTAATGAGCTAGCTTATACGCATTAGTAATCCATTTTGCAAACAATATATACATACTCCAAACTCCATACTATTAATGTCTTATTCACCCTACTTTTTTGGCACATTTCCTGCATAAGGTTGCCCAACCTGGCACCTTCATTCACTAATTTTTGCTCCCCAGACAAACCTACTTAGTACAACCTACGCTAGAAGCGTGCCAAGACAACTGCCATGACAAGTTCTTCTTATATGCATAACTTATCTATGTTGTTTATTTTACTACATGTCCTCCATTTTAGAAATTGTTAAATTATATTTGTATGTGTACAAAATAGTTACATGCATGTGCAACTTGCCCACAGATGAGTCTAAACTGTGCCAACTGGGATGAGACAACAACTAAAATATTCCTTGACCTATGCATCATTTAGAAGAACCTTAATAACTTCAATAGCTTGGGCTTAACTAAGCATGGATGGCAATAAGTGTATCACAACTTCAAAGAGTAGACTGGTCTTATTTATGAAAACAAAAAAATCAAAACAAACTTAACATGCTCCGAAGGTCTTTCCAGCATTGGTAATCCTTGCAAACCCATACTAGGCTTGGTCGTGACTCAAGGACTCGTGCTATAGTAGCTGATGATTCATACTGGGGGACCAAAGAAGGGGTACGTTGAATCACAAAACCACCATTTATGTAGCTCATGAACGATTACAATTTATTTGTTTTGTGGACCAATACTAAATCTGCACTATGTTCAAACGCAGGATCCTAGTACTCATGCCAGTCGAGGAAAACCACCACCCTTTCTTGATGAGTTGTACACTTTGTTCGGTCAAACCACACACGACAGGGGCAACTTGATTAGTGTTGGAGGTGTCCGTGAGCCCTCTCCCAACTATGGAAGCCATCATATTCCATACTTATCTAACGAACATGTAGGTTGCTCCAATATTAGATCATGCCCAAAAGGCCAATCAGGGAGGACGCAGCGGATAGCCCTCCTAAGAAAAAGATGAGTTTGGAAGATCACATTGCTAATATTCTTGAGTCCATTTCCATAAAAAACCAAAGAACTCTGGGTCGGGCACAACAAGAAATTGACCAAGTTGTGCGACTCTTAAAGGAAGATGGACTTGGAGAAGACTCTGATTTGTATTGCATGGGAACTATGCTGTACAAAAACGACGTGAATAGGAGGGTTTTCCTTTCTATGCAAACTAAAGAGGGACGCCTCCATTGGATTAGGTTCAACTGGGATAACAAATATAGGTCATGAGACATATTTCGAAGTAGCTTGTCAGTGTGGTCTTGTAATAACGCTTTGATGTATGCGAACACTATTAAGTTTTCTAGTTTAGTTTTGAATGTGTGTGTTGTAATAACTCTGGGTCGCATTGATGAATGCGGACATATTGCAGTTCATTTGATTTTTGTGCTTGTGCACTTCAGTTTTATAACATTTGTGTTAAGTATTGCATTTCTGTTTTGAAAGATTTGTAATCAAATTTCAGTTTTATAATCATAGGGTTCTATGTTGTGTATACTCGTAGATTCATTTGGATTAACAGAAGAACCAGGATTGTATATCTGGTATCTAGCTACTCAATGATCTAAACCCTGAGGTAAATTCAATTTAATTTGAACTCTAGTTTATGGATTGCAATTGATGCGACATAGCTAAAGTGTATTTGAATGTAATTGAATGTTGTAAGTGTAGGCAACTCTGAGATGAGTAGTGCAGAAGACTCAGGCCACAGCGACACGACAAGTGATGATAGCTCCATCATATTACAGCAAGCGGGTACAACAGCAGCTCTAGCTGCTTTTGCTTCTCGTTCGTGTACTGATGCTCCTATGATTAATCCTCCTCCATTGCCGCTTGTGACAGGACGACAATGGGTGGAACATAATTTGAGGGACTTTAGGAAGTGTCAAGGCAATTTTCGTATGACTTTGGATGCATTAATTGAATTTCATGATACTTTAGTAAGGCATCACGGGTTAAGGTCAACACAAGAGGTGGAGTCATATGAGGCATTAGGGATGTTCTTATGGGCTTGTGGGATACAACAGGTGACACGATGTTGGGGCAAAGACGAACACGCTACCCTTCGCTCGATGCCTTCGTTGCCTCCCTACACCGACGAAGACCACATCCATAGAGCACGCCCGAACAAGCCGAAAGCGTCGATTGGATGAAGACCGGCGCGGTCCCCCTTCGTCCTCTCCGTTGCAAGACAAGGGCTCTGTCAAAGTCTACTGGTCCCACGTCCTCACTACGTCGGGAGGCCTAGGTGGAATTCGGCCCACTATAACGGGCCTCGCGCGGATAAGCATATTACGGGTCGCGTCTGTAATAGCCCTTTCTGTAATGACAATCTGTAACCTCTTCTCGTGAGAATATTCTAGGGATAGACCGGGTACTCGAGGGCATAAACGTCTTTGACAAGGGACGGGTGGTCACTCAAGTGCCTATAAATACCACCGTACAGTGCCCTTGAGAGGCCAGATTAACAGAGCTATTGCCATCCCACATTAAACTTTGCAAACACTCTTTCCACTTTCCCGTTGGATCAACTTGCCCAGGAGAGCAAGTTCCAACATTTGGCGCCCACCGTTCGTGCTACGAAAAACAACCCACGATGGCCCCCAAGCGAGCTAGTTCGAAGGCAGCCCCATCCATCAACGAAGCAGCGAAGGCAGCACTACTGGCTGAGAAAAAAGGCAAGGCCCTCGTGGACAACACCCCCAAGAGGCCTTCGAAGATGAAGCTGTCAGGAAAAGACATCGCCAAGACCACGCCACCCCCAAAGGCACCCCACGCACCTATAGCTCCGGAGGCGTACCGCAAGCACCACCTCTAGGCTTCGCTCCACCAGAGGGCGAAGACGCAATAGAGGACGGTGAAGTCATCGGCATCTCAGCCAAAGACCGGCTATAGCTGCGGACCGTGCGCATCAAGAACCACAACCTCCAAAAGCATAAAGATATCCTCAAGGCCAAGCGCCAACGTGTCACCGCCCAAGCCAAGGTGCGCCAGATGATACGGGACGAGGAGCAGAGAGCTCGAGAGCTCGAGCAAGAAATCGCGCTCATGCAGAGCGAAGGCCAGCACAGTTTGTAGCATGGACCGCCCCTACAGCAGCGCGTCCCAGCCGATCTATTCATACCACAGCGCGGGCCCTTCATTCCGCATGACACAACTTTCTAAGGGATCAACTACCTCGATGAGCGAAGCCCCCTGGCTCCGCAACTCCAAGAATCACCTTGGCCCGCTAACTTTAGGGTAGGCACCTACCCCAAGTACAACGGCAGCACTGACACAACACAATAGTG
The DNA here is from genome assembly GCA_029449295.1 of Zea luxurians. Classification (NCBI taxonomy): domain Eukaryota; kingdom Viridiplantae; phylum Streptophyta; class Magnoliopsida; order Poales; family Poaceae; genus Zea; species Zea luxurians. The sequence goes on along the minus strand of JAOPSE010000003.1, from coordinate 106,387,719 downwards.
AAAGGGAAATAGGGTCAAACCTTTTCCTATAGATGATTTTGGTGGTTGAATGCCCAACACAAATATTGGACTAACTAGTTTTCTCTAGATTATATATTCTACAGGTGCATAAAGGTTCAACACAAACCAATAAAAAGATAAAGAAAGGGTTCAAAAGAAAGGAGCAAAAGAAACCGAAGAGGACCCTGGTCTGGCGCACCGGACAGTGTCCGGTGCACCAGGGACCGTACACTCCAAACTCTTCACCTTCGGGTTTCTCCAGGCACACTCCACTATAATTCACCGGACTATCCGGTGTGCCACCGGACTGTCCGATGCACCAAGCGGAGCAACGGCTACCAGCACAACGGTCTTCTGCAAAAGTGTGAACAGTGCGTGAATAGTGCGCGCAGAAGTTAGAGCAGGCATCAGAGGCACACCGGACAGTGAACAGGACCTGTCCGGTGCAGCACCGGACTGTCCGGTGCGACATGAAGTCAGCGCTCTAACGGTCAGAATCTTCAGAACCCTAATGGTTGGGTGACGTGGCTGGCGCACCGGACAGTGTCCGGTGGCGCACCGGACTGTCCGGTGCGCCCATCGACAGACAGCCTCCCCAACGGCTACGTGGTGGTTGAGGGCTATAAATACCCCCCAATCACCACCACTCCAAGCATCCAAGTTTTTTAGACATCTCATTCAATACAAGAGCTAGTGCAATCAATACAAGACACAATTCAAAAGAATCAAAGCCTCTCCAAGTCCTAAATCCACTCCAAACAACTAGTGACTAGAGAGAGTGTTTTCTTGTGTTCTTTGAGCTCTTGTTCTTGGATCGCTTTCTTCTTCCTCATTCTTGTTCTTCAAGAAACTTGTAATCAAAGCAAGAGACACCAATTGTGTGGTGGTCCTTGTGGGGTCTAAGTGACCCGTTTGATTAAGGAGAAAGCTCACTTGGTCTAGGTGACCGTTTGAGAGAGGGAAAGGGTTGAAAGAGACCCGGTCTTTGTGACCACCTCAATGGGGAGTAGGTTTTCAAGAATCGAACCTCGGTAAAACAAATCACCGTGTCATCCGCTTTATTTCTTGGTTGATTTGTTTTTGCCCTCTCTTTCGGACTCGGTTTTATTTCTAATGCTAACCCTGGCTTGTAGCTTGTCTTTTAAGATATAAATTTCAGATTCTGCCTATTCACCCCCTCTAGGCGACTTTCAATTGGTATCAGAGCCCGGTACTTCATTAGAGTCTAACCACTCGAAGTGATGTCAGGAGATCACACCAAGAGGGAGATCGTGACCGGCGACAGGCCCGCCTCAAGCCACGAGAAGGCTCCATCGAAGGAGTCCGGCAACAAGCTAAAGGAGGGATCACCTCCTCACAAGTCGCATCGGAGTGGTGACAAGAAAAAGAAGATGAAAAAGGTGGTCTACTATGAGATCGACTCTTCGCCGCCATCCACCTCCGGCTCCGATGCGCCGTCCATCACTTCTAAGCGTCATGAGCGCAAGAAGTTTAGTAAGATCCCCCTACGCTATCCTCACATTTCTAAACACACTCCTTTACTTTCTGTCCCACTAGGCAAACCACCAATTTTTGATGGTGAAGATTATTGTATTTGGAGTGATAAAATGAGGCATCACCTAACCTCACTCCACGCAAGTGTTTGGGACATTGTTGAATTTGGAGCGCAGGTACCATCCGTGGGGGATGAGGGCAACGATTCGGATGAAGTCGCCCAAATCAAGCACTTTGTCGAGAGGAGTATAATAAGGTGCAAGGGTTGAAGAGTGCCAAAGAGATTTGGGACGTACTCAAGACCGCGCATGAAGGAGACGACGTGACCAAGATCACCAAGCGAGAGACGATCGAGGGGGAGCTCGGTCGGTTCGTCCTCAACCAAGGAGAGGAGCCACAAGCCATATACAACCGGCTCAAGACCTTGGTGAACCAAGTGCGCAACCTCGGGAGCACAAAATGGGATGACCATGAAATGGTAAAGGTTATTCTAAGATCACTTGTTTTTCGCAATCCTACACAAGTTCAATTAATACGTGGTGATCCTAGATATAAGCTAATGTCTCCCGAGGAAGTTATAGGGAAGTTTGTGAGCTTTGAATTGATGATCAAAGGCTCCAAACAAATCATCAACTTGGAGCAAGGCGGCACCTCCACACCCGAGGTGCAGCCCATCGCATTCAAGGCGACGAAGGAAGAAAAGAAGGAATCCACACCAAGTAGGATTCCAATCGACGCCTCCAAGCTTGACAACGAGGAAATAGCGCTTATCATCAAAAGCTTTCGCCAAATCCTCAAGCAAAGGAAGGGGAAGGATTACAAACCCCATTCCAAAAGGGTGTGCTACAAATGTGGTAAGCCCGGTCATTTCATTGCTAAATGTCCATTATGTAGTGACAGTGACAGGGATAACGACAAGAAGGGGAGAAAGAAGGAAAAGAAGAAGTACTACAAGAAGAAGGGCGGTGATGCCCACGTATGTCGGGAATGGGACTCCGACATGAGCTCCACTGACTCCTCCTCCGACGAGGACGCCGCCAATATCGTCGTCAACAAAGGACTTCTCTTCCCCAACGTCGGCCACAAATGCTTCATGGCAAAGGATGGCAAGAGAAAGAAGGTACAAGCTAGAACCACCCCCAAGTATACTACATCTAGTGATGAGGGTAGTTCTAGTGATGATGAAGAAAACTTGGTTAATCTTTTTGCCAACCTTAACATGCAACAAAAGGAAAAAAATAAATGAATTGATAGGAGCTATTCATGAGAAAGATGAACTTTTGGATAGCCAAGAGGAATTCCTTATTAAGGAAAATAAGAAGCATGTTAAGGTAAAGAATGCTTATGCTCAAGAAGTAGAGAAAAATGAAAATTTGACTAGAGAGCTTAGCATTTGTCATGACACCATTTCCAACCTTAGAACTGAGAGTGTTAATTTAATTGCTAAGGTTGAAAAATCAAATGATTGTCATGATTCAATTGTCAATCTTAGAAATGAAAGAACCAGTTTAATTGCTAAGATTGATAAGTTGATTGAATCAATTTCTAGCCTTACAACTGAGAATGCTAGTTTAATTTCCTAGGCTAGAGATTTAAATGTTTGCAATGATTCTATTTCCTGTCTTAGAGATGAGAATGCCATATTACATGCTAAGATAGAAGAATTAAAAGCTTGCAAACCCTCCACATCTAGTGTTGATCATGTTGCTATTTGTACTAGATGTAGAGATGTTAATATTGATGTTGTTTATGATCACATTGCTATGATTAAACAACAAAATGATCATATAGCTAAACTAGATGCTAAAATTGTCGAGCATGAACTACAGAATGAAAATTTTAAATTTGCTCGTAGCATGCTTTATAATGGGAGACGCCCTGAGATTAAGGATGGCATTGGTTTCCAACAGGGAACCAATGTCAAGCTTAATGCACCTAAGAGATTGTCTAATTTTGTTAAGGGCAAGGCTCCCATGGTTCAGGATAACGAGGGGTACATTTTATATCCTACTGGTTATCCCAAACATAAGATTAGGAGAATTCGTGCTAGGAAGTCTCATTCTGTTTCTCACCATGCTTTTATGTATAAGAATGAGGCATCTAGCTCTAGGCAATCCACCCATGTTAAATTGCCTAAAAGGAAATCTCCTACTGCATCAAATGAGCCTATTATTTCATTTAAGACTTTTGATGCATCATATGTGCCGACTAACAAATCAGGCAAGGTAGTTGCCAAATATGTTGGGGCCAAACACAAGGGCTCAAAGACTTGTGTTTGGGTACCCAAGGTGCTTATTTCTAATGTGAAAGGACCCAAGACCGTTTGGGTACCTAAGAACAAGGCCTAAATTGTTTTGCAGGTTTATGCATTCAGGGGCACAAGTTGGATCATTGATAGCGGATGCACAAACCACATGATAGGGGAGAAAAGGATGTTCTCCTCCTACGAGAAAAACGAAGATCCCCAATGAGCTATCACATTCGGGGATGGAAATCAAGATTTGGTCAAAGGACTTGGTAAAATTGCTATATCACCTGACCATTCTATTTCCAATGTTTTTCTTGTAGATTCTTTAGATTACAACTTGCTTTCAGTTTCTCAATTATGCAATATGGGTTACAACTGTCTCTTTACAGATGTAGGTGTTACTGTCTTTAGAAGAAGTGATGATTCAGTAGCATTTAAGGGATTGTTAGAGGGTCAGCTATACTTAGTTGATTTCAATAGAGCTGAACTCAACACTTGCTTAATTGCTAAGACTAATATGGGTTGGCTCTAGCATCGCCGACTAGCCCACGTTGGAATGAAGAATCTTCACAAACTTCTAAAGGGAGAACACATTTTGGGACTAACAAATGTTCATTTTGAGAAAGACAAGTTTGTAGCGCATGTCAAGCAGGAAAGCAAGTTGGTGCCCACCATCCACAAAAGAACATAATGACAACGAACAGGCCGCTCGAGTTACTCCACATGGATCTATTCGGCCCGATAGCTTACAAAAGCATCGGTGGGACGAAGTACTGTCTAGTAATTGTGGATGACTATTCTCGCTTCACTTGGGTGTTCTTTTTGCAGGATAAATCACAAACCCAAGAGACCTTAAAGGGATTCTTAAGACGAGCTCAAAATGAGTTTGGCTTAAGGATCAAAAAGATTAGAAGCGACAATGGGACGGAGTTCAAGAATTCACAAATAGAAGGCTTACTTGAGGAGGAGGGCATCAAGCATGAGTTCTCTTCTCCCTACACACCTCAACAAAATGGTGTAGTGGAAAAGAAGAATAGAACTCTATTGGATATGGCGAGGACCATGCTTAATGAGTACAAGACTCCGGACCGGTTTTGGGCCGAGGCAATTAACACCGCCTGCTACTCCATCAACCGGCTCTACCTTCACCAAATCCTCAAGAAGACATCTTATGAACTCCTAACCGGTAAAAAGCCCAATGTTTCATATTTTAGAGTCTTTGGTAGCAAATGTTTTATATTTGTTAAAAGAGGTAGAAAATCCAAATTTGCTCCTAAGGCTGTAGAAGGCTTTTTACTAGGATATGATTCAAACACAAGGGCATATAGAGTCTTTAACAAGTCCACTAGACTATTTGAAGTTTCTTGTGACATTGTGTTTGATGAGACTAATGGCTCCCAAGTGGAGCAAGTTGATCTTGATGAATTAGATGATGAAGAGGCTCCGTGCGTCGCGCTAAGGAACATGTCCATTGGGGATGTGTGTCATAAGGAATCCGAAGAGCCTCCACAAGCACAAGATCAACCGTCATCTTCCAATCAAGCATCTCCACCAACCCAAGATGAGGAATAGGCTCAAGGTGATGAAGAAGAAGATCAAGAAGATGAGCCACCTCAAGAGGGCAATGATCAAGGGGGAGATGAAGAAAATCAAGACAAGCAAGATGAACAAGAAGTACAGGGTCAAAGACTGCCACACCCAAGAGTCCACCAAGCGATTCAAAGAGATCACCCCGTGAACTCCATTCTTGGTGATATCCATAAGGGTGTAACTACTCAATCTCGAGTCACACATTTTTGTGAACATTACTCTTTTGTGTCCTCTATTGAGCCTTACAGGATTGAGGATGCATTAAGAGATTCGGATTGGGTGATGGCAATGCAAGAGGAGCTCAACAACTTCATGAGGAATGAGGTATGGCATTTGGTTCCACGTCATAATCAAAATGTTGTAGGTACCAAGTGGGTATTCCGCAACAAGCAAGATGAGCATGGTGTGGTGATAAGGAACAAAGCCCGACTTGTGGCCAAGGGTTATTCACAAGTCGAAGGTTTGGAATTTGATGAAACTTATGCACCTGTAGCTAGGCTTGAGTCAATTTGTATATTACTTGCCTATGCTACTTACCATGACTTCAAGCTCTACCAAATGGACGTGAAGAGTGCCTTCCTCAATGGACCAATCAAGGAAGAGGTCTATGTTGAGCAACCTCTCGGCTTTGAAGATAGTGAGTACCCTAATCATGTCTATAAACTCTCAAAGGCGCTTTATGGGCTCAAGCAAACCCCAAAAGCATGGTATGAATGCCTGCGAGATTTTCTAATCACTAATGGCTTCAAAGTTGGAAAGGTCGATCCTACTCTCTTTACTAAAATTGTTGCAAATGATTTGTTTGTATGCCAAATTTATGTTGATGATATCATATTTGGGTCTTGTCGGGTACCGTAATTAGGGGTACCCCCAACACTCCTAAACATGGCTCAAAAACACCTTTAGAGCAAACCATAAAGGCTTACAGCTCAGGTCAAAGTCAAAGCTTTGTCTACCAAGGGACGCGGTCACACCTCGCCCGAGCCCGACCTCGGGCGGAACAGTGGTCCCAGACGAGTTCACGTCTCGCCCGAGGGTCTCCTCAGGCAGTGAGCACGCCCTCGGCTCAGCCAAAGGCTAGCCTTGTCATGCAAGCAACCTTGGCCAAATCGCCTGACCAGCCGACCGAGGTGCATGCGCATTCAATGCTGGGATCGCCTGACACCTTATCCTGACACGCGCGCCTCAGTCGGCAAGGTCGAAGTGACCGCAGTCACTTCGCCCTTTCACTGACCGATCTGAGAGGAAAACAGCGCCGCCCACCCCGCTCCGGCTGCTGTGCCAACCACCCGGGCAAAACCGACAACGGTCAAGTTAAGCCTCAGGCGCAACAGGAAGCTCCGCCTCGCCCGACCCCGGGGCTCGACCTCGGCCTCGGCCTCGGGAGGAGATCTCCGCCTCGCCCGACCCCAGGGCTCGGCCTCGACCTCGGCCTCGGGAAGAGTCACATCCTCGCCCGACCCTGGGCCTCGACCCCAGCCTCGGCCTCGGAGGAGCCGCCGCCTCGCCCGACCTCAGGCTCGGATCAACTGCGCCACAAGGGATGCATCATTATCCTACTCCTAGCTAGCTCAAGCTACGAAGGAACAAGACCGGCGTCCCATCAAGCTTACCCCGGTAACAGGCAATGATGGTTCCCCGCATGCAACCATGACGTCGGTGGTTCTCAAGCCCCCTACAGAAGCAAGGAGACGTCAGCAGAATCCATGCAGCGCCAATAGCTGTACTGCTACAGGGCTCAAGGCACTTCTCTGACGGCCATGATACTACCTCTACAGGACTCGAGACGTCCTCCCGACGGCCACGTTATTATCTGTATAGGGCTCAAGGCACTTCCCTGCCAGCCACGTTAGCTCCTAGCTACACCCCATTGTACAGCTGGGCATCTCCTTATGTCTATAAAAGGGGGTGTCCAGGGCCCCAAAGGGGGGGAGAGGGGAAAAAAGAACGAACATACGAGCATACGAACACATGGACGCACGGCAGGAGAGACGAGTAGGCGCACGACAAAGGGACGGGAGAAGACGAGCAGGGGCCGGACCCCTTCTCTCTCTCCCTCGCTCTCTCCTACTTGCTCTCTCTCGCCCTCGCTCTCTCGCAGCGCTTGTAACCCCTACTACGAGCACCCTGTTGCAGGATAATACAAGGCTCATTCCCCCACTTGTGTTCCATCTCGTACCAACCCATCTGGGCAGGGACACGTAGCGACAAATTTACTCGTCGGTCCAAGGACCCCCCAGGTCTAAAACCCCACAGGTCTACTAACAAATCTACTTGTGAAGAGTTTAGTAGGATCATGGTTCAAAAATTCGAGATGTCTATGATGGGGGAGTTGAGATATTTCTTAGGATTCCAAATCAAGCAACTCCAAGAGGGCATCTTCATCAGCCAAACGAAGTACATTCAAGACATTCTTAAGAAGATTGGAATGAAGGATGCCAAGCCCATCAAGACTCCCATGGGAACTAATGGGCATCTCGACCTTGACACGGGAGGTAAATTCGTAGATCAAAAGGTATATCGGTCGATGATAGGATCTTTACTCTATTTATGTGCATCTCGACCAGACATTATGCTTTTCGTATGCATGTGTGCAAGGTTCCAAGCCGATCCTAAGGAAGTTCACCTTAGGACCGTGAAAAGAATCATGAGATATTTAGTATATACTCCTAAGTTTGGGCTTTGGTACCCCAGGGGATCAACCTTTGATTTGATAGGATATTCCGATGCCGATTGGGCAGGGTGTAAAATTGATAGGAAGAGCACATCAGGAACTTGTTAGTTTCTAGGGAGATCCCTGGTGTCTTGGGCTTCAAAGAAACAAAATTCAGTAGCCCTATCAACCGCCGAAGCCGAGTATATTGTCGCAGGCCATTGTTATGCGCAATTACTTTGGATGAGGCAAACCCTCAGGGACTATGGCTACAAATTGAGCAAAGTCCCTCTCTAATGTGACAATGAAAGTGCTATCCGCATGGCAGAGAATCTTGTTGAATACAGCCGCACTAAGCACATAGACATTCGGTATCACTTTTTGAGGGATCACCAACAAAGGGGGGATATCGAGATAGCCTATATCAACACCAAAGAACAATTAGTCGATATCTTCACCAAGCCATTAGATGAGAAAACCTTTTGCAAACTTAGGAATGAGCTAAATATACTTGATTCTCGGAATTTTGATTGAAACATTGCACACATTGCTTATTTACATACCTTTGATCTTATCTCTTTCATTTGCTACGACTAATGTGTTTCCAAGTGTATTTTTATGCTAAGTCATAGATTGAAAGGGAAATGGAATGTTTGACGAAGACAAGGCTTCCACTCCACTCTACCGGTATCATTTACCCTTCGTCGTTACTTCACCTCACTTCACATTGGTATAATCTTTACACTCATATTTACTTGTACCAATGGGGAGAAAGTAAAGGGCTCTCAATGTCTCTGTTTTTGGCGATTAATGCCAAAGGGGGAGAGAGTATTAGCCCAAAGCAAAAGGACCACACCACCACCAAATTTTAAAAAGAAATTTTCAAATTAGTATCTTAATGTGTTTTCAAAAGGGGGAGAAAGTTCTTAGTATTTACAAAAATTGGTAAAACCCTCTTGAACACTAAGAGGAGAATTTCATTCAGGGGGAGTTTTGTTTTTGTCAAAGGAAAAGCATTTGATTCAGGGGGAGAAATTTCAAATCTTGAAAATGCTTCTTGCAATCTTATTCATATATCTTTAACTATTTGCAAAAGGGTTTTGAAAAGACTTTTCAAAAGAATTTGAAAAACAAAATAAGTGGTGCAAGCAAGGTCCAAAATGTTAAATAAAAGAAAGCAATCTAAGCAGATCTAGTGATATTATAAAATTGGTTTAATTCTAAGTAACATATGCACTTACATTATGCAAACTAGTTCAATTATGCACTTATACCTTTGCTTTGGTTTGTGTTGGCATCAATCACCAAAAAGGGGGAGATTGAAAGGGAAATAGGGTCAAACCTTTTCCTATAAATGATTTTGGTGGTTGAATGCCCAACACAAATATTGGACTAACTAGTTTGCTCTAGATTATGTATTCTACAGGTGCATAAAGGTTCAACACAAACCAATAAAAAGATAAAGAAGGGGTTCAAAAGAAAGGAGCAAAAGAAACCAAAGAGGACCCTGGTCTGGCGCACCTGACTGTCTGGTGTGCCACCGGACAGTGTCCGGTGCACTAGGGACCGTACACTCTAAACTCTTTACCAGGGACTGTCCGGTGCACCAAGCGGAGCAACAGCTACCAGCACAACGGTCGTCTGCAAAAGTGTGAACAGTGCGCGCAGAAGTCAGAGCAGGCGTCAGAGGCACACGGGACAGTGAACAGGACCTGTCCGGTGCAGCACCAGACTGTCTGGTGCGACATGGAGTCAGCGCTCCAACAGTCAGAATCTTCAGAACCCTAACGGTTGGGTGATGTGGCTGGCGCACCGAAAAGTGTCCGGTGGCGCACCGAACTGTCCGGTGCGCCCATCGATAGACAGCCTCCCCAACGGCTATGTAGTGGTTGAGGGTTATAACTACCCCCCAACCACCACCACTCCAAGCATCCAAGTTTTTCAGACATCTCATTCAATACAAGAGCTAGTGCAATCAATACAAGACACAATTCAAAAGAATCAAAGCCTCTCCAAGTCCCAAATCCACTCCAAACAACTAGTGACTAGAGAGAGTGTTTTGCTTGTGTTCTTTGAGGTCTTGTTATTGGATCGCTTTCTTCTTCCTCATTCTTGTTCTTCAAGCAACTTGTAATCAAAGCAAGAGACACCAATTGTGTGGTAGTCCTTGTGGGGTCTAAGTGACCCGTTTGATTAAGGAGAAAGCTCACTCGGTCTAGGTGACCGAGAGAGGGAAAGGGTTGAAAGAAACTCGGTCTTTGTGACCACCTCAACGGGGAGTAGGTTTTCAAGAACCGAACATCGGTAAAACAAATCACCGTGCCATCCGCTTTATTCCTTGGTTGATTTGTTTTCGCCCTCTCTTTCAGACTAGGTTTTATTTCTAACGCTAACCCCGGCTTGTAGCTTGTCTGTTAAGATATAAATTTCAGATTCCGCCTATTCACCTCCCTCTAGGCGACTTTCAAATACATCATGAGCTACAAAGTTGCCGTCGCATCGTCTGGAGGGGACGACGCCACAATGGCCAAATCGTTCATCATCGCGCTCGAAGGCCCGGCTCTGACCTGCTACACCAGATTACCGCCATTGTCCATTGATTCTTGGAAAGGACTCCGGGACAAGTTCCTGCTCAACTTTCAAGGGTACCGACCCGATACTGACGCCCTGGCCGAGATATTACTCTGCAAGCAGCAAGAAAAGGAAACACTTCGGGAGTACTACAGAAAGTTCCTGACCCTCAAATCACAATTGTCATCGGTCGGCGACCACATCGCGATCCATTACGCCATCAGCGGCCTTCGGGCTGGCGTCCTGTACAGTCACTGTATCAGGGACCCACCCAAAAATCTCTAAGAGCTATACCAGCTATTTGAGAAGTATGCCAGGTCCAAAGAGCTACATCAACGAAAGGTCAAATCTCAGAGGAAGCCTCCGCAGTCCAATAGAACCTGGACCAGGCCTTCCCAGCCAGACTCCAGGCGGGAAAGCCGAAGTCAACAACAGGTGCACAACATAGCCAATCAGCATCCAGCCGGAGAAACCACTCGCCGTCAGGAATATCCCCCCAAGGCCATGGTAATGGCACCAGAGGGAGAGGCCAGGGACGGACACAGCAGCCGCACAGATTCTACTGCCTGTTTCATGGCAAGGACTACACGCACCCAACAAGAGACTGTCCAGAAACGAAGGCCACCAGGGACAGGATGTCCAGAGCACAGCCAGCCGACAACTAGAGAGTCGTCGCGCACACATACCACCCCCACCAACAACAACCTTACAACAACGAGCACGTCCAGCACCCACCCAACCATGTGTACCAGCACCGTCAGAAAGTGCAAGTTCTTCCACCCCCGCCTCCGCCTCCGCATCACCCAAATCCACACCACCATAATCACCCCCAAGCACCAAAGCAGGAAGACTTCGCCGAACAACCATATCGTGGAGTCATCCACATGATCACCAGAGGGTCCAGCGTGGACTTCGAAACGAAGCGGCAGAAGAGGGACCACTACCGAAGTGTTAACCACGTCGCCCTCACCGGCCCAGTGGTACAAACAAGGTGGTCTCATGTGCCACTCACCTTCGACGCCAGGGACATTGATCTGTAGCGCCCCTCACATCGACGCCATGGTGATCAATTGCAGCGTAGCAGGCTGGGACCTACACAAAGTCCTGGTCGACAACGGCAGCCAAGCTGACATCATCTTCCTGCATGCCTTCGACCGCATGGGCATCAGCCACAGTTTACTCAAGCCTTCGAACAACCCCCTATATGGCTTCGGCGGCAAGGGCACCTTTCCCGTCGACAAGATAGAGCTACCCCTGTCATTCGATGTAGCACCCAATGCACGAAGCGAGCAGGTCACCTTCGACATCGTCGACATGGTATACCCATACAACGCCATAATGGGCTGGGCTCCATCAATAAGATTGAAGCGGCCATTCATGGACTTTACCTTTGCATGAAAATCCTGGGTCCGCAAGGCGTGATCACAGTTTATGGCAACCAGCAGACTCCGCGCAATATTGAAAGAGACTTCGTTCCAGGGCAACAGAACGTACACTGCCTCACAGCACAACGCGAAGGTTTTGAAGGGACCCGCCCAGTCGCCAACGAAAAAGTAAAGGCACAGCTACAAAGCAACGACGGAACGAAGACAGTACCCCTCGACCCGTCCACGCCTAAGCAAACGGTCATAATAAGCGAAGACCTGACCTCGCAAGACGAGGAAAAACTCATCTCCTGCCTCTCCTGAAAGAAGGATGTCTTCATTTGGTCCACCCTCGACCTTGTCGGGGTCAGCCGCACCATCATAGAGCACGGCTTAGGCATTGACCCTTCGGTGCGCCCAAAAAAGCAACGACTGCACAAAATGTCCGATGAGAAGACCGAAGCCACCAAAGCCGAGGTGCACCGCCTGTTGGAAGCCAACTTCATCGAGCCAATTGCTTATCCTACATGGCTCGCCAACGTGGTCTTGGTACAAAAGAAAAGTGGCAAGTGGCGCATGTGTATCGACTTCACCAGCCTCAATAAGGCCTGTCCTAAGGACAATTTCCCGCTGCCACGGATCGACAAAATAGTCGATAGCACAGCAGGATGCAAAGTCATGTCCCTCCTCGATTGCTTCTCTGGTTACCACCAGATATACATGAAAGAGGAAGATAAGGCCAGCACAAGCTTTATCACACCCTTCGGCACGTACTGCTTCATCAGGATGCCAGAGGGACTCAAAAACGCCGGGTCAACCTTTTCTTGCCTCACCAAAAGGGTGCTCGAAAGCCAAGTAGGCCGCAACATTTTCACCTACGTGGACGACATCGTCGTCGCGAGCAAAAACAAAGAGGATCACCTGGCCGACCTCGCAGAGACATTCGCTAATATGTGGGACGCACGACTTCGGCTCAACCCTGAATAGTGTGTCTTCGGTGTTCGCCAGGGGAAGATACTTGGCTACCTGGTGTCGCACCGAGGGATCGAGGCCAATCCAACGAAGATCCAAGCCATCATCAACATGACACCCCCACAGTCAGCCAGGGATGTCCAGCGACTGACAGGCAGATTGGCCGCCTTGAACAGATTCATTTCCAAATCCGCAGAGCGTAGTCTACCCTTCCTCAAGACATTGCGTGGCACAAAAGACTTCGCTTGGGGACCAGAGCAGGTGGCAGCCTTCGAGTCGCTCAAGCAACACCTCTCAGACTTAGCAACTCTTGCTAGCCCCGACCCTTCGCTGCCTCTTCTTCTCTACATTGCAGCCTCGCCATGTGCAGTCAGTGCAAGCTTAATCTAAGAGCAGGACAGAGAGGGAACGACCCGACAGTGCATAGTGTACTACGTCTCTGAAGTCCTCACAGCTTCTAAGTGCAACATGACTGAGCTCGAAAAAATTTCATACGCAGTTGTCATGGCATCGCGTAAGCTGCGCCACTACTTCGAAGCATTCAAGGTATGGGTCACTTCGGACAAGGGTCTGAGAGAACTGTTCAGGAACCCGGAGGCATCCGTTTGAATTGCCAAATGGGCAGCCGAACTCTCTGGGTACCACATCACCTTCGAACCCAGGATAGCGATTAAATCACAAGTCTTGGCAGACTTTATCGTTGATTGGACAGGACCAACATGGCAGCAAGAAGACTCTCCAGAGAAAGTGTGGACCATCCACTGTGACGGCGCGTGGTACCATGCGGGGGCAGGCGCCACGGCAATTATCACATCACCCACAGGCGTCAAGTACAGATACGCGACACGCCTTAGCTTCGCCTGGAGTCCGATAGATGCACTAACAATATAGCAGAGTATGAAGCCGTCATCCTGGGACTCCGCAAACTACGAGCACTCGGTGTCACCACGTGCATAGTCAAGACAGATTCCAAAGTAGTTGTAGGCCAGGTCGAAAAGGAATACTCAGCAAAAGACCCCGCGCTCATGCAATATCTCACAGCCGTCCGCAGTCTCAAGAGACAATTCAAGGGTTTCACTCTACAACATGTTGACCGCGCCAGGAATGAAGAGGCCGACACGTTGGCTAAAGCAGCGGCCAAGGGCGAGGCCTTGCCCTTCGACGTGTTCTACCATGTCATCGGCACACCAGTTGTCCGTAACCCAGAACGTTTACAAATAACTCAGGACACCGGAGGCCACCGCATTGTCAACCTCATCATGGTCGAAGATTAGCGGGCCCCAATAACCCTGTATCTGCAAGGCCACTACCATCCAAGCGATAGCAATAAGGCCAAACGACTAAAGCACAAAAGTCGAGACTTCGCATTAGTCGAGGGTCAGCTGTACAAGAAGGGGATCAGTTAGCCCATGCTGAAGTGCATAACTGAAATCGAAGGCATACAAATCCTCCACGAAGTCCACAGCGGAACTTGCGGCTCCCACTCAGGACCCAGGGCCCTCGCTGCCAAGGTGATTCGTCAAGGATTTTACTGGCCTATAATAATTTGCACCGCCAATCGAGTCACGAGGTCATGCGAAGCATGCCAAAAGTTCTCCCCTCACTCAGGTAGCCTATCGCAATTCACCAAGCTCATCGCCCATACATGGTCGCTTCAATGCTGGGGGCTGGACATCGTTGGACCACTGCCTATGGCTCAAGGGAACCTCAAATTCACCTTCATCGTCGTCGAATATTTCACAAAGTGTATTGAGACCAGAGCAGTATCCACAATAACATCGAAGACCACTCAAAAATTCTTCTGGTAAAACATTGTCTGCTGCTTCGGAGTCCCGTCCGAACTCACAGTCGACAATAGCAAACAGTTCGACAGCCAAGACTTCAGCGATTTCTGCATTTCCATCGGCACCAAGCCTGTCTTCGCCTCGGTGTACCACCCACAATCCAATGGCAAGATTTTTACTACCATCAAGAAAAGACTTCTCGACGATAAAAAGGGCAAATGGGCCGACCAACTACCTGAAGTGGTATGGGCCCTAAACACGATAGAATGCCGGGCAACCAGGTTCACACCTTTCTGCCTACTGTATGGCTCCGAGGCCATGATGCCACAAGAGATAAAGCATGGGTCACCCAGAACAAACACATCAGCAATCCCCGACGTCGACGAACCAACTTCCAAAGATCTCATCAACGGAGACCGTGTCCTCGCCCTGCAGGCCCTCGACAGATATCACTCAAACCAAGGCCTGGCGCGACAACGCAGTCGTACCAAGAGAAATCACTAAAGGAGACCTCGTACTCATCCGTACCGCCCATACAGAATCATGGGGCAAGCTAGAGCCAAAATGGGAAGGTCCATTCATTGTCAAGTCGAAGGCATCCCCCAGCGCGTACAGGCTGACAACATCATCCGGTGAAGACTTAGAGCATTCCTGGAACATCGATAATCTCCGGAAATTTTTTGTTTAAGCCTCAGGGCCTACGTGCCTATGTAATTCTGCAAACAATGTTGCTCAGGCCCACGCTCTTTTCCTCCTGGAGGTTTTTAACGAGGCGGAGTCATATAATATACCAGTGAAAAGCCCCCTCAAAAATATCCAAGTATCACCATGTCGAAAAAGACCGCTTCGACGGTGTGGGGGACAGATATCCCTTGGGTCCACTAGAAGGCAAGAAGGCCTCACGAAAGGCCTTAGGCCCATTATTTCGCAAGGCCATCACTTTGTGGGCCAAGGGAGGAGTGTTTGGCAGAATGGATCAGTGCAAGATCAGATTAACTCGAGCCCACGTAGCTCAGTGAGTTCAAACGTCATCCACAGCAGTGACCAGATTCTCCCGCGCAGCACCCTCAGACGTCGGAACTGAATGATGATAAGTCGGCAGGATTATAGGAAGACAAACTCAGTCGGTTCACTATTACTTAGGTGCATGTTGTTATCATATCCGCATGTAATGCCCTTCGGTCAAGTATATAAGGCCTAGGAGGCACCCCCTCAAAATGATCTCACTCATTAGCCGTCTACTCAGCTCTCTAGCATCCTCCATACTAGAGAACTCTCCTTGTAACCCACCACATAAAAGATCCACACCAGGAAGTAGGATATTATGCCTCTCTAAGCGGCCCGAACCTGTATAAAATTGTCCACTGTCTCTCATGTGTCTAGCACGAACCATTGAGCTACAGTCAGTAACACCATCCTACTCCAAAAAAGCACCACGAGGGGCAACCCTAGGTGCACGGTCGGACCCAAAACACCGACAGACGGTCTTCGGCATTCGACTGATTCGAAGTCACCGCGACAGGTAGCGTAGACTACCCTCGCGTGCGACAAACTCCGTGCAAAAGTCACCTAAGGGTGCAGCTGGACAAGTACAACAAGTGTGCGATACGAAGTCTTACTAAAAGACACTCCATGCAAAAGTCACCAAAGGGTGCAGCCGGACAAGCACAACAAGTGCGTGATACGAAGTCTTACTAAAAGACACTCCGTGCAAAAGTCGCCTAAGGGTGTAGCCGGACATGCACAACAAGTGCGCGATACAAAGTCTTTTTACTAAAAGACAACTCCATGCAAAAGCCGCCTAAGGGTGCAGCCGGATAAGCACAACAAGTGCATGATACGATGTCTTTCCCACAAGACAACCCCATGCAAAAAACACACTACCGAAGACAACTCACATGCTTCAGCTGCTGCGCAACTGAGCCCGTCATGTCCTTAGCGGCGGTGGCCAAAGAGATCTCGCCGTTGGTGCAAAACTGGGTCAACGGGTCCTACGCAGACCCCGTCACACCAGTCGCCACGGCGACCGACCCAGCCACCACAGATGTCGGGGCAACAGCCAGCTGCCTAGACTCTGACCCTGCACCAATCTCATCAGAAACCCAATCCAAAAAAAAAACTCACCAACAAGTCCCTGCCCTATATGCGCGTCGAATATCGAGACGCCGCCCAGAAGATAGTCCTCCATGGAAATATCCATGGAGGCCCCGACCTTGCCCACCTCTGCCTCAGCAGCACGTGGCGGCGACGGAGGCCTTCGCTCCTGCACGGGCACGGTAGGGAGCGGCTTGCTGGGGCCAAGGGCGGCGGACTTCGCACCTAGCGAAGACTTGCTGGTGCCAGGGGCAGCAGCCTTCGCAACACCCCGAGCCATCTTGACCTCGCGATGCAGGTCCCCGACCCTAGCAAACGCCCGACGCTTCCACGACGCGTCTTGGCAATCCTTTTCCATCACTGCTGACACAACAGTAGCAACATTCTTCCTGTAAGGAAAATTCCTCATCTCATGAGCTAATCGAGAAGTACGAATGTCCTCGCCGGCCGCCCGGGGGATCGGAACATTCTAGGCCACCGACCCTCGGTAACCTTCAGCATTCGCGCGGAAGATTTCTGGAGCTCGGGCGAAGACATCCTCTCCCCAGGGGTCGTGCAAGTTCCTAATAAATCCACAGCAAAACGATCGGAGACCCCCAACCTCTCAGCTGCAGTACCTAGTTTCCTCTTTTTAGTGGCCGCAGCTGGCACAGCTCCCCGCGAAGGGCCTTCGTCGACCGCTGTCGCCGCCCTCTTTCCCCGACGGTCGACAACAATAGCATCGTCGTCTCCTGGGTAACCACCATATGGCACACGGTTCAACTCAAAAATGCGGTTCAAACAAACATTAGTACTGCGAATATCCCAACTACACAAGGTCTCCGTCCTCGGCACGTATCGCCCAACAATCCTCACAACCTCGGCCTCCACCTCACGTACAAACGCAGCCAAGTTCCTGCACTGCAAGTCCAAGGCGAAGGCAGGACTTCGCACCAACTGATCGCCCAAGGACGGCATCCGGCGGGGGCACACTTCGCCAAGTACCCAGCCGTGCGCCAAGGGCCATACTCCATATCCAATGAATTCCTCAACAAGATCACGCCCGCTGCTCATGCGGGCAGCGTACCGAAGGGCCCCTTTGTCCTCATCGTCCTCCACCACCTCGAACGGTGGGAACGCCACATAGCAGTGAGAGCACATAATGGCTGCAGGGAGCCCAGGGAGATCTTCGACTTCCCCACCAGTGACATAAAACCAAAAGTCCCACCAGTTGCCCCACTTGTTCTGAGCGCAAGAGACTATTTCCACAACTTCCACCGAAGTCTTTCTAGTCCTCGGTGTGAAGGTGCACGATCCAAATTGTGCAATCTTATTTCCTATTTTCCTCTTTTGCCAGTGCAGACAATAGTTCTTGGTGAAGACTTCCACAGACGGCTGACCGCCGTACGAAGCAACCACCCAAACATACTTCGCCAGGGCAACCACGGCGTTGGGTGTCAACTAGTGGACCTGCATGTCGAACCTCCGCAAAACCTCCGCCACGAAACGATGCGCCAGGAGACGAAGGCGAGCAATGAAAAACGCCTCGAACACAACCAATTCGCCCTCAGGCTCAGGGATCTCCTCGGCGCCCGGAACCCACCCGACACCGCCATCGAAGTATCCAAGCTGCTGCATCTCCTGCACACGAACTGAGGAGATCCTCGAAGTGTCGAACTCCACTATGTGGCCCGGCTGCTACTCCGTCGCCACCAAATCACTCAGGGTATCCTCGGACGACGGATCGGCCGACGATGCACTCGCAGCAGTTGAGGAAGAAGACATTGCTACATACCGTCGGTGGCGGCGTGCGGTCTGCTTGACGTGGGCCAGATTTTCGGAGCAGAAGAGCAAGGAGGACAGGCGAGCGGTTTGAAAAAGTTAGGGTTTTCACGGTGCACGCAAGGGTAAGAAATAGTCCCGGCCGCGCCCGCCCTTTTATAGACAAGACACGGCGCTTCGGGAAACACGCAGTCCAACAGTAATGTGATGGAACCTCCCAAGTCATTAGGCCCACCTACAGTTGTCCTTGTCCAATGGACCTCAGTCAACCCTGTAGGTGCCCTGAATCACTTGACAAGTTCGGTATCTGCTTTTCTTACATTTCCCAAGAGCGCTTCACCCGTCACGCAGACATTACAAGCATCGGAGTTATGAGAATGCGGAAGCAATTACATGAACTTACCTTTATTTTAAAAGTAATACAAAGTTATGTATTACAGACCAAGATATAACTTATGAGTGCAGAGTAATATTATTACACACCAAGGGAGGCAAAAACCCCTCCCATTAAGCTTTCAAACAAAAGTTCTTATGTAGGAACCCTTCCTCCCACAGCTCTATTCTTGATTTTCTTCTTTTGAGACCACCTTGGAACAGAAACAACAAAAGTTTGTCGCTTCTTCACCTAAAAACAATAGGGAATAAAATCCTGAGTATAGAATTACTCAGCAAGACTTACCCGACTAAAGAAAAGACTCTCAAGGGCATGCTGGTTATCAGGGAGTCAAGGTAAGGTTTCTCAATAATCAAAGACTCTGTTTGCAGAAATGCTTACTAAAGTGGGTCCATAAGAATCCAAATTTTATTTGTCAGGTTAAGTAAGATTACCTGTCTCTAAAGTTCTTTCTACCCTAGTTCAATCACTTGACCTGCACTAGCCAATTTCTTAGCATCCTCAATCTTTACTCGAGTTCTACGTGTAAGTCAGTGACCAAGTCTTCATAACCGCGAAGGTACGGCGATCCGAATCGATTATACTTAGCTGAGGATCTCCAATCACACAACATATGTAGCACTTAACCCTTGCATATGTCAACCCGCCACCGGGGTTCTTAAGACTAGATCAGGTTCACGCCAACCGAGAGCACAGATACACCACCGTCCAGCCTCTTGCCACGGAGGGTACACGCTACTCTCGCCATCTCTCCACTCCCATTGTGTGGTATCTTATTCTGGCCTTAGTCTGCCCGAGGCAAAGCTTACCCATGACGAGGCATGTGACCAGTTAAAGGGTCCTCGGTCAGCAAACCTACATCGAGACGGTCCTTAATCGACTCAGACGGAGACACTACACCGAGACTCCTTTCTCGTGCAAGTCACCCGCCCGGTCTCAGCTTAATCATTTCAAACCCAAAGTTTGGTACCTAGCAGAGGTACATCTTTTCCGATGTTGAACCCATCACGACCATGATGGATCCACCATCAAATCTTATTTTCAAAAACATCCCTCCCACTTTGCCACATCATCTTTTGTAAAAACAAAATCTTTTCTTTGCTAAAGCAAGACTAAGCATAGTAAAAACTTTTTATAAAATATGGATTCAAAGGAAGGTAATCAAATTCAAGGAAGGTAATGCTGGAATTTTTTTAGCAACCAACTCCAATCACCTAATGCATCAAGCAAGTGAGAAAGATTTTAAAAGAGTCAAGGAGGTGGCAAATGCACTGGGGCTTGCCTTGGTTTACAGGTGATTTAGGCTCAGTTCCACAGATGTCAAAATAAAAACAGTTGTCTGCCTGAGGTTCCTGAGGTGGTGGTGAAGTCTTCTCTCCTTCTACTTCAACTTCTTCCTCGTTTTCTAAAGATAACCATACATAATAATTGTCGGCGTTTCGAGACCGGGGGGTCCCTAAGCCGACGAGTGAGTGTGCCGCGTGCCCCAGCCCAGATGGGTCGAGCGCGTGGGCAAGCGCGAAGGGGGGAAAGCGAGGTGGCCGGAGCCGAGTCGTGAGGGAGGTGGAGATCCCGCGGCCTTCGTGTTCGTCCCGCGCCCAGGTCGGGTGCGCTTGCAGTAGGGGGTTACAAGCGTCCACGCGGGTGAGGAAAGCGAGCGGCCCCAAGAGAGCGCCTGCCCCTGCCCTCGTTCCCACGGGGCCAACCCTCTCTAAGAAGGCCCTGGTCCTTCCTTTTATAGGCGTAAGGAGAGGATCCAGGTGTACAATGCGGGTGCAGCAGAGTGCTACGTGTCTAGCGGGGGAGAGCTAGCGCCCTAGGTACATGCCAATGTGGCATCCGGAGAGAACTTGGCACCCAGCTGGTGTGGTATCGTGGCTGTCGGAGGAGTAACGGAGCCTGGTGGAGGGACAGCTGTCGGAACAGTTGGGCTCTTGCTGATGTCCCCCTGCTTCCGTAAGGGAGCTGAGAGCCGCCGTCGTCATGGGTCTAGCGGGGCGCCATCATTGCCTATCTGGCGGAGCTAGCCAAATGGGACGTCGGTCTTGTCCTCTGCGGCCCAAGTCGGCTCGGGGTAGGGTGATGATGGCGCTTCCTGTTGACGTGGCGGACTTGTGCCCTAGCTCGGGCGACGTGGAGGCTCCTCCGAGGCCGAGGTCGAGTCTGTCTTCCATGGCCGAGGCCGAGCCCGAGCTCCTGGGTCGGGCGAGGCGGAGGTCGTTCGGCAGAGGCTAGGGCGGAGTCCGACCCCAGGGGTCGGGCGAAGCGGAGTTCGCCGTCTTCCGGGGCCTTAGCCCGAGTCCGAGCCCTGGGTCGGGCGGAGCGGAGTTCGCCGTCTTTCGGGGCCTTAGCCCGAGTCCGAGCCCTGGGTCGGGCGGAGCGGAGTTCATCGTCTTCCGGGGCCTTAGCCCGAGTCCGAGCCCTGGGTCGGGCGGAGCGGAGTTCGCCGTCTTCTGGGGCCTTAGCCCGAGTCCGAGCCCTGGGTCGGGCGGAGCGGAGTTCGCCGTCTTCCGGGGCCTTAGCCCGAGTCCGAGCCCTGGGTCGGGCGGAGCGGAGTTCGCCGTCTTCCGGGGCCTTAGCCCGAGTCCGAGCCCTGGGTCGGGCGGAGCTTCCTATGGCACCTTTGGCAAGGCCTGGCTGCCTGTCAGTCTCACTCTGTCAAGTGGCACCGCAGTCGAGACGGCGCAGGCGGCGCTGTCCTTTTGTCAGACCGGTCAGTGGAGCGGCGAAGTGACGGCGGTCACTTCGGCTCTGCCAGGGGGCGCGCGTCAGGATAAAGGTGCCAGGCTACCTTTGCGTTAAATGCCCCTGTGACTTGGTCGGTCGGCGCAGCGATTTAGTCAGGGTTGCTTCTTAACGAAGGCAAGGCCTCGGGCGAGCCGGAGATGCGTCTGCCGTAAAAAAAGGGGGCCTCGGGCGAGACGGAAACACCTCAGGGTCGGCTGCCCTTGCCCGAGGCTAGGCTCGGGCGAGGCGTGATCGAGTCGCTCGTATGGACTGATCCCTGACTTAATCGCACCCATCAGGCCTCTGCAGCTTTATGCTGATGGGGGTTACCAGCTGAGAATTAGGCGTCTTGAGGGTACCCCTAATTATGGTCCCCGACAGTAGCCCCCGAGCCTCGAAGGGAGTGTTAGCACTCGCTTGGAGGCTTTCGTCGCACTTTTTTGCAAGGGGACCAGCCTTTCTCGGTTGCATTTTGTTCCGGTGGGTGCGCGCGAGCGCACCCGCCGGGTGTAGCCCCCGAGGCCTCGGAGGAGTGGTTTCACTCCTTCGAGGTCTTAATGCCTTGCGTAATGCTTCGGCTGGTCTGGTGGTTCCCTCATGCGAACTGGCTGTAGCCCGGGTGCACTGTCGGGGCCCAAGTTCTCGGGCTGGTATGTTGACGCTGTCAACGGTTTGGCCGGAGCCGGGTTTGCGAGAGCAGCCCCCGAGCCTCCGCACAGGGCGAGAGGGCGATCAGGGATAGACTCGGCTTTTTTACATACGCCCCTACGTCGCCTTTCCGCAAGGAGGAGGGGGGAGAGCGCCATGTTACCCTCGATGGGCACCGAACATGGTGTCTCCGGTGAGCTGCAAGCGGGTAATCCGAGTGGACGTCCGTGCCCCGTTCGTTGGGGGTCGGCTAGGGGCCCAGAGGCACGCCCAAAAGTACCTGCGGGTGATCTGCCGGACCCGGTCCCCTGGCGACGGGGTCCGAGGGCTCGATGCCTCCCTCCGATGGGATTCCGTTACAGGATCGTTCCCGCTGGTCTCGGAAATGTCCTAGGGTACCTCGGGAGCGTAGCCCGAGCCTCGGTTATGTATCGAACGTACCCCTGGTCATCCCTCGCTTGGTGTCTGAGGCGACTGTGAACCCTTCGGGGGGCCAGCCTTCGAACCCCTGATCAGTAATGGGCGCGGAGCCCGAGTAGCCTGAGGCGGCCGTGGAACCTTTCGGGAGGCCGACCTTCGAACCTCTGACCAGTAGTGGGTGTCGGGCCCACGCGATCTGAGGCGGCTGTTGAACCCTTCGGGGGGCCAGCCTTCGAACCCCTGATCAGTAAGGAGGCTCGGAGCCTAGTTCCTTCACGGGGAAGGATCCCTTTAGGGGTATCCCCTTTCCCGGTCCCTGTTGCAAGAGATAGAGAAAGAGGAAAAAGGAAAAAGGATACGAAATTGAACGACGCGGCGTACCTTTTTTGGCGCGGTTGTTTTGGCGAAGGCGAAGCGTCGCCAGCTGCTCCAGCCAGAAGCGCCGCCTGTCCAGCCGCGGAGTTAATGCGACGGGGCGAGTAGTTGGCGAGGCTGCCGTTGCGCGTGCGCGAGCCGTTCGAGGAACGGGTCACGGGCGCGTCGTCTTCACGCCGTGAGAGGGGGTTCTCTCGCTGCCTCCGGATGGGACGTGAGCTTGGCTGACGGCGTGACCGCTGCTCCCGCGTGCCTGCCACCGTCATTACTGCCGGCCCACTTTTGACCGCGTTTGACCGCTGCGTCAGGCTGGCGCTGCTGGGTCGCGCGCTGGGTCGCCTCGGGTCGCGGTATCGGTTCCGCAATCGAGGAGGTGCGGTGGTGGCGCAAGTGGTACAGTTGCTTGCATGCAGCATCCGGCGCGCCGGTCGCGCGACGCGTGGGCTTGGGCCTCCGTGCTGGCATGTCAGGAGTCGGAGAGGCGCGTCCACTTGGCGCGATTGCATGCTGCCTGCATGGCTGCCTGCCCCTTTCGCCCGTTGGCCTGGGCAAAAGTGGAGGGTCATTTGTAACCGCTGGGTGGTTGCGTGCGCCGTGCGCGGCGGTTCGGCTTCTTCTGCTCGGAGCCGGTCTGCATGACATGCGGGACCCAGCCCCCGTGCCGCAGGGGAGGGCTTTGGAGGTGTGTTGGAGAAGACTCAGCCCGTGACGGTTGGGGGCGCAAGCAGGGAGAGTCGCCTTTTAAAAGGAGGGCGACCCCTTCCGTAAGGCGACCACGTCTTCTTTCTCCCTTATGCACTGTGTCTTTCCACCTTCCGAGCCCCCGGATGGGGGAAACCGCCGTCTTTTCGCCTCATCGTTGGAGGAACACAACTCCGTGGGAGTTGGTACCTTTCAGCCATCGTTCGGCTTCAAGGATTTTCATCATGCAGCCCGGCTGCTTCCCTCCGCTGGTGGTCACCCAAGGTGGTGACCTCCAGCTCCTAGATGGGGAGAGGCGAACCGGGCTGTGGTCTTGGCCCCACCCTCAGTGTTAAGGGTGTTCGTCATCCTCGCCGGGGCGGGGAGTGAGGCGAGCCGGGGCTCTGCCTCCTGCGCAGGTCGGCGGACCACCTCTTCTTCCAGCTTCTGGTGGTGGCAATCGCCCCTTAGCCCTACGGCTGAGACGTCCTCCAGCCATGTCGGGGAAGGCGAACTGTTGCAGCCCAGCTAGGATGCAACATTCCGTCCCCTTCCTCGCACTCGCGGCGGGGACGGCTGCGAGGATCTGCCGGGACGCTTGAGGCGACCTGCGTTTTGCTGGTGATTCGCCCAGAGCTTGTCGCTCCACGGGCTTCCCCGGCGTGGAGGTTGTCCATATCCGTGGAAACGGAACCGGAGTTCCGTTTGTAATGGCACTTCGAATGCCAGGGGTTTTTTTGTTCATTTCGGCTTTTGGGGCCTGAACATATATGTAATTACGACACGGAGCCGTGTTTTTTCCCCATTTTTTGAGCGCCAAGACTCGTCTGTTGACTATCTGAACCGCTTCACCAAGTATGAGTCACCCCGTGTCAAGGTGACGAGTGAGGTATCCGTATCCCGGAGGCGTAGGAGTCCCTCGGCTCGGTCGGCCTTGCTGTCCGAGGTTCCTCTAGCTTAGTTAAAGAGACCCCTCGGCCGCTCTTCGACGAGCTGAGGCCAGGGGTAGCGATATCAGCATGAACAGAGGCAGAGTTGGCTCAAAAATGAAACCTGGTTGGCCGGAGCCTAGCCGGGTTGTCCGTTGGCAGGATCGACGCCGGAGTTGATCAGCCGAGGCTTCGGACCGGGCCGGCGCCCTTGGAAGATGGTTGGTCGAGGCCCCGGAGGTGGCCGACCGAGCCGCCTGCTCGGGCCGGATTCCCAGAGAAGTCCCTAACAGCGATTGCCCGGGCGTGGTGATGACGTCGTCCTTCGGAGCGGAGACCCTCGGACCGCGTCGCCGTCCGAGGCTAGGTCGGGCCTCGCCGAAGGTGCCGTCGATGCCGAGGGTTTTGCTGCCCCCTTCCAGCGTCAAGACCCGAGCCTGCAGGATCAGATTGTCTTGTAGCGTGTGCCTTGTGCGGCCGTCGAGGCCAGAACACACACCCTCGCTGCGTTTTAAAGCTGCGTCTCTTTTCCTCTTGTTTCGAGTATCTGGACTTTTTGTCGGTAACAGGGATGTTGGTGCGAGCGAGAGTTGCTTCTCGCGGAAGGTGATGAGTGAGGTATCCGTATCCCGGAGGCGTGGGAGTCCATCGGCTCGGTCAGCCTTGCCGCTTACGCGTACTTTCACCCGTCCGTGAGGCCCTGTCGCCGACTCGGTCGAGAAGGCTCGAAGGATCGCTTCGGCAGAAGGGCTTCCGAACGTAAAGACTTGTTCGATCCGCGGAGCCACTTTATCCGAACGCGAGTTACTTATCGCAGAAGGTGATGAGTGAGGTATCCGTATCCCGGAGGCGTAGGAGTCCCTCGGCTCGGTCAGCCTTGACTGCTTACGTGTACTCCGTCGTTTCCAGGACCCACTTTTCGAAGTAGTCAAAAAGCACGAAAGATATTCTGGTAAAAGAGATTTTTTTTTCGAGGAAAATTTTGACGCAGAGGGGGTTTCCCCCCTTTTAGCCCCCGAGGGAGGGTCGGGCTTTGCCGAGGCGAGGCCGACCCTTCCTTGTTGACTAAACTTTGCGTGGGTGTGAGGTATATGAACAACTTGGAAACATCTTAAGGATAGAAACGACGTAGCTGTTGGATGTTCCAAGCGTTGTCGTAGACCTCGCCTTGACTGTTGGCCAGCTTGTACGTTCCGGGCTTCAGAACTTTGGCGATGACGAATGGCCCCTCCCAGGGGGGCGTGAGCTTGTGCCTCCCTCGGGCGTCTTGCCGCAGCCGAAGCACCAGGTCGCCCACCTGGAGGTCTCGGGGTCGGACCCCTCGGGCGTGGTAGCGTCGCAGGGACTGCTGATACCGCGCCGAGTGTAGTAAGGCCCTGTCCCGAGCCTCTTCCAGCTGGTCCAGCGAGTCTTCTCGGCTAGCTTGGTTGCTTTGATCGTCGTAGGCCCTCGTCCTTGGGGAGCCGTATTCCAGGTCAGTGGGCAAGACGGCCTCGGCCCCGTAGACCAGGAAGAACGGCGTGAAACCCGTGGCTCGGCTCGGCATCGTCCTCAGGCTCCAGACCACCGAGGGGAGTTCCTTCATCCATCGCTTGCCGAACTTGTTGAGGTCATTGTAAATCCGAGGCTTGAGCCCTTGTAGAATCATGCCGTTGGCACGCTCTACTTGCCCATTCGACATGGGATGAGCTACGGCAGCCCAGTCCACCCGGATGTGGTGATCCTCGCAAAAATCCAAGAATTTTCTGCCGGTGAACTGGGTGCCGTTGTCGGTGATGATGGAGTTTGGGACCCCGAAGCGATGGATGATGTTGGTGAAGAACGCCACCGCCTGCTCGGACCTGATGCTGTTCAGGGGTCGGACCTCGATCCACTTGGAGAATTTGTCGACGGCGACCAGCAGGTGCGTGTAGCCCCCGGGCGCCTTCTGCAGAGGGCCGACGAGGTCCAGACCCCATACAGCGAAGGGCCAGGTGATGGGTATCGTCTGCAGAGCCTGAGCGGGCAGGTGGGTCTGCTTCGCATAGAATTGACATCCTTCGCAGGTGCGGACAATTCTAGTGGCGTCAGCCACCGCCGTCGGCCAGTAGAAGCCTTGCCGGAAAGCGTTCCCGACGAGGGCTCGAGGCGCTGCATGATGGCCGCAAGCCCCCGAGTGTATCTCTTGCAGGAGTTCCTGACCTTCGGCGATGGAGATGCATCGCTGGAGGATGCCCGAGGGGCTGCGGTGGTAGAGCTCCTTCTCATCGCCCAGCAAGACGAACGACTTGGCGCGTCGCGCTACCCGCCGTGCCTCGGCCTGGTCGAGGGGTAGCTCTCCTTGGCGGAGATATTGCAGGTACGGGGCCTGCCAATCTTGATCAGGCATGACCCCGCTCCGCTCGTCCCCGATGCGCAGCGCCTCGCCCTCGGGAGCCGAGGGTTCCTCGGGCTGAACCGAGGACAGCTCGGGCTGGGCCGAGGTTACCTCGGACGGGGCCGAGGGTGCCTCGGGCTCGGGCGTGTCGCTGATCTTGATGGAGGGTTGGTGCAGATCCCGGGAGAAGACGTCCGGGGGAACCGTCGTTCGCCCCGAGGCTATCTTTGCCAGCTCGTCCGCAGTCTCGTTGTAGCGCCGGGCGATGTGGTTAAGCTCAAGCCCGTAGAACTTGTCTTCCAGGCGTCGAACCTCATCACAGTAGGCCTCCATCTTCGGGTCGCGGCAGTGGGAGTTCTTCATGACCTGGTCGATGACGAGCTGCGAGTCGCCGCGAGCGTCGAGGCGTCGGACCCCTAGCTCGATGGCGATTCGCAATCCGTTGATCAGAGCTTCGTACTCAGCCACATTGTTGGACGCCGGGAAATGGAGGCGCAGCACGTAGCGCAGGTGTTTCCCGAGGGGCGAGACAAAAAGCAGGCCTGCGCCGGCTCCCGTCTTCATCAGCGACCCGTCGAAAAACATGGTCCAGAGCTCCGGTTGGATCGGAGCCGTCGGCAACTGTGTGTCGACCCATTCGGCTATGAAGTCCGCCAGTACCTGGGACTTGATGGCCTTCCGAGGGGCGAACGAGATTGTCTCGCCCATGATTTCCACCGCCCACTTTGCGATCCGTCCCGAGGCCTCTCGGCACTAGATGATCTCCCCCAGGGGGAAGGATGACACCACAGTTACCGGATGAGACTCGAAGTAATGTCGCAACTTTCGCCTCGTCAGGATCACTGCATACAGCAGCTTCTGAACTTGTGGGTAGCAGATCTTGGTTTCGGACAGCACCTCGCTGACAAAGTAAACTGGCCTCTGAATGGGCAATGCATGCCCCTCTTCTTGCCTTTCGACCACGATCGCGGCGCTAACCACCTGAGTGGTAGCGGCGACGTAGACCAAGAGGGCTTCTCCATCAGCTGGGGGTACCAAGACGGGCGCCTGGGTGAGGAGCGCCTTCAGGTTCCCGAGGGCTTCCTCGGCCTCGGGGGTCCAAGTGAAGCACTCGGCCTTCCTTAAGAGACGGTACAGAGGCAGGCCTCTTTCGCCGAGGTGCGAGATGAAACGGCTCAAGGCCGCGAGACATCCCATGACCCTCTGTACGCCTTTTAAGTCCTTGATGGGCCCCATGCTGGTGATGGCTGCGATCTTCTCCGGGTTGGCTTTGATGCCCTGCTCGGAGACGATGAATCCCAGGAGCATGCCTCGGGGCACCCCGAAGACACACTTCTCGGGATTGAGCTTGACGTCCTTTGTCTTGAGACACCGGAATGTCACTTCAAGGTCGGAGAGAAGGTCGGAGGCTTTCCTTGTCTTGACTACGATGTCATCGACGTAGGCCTCGACCGTGCGACCGATGTGTTCGCCGAACACATGGTTCATGCACCGCTGGTACGTTGCACCCGTGTTCCTCAAACCGAACGGCATGGTGACATAGCAGTACATGCCGAAGGGCGTGATGAAAGAAGTCGCGAGCTGGTCGGACTCTTTCATCTTGATTTGATGATACCCTGAGTAGGCATCGAGGAAAGACAGGGTTTCGCACCCAGCAGTGGAATCCACGATTTGATCGATGCGAGGTAGAGGGTAGGGAACCTTCGGACATGCTTTGTTGAGACCAGTGTAGTCTACACACATCCGCCATTTCCCCCCTTTCTTCCTCACAAGCACAGGGTTGGCAAGCCATTCGGGATGGAATACCTCTTTGATGAACCCTGCTGCCATTAGCTTGTGGATCTCCTCGCCTATCACCCTGCGCCTTTCCTCGTCGAATCGGCGCAGAGGCTGCCTGACCGGTCGGGCTCCGGCCCGAATATCCAGCGAGTGCTCGGCGACATCCCTCGGTATGCCGGGCATGTCCGAGGGACTCCACGCAAAGACGTCGGCATTTGCGTGGAGAAAGTCGACGAGCACTGCTTCCTATTTGGGGTCGAGCCCGGAACCGATCCGGATCTGCCTGGAGGTGTCGCCACTGGGGTCGAGAGGGACGGCCTTAACCGTCTCCGCTGGCTCGAAGTTGCCGGCGTGTCGCTTCACGTCCGGCACCTCTCGGGAGAGGTTCTCCAGGTCGGCGATGAGGGCCTCAGACTCGGTGAGGGCCTCGGCGTACTCCACGCACTCCACATCGCATTCGAACGCGTGTTTGTACGTGGGGCCGACGGTGATGACCCCGTTGGGGCCCGGCATCTTGAGCTTCAGGTAGGTGTAGTTAGGGATGGCCATGAACTTCGCGTAGCATGGCCTCCCCAATACTGCGTGGTAGGTTCCTCGGAACCCGACCACCTCGAACGTCAAAGTCTCCCTTTGGAAGTTGGAGGGTGTTCCGAAGCAGACAGGAAGGTCGAGCCATCCGAGGGGCTGGACGCGCTTCCCAGGAATGATCCCGTGGAAGGGTGCAGCGCCTGCTCGGACGGAGGACAGATCGACGCGCAGGAGCCTGAGGGTCTCGGCGTAGATGATATTGAGGCAGCTGCCCCATCCATCAGGACCTTGGTGAGCCTAACGTCGCCGATGATGGGGTCGACGACGAGCGGGTACTTCCCCGGGCTCGGCACGTGGTCGGGGTGGTCATCTTGGTCGAAGGTGATGGGCTTGTCGGACCAGTCTAGGTAGACTGGCGCCGCCACCTTCACCGAGCAGACCTCCCGATGCTCTTGCTTACGATACCGAGCTGAGGCATTCGCCGCATGCCCTCCGCAGATCATGAAGCAGTCGCGGACCTCGGGGAACTCTCCTGCTTGGTGATCTTCCTTTTTGTCGTCGTCGCGGGCCCTGCCACCCTCTGCGGGTGGCCCGGCCTTGTGGAAGTGGCGCCGAAGCATGACGCACTCCTCGAGGGTGTGCTTGACGGGCCCCTGATGGTAAGGGCACGACTCCTTGAGCATCTTGTCGAAGAGGTTAGCCCCTCCGGGGGGCTTCCGAGGGTTCTTGTACTCGGCGGCGGCGACAAGGTCTGCGTCGGCGGCGTCGCGTTTCGCTTGCGACTTCTTCTTGCCTTTCTTCTTGGCACCGCGTGGAGTAGACGCCTCGGGAGCATCTTCCGACGGGCGGCCCTGGGGCTGCTTGTCCTTTCGGAAGATGGCCTCGACCGCCTCCTGGCCAGAGGCGAACTTGGTGGCGATGTCCATCAGCTCGCTCGCCCTGGTGGGGGTCTTGCGACCCAACTTGCTCACCAGGTCACGGCAGGTGGTGCCGGCAAGGAACGCGCCGATGACATCGGAGTCGGTGATGTTGGGCAGCTCGGTGCGCTGCTTCGAGAATCGCCGGATGTAGTCTCGAAGAGACTCTCCCGGCTGTTGCCGGCAGCTTCGGAGGTCCCAGGAATTCCCGAGGCGCACGTACGTGCCCTGGAAGTTGCCGGCGAAAGCTTGGACCAAATCCTCCCAGTTGGAAATCTGCCCCGGAGGCAGGTGCTCTAACCAAGCGTGAGCAGTGTCGGAGAGGAACAGGGGGAGGTTGCGGATGATGAGGTTGTCGTCGTCCGTTCCACCCAGTTGACAGGCCAGGCGGTAGTCCGCGAGCCACAATTCCGGTCTCATTTCCCCCGAGTACTTTGTGATAGTAGTCGGGGGACGGAATCGGGCCGGAAACGGCGCCCGCCGAATGGCCCGGCTGAAGACCTGCGGACCGGGTGGTTCGGGCGAGGGACTCCGATCCTCCCCGCTGTCGTAGCGTCCCCCACGCCTGGGGTGATAGCCTCGGCGCACCCTTTCGTCGAGGCGGGCCCGACGGTCGCGATGAGACTGCCCAAGTCGCGCCATATATGGCCGATCCATCTGGGTACAGCCCTGGACCATTCGGCCCGATCACGGACCGTCCAGTTCTTTATGACAGACAGTCTGGGTATGAGACTACCCACGTAGCACCATATACGACTGGACAATCTGGATATACCTTCAGACCATTTGGCCAGGTCGCGGACCATCCGGCTTCTTATGCCGGACCGTCCGGATATGCACACGCAGAGCCGAGAGCTGCGCAATACGCACAGTTCCCACATTCATCGCAGCAACATTATGGTGCCCCACCGGCAATATATTATAATCATGCCATACCACCTCATGGACATAGGGCTGAATACTATTCGGCCACAAGAGAGCCTGAGAGGTATAGGGCAGGAGCTGGTGACATTAATAGGACACCTAGCACACACCTCAAACATCCCTGGGAGGAAAGCCGACAGAGTGATGTCAGGCAACCTGAGATTTCCACCCACAAACTCAATGGATGGTCGCCAGATATGGCGGAGAGGATCAGAGATGAGGTAGCCGGGATGTTCAGGGACAAACTCGGTGTTAGTGTGTCAGGTACAGGGCAATCATATCGGAAGCCTTATAGCCACCGATTCGACACCGTGCCATATCCATAGGGAACTAGAATACCAGACTTCTCTAAGTTTTCTGGTGAAGGTGGGAAAAGCACACATGAACATATAAGCCAATTCATAGCACACTTGGGAGAATTGGCTGATGGGGAAGCCTACCGCGTTCGTTTATTCTCGTTGTCCCTTACTGATACTGCATTTGCATGGTACGCAGCTTTGCCACCAAACTCTATTAACTCTTGGGAAGAATTAGAGCAGAAATTTCATGAACACTTCTTCTCAGGAGAACGTGAGTTAGAATTGGCTGACTTAGCTTCAGTCCGACAGGGGCCTGAAGAATCGGTTAATGACTATATCCGGAGATTCCGGGACACTAGAAACCGATGCTTTCAGATTCATGTCGCAGAAAAACAACTGACAGGGCTAGCTTTCAATGGGTTGTGACCCTACTTAAAAGAAAAATTAGATGGCACCCAATTCTTTTCGCTAGTGCACTTACACCAGCGGGCTATGACCTGTGAAAAACGAAGTAAGGAAACATCAAAATCGGCTAGCCATAAGATGCATCTAGTGGGATACGATAATTCGGACGATGAATCCACGGATGTATACACCGTCGAACTGGTTTGGCCAGGATAGGTTAAACCTTCAACATGTTCTGCTTTACAGTCGATTCGAAAGAATCGACAAGAAGAAGTTAAGTTTACCTTTAATGTTGCCAAATGCGATAAAATATTTGACGAGTTACTGAAAAATGGCAACATTAAATTAACTCATACTATTCCTCCTCCTGATGAATTAAAGAGGCGTGCTTATTGTAAGTGGTATAATTTCTTTTCTCATGCCACCAATGATTGTAATGTTTTTCGTCGACAGATACAATCGGCCATAAATGAGGGTCGATTGGCTTTTCAGGAGATGCAAGTAGACACACAACCCTTTCCTGTTAATACAATAGAACTCACACGCAAAAAGGTCTTGGTTCGGCCCGAAATGGCCGATAAAGGCAAAGGCAAGGGCATCGTCATCAGCAATCCTCGCATGTCAGATATATCACAAAAGGAGATTGCTCGAAAGGCTTCGGACGAGAAGGCTAAAAGGTCCGAAGACGCCGGGGGGCAGGCACAGTTAATGAATCAAACACATCAGCCTAGCCCCAGCATCGTAGATGGTCCGGCACCTACGTGCGGACAATCCGGTGCTCAGACAAAAGGTCCGGCTAACTCAGCTGGACAGTCCACCTATGACCAAAGGCGTCAACCTCTACACAAAGCAAGGAAAAAGACGCAAGGTCAAAGCACATATAATTGACTGATTAAAGCCGATCCTACTTTTGATCAGTTGCTCTCCAAAAATACTAGCAAAAAGACTGTTCCACGTGATCGGTCAACAAAGAAACCCCGGTCACCTGCTAAAACAAAACGATCAAACAAAACGACCCGAAAGGCGACACAACAAGCATCGCCTATTCATTCTATGAGACCAGGGTACTTTCCACCTATTTACTCATCGTCGGTATATTATCCTGTTCAAACATGGAATGGCACGATGATGAATCCATGGTACATGTATAGTCCCTTCGTCTATCCAGACTGGGGGGCACCTCCATTCTATTCCTTTTGATCCATTGATCAAATGGTCATGGCCGAGAAAGATACAATCCGAAACGGCCTTTATATTGGTGCTTTATTGAATAAACTCCATATCGAAAAGCCGATGACCTACATCAGGTTTAGTCCATATGCTTTTGGTTCGTCAACCTTCACCAAAAGGCAGGAGGGCATATGTTGAGCTCTAAAAAGAGCAGTGCGGACGGTTCGCGCGTGCGCAGAGTCGGTTAGGGTTCCTAGTTTCTCGCGGGATTTGTTACCTAAAACCGCGGGATTAACTCGGAAAACAGTTGGAAACGGATCCAGACCTCTCCCTTTATATAGATGAAGGGCTACGGCCGATTGAACTCCCAAACAATCGATCAAATCAAGTCTATTACTCGTTTTTACCTTATGCATTAGGAGTAGTTCTAGTCTAGTTCTAGTTTAGCCCTAGTTTAGTATTCCAATCCCCAAATTCTCCGCCTCTCCTCGACTCTACGTCCATTAGAGGAGTCTAGGTCGGCCTGCCCGAGCCTAGACAACTCCTAGGATCTCTCCTCCCCGACGGGGTCCCTCCCGGGAGCGAGATCCAGGCGCCGCCGGCGATCCTCCGCCGCCCCTGCGCACGCGCGGACCGTCCGGCCCCAGGGCGCGGACCGTCCGGCCGTCAGGCAGGGAACCCGAGCTCCTGTACCAGGCCGTGGACCGTCCGGCCCTGTGCCGCGGACCGTCCGCGCCTGACCAGAGAGCACCTCCGCCTCACGCCAGGTCGCGGACCGTCCGGCCCTGTGCCGCGGACTGTCCACGCCTGGCCAGAGAGCACCGCCGCCGGTTCTTGTTGAGTGTTTGGCGCTCCGAAAAGGCGTCATCACACTTGCTCTAAAAATTTACACAGCCATGTCTCCGCGGGAACTTTCATGATACAATTATTGTCAAGAACATTAGTGTCAAACACAGTCAGGTCCTTGCTTTCTTTAGCATAGTATGTGTATACACTTGCTCTAAAAATTTATAAGACCTGACTGAGTCAGGTCCTTGCTTTCTTTAGCATAGTATGTGTATACACTTGCTCTAAAAATTTATAAGACCTGACTGTGTTTGACAAAGTTTCAATAAAGCTACCATTCCAGTCCCCCAGATGCTCGTCAAGCAAGCAGCAAAAGTGTTGATAATTACTTGCCGTACAACCAGGGTGTGGCTGAGCACTAGTGCTTTTGAGGAGACAAAAGGTCCACTCCATGAACGAACAAAAAAAAACCACGAGAAAGGCTTCTTCTCGTTGGTCGACGGTACTAGTACCGCTGCTCCTGCTCTTTAACCTGGCCACAAATATTGTGCACACAAACAAATACACAAAGCCCATTGTTGACGAGACGACCGATCGAAAGCGGCGAAGGAGAGAGCCTATTGTTTTATGGAACCAAGGAAGGAAGGAGAGCGAGGTAGCTAGCTAGCAAAGATGATGGATGGTTTTTGCATCGTGTTGTCATGTGCTCGTGCAAGGTCTCCTCGGTTGCATGCATGCGACTGTCTGCCCCCACTGTTTCGAGTCACAACAACACAGGGGAGGGGGTTTGCCTCGGAATTCGCGGGAGGGCCAGACCAAACGCCACCGTGCGCGCCTCGGTGACCCCGAAAGCGCCCGCAAATCGCACCGCTTCCCCCGGGACCTGCACCGGCCGTGCAATAACACTTGCTCCGATCTGGGTGGTTGGCTTTGTCTCACGGCGCACACAGACAGCAGCATGCTTGTCCAAAAATCCTACTCATCCGGAAACGCTCGGCCTCGACAGGCGACACTCACCAATAAACTACATACTCTCGGTCGATGGGTGGTCGTCGTCGTCGAGAGTGTCACACAGCGTACGTGCAATATAATATTTACTTCCCCCCTCCTCCATAGACGACTACTGCTGTGCTGTGTGCTACATTGATCTATCTGCTATATGCACGCGTGTAGTACGTACTACTTACTTACTACGTAGTAGTACTACGTACCCACGCATGGGTAGCTTTGCATTGTTGCAGCTGCAGCATGCAGTGGTGGCCAGTGGCAGTGTTTCGAGACGTGTCTCCTCCACTCCACTCCACTCCACCTGCCTCCGGCGGCCGTGGACGATCTGTGTGGCATCGTTCATCAAAATCATTGCATGTGATCGATCGATCAGCTGGGTAATCCACTGGCCTGACCCACACCCACCAACAAGGATGTAAAATGCCGTACGACACACACACACACAAACACCGTATTCTATGGTAGTAGCTTTGTTGTACTTGTTGCATGCATGCCCAGCATTGCTCCTTTATATTGCTAGGACTAGGAGTAGTAGTTTAGCCTATATAGTAAGAGTAGTAGTATTTCATTAGCACGAACGTGTACTATGTGTCGCTTTAGTCTACTACTCTAATAAGCGAGAGGCATGCAGCCGGCCGGTCGGTCAAACGGAGCCCTACGACCGACGCGCACCCACACACACACACAGCCCGGTACCCGTTTCTATCGTGCTGCGACCGATATGCAATGCGATGCACCCTCCTACACCGTCCACTACTGCTACCCAAAGCGGCCAACGCATGCTGTCAGGGTCTGTGGCGTGGGCCCACCAAGGCCACGCCAGACTGGCTCATGGCCCGCACAGCGCGTCCTGCAGCGGGAACACATGAAATATAGACAAGTACATCA
Source organism: Zea luxurians (assembly GCA_029449295.1). Lineage (NCBI taxonomy): Eukaryota > Viridiplantae > Streptophyta > Magnoliopsida > Poales > Poaceae > Zea > Zea luxurians. The sequence goes on along the minus strand of JAOPSE010000003.1, from coordinate 106,351,954 downwards.
CCGGCAGATTGCTATTGATACGTGCATCTACCAAGCGCAAACAGTAGCGGGGGAGGCGAAGCATAATTGGAGCCGCAGGTCAGCACAGAGGTAGCCAGCCGCCCACAAAAAAGTGTGTACATGTTGCTTCACAATACTATATGCATGGTTTCTTTTGTATTTAAGGTAGTAAGTACCTATTATTAGAGCATCTCCAACAATGCCTTAAACTAGTGCCTCAAATTGAAATATAGGGCTCTACACAAGAAAAACCACTCCAACAGTGCCTCAATTCAACAAATTTTGTCAAAAAACTATAGGGCACCTTCTCAAGTGCCTCAAATATACTACACCGTAGTGGGCTGCCCTATAATCTAGATTTAGGGCTTTACTGTTGGAGTGAAGTGTTTTGTTGGTGCCCTAAATTCTATAAAATTTACTTATTTTTAAATTATAAGGCATTTTATAGGTCACGTTGTTGGAAATGCTCTTAGAGGTGTTCTCCTGATTGCTTGTTGATCTCCTGTTTGTGTGCCAGACTGCCGAGTATTCTTTATTCTGTGGTTTTTTTTAAAGTGTACTAGAAAAACTTATCCTCTATGCAAGAAAGATCATGGACCGTTACAGCTAGTTGTATGCAAATAAAATTCTAAGGGTTAGTCTGGGAACCACATTTTCTCAAGTGATTTTTATTTTTCTGAACTATTTTTCCTTAAGAAAGTAGAAATTCCATGGAAAAATGGAGTTCCTAAACTAGCCCTAACGTCTGCAACAAGCCGATACAACTAATATCTTATAGAAACAACGTGGTAAGAGCTTGTTTAATTTGGGAGCAAGGGTGTTGAAGAGGCTAAAATTTACTTATATTTAAAATTAAATAGCGAGGAGGTTTTAGCTCCTTCAATTCTTTTTAAACTCTTTACTCCTAAACACGTCCTAAGAGCTAGTTTGGAAACTTAATTGTCCTCCAGAATTAGAGATGAATGAGGAGGAAATTGGTTCATTTTTCCCTTATTAATGTCCTCCGTCAATACCGGAGAGAATTTTAATTTCCAAACTAGCTATAAGTGAGTTAAATTTTCAATGGAATGTTACAAAAATTATCGGATTTTTATGTGGGCCAAAGTAATAGGCACATGGCCACTCATTCTGGCAACCGGATCCTCTACAGTTATTTTTGGAAAAGTAAATGCAAGATGGGTCACTAATGTGTGGGGTCACATTCAGTGACTAGAATTAAGTGTAGAGGAACTGTTTCCCTCGTGGGTGTTTGGTTTCTAGGGACTAATGTTTAGTCCCTAGATTTTATTCCATTTTAGTTCTAAAATTACCAAATATAGAAACTAAAACTTTATTTTAGTTTCTATATTTAGCAATTTATACACTAAAAAGGAATAAAATGAAGGGACTAAACATTAGTCCCTAGAAACCAAACACCCCCCTCGTTGTCTCCTCCAAAGTTTGCCAGTCCTCCCTATCGATAAAGCTAATAAGCTCACCGGCCTGACGAACAAGTTGAAGTGCAAAATACTATGTATAGACATGTTATAAATAACGTGGTGTTTGAAATAGACGGTAATAAGATAGGTGGTCACCGGTGAGTTCGGCTTAAGCAATCCAGTCACATCAACACAAGTTCACAGTCAGTCAATTCAACGTGATGCACCGTAAGTCAGGTCAAAAACAAAATGGAGTATAGCACCACGGTATAATACTGCAGACAGTTTGTGGTCAAACCATCGTATTGAGATCGTTCGATTCAGATAACCGCGTGAAATATCTGGAATGTCGACATATATATGCACGATTTCACTTGAATTTTAATATTCTTTAGGCTATTCAAATTATATTATTATCTCCGTTCTCAAATATTTGTCGTCCACTAGTTTATTTTTGAACTAAAACGTGATAAAAATGGAGGAAATATATCTTATCACAATATTCAAAGTTATCATATAATATAAGATACAACTATCCTAATATATGGTATCACATATTGTTTTTATCCTTTAAAAATATTAAATACTAGCATATATTAGAGTAAGAGATGTGAGTCACCAGGACGATTCTAGTTTAAATATCTCTCTCAAGATATAGCTTTTTTTTTCTCGGCAAGTATTAATAAGTATGTACTATGGATTGGAAATAACCTTGACATGTTCACCATGCACGTTTCCAAAACTACGGGCTTGCTCGTTATGTATCTAGATATAATCTGCATTTAAATTTATAGTAAAAGAATGCCTGGTTAGCAAAGATAAAACAGCTTGGAGCAAATATAATAAAGGGTTGTAAGTATGCGAATTGCAGAGGTGGATGAGAGAGATGAAAGAGAATAAGCGGATTGTAAATTTACAGCCTGCTTGGACAGAGAAAAGTGTGTCATATATTAATAATACACTCATGCAAAAGCATATTCATAAAGGAGTTGCTCCCCAACACTGACAGGATAAAAGATTTGTTAGCCGAGAATATCAGACATTGGATACAGACATTGTAAATCCTCCCCCTCTTTTTAATCTGTAAATTCTCTTGTCCCTCTTATCTGACATAAAAATATTGTACAAAATCCCTACAGTACGTTAAAATTTTCAAAAAAGAAGTGTACTTTTGGGACGATCAGCTGGGCATGTCCACCGAACTAGTTATTGTAGTTAAAGTCATAACTAAAAGTTAGTTGATCTAGTAGTCTCCATATTTAGGCCATCATTGGTAGGGCTCTTGTATAAACAGCTTCAACTCTAGCTCTGGTTCCTCATATAAAATAACTCCATTCTTATTTTCAGGAAGAGACTATAAAAAGGATGTCTCATTTGGACGGATCGGAAATGTAGTTCCTCCTATTTTTATGAGGAAGTTCTTGGGCTATCGTCTTCGGTAGTTTCTTGGAGCAGCTCCTCTCTGTTTTCACGGAGAAGCCAGTAAAAGAGCCCCTCCGTTGGATAAATTTTTTAAAGGAGCTATCGAAGCATCCTTTGAAAAAGCCCTAACAAAAGAGGGCCTTAGATGTATTGTGACTATCTAATCACTATTGATAATATAATGGCTATTAGATCTAGTCTATTTTTAAAATAATTATCCACTTCAGCTATTGTATAAAACAATATAAACTAACTCATTACTCTAATTTACATTACACACTGAATCTTTTCCGTTTTCTAAATCATTATCCACATTTGCGCTTATGCAAAACAATATAAACTAACTTATAATATGTTGTTAAGAAATAATACACTGATTTATATCACCCACTCATGTTTTCTTATTGATCTAAAGTAGATCTAAATTTGTGTTTAGTTACCAACATCCTCTTATTAGACTGTCTACAGCGGGTAGTGCAAATAAAGGTGGTAGAACTGTAGATGATATTGTTTGACAATATTTACATAGTGGAGTTTGGAATAGGGGATGAGATGAGAAATCTGCTAGAGATAGCCTTATAATCGGCAATTTGCATAACTCAAACTGCATTATATTATTATAAAAAATAAATACCCTCTTAAATCTGTCTAAATTATCAAAATCTCCCATTGACAAATTTGTTTAGATAATGATTAAAGCATATATATATATATATATATATATATATATATATAAGGTAGATTAGTTAGGTGGTTTGAGTAGCATTTCTTAAATTTTAGGTTCGACTCATTGCAAAAGAGATTCTTAGGTTGGTGTTAAAAAAACTCATGTTGGTACATGTTAAGAAAATTCCATCGTCTATCCCAAGTCAAAGCATATGTCTAAGGTTTTTTTCGACCTACATGATATGTCTCTTAATATAATAATATGGGTAGGGCAAGGGTTTCAAAAGTTTTCTTGACTTGCGTGAGAGTGTGCAGGGCAGAGGTCGAGCGTTTTCTTGACTTGCGTGAGAATTGAGAAGTTTTCTCTTCATACAATACCCGGGAGTTTGTATTACGCCTCGCAGATCAAGTTTTTATATATATTACACCATTTCTATCAATATTAATATAGTAAGATTTGGTTAAAGCGGATATACACATCGTGCCAACATGTATGAACAATAAAACACATAAATTATGTTTTATAAAATAAAAACAGTTTCTTAATTGATCATCTACTAAGGATAGTGACAAAATATTTAAAATTGTATTAGCAATTATAACATATAATTTATATAGATTGTTGCTTTAGATATATTTATGTATTTTAACTAAATGTTTGACATGGCTATACCCATAGTATAACCATAATTGCAAATATAATTTCTTGATAAGAAAATTCAATTATCTCGAGAAGTATGAGGGACTACTCGTGGCTATATTTTGTGGCCATTTAAGAGTACTTTAGAGTAAAAAGTTGATCATTATAAGCTTCAAATATTAAAATTCTTGTGAGGTTTGAACTACCGCCCCTATTTACGATCTCACTTCAAGCTCTATGACTTATTTTGAATAATATGGTACATGTTTTAAAAACAATGGTTTTATGATATTGTAGTACTTAAGAACTTATTCTATGACCAAAAATATTTATTTTTAAGAAAATACAAAAAAAACTAGAATTAATGAAAGATACAATAAAAATAGGAGTCTCAACTTAACTTGAGGAGAGAGAAAATAGATTCATTTATGACTGAGGACACATGATGCAAGAAGAGGCACCATGATTAAGGGTAAGATTTCAAAATAATTATATATTTAAATATATAGAGATGCCATGCATGGAAAAAGATATACATGGATAAATATATATTGTTTTTTTTAATAAATGACAATTAATAAGTTTGTGATAAATAGATATAAACTATATAGTACCTATTATATCTATTATGTTAGGAAATGAATAAAAATATAAAATATAGATTTGATACAAATAATTTTTTATTAGTGAGATAGTTTCCCATTTCAAATCACAAGACATTTTGAATTTTCTAGATATATGTGTCTAAATATTGCGCAACGCTTACATATCCTTTTTTTGCCCATGCGACGGTAAAATTTTAGCATGTGCGATAAAGTGGATCAGTAAAATTTTAGCAAGTGTACGAGCACAGAAATTTTAGCACGAGTGAGCACATATCGATGGGCTACTAAATGTAAATTGAACAAAATAGAAATGTAAATTGAGCAAAATAGAAGGATGAGAAGACTAGAGTCTACAGAGGACAGTGCGAGTCTGGAAAGATAGCGGTGGAGCCGTGAAGCGATAGAGAAAGATCTGTTGGTTCGCATCAATCGAAGAGATCCGACGAAATCTAGCAACTCGTGATGATATGAGATCAGAGTCTCTCTCCGAATATGCAGAAGTATTGTAAAGCTGTACTAATAACAATCTTATTTTAATGTAAAGAACGAGCGCATGACGAACCACGAATTGATAGTCCCCTGCATGCCCTTTCCCCTCCCAGCAGTCCTAGCTAAAGCCTAAGCTAGCTATAGCTCCAAGTTTCAAAGAAACAAGTAGTAGGAAACTTCAAACCAAAATCCAAAAGAACACGACTCCACACCTGCTGTGCGCAGCGTCTACGAACCAACGAACATCAGCTCACTTTTGCTTCTCCAAAGTCAAGTCCCAGTCCACTTCACTTGCTGCGCCTGCGCGTGCAGGAGCGAGCGCTACGGATCTGTGAAAAGCTTGGCCGAAGTCACTACTGCCTCCGCGCTTCTCGAAGCGACGCCACGCCATGCCGATCGTTGCTGAGCTAGGCCCCGCCCGCCTATAGCTGCAGCTAGGATCGGAGCCAGCTAGTCGTCGTAGCCAAGCCGCCGCAGCTCGCCTGCGAGCCTGATGTCTCCCTCCTCCTCCTCGTCGTGTTCGGACGGCGCGTGGGTGGACGTAGTGGTCGACGACGCGCCGTCCGCGGATGACGAGGGCGCCGGCATCAGCTCCTGCCCAAGCCGGTCCACGCTGGCCGCCCGGCTCTTGGGAGGCGACGACGCGGACGACGCCGCGGGCGAGCGGCCCACGATGGGCACTGGATCCGTAAGCTCCTTGCCGTCGCGCGCCGGCGAGAACGCCACGGGCAGGTACTCGTCGCTGTCGCACGGGAACTTGGAGTTCTTGAAGTGCTCCTTCAGCGCTTCCAGGCCCTGCGCCGCCGCACAATTGTAACATTGACATGTGAGCAATAAGTACGTACGTAGTATTAAAATGTCTTTGGCGGATGTAGATGTAGGAGAAGGGCAGCTTCAGGAGTACGTACTTGTACGCGCGCGTATGTGACTTGGCAGATCTTGCGCGAGTTGTACACCTCCCATGGCTGCTTGTGGAACGCCTTGTACAGGCGCACGGCAGCCTCCGGCGATGTCAGGTTGACGAAGCCGTAGCCCACATTACACTTGTTGCTGCATTTTTTTTGTTTTTTTTTCATTTTTGCATAAGGAAGAAAAATTCTCATTTCATGCAAGGGCAAGAAATTCAGAATGGTAATGGCATGGAGGAACAATAACTAAAAGACTTGCAACCAAAAAAAAACTTTGGCATTATGCTGCAGCTGCTTTACATGGAGTATGTGTGAAGCTGCATGCCTTTTGACAGCCACTAATGTCCTCTCGTCATTGGGCATTGATAGGTCTTTTCTCAAACTTGCTTCGTGCAAGAGAAAAGCTGCCGGCGGTATATATAAAAGCAAGTGCTTTAAATAAGCAAACTTGAAATAATACATCTTGTTTGCATATAGAAAACTACTTTGATCTGAGGTTCAATTTTTCTCTTTAGAACGGAAGTGCTGACTTTTTCCCCCTTTTCATACTCATGCAACTCTTTATCTTCTCTTTTTTTTTTCACAGCTCCATCTCCATAGCTAAGCGTCTATCTCTACTGTCTAGTCTCAACACTAGAACCCCATCGGTGCCGCACCTTTTGTATGTGTTGGCCTCGTTATGGAAGTGCACGGCTGTGAAAAGCAAGAAAGGCAGGCAGGGAGGCGATCCCAGGGGCGGCAGCAGCCGCGAGAAAGGAAGGCAGGCTGGCTCCCTCGCCGTCGGCAGCGGCAGCGGCAGCAGCAGCCAGCAGATGCGCGCATGCAACCAAAGAATCCATGGGGGGCATCAAAACGAGAAGGATCTGGCATGGTCTCGCTTGCCGCTGCCAAATTTATTTCCATTTGGGCTAGTAACGCCATAGCCCATCTATGCCTGCTGCACTGTACTCTACCCACCCAAAGATAAGATACCTCGATCCTGAAGCTCACGCTTCCAGCCAGCTCCTCGCCTCCCACCCCCCGCCCACATTTCCCACTCCAACCATTTTTCAAGGCAACAAATTCCCAGGAAAACAACCGAATTCAGGCTGGGAAGTTTGTGTGTGTTCTTGCATTGGGCACCATAAAATATAAGTCAATGCGAACAGCTAAATGCAATTATGTGAGAAGGAAGCCGAGCGCGCAACTCACTTGAAATCTATGGGGAGGTAGACGAAATCGTAGGCGGAGAAGGGCTGCTCCTCGCCGCTCGCCACGATCCACTCGTTGGATTGGATGCAGTGGTTGTCCAGCATGTTGAGCAGCAGCTTCTGGCTGCGACCCAAACGCCTCGGGCATCAGCTAGCAGAATCGCAATTCTGTGCGTCGCCCATGAAATATAGCATTGTTGCAACAAACGTGGAGATTGGCAGGGATACCTGTACTTGTTCGGTATGTTCCTGATCATGACGGTGGTCCTCGTGTCCATCTCCGAAGCCGGCGTTGCCTGCGTGTCGGCGCCGCCGCCGGCCTCGGGCTCCTTGAACAGGAAGCGCGCCTCCCACCCGCTCTTTCGTCCTTTCCAGCTCCCGCCGCCGCTGCTCCCGGCGCCTTTCTGGGTTTGCTTCCCGGACGCTGTCGAGGTCGACGAGGACGCCGCCGCCACCACGATCTTGCCGCCCTTGGTCTTGCGCTCATGGCTCGTTCCGGCATTGCCTCCTTTGGACGACTGGTCGCTGCCCGCGCTAGCCTTACAGGAGCTCCTCCTCAGAAGCACCACTCCCTCCCTCGCCCTTACGGAACCGGACGACGACGAGGATGCCGGCGGCTGAGACGACGTCGGTTGGGACGGTCGCCACGTCGCTTGAAGCCTCGGCGGAGTCGGCGCGGTGGGCCGGTGCTGGTGGGGTGCGTACCCGCGCCTAGGACCGACAGGCACACGGCAAAAATTCAGCCGCCCACAGGGTGATGGGAAGGCTAGCTGACTGAAATTGCGTTGTTGTTTACCTGCGGGGCCCGGGGCCGGAAGGGCGCGTGAACTCGACGACGAGGCGGCGGCCGAAAAGCTCCTGGCCGTTGAGCTCGGCGAGCGCGCGCGCGGCGTCGCGCGTGTCGAAGAAGTCCACGAACTTGTGGCTGGGCCGCTGCGCCGACTCCCTCACATCCTTCAAGTCCCCTGCGAACACGAGGACGGGCCAATACAATTGCTGCGGGAAACACAAGAAACGAGTGTGGGAAAACGAAATGCCTGGTTGGTCGGCTCGGTCGGTGGCGCGTACCGAAGGCCTGGAAGACTTGGCGGAGGTCAGCGACCGAGACGCCGGGCAGGGGGCTCAGGACCACCAGGGAGCCGCGGTTGTCGCCGTCGTCGGCGCCGGTGGCGAAGTGGGCCCACACGGCGTGCCCGAGGACGAGGCCGCGGCCGTCGTCGTTGGGGTGGGGCCAGTCCCAGGCCTGGGGCGTCGGTGCAGGAGCCCACGCCGGGGCTACGGCGGCCGCCGCGTAGAGCTGCCCGAGGCGGCTCTGCTGGCGCATGTGCTGCTCCCGGACGCAGGTCAAGGCGAGCTCGGCGGCGCGGATGTCGAAGAAATGGACGGTGGCCACGCCCTCGGACGCCACCGCGCACGCGTCGACCGAGCGGATCGCGCCGAATGGCGCCATCGCCTGCGCCACGTCGGCCTCCTGCGCGTGCGGCGGGACAAGGCCCAGCACCACGACGCGGCTCGACGGGCCATTGACCACCGGCGTCGTCGTTGGCAAGTTGTACCCCGGCTGCGGCGCCATGGCCATCGCCATCGGAGGCACTGGCTGTAACATGGCTATTTGCGGCGGCGGAGGCACCGGCATGGCTGGATATGGGTGGGGGCAGTATAGCTGTTGCGGAAGCGGCTGTAGAGGATAGGGGGCACAGACCGTAGGGTGGAACTCCTGAGCTGCGGCATCGAGAAGGTTACCCGGGGCTTCCGGGAACCCACCCATTCCACTCCCTCCCCCACCCTCCATGGCTAGAGCTCAGAACAAAAGAAACCGAGGAGTCCAAGGAAGACTGCCGTCTAAAGATCTAGAACTTTCTGGTGATTCTTGATCATGCCTTCGATCAAGAACCAGGCGAGAATTGTACTTGGGACCCCGTCTCAAGTCTCACTCTCCCGTTCTCTCTCCTGCTTAGCCGTATACTCGGTGTGTGTGTGGAGTGAGAGCGGTGGTAGTACCGCACCACTGCTGCCAGAAACGAGAGAGAGGGGCCGGAGAGAGGAGAGAGAGATTGGGAGCTCTTTTTATGGTAATTGCCGCGGGAAAAGAAAACCGGTGGGGTTTTATTTGGAGCTCTACAGGGACAAAGGGGGAGAGAGACGCGAGGAGGGAGGGGGCGGTGGAGAAGAGTCGAGGAGGTGAAGGGCGGGCGGTACGGAGGGAAGAGGAGGAAGAGGAGAGACGGTAGTGGCCGTGTGCTGGATTGTTTTAGCTCGGATCCTCTGCAACGACAGCACTTGTTGCTCTTGCACGAGTCATGCCCCGTGCGTACATGACAGGCCCCACGTCTGCTTCTTTGCTGGGGGAGATTTTTCCGGTAGATTTTGCGTGTTTGTTTTCGGAGTTAGATCTAGCTTTTCGAGATGCCGCCGGCTACAAATAAAGACCATATTCTTCAAATTACTGGGCGTTTGGCTACCGACTAAAATATTTAAATATTAATTATAGAGATTAATTTTAGGTTGAGGAGGACTTTATTTTAAGAATTACAACTTCGGTTTTTTATCTTTATCATCAAACAGCTTCAACAGATTAGTGAGACAGGGTTAAATAATATTTGGCTTACACGTAGGCTCCAGTTTCTATAGTACAATTAATTGTATGAGTTTACTTAATTACCCTTAATAATTAGCGGGTAGAGGAACACACATGAATCGGTAATTTATGTAACCAATGGCATGGTGGTTAATTTTTGTGCAACTTTATAAAAGGTATGGAAACGGTGTTTTTTGAAGCACCCTCTGAGTAGCTTCAAAAATTTCATGAAATTAACCTTTTGTTTCAATTTATTTGATAGAAAAATGGCATTTTGATAGAAAAAGCTGAAATATACCTAAAATTTTTGAAATGAAGGTCTTCCAAATAGGACCTAAATATATGTTTAATTAGACTTCATAAATTTGTCTCTCCGTTTAGTCTTCGTCTGTTTAATTAGTTTTATAGTTAGACCATATTTAATACTCTTAGTTGTCATTTAAACATTCGATTGATACGGTCTAAACTTTAGTTTGGTAGAATCAGACATCAAAACGTCTTTCGAAAGTCTCTAAAATAATCTCAAACTGTAGCCACATATCTCTGAAACCCCATAGCTCTAGGGACTGCCTCAGCTCTAGCTAAAGCATTGGCCAGCAAGGAGCTCGAGATACTTGGCCATTAGATCATTTTCACGCTCCCATGTTGCTTCTTCCTCAGAGTGGTAACCCCACCTGACTTTGCACATTCTGATAGTGTTCCCCCGGCTGACCCTGTCTGCAGTCTCCAGAATCTGTGTTGGCTTCTCTATGTAGGTCAGGTCTTCTTGGACTTCCAGGTCCTCCACTGAAAACTACTCTTTTGGCACACGTAGACACTTCTTCAACTGAGACACATAAAAGACATCATGCACCGCTGACAAGTTCTCTGGTAAGCTGAGCTGATATGCCACTTCTCCATAGGGATGGCAATCGGGCGGGTAGAACGCAGATATATGGTTCGTGTATCCATACCCACGAGATAAAACCAAACCCATACCCGTACCCATTTACGCTCGTGGGTACGGATCTGTATCCGTACCCGTACCCGCCGGGTATCCGTTATCCAACAGATATCTGTTACCCGCCCGCCCGCCCACTAAAATTTCAGCGGCTGCACGGCTGCACGGCCGGACGCAGTCCGCGGAGGTGCGGATAGCGCCCGAGGCGGCGAGGCCGAGGGAGAGGCGGGGGCGCGGGGCCAGGGGCTCAGGGCGGGGCGGCGCGGCGCGCTCAGGTCGGGCCGCCTGTCGCCTGTGCTTCCTCTCGTTGCTTCGGTGTCGGTGCCTCGGTGGTCACTGTTGTGCTGTCTGCTCGCCGTGGACCGTGGTCGATGCTTCTGGGATCTGCTGGAGGATGGAGCGGTGGACGGGTGGAGGCGTAGTCGCGTCGCGTAGAGCCGTAGCCCGTAGAGCACTGGAGCGGTGGAGCCTGGCGGTGGCGGCTACCAGCTAGGGTTAGGACTTGTTGAGTTCTTGGCTGTTGCTCGTTGGATGCCTCCTAGCCTCTTCACCTAGGACTGGGACGTTGGGTCAAGCCGTCAAGGACTCAAGGTTTCACCGCTCACGGCCCACGGCCCACGGGGCTGGCGGCTGGCGGCTGGCGCATGGGATTGGAGAATAGGATCTGGGTCCACATGTCATATGCCCAACGGGTGACGGATATGGATAGCCTATATCCATACCCACGAAATTATTACCCGCGGATACTATATAGTATCCATACCCGTACCCGCGGATACGAAAACCCACCATATCCGTACCCGACGGGTAAATAACCGTGGTTATTTGCCCATGACCGTACCCATTGCCATCCCTACTTCTTCACGCTTAGCGAGAATTTGGTACGGACCAAAATATCGGGGTGCTAGCTTGCCTTTGACTCCGAACCTTCTGACTCCTCTGGTAGGTGATACCTTCAGGTAGACAAAATCTCCCACTTCAAAACTCAGTTCTCTTCTTCTTGTGTATGCATAACTTCGTTGCCTTGACTGCGCTATCTTTATATTCTCCCGAACCATCTTGATATTCTCTTCGGCTTCGAGCAAAATGTCAGGCCCAAACACTTGCTTCTCTCCAGGTTGATCCCAGTGCAACAGAGTTCTGCAATTCCTTCCATACAGTGTTGAAATAGTGACATCTTTATACTGGCCTCGTAACTGTTGTTGTAGGAGAATTCGGCATAGGGTAATCTCTTATCCTATCTAGAATTATCTTGCAACGTAGGCTCCTAACATATTTTTTCGAAGATCACGTCTATAAGAATGGGGAACAAAGCGAGCTCGCATCTCCTCTTTTAACGCATTCCATGTTTGTGGTGCAGCACGTGTGTTAACAAGTTCATTCCACCAAATGATAGCAAAATCTTTAAATTCACTAGTGGCTTGTCTAACCCTATGCTGCTCAGGAACAAGATGGGAATTAAATTTTTGTTCGACCGTCATCTCCTAGTCTAAATAAGCTTCAGCATCATAAGAACCCATGAACGGTGGAATAGAGAACTTAATATTAGCAAATGGATCATGGTCTAGTTTAGGATTATGATGACGACGTCTACCATTACCTCACATACCTTGTCGATTACGTGCGAGGCGTTGTCGCAGCTGTGCATAAACATCGTCGTCATCGTCGTCGTCGTCCACAGGAGAGTGAGCTGGGGCTGGAGTTGGTGGGGGGGGGGACGAGCCTCCAGTACGTCCATGCGTGTAACAAGTTCAGCAACTCGTCGATCAAGCTGCTCATAGGATGTCGCCGCAGAGTCTTGGTATTTTTTAAAAGCTTCAGTCATCGCGTGCATCATCTCCTTCAATTCTAGCTAAGAGACACACTCATCGTCGTTAAGCTTAGTCCCCTTCTCCTTGTCCATTTGGTTCTTTGGTTCTGTCATTATTAGCACAAAACAGAGACAAAAAGGCAACAAACAATGTGAACCCTACAACTATCTCTCAGGGTGGTGGTGGTGGTGGAATATAAATTATGAAGCGTCTTACCTCGCTCTGACAAGGTTCTTACCAGCATTGCAGGTGGCAAACGGTGACCGGTGTGACTGTCCAATGAGCGTGAGTGTGATTGCAAAGGAGTTCCTGTTCTGCTTGAGAGAAAGCTGGAGCTCTGGGAAGGTTGACTAAATATATATATGTGGCACACAAGTCAGTAACAGATAGCAATGTTGAATAAGTGTTCCAAGTACTCGTCCTAGTTGCTGGCCTAGAAAATGTAATAGAACAGTTGGACCAAGGCACAAGAAAGGAGGTACAAGTATCTAGGTGCAGCAAGAAAACGTGCTTGGGGCAAAATAATCATAGAGGTGCACAGAACACTGGCGTTTCTGTTTATGTGCTACTCTTTTTTTTTGCGATTTTTTCAAATATTTTTTATATTTTTCTATTTTGCAGTAGCACATAAGAAGAAAACACACCAAGTTTCAGTTTTTTGTGCAATGACGCGTCCTCTGAAATTTCTACAAGTTTTCCTTAAAATCAGAATAAATGTTTGGAAAATGAGAAGTCCTATTTCTAAGCCGAATTTGGGAATTTTAAAAACAGCGAATCTAGCGAAGCGGGAAAGAATCAGATGCGAAATTTAATTCTATGCGATTTGAAAAAAATGGGCCCAATTCGAGTTCCGAGGTGAAAGTTATGGCCGTTTTAAGTTTGGACTCTGAATCAGGGTTTCTGGCAAGGTGTTGGAAGGGTGGGGGGTTCGGTTTTGTGGATAGGGTTAGTTTTAGAGATAGGATCTATTTTGTGGATATGGTCGGTTGTAGAGATAGGATCTATTTTGTGGATAGGGTCGGTTTTAGAGATAGGATTTGTTTTATGGATATGATCGGTTTAGATACATGATCTGTTTTGTGGATATGGTCGGTTTTAGAGATAGGATCTGTTTTGTGGATAGGGTCGGTTTTAGAGATAGGATCTGTTTTGTGGATAGGGTCGTTTTTGTAGGATGGAAGCGGATGGACAGAATCGAACTGAACCAAAACAAATCTAAACCAGCAACCAAACTCAACCTAGAACACGAACTCAGAACTGCGGACTCTAAAACTGAATTGTGCAAAGGCTAAGGCGATGGTTTTAGGTCGGAATAAACTGATCGTAATTATTATTATTTTTGGCTTTTTGTGGACTATGGGACGAACCAAAACTAATCTAAAGGTAGGATTATACCTCACGGGCAACCTGGAAATCTGATACCAATTGATAGAAGACGCGGCCCAATCTTCCGTGAGATACGATAGGTAATAGAGAACAATAAAGGAATCAACACCTGTGTATCGTTCCATTCACTAGTACTGTACAACTACTACTAGCTTGTAACACTCACTAGCAAAAGTCATTCTATTCATCGATACAGACTACTAGGGCTGAATACATACGTTACTCTCATAGTTTCACAAGGTTTAGAGAACTACTAGTTCTGTTTCATTCTACTAGTCGTTCCAATAGCACGGAATTCCCATCTCTTGTACCGGGACCAGTAAGACCTATTCCTTCTCTTTCTGTCTAGCTTGAGGAATCATGGTGGACTTTTCTTTCTGTTTAGCTTTACTTATCAAAGACTTCTCCCCCCAGCGGTGAAGGAAGAGGCCTGGCACGACACACAAGTCGGGAGACATCACTCCTCAATAAAATAAGCCCTTAGGCGATTGAAGTGAGGCAAAAAGCACACCACCCTCGAGTGAACTATAGAACAAGGGAACTTGTGAACAGTTCTATTGAAGGGTATGAGTAGGCGTTGAGCTCAGGACTGCAAGTAGAGTAGCTGCTTTGCTTGGTACGAGTCAACTTCCTTCTTTCTTTTCCTTGCTTCCAGAAATACCTGATTGAGTGGAGATCTCGATGTTGATGATCCAAGGCTCCGAGCGAATGGTTCCTCGCAATCACTACACCATGGTTCCGTTGGTTATCACCCATGACATACGAGTGATCTCGCCACGAAGGCTTATCCCTGCAAGCGCAATCAAGAACACAAGCAAGAACAGGAAAGAAACACAACCAAAATTGTATTGATTACGGAATGGGTCTCACAAACTGATGACGGCGACACTGTTCGATGACAGAATTGATCTAAGCAAAACCCAAACCTAATGTGGCGGCGGCTCCTGAATAAATAGAGTATTAGGGCGTGTGTGACCCCTAGACTCGCCCCTAATGGGCTCCGACGCGATACACGGCCCAATGGCCCAATAGACGGTGTCGCAGCTGAAAGGGAATTAGGCTTACACCTATTTTCTAATTGATTTTGGTGGTTGAATTGCCCAACACAAATAATTGGACTAACTAGTTTGCTCTAGTCTATAAGTTCTACAGGTGCCAAAGGTTCACAATAAGCCAATAAAAAGACCAAGAAAAAGGGTTCAAACAAAAGAGCAAAGGGGCAACCGAAGGCACCCTGGTCTGGCGCACCGGACTGTCCGGTGTGCCACCGGACAGTGTCTGGTGCACCACCGGACAGTGTCCGGTGCACCAGGGTACTCCAAGCTGAACTCTTCACCTTCGGGAAATTCTAGAGGCGCTCCACTATAATTCACCGGACTGTCCGGTGTACCACCGGACAGTGTCCGGTGCCCAGGGAAGAGCGACTCTGAACTCGCCAGCTTCGGGAATCCGCTCCGCTATAATTCACCAGACATGTCCGGTGCACACCAGACTGTCCGGTGAGCCAGCGGAGCAACGGCTAGTTCGCGCGCAACGGTCACCTGCAGAGGCATTTAATGCGCGCCAGAGCGTGCAGAAGTCAGGCACGCGCGGGGCGGCGCACCGGACAGTCTACAGTACCTGTCCGGTGCACCACCGGACATCCAGGCGACCCCACCAGTCAGAGCTCCAACGGTCGAACCCTAACGGCCGGGTGACGTGGCTGGCACACCGGACACTGTTCGGTGGCGCACCGGACTGTCCGGTGCGCCATACGACAGCAGCCTTCACCAAACGGCTAGTTTGGTGGTTGGGGCTATAAATACCCCCAACCACCCCACATTCAAGTCATCCCAAGTTTTCACACTTCTACACCTTACAAGAGCTCTAGCATTCAATTCTAGACACACCAAAGTGATCAAATCCTCTCCAATTCCACACAAAGCTTTAGTGATTAGTGAGAGAGATTTGTTGTGTTCATTTGAGCTCTTGCGCTTGGATTGCTTCTTTTCTTTCTCATTTGTTCTTGTGATCAAAACTCAATTGTAACCGAGGCAAGAGACACCAATTGTGTGGTGGTCCTTGCGGGGAAGTTTTGTTCCCGGTTGATTTGAGAAGAGAAGCTCACTCGGTCCGAGGGACCGTTTGAGAGAGGGAAAGGGTTGAAATAGACCTGGCCTTTGTGGCCTCCTCAACGGGGAGTAGGTTTGCGAGAACCGAACCTCGGTAAAACAAATCCTTGCGTCTCACTTCTTCACTCACTCGCGATTTGTTTTTGCACCCTCTCTCGGACTCGTTTATATTTCTAACGCTAACCCGGCTTGTAGTTGTGACTAATTTTGTAAATTTCAGTTTCGCCCTATTCACCCCCCCTCTAGGCGACTTTCAATTGGTATCAGAGCTCGGTGCTTCATTAGAGCCTAACCGCTCGAAGTGATGTCGGGAGATCACGCCAAGAGGGAGATGGAGACCGGCGACAAGCCCACTACAAGCCACGGGTAGACTTCATCGGAAGAGTCCCGCAACAAGGGAAAGGGGAAGGAGAAGAAACCCTCTTCCCACAAGTCGCATCGGAGTGGTGACAAAAAGAAGAAGATGGGGAAAGTGGTCTACTACGAGACCGACACTTCATCACCATCGACCTCCGGCTCCGACGCGCCGTCCGTTACTTCTAAGCGCCATGAGCGCAAGAAGTATAGTAAGATTCCCCTACGCTATCCCCGTATTTCAAAGCATACTCCTTTACTCTCCGTTCCATTAGGCAAACCACCGGTTTTTGACGGTGAAGATTATAACATGTGGAGTGATAAAATGAGGCATCATCTAACCTCACTCCACACAAGCATTTGGAATGTTGTTGAGTTTGGTGTTCAGGTACCATCCATAGGGGATGAAGACTACGACTCGGATGAAGTGGCCCAAATCCACCACTTTAACTCCCAAGCCACCACTATACTCCTCGCCTCTCTAAGTCGAGAGGAGTATAATAAGGTGCAAATGTTAAAGAGTGCGAAGGAAATTTGGGACGTACTCAAGACCGCGCACGAAGGAGACGAGGTGACAAAGATCACCAAGCGAGAGACGATCGAGGGGGAGCTCGGTCGCTTCATGCTTCACCAAGGGGAGGATCCACAAGCTATGTACAACCGCTTGAAGACCTTGGTGAACCAAGTGCGCAACCTCTGGAGCGAAAAATGGGATGACCATGAGATGGTCAAGGTTATTCTTAGATCCCTCATTTTTCTTAACCCTACGCAAGTTCAATTAATTTGAGGTGATCCTAGATACAAGCTAATGTCTCCCGAGGAGGTTATAGGAAAATTTGTGAGCTTTGAGCTAATGATTAAAGGCTCAAAGAAAATCATCGAGCAAGGCACCTCCTCAACGCCCGAAGCACAACCGGTGGCATTCAAGGCGACAGAGGAAAAGAAGGAGGAGTCTACATCAAGTAGACAACCCATCGACGCTTCCAAGCTCGACAACGAGGAAATGGCGCTCATCATCAAGAGTTTCCGCCAAATCCTCAAGCAAAGGAGGGGGAAAGATTACAAGCCCCGCTCCAAGAAAGTTTGCTACAAGTGTGGTAAGCCCGGTCACTTTATAGCAAAATGTCCTATTTCTAGTGACAGTGACAGGGGCAACGACAAGAAGGGGAGAAGAAAGGAAAAGAAGAAGTACTACAAGAAGAAGGACGGCGATGCCCATGTTTGCCGGGAGTGGGACTCGGACGAGAGCTCCACCGACTCCTCCTCCGACAAGGACGCCGCCAACATCGCCGTCACCAAGGGCCTCCTCTTCCCCAACGTCGGCCACAAGTGTCTCATGGCAAAAGATGGCAAAAAGAAGAAGGTTAAATCCAAATCCTCCACTAAATATGAGTCCTCTAGTGATGATAATGCTAGTGATGAGGAGGATAATTTGCGTACCCTTTTTGCCAACCTAAACATGCAACAAAAGGAAAAATTAAATGAATTAATTAGTGCCATCCATGAGAAGGATGAACTCTTGGACTCCCAAGAGGACTTTCTAATCAAGGAAAACAAAAAGAATGTTAAGGTTAAAAATGCTTACGCTCTAGAAGTTGAAAAATGTGAAAAATTGTCTAGTGAGCTAAGCACTTGCCATGACACTATTGCAAACCTTAGAAATGAAAATGCTAAACTTATTGCTAAGGTTGATGCTAATGTTTGTAATGTTTCAATTCCCAATCTTAGAGATGATAA
The DNA here is from genome assembly GCA_029449295.1 of Zea luxurians. NCBI lineage: Eukaryota > Viridiplantae > Streptophyta > Magnoliopsida > Poales > Poaceae > Zea > Zea luxurians. The sequence continues at coordinate 106,333,699 of JAOPSE010000003.1, read as the reverse complement.
TATTGATTTACTTGCTAAGATTGAAGAATTGAATATCTCTCTTGCTAGCCTTAGAAATGAAAATGAAAAATTGGTTGCTAAGGCTAAAGATTTTGATGTTTGCAATGTTACTATTTCTAACCTTAGAAGTGAAAATGATATATTACATGCTAAGGTTGTAGAATTAAAATCTTGCAAACCTTCTACATCTACCGTTGAGCATGTTTCCATTTGCACTAGATGTAGAGATGTTGATATTGATGCTATTCATGATCATGTGGCTTTAATTAAACAACAAAATGATCATATAGCAAAATTAGATGCTAAAATTGCCGAGCATGAACTTGAAAATGAAAATTTTAAATTTGCTCGTAGTATGCTTTATAATGGGAGACACCCTGGCATCAAGGATGGCATTGGCTTCCAAAAGGGAGACAATGTCAAACTTAATGCCCCTCCTAAGAAATTATCTAACTTTGTTAAGGGCAAGGCTCCCATGCCTCAGGATAACGAGGGTTACATTTTGTTCCCTGCCGGTTATCCCGAGAGCAAGATTAGGAGAATTCACTCTAGGAAGTCTCACTCTGGCCCTAATCATACTTATATGTATAAGGGTGAGACATCTAGCTCTAGGCAACCAACCCGTGCTAAGTTGCCTAAGAAGAAAACTCCTAATGCATCAAATGGTCATGACATTTCATTAAAAACCTTTGATGCATCTTATGTTTTGACTAATAAATCCGGCAAGGTAGCTGCCAAGTTTGTTGGGGGCAAACACAAGGGCTCCAAGACTTGTGTTTAGGTACCCAAAGTTCTTGTGTCTAATGCCAAAGGACCCAAAACCGTTTGGGTACCTAAAGTCAAGAACTAAAATTGTTTTGTAGGTTTATGCATCCGGGGGCACAAGTTGGATCATCGATAGCGGGTGCACAAACCACATGACAGGGGAGAAGAAGATGTTCTCCTCCTACGAGAAAAACCAAGATCCCCAACGAGCTATCACATTCGGGGATGGAAACCAAGGTTTGGTCAAAGGTTTGGGTAAAATAGCTATATCTCCTGACCATTCCATTTCCAATGTTTTTCTTATTGATTCATTAGATTACAATTTGCTTTTCGTATCTCAATTATGTCAAATGGCTACAACTGTCTTTTTACTGATGTAGGTGTCACTGTCTTTAGAAGAAGTGATGATTCAATAGCATTTAAGGGAGTGTTAGAGGGTCAGCTATACTTGGTAGATTTTGATAGAGCTGAACTCGACACTTGCTTAATTGCTAAGACTAACATGGGTTGGCTCTGGCACTGCCGACTAGCCCATGTTGGAATGAAGAATCTTCATAAGCTTCTAAAGGGAGAACACATTTTAGGATTAACAAATGTTCATTTTGAGAAAGACAGGATTTGTAGCGCATGCCAAGCAGGGAAGCAAGTTGGCACTCATCATCCACACAAGAACATCATGACGACTGACAGGCCACTGGAGCTCCTACACATGGATCTATTCGGCCCGATTGCTTATATAAGCATCGGCGGGAGTAAGTACTGTCTAGTTATTGTGGATGATTATTCTCGCTTCACTTGGGTGTTCTTTTTGCAGGAAAAATCACAAACCCAAGAGACTTTAAAGGGATTCTTGAGACGGGCTCAAAATGAGTTCGGCTTAAGGATCAAGAAAATTAGAAGCGACAACGGAACGGAGTTCAAGAATTCTCAAATTGAAGGCTTCCTTGAGGAGGAGGGCATTAAGCATGAGTTCTCTTCTCCCTACACGCCACAACAAAATGGTGTAGTGGAGAGGAAGAATCGAACTCTATTGGATATGGCAAGAACCATGCTTGATGAGTACAAGACGCCGGATCGGTTTTGGGCCGAGGCGGTTAACACCGCTTGTTACGCCATCAACCGGTTATATCTACACCGAATCCTCAAGAAGACATCATATGAACTCCTAACCGGTAAAAAGCCCAATATTTCATAGTTTAGAGTCTTTGGTAGCAAATGCTTTATTCTTGTTAAAAGAGGTAGAAAATCTAAATTTGCTCCTAAGACAGTAGAAGGCTTTTTACTAGGATATGATTCAAACACAAGGGCATATAGAGTCTTTAACAAGTCCTCAGGACTAGTTGAAGTTTCTTGTGACGTTGTGTTTGATGAAACTAACGGCTCTCAAGTAGAGCAAGTTGATCTTGATGAGATAGGTAATGAAGAGGCTCCATGCATCGCGCTAAGGAACATGTCCATTGGGGATGTGTGTCCTAAGGAATCCGAAGAGCCCACTCAAGCATAAGATCAACCATCCTCCTCCACGCAAGCATCTCCACCAACTCAAAATGAGGACGAGGCTCAAGTTGATGAAGGAGAAAATCAAAATGATGAGTCACCTCAAGATGACGGCAATGATCAAGGGGGAGATGCAAATGATCAAGACAAGGAGGATGAGCAAGTTGCAAGACCGCCACACCCAAGAGTCCACCAAGCAATCCAACGAGATCACCCCGTCTACACCATCCTCGGTGACATTCATAAGGGGGTAACCACTAGATCTCGTGTTGCACATTTTTGTGAGCATTACTCTTTTGTTTCCTCTATTGAGCCACACAGGGTAGAGGAAGCACTCCAAGATTCGGATTGGGTAATGGCGATGCAAGAGGAGCTCAACAACTTCACTAGGAATGAGGTATGGCATTTAGTTCCACGTCCTAACCAAAATGTTGTAGGAACCAAGTGGGTCTTCCGCAACAAACAAGATGAGCATGGTGTGGTGACTAGGAACAAAGCCCGACTTGTGGCCAAGGGATATTCACAAGTCGAAGGTTTGGATTTTGGTGAAACCTATGCACCCGTAGCTAGGCTTGAGTCCATTCGTATATTATTAGCCTATGCTACTTACCATGGCTTCAAGCTTTACCAAATGGATGTGAAGAGTGCCTTCCTCAATGGACCAATCAAGGAAGAGGTCTATGTTGAGCAACCTCCCGGCTTTGAAGACAGTGAGTACCCTAACCATGTCTATAGGCTCTCTAAGGCGCTTTATGGGCTCAAGCAAGCCCCAAGAGCATGGTATGAATGCCTAAGAGATTTCCTTATTGCTAATGGCTTCAAAGTCGGCAAGGCCGATCCTACTTTATTTACTAAAACTCTTGACAATGATTTGTTTGTATGCCAAATTTATGTTGATGATGTTATATTTGGGTCTACTAACAAATCTACATGTGAAGAATTTAGTAGGATCATGACACAGAAATTCGAGATGTCAATGATGGGGGAGTTGAAGTATTTCTTGGGATTTCAAGTAAAGCAACTTCAAGAGGACACCTTCATTAGTCAAACGAAGTATACTCAAGACATTCTAAACAAATTTGGAATGAAGGATGCCAAGCCCATCAAGACTCCTGTGGGAACCAATGGGCATCTCGACCTCGACACGGAAGGTAAATCCGTCGATCAAAAGGTATACCGGTCGATGATAGGTTCATTACTCTATTTATGTGCATCTCGACCGGACATTATGCTTTCCGTATGCATGTGTGCAAGATTCCAAGCCGACCCTAAGGAATCTCACCTTACGGCCGTAAAACGAATCTTGAGATATTTGGCTTATACTCCTAAGTTTGGGCTTTGGTACCCTCGGTGATCCACATTTGATTTAATTGGTTATTCCGATGCTGATTGGGCAGGGTGCAAAATCAATAGAAAGGGCACATCGGGGACTTGCCAGTTCTTGGGAAGATCCTTGGTGTCTTGGGCTTCAAAGAAGCAAAATTCTGTGGCTCTTTCTACCGCCGAAGCCGAGTATATTGCTGCAGGCCATTGTTGTGCGCAATTGCTTTGGATGAGGCAAACCCTTAGGGACTATGGTTACAAATTAACCAAAGTTCCTCTTCTATGTGATAATGAGAGTGCAATCCGCATGGCGGATAATCCCGTTGAGCATAGCCGCACTAAACACATAGCCATTCGGTATCATTTTCTAAGGGATCACCAACAAAAGGGGGATATCGAGATTGCATATATTAACACTAAAGATCAATTAGCCGATATCTTTACCAAGCCACTAGATGAACAAACTTTTACCAAACTTAGGCATGAGCTAAATATTCTTGATTCTAGGAATTTCTTTTGATATCTTGCTCACATAGCTCATAAATATACCTTTGATCATGTCTCTTTTATATATGCTATGACTAATGTGTTTTTAAGTGATTTTCAAACCAAGTCATAGGTGTATTGAAAGGGAATTAGAGTCTTCGGTGAAGACAAAGGCTTCCACTCCACTCTATTACTCATCCTTCACCGTCGCTCCGCATCACTCTCCACTTTGGTATAATCTTCACTCATATGTTTTATTTGCCAAAGGGGAGAAAATAGTTCGGAAAGGGCTTATATTTCACTCAAACATCCGTTTTTGGTGATTCATGCCAAAGGGGGAGAGTATTAAGCCCAAAGCAAAAGGACCGCACCACCACCAAATTTTAAAACTTATGATTTTCAAATTTAGTATCTCATTGTGTTCTAAAGGGGGAGAAAGTAGCAACTTCAAAAATTAGTATCTTAAAACCCTCTTGAACACTAAGAGGAGAATTTTATTAAAGGGAAGTTTTGTTTAGTCAAAGGAAAAAGCATTTGAAACAGAGGGAGAAAAATTTCAAATCTTGAAAATGCTTCTCAAAATCTTATTTATTTACCTTTGACTATTTTGCAAAAGGACTTTGAAAAGGATTTACAAAAAGAATTTGCAAAAACAAAACATGTGGTGCAAGCGTGGTCCAAAATGTTAAAAAAATAAAGAAACAATCCATGCATATCTAGTAAGTAATATTTATTGGCTCAATTCTAAGTAACCTTTGCACTTACATTATGCAAACTAGTTCATTTATGTACTTCTATATTTGCTTTGGTTTGTGTTGGCATCAATCACCAAAAAGGGGGAGATTGAAAGGGAATTAGGCTTACACCTATTTTCTAATTGATTTTGGTGGTTGAATTGCCCAACACAAATAATTGGACTAACTAGTTTGCTCTAGTCTATAAGTTCTACAGGTGCCAAAGGTTCACAATAAGCCAATAAAAAGACCAAGAAAAAGGGTTCAAACAAAAGAGCAAAGCGGCAACCGAAGGCACCCTGGTCTGGCGCACCGGACTGTCCGGTGCACCAGGGTACTCCAAGCTGAACTCTTCACCTTCGGAAAATTCTAGAGGCGCTCCACTATAATTCACCGGACTGTCCGGTGTACCACCAGACAGTGTCCGATGCCCCAGGGAAGAGCGACTCTGAACTCGCCAGCTTCGGGAATCCGCTCCGCTATAATTCACCGAACATGTCCGGTGCACACCGGACTGTCCGGTGAGCCAGCGGAGCAATGGCTAGTTCGCGCGCAACGGTCACCTGCAGAGGCATTTAATGCGCGCCAGAGCACGCAGAAGTCAGGCACGCGCGGGGCGGCGCACCGGACAGTCTACAGTACCTGTCCGGTGCACCACCGGACAGCCAGGCGACCCCACCAGTCAGAGCTCCAACGGTCGAACCCTAACGGCCGGGTGACGTGGCTGGCGCACCGGACTGTCCGGTGCGCCATACGATAGCAGCCTTCACCAAACGGCTAGTTTGGTGGTTGGGGCTATAAATACCCCCAACCACCCCACATTCAAGTCATCCCAAGTTTTCACACTTCTACACCTTACAAGAGCTCTAGCATTCAATTCTAGACACACCAAAGTGATCAAATCCTCTCCAATTCCACACAAAGCTTTAGTGATTAGTGAGAGAGATTTGTTGTGTTCATTTGAGCTCTTGCGTTTGGATTGCTTCTTTTCTTTCTCATTTGTTCTTGTGATCAAAACTCAATTGTAATCGAGGCAAGAGACACCAATTGTGTGGTGGTCCTTGCGGGGAAGTTTTGTTCCCGGTTGATTTGAGAAGAGAAGCTCACTCGGTCCGAGGGACCGTTTGAGAGAGGGAAAGGATTGAAATAGACCCGGCCTTTGTGGCCTCCTCAACGGGGAGTAGGTTTGCGAGAACCGAACCTCGGTAAAACAAATCCTTGCGTCTCACTTCTTCACTCACTCGCGATTTGTTTTTGCACCCTCTCTCGGACTCGTTTATATTTCTAACGCTAACCTGGCTTGTAGTTGTGATTAATTTTGTAAATTTCAGTTTCGCCCTATTCACCCCCCTCTAGGCGACTTTCAGCAGCACCAAAAACAGAATCTGAACGCTGAATTGTTTCGACGATTCCCGTTGACTCCGATGAATTTTAAGGTAGAACCAGTTGGGTTGGTTAGATAATCTCTTTATCTTTCCAACCATATCAAGTTTGTCGCAATCGGAGTCTGGATGCATCTTGGGCGTCTATTTTAGTGCAGATTGGTCCTGGACCCCGAGATGGAGTCGCAGCCGAGTCGGACTTGATCTCCTTCCTATTATGGGCGCCCTTGCTGCTCCTCCTCAACACCTTGGCCTTTCCCAAGTCTTTGCTGGTCCTCTCCAAGGTTCCTAATCATCAAAACATCCATGGCCCCAAGCGTAATCTCTTAAACACAATTGACTAGGGTAGAACGTAACTGGAGATTTAGCTGTCGTGCACGCGATCGTGTTATCGGTCCATTCATTGTATGTATAGAAGTGATGTCCTCATCAGGCGGTTTTGGTCGGAAGCTGTGAACACAGCTTGCCATGCCATAAACCGGCTCTATCTGCACCGCCTCGTCAAGAAGACTTCCTACAAACTCCTTACTGGTAACAAACCCAATGTTTCCTATTTCCGTGTATTTGGGAGCAAATGCTACATTCTTATGAAGAAAGATAGACATTCAAAATTTGCTCCCAAGGCAGTAGAAGGGTTTTTGCTAGGGTATGACTCAAATACAAAGGCATATAGGGTCTTCAACAAATCATCAGGATTAGTTGAAGTCTCTAGCGAAGTTGTATTTGATGAGACTAATGGTTCTCCAAGAGAGCAAGTTGATCTTGATGATATAGATGAAGATGAAGTTCTGACGGCCGCAATGCGCACGATGGCGATAGGTGATGTGCGACCACAAGAACTACAGGAACAAGATCAGCCATCTTCGTCGATAATAGTGTGTTCCCCAACTCAAGACGATGTACAGGTACCTCAAGAAGAGGGGCAGGATCAAGGGGAGCTCAGGAAGAACAGGTTATGGAGGAAGAAGCACCATGGGCCCCTCCAACTCAAGTTCGAGCGACGATCCAAAGACATCACCCCGTCGATTAGATTCTGGGTGACATCAGCAAGGGAGTAACTACTCGCTCATGATTTGCTAATTTTGTGAGCATTACTCGTTTGTCTCTTCTATTGAGCCTTTCAGGGTAGAAGAGGCCTTGCAGGATCCGGACTGGGTATTGGCCATGCAGGAAGAGCTCAACAACTTCAAACAGAATGAAGTCTGGAGCCTGGTTCCACGTCCAAAGCAAAACATTGTGGGAACCAAGTGGGTGTTCCACAACAAACAAGATGAGCACGGAGTGGTGACAAGAAACAAGCTCAACTTATGGCAAAAGGTTATGCCCAAGTCGCAGGTTTGGATTTTGAGGAGACTTTTGCTCCTGTTGCTAGGCTAGAGTCAATTCGGATATTATTAGCCTATGCTGCTCACCATTCTTTTAGGCTGTTCCAAATGGACGTGAAGAGTGCTTTCCTTAATAGGCCAATTAAGGAGGAGGTATACGTGGAACAACCCCCTGGCTTTGAGGATGACAGGTATCCCGACCACATGTATAAGCTCTCTAAGGCGCTATATGGACTTAAGCAAGTCCCAAGAGCATGGTATGAATGCCTTAGAGATTTTCTTATTTCTAACGCTTTCAAGGTTGGGAAAGCCAATCCCACTCTTTTCACAAAGACTTGCAATGGTGATCTTTTTGTTTGCCAAATTTATGTTGATGACATAATATTTGGTTCTACTAATCAAAAGTCTTGTGAGGAGTTTAGCAGGGTAATGATGCAAAAGTTTGAGATGTCGATGATGGGCGAGTTGACCTACTTCCTTGGATTCCAAGTGAAGCAACTCAAGGACAGCACCTTCATCTCCCAAACCAAGTACACTCAAGATCTTCTCAAGAGGTTTGGGATGAAGGACGCCAAGCCCGTGAAGACACCGATGGGAACTGACGGGCATCTTGACCTCAACAAAAGAGGTAAGTCTGTTGATCAAAAGGCATACCGATCAATGATAGGTTCACTACTTTATCTTTGTGCTAGTAGACCGGACATTATGCTTAGTGTATGCTTGTGTGCTAGTGTAACGCCCTGAATTTGGGGGTAGAATTTTTTCTTCTTTTCTCTCACCAAATTCGGGCGTTACTCTCTTTTCTCTTCTTGCTTCGCTCCTTCTTCCTAATTTCAAACCAGTATAGTGACAGGTGTCCGTGTCATGTATAAACCAAATCCTAAGTGTCATGGGTGTTGCATCATGCCGAAGCACATTTCTTTGTCTAATGTTGCGTGTTCGTCTCGTTCCGCCTCGGTTTTCAGTTTGCGATTGGAGTCTGTTTGATGGTCGTGCGTGTCGTGGGTTTTGATCCGCGAAGTGGCTCGGCCCAACCCAACCCAGCCCAGCCCGGCCCGGCCCTGCGCGCCCCTGGTGCCCCACACCCCCCATGCGCCCCCTCCTCTCCTCTCTCTCTCATTTGGATTTCCCGCGCAGCAACCTCCCTCTCCCTCTTCCACCTCTCTCTCCCCGTGGTGCCCTAGGTTTTGGAGACGGTGATCACCGGAGTTGGATCCCGAGGTGAGCTCCCCTCCCTTCCCTTCTTCTCTCTCTTCCTCTCCCTCCCCTTCTCTTCCCTGCGCGCCCCCCATTCTCTCTCCCCTGCGCGCGTCCCTGCACGGCGGCGCGCCCTGCTCCCCCCGCGGTGGCGCTCGACCCCTCCCTCTCCCCCCCGCGGCGGCGCTCGGCCCCTCCCCTCTCCCCCCGGTGGCGCGGCGCCCCCCCGCCCCCTGCTCGCGCGGCGGCGCCCCTCCCCTCCCCTGCCCTGCGGCGGCGCTCGGCCCCTCCCCTCCCCTGCCCGCGGCGGCGCGGCCCCGCCCCTCTCCCTACTCGCGGCGGCAGCCCCACCCCTCTCCCCTGCGCGTGGCGCGGCCCCCGCCCCCCTGCTCGCGCGGCGGCGCCCCCGCCACCCCTGCTCGCGCGGTGCGGCCCCCGGCGTGGCCCCGGCGCGCGGCCTTGCCCCCGGCGCGGTGGCTCGGCCCCCGGCGCGGCGTCCCCGGCCCCTGCGCGCGGCCTCGGCCCCCTGCGCGCAGCGTCCCGGCCCTCGGCGTGGCTCGCGTGGCTTTAGCGTGGCCTCGCGCTCCCCCGTTTACCCCTAACGCGTTCCCACGTGCGCAACCCCACGCGCGTGGTGATTATTCCTGGTTTTTAGTTAGTTTCAAACTCCGTTAGTTAGCGTGCTGTGTCACGCGCTTCGTCGCGCGGCGAATTTATCTAATTTCAGATTCTATGAATGTGTTGTGTCGTGCGCTTCGTCGCGCGACGATCCATTTTAATTTCAGGTTGTTTAATGTGTAACGTCGCGCGTGTATTCATGCGATGTTCCACTTTAGACTCTGTTCAGTTGACGTATGCCGTCGTGCGTTTCGTCGCACGAGGCTTAACATCTCTTTATAATTAATGCAAAGTGTCTCGTTGTGCGCTCGGTCGCGCGACGAGTCGTTGATTTCTTAATTCGATTTAGAGTGCTATTTCGCGCGTCTCGCCGCGCGACAATCCTTTTAATTTATCTTCATCTGCTTATAATGATTAGACATGAAACATGACTTTACTTTATGCTAAACGTAGTGTCTACATTAATGCCTTTCAATTGAGCGAGTGGTTTAATTCATAATAATGTAACGTGATCGTTTCTCGACTGTCTTTTCCTCTTTCTCTCTTAACCGTAATTGCGAGCCCGCGTGGAACGTCTGTTTACTTACTGCATTCTAATGTATGGTGTACTGTTCTTTTGTATTAAATATGTGGATGTATGTATGTTTGCGCTCGCATAGAGAACGATCCGGTCGGAGAGCCCGAAGAACTCGCTGGAGAAGCCCCTAAGCAGCAGTCGGTTGGTGGAGGCAAGTGTCCCTTGACCTATCTCTGTCCTATACATTCTTTAATTCACCTCCCGCATTACACATTTATACCTAAGGATTGACTAGCTTTTGTTGTCCATATCCTTGTTTACCTATTTGGGTCGGATTATTATTACTTAGTCTTATGCTATTGCTCAACTCTAATCAATGAACATGATGAGAATTATCAATGATACGCTATTTTCCCCTCTTTATTATGATGTTATACTTGTGACCTTCAAGGGGACTCGAGCGGTTTCTCGAGTGCCTCTTCGTAAGGACCTGTTCGTTGGATGACCGCCCGGGAAAACAGTGCAACCATGAGGGTGGAGTGGGACGCCCTTAGCTGAATAATTAGAGGAACCGGGGTGTAGTTTGCTTAGCCGTTGTGCCGTCAATGGGGTCAGTGTATGCGGCTCGCTCTGCCAAGGTTGATTTGTCCCTTAGGGAGGAGTGCGGTACATTTAGGAAACCTAACGGGCGGCTACAGCCCCGGGGAATCTTTGTAAAGGCTACGTAGTGATATCCTGCTGGGTCACCTTGGTAGTGATCAATGTAGAGTCATGATCTCCGGGCAGAAAGGGAATCACGGCTTGTGGGTAAAGTGCACAACCTCTGCAGAGTGTATGGAAAACTGATATATCAGCCGTGCTCGCGGTTATGAGCGGCCAAGGGAGCTCCAGAGATTAGTGGTACTTGATCAGAGATGTTCGGATTTGCAGGTGGCGATGAGATTGATGGTTTTTGGTATTGACTCTGGTAATGGTAAGTGGTATTCTTTCCATTTGGAAAGAGTACATTTGGGTTAATAACGTGGGTTAATTCTAAAACTTGGCTTTCTCTACTAGTAATAATAATTTGACCAACTAAAAGCAACTGCTTGACTTACCCCCCACATAAAGCCAGTCCACTACAGCCAAACAGGATACTTGCTGAGTATGTTGATGTGTACTCACCCTTGCTCTACACACCAAACCCCCTCCAGGTTGTTCGCATTGCAACCACTGCTCAGGAGAAGATGAAGCCATGGAAGGAGAGTTCCAGGAGTTCCAAGACTACGACGAGTTCTAGGTGTGGGTTAGCGGCAACCCCCAGTTGGCTGCCTGTGAAGGCCGCGTTTATGTACGTTTCTTTTCCGCACTTTGATTTATTGTAAAGACTATGTGGATGTCTCAGACATATGATGTAACCGACTATTATTTCCCTTTTTAATACTATTTGAGCACTATGTGATGATGTCCATGTTATGTAACTGCTGTGTACGTGAATTGCTGATCCTGGCACGTACATGGTTCGCATTCGGTTTGCCTTCTAAAACCGGGTGTGACAGCTAGATTTCAATCCGACCCCAAGGAGTGTCACCTTGTGGCCGTTAAGCGAATTCTTAGGTATTTAGTTTCTATGCCTTGCTTCAGGATCTGGTATCCAAAGGGGTCTACCTTTGACTTAATTGGATACTCAGACTCCGACTATGCCGGGTGCAAGGTTGATAGGAAGAGCACATCAGGGACGTGCCAATTTCTAGGAAGGTCCCTGGTGTCATGGAGTTCCAAGAAACAAACATCCGTTGCCCTATCCACCGCTGAGACCGAGTACGTTGCCGCAGGACAGTGTTGCGCGCAACTGCTTTGGATGAGGCAAACCCTCCGAGACTTTGGATACAATCTGAGCAAAGTCCCACTTCTATGTGACAATGAGAGTGCAATCCGCTTGGCGGATAATCCTGTTGAACACAGCCGCACTATGATGGAACCTCCCAAGTCGTTAGGCCCACCTACAGTTGTCCTTGTCCAACGGACGTCGGACAACCCTGTAGATGCTTCTAACCACTTGACAAGTTCGGTATCTGAATCTTTTCTTTGCCCAAGAGCGTTTCACCCGTCACGCAGATATTACAACACAACGGAAGTATGAGTATGCGGAAGCAGTTACAACAACTTATTTGATATTAAAGTATAGAAAGAGTAGTATTATTACAGACCAGTAAAATATAAAAGTGCTGGAGTGAATTATTACAACCCTGGGAGGCAAAACCCCCTCTCGATTAACAGTAAAAAAGTTTTTAAAGGAGGACACTTCCTCTCGAGGCTTCAGTCTTGGTTTTCTTCCTTAGGCACCACATTGGAACAAAAAGCAACAAAAATTTGCTACTTCCTCACCTACAACAACATGGGTTTGAAAACCCTGAGTACGGAGTGTACTTTCGCAAGTCTTACCCGTCAAAATAAAAGACTCTCAAGGATATGCTGGATTTGAGGGAGTCAAGGTAAGGCTTAAGCAATAATCAAAACTCTGTTTGCAAAAATGCTTACTAAGAGTGGATCCTTAAAAATTCAGTTTTATTAGCAAGTTAAGTCATTACCTGAGTCTAGAGTTACCTTAGTTCAAGCACTTGGCCTATACTAGCCATTTTCTTATCAACCCTTCTTGCTCACTGGATTGCTACGTGTAGGTCAGTGACCAAGTCTTCATGTCTGAGAAGTAACGGTGATCCGAATTGATTAATACCCAGCTGAGGATCTCCAATCACACGACATATGTAGCACTTAACCCTTGCATATGTCGACTCACCACCGGGGTTCTTAAGACCAGATCAGGTTCACGCCAACCGAGAGCACAGATACACCACCGTCCAGCCTCTTGCCACGGAGGGTACACGCTACTCTCCCCATCTCTCCACTCCCATTGCGTGTTATCTTATTTTGGTATTAGTCTGGCTGAGGCCAAGCTTACCCATGATGAGGCATGTGACTAGTTAAAGGGTCCTCGATCATCAAGCCAACATCGACAAGGTCCTTAATCGACTCAGACGGAGACACTACACTGAGACTCTCTTCTCGTGCAAGTCACCCGCCCGGTCTCAGCTTTATCATTTTAACCCAAAGTTTGGTACCTGACAGAGGTACATCTTTTCCGATGTTGAACCCATCACGGCCATGATGGATGCACCATCCAGTTTTATTTTGAAAACATCCCATCCCACTTGAAGCATTATCTTTTGTCAAAACAAATCATTTTGTTTTTCTAGAGCAAAACTAAGCATAAGAAAACCCTTTTTATAAAACAGGGGATCAAGGATAAGTAATCAAATTCTCAAGGAAGGAAATGCATCAATTTGTTTAGCACACAACTCCTACCATCTAATGCATCAAATAAGGTGGTAAAGATTTTAAAACAGCAAGGAGGTGGTAAATGCACCGGGGCTTGCCTTGTGTTATAGGTGAGTCGGGCTATGCTCCATAGATGTCAAAATAAAAGCAGTTCCCGGCCTGAGGTTCTTCAGGTGGTGGTGGTGGTGTAGCCCTTGCTTCTTCAACTTCTATCTCTTCTTCGTTTTCTATATATAACCATATATAATCATGCATGCTCATGTAATGCTGATGAAAATGCAAAGATAATAAAAGTATATTATCTAATGTCTTGAATACAATTTTCCTTCACGGATCTCTAGGAAACTAGGATTTTTGGAGTCAATAGTGAAGTTCATAGGGCAGGCATTACTAGAAGACTAGGGTTTTAGGTTCAAGGTACCAAACATGGTCCAAATTATACCAAACTTTACCTAAGGCTTTTAAATAACATTTAAAGCTTATCTAAAATGTTTGGTGATTTTTGGAAATATTAATTAATTTCTAAAATTCCAGGGATTCAGACTTTGGCTATTTTAAATACTCCATAATTCCCTATTGGGGCTAAAAATCATACTACTATTTTTCTTAAATACTATAGAAAATTAGGAACCTAGCAAAATTAGTCTTGTATTTTTAGCATTTTCTACAATTTTCTAGAAATTCTCTAACCCTGGCAGAAAAAGAAAATGGAAAAACGTGAGCAGTACTGGGCTGAGTTCAGCCCAACCGGCCCGCAGAAGGGGAAAACCTGCGCGCGCCCGCGCGTCAGTTTTGTACCGGGGCCCCTAGGGGTTTGAATAAATAGGGAAGAGTCCTATGCACTATTTACTTCAGTCGCTGACATTTACACTGAAGCCCTCCACGTTCTAATTCTTCACAACTTGAGATCCTCGACAGCGAACGACGATGAACCGCGCTCCGGCAAACTCGTACCGACTAAAATAAGCAATGGCCGGTACCCTAACTTGGCTAAGACCTAATTCAACACCTAACGAGCGTTTCCCCTCGGTCAATTGCATAGCTCGTGCTCTAAATCACCCTGTCCACGGAGACAGCGCAGACAACGGATGAACAGAAGTGTTTCTGGTGATTTAGGGCAATCTAGCTCAATCGAATGGGTCGAGGAGCATTAGGAGAACCTAAGAATGCTAAAACAGAAGAGCAGAGAGCATGAACAGACCTGGAACAAGCTAGCCACGGTGAAGACTCTTTCACGGTGGCGGAAAATAGATTTGGGGGAACTGAGCAATTCGTGGGCTCTAGTGAGTAATTGGAGGCACGAGCAGGTGGATTGGATGCTTGAATACCTAACGAAGCTGAGGGTGTGCTCAATTTATAGGCTCCGAGGGCGGTGGCTTATGAATCGGGGATGGCACGGTGGCGGTCGGAGAGAAGACGGTGTACTGAAGCAAATGATTAGTGGCTTTCACCGTGGCGAGCTCACCGGCAATCACCGGATATGCTTAACGCGACCTACTGCGACGTGGTAAGACGCCCGGGCATGTGGCGCATGGTCGGTAAGCAGCCAGCGCCGGCGAGGACCAATTTGGCTGACCGCAATCCAAGTGGGTGCGGCAAACTCCCCATAGATCGGGTCCGAGTTTATCTGGCGCCAAGATCTTTACGCGGCCGTGATTATCTCCATACCAGAGGGCACGAATCGTAGCGACGACGCGGATCACGACACAACGGTCACCGGCGGCAAGGGGCGATGTATCTGAAGATCTTCTTCAGTTCACTGTACCATGAGAACTCCAATTTAGAGCCTCTGTCCGACCAACTTGCAGGACCCATAACTCCAATTTCTGCGTGAGAACTTGCTAATCTCTCAGTAACAAAGTTGTAGCCCTATAATCTAGATTCAATCTTGCTATAGTGGTCAGACTCAAACACTCACTGGATTTTCTTCAACAGAGCTCCAAAGTTTACCCTAAGCTACTGCCAGTAAGATTTCAGATCCTGAGCTGACTGACAGCCCAACTTTGAGTCCATTTAACTCCAACTTTTACATAACACTTGTGTTTGATGACTTAAACAAAGTTATACCCCTTTAATAGCTCTATAATCTTGATGTGTTGACCTAGGGCAAATTCTTTATGAATTGGGAGATATAAAGCTCTAAAGTTGGCCCCTTTACATTGAATTTAGACTTAGTAACATATAGTTTATGGGTTGCCCATTTTACAAATAAGTCCAATTTCCATAATTTGATTTTTAAATCCACAAAGGTGTGAACCATATGATTTGAGATGCCTAAATACCTTGGCTTTTGCACTTGGGTCCAAAAGTGCACTAATTTTACACTTAGCCCCCTAGGGTTCCTATTTAGGGTTTTCCAAGGGTCTTTCTAGAATTTTTACACTTTAGGGTTTTGGTGCTACCTAAGTCCATTAAGTATGATAACTTATGATCATTTCTAAGGAGTTTTGAAGTTTTCTTTCATTTGGCCTTTGTTGACACTCCCAAGCCTATTTTAGGGTTAAGTACCCTGCTTTAGGGTTTCACCCGTGACCAGTCACATCAATACAACTTGTTTGAAATTTTTGCCTAGTGAATGCATTCTAATTGTAACAATCACATGATATGCTAATGCTCATGATGTTATGCTCAAGTTTTAGTGACAGTAACACCAGGGGTGTTACACGCACTAAGCACATAGACATCGGACATCACTTCCTGAAAGACCACCAGCAAAAGGGAGATATCAATTTGTATCACATTACCATCGAGAACCAGCTAGCTGATATCTTCACCAAGCCTTTAGACGAGAAAAGGTTTTGCAGGTTGCGTAGTGAGCTAAATGTCTTAGATTTGCGTAACTTGGATTGATCTATAGCATACATGTAGTCTATGCCTTTGATCATGTTACTTTGAGCATTTACATCATTTATTATGTATTTATGGTGCTCAAGTTGTACAAGTCATCCCCGGACCTCACAAGTCCACATGCAAATGATGCACATGTTTAGGGGGAGACAAACTACAACTTGACCTTTTTGAGACTAACTTGCTTGTCTGAGTACACTTGAAGTAGTCTTGAAGGAACATTGAAAGGGAACATGGACTTGGACGACGAAAAGACTTCCACTGCACTCTGGTATTAGTGTATTTATTTCCAAGTTCATACTTATGCTCTCATTGCCTTTTTGCTCTTATTTGACACTTTGGTGAGGCAATGGGGTTAGTGGGCCAAAAGTTATCCCGTTTTGGTGCTTAATGCCAAAGGGGGAGAAACTAAGGGAAAAGCAAATAGATCAGCCAACCACTTGTGATTTTATTTTTGAAAATAGTAAGAGTTAGAATTTGTGTTTTGTCCAAAATACTCTTATTGCAAAATTTGGTCTCTTATGGGGGAGAATTTTGATTATGGAAAAGGGGGAGTTTTTGGCACTTGATCAATCTTACTCTTGCAATATCTCTCGATTTGCCCAAACAAGTGTGTTTGACTTAGAGACAGAAAAAAGAATTTGATTTGCAAATAAAAACCAAGTGGTGGCAAAGAGTGATCCAAATATGCCAAATACTAAGTAAAAATAATCTGGTCTTCAATTTGCATTGATGTTGCACTTCTCTTGTTGCTTTTAAACGTGTTGGCATAAATCACCAAAAAGGGGGAGATTGAAAGGGAAATGTGCCCTTGGGCCATTTCTATAAGTGTTTTGGTGATTAGATGCCCAACACATATTGGTTGAGTTCTTATGTGCTAAATGAGTGAGAAGTGCAAATCAAAGAACAAGGTACGTTTCTAGACTTAGTAAATTGTTTTTGAATACTAACATGTTTATCTAAGTGCTAGAAATAGTGCCAAGAAAAGAAGATTTGAATTAGAGAAGAGTTGGCTAAGTACAACTAAAATCAACACCATCCTGGCACACCGGACAGTGTCTAGTGTCCCAGGCTGGCTCCGCGGTGAAGTGGCCGCTCTCGGGATTTAGCGCGGCGAAGTGGCTAAAAATCACCGGACTGGACTATCCGGTGGTGCACCGGACTGTCCGGTGAGTCTTCAGCGTCTACGCCCAAGTCCTTCAGCGATGAACTTGTCGCTCTCGGGAAAACCAGAAAGCGCCGTAGCTAAAAATCACCGGACTGTCCGGTGGTGCACCAGACTGTCTGGTGAGTCAGAGCCGCCCGAGCCAATGGTCGACAGCGAAATCAGTGGGCGACACGAGGCCCGCACCAACGGTCGGTTGGGCACACCGGACTGTCCGGTGTGCACCGGACACTGTCCGGTGCGCCAACGGGACCATCGACCCAACGGTCGGATGCGCTAGATAAGGAAGGGAATCGTGCACTGGACAGCTACAGGACCTGTCCGGTGGCACACCGGACTGTCCGGTGCGCCACTCGACAGAAGGCAGGAATTGCCTTCCAAGTTGATCTCCAACGGCTCCTAGCTGCCTTAGGGCTATAAAAGGGACCCCTAGGCGCATGGAGCAGTACACCAAGCTTTCAAGAAACATCCTAAGACTCCCAGACTCTGCCTCCACGCATTTGATTCGTTGTGTTAGTGATTTGAGCTCCGTTTAAGTTTCGAACTCCCTATGCTGTGTTTCGAGCTCAAGTCTTGGCTTGTGTGCGTGTGTGTGCTGCGGATTCGAATCTTGTGTGCGTTGCTTTCCCTCCCTTACTCTTGTGCTTCTTTGTGATCAATATTGTAAGGGCAAGAGGCTCCAACTTATGGAGATTCCTCGCAAACGGGAAGAATACTCAAAAGGAAAAGACCGTGGTATTCAAGTTGATCATTGGATCACTTGAAAGGGGTTGAGTGCAACCTCGTCCATTGGGACGCCACAACGTGGAAGTAGGCAAGTGTTACTTGGCCGAACCACAGGATAAAAATCGCGTGTCTCTTGTGTTGCTTTTCTCTATTATTGTTTTGTTCACAAGAGACCGCTTCATAGCAACTTGCTTAACTCACACTAACATTTCTATAATCAAGTTTGTGGCTTTTTAGTGTTTGATTTTACAAGATCACCTATTCACCCCCTCTAGGTGCTCTCAGCAACATACTCTACTGTCTCCCTTTTCATACTGTACCACCAGAATCTTTTCTTTAGGTCTTGGTTCATCTTCTCGCTGCCAGGGTGTATGAAATAAGCTGTCTCATGAGCTTCCTTGAGAATCAGTACCCGGATCGATTTGTTATCGGGAACGCACAACCTATCCTTAAACCACACCACACCTTCTGCGTCTTCACGGAAATCTTTGCCTTTCCCATCTACGATCAACTACCGAATCTCATTGATCTTCTCATCATCTTTTTGGCCCTTCCTGATGTCTTATTCTAGAGTAGGTTCCAGCTCAAATATCACTTCTTGAGTGTTGTTCAGAAATTCGAGACTCAGCCTGTCGAATTCCTTTGCTAGCTCGTACGACATTAGGTGAGCGACCAACATATTGACTTGACTCTTTCTACTCATTGCATCTGCAACAACATTTGCTTTGCCTGGGTGGCAACGTATCTCCAGCTCGTAGTCTTTGATCAACTCCAGCCATCTTCGCTACCTCATGTTCAATTTTGACTGGATGAATATGTACTTGAGATTCTTGTGATCTGTGTAGATATCACACTTCTGCCCATACAAATAGTGCCTCTAGGTCTTTAGTGCATGAACCACTGCTGCTAATTCCAAATCATGTGTGGGGTAGTTCTTCTCATGAATCTTCAATTGTCGGGACGAGTACGCCACTACTCTCCTCTCTTGCATTAACACACATCCTAGACCGGTATATGAAGCATCATAATATACTAAGAATGGATTGTGAACATCTAGTAGAATCAATACTGGTGCTGTTGTCAACTTCTTCAACGTCTCAAAGGACTCTTGGCACGCTGCGGTCCACTTGAACTCAACTTTCTTTGCCAGCAAGGCTGTCATTGGCCTAGCAATCTTGGAGAAACCTTTAATGAAATTTGAGGGGTAAATTTTTTCTTCTCCGATACTCACCAAATTCAGGCGTTACTCTCTTTTCTCTTCCCGCTTCGCTCCTTCCTCCAATTTTCAAAGCAGTATAGTTACTGGTGTCCGTATCACGTGTAAACAAAAACCTAAGTTGACATGGGTGTTGCATCATGCCAAAGCATATTTTTTTGTCTGATCTTGTGTTTAATCGCGCATCTGTCTCGCCTCGTTTCGGGTTTTTGATTCACCATTGGATTCCGATCAGTGGTCGTGTGTGTTGTGGGCTTCCGTCCCAGCCCGTGACGCAGCCCAGCCCGGCTCGACGCGTTCCCGCACGCCCCCACACCCCCATGTGTGCCCCCGCTCCCTCTCTCTCATTTGGTTTCCGGCGCAGCAACTCCCTCTCCCTCTCTTCCACCTCTCTCCCACCTCCTTGCCCTAGGTGATCTAGTGGACGGTTATCGCTAGATTTTGGATCCCAAGGTGAGCTCCCCCCCTCTCTCCCCCTCTCCCTCCCCTTTCCCCTTCCCTGTGTGGCATCCCGACCCCCTCGCGTGTGGCCTCCCTGGCCCCCTGGCGGTGCGGCCTCCCCGGCCCCGCGGCGTGGCCTCCCACCCCCCATCGCGCACGGCCTCCTGGCCCCTCGCGCGCGGCCTCCTAGCCCCCTTGCGCGCGGCCTCCCCGGCCCCCTAGCGACGTGGCCTCCCGGCCCTCCTCGCGCGCCCCCTCCCGCCCCCTCATGCGCAACCTCCCTGGCCCTCGCGACGCAGCCTCCCGGCCTCCACGCGCGCGGCCTCTCGGCCCCCCTCGCGCGTGGCCTCCCTAGCGCCCTCGCGCGCGGCCTCCTGGCCCCCCCCGGCGACGCGGCCCCTGCCCCCTGGCGGCGCGACCTCCCTGGCCGTCGGTAGCGCGACCCCCCTGCCCCCGGCAGCGCGCGGCCCCTGCCCGTGGCAGCGCGGCACCCCTGCCCCTCGCTGCAGTGCAGCCCTCGCCCCTGCCCTCGCGGCAGCGCGACCCCTCACGGCTTGCCCGGCGCGTTCCCGCACGCAGACCTAACGCGCAACGTTTAAATTTCAGTTTAAGTAATTTTAAATTTAGTTTAATTAACGTGCTGCATCACGCGATTCGTCACGTGACGATGTAGTTAAAATCCAGATTTATTAATGTGCTGGGTCGCGCTTTTCGTCGCGCGACGATTCGTTTTAAGTTTAGATTATTTAATGTGTGACGTCGCGTGATGTTTCATTTTTCT
The DNA here is from genome assembly GCA_029449295.1 of Zea luxurians. Classification (NCBI taxonomy): domain Eukaryota; kingdom Viridiplantae; phylum Streptophyta; class Magnoliopsida; order Poales; family Poaceae; genus Zea; species Zea luxurians. Next base: position 106,313,361 of record JAOPSE010000003.1, on the reverse strand, counting down.
TATTCAGTTTAAGTGTCGTATGCCGTCGAGCGCTTTGTTGTGTGACGCTTTATGTTATTTTCATATTCAATTCAAGTGTTCCATTGCGCGCTTCGTCGCACAATGATTTGTTTAATTTCAGTTTAGTCTAAGCATGACATCGCGTGCTTCGTCGCGCGCGAATCATTTTATTTTCATCTTAGTTTGTGCGTGCTACCACGCGTTTCATCGCGCGGCAACTCGCCCTAGTTTTCGGCTTTGTTCGCGTGTGCCGTCGTGCGTCTCGCCGCACGATAATCCTTTTAAATTTAGCTCGAATCGTTTATAATAATAAAACATGTAGCGTAACTTTATTTTATGTATAGCGTGATTGTCAAATTAATATGATTATGTTTAGACGAGTACTTTAATCTATAACCGCTTAACGTAATCACCATTCGATCGTAGCCTCGACCGTTGTTTTCTCCTTCTCGCTTAGTCGTAGGTGCAAGCCCTGCGCCGAGCGTCTGCTTATTTATTATATTTTACTGCGTGGTGTATTGTGCCTTTTATATTAAATTTGTGGAATGTATGTTTGAACTCGTATAGATAACAGTCAGTTGGCGGATTCCGAAGGAGTTGCAGGTGAAGACCATGAGCAGCAGCTGGTTGGTGAAGGCAAGTGTCCCTTGACCCATCTATGTCCTACCCATTTTATAATTCACTCCCCGCATTTACACAATTTATACCTAAGGGTTGACTAGCTTTTGTTTATCATGTCCTCGTTTACCTATTGTGAGTTAGGTTTTTTGGTTTAGCTTTATGCTAGTGCTTCACCCTAATCAATGAACATGATGAGATTATTTATGATATGTTGTTTTCCCCTTTTGATTATGATGATGATACTATGACATTTAAGGGGACTCGAGTGGTTTCTCGAGTGCCTCTCCGTAAGGACTGGTTCGTTGGATGACCGCCCGAGAAAACAGTGCAACCATGAGGGTGGTATGGGATGCCCTTGGCTAAGTAATTAGGGAAGTCTTATGTTGGGTGCTAGTTTTTGGTCATTGGGGGACGAAGGCATCTATTATGGCTCCTATATCCTTGCTCAGGGATCTAGGTACGGGCATCGTCCCATGGCTTTTTTTCCTGAGGGCAGAGGTATAGGTTTTGGTACGTCAGATGGTCCCTATGGCAATGGTGGCATCTGTTATGGCTCCTATAATCTCGCTCAGGAATCTAGGTACGGGTATCGTCCCACGGCTTTTTCCTGAAGGCAGAGGTATAGGTTTTGGTACGTCAGATGGTCACTATGCAATGGTCATTTCCAACATTCGCATAGTGGGGACCCTAGGGAAAGGTCACGTAGTGAAACCCTGCCTAATCACCTTGGTAGTGTTTAAGGGTTTGATCGGCCCAAGGCAAAAGGGAATCACGACTCATGGGTAAAGTGTGCAACCTCCATAGAGTGTCATGAGCGGCCAAGGGAGCTCCATTGATTAGAGACACATTGATCAGAGATGTTTTGTTCACAGGTGATGATGAGGATGATATTGGTTTGATTATGGTAATGGTTTATGGTATTCTTTCCATTTGGAAAGGATACTTTTGGGTTAACAACTTGGGTTAATGCTAAAACCTGGCTCTCTACTAGTAATAATGACCTGACCCACTAAAACCAACTGCTTGACTTTAACCCCACATAAAGCTAGTCCACTACAGCCAAACGGGATAATTGCTGAGTATGTTGATGTGTACTCACCCTTGCTTTACAAACCAAACCCCCAGGTTGTCCATGTTGCAACCACTGCTAAGGAGAAGATGAAGTCGTGGAGGAGGACTTCCAGGAGTTCTAAGAGTAAGATGAGTTCTAGGCGTCGGTTAGCGACAAACCCTCAGTCAGCTGCCTGTGAAGGCCGTGTTTATCTATGTTTCGTTTTCACACTTTGATAATTGTTATTAATTATGTGGATGTCTCGGACATCATGATGTAATTAACTATTACCCTCTTTTATGTTATTATTCGAGCACTGTGTTATGATGTCCGATTAGGTAACTGCTATGTACGTGAATTGCTGATCCTGGCACGTACATGGTTCGCATTCAGTTTGCCTTCTAAAACCGGGTGTGACATAAGTGGTATCAAAGCCGTGCTAACTGTAGGACTGCTAACCTAGAGTAGAATGGTCGTTCTAAGGACTATAGACCCCTATTCTCACCTTGACCTTGGTGTCCCTTCAAAAGTTGGTCATCTAGACCAATTCTATATTTTATTATATATAATACCTTGCTGAAAATTTTGTTTTTATTCTATTTCCTATTTTTTTTCTCTTTATGGTCTACTTGCTGGTCATACTAGTTCTGTTCTCACTCTTATGCTTACAGTGTCTTTTGTAGATGGCTTGTCTTAGACACACCGCAGGGAAGTTGGTCATTTCTTTCTTGCCTTCTCGTCTCGCGGAGCGTCCGCTTCGTCGTCCAGTGGCTGGTTAGTCTAGCCATTTGGAGAGGCTGCACCACCGCCTGCACGAGGAGCAGGAGCGTCGGCAAAAGGAGCTGGAGCAGCAAGGCTCTTCTTCCTCGCCTCAGCAGGAGGTAGAGTCTGAGGAGCTGCTCTCTTATGCCCCCCGCTGGAGGCGCCCCCTGCACCACCACTGGGCGTCCCGACCGCTAGAGTAGCTGTTGGAGGAGACCTTGATGACGGAGGCAACGATAGCAGGACCACTGGGCGTCACCTCAGCGTGGACACCATGCCTACGACAACCCTGACTGCAGAACCAGGATAAATTTAGAACCATAGATCATCAGCGTTGAATCATATAATTAATGTTTAAAATAGAAGTCTTAGCCTTAGTCTTACTCTCAGTTAGTCTTAGTTAGGCAGGGTAGTTTGCTTATCCTGTGTTTTTATATTTGTCCTGATGAACTATGATGGATTTGGATCTTTGTAATGACTGTCGCCAGAGTGTGGGTACCCCCTACACTTCGGTTTGCCTGATAATGTTGATAAATATAGTTACCTAGTTGGGAAGCCTTTTTATTCTACTTTCCTCTTTATCTGAGAAGTTGTGTTTGCCTGTGTTGGGAGTCAGTGAAGATGCTTATCTATTCAGTATTATGGAAGAATTCTATACTCTTTTCTTATGCTACAAGATTTGCAAGATCAGTTTTGATGTGTGATTGCATTCCACAGATGTCAGATAAAAGGCACAGAGGAGGAAGGCGTGCTCAGCAGGAGCAGCAAGCACCGCAAGATGAGGCACCTCAGCAGCAGTTGCCACCACCTCCCTCGATGACAATAGAACAGATGTTTCTAATGCAGACTTAGGCAGTCCAAGCTATTGGTCAGACTCTGGCCACCATGCAACAACCGCAGTAGCAACAACCCCCACCTCAACCTCAAATGCGTTAGATGCCTAGAGATAAGCGTCCTGAATTCATGAGAGGTCATCCCCCAGTGTTCGCTCACTCTGCTGACCCCATGGATGCTGAAGATTGGCTACGTACTGTAGAGAGGGAGTTGCACACCGCTCAGTGTGACGATAGAGAGAGTTTTGTATGGTCTCCATCTGTTGAGAGGAGCAGCTAAGTCTTGGTGGGAGTCCTACCTCGCCACCCACGCTAATCCCGACACCATCACCTATGAGGAATTCAGAGATAATTTCCGTTAGTATCATGTTCCAGCAGGTCTAATGACAGTGAAGAAAGAGGAATTTCTGGCGCTCAACCAAGGGCCCATGACAGTCAATGAGTACAGAGACAAGTTTATGCGGCTGTCTCGCTATGCTCCTAAAGATGTCAACACAGATGCCAAGAGGCAGTATCGTTTCTTGAGAGGCTTAGTTGATCCCCTGCATTATCAGCTGATGAACCATACCTTCCCCACATTTCAGCACCTGATCGATAGAGCAATCATGGCAGAGAAGAAGCGCAAGGAGATGGAGGATCGCAAGCATAAGATTAGTGGATCTCAGCCTGAGAGCAGCAATCACCCCTGTTTCTCACACAACCCACCTCAGCAGTTCAAGCAGAATCAGCGCTCGCCTCAGCAGTAGTTTTAGAGGCAGTACCCTCAGCATCAGCAGCAGAATTGCCAGAACAATCAGTCAGGAGGAAGTCAGTTCCAGAGGTAGAATCAGCAGGCACCTCGTCTTCCTGCTCCAGCAACCAACCAGAGCAGTCAAGCAGCCCCAGCACAAGGAGGAGGGCGAGCATGTTTCAATTGTGGAGAACAAGGTCATTAGGATATGCATTTACCAAAGAAGGCAGCTCAACAGCAGTCAGGCCCTAGTGCCCCAGCAAAGCAGAATGTGTCTCAGCTAGGAGCAGGCAATCGCGCCCAGGCACGTTACAACCATGGGAGACTAAACCATTTGGAGGCTGAAGCAATTTAGAAAACACCAGGCATGATAGTATGTATGTTTCCAGTCGATTCCCATATTGCAGAAGTGTTATTTGATACTGGAGCAACACATTCATTGATTACTGCAACATGGGTAGAAGTGCATAACCTTCCAATAACTACCATGTCAACACCCATTCAAATTGATTCAACCAGTGGTAAAGTTCGAGCCAATAGTGTTTGCTTGAATGTAAGTGTGGAAATAAGGGGGATAGAGTTTCCCGCTAACCTCATAGTAATGGGTACTAAGGGAATAGATGTTATCCTAGGGATAAATTGGCTAGGTAAGTACCAGGCAGTTATCAACTGTGATAAGAGGACAATTAAGTTGGTGTCTCCACTAGGAGAAGAAGTGGTGACTGATCTAGTCTCGCCTGAGCCAAGGAAAGGAGGTTGTCATCAGATGGCTATTGATAGCAAGAAGGCAGATCCACTCAAGACTATCAAGGTTGTGTCAGAGTTTCCGGACGTGTTCCCGAAAGATTTACCAGGTATGCCACCTAAGGCGAAAGTTGAGTTTGCCATAGAGCTTCTTCCTGGAACCGCCCCCATTTCTAAAAGAGCCTATAGGGTATCTGGACCAGAGTTGGTTGAGCTCAAGAAGCAAATAGATGAGCTGTCAGAGAAAGGTTACATCAGACCAAGTACCTCACCTTGGGCCGCCCCTGTCCTATTCGTGGAGAAGAAGGATGGCACTAGGAGGATGTGCATTGATTACCGAGCCCTGAAAGAAATCACAATCAAGAACAAGTACCCCTTGCCCAAAATAGAAGATCTGTTTGACCAACTGAGAAGAGCCAGCGTGTTTTCAAAGATAGTTCTGAGGTCAGGTTATCATCAGCTCAGGATCCGACCTTCAGACATCCCGAAGACAGCATTCATTACCAAGTATGGCTATATGAGTTCATCGTTATGTCTTTTGGCCTGACGAATGCATCAGTCTTCTTCATGAATCTGATGAACAGTGTATTCATGGATTATCTTGACAAGTTTGTGGTGGTATTTATTGATGACATTGTCATATATTCTCAAAGTGAGGAGGATCATGTGGATCATTTGAAGATGGTATTGCAGAGATTGTGAGAGCACCAGCTGTATGCAAAGTTGAGCAAGTGTGAGTTCTGGATTGATGAAGTCCTGTTCTTAGGTCACATAATAAACAAAGATGGATTGGTCGTGGATCCGAAGAAAGTGGCAGACATTCTGAACTGAGCGCCAACAGATGCTCGAGGAATCAAGAGCTTCATTGGAATGGTCAGATATTATCGACAATTCATTGAAGGATTTTCGAAGATCACAAAACCGATGATAGCTTTGCTAGGCAACAAAGTTGAGCTCAAGTGAACCTAGAAGTGCCAAGAAGCCTTTGAAGCGCTGAAAGAGAAGTTGACTACAGTGCCTGTCTTAGTCTTGGCTGATGTGCACAAGCCCTTCTCAGTGTATTACGACGCTTGTTACATTGGCTTGGGATGTGTATTGATCCAAGAGGGAAGAGTTGTGGCTTAGTCATCCCGGCAGCTGAAGGTTCATGAGAAGAATTATCCAATCCATGATCTAGAGTTAGCAGCAGTGGTTCATGCACTGAAGACATGGAGGCATTATCTGTACGGGCAAAAGTGTGATGTTTATACAAACCATAAGAGTCTGAAGTACATATTCACCCAGTCGGAGCTGAATATGAGATAACGAAGGTGGTTAGAATTGATCAAAGACTATGAATTGGAAATTCACTACCATCCAGGCAAAGCGAACGTGGTGGCAGATGCTTTAAGCAGGAAAAGTCAAGTCAATATGATGGTCGCTCACCCAATGCCTTATGAGTTGGCCAAAGTATTTGATAGGTTGAGTCTCGGATTTCTGAATAACATGCGAGGAGTAACAGTCGAGTTAGAACCCACCTTAGAGCGGGAAATCAAAGAAGCACAGAAGAATGATGAGAAGATCGATGAAATCTGGCAACTGATTCTAGAAGGAAGAGGCAAAGATTTTCGGGAAGATGCAGAAGGTGTGGTATGGTTCAAGGACCACTTGTGTGTTCCCAATGTCCAGTCCATTCGGGAGTTGATCCTCAAGGAAGCCCATGAGACAGCTTATTCCATACACCCTGGAAGTGAGAAGATGTATCAGGATCTGAAGAAGAAATTCTGGTGGTACGGAATGAAAAGGGAAATCACAGAGCACGTGGCTATGTATGATAGTTGTCGACGGATCAAGGCGAAGCATCAGAAGCCAGCTGGGTTGTTGCAGCCGTTGCGAATTCCTTAGTGGAAATGGGATGAAATTGGGATGGATTTCATAGTCGGATTGCCTCGTACTCGAGCCGGCTACGATTCCATTTGGGTAGTGGTGGACCGCTTAACCAAGTCAGCCCACTTCATACCTGTCAAGACTAGCTACAGCAGTGCAATACTGGCAGAGCTGTACATGTCTCGGATCGTTTGTCTTCATGGTGTGCCAAAGAGGATAGTGTCAGACAAAGGAACACAGTTCATCTCTCATTTCTGGTAACAGTTGCAGGAAGCTTTGGGTACGCATTTAAACTTCAGTTCAGCTTATCATTCATAGACAGACGGTCACACTGAAAGAACTAATCAAATCCTCGAAGATATGTTGAGAGCCTATGCGTTGCAAGATCAGTCTGGATGGGACAAGAGGTTACCTTATGCAGAATTCTCCTATAACAACAGTTACCAGGCTAGCTTGAAGTTGTCACCATTTCAGGCACTTTATGGGAGGAGTTGTAGAACTCCGTTGGAATGGGATCAGCCTGGAGAAAAGCAAGTGTTTGGGCCAGACATTTTGCTCGAAGCTGAAGAAAACATCAAGATGGTTCGAGAGAATCTAAAGATAGCGTAATCGAGGCAGCGAAGTTATGCAGGCACGAGAAGGAGAGAGCTGACTTTCGAAGTTGGAGATTTTGTCTAGCTGAAGGTATCACCTATCATAGGAGTCAGAAGATTTGGAGTCAAAGGCAAGCTAGCGCCCCGATATGTTGGTCCGTATTAGATTCTCGCGAAGCGTGGAGAGGTGGAATATCAGCTCAGTTTACCAGAAGATTTGTCAGCGGTGCATGATGTCTTTCATGTGTCTCAGTTGAAGAAGTGTCTGCATGTGCTAGAAGAGCAGTTGCCAGTGGAAGGTCTAGAAGTCCAAGAAGACTTGACCTACATAGAGAAGCCAATGTAGATTCTTGAGACTACAGATAGGGTCACCCGGAGGAACACTACCAGAATGTGCAAAGTCAGATGGGGTCACCACTCTAAGGAAGAAGCAACCTAGAGCGTGAAGATGATCTGATGGCCAAGTATCCTAAACTCTTTGCTGGCCAACCTTGAATCTCGAGAGCGAGATTCTTTTAAGGGGGATAGGTTTGTAACGCCCTGAATTTGAGGGGTAAAATTTTTCTTTTCTGATACTCACCAAATTCACGCGTTACTCTCTTTTCTCTTCCTGCTTCGCTCCTTCCTCCAATTTTGAAAGCAGTATAGTGACTGGTGTCTGTATCACGTGTAAATAAAAACCTAAGTTGACATGGGTGTTGCATCATGCCGAAGCATATTTTTTGTCTGATGTTGTGTTTAATCGCGCATCCGTCTCGCCTCGTTTCGGGTTTTTGATTCACCATTAGATTCCGATCAGTGGTCGTGTGTGTTGTGGGCTTCTGTCCCGACCTGAGACCCGGCCCAGCTCAGCCCGACATGTTCTCGCGTGCCCCTAGCACCCCCACACCCCTCATGCGCGTGCCCCTCCTCTCCCTCTCTCTCATTTGGTTTCCCACGAAGCAACTCCCTCTCCCTCTCCTCCACCTCTCTCCCGCCTCCTTGCCCTAGGTGATCCGGTGGACGGTTATCACCGAATTTTAGATCATAAGGTGAGCTCCCTCTCCGTCTCTCTCTCCCTCTCCCTCCCTTTCCCCTTCCCTGCGTGACCTCCTGCCCCCCTCGCGTGCGGCCTCCCCGGCCCCCTGGCGATGCGGCCTCCTGGCCCCGCGAAGCGGCCTCCCGCCCCACTCACGCGCGGCCTCCTGGCCCCTCGCGCGTGGCCTCCCACCCACCCACCCACGCGTGCAGCCTCCCCGGCCCCCTGGCGGCGCGACCTCCTTGCCCCGCGGCGTGGCCTCCCGGCCACCCCTCGCACACGGCCTCCTCGGCCCCCTTGCGGTGCGGCCTCCCCGGCCCCCTCGCGCGAGGCCTCCTGGACCCTCGCGTGCGGCCTCCCTAGCGCCCTCGCGCGCGGCCTCCCGGCCCCGGCGCGCAGCCCCTAGCCCCGGCGCATGGCCTCCCTACCCCCCTCCCCCGCAGCACGGCCTCCCGACCCCTCGCGCGCGGCCTCCCTGGCCCCCGGTAGCGCGACCCCCTGCCCCCGGCAGCGCGCAGCCCATGCCCGTGGTGGTGCGGTGCCCCTGCCCCTCGCCGCAGCGCGGCCCCTTGTGGCTCGCCTGGCGCGTTCCCACGCGCACAGCCCTAGCGCACGGCATTTAAATTTCAGTTTAAGTAATTTTAAATTTAGTTTAATTAGTGCTGCGCCGCGTGCTTCATCGTGCGACGATGTAGTTAAAATCTAGATTTATTATTGTGCTTGGTCGCGCGCTTCGTCGTGCGACGATTCGTTATCAGTTTAGATTATTTAATGTGTGATGTCGCGCGTTTAGTCGCGTGACGTTTTGTTTTTCTTATTCAGTTTAAGTGACATATGCCGTCTAGTGCTTCGTCGTGCGACGGTTTACGTTATTTTCATATTCAATTCAAGTGTTTCGTTGCGCGCTTCGTCGCACAACTATTTGTTTAGTTTTAGTTTCGTCTAAGCGTGACGTAGCACGCTTCGTCGCGCGACAACTCATTTTATTTTTAGCTTAGTTCGTGTGTGCTGCCACATGTTTCGTCGTGTGGCAACTCGCCCCAGTTTTTGGCTTAGTTCGCGTGTACCGTCGTGCCTCTCACCGCACGATAATCCTTTTAAATTTACCTTAAAACGTTTATAATAATTAAACTTGTAGCATAACTTTATTTTATGTATAGCGTGATTGTCAAATTAATATGATTATGTTTAGACGAGTACTTTAGTCTACAACCACTTAACGTAATCACCATTCGACCGTAGCCTTGACCGTTGTTTTCTCTTTCTCGCTTAGTCGTAGGTGCGAGCCCTGTGTCGAGCGTCTGCTTATTTATTATATTTTACTGCATGGTGTATTGTTCCTTTTATATTAAATTTGTGGAATATATGTTTGAACTCGTATAGATAACGGTCAGTTGACGGAGTTCGAAGGAGTAGTAGGTGAAGACCTTGAGCAGCAGTTGGTTGGTGAAGGCAAGTGTCCCTTGACCCATCTATGTCCTACCCATTTTATAATTCACTCCCCGCATTTACACAATTTATACCTAATGGTTGACTAGCTTTTGTTTATCATGTCCTTGTTTACCTATGTGGGTTGGGTTATTTTGGTTTAGCTTTATGCTAGTGCTTCACCCTAATCAATGAACATGATGAGATTATTTATGATACACTGTTTTTCTTTTTTGATTATGATGATGATACTGTGACATTTAAGGGGACTCGAACGGTTTCTCGAGTGCCTCTCTGGAAGGACTGGATCATTGGATGACCGCCCGGGAAAATAGTGCAACCATGAGGGTGGTATGGGATGCCCTTGGCCAAGTAATTAGAGAAGTCTTATGTTGGGTGCTGGTTTTGGTCATTGGGAGATGGAGGCATCTGTTATGGCTCCTATATCCTCGCTCAGGGATCTAGGTACGGGCATCGTCCCATGGCTTTTTCCTGAGGGCAGAGGTATAGGTTTTGGTACGTCAGATGGTCTCTATGGCAATGGTGGCATCTGTTATGGCTCCTATAATCTCGCTCAGGAATCTAGGTACGGGTATCGTCCCACGACTTTTTCCTGAGGGCGGATGTGGCAGAACCTCCAAGTTATTGGGCCCACATGCACCTGTCCTTGTCCCAAAGACCTCAGACGGCTATGCATGTGCACCAGATAACTTAATAGGATCTATCCGATTGCCCCAAGGACATCGGATAAACCACTTGTTGGAACTTGCTCTCAGTTGTAAGGGGATCCAACAAGGGTGAACAGTGATGTCAACAGGGCACTCGCGCTAGATGGCAAAAGCTCTGTTAATCTGGCCTCTCACGGGCACTGTGCAGGGGTATTTATAGGTACCTGAGTGCGCAGCACCTTGAGCTAAGGACGCATGTGCCCTCAGCTACCTAGGTTATCCCTAGAATATTCCCATAAAGCGGGGTTACAGACCGTAATTACAGGAATGCTTTTACAGATTAGGCCCGTAACACACGGCAGCCAAGCGGGGCCTGTTACAATGGGTCGGATTGCACGTGGGCCTCTGAGCTGGACGAGGCCGCACCATGGGATGCCCTTCGTCGCCAGTCTTCGTCTGGTGCAGAAGAAGCGAAGGGTGTCCCTGCCTGTTTTGTTTCTGTTAGTTCAGCTGCTGCAGCGAAGGCTTCGAGCGAAGGGTGGCGCCTTTGCCTTCGCCCCAACATTTGCCCTCCGAGGGACCAGTTCGACAAAGTCACCTGGTGCCGAAGACGTCGTTAGATGGCGGAGACGCTGCCCTCGCTCGAAGTGGTTCCGCGGGGGGTTTTGATATGACCGTTGATTGACGGCGTACTGTTGGATTGCGGGTTTCCCGAAGCGCCGCGCCCTGTTGGATTGCGGGTTTCCCGAAGAGCCGCGCCCTGTCTATAAAAGGGGGCGGGGGTCGGCACTTTTTGAACTTCACCTTCCGCGCTCCGCGAAAACCCTAGCCGCCCTTTCCGCCGTCTTGCTGCTCGTCTGCCCGCCGTGCTCTTGTTCGCCGGAGATCTGGCTCGAGTGAAGCAGACCGCCCGCCGCCGCCGACGGTACGTAGCGATGCCGTCCTCGTCTTCTTCCGCTGCCGCTACACCGCCGGCCGTTCCCTCACCGCCGGCCGCCGCCTCGTCTGAGGAGACGCTGAGTAGTTTAATGGCGGAGGAGTTGCGCGCCGGCGATTCTGTTGATTTTGGCGTATCGCGGATGTCGTCGGCCCGCGTGCAAGATATGCAGCGGTTGGGTTACTTCGGCGGCGGAGTTGGTCGAGTCCCGGGGACGGAGGAAGTCCCCGAGCCAGAGGGCGAGTTGGTCGTTTTCGAGGCGTTCTTCGCCGCCGGACTCCGCTTGCCTGCGCACCGATTTGTTGGCGAAGTCCTGCGCAGGTTCAACGTTCAAATACATCAGCTGACACCGAATGCCATAGTGGCTCTGTCGAAGTATGTCTGGGCGACGGCTTCGTACGGCGGACAGCCATCGGTGGAAGTTTTTGCGAAGTATTATTGTTTGCATTGGCAGAAGAGGATGATTGGGGGCGAAGTTGCTCAGTTTGGATCCTGCACATTCACGCCGAAGACCGGCAAAACCACGATGCAGGTAGTCGAGTTGGTTCCTTGCGCCCGCAACAAGTGGGGCAACTGGAATGAATTTTGGTTTTACGTCGCTGAGGGTACCGTCGAAGGCCATGAGGGACTCCCCGTGTCCGCGATGTGTTCTCATTTTTACTCAGCGTACCCGCCCTTTGAAGTGGAGGAGGAGGATGAGGACGAAGGGGCTCTTCGGTGCGCCGCCGGCCTGAGCAGTGGGCGCGACTTGGTTGAAGAATTTGTGGCGTACGGGGTGTGGCCATTGGCGCATGGCTGGGCGTTGGGCGAAGTATGCCCTCGCCAGATGCCTTTTCATGGTGGAAGGGTGGTGCGGAGTCCCGCCTTCGCCCTGAAACTGCAAAACCGCGATCCGGACGCCGTTGTGCGTGAGGCGGAGGATGGGGCGGTGCGGCTTGTTGGACGCTACGTGCCGAGGACAGAGGGCCAGCGCAGCTGGGATATCCGTGGGTCGAATGACCGCTTGAACAGGGTTTTTGAATTAAATCAATTGCCATATGACGGCTACCCTGGTCAAGACGATGTGGACCGCCGTGGGAAGAAACCGGCGGTGGAGACCGGAGACGACCCTGAGCCGGCGGCCGCCCCATCCTCTAAAAAGAGAAAATTAGGTACTGCTATGGGAGGACTTGGGGCTTCTGATCGTTTTGCTAGAGAGTTGATGAGGACGTGCGCGGCCCCGGGGGAAAGGATGTCTTCGCCCGAGCTCCGGGAGTCTTCGGCTCGGATGCTGAGGGTTATCGGGGGTTGTTGGCCTAGGAATGTTCCTGTCCCCCGCGCGGCTGGCGAGGATTTTTTTACATCTCGCATGGTTCGTGAATGGAGGGTATTTCCTTACGGGCGGAATATTGCTGCTGTTGTGTCAGCAGTGATGGACAAGGATCGCCAGGGAGCTGCACAAAAGTGCCAGGCGGCTGTCAGGCTCGTTGAAGCCAGGCCGAAGAGGCAGCGGGGGGCTGCGAAGGCTGCGGCCCCCGGCGGAGGCCGGCCGCCGCTGGCAGCGAAGTCGGGCGTCCCTGCATCTAGCAAGGCGCCGGAGGCAGCGGCAGGCGCCGGAGGCACGAAGTCGGCGAAGGCGGTGCCGCCGTCCAGCGGAGTGGCGGAGGTCACGAAGGCGGCCCGAGCGTTGCCGTTGGCGGGCAAACGTGTCGCCGACTTCGCCACCGATATTAGTGTGGACGACTATCTCGGTGGTAAGTCGTTGGCTTTATTATTTTTTTTATTGGTTCGTTGGTACGTTGCAGGGTTGGGCGAAGGCCAACTTGCTATGGTTGCGCCTGGCGCGGCGACCACGACGGCCGCCGCAGTGCCGAAGGCGAAGGGCGGGGCTCTTAGCGCCGGAGGCGAGGCGTCGGCCCTCGCGGTTGTCATGGATGAGGCGGGCGCTGCGTCCCGCCGGCTGACGGAGGTGACGGAGGCGCTACGTCAGGTCCGCTGAGTTGGACTTCGCCCCCCCCCTTTTTTTCCGGCTTGCTGGGGCCGCGGTCTTACGATTGCTCTGCAGGTGGCGGACTTCGCCAGCCGCACTGCGTCGGGGGCCCTCACGGCAGCTGTGGCTGCCGAAGTCGAAAGACTTCGGACACAACATGCTGACGCCGTCCGTGAAAAATCGGCCGCCGACAGCAAGTGTCGCAAGCTGGCGGACAAGGTGGCCACACTGGAGGACGAGAAGGCCGCCCTCCGGCGCCAGCTGGCGGGGGAAAGGAGGGAGACCAACAAGGCCCTTGTCAAGGCGCAGGCTGCGCAGGCGGAGGCCAACCTGGCACGGGCGGAGGGCAATCTTGCCAGGGAGCGCGCCGAGCAGCTGCAGGAGCGGCTCATCGCCCTGGAGAGCCGCGTGAAGGGGGCCGAGGCCGCGACACGAGCGGAGGTAGAGCGGACGCGCCAACTGCTTGTAGATACATACCGTGGCCTGGGCGCGGGGACCGGTGAATTCGAAGTGCCGGACCGAGAGCCCGGACTTCGGTGCCTGGAGTGGGTACAGGAGGAGTTGCAGGCGCTCCCCACTGTCGTGGAGGGGTTTATGGCGTATGCCTCCCTGGTCACCTGCGAGGGGGCGATGAACGCGCTCTCCCGCGAAGGGTGCCGGCACTTCGAGGTCTTCGACCAAGTCGAAGAAGATTTTGAGCAAGATATCTTCAAGGTTGAGGACCCCGTAGTGAAGGAATCCGCCGGAGCTATTTTCGACCGGCTGTGGGGTCCACACGGTCGCGAGGTGGTCAGGGAGCGCGCCGAGACGGCGAGGGCTCAGGTAACGTTTTCGCTTTTTTGGTATCTGTTGGACGTGGGCTGTGTGTGTTTGATGAATTTTGTGTGTTTTGGCTTAGGCGGCGCGTGGCGAGAGGGTCGACGACTTCAGGGCGCTGAACAGCATGCTGACTGACCCGGAGTCGACCCCGGCGGAGGCCGTGTCTGGGGTCGCCCTGGAGCCGACCCCGGACGCATCCGCTGCGGCCGGCGAAGACCTGCCCCCAGAGGTCGCCGAAGGCGCGCCTGATGCTTCTGCAGCTGCAGCGCCGAGTGCTGAAGATTCCGCAGCGGTAGCGGCGGAGGTAACAGCGGAAGCAACGGCGGAGCCAACGGCGGAGGCTCCCGCAGCGTCAGGGCCGTCGCAGGTGGCGTAGTGGGTGTAGAGGGTTGGCGAAATTTGTACATGTTACTGAATTTTGGTTGCTGCGCAGGTTCAAGATTTTGGGCCTGCGCACACAACCGCTGCTACTAAATTTTTGGCGGCTTCGACCGCGGAAGATGGTAATGAATGTGGTGGGTCTGCATCTGAGTTTTTTGATTGTGCTGACTCCGGGAGCTCGATTGAGTGGACTGAGGAGTCGTCGGAGGACTTGGACTACTTCGCGGCCTTGGATGTGGCTGCGGCGGAGGCTTCGCCGCACGCCGCGGACGCAGGAGATGTGCCAGGTCCTAGCACCGGGCGACGGCGACGAAGGGCAGTTGCGAAACGTAGAGTTAGTGGGGCGGAGGGGGCTCGGTTTTGTGTGAGTGGGGCTGGCCGGCAGGAACTGTTGTCTTTGCCGGCCGCCGAGAATACAGGTGAAGGGGAACTGCGAAGTCTTTTTGCGGGTGAGGAGCTTAGGATAATGTTATTTAATTATAGGGAGATGGGAATTATTCCTAAGGTTGAGCCGATGTAGAGTATGGTGCCCTCGCTTGTATATGTAGAGGCTTGTATGATGAAATTGTGTGCCCTCGCCTGCATATGTGTGCGAAGGCGTTGTGTACTTTGTCTGGTTTGTGTTGTTGTGCTGTGTTGGTGTGATTAAAGTTGGTCTTGGCGTGGACGGTTTGATGTTGTCGTTTCTGCCTTTGTTGTGCTAGTCCGGTTGCACCCTTAGGTGTCTTCTGTGCGGACAGTCTTCGCGATAGACTTCGATTTTTTCGCACTTGTTGTGCTAGTCCGGCTGTACATTGGGCGACTTCTGCGCGGATAGTCTTCGTGATAGACTTCGATTTTTTCGCACTTGTTGTGCTAATCCGGCTGCACCCTTAGGCGACTTCTGCGCGGATAGTCTTCGCGATAGACTTCCATTTTTTGCACTTGTTGTGCTAATCCGGCTGCACCCTTAGGCGACTTCTGCGCGGATAGTCTTCGCGATAGACTTCGATTTTTTCGCACTTGTTGTGCTAATCCGGCTGCACCCTTAGGCGACTTCTGCGCGGATAGTCTTCGTGATAGACTTCAATTTTTTCGCACTTGTTGTGCTAATCCGGCTGCACCCTTAGGCGACTTCTGCGCGGATAGTCTTCGCGATAGACTTCCATTTTTTCGCACTTGTTGTGCTAATCCGGCTGCACCCTTAGGCGACTTCTGCGCGGATAGTCTTCGCGATAGACTTCGATTTTTTTGCACTTGTTGTGCTAATCCGGCTGCACCCTTAGGCGACTTCGGCGCGGATATGTCGCACGCGAGGGTGGCTAGCGCTTAGCCTCGCGGTGACCTCGTGTTGGTCGAATGTCGAAGACCGTCGTCGCGGTCTTTTTCGACGCATGTCTTTGCGGGGGATTTTTCACACATATGTTACATGGCTCCGCCTCGTTAAAAACCTCACCCCCTGGGAGGAAAAGAGTGCGGGCCGGTACAAGATTGTTTTTGCGAATTACAAGGGCGAAGATAGCCCTGAGGAATCAAACAAAAAATTTGCGGAGGTTGTCGATGTTCCAGGAGTGCTCCAGGTCCTCGTCGTTTGGCGTTGTGAGTCTGTAAGCGTTGGGGGAAGCTTTTGTCTTGACTATGAAGGGGCCCTCCCACCTGGGCTCCAGCTTGCCCTTGGACTCCGTCCGAGCTGTTCGAACGAGTACGAGGTCCCCCTCGCTGAACTCCCTCGGGATGACTGAGTGGTCGCGCCATGCTTTGGTCTGGGCTTGGTATTTGTTCAGGGCCTGTAGGGCGAAGACTCGGTCTCCGTCGATGAGATCCTTCGAAGTTGGCTCGTCCACATCAGGGACGGCTGACGGAACTGTTCGCGGGGACCCGTGCTTTATTTCTTGCGGGGTCATGGCCTCCGATCCGTATAGAAGGCGGAAGGGAGTAAACCCGGTCGCCCTGCACTCAGTCGTGTTTAGTGCCCAAACTGCCTCAGGTAACAAATCGGTCCATCTGCCCTTTTTTTCATCAAGGAGCATTTTCTTGATAGCTGTGAAGATTTTCCCGTTGGCGCGCTCCACGACCCCGTTGGACTGCGGATGATAGACTGAGGCGAAGGCGAGCTTGGTGCCAATGGAGAAACAAAAATCCTTGAAGTCTTGGTTGTCAAACTGCTTGCCGTTGTCGACTGTTAGTTCGGACGGTACTCCGAAGCGGCAAACGATGTTCTGCCAGAAGAATTTTTGGGCAGTCTTTGATGTTATTGTAGAAACAGCCCGCGCCTCGATCCATTTGGTGAAGTACTCGACCGCGACGAATGCGAACTTAAGGTTCCCCTGAGCGGTGGGCAGGGGTCCGACAATGTCGAGGCCCCAGCGCTGGAGAGGCCATGTATGGGCGATCAGCTTTGTATACTGCGAGGGGCCGCCTGACCGAGGAGAAAACTTCTGGCAGGCTTCGCAGGACCGTGTGACCCGATTTGCGGCGCAGATCATTGCGGGCCAGTAAAAGCCCTGGCGAATCACCTTAGCAGCTAGGGCCCTCGGCCCTGCGTGTGATCCGCACGTGCCACTATGGACTTCACGTAGAATCTGCATGCCTTCGGCTTCGGTGACGCACTTAAGCATTGGCTGACTGACCCCTTTTTTTGTAGAGTTGGCCTTCGATCAGTGCGAAGTCTCGGCTTCGATGTCTGAGACGCTTGGCCTCACTGATGTCGGCTGGATGATAATACCCCTGCAGGAACAGGGTTATGGGTGCCCGCCAGTCTTCGGTCATGATAAGGTTGACTGTGCGGTGGCCCTCGCTGTCATTGGTTATTTGGAGCCCTTCGGGGCTCCGGACTGCTGGCGTGCCGATGACATGAAAGAATACGTCGGAGGGCAGAGTTTCGCCCCTGGCGGCGGCCTTGGCCAATGCGTCGGCCTCCTCATTCTTGGCCCGATCCACATGCTGCAAGGTGAACCCCTTGAACTGCCTCTCGAGACTTCGGATAGCCGCGAGGTACTGCATGAGGGCGGGGTCCTTGGCTGCATAGTCTTTCTCGACTTGGCCGACAACTACCTTGGAGTCTGTTTTGATGATGCAGGTAGTGACTCCGAGGGCCCTTAGCTTGCGGAGGCCGAGGATGACTGCTTCGTATTCTGCTATATTATTTGTGCATCTGTCGGATTCCAGATTGAAGCTGAGTCGTGCTGCATATCTGTGCTTCACCCCGACTGGTGAGGTGATGACTGCAGCGACGCCTGCCCCCGCATGGCACCAAGCACCGTCGCAATGGATCGTCCAAGTCTTCTCTGCGGACGGATCTGACTGTGTTGTTGGCCCAGTCCAGTCGACGACGAAGTCTGCCAGGACTTGAGACTTGATAGCTGTTCTGGGCTCGAAGCAGACGTGGTAGCCGGAGAGTTCGGCCGCCCACTTGGCAATTCTCACCGACGCCTCCGGGTTTCTGAATAATTCGCCGAGCCCCCTGTTTGAGGTGACTCGGACCTTGAATGCTTCGAAGTAATGGCGCAGTTTGCGCGATGACATGACGACTGCGTAGGCAATCTTCTCCAGCTCTGTCATGTTGCACTTGGACGGTGTCAGCACTTCGGAGACATAATACACGGGGCACTGCCGGACCACGCCCTCGACAGTTTGCTCCTGCACTAGAGCCGCGCTGACCGCGTGTGGCGAAGCCGCGACGTAGAGCAGCAGGGGGAGCGAGGGGTCGGGGCTGGTAAGGACGGCCAACTCTGTCAGGTACTGTTTTAATGAGGCGAAGGCCGCTGACTGCTCTGGTCCCCAGGCGAAGTCTTTTGCACCACGGAGTGTCTTGAGGAAGGGGAGACTTCGCTCGGCGGACCTGGAGATGAATCTGTTGAGAGCGGCCAATCTGCCTGTCAGGCGCTGGACGTCCCTGACGGACTGCGGAGGCGTCATGTCCAAGATGGCCTGAATCTTGGTTGGGTTGGCCTCGATGCCGCGGTGTGATACCAGGTAGCCCAATATTTTGCCTTGGCGAACGCCGAAGACGCACTTTTCCGGGTTTAGGCGGAGTTGTGCGTCTCGCATGTTCGCGAATGTTTCGGCGAGGTCGGCGAGGTGGTCCTCCTTGCTCTTGCTGGCGACGACGGTGTCGTCTACATATGTGAATATGTTTCTGCCAACCTGCCCTTCGAGCACTGTTTTGGTAAGCCTGGAGAAGGTGGACCCGGCGTTCTTGAGTCCCTCCGGCATTCTGATGAAGCAATATGTGCCGAAGGGTGTTATAAAGCTGGTGCTGGCCTTGTCTTCTTCCTTCATGTATATCTGGTGGTAACCGGAGAAGCAATCGAGGAGGGACATGACCTCGCATCCGGCCGCGCTATCGACTATTTTGTCGATCCGCGTCAACAGGAAATTGTCCTTTGGGCAGGCTTTATTGAGACTGGTGAAGTCGATGCACATTCGCCACTTCCCGCTCTTTTTCTGCACCATCACGACATTGGAGAGCCATGTGGGGTAAGCCACCGGCTCGATGAATTTGGCCTCCAGGAGGCGGTGCACCTCTGCCTTGGCGGCCTCCGTCTTTTCGTCGGACATCTTGCGAAGCCGCTGCTTTTTCGGCCGTACCGAAGGGTCGATTCCCAGACTGTGCTCAATTATTGAACGGCTGACCCCGACCAGATCGAGGGCCGACCAGGCGAAGACATCTTTATTCTTGGACAGGCAGCAGAGGAGCTTTTCTTCTTCATGCGAAGTAAGGTCTTCGCTGATAATGACTGTCTGCCTGGGCGTGGCCTGGTCGAGGGGGACAGTCTTGGTCCCGTTGTTGCTCTGCAGCTGTGCCTTGTCGTGTTGCTTATTGGTTGGGCTGGCAGGCGCGGGGTCCTCGCGTTGGGCCGTGAGGCAGTGCACGTTTCTTTGACCGGGCACGAAGTCCCGCTCTATGTTACGCGCAGTCTGTTGATTGCCGAAGCCTGTGATGACGCCTAACGGACCTGGTATCTTCATACATAGGTACAGTCCGTGAATGGCTGCTTCAAACTTATTGATGGAGCCCCGGCCCATGATGGCATTGTAAGGATATACCATGTCCACAATGTCAAAGGTTATTTGCTCGCTTCGGGCATTGGGTGCTACACCGAAGGAGAGAGGCAGCTCTATTTTGCCGACGGGGAAGGTGCCCTTGCCGCCGAAGCCATACAACGGGTTGTCCGAAGGCTTAAGCAGGTTGTGGCTTATGCCCATGCGATCGAAGGCGTGGAGGAAGATGATGTCCGCCTGACTGCCGTTGTCAACGAGGACCTTGTGCAGGTCCCAGCCTGCCACGCTGCAATTGATAACCATGGCGTCGCAGTGGGGGGCGCTGCGCAAATCGACGTCCCGTGCGTCGAAGGTTAGCGGTATGTGGGACCACTTTGTCTGCACGACTGGGCCTGTGACGGCGACATGGTTGATGCTGCGGTAGTGGTCCCGCTTCTGCCGCTTGGTGTCGAAGTCGGTGCTGGACCCCCAGTTATCATGTGGATGACTCCGCGATATGGTTGATCGGCGAAGTCCTCCTGCTTTGGGGCATGGGGGATGTTTTGATGTTGCTGGTGTGGTGGTGGGGGTGGAGGAGGTACGATTTGTACTTCCTGATGGTGTTGGTAAGCGTGGTGTGGTGGATGCGGGGCGGGAGCGTGGATATATGGTGGAGGGGGTTGCTGGTAATTGTGCGCGACAATTCTGGGGTTGTCGGCTGGCTGCGCCCGAGCCATTCTGTCTCTGGTAGCCTTCGTTTCGGGGCAGTCTTTGGTTTGGTGGGCGCAGTCTTCGCCATGGAAGAGGCAGTAGAATCGGCGCGGCGGCTGCGCACGCCCTCGGCCCCTGCCACGAGTGCCGTTTCCGCGGCCCTGGGGGGGATATTCCTGGCGACGAGGGGGGTCAGCAGCGGGATGCTGGTTGGCGATGTTGTGCACTTGCTGCTGATTGCGGCCGTCTCGACCGGAGTCTGGCTGCGGAGTCCTTGTCCACGTGCGGCTGGACTGTGGAGCATCTTTTGGCTTCCTTTGGGACTCAATCTTGCGCTGGTGGAGCTCTTCGGATCTGGCGTACTTTTCAAACAGCTGATATAACTCTTGGAGGTTCTTTGGCGGATCTCTGATGCAGTGGCTGTAAAGGACGCCGGCGCGAAGGCCACTGATAGCATAGTGGATGGCAATCTGGTCATCGACTGAGGGCAGCTGTGACTTGAGTGTTAGAAATTTGCGGTAATACTCCCTCAGGGTCTCCTTTTCTAGCTGCTTGCAGAGCGAAAGTTCAGCCAGGGCGTCGGTATCTGGGCGGTACCCTTGGAAGTTGAGCAGGAACTTGTCCCGGAGACTTCTCCAGGAATCAATGGACAGCGGAGGCAACCTGGTGAACCAGGTGAGTGCGGGGCCCTCGAGGGCGATGATGAAAGACTTCGCCATTGTGGCGTCGTCCCCCCCGGACGATGCAACGGCGACCTGGTAACTCATTATGTACTGAGCCGGGTCGGTGCTGCCGTTGTACTTGGGATAGGTCCCTGCCCGGAAGTTAGCCGGCCACGGCGTCACTTGCAGGTGTGGCGCCAGGGGACTTCGCTCATCGAGATAGTTGACCCCTTGGAATGGCGCGGCGTGCGGGAAGGTGTGGTCGCGTTGGGGGAAACGCGGGTCCTCCGGTTGCGCGCGGTGTTGCAGGGGTGGCCCATGGTGCAGGCCGGGGTGGCCTTCGCGCTGCATCAGCGCAATCTCCCGCTCGAGTTCCTGGGCCTTGTGCTCTTCGTCGCGTATCATTTGCCGCACTTTGGTTAGTGCGGACACACGCTGGCGCTTGGCCTCCAGTATCTCCTTCTGCCTCTGGAGATTGCGGTTCTTGAGACGCAGGGCGCGCAGCTGTAGCTGTTCTTCTGCTGAGACGCCGAGGATTTCACCGTCCTCGGCGCGGTCCGCGCCCTCCGGTGGTGCGAAGCCTGAGGGTGGCTGCGGTTGTCCCTCGGGGTCGCAGGTGCGGAGGGTGTCGTCTTCGCATGCGCGAGGGACATCGTCTTCAGTGGCCTCTTGGTGGGTGGATTGGGTGAGGGCGAGGGCCTTGCCCTTTCTTGCGGCGAGCAGTGCTGCCTTCGCAGCCTCGTCAGCCTTCGGGTTAGCTCTCTTGGGTGCCATCGCGGGTGGTTTTCTCGTAGCACGAACGGTGGGCGCCAAATGTTGGAACTTGCTCTCAGTTGCAAGGGGATCCAACAAGGGTGAACAGTGATGTCAACAGGGCACTCGCGCTAGATGGCAAAAGCTCTGTTAATCTGGCCTCTCACGGGCACTGTGCAGGGGTATTTATAGGTACCTGAGTGTGCAGCACCTTGAGCTAAGGACGCATGTGCCCTCAGCTACCTAGGTTATCCCTAGAATATTCCCATAAAGCGGGGTTACAGACCGTAATTACAGGAATGCTTTTACAGATTAGGCCCGTAACACACGGCGGCCAAGCGGGGCCCGTTACAACGGGCCGGATTGCACGTGGGCCTCCGAGCTGGACGAGGCCGCACCGTGGGATGCCCTTCGTCGCCAGTCTTCGTCTGGTGCGGAAGAAGCGAAGGGTGTCCCTGCCTGTTTTGTTTCTGTTAGTTCAGCTGCTGCAGCGAAGGCTTCGAGCGAAGGGTGGCGCCTTTGCCTTCGCCCCAACACCACTTTCAACCAGAATCGCGGGATTAAGTAACACAAATCACACACACCAACATTGTTGCAGCGGAAATCTTACTACCAAATTTTACAAGTTACAAAAATTTTATATTATTTTATCGGAGTGATTACAAAAGTATACGTTTGAAATATATACTAGCTCAAGGGACCATCCTCAATAAGAAGTATAGAAGAAGTACTTAGACTTATAAGAAGGCCGAGCCCACCGGCACTTAACACCATCACAGCAGCACAAGGTTAGACCTGAAAAACAACAGGGAATAAAACCCTGAGTATGGAATTACTCAGCAAGTCTTACCCGACTAAGGAAAAGACTCTCAAGGGTATGCTGGATAAATAGGAATCAAGGAGAGGCTTTAGCAAGAATCAACTTAGATACTTTTGCAGAAATAGCTTACTAAAGCGAGTCCTTACTTTCAACATTTTAACGCCAGATTAAATATTAATAGACTCTGTTTGCCTCTAGTCTAATTTCATCATTTCATCAATACAATATCATTTTTATTCACGAAGTTCATATCCTGACTTAGGTTGTAGGGAAGTGACCAAGTCTTCATATCCGCGAAGGTACGGCGATCCGAATCGATTATACTCAGCTGAGGATCTCCAATCACACGACATATGTAGCACTTAACCCTTGCATATGTCAACCCGCCACCGGGGTTCTTAAGACCAGATCAGGTTCACGCAAACCGAGAGCACAGATACACCACCATCCAGCCTCTTGCCACGGAGGGTACACGCTACTCTCGCCACCGCTCCACGCCCATTTCGTGTTATCTTATTCTGGCCTTAGTCTGCTCGAGGCAAGGCTTATCCATGACGAGACATGTGACCAGTTAAAGGGTCCTCGATCAGCACGCCTACATACGCATTCAATCCTTAATCAACCTGGGTAGAACATCACCTGTTCCTAACCCAAGTCTCAATTTAAGTATTTCCATCCTTAGGATTGTTTCTGTTCCTTAGGATGAAAAGAGCATCACAGGGAACTTTGCAGTAAGATCCCACCATTGCTCCAAATGAAAATATTCTTGCAGGTAGAAGCCATCCTTTCTCGAGCTAGGCTAAGGACAACCTCTATCCACAAGATCTAAGCAGGGCTAAGCATTTTTGTAAATCATATTTTGATACTTCACAGAAGTATCTATAAAGGTATGGATATCAAGGTAGGCAATGCATCAAAGGGTTTCAAGCAACTCCTATAAACCTAATGCACATTTCACTAGACTTAAAGTGTGCGAAAATTATTTAAAAACACAAGGAAGGTGTTGCATGCATCGGGGCTTGCCTGAGTAACACTAGGTTAGTGCTGTTAGACGATGTCCGTTTGACGAGTATCCCTCGACCGAGTACTTGCTTGATTTAACCATCTTCAGGTTGGTCCATCAGCTTCATCCTGCGGATTAGCCCGCGCTTGGGGTCGACTTGGGTCGTCTTCTGCGTTACACGATTAATTAACGTACCTGAATGAAATGCATTATGCATATGAATGCATATAAGGAACAATAACACTAGACTTTACGATGCTATGCGAAGAGAAATAACCTATTGAATGACGAGACATTACGGACACTAATTATCGATATATTGTTACTTACGACAATCATGTTCTTACAACCTAGCTAAACAGTCAAGGTAACAATCAACATCCATTCCAAGCATGAGATCGACCAACACATAAATTATCATACCTAGTCTAGAGAACACACTAAACGACTTATAACTTTTAACTTCAAAATTCTCGGGCACCTAACACTTATAAAATTTGATAGAAGAACTTTCATCAACTTGCTAAACTAATTTACCGGTTAACCTGTGTATTATATATATATATCTACCAATATATTTATCGCATAACCCTAAAATTTCAACTTAATCTCTACATCGAGTAATAAACAAGAGAATCATCGCAATTAATTTTTCTATTTAATCCTACCATTTATTTAGTTGTCAGGAATAATAAATCAACTTACCATAATTAACTCGAGCTGAAGTTGCGAGGTCAACGACGATCCTACGGACGAGGTCTCGGATTTGAAGGGCAATGCGGCAAAATTATTGGAACGGCGGGAGTCGATGACGAGATGAGAATTAAGGCCAAGCGAGCTGAAGAGATGCGCTGGCGAGCAAAGAAAATGCGCGAACACAGCACGGAACGATGCCCCGCCTGGCCGAACTAAAGGAAGCGCGGACCAGAGACAGAGTGGACACCAGAGGCGAGTTCACAGCAACAGACATGCTTGACCACCACAGATGCGGCCGGGATAACTAAAAATACTACGACAGCTAAGAATCAGCTCGGAGACGACAACCGGCACGGAAGAGATAAGTTCGACGCGGAAGCTCGACACGCCGTTGCGAGCAGAGAACTTCGCGTGCGCAAAAGAGGTACTCGACACGCGCAACAAAGAGCTGGGACGAGACCGCGGCTGAGCGAGTTTTATGGCACGGACAGGGGAAAGACTTGGCAAGTAGCGACGCGAGAAGCAAAGCGAGGTCACGGTCGAGCGGGCTCGGACACAAGCCCACGCAACGTTTTACCGTGTCCAGTGCGCGTCACAGACTTGATATCGACTGCGAGCAGTTTCGCGCGCACGACGACGCGACGGAGGCGAACTGAACAGGGAGCTTCGCGGCAGCACGCGCAGGAACACGAAATGCTACGCGCGCGACACAAAGAATTTGACCGGCGAGCAGGACGCGAACTAGCAGAGTCGAGCCAGGGAGCTTCGACGAACGCGAAGGGACTCGACGATGGATAGCGGCCATGTATGACGTGCCGCGCGGACGGACGAGCAATACACGAACTGGACAGAACCGAGCGCGCAGGCTCCACGGCGAACCGAGAAACCGGCTACGCGCAGGGGCAGAGGACCGCGCGCGTAAGGCGAGCAGCAAGGCGACGGCGTGCAGGAACAGGAAGCCTCGACAGGGCGTTGTACGGAGGAGTTCGGCTGGGACTCGACAGGGAGGAGACCTCGGCTGGGGGCTTGGCGCGCGGCGAAGCAGACAGTAGAGGGAGCTCGCGGCCATGGAGGAATAGGGGCGCGACGGCAAGGAGCTGGGGCCAAGCAGCCGCCATGGGGAAGCAGAGCAGCCGGCGACCATGGGGAACAGGGCCAGCTGAGCTGGAGCCAGGGACCGCTAGGGAGGGAGCTCGGTGAACTACTCGGCTGGCTGGGAGAAGACGCGCGACCACCAGGGGGCTCTGAGCCGTGCGCGAGCGAGCAGAAAACCGGAGGGCGCGCCATGGAGATGGGCGGTGAAGATCTGGCGGCCGGCGTGCTTGAGCAGAGAGCAGGAGTAAGGGCGAGCAGAGGCACGACCATGGTGAACGGCAGTAGGGAGCACGACAGAGAGCTCACGGCAGAGAGAGAGCACGGCAGAGAAAGAGAGTCGCCATGGAGGGAGATAGCCAAGAGAGCTCCACCGTTGGAGATTGAAGATGACCACGCGGTGAGATAAAGCCGCTGGCCGCCGAGCAGAAAAATCAAGCAACGAGGGCGGGGGCGCAGGATAGGATCGGCTGGGTGAAAAAAATCAGAGGAGATAAGCTCTGGTGAAGAAAGATCCAGGGAGAGGATAGCGATGGGTGGAAGAGGAGAAAAATCCTCACGCTAGCATAGGATCGGCTGGTAGTTAGTTTTTTTTTCATTTTCTCTCTCTCTCTCTCTTTTTAAAGAAAAATCGTAGATATTTTGAATCACGATTTTTAGCGATGTATACTAGGTCGATACGTTATACAGCTAAATATTCCATTCTAATGATCTAGCGAACTAAATCATTTACCATTTACTTGCTGTCAGTTCTAATTACAGTGGTCTGGTATGTTTTGGACAGGATGTAAATAGACCGAATTAAACGAATTTCGGTTTCGGCATTTTAATCTGCATTTGATTCAGTTGACTTTAGACGAATTCGAACGCTCGACTAGAGAACGATTCAATTAAAAATCCGTAGATGCAATGTCTCGGATGACAAAAGGGAATTAATTTATTTTACACTGAAAGCTTAGTCATCAGGTTCTATTTAATTTGTTCAGGATAAAAGCACCCGAGTGGTCGGGCTTCCGAATTCGTATTCGCGCGAGCGACTAATTTTAAATAATTACCGGACGCACCGATCTTCGAAACAACGTTGTTCCGAACATCACGAAAATTTTGGAAGAGCCTGTATAGATGAAAATAAAAGCGATGTCGCACTTGCGACAAACGAAACAGATACGATATTAAAATCGCGATAGGCGAAAATAATTATACCTTAGTGTCCGTCTTATTCACTGATATCATGTGCTTAAATCCGTACTCGTTATCGAGTGGAATATAAACATCTGGGGTGTTATAGCCCTCCCCCCTTAAAAGAATCTCGTCCCGAGATTCGGAGCGAAAGACTTTTAAGAGTAGAGAAGCATGCGACCCAGTCCATATCAGCGATAATCATAAGGCAGTCTTAAGCGAAGGCGAGTGCCTCAGGATAGGGTTCCTCTAGTGGATATAGCATGTATTGCCACAAGCTAAATTAGAGATGTCCATCAGTAGAGACGATGTCTGCCATGAGAACACATAAGGTTCCATGTGTGCAGTTTGCCTTTTCTGATGACACTGTACTATCTGAGTCTGTTGAGCGAGCGGTAATTAGGCGATTTTACCCAAACAGAATTAGATGCACCATCTTGGGTAAAACACATAAAAGTAGGTTTACCAACAAGGGGTCACGATAAGTTCGTAGCACATGAGACGGGTGTGGATGTCGAATATTGTCGCGGTTAACATGTGGCTAACCCGAGAATTCAAGTCCACGAAAGATGGTATAGATTCGAGAGAATCACCAGCGGAGGGATCTGTAGATACGGACTTCACAACCAGCCCATTTTATCCAGCACTAGTCATGGCTCGACTTGATCACACATGCTGGAAAAGCACACGCGAGGCGATCGAGACATGACTAGAGCGATGATTAGGTGGTTATTGGTCGACTTAACCTCGATTCTTGAAAGTACTTCCTTAAGATGGGTTGAACCAAAGTGAGTTTAGACAACTCGACAAAACGATCTCTAAACTCAATCTTTGTTCACTGGGCAGTTACAAGTTAGTCAAAACCAACTTGTTGAACCACTTTTGACATTGGGCATGTCCTCTCAGTACCATCGGTAAGCCAAGGGTTGAGAGTTCACTTTGGTTAATAGGAGATCACGCACTTGGGTAGAAATCCATTTGGTCAGGTTGTTCATCCGTTTCTTCATGCGAGATGAACTGACTTGGTTAGGGAATACATGGATTAAATAAGAGAGCGAATGAACAAACTTCTGCATCTCAGCAGCAGGGGAAGTCAATCTCCATTTGAGAGCTAATTAGCTATCTCTCAATGCTAAAGAGCTTCACAGCTTCACCTTTACACAAAGGACGTAAAGGGAACTTGTATAAGTAGTCACTACTAAGATTAAAGGAAAGAGACCACACAGGAAAGTGGTATGCCCTTTTTTTCAACGGAGATGACAGATGTTGCTTGGTCACTTCGACAAACAACACCGAAATCGTTTCAAGGGAGGAGTCCACGGAAGATCATACATAGGTGTAATTCCACAATGGATCATGACCAGAGACTTCGATACCAGCATGCGCCAAGCAGCATAACCTTGCGTGTACATTCACAAGGGGCTCTTAGTTCCGCTGCGGCACCATAAGTCATTAATCGTGACACCATTACCGAACTGGCACCAATAATGAATCTCTCGTAGCAAAAACAGATTGTACTAAGATAACACATTGATGTAGTCTCATAATGGATTATTACTACTAACTGTGATACCAGCGCGTGCCAAGTAGCGCAACCATGTGTGTACATTCACAGGAGGCCCTCGGTTTCGTCGTGGCATCATCGGCTTTAGTCATAACACCATTACCAGACGTAACCAATAAGAAATCTCACGCCACACCAATGGATTGGGCAAGGGTGACAATATACAAAGGGATACTCCACCTGTAAGAATGATTACAAGTAGAGAGCCAAATAGATCATGGCTCGATGAAATGAATAAGACATGGCCATAACCTAAACTTGATGAAAGGAGTACGATGGGAGACTGTTAATTCAGCCCCAAACATATTTCTATGCCCATCGCAGAGATTACAAGGTCAAGGATTATTATCTGATTAGATACGGAGGGAAAACAATCATAGGATTAAGTTGGTATGCCTTTGATAGATATGAGGAAACCAAAGGCATCGAACTCAATAAAATGATCAGTTATCTTTTCTAAGTTAGGTCGATAAAGTAATATGGCGGTCCATAAAAACAGGCAAGCTGGATAAGGGACATCAGCTTACACCAACTGAATAAGGATATGGTTTAGGATGGAGACATGACTCGAGATTCTTGTTTTAAGCTTGGGTACAATTTATGTCCAATAAGGAAATTATCTAGGCATTTATTTGTATGGGCTTTGTCATGGAGTGATAACGGAAAAATCAACCTTAGGTCATGGTTCACCAACTAAGAACATGGCCTAATTTTGGGTTTAGGCAAAACAAGTCACTAACCTTCTATCGACACATCAAGCACTAGGGCAAAATACATATAACACCTAAACAGATTACCTAAAGAATGGAGGACAACTATTTCATAGAAGTTCATAATTCAACATTACACCACATTATCCACAATCAATAGTTACTGGAATAGAGGCGAGAGAAGCATCTTGGGTGTATAGGTGACAAACATAATGCAACAATCAGGATGCATGCTCGTCCTATTCGTCCTCACTGATTTTGCCAACACACTGTGGCAATAACGTTCTATATCGGTGGCATAATTACGATTCTCACGATATTTTGCTAGTCGTCAACTACACATACGTTTTCGAGGTTAGTGTACCTACAGAAAATTTGATTACATCCCAATTTCCCAATGATGCAGTTCACACATGACAGTTTATCACAGTTTATACTCCATATATTGCTATATGGAGGCCAGCTCATCATTAAGCGCCGAGCCACGCATAGGCGCCGTTGCCACACTTTAACCATAGGGCAACTCATTATGGTAACTCACCTTCTTACCTGAGCGTAGGTGCGTCATTACAAGTACATTACACTTCTCAGTATTCCCATGTCTGTATACCCATACACATCCATGGGGTACTGAATCCCGGAAAAGTAAATACTCCACAGTGCAGCCTTCATATATACATATGTAAAACATGTATATAATCAAGCGCCACAATTAAGCACTTCCCTAGACCGACGGTTGTTCGGTCATGCTCTCACAACTCACCTTACCTTGGGCGTCGATCCATTCAAAACTGAATGGCCACAAAAATAACAATACACATGTATGCAATACCCCCGGTTGTGGGTTAGTGGTTTTCAAATAAGCCACCTAATAGTCCTTAGTTTAGGGCTTAACAGAGGATGTCGCTAGCATTATAGTTTTTGAAAACTATTTTTCAAAGCCAAACAATGTTTTTAGTTGAAAATAGGTTTTTCAAAACCAAAACTTTTGTTTTGAAAATATGTATGTGACCGTATATACTTAATCCAACTCCGATACCAGCCTGTGGCAGAACCTCCAAGTTATTGGGCCCACATGCACCTATCCTTGTCCCAAAGACCTCAGACGGCTATGCATGTGCACCAGATAACTTAACGGGATCTGTTCGATTGCCCCAAGGACATCGGATAAACCACTTTCAACCAGAATCGCGGGATTAAGTAACACAAATCACACACACCAACATTGTTGCAGCGGAAATCTTACTACCAAATTTTACAAGTTACAAAAATTTTATATTATTTTATCGGAGTGATTACAAAAGTATACGTTTGAAATATATACTAGCTCAAGGGACCATCCTCAATAAGAAGTATAGAAGAAGTACTTAGACTTATAAGAAGGCCGAGCCCACCGGCACTTAACACCATCACAGCAGCACAAGGTTAGACCTGAAAAACAACAGGGAATAAAACCCTGAGTATGGAATTACTCAGCAAGTCTTACCCGACTAAGGAAAAGACTCTCAAGGGTATGCTGGATAAATAGGAATCAAGGAGAGGCTTTAGCAAGAATCAACTTAGATACTTTTGCAGAAATAGCTTACTAAAGCGAGTCCTTACTTTCAACATTTTAACGCCAGATTAAATATTAATAGACTCTGTTTGCCTCTAGTCTAATTTCATCATTTCATCAATACAATATCATTTTTATTCACGAAGTTCATATCCTGACTTAGGTTGTAGGGAAGTGACCAAGTCTTCATATCCGCGAAGGTACGGCGATCCGAATCGATTATACTCAGCTGAGGATCTCCAATCACACGACATATGTAGCACTTAACCCTTGCATATGTCAACCCGCCACCGGGGTTCTTAAGACCAGATCAGGTTCACGCAAACCGAGAGCACAGATACACCACCATCCAGCCTCTTGCCACGGAGGGTACACGCTACTCTCGCCACCGCTCCACGCCCATTTCGTGTTATCTTATTCTGGCCTTAGTCTGCCCGAGGCAAGGCTTACCCATGACGAGGCATGTGACCAGTTAAAGGGTCCTCGATCAGCACGCCTACATACACATTCAATCCTTAATCAACCTGGGTAGAACATCACCTGTTCCTAACCCAAGTCTCAATTTAAGTATTTCCATCCTTAGGATTGTTTCTGTTCCTTAGGATGAAAAGAGCATCACAGGGAACTTTGCAGTAAGATCCCACCATTGCTCCAAATGAAAATATTCTTGCAGGTAGAAGCCATCCTTTCTCGAGCTAGGCTAAGGACAACCTCTATCCACAAGATCTAAGCAGGGCTAAGCATTTTTGTAAATCATATTTTGATACTTCACAGAAGTATCTATAAAGGTATGGATATCAAGGCAGGCAATGCATCAAAGGGTTTCAAGCAACTCCTATAAACCTAATGCACATTTCACTAGGCTTAAAGTGTGCGAAAATTATTTAAAAACACAAGGAAGGGGTTGCATGCACCGGGGCTTGCCTGAGTAACACTAGGTTAGTGCTGTTAGACGATGTCCGTTTGACGAGTATCCCTCGACCGAGTACTTGCTTGATTTAACCATCTTCAGGTTGGTCCATCAGCTTCATCCTGCGGATTAGCCCGCGCTTGGGGTCGACTTGGGTTGTCTTCCGCGTTACACGATTAATTAACGTACCTGAATGAAATGCATTATGCATATGAATGCATATAAGGAACAATAACACTAGACTTTACGATGCTATGTGAAGAGAAATAACCTATTAATGACGAGACATTACGGACACTAATTATCGATATATTGTTACTTACGACAATCATGTTCTTACAACCTAGCTAAACAGTCAAGGTAGCAATCAACATCCATTCCAAGCATAAGATCGACCAACACATAAATTATCATACCTAGTCTAGAGAACACACTAAACAACTTATAACTTTTAACTTCAAAATTCTCGGGCACCTAACACTTATAAAATTTGATAGAAGAACTTTCATCAACTTGCTAAACTAATTTACCGGTTAACCTGTGTATTATATATATATATCTACCAATATATTTATCGCATAACCCTAAAATTTCAACTTAATCTCTACATCGAGTAATAAACAAGAGAATCATCACAATTAATTTTTATATTTAATCCTACCATTTATTTAGTTGCCAGGAATAATAAATCAACTTACCATAATTAACTCGAGCTGAAGTTGCGAGGTCAACGACGATCCTACGGACGAGGTCTCGGATTTGAAGGGCAATGCGGCAAAATTATTGGAACGGCGGGAGTCGATGACGAGATGAGAATTAAGGCCAAGCGAGCCGAAGAGATGCGCTGGCGAGCAAAGAAAATGCGCGAACACAGCACGGAACGATGCCCCGCCTGGCCGAACTAAAGGAAGCGCGGACCAGAGACAGAGTGGACACCAGGGGCGAGTTCACAGCAACAGACATGCTTGACCACCACAGATGCGGCCGGGATAACTAAAAATACTACGACAGCTAAGAATCGGCTCGGAGACGACAACCGACACGGAAGAGATAAGTTCGACGCGGAAGCTCGACACGCCGTTGCGAGCAGAGAACTTCGCTTGCGCAAAAGAGGTACTCGACACGCGCAACAAAGAGCTGGGACGAGACCGCGACTGAGCGAGTTTTATGGCACGGACAGGGGAAAGACTTGGCAAGTAGCGACGCGAGAAGCAAAGCGAGGTCACGGTCGAGCGGGCTCGGACACAAGCCCACGCAACGTTTTACCGTGTCCAGTGCGCGTCACAGACTTGATATCGACTGCGAGCAGTTTCGCGCGCACGACGACGCGACGGAGGCGAACTGAACAGGGAGCTTCGCGGCAGTACGCGCAGGAATACGAAATGCTACGCGCGCGACACAAAGAATTTGACCGGCGAGCAGGACGCGAACTAGCAGAGTCGAGCCAGGGAGCTTCGACGAACGCGAAGGGACTCGACGATGGATAGCGGCCATGTATGACGTGCCGCGCGGACGGGCGAGCAATACACGAACTGGACAGAACCGAGCGCGTAGGCTCCACGGCGAACCGAGAAACCGGCTACGCGCAGGGGCAGAGGACCGCGCGCGTAAGGCGAGCAGCAAGCGACGGCGTGCAGGAACAGGAAGCCTCGACAGTGCGCTGTACGGAGGAGTTCGGCTGGGACTCGGCAGGCAGGAGACCTCAGCTGGGGGCTTGGCGCGCGGCGAAGCAGACAGCAGATGGAGCTCGCGGCCATGGAGGAATAGGGGCGCGACGGCAAGGAGCTGGGGCCAAGCAGCCGCCATGGGGAAGCAGAGCAGCCGGTGACCATGGGGAACAGGGCCGGCCGAGCTGGAGCCAGGGACCGCTAGGGAGGGAGCTCGGCGAACTACTCGGCTGGCTGGGAGAAGACGCGCGACCACCAGGGGGCTCTGAGCCGTGCGCGAGCGAGCAGAAAACGGGAGGGCGCACCATGGAGATGGGCGGTGAAGATCTGGCGACCGGCGTGCTTGAGCAGAGAGCAGGAGTAAGGGCGAGCAGAGGCACGACCATGGTGAACGGCAGTAGGGAGCACGGCAGAGAGCTCACGGCAGAGAGAGAGCACGGCAGAGAAAGAGAGTCGCCATGGAGGGAGATAGCCAAGAGAGCTCCACCGTTGGAGATTGAAGATGACCACGCGGTGAGATAAAGCCGCTGGCCGCCAAGCAGAAAAATCAAACAACGAGGGCGGGGGCGCAGGATAGGATCGGCTGGGTGAAAAAAATCAGAGGAGATAAGCTCTGGTGAAGAAAGATCCAGGGAGAGGATAGCGATGGGAGGAAGAGGAGAAAAATCCTCACGCTAGCATAGGATCGGCTGGTAGTTAGTTTTTTTTTCATTTTCTCTCTCTCTCTTTTTTTAAAGAAAAATCATAGATATTTTGAATCACGATTTTTAGCGATGTATACTAGGCGATACGTTATACAGCTACATATTTCATTCTAATGATCTAGCGAACTAAATCATTTACCATTTACTTGCTGTCAGTTCTAATTACAGTGGTCTGGTATGTTTTGGACAGGATGTAAATAGACCGAATTAAACGGATTTCGGTTTCGGCATTTTAATCTGCATTTGATTCAGTTGACTTTAGACGAATTCCGTTCGCTACTCGAACGCTCGACTAGAGAACGATTCAATTAAAAATCCGTAGACGCAATGTCTCGGATGACAAAAGGGAATTAATTTATTTTACACTGAAAGCTTAGTCATCAGGTTCTATTTAATTTGTTCAGGATAAAAGCATCCGAGTGGTCGGGCTTCCGAATTCGTATTCGCGCGAGCGACTAATTTTAAATAATCACCGGACGCACCGATCTTCGAAACAACGTTGTTCCGAACATCACGAAAATTTTGGAAGAGCCCGGATAGATGAAAATAAAAGCGATGTCGCACTTGCGACAAACGAAACAGATACGATATTAAAATCGCGATAGGCGAAAATAATTAGACCTTAGTGTCCGTCTTATTCACTGATATCATGTGCTTAAATCCGTACTCGTTATCGAGCGGAATATAAACATCTGGGGTGTTACAGCGGAGGTATAGGTTTTGGTACGTCATATGGTCACTATGCAATGGTCATTTCCAACATTCGTATAATGGGGACCTTAGGGAAAGGTCACGTAGTGAAACCTTGCCTAGATTGCTTCAGCCTCCAAGTGGTTCACCTTCCCATGGTTGTAGGCCTGGCCACGACCTCCTGGTGCTTCTTGTGGTGCTCCTTGTCTTGCTAAAGTGTTGAAAGCTGGCGATTGCTGAGTTTCCTTTTTTGGGCAATGACCCACCCAGTGGCCTAGTTCCCCACAGCGGAAACATCCGCGGCCTCCTCCTTGCGCTGGCACTGCCTAGTTGTTCAGGTTGGTTGCTATGGCAGGAAGGCGAGGTGCCTGGTTGTTCTAACACTGGTACTGATTTCCTCTGCTAGATGTTCTGATGGTACTGCTGCTGCTGCTGAGGGAACTACCTCTAGTACTTCTGCTAGTGCTGACGCTGATGCTGGTGCTGGTGACCTTGCTTGAACTGCTGAGTTGGGTTGCATGAGTAACAGGGACGACTGCTATTCCCGGCCTAAGATCCACCAATCTTGTGTTTCCTGTCCTCCATCTCCCGGCGCTTCTTTTCGGTCATGCTAGCTCTGTCGATCAAATGCTGGAAGGTAGGGAAGGCATGGTTCATCAGCTGGTAGTGAAGGGGATCAACCAAGCCTCTTAGAAAGTGGTACCGCCTCTTAGCATCTGTATTGACATCTTCGGGTGCATAGCGTGATAGCTGCAGGAACTTGTCCCTGTACTCACTGACAGATAGGGGGCCTTGCTTCAACACTAGAAATTCCTCCTTCCTCACGATCATCAATCCTTCAGGCACATGATAACGATAGAACTTGTCCCTGAACTCCTCCCAGGTGATGGCTTCAGGGTTAGTATGGGTGGCGTGATAAGACTCCCACTAGGACTGTGCTGCTCCCCTTAGTAGGCGGGGACCATACAGAACCTTCTCATGATCGTTGCACTGAGCAGTGTGCTACTCACGCTCCACAGTATGTAGCCAATCCTCAACGTCCATGGGGTCAGCAGAATGGGCAAAGATAGGGTGATGACCCCTCATGAACTCCGCCTGCTTATCCCTAGGCATTTGTGGCATCTAAACTTGCATCTGAGGTTGAGGTGGGGGTTGATGTTGCTGCACCTGCTTCATTGCTGCTAAAGTCTAGCCAATCTCTTGGACTACTTGGGTTTGCATCAGGAACATCTGCTCAATGGTCATTGGTGGTGGCGGTGGCAACTGCTGCTGAGGTGCCTCCTCTTGGGGTGCCTGCTGCTCTTGCTAAGCACGCCTTCCACCTCTGCGTCTGTTTTCAGACATCTATAGAAAGCACACACACATCAGTTCTGGCTCTGCAGTCTTTCAGCATAAGAAAAGATATATGGAAATCTTCATGATACTGCACAAATGACCATCATCACTGGCTCCCAACACATCCAACACAGCTTCTTAGATAAAGAGGAAAGTGGAAATAAATGGGTTACCCAACTAAATATCTGACTTTATTAATAACTACACCAAGTGGTAGGGGATGCCCACACCTTGGTGACAATCTTTACAAAGATCCAACTTCATTATGAGTTCTTCATGACAGACATAAAAAAACATGATAAGCAAACGAACTCTAACTAAGACTAACTAAGACTGACTAAGACTAAGACACTATATTAAGCATTATTACAGACTCCGACTCGATAGATCTATGGCTCCAAATCTATCTAGGTCCTGCAGTCTAGGGTGCCATAAGCAAAATTACCACGGGGCGGCGAGTGGTAAGGGTGCTGAATCCCGACAGGAGTGGGGGAACCACCGTCCTGATAGTGGTGCGCTGCGCACTCAGCACGCAGTTCTGCAACCTCCACCTGAACCTTGCCCAACTCGTCAAGGGCGTGGTCCTGCTCGCTGTTGAGCACGACGACCAGTTTGATCATGTTGTTCGGCCTAGGATTGCCCTCACCAACAGGCGAGACAATCACACCTCCAGCACTGCCGGTCGAACAGTGAGGGTAGTACTTAAGGTCGAGGCCGTCAGCTATCCCGCTGAACAACAAGCAATACTGTGAAAGCGCGCGTCGTGCAACATCTTGCATGGCTGCCTTGGCAGTGTCCCTCTCAGTGATAGAATAGTGCTTTGAGAAGGCCTCTGCACCCTAGAGATCATCGTCTGGATGGGCGCACCAAACAAGTAGCCTGCCACTAGTCCGGGTAAAACCCACGACGTTGCTAGTAGACAACACAATGATACTCAATGGACCAAGTGTGTCGGTCGAAGGCCCGACGCAACAAGGTGTCGAGAGCGTCATGGAAGTGACACCCGCGAGCGGCGTCATGAGTGATAGGTCTAGCGATCCATCCCTCTGGCTCCTGCTCCTCCGAGAGCTCTGTGCTATGGCTCGAACTTCCACCATCGTCGTCGTCGTTTCCGTCTCTGTCTGGGTCTCCTCCAGCAGCTAAGATGCCCTATGGTGGTGCAGGGGGCATCTCTGACTGAGGTGCAGGGGAAGGCTGCCTCCCAGACTCCACATCTTGCCGAGGCGAGGGGAAGAGTCCTGCTGCTCTTGCTCCTGGCATCGGCGCTCCTGCTCCTCGTGCAGGCGACGATGTAGTCTCTCCAGATGGCTAGACTGACCTGTCACCGTGCAGCGCAGTGGGCGCAGCGCAAGATGAGAGGGCAAAAAGGGTAAGGTAACTCAACGAACAGGTCCTTACGAAGAGGTACTCAAGAAACAGCCTGAGTCCCCTAAAGTATCACAAGATCATCATCGGGATAACATCATCGTATCATATATGTTCACATCTTGTTCATTAATTAAGGTAAAGCAATAGCATAAAGCTAACCATGATAACCCAAAAGGTAAACAAGGGTAAGGTAAATACAGACTAGTCAATCCTTAGGTTTCAATAAAGTAATGCGGGGCAGTGAATTATAAAGTATCTAGAACATAATAGGTCAGAGGAAACTTGCCTTCACCAGGTTGTTGCTCAGGAAGATCTTCGGCAACACACTCGAGAACCACAGGCTGCACGTTGTCTAAACAAAGTGATCATGCATTCAATACATTTGGATAAAGACAAATGAACAATACACCAAACATATACAATCAAGTGCACACAAGTTTGACAGAACAATATAAACACCAAAAGGTAAACCTAGGTTTTAGGGTGAACTGGCACACTTAGGGGTTTGTGATTTTCTAAGTATCATTTATCTCCATAGATTACATAATTTAATTCCACTTATTTTAAATGTGTCGGGGACCATAATTAGGGGTACCCTCAAGACTCCTAATTCTCAGCTGGTAACCCCCATCAGCATAAAGCTGCTAAGGCCTAATGGGTGCGATTAAGTCAGGGATCAGTCCATTCGAGCGACTCGATCACGCCTCGCCCGAGCCTAGCCTCGGACAAGGGCAGCCGACCCCGGAGGATTTCCGTCTCGCCCGAGGCCCCCCTCCAACGGCGGACATATTTCTGGCTCGCCCGAGGCCCTGCCTTCGCTAAGAAGCAACCCTGACTAAATCGCCGCACCGACCGACCAAGTCGCAGGGGCATTTAATGCAAAGGTGACCTGACACCTTTGTCCTGACGCGCGCCCCCCGGCAGAGCCGAAGTGACCGTCGTCACTTCACCGCTCCACTGGCCGGCCTGACAGAAGGACAGCGCCGCCTGCGCCACTCCGACCGCAGTGCCGCTTGACAGAGTGAGACTGACAGGCAGTCAGGCCCTGCCAAAGGCACCATAGGAAGCTCCGCCCGACCCAGGGCTCGGACTCGGGCTAAGCCCCGGAAGACGGCGAACTCCGCTCCGCCCGACCCAGGGCTCGGACTCGGGCTAAGCCCCGGAAGACAGCGAACTCCGCTCCGCCCGACCCAGGGCTCGGACTCGGGCTAAGTCCCGAAAGACGGCGAACTCCGCTCCGCCCGACCCAGGGCTCGGACTCGGGCTAAGTCCCGGAAGACGGCGAACTCCGCTCCGCCCGACTTAGGGCTCGGACTCGGGCTAAGTCCTGGAAGACGGCGAACTCCGCTCCGCCCGACCCAGGGCTCGGACTCGGGCTAAGTCCCGGAAGACGACGAACTCCGCTTCGCCCGACCCAGGGCTCGGACTCGGGCTAAGTCCCGGAACACGACGAACTCCGCTTCGCCCGACCCCAGGGCTCGGACTCCGCCCTGGCCTCTGCCGAACGACCTCCGCCTCGCCCGACCCAGGGGCTCGGGCTCGGCCTCGGCCATGGAAGACAGACTCGACCTCGGCCTCGGAGGAGCCTCCACGTCGCCCAACCTAGGGCACAGGCCAGCCACGTCAACAGGAAGCACCATCATCACCCTACCCCGAGCCGACTCGGGCCGCAGAGGACAAGACCGGTGTCCCATCTGGCTAGCTCCACCAGATAGGCAATGATGGCGCCCCGCATGCTCTGTGATGACGACGGCTCTCAGCTCTCTTACGGAAGCAGGAGGACGTCAGCAAGGACTCAACCGCTCCGACAGCTGTCCCTCCGCCAGGCTCCGTCGCTCCTCCGACGGCCACGACATCACACCAGCTGGGTGCCAAAATCTCTCCGGCTGCCACATCGGCATGTACTTAGGGCGCTAGCTCTCCCCCGCTAGACACGTA
The DNA here is from genome assembly GCA_029449295.1 of Zea luxurians. Classification (NCBI taxonomy): domain Eukaryota; kingdom Viridiplantae; phylum Streptophyta; class Magnoliopsida; order Poales; family Poaceae; genus Zea; species Zea luxurians. The sequence goes on along the minus strand of JAOPSE010000003.1, from coordinate 106,274,622 downwards.
GCACTCTGCTACACCCCCATTGTACACCTGGATCCTCTCCTTACGCCTATAAAAGGAAGGACCAGGGCCCTCTTAGAGAAGGTTGGCCGCGCGGGGACGAGGACGGGACAGACGCTCTCTTGGGGCCGCTCGCTTCCCTCTCCCGCGTGGACGCTTGTAACCCCCTACTGCAAGCGCACCCGACCTGGGCGCGGGACGAACACGAAGGCCGCGGGATTTCCACCTCTCTCACGCCCATCTCCGGCCACCTCACTTCCCCCCTTCGCGCTCGGCCTCGCGTCGACCCATCTGGGCTGGGGCACGCGGCGACATTCACTCGTCGGCTTAGGGACCCCCCGGTCTCGAAACGCCAACAGTTGGCGTGCCAGGTAGGGGCCTGCTGCGTGCTGACGAACAGCTTCCTATCAAGCTCCAGATGGGCAGTCTCCAGCAACCTCTCCAACCCGGGACGGTGCTCCGTTTCGGGAGTCTTGAGTTCATGTCCTTCGACGGCAGCTACGACATGATACTCCTTCCACCGCCGCACGACAACGACAATGGCGGCCGACAGCCCGCCCGCCGGCGGCGGAATCGACGACGTCTTCCCCGCGTGGTGGAAGAACAACATTCGAGCTTGCCCCGTCCTCTGCCCCGACAACGGAGGAGGAGGCGGGGCAACCAAGGCCAAGCGGGAGGCCGCGCCTCGTCGGCTGTCGAGCGAGTCGACGTCCCCAGCGCTCCAACGGGGGGCGCGTTGGGCGTCGACCTCGCGTTTGAGACGAAGGCGAGCGCCGTCTCCCCGCGACACGCCAATCCCGAGCAAGTGGACGACGCCAGCACGCTCGCGGAGAGCTTGCAGGACGTCGCCCTCGTACCTGAGACGACGGTGCAATCAGCCCCCGACGTGACTATGTCGCTGCTCGTCGACCGAAAGGTACCGACCGATTCCCATCCTACGTCATTTAGATTCAGCCTCAACCCGCCTAGCGACCTTGGTTTGGCGGGCGCTCTCGTAGAGGCGAGGTCAAACCCTCTGGGGTTTCGCATGCGGTCGCCTTGGGACCGGCTGACGGACGTCTCAACCTACGGGCCCTCTAGGTCCGAGGAAGATGACGACCCCAACATCTGTTGGGATTTCTCTGGACTTGGCAACCCCAGTGCCATGCGGGACTTCATGACCGCATGTGACTACTGCCTCTCCGACTGTTCCGACGGTAGCCACAGCCTCGACGACGAGGACTGCGGCCCAAGCCGTGAATGTTTCCACGTCGATCTAGGGGGTCCCTCCAAAGGCAACCATCCCGGCGTGCCGGAGGACGGTGATCTCCCTAGGCCAGTGCCCCGCGCTGCACATCCCGCGGGAGCTAGCTGTGGTCCCCGTTCCGGCAGGGGGTCACGACCCACAACTCGAGCAAGTCCGCGGGGCGCAGGCCAGGCTCGACGAGGGAGCAGGAGCGCTTGAGCCGATCTGCCGGGACGTCGGGCAGGCATGGGCGGGCCAACCCCCGGCCGGAGAAATACGTCACCTGCCCCAGGGTCTCCCGCTCTGCGTCGCCAACGACGTCAGGGTCAGGCCGCCACCCGCATCCAGCGGGGTCGGTCAGAACCTGGCTGCAGCAGCGATGCTTCTCCGCGCAATGCCGGAGCCATCAACCACCGAGGGTCGGCGAATCCAAGGAGAGCTCAAGAATCTCCTGGAAGGCGCTGCGGTCCGACGGGCCGAGAGCTCTACCACCTGAAGGCAAGGATACCCCTCGGAACCTCATGCCGCGACTTCCCGATTCATGCGGGAAGCCTCGGTCTACACCGGGCGCACGCGCAACACCGCGCCTGCAGCCCCGGGCCACCTCGGCAACGAGCACCATCACCACGACCGTCGGGCCCAACTCGATGAGAGGGTGCGCCGAGGCTATCACCCCAGGCGTGGGGGACGCTACGACAGCGGGGAGGATCGGAGTCCCTCGCCCGAACCACCCGGTCCGCAGGCCTTCAGCCGGGCCATCCGGCGGGCACCGTTCCTGACCCGGTTCCGACCCCCGACTACTATCACAAAGTACTCGGGGGAAACGAGACCGGAATTGTGGCTCGCGGACTACCACCTGGCCTGCCAGCTGGGTGGAACCGACGACGACAACCTCATCATCCGCAACCTCCCCCTGTTCCTCTCCGACACCGCTCGCGCCTGGTTGGAGCACCTGCCTCCGGGGCAGATCTCCAACTGGGATGACCTGGTTCAAGCCTTCGCCGGCAATTTCCAGGGCACGTATGTGCGCCCCGGGAATTCCTGGGACCTCCGAAGCTGCCGACAGCAGCCGGGAGAGTCTCTCCGGGACTACATCTGGCGATTCTCGAAGCAGCGCACCGAGCTGCCCAACATCACCGACTCGGATGTCATCGGCGCGTTCCTTGCCGGCACCACCTGCCGCGACCTGGTGAGTAAGTTGGGTCGCAAGACCCCCACCAGGGCGAGCGAGCTGATGGACATCGCCACCAAGTTCGCCTCTGGCCAGGAGGCGGTCGAGGCTATCTTTCGAAAGGACAAGCAGCCCCAGGGCCGCCCACCGGAAGATGCTCTCGAGGCGTCTACTCAGCGCGGCGCCAAGAAGAAAGGCAAGAAGAAGTCGCAAGCGAAACGCGACGTCGCCGACGCGGACCTTGTCGCCGCCGCCGAGCACAAGAACCCTCGGAAGCCCCCCGGAGGTGCCAACCTCTTCGACAAGATGCTCAAGGAGCCGTGCCCCTATCATCAGGGGCCCGTCAAGCACACCCTTGAGGAGTGCATCATGCTTCGGCGCCACTTCCACAGGGCCGGGCCACCCGCGGAGGGTGGCAGGGCCCGCGACGACGACAAGAAGGAAGATTACCAAGCAGGAGAGTTCCCCGAGGTCCGCGACTGCTTCATGATCTACGGAGGGCATGCGGCGAATGCCTCGTCTCGGCATCGCAAGCGAGAGCGCCGGGAGGTCTGCTCGGTGAAGGTGGTGGCGCCAGTCTACCTAGACTGGTCCGACAAGCCCATCACCTTCGACCAAGCTGATCACCCTGACCACGTGCCGAGCCCGAGGAAATACCCGCTCGTCGTCGACCCCGTCATCGGCGACGTCAGGCTCACCAAGGTCCTTATGGATGGGGGCAGCAGCCTCAACATCATCTACGCCGAGACCCTCAGGCTCCTGCGCGTCGATCTGTCCTCCGTCCGAGCAGGCGCTGCGCCCTTCCACGGGATCATTCCCGGGAAGCGCGTCTAGCCCCTCGGACGACTCGACCTTCCCGTCTGCTTCGGAACGCCCTCCAACTTCCGAAGGGAGACCCTGACGTTCGAGGTGGTCGGGTTCCGAGGAACCTACCACGCGGTACTGGGGAGGCCATGCTACGCGAAGTTCATGGCCGTCCCCAACTACACCTACCTGAAGCTCAAGATGCCGGGCCCCAACGGGGTCATCACCGTCGGCCCCACGTACAAACACGCGTTCGAATGCGACGTGGAGTGCGTGGAGTACGCCGAGGCCCTCGCCAAGTCCGAGGCCCTCATCGCCGACCTGGAAAGCCTCTCCAACGAGGTGCCAGACATGAAGCGTCATGCCGGCAACTTCGAGCCAGTGGAGACGGTTAAGGCCGTCCCCCTCGACCCCAGTGGCGACGCCTCCAAGCAAATCCGGATCGGTTCCAGGCTCGACCCCAAATAGGAAACAGTGCTCGTCGACTTTCTCCACACGAACGCCGACGTCTTCGCGTGGAGTCCCTCGGACATGCCCGGCATACCGAGGGATGTCGCCGAGCACTCACTGGATATTCGGGCCGGAGCCCGACCCGTCAAATAGCCTCTGCGCTGATTCAACGGGGAGAAGCGCAGAGCGATAGGCGAGGAGATCCACAAGCTAAAAGAAGCGAAAGGCGTTAAGCTCAACCCTGAAAGGTGGGTCCTCGGGGTGCCCCAGGGCATGGTCTTGGAGTGCGTTATCTCCAAACGGGGCATCGAAGCCAACCAGGAGAAGACCCCGACCATCGCACAGCACCCCGAGCCCTTGCTGGGAGTACCCGGGGGCTGCACACACCCCCGGGAAAGGCCGCTTGTCACCATCGACGTTCTGGAGCCCGGAACGTACAAGCTGGCCGGCGCTCAGGGCGAGGTCTACGGCAACGCTTGGGACGTCCAACAGCTACGTCGCTTCTACCCTTAAGATATTTTCAAGCTGTTCGTATTCCTCACTCCCACACAAGTCTCAGTCGTCAAGGGAGGATCGGCCTCGCCTCGGCAGAGCCCAACCTTCCCTCGGGGGCTAAAAAGGGGGAACCCCTCTGCGTCAAGATTGGGTGTACCTCTCCGCATCCAAAATTTTCGATCAAAAAGGTTTTTGCGTTCTCTCGGCTATGTCAGAAGCAGGGCCCCGAGGAGCGAACGTGGGTGCATGTAAATGGCAAGGTCGACTGAGCCGAGGAACTCCTATGCCTCCAGGTTAGGGACACCTCACTCATCACCCGCCACGAAAAATGACCCTACTCGGGAAGTCACCCTATTGTTGACAGGCTAAGCCGGACACGCAAAATAAAAGGAAGAAGAGTGCGACTTCATGCAATGAAAACAAAGTGTTCAGGCCTCAGCGGCCGCAGTAGGACACACGCACATCCAACAGAAACTGTTCCAACAAGAGTTAGGCGTCGCCTCAGGAAGGAGCCGTGCCCTCAGCTCCGTCCCCGCCTTCGGTAAGGTCCATCTCAGCTTCCGGCGACGGCGCGGGGGGAAGGATCTCCGCCTCAAAGGTGGTCGCCAGCACTGCGCTCGGACCCGCGGCGACTGCGTCGAGCCGCTGAACTTTTGCCAGGGCTACTTCGTCTTCATCAGGAAGACAATACCCCTTGCTAACCCGCTCCAGGTCCACAACGTAGTGGGAAGCGAGCATGGCGAAGGCCCGCCTGACGCCATGGTGTAGCGCCTCGCGGACTCTGCCGCGCGCGTGATCACCCAAGGCTTGAAGGCGGCTTTGAGGGGAGCATCCTGAAGGGACGTCGTCGGAGCCAAGGATCCGATAAACGTCCGAGACGGCCTCGGACATGGCCGCGAGATCGGCCTCCCGCTGCTCGGCAGCTCCGGCAAGCGCCTCGGCAAGCGCCTTGGCGGACTCGTCAAGGGCGGACTCGAGCTCTGCGAACAGCCAGAAGGAAGATCTCAAACACAAGCAGAGGAAACAGACAAGAACAAGAACCAAGGACGGCCAAGGCGTACCTCCGGCTCGGGCACGTTGCTCCGAGGCCGCGACCCGGGCTGCGGCTAAGTCGGCCGCGAGGGTTTCAGCCCGGCTTTCGGCCTCGGCAGCCCGGCTCCGAGATTGGTCCCGCTCCTCGACGACCTGGGCGAACTCCGACCGCTGCCGTTGCACCTCTGCGCGCGCCGCTGCCGCCTCCACGCGCGCCGCTGCAGCCTCGGCTCTCAGGTCAGTGAAGAGCAACTGGAGGTCCGCTACCTTGGCATCCTGCTGAGAAAGGCGCGCAGTAGCCCCAGCGAGCGAGGTCCTCAGGGATCGCAGCGAGCCCCAGACATCGGCCTCGCGGCGGATGAACGACGACTTGGCGGCGCTCCGATCCGTCAGATCCTGGGGAAAGGAAACGGGGCGTCACGAAGAACGCCTCATTCACAGAAAAGAAAAGGTATGCCTGAAACCGTTACCTGGAGGATTTTGGGGACGTCCCTGCAGAAAACCTCCAGCGACGACCGGAGCGACCCCACCGTTGCTTCAGCACACTCGCGGAGCTCATCCCAAGACTGGTCCTCCTGTTCATCGTCGAGAATGAAAACAGGGTCCGAGGCCTCGCGGGTCCAAAACTGGAGCAACTGGCGCCGGGCCCCGGGGCTCCGCCGCACAGCGATGAGGCTGCTGCCCAGCGGGACGGATCGCGCCTCCACGCCCACCTCTTCCGAGGCACTGGGCGCCGACGCATCAGCCGTCTCCACGCCGGCAGCAACCGGTCGCTCCCCGACTGGGACGGCGGCGACTTCGGTAGCGGCAGGCGCCGGCATGGCCGGCACGTCAGGTGGGCTCGGGACCACGCCAGCGTCACCCGCCTCCCCTATCACGATGGCCGCCTCGGCAGAAGAGCCAGCCTCGGGAACCTGCTCCACAGCGACAGGTGCCGCCCGAGCCCCCCGCGGCGGGACGCCTTGCGAGAGGGTCGGCTGAACGACAAGGCCCGGAGCGGCGCTGGCCGCACAGGCCGGCGCCGTCTTAAGGGCCTTCCGGGGTGCCAGGTCGGTCTGGCCATGGCTCCGCTTGCTAAAGGAAGAAGGAAAATCACGGCCGAGACATATGAATGGAAATCCAGGACGAAGACATTCCGAGCTACCTACCCGCTCCGGGCCATGATCCACCGCGCCTGGGGGGAAGTCTCCTGGATCCCAGCTCCCGGAACAGCCGTTGAGGTCCGCTTCGCCGGCAACTTCGGCGCCACCCTTGCTTTGGATACCCGGGGAGCAGATTGCCCAGGCACTGTCACGGTGACTTGAGAGTCACCTCCATGCGCTGCTGGCGCGAGCGGTGGCTCTCGGAGAGCAGACGCCCTGGCCTGGCCCCCCGGAGTCACCTCAGCTCCTCCAGCCGAGGGGTCAGGTGCCCTCTCGGGTTGCCCTCGTACCTCGGGCCGGGACCCCGACGCCCTGACTCCGGGGATTGATGGCGTCGGCCCGCTCGGGGGCTGGCTCGACGACTCCTGGCCATACCCCAAGCCGGGGCTGAGGCCGAGGCGGGCGGCCATGTCGTCCTCCTCCTCATCATCATCATCATCGACGTCGTCGTCGTCGGGCGTTTCCGGCGACGGCTCCCTCGGGAGTCCCTCCCTCTCCTGCTGGCGACGGCGCTTTTCCAAGGCATCTCGAGCCCGCCTCCACTCATGGGCCCGGGCCTTCCCCGCGTCCTTCTTCCTCTTCTTCTCCTCCGCGGCGACCCGCCGCGCTGCTCGGGCCACCGCATCCCGCGGAACCCGTGGCAGGGAAGGCTTGTGCCACCCCACCTCCTGAAGAAGGGGGGGAAGGAAACCTGATCGTAAGAACCAGAAGCAACCCAATGTATGAAGAAGGAGGGAGCGAACACTCACCAGAGTCACGCACCCCTGGTCGGGGCGCATCAGAAGCTGGGAGAAGGTGTGGAGGTCCGGCTTCCCCAACGCAGCCGACACCCGCCATTGGAGGGCGTCGAAGGGAAGAGGATCAGGGGACATCCGCGAGCCCTCCCAGTCGGCCTCCGGGGTCATTTCCCAAAGCGACAGTCGTCGCTCCGCCAAGGGAAGCACCCTCCGACGGTGGATGGCGGCAATCACTCCCGCAGCGGTGAGTCCCCCCTCCCGCAACGCCTCCAAGGCCTGAAGAAGGGGTTCGAGGTTCTTCTGTCTTTCGTGCGGGGTCCCGTGGCGCCAAGCATCGGTGGCGGTGGTGACTACTCGCTGGGAGAACGGCGGAAGCAACTCACCGTCATTCCGGAGGTAGAACCACCGGCGCTGCCACCCCTTGTTCGAGGACGCGAGGATGGCAGGAATATACTGCGACGCCCGCGACTGCCTCAGCAGGAGGGTGCAGCCGCCGGCCCGCACCGCCGTGCGGACCTTCCTCTCCCCCGTCGGCGAGGCAAAAAGCTCCGCAAAAAAGAGATGGGTCCACAAATCCCAATGGGGGGCGATCCCCAAATACCCCTAGCACACCGCTACGAAGATAGCGGCCTGCGAGATGGAATTGGGGGTGAGGTTGTGCAACTCCACCCCATAGTGGTACAGGATCGCCCGCATAAAGCGGCCCGCTGGCACACCGAATCCCCGCTCATGGAAGGAGACGAAGCTCACGACGTACCCTGGCGGAGGGGATGGAGCAGCTCCGCCCACGGGAGGTATCCATTCCGGTCGCTGCTCATCGGTGAGTGGGCGAAGCAAACCCTCGCCGACCAGATCCTCCAGATCGCTCGCCGTCACCGTGGAAGAGGGCCATGGATCGCGCGGCGAGATGATGGTCACCCGGTCAGCCATCACCAGACGGAAGGGATGGCGGCGCAAGGGGCTGGAAGGACGGTTTTCTCTTCTCTGGCTAAAGTCTCTCGGGTTGCGAAAACCCAAGAAGGAGGCAGGAAGCAGAGCAAAGAACCGTCACCAGACCCTCTCCCAGGTATATAAAGACCAAGGCGAGGCCGTTTCCGACGTTCCGCCCGGACCGGATGCGGAATTCAAAAAACGCGAAGCGAAACAGCCGTTCCTCGAACGGCTCGCGCACGCGCAACGGCTGCCCTGCCAACAACTCGCCCCGTCGCATTAACTCCGCGGAGGGATAGACGGCGCTTCTGGCAGGAGAAGCGGGCGACGCTTCGCCTTCGCCGTAAAAACCGCGCCAAAAAAGGGACCAGGAAAGGGGGATACCCCGAAAAGGATCCTTCCCCGTGAAGGAACCAGGCTCCGAGCCTCCCTACTGATCAGAGGTTCGAAGGCTGGCCCCCCGAGGGGTTCAACAGCCGCCTCAGATCGCGTGGGCCCTACACCCACTACTGGTCAGAGGTTCGAAGGCCGGCCCCCCGAAGGGTTCCACGGCCGCCTCAGGCTACTCGGGCTCCGCGCCCATTACTGATCAGGGGTTCGAAGGCTGGCCCCTGAAGGGTTCACAGTCGCCTCAGATGCCGAGCGAGGGATGACCAGGGGTACGTTCGATACATAACCAAGGCTCGGGCTGCGCTCCCGAGGTACCCTAGGACATTTCCGAGACCAGCGGGAGCGATCTTGTAACGGAATCCCATCAGAGGGAGGCATCGAGCCCTCGAACCCCGTCGCTAGGGGACCGGGTCCGGCAGATCACCCGCAGGTACTTTTGGGCGTGCCTCTGGGCCCCTAGCCGACCCCTAACGAACGGGGCACGGACGTCCACTCGGATTACCCGCTTGCAGCTCACCGGAGACACCATGTTCGGCGCCCATCGAGGGTAACATGGCGCTCTCCCCCCCTCCTCCTTGCGGAAAGGCGACGCAGGGGCGTATGTAAAAAAGCCGTTTGTCCCTGATCGCCCTCTCGCCCTGTGCGGAGGCTCGGGGGCTGCTCTCGCAAACCCGGCTCCGGCCGAACTGTTGACAGCGTCAACATACCAGCCCGAGAGCTTGGGCCCCGACCGTACACCCGGGCTACGGCCAGTTTGCATGAGGGAACAACCAGACCAGCCGAAGCATTACGCGAGGCATTAAGACCTCGAAGGAGTGAAACCACTCCTCTGAGGCCTCGGGGGCTACACCCGGCGGGTGCGCTCGCGCGCACCCACCGGAACAAAATGCAACCGAGAAAGGCTGGTCCCCTTGCAAAAAAGTGCGACGAAAGCCTCCAAGCGAGTGCTAACACTCCCTTCGAGGCTCGGGGGCTACTGTCGGGGACCATAATTAGGGGTACCCTCAAGACTCCTAATTCTCAGCTGGTAACCCCCATCAGCATAAAGCTGCTAAGGCCTGATGGGTGCGATTAAGTCAGGGATCAGTCCATTCGAGCGACTCGATCATGCCTCGCCCGAGCCTAGCCTCGAACAAGGGCAGCCGACCCCGAAGGATTTCCGTCTCGCCCGAGGCCCCCCTCCAACGGCGGACATATTTCCGGCTCGCCCGAGGCCCTGCCTTCGCTAAGAAGCAACCCTGACTAAATCGCCGCACCGACCGACCAAGTCGCAGGGGCATTTAATGCAAAGGTGACCTGACACCTTTGTCCTGACGCGCGCCCCCCGGCAGAGCCGAAGTGACCGCCGTCACTTCACCGCTCCACTGACCGGCCTGACAGAAGGACAGCGCCGCCTGCGCCACTCCGACCGCAGTGCCGCTTGACAGAGTGAGACTGACAGGCAGCCAGGCCCTGCCAAAGGCACCATAGGAAGCTCCGCCCGACCCAGGGCTCGGACTCGGGCTAAGCCCTGGAAGACGACGAACTCCACTCCGCCCGACCCAGGGCTCGGACTCGGGCTAAGCCCCGGAAGACGGCGAACTCCGCTCCGCCCGACCCAGGGCTCGGACTCGGGCTAAGTCCCGGAAGACGGCGAACTCCGCTCCGCCCGACCCAGGGCTCGGACTTGGGCTAAGTCCCGGAAGACGGCGAACTCCGCTCCGCCCGACCCAGGGCTCGGACTCGGGCTAAGTCCCGGAAGACGACGAACTCCGCTTCGCCCGACCCAGGGCTCGGACTCGGGCTAAGTCCCGGAAGACGACGAACTCCGCTTCGCCCGACCCCAGGGCTCGGACTCCGCCCTGGCCTCTGCCGAACGACCTCCGCCTCGCCCGACCCAGGGGCTCGGGCTCGGCCTCGGCCATGGAAGACAGACTCGACCTCGGCCTCGGAGGAGCCTCCATGTCGCCTAACCTAGGGCACAGGCCAGCCACGTCAACAGGAAGCACCATCATCACCCTACCCCGAGCCGACTCGGGCCGCAGAGGACAAGACCGGTGTCCCATCTGGCTAGCTCCGCCAGATAGGCAATGATGGCGCCCCGCATGCTCTGTGACGACGACGGCTCTCAGCTCTCTTACGGAAGCAGGAGGACGTCAGCAAGGACTCAATCGCTCCGATAGCTGTCCCTCCGCCAGGCTCCGTCGCTCCTCCGACGGCCACGACATCACACCAGCTGGGTGCCAAAATCTCTCCGGCTGCCACATCGGCATGTACTTAGGGCGCTAGCTCTCCCCCGCTAGACACGTAGCACTCTGCTACACCCCCATTGTACACCTGGATCCTCTCCTTACGCCTATAAAAGGAAGGACCAGGGCCCTCTTAGAGAAGGTTGGCCGCGCGGGGACGAGGACGGGACAGGCGCTCTCTTGGGGCCACTCGCTTCCCTCTCCCGCGTGGACGCTTGTAACCCCCTACTGCAAGCGCACCCGACCTGGGCGCGGGACGAACACGAAGGCCGTGGAATTTCCACCTCTCTCACGCCCATCTCCGGCCACCTCACTTCCCCCCTTCGCGCTCGGTCTCGCGTCGACCCATCTGGGCTGGGGCACGCGGCGACATTCACTCGTCGGCTTAGGGACCCCCCGGTCTCGAAACGCCGACAAAATGAGACACAAATAATATCAAGGATAGATTCATACATTACATATTATTAATCTCACAAGGTTAAACATCTAATTACCATTAGGGTTTCCTTTTTATTTTTCTTATTAATAATTAAACCATTACCTACACTAACCTATAGTCTAGGCATAAAATTAATATGTGCAGACAGTGAATGATTATAATTTACATAAACACAGAATAATCTTGTGAACATTTTGCAATTTAAATCACTCAATTTGGAGTTCATATGCAAAAGATATGAAATAAACAAGTTTTGGAGTTTAAAATACAAAATTAGGTCCAAATATGTGATTAATTGAAAGGGCAGGGATCTGTCTGCAAGAGTACAGGGGCCTGCGCGCGAAAACCATGGATGGTAGGTTGATTTTCAGAAAACCAGGGGTCTCTAAGAAAACTACACGCGAAGGGGTATCGGGCCATCTCAACCGCATGATCGTGAACGAACGGCCAAGATCAGACCCCGCGAGCTAGCGCGCGCGGATGTGCGGTGAGCGCTGACAGACGGGCCAGGGGGCGTCAGTGACCTAAGGCATTGCTGACTGGCGGGGCCCAGCTGCAGAGCATGGGCGAGGGCGTGGATCCGAACGGTAAGATCCGAAACGAACAATTGGGATTAGCTCTGATCTAATTAAACTTAAGCCGTCCGATCTCGGATGAACGCCCAAGATCTTATCGACAAGCACGAGCGGGGTGGCTGGTGTACTCACGGTGGCGCCGCCCGTCTTCGCGGTGAGGTTTCGCCGAAGGCGAGGGCACGACCACGGCTATGGTCTAAGCACTGGGGAAGGGCTCGGGCGCACTCGGGGTAACACCACGGACTCAAACATAGGCATGACACCAGTGCGGGGGCACCAGAGGGTGCAGTCCGCGGCGGAGCGGCCCTACAGCGGCGTAGACCTGCTCCGGCGAGCAATTACGTGAAGGACAGGGCAATACACTAGGAAATAGGATGTGGGAAAGTTGCTCACCTCGAGTGGAGATTCTGGAGCGCTTGAGCATCGATGGGGACGCAGGGAGGCCTCAGGTCGACGGCGGCGGGGCTTCGGCTGCACGGGGAGAACGCTGGTGAGCGTGGACTGGCGAACCTGAGGGGTTAGGGGCAAACCGAAAGGCGTCCCATGTCGTTGGCGAATATGTGGAGCTCACCGAGGCAACAAACACGACAAACGCTTGACAGTGACCGCAGAACGAGCACGAGATCACGGCGAACGGCGGCGGAGCTCCCTAGGTGTGTGCGTGGTGCAAGGCAAGTGTTGGGTGCTACGAGTGCGCGAGTGAGGGAGGAGGAGAGCGAGTGGGGCACTGGGTAGCTAGAAAGGCCAGGGTGGGGTGGGCATAGCCTCGGCGTGCGTTGTCGAGCCCGACCAAGCCGCCAACCATGCGCCGTTTCGTTTCCCCGTTAATGGAGCTTAATGCGATGTTTCTTCTTCCTTTCCCCCCCATTCCTCCTCTTCCCATTACGAGCAGGAAATGGCAACACCATTGATGGCCATGAAGACCCGCCGGTGGCCATTGAAGCCCCTCGGCCGACCTTCCCTCTCCCTACCTCTCCCCTATAAATCCGACGCTCTCTCCTCTCTCCCTCCCCTACCCGAGCTCTCTCTCATTCCTCGCACTCTCTCCCTCGCCGTTCTTCGCCGTTCGTCGCCGAAGCTCGCCGTTCATCGCCGGAGTTCGCCGTTCATCGCCGGAGCTACGCCACCCACCATCCGAAGCCGAGCCCCTGCTCTTCTCCACCCGGCCAAAACTCCGTCGAGCCCTCCCCGTCACACGTACGAACCCAAGGTTGAAGACGACCCAAATTAATTTGTGTATTTTCGAAATTCTTTTGATTCGATTCATGAATTGTATATTTATGTTGTTGTAATATGAACATGTGTGATCTGAAATTCATACGTGTGCGCTATGGAGATTTTGGTAGATATATGCGATACGGAGTGCACCGTGATTGTTCATGTTAGTCGATGCGTTGATATTTAGATTAGAGAGAAATATGACGAAAAGTTAGTAGTCACACGTTGGTGATAAAAACACTAGATAGGAAATTTTATAGCTAATTTTGGTCACAATAAACTTTGGAAATTTTTTTGGAGAATTATAATCATAGGTTCATTTTAATGGATTTAGTAAATGGTATAGAATTCATGTCATATAAACATTTTAGGATTTTAGATGATTTATATCCGATTATTTTATTAATATTTTCTTTTAGAAAGAAATGAGAAAATACCACTAGTAGTATGGAAAATAGATTTTTACTAGCCAAAATAAACGTGTTCGCGAGCATAGCACTTAGAGTTAGTAAAATACTTGTTTATGTCAAAATAACACCGCTTATGTTATAAAAAGTCCAATTAGTAATTTATATGGATTTTTAGAATATTAATAGATTCATTTTAGCTATACTCAATAATTGAAGTTAGAAATAAAAAGGATAAAATCTATTTGTCTATTTATTAGTATTAAAGTTCTAGTTAAAACTATATTTATAGCACTTACTCATAATTTCACCATTTATGACTCGCAATACTAGCTATAATTGAATTAATAAATATTTACGCGTTTAGGACATATTTATGGTGTAATAAGTGCGATGTGTTAATATGTATGTAATGGTGAATGATTACCCTGTACTGGTGTATGTTTATTTATTGATGTATGTTTTCTCTTTGTATGGCAACGTACGACGTTATTAGAAGCTGATTGTGTGGTAGAGGATTCGAATTTGGTTGAGGACGAACCACAGGACACGTTCAAGCAAGGCAAGTGGATTCTCCCTCTGCATATTCTTTTTGTACCCAATCAATGCATATAATAATGTTTACTTTTTGATATACTGCATAATTTGATGGGTTTTACCTAATTAAGGATTTCCTAGATTTACCAACTGTATTCCTTGATTACCCTTGGAAATTATTAAGCTTTGCAAATTTGTGCTACCGCTCAACTTAATAATTTGATGTTACTCATTAATTGATATTAATGTTCCGAAATTGAAATTGGCATTATGATATTAACCCAATAGTTAAAACAATATTATTTTATATTAATTGGAACATGGAGTGACCACCCAGGATAACAGTGCAATCACGAGTGCTATCATGGCTCTAGCTTTGGTAATTAGCTTTATATGCTTAGTGCCTAACAACCTTACATGAAATATGGGCAAGAGGGGGAGCGGCAGTGGTGGCAGCTCACGTTAACATGGGGACGTATTCTTGGCTAAGGTACCTCACCCAGAGGGCCTCCACACCGACTTTGGAAACCTTAGCGGGTTGCTTCGTATTAAGTGTATTTTGTGAAAGCCTCATAATGGATCCCTAGCCATTCACCTTGGTAGTGTTTACGGGTCCGATCAACCCAGGCTAGATGGGATACATGGCTTGTGGGTAAAGTTGTACCACCTCTACAGAGTGTAAAACTGATATGTCAGTCGTGCTCCCGGTTATGAGCAGCATGGACTCCTCACATGATAATTAAACTTAAAGATAGACAATAACTCGAGATCCGATGATCTGCCAATGGGTTACTTAAGTGGTTTCACTTAAGTGCTTTTTGATATACTCATATACCTTTGTTTAAATGGGATACTTGGGATACACTCTTATTAGTATAACATGTGTTGTTAATAAAATGTTGACCAACTGAAATGCTTACTGCTCAACCTTAGCCTCACCTTGTTATACCTGCATTAATTTTTCCCCACTTACTGAGCCCCGACCATAAGTGAGCTCACCCTTGCTAATATTTTGATCAGAGGGTGATGTTGGAGACTTTGATGGAGATTTCGACGATGAATTCTAAGTCTAACAATGCGCCGATCATCTTCGTGTGGGAGATCACCCATGTTATTTAATTCCGCCTTACTTTGATGTTGATACTTGTTAAAGATAAAATGATTCAGATGGTGTAATAAAGTATTCTACTCTCTTTACTCCTTTTATTGCATTGTCTTTTGATATATTACACTTGTGACGTCAATATATGTGTGGAAATGGATCTTGGCACACATATGGTATGCGCTCGGTTCTGCCCCCTGGAACTGGGTGTGACAGAAGTGGTATCAAAGCTATACTGACCCTAGGTCGTTAGACTAGTTAGAAATGGAAAGCCTAGTTGTTCAAAACTTGCTAATTTCATCCTTATAAAATTATTTTATCAGCCTTACTTCTTTAAAATTTCAACTGAGTTGACATTTCTCTTGTAGATGGTTC
The DNA here is from genome assembly GCA_029449295.1 of Zea luxurians. NCBI lineage: Eukaryota > Viridiplantae > Streptophyta > Magnoliopsida > Poales > Poaceae > Zea > Zea luxurians. The sequence goes on along the minus strand of JAOPSE010000003.1, from coordinate 106,259,368 downwards.
GTACTCTCCAAACTACCCGGGTCAACACCAACTACGCCCCTCCGCCCCGGCAAATCCCTGTCTACCGAGTGGTAGTAGAGGAAGTTCTGGTGGATCTTCCTCACATTCGAGTGGAGAATGGAGTCATCCTGGAGGATAGCTCGGAGGAACAGCTGCCGACACCCACCCCGTTGGCAAAGTCACTGGCCTTCGCAGCTAGGTCATCGACATCGGCACTGCCTGCACCAGCCGTTTAAGCTCCTGCACCCGGAGGCGACGACCCAGACGACTCTGGGGACGATGACAAGGATGACGACGACGACGAGGACGAAGAGGAACATGTCAACAAGGAAGCCAACTACACCCAGTAGGACTACTTCATGGGCTTTGGTCCTGTTGTCGAACATTACACATCAATGTTCGAGATAGGGCACTTCCCCAACCTGCTGCAAGACGTGCTGCACGCGCTAGGAACCTACGCCCGCCCCTTGTATGAAACAAGGCGAGTGAGCGAGCCTCCCTAGGCTTGTTACTACATCACTCGCATCTAAGGGTGATGGATGCAGGGGATAGGGAATTCAGGACTCTGTCTGCTCATGAGTCCCTAACACCGCTATCCACCTACGCTGCTTCGGTCAGCGATGCTGCCAGACGAACCCTGTGGTCTCTCAGCCACACATACCAGCAGCAGCTGCATGACACGAGGTTCAGGCATCTTCCTCTGTTTCTTAGTGGAGGAAGCCAGACCAGCATCATTCCAGGTGAAGCTGGTGAGGATCGCCTCAACACCCTAGCTGGTGTGGTGGCCGGTCTCAATCGACCTAGACAGTGCCACCCTGGATCTCTCTAGGGTGCACTTGGAGCTGGAGGATGCCCATGCCAGGATTGTAGCCCTAGAAGCCCAACTTCAACGACGGGATCCGCCCGAAGCCCAGGTCCCCGCCATGGCGTTGTCTCCTCCCCGCAAGAGGCTTCGCTATGGGGAGCCCGGATCCATCACCAGGCTGCTTTAGAAATTTTAAGTTTATGTTGTAATAAGTTAGCTCTCGCATCAAACGATGAAAGCTCTCTTTTTAAGTTATCTTTATATTAATAACAACCATGTGATGGTGTTGGTTGATATGTTTGAGTTGGATTTTTGTTTGAGTGCAATGGTCTTATGGAATGATGGCCATAAGAGCATAAAAAAACATAAACTTAAGCTATTCCCCTCTAGAATCTTTTCTACTCATCACACTTCTAAGGATTTCACTTTCTAACCAATCAGATGGTGAACGCTCGTCAAGGACCCAACCACAACAGGAACCAGCATGGTCAACAGATACCACCACCACCACCGAACCCCAACATGGAACAGTTCATCGCCGCCCAGATGCAGCTTCTGCAAGGACTCGCTGCAACTGTTCAACAGATTCAGCAGAACCAGCTGAATCAACAGCATCAGCAGCAACAACAAAATGCACCCCCGGCTAGAGATAAACACCGGGATTTTATGAGTCATCACCCGCCAACATTCTCTCATGCGGCTGATCCTTTAGATGTCGATGACTGGCTCAAGGTCATTGGAAAGAAGTTGGACATCACCCAGTGCAACGACCGGGAAAAGGTCTTGTACGCCTCGGGAAGACTCGAGGGAGCCGCGTCCGATTGGTGGGATGCCTTCACAGCGGCACACCCCAATGCGGATACAATAACCTGGCAGGAGTTCCAAGCGAACTTCCGCGCTCATCATATTCCCTCGGGAATTACGAAGCTAAAGAAGAAGGAGTTCCTTTCCCTTACTCAAGGGAATATGACTGTCAGTGAGTATTGTGATCGCTTCACTCAGCTCTCACGCTACGCACCAGAAGAGGTGGATACATATGAGAAACGTCAAGAGCATTTCTTGGAAGGACTGATTGGACCACTGAATTATCAACTTCAGAGTCATACTTTCCCTAATTTCCAGACTCTGCTGAACAAGGCAATTGGCCTTGCAAGTAAAAGAAGGGAATTGTCTAACCATAAAAGGAAGTTCCAAGGTCAGTCCAGCAGGAACACCCGCCTGAACAACGCTCAAGGTTCTCAGTTCCGCTCTAGAAATCAGGGTGGAAATAATTATCAAGTGCAACGCTCTGAACAACAAGGCCAGAGAAATAATCAAAGTCAGAACCTACAAAGGAGCAACTCTCAGACCAATAAGAGGTCTAGTGGGAGTTCATAGAATCATCAAGGTGGCACCGTGAACACGTAGGCCAGAAGCAACAACGCACCAGTCCAACCCAATGGCTGTTTCCAGTGCGGTGAGCTTGGCCATTATGCTAACAACTGCCCAAGGCGCAACCAGCAGACACCTCAGAAGAGCAACACTTAGAGGAATGACCAGAACACCCCCGCTCGTGGATCTGCTCAGAATAAAGCTCCGCAGAACCAGAGTAGAGGAAGGGTCAATCACGACACAGCGAAATCAGTGCCTGAGGATGCCGACGTGGTGTATGGTATGTTCCTTATCAACTCCATACCTGCATCAGTTTTATTTGACTCTAGAGCATCGCATTCATTTATAATTGAGTCATTTGTGGAAAAACATAACATACCAAAGTACCCCATTAAGAAGATGTTACACATTAGTTCACCGGGAGGTGACATGAAGGACACACACTCATGCCTCCATGTTAATCTCAATATTCAAGGAATAGATTTTTCAGTCAACCTAGTGGTCTTAGGATCCAACGGTATTGATGTGATTCTTGGATGCGACTAATTGAAGAGTTGTGATGGAGTGATACAATGCGCCAACAGAACAATTACGTTGACAAGTCTGCAAGGCGAAAGAATCCAAGTTAGCACAGACAAGTCAACAAATGCAAAAGGAAAGATAGTGATAAATCACTTGGAAGAAAAGCCCCTAGAAAATATCAAGGTAGTGTGTGAATACCTAGACGTATTTCCGAGGAATTACCAGGTATGCCACCTGACCGTGATATAGAGTTTTCTATTGAATTATTACCTAGAACTGCACCTATCTCAAAAAGACCTTATAGAATGGATGTCAAAGATTTAGTTGAACTGAAGAAACAAATAGAGGAATTATTAGAAAAAGGTTTCATTCGCCCAAGTTCATCCCCTTGGGGAGCCCCAGTTCTATTTGTGAGCAAGAAAGATGGTTCGAGGAGAATGTGTGTTGATTATAGAAGTTTGAATGAAGTAACCATCAAGAATAAATACCCATTACCTCGGATTGAAGATCTATTTGATCAGATGAAGGGAGCTAAGATATTCTCGAAGATAGATCTGAGATTGGGATATCATCAGTTAAAGATTCGAGCGAAAGATGTACCGAAGACAACCTTCACCACAAGATATGGATTATATGAGTTTTTGGTCATGTCGTTCGGACTGACTAATCACCGGCATACTTTATGAACTTGATGAACAAAGTATTCATGGAATGTCTGGATCAGTTTGTGGTCGTATTCATTGACGACATACTGATATATTCTCCGATTGAAGAAACACATGAAGATCATCTAAGGCTAGTCCTACAAAAGCTTCGTGACAACCAATTGTATGCAAAGTTCTCGAAGTGTGATTTTTGGTTGAAGGGAGTTGCTTTCTTAGGACATATTGTTACTGATGGTGGAATTAAAGTGGACCCAGGAAAGATAAGAGAAATACTAAATTGGAAGCAACCAAAGGATGCGTCCAAGATCAGAAGTTTTCTTGGATTGGCTGGATACTACAGAAGATTTATTGAAGTTTTTCCCAAGTAAGTGAGACCTCTTACTTCACTACTAGAGAAAGGTAAAGAGTTCAAGTGGGATGATGCATGCCAGAATTGTTTTGAATAACTCAAGAAAAGGCTAACCACTGCACCAATATTGGTAATGCCAGACATTCACAAGGGATTTGATGTGTATTGTGATGCATCACACCTTGGACTTGGATGTGTGCTAATGCAAGAGGGAAAAGTAATAGCCTATGCCTCAAGACAGTTGAGGAAGCATGAGAAGAATTATCCTACGCATGATCTAGAACTAGCTGTTGTAGTGCATGCTTTGAAGATTTGGAGGCACTATATGATTGGAAACAAGTGCAAAATCTTCACGGATCACAAAAGCTTGAAATATATATTCACTCAGAAAGAACTCAACCTAAGACAGAGAAGATGGCTAGAGTTGATCAAGGACTATGATTTGGAAATACAATATCACCCAGGGAAAGCAAATGTAGTGGCTGATGCTTTGAGCCGTAAGGGTCAAGTGAACAACATCACTACTCATTTGATGTCACAGGAATTGTGCTGGGAAATGGAACAACTCAACCTTGGTATGCTCAATAATGTAGAAGCAACGGTTATGGAAGTTGAATCTACTTTGGAAGAAGAGATTCATAAAGGACAAGAGTCTGATGAGAAAATCAAGGAAATTAAAACTTTGATTTGGTTGGGTAAAGCCCCAGATTTCACGGAAGATGATCAAGGCACAATATGGTTTAAGAAGAGAATCTGTGTACCGGAAATCGAACACCTGCACTGACTTATTTTGAGAGAAGCTCATGATTCGGCTTACTCTATTCACCCTGGAAGTACAAAGATGTACCAGGATCTAAAGGAAAAATATTGGTGGTACGGTTTGAAAAGAGATGTTGCTACTCATGTTGCATTGTGTGACGTGTGTCAGCGAGTTAAAGCCGAACACCAAAGACCAGCAGGATTACTACAACCTCTCAAGGTACTGGAATGGAAATGGGAAGAAATCGGTATGGATTTCATAGTTGGACTACCCCATACTCGGGATGGCTATGATTCAATATGGGTCATAGTAGACAGGTTGACTAAAGTGGCACACTTTATACCTGTGAAGACAACTTACTCAGGAGCCCAGTTAGCAGAACTATACATGTCAAGGATTGTTTGTCTGCATGGAGTACCGAAGAAGATCGTATCAGATCGAGGAACCCAGTTTACCTCGCGTTTTTGGAAAAGACTACATGAGTCCATAGATACGAAGCTAAACTTTAGTTCAGCTTATCATCTGTAAACGGATGGGCAAATGGAAAAACAAACCAAGTGTTGGAAGATATGCTAAGAGCTTGCGCTCTAAAGCATGGTAGAAACTGGGATAAATGTTTGCCTTATGCATAATTCTCGTATAACAACAGTTATCATGCAAGTCTAAAAATGGCACCATTTGAAGCACTTTACGGACGAAAGTGTAGAACACCGCTTTATTGGAATCAGACCGGAGAAAGTCAAGTATTTGGTCCAGAAATTCTCCAAGAAGTGGAAAAGCAAGTGTAGATTATCAGAGAAAATTTGAAGACAGCACAGTCAAGCCAGAGAAGCTATGCTGATAATAGAAGAAGAGAGTTGACATTTGAAGTAGGAGACTTCGTATACCTTAAAGTTTCACCGATGAGAGGAATGAAAAGGTTTAAGGTTAAGGGAAAATTATCTCCTTGCTATATTGGCCCATTCAAGATTTTGGAAAGAAAAGGTGAAGTAGCCTACCAGTTAGAGCTACCCGATAGTTTATCGGATGTGCATGACGTATTTCACGTATCACAACTCAAGAAGTGCTTGAGAGTACCGGAGGAACAGTTACCCATAGAAGAACTGAATGTCAATGAGGATTTGACTTATTCGGAGTACCCGGTCATAATTCTGGAAACATCTCGCAGAATTACATGAAGTAAAGTCATCAACATGTGCAAGGTTCAGTGGAGTCATCATTCGGAAGATGAGGCCACTTGGGAAAGAGAAGACGAAATCAGAGTAGAATTCCCTCAGTTATTCTTGGAAGTTTCTTAATCTTGAGGACGAGATTCTTTTAAGAGGGGTAGGTTTGTAACACCATAAAAGCCATCAACTAAAAATAATGAAGTTAGTTATTACAATAAATAGGGTAATAAATTTTTATTCAAGTGTTTATTACTTATTTGCATTCGTAATATTTTTTATTGCGCTTGATTGATTTGTGGGTATTTAATAGCAATTCTTCTTAAAAGAAAATCCTAGTAAATAATATAATAATGAAATATTATAATAATTTTTAGTCTAAAAATAAATATTTGATTTATAAATAGTTTTGGTGAGTTTTTATGATTTTTTGAGTAATTTAAAAATGCATTTCGAAATAAAAAACTCCCTAACCCTAAGGCCCACTAGGGGCCCATCTAACTAACCCTAGCGCTCCCTCTCCCTGGCTACTCTCCAAAGCCGCCGCCGCCCTATCCTCTCCCCTCCCCTCTTCTCTCTCCTCCCTCCCTTCTCTCTCTCACGCTCGTGCCTGAAGCCGCCAGGAGCCCCGCGACACCCGCGCGCCCCTGCAACGAGCGCTCACCCCCGCGCCAGGAGGCCAAGCTGCGCCTAGGCGACCCGACCGGATGCTGCCCTGCCCCCATCGTGGCCGACCCCATGACGCCGTGCGCCCTGGACCGCGCCCCAAGCGCCGAAGCGCCATGGCCTAGCCCGACCAAGCCGCCAACCACGCGCCGTTTCATTTCCCTGTTAATGGAGCTTAATGCGACGTTTCTTCTTCCTTTCCCCCCATTCCTCCTCTTCCTATTACAAGCAGGAAACGACAGCGCCATTGATGGCCATGAAGACCCGACGGTGCCCATTGAAGCCCCTCGGCCGACCTTCCCTCTCCCTCCCTCTCCCCTATAAATCCGACGCTCTCTCCTCTCTCCCTCTCCTACCCGAGCTCTCTCTCATTCCTCGCACTCTCTCCCTCGCCGTTTGTCGCCGGAGTTCGCCGTTCATCGCTGGAGCTACGCCACCCACCATCCGAAGCCGAGCCCCTGCTCTTCTCCACCCGGCCGAAACTCCGTCGAGCCCTCCCCGTCACACGTACGAACCCAAGGTTGAAGACGACCCAAATTAATTTGTGTATTTTCGAAATTCTTTTGATTCGATTCATGAATTGTATATTTATGTTGTTGTAATATGAACATGTGTGATCCGAAATTCATACGTGTGCGCTATGGAGATTTTGGTAGATATATGTGATACAGAGTGCACCGTGATTGTTCATGTTAGTCGATGCGATGATATTTAGATTAGAGAGAAATATGACGAAAAGTTAGTAGTCACACGTTGGTGATAAAAACACTAGATAGAAAATTTTATAGCTAATTTTGGTCACAATAAACTTTGGAAATTTTTTTGGAGAATTATAATAATAGGTTCATTTTAATGGATTTAGTAAATGGTATAGAATTCATGTCATATAAACATTATAGGATTTTAGATGATTTATATTTGATTATTTTATTAATATTTTCTTTTAGAAAGAAATGAGAAAATACCACTAGTAGTATGGAAAATAGATTTTTACTAGCCAAAATAAACGTGTTCGCGAGTATAGCACTTAGAGTTAGTAAAATATTTGTTTATGTCAAAATAACCCCGCTTATGTTATAAAAAGTCCAATTAGTAATTTATATGGATTTTTAGAATATTAATAGATTCATTTTAGCTATACACAATAATTCAAGTTAGAAATAAAAATGATAAAATCTATTAGTCTATTTATTAGTATTAAAGACAATAATTAACATTTATTTTCATTGATGATGTTAATACGTATTAATACTAGTTAAAACTATATTTATAGCACCTACTCATAATTTTACCATTTATGACTTGCAATAATAGCTATAATTGAATTAATAAGTATTTACGTGTTTAGGACGTATTTATGGTGTAATAAGTGCGATGTGTTAATATGTATGTAATGGTGAATGATTACCCTGTACTGGTGTATGTTTATTTATTAGTGTATGTTTTCTCTTTGTATGGTAACGTACGACGTTATTAGAAGCTGATTGTGTGGTAGAGGATTTGAATTTGGTTGAGGACGAACCGCAGGACACGTTCGAGCAAGGCAAGTGGATTCTCCCCCTGCATATTCTTTTTGTACCCAATCAATGCATATAATAATGTTTATTTTTTGATATACTGCATAATTTGATGGGTTTTACCTAATTAAAGATTTCCTAGATTTACTAACTGTATTCCTTGATTACCCTGGGAAATTATTAAGCTTTGCAAATTTGTGCTACCGCTCAACTTAATAATTTTGATGTCACCCATTAATTGATATTAATGTTCTGAAATTGAAATTGGCATTATGATATTAACCCGATGGTTAAAACAATATTATTTCATATTAATTGGAACATGGAGTGACCATCCAGGATAACAGTGCAACCACAAGTGCTATCATGGCTCTGGCTTTGGTAATTAGCTTTATATGCTTAGTGCCTAACAACCTTACATGAAATATGGGCAAGAGGGGGAGCGGCAGTGGTGGCAGCTCACGTTAACATGGGGACGTATTCTTGGCTAAGGTATCTCACCCAGAGGGCCTCCACACCGACTTTGGAAACCTTATCGGGTTGCTTCGTATTAAGTGTATTCTGTGAAAGCCTCATAATGGATCCCTAGCCATTCACCTTGGTAGTGTTTACGGGTCTGATCAACCCAGGCTAGATGGGATACATGGCTTGTGGGTAAAGTGGTACCACCTCTGCAGAGTGTAAAACTGATATGTCAGCCGTGCTCCCGGTTATGAGCAGCCTGGACTCCTCACATGATAATTAAACTTAAAGATGGACAATAACTCGAGATCCGATGATCTGCCAATAGGTTACTTAAGTGGTTTCACTTAAGTGCTTTTTGATATACTCATATACCTTTGTCTAAATGGGATACTTGGGATACACTCTTATTAGTATAACAGGTGTTGTTAATAAAATGTTGACCAACTAAAATGCTTACTGCTCAACCTTAGCCTCACCTTGTTATACCTGCATTAATTTTCCCCCACTTGCTGAGCCTCGACCGTAAGTGAGCTCACCCTTGCTAATATTTTGATTAGAGGGTGATGCTGGAGACTTTGATGGAGATTTCGACGATGAATTCTAAGTCTAATGATGCGCCGGTCATCTTCCTGTGGGAGATTACCCATGTTATTTAATTCCGCCTTACTTTGATGTTGATACTTATTAAAGATACAATGATTCAGATGATGTAATAAAGTATTCTACTCTCTTTACGCATTTGTTGTATTGTCTTTTGATATATTACACTTGTGACGTCAACATATGTGTGGAAATGGATCTTGGCACACATATGGTATGCGCTCGGTTCTGCCTCTAGAACCGGGTGTGACAGGCGCCGACAGCTTGGTCCCACTGGCTAGGGAGAGAGAGCGGGGACACGCGGGCGCGGGTTGGCACCGACAGGCGGGGTCTGGCTGTCAGAGGGAGGGCGGGCGCGAGCGCGCGGCTAGCTAGGCCTAGTTGGGCTGTTTGGGCTGAAATTCTTTTTTGTATTTTCCCTGAATTTCTGAATGCTTTTTTTCTATTATCTCTAGGGATTCTAATCAAATTCAAACACCAATTCAAATTCAAATAATTTCAAACATGTGCATCAAACAAAAGAATAATTTAGGCTCAACATGATGCAACAATTCATGACTCACATAGTTTTGACAAAATAAATAATTAATCCCTCACTTAATTAACCAAATTCTACTCAAAAGGAAAGAGAGAGAGAGAGAGAGAGTCTAGTGGGAGAAAAGAGGTAACACTTAAATTTGGTAGGCATTTAGAGAAGAAATTTTATACCCCAAATTCAGGGTGTTACATCTTGTCATAAACAATATGAAACAATAGCAAAATTGGAACATGGTAAAAGGGAAATGGGGTCAAACCTTTTCCTATAAATGATTTTGGTGGTTGAATGCCCAACACAAATATTGAACTAACTAGTTTGCTCTAGATTATATATTCTACAGGTGCATAAAGGTTCAACACAAACCAATAAAAGATCAAAGTTAGGGTTCAAAAGAAAGGAGCAAAAGAAACCGAAGGGAACCCTGGTCTGGCGCACCGGACTGTCAGGTGTGCCACCAGAGAGTGTCCAGTGCGCCAGGGGCCGAACGACTCTGAACTCTTCACCTTCAGGTTTCTCAGGCGTCACTCCGCTATAATTCACCGGACTGTCCGGTGTTCCACCGGACTGTCCGGTGCACCAGCGGAGCAATGGCTATCCAACGCAATGATCGTCTGCAAAAGCATGAACAGTGCATGAACAATGCGCGCAGAAGTCAGAGCAGGCGTCAGAGGCGCACTGGACAGTGAACAGTACCTGTCCGGTGCAGCACCGGACTGTCCGGTGCGACATTAAGTCAGCGCTCCAATGGTCAGAATCTTCAGAACCCTAACGGTTGGGTGACGTGGCTGGCGCACCGGACAGTGTCTGGTGGTGCACCGGACTGTCCGGTGCGCCCTTCGACAGACAGCCTTCCCAAAGGCTATGTGGTGGTTGAGGGCTATAAATACCCCCAACCACCACCACTCCAAGCATCCAAGTTTTTCAGACATCTCATTCAATACAAGAGCTAGTGCAATCAATACAAGACACAATTCAAAAGAATCAAAGCCTCTCCAAGTCTCAATTTCACTCCAAACTCCTAGTGACTAGAGAGAGAATTTTTGCTCGTGTTCTTTGAGCTCTTGTTCTTGGATCGCTTTCTTCTTCCTCATTCTTGTTCTCTAAGTGACTTGTAATTAAAGCAAGAGACACTAAGTGTGTAATGATCCTTGCGGGGTCTAAGTGACCCGTTAGATTAAGGAGAAAGCTCACTCAGTCTAAGTGACCGTTTGAGAGAGGGAAAGGGTTGAAAGAGACACGGTCTTTGTGACCACCTCAACGGGGACTAGGTTCTCAAGAACCGAACCTCGGTAAAACAAATCATCGTGTCATCCGCTTTATTTCTTGGTTGATTTGTTTTCGCCCTCTCATTTGGACTCGGTTTTAATTATAACGCTAACCCCGGCTTGTAGTTTCTTTTAAGTTATAAATTTCAGATTTCGCCTATTCACCCCCTCTCTAGGCGACTTTCAATTGGTATCAGAGCCAGGTACTTCATTAAGAGTCTAACCACTCGAAGTGATGTCGGGAGATCGCGCCAAGAGGGAGATCGTGACCGGCAAGAAGTCCACAAGCCACAGGAAGGCTCCATCGAGAGAGTCCGACAACAAGCTCAAGGAGGGATCACCTCCTCACAAGTCGCATCGGAGTGGCGATAAGAAAAAGAAGATGAAGAAGGTGGTCTACTACGAGACCGATTCATCATCGCCTTCTACATCCGGCTCCGACGCACCGTCCATCACTTCTAAGCACCATGAGCGCAAGAAGTATAGTAAGATGCCCCTTCGATATCCACGGATTTCTAAGCGCGCTCCTCTACTTTCCGTTCCATTAGGCAAACCTCCATTTTTTATGGCGAGGATTATTGTATGTGGAGTGATAAAATGAGGCATCACCTAACCTCACTCCACGCAAGCATTTGAGACATTGTTGAGTTTGGAGCGCATGTACCATCGATGGGAGACGAGGGCAACGACTCGGACGAGGTTGCCCAAATCCGACACTTCAACTCCTAAGCCACTACTATACTCTTCACCTCTCTATGTCGAGAGGAGTATAACAAAGTGCAAGGGTTGAAGAGTGCCAAGGAGATTTGGGACGTGCTCAAGACCGCACACGAGGGAGATGAGGTGACCAAGATTACCAAACAGGAGACGATCGAGGGGGAGCTCGGTCGTTTCGTCCTCAACCAAGGAGAGGAGCCACAAGCAATGTACAACTGGCTCAAGACGTTGGTGAACCAAGTGCGCAACCTCGGGAGCACCAAGTGGGATGACCATGAAATGGTCAAGGTTATTCTTAGATCACTTGTTTTTTGTAATCCCACTCAAGTTCAATTAATTCGTGGTGATCCTCGATACAAGTTAATGTCTCCCGACGAAGTTATAGGGAAGTTTGTGAGCTTTGAATTGATGATCAAAGGCTCCAAACAAATCATCAACTTGGAGCAAGGCCGCACCTCCACACCCGAGGTGCAACCCGTCGCATTCAATGCGACGGAGGAGAAGAAAGAAGAGTCTACACCAAGTAGGCTCCCCATCGACGCCTCCAAGCTTGACAACGAGAAAATGACGCTCATCATCAAGAGCTTCCACCAAATCCTCAAGCAAAGGAAGGGGAAAGATTACAAGCCCCATTCCAAAAGGGTGTGCTACAAATGTGGTAAGCTCGATCATTTTATCGCCAAATGTCCTATGTCTAGTGATAGTGATAGGGGCGACGACAAGAAGGGAAAGAGGAAGGAGAAAAAAAGTACTACAAGAAGAAGGGCTGCGATGCCCACGTGTGTCGAGAATGGGACTCCGATGAGAGCTCCACCGACTCCTCCTCCGACGAGGATGCCGCCAACATCGCCGTCAACAAGGGCCTCCTCTTCCCCAACGTCGGCCACAAGTACTTCATGGCAAAAGACGGCAAAAGGAAGAAGGTAAGATCTAGAGCCTCCACCAAATATACAACATCTAGTGATGAGGCTAGCTCCAGTGAAGATGAGGATGATTTGCTCACACTTTTTGCCAACCTTAACATGCAATAAAAAGAAAAATTAAATGAATTGGTAGGTGCTATTCATGAGAAGGATGAACTTTTTTGGATAGCCAAGAGGAATTCCTTATTAAGGAAAACAAAAAGCATGTTAAAGTTAAAAATTCGTATGCTCAGGAAGTAGAGAAAAATAAAAAATTGACTAATGAGCTTAGCAATTGCCATGACACCACTTCCAACCTTAGAACTGAGAATGCTAGCTTTATTGCTAAGGTTGAGAAGTTAAATGCTTGTGATGATTCAATTGTTAATCTTAAAAATGAAAATGCTAGTTTAATTGCTAAGATTGATAAATTGAATGAATCTATTTCTAGCCTTAAAACTGAAAATGCAAGTTTAATTTCTAAGGCTAAAGATTTGAATGTTTGCAATGTTTCTATTTCCAATCTTAGAAATGAGAATGTCATTTTACATGCTAAGATTGATGAATTAAATGCTTGCAAACCCTCTACATCTACTTTTGATCATGTCACTATTTGTACTAGATGTAGAGATGTTAATGTTGGTGCTATTCATGATCACCTTGCTTTAATTAAACAACAAAATGATCACATAGCTCAACTTACTGCAAAAATTAATGAGCATGAGATTGAAAATGAAAAATTTAAATTTGCTAGAAGCATGCTTTATAATGGGAGACGCCCTGGCATTAAGGATGGCATTGGCTTCCAACAGGGAAGCAATGTTAAGCTTAATGCCTCTAAGAAATTGTCTAACTTTGTTAAGGGCAAGGCTCCCATGGTTCAGGATAATGAGGGTTACATTTTATATCCTGCCGGTTATCCTGAGCACAAAATTAGGAGAATTCATGCTAGGAAACCTCATAATGTTTCTCACCATGCATTTATGTATAAAAATGTGGCTTCTAGCTCTAGGCAATCAACACATGTTAAAATGCTAAAAAGAAATCTCCTACTGCATCAAATGAGCCTATTATTTCATTTAAGACTTTTGATGCTTCTTATGTGCTTACTAACAAATTAGGTAAAATAGTTGCCAAATATGTTGGGGGCAAACACAAGGGCTCCAAGACTTGTGTTTGGGTACCAAAGGTGCTTGTTTCTAACGTGAAAGGACCCAAGACTGTTTGGGTACCTAAGAACAAGGCCTAAATTGTTTTGTAGGTTTATGCATCCGGGGGATCAAGTTGGATTATTGATAATGGATGCACAAACCACATGACAGGGGAGAAAAGGATGTTCTCCTCCTACGAGAAAAATGAAGATCCCCAAAGAGCTATCACATTCGGGGATGGAAATCAAGGTTTGGTCAAAGGACTTGGCAAAATTGCTATATCACCTGACCATTCTATTTCTAATGTTTTTCTTGTAGATTCTTTAGATTATAACTTGCTTTTAGTTTCTCAATTATGTAAAATGGGTTACAATTGTCTTTTTAGCGATGTAGGTGTTACTGTCTTTAGAAGGAGTGATGATTCAGTAGCATTTAAGGGAGTGTTAGAGGGTCAGCTATACTTAGTTGATTTTAATAGAGCTAAACTTGACACTTGTTTAATTGCTAAGACTAATATGGGTTTGCTCTGGCATCACCGACTAGCTCATGTTGGAATGAAGAATCTTCACAAGCTTCTAAAGGGAGAACACATTTTGGGACTAACAAATGTTCATTTTGAGAAAGACAGGGTTTGTAGCGCATGTCAAGCAGGAAAGCAAGTTGGTGCCCACCATCCACACAAGAACATAATGACAACTGATAGGCCGCTCGAGCTACTCCACATGGATCTATTCAGCCGGATCACTTACATAAGCATCGGCGGGAGTAAGTACTGTCTAGTAATTCTGGATGACTATTCTCGCTTCACTTGGGTATTCTTTTTGTAGGAAAAATCTTAGACCCAAGAGACCTTAAAAGGATTCTTGAGACAGGCTCAAAATGAGTTTGACTTAAGGATCAAAAAGATAAGAAGCGACAACGGGACGGAGTTCAAGAACTCTCAAATTGAAGGCTTTCTTGAGGAGGAGGGCATCAAGCATGAGTTCTCTTCTCCCTACACACCTCAACAAAATAGTGTAGTGGAGAGAAAGAATAGAACTCTACTGGATATGGCGAGGACCATGCTTGATGAGTACAAGACACTGGACCAGTTTTAGGCCGAGGCAATTAACACCGCCTGCTACTCCATCAACCGGCTCTACCTTCACCGAATCCTCAAGAAGACATCATATGAACTCCTTACTGGTAAAAAGCCCAATGTTTCATATTTTAGAGTCCTTGGTAGCAAATGTTTTATTCTTGTTAAAAGAGGTAGAAAATATAAATTTGCTCCTAAGGCTGTAGAAGGCTTTTTACTAGGATATGATTCAAACACAAGGGCATATAGAGTCTTTAACAAGTCCACTGGACTAGTTGAAGTTTCTTGTGACATTGTGTTTGATGAGACTAATGGCTCCCAAGTGGAGCAAGTTGATCTTGATGAATTAGATGATGAAGACGCTCCATGAGTCGCGCTAAGGAACATGTCCATTGGGGATGTGTGTCCTAAGGAATTCGAAGAGCCTCCACAAGCACAAGATCAACCGTCATCTTGCAATCAAGCATCTCCACCAACTTAAGATGAGGAATAGGCCCAAGGTGATGAAGAAGATCAAGAAGATGAGCCACCTCAAGAGGAGGACAAGGATCAAGGGGGAGATGAAATTGATCAAGACAAGGAAGATGATCAAGGAATTCAGGATCAAAGACCGCCACACCCAGGAGTCCACCAGGCGATTCAAAGAGATCACCCCGTGAACTCCATTCTTGGTGATATCCATAAGGGGGTAACTACTCGATCTCGAGTCGCACATTTTTGTGAGCATTACTCTTTTGTGTCCTCTATTGAGCCATACAGGGTAGAGGATGCACTAAGAGATTCAGATTGGGTGCTGACAATGCAAGAGGAGCTCAACAACTTCACGAGGAATGAGATATGGCATTTGGTTCCACGTCCTAATCAAAATGTTGTAGGTACCAAGTGAGTATTCCGCAACAAGCAAAATGAGCATGGTGTGGTGATAAGGAACAAAGCCTGACTTGTGGCCAAAGGTTATTCACAAGTCGAAGGTTTGGATTTTGATGAAACTTATGCACCCGTAGGTAGGCTTGAGTCAATTCGCATATTACTTGCCTATGCTACTTACCATGTCTTTAAGCTTTACCAAATGGACGTGAAAAGTGCCTTCCTCAATGGACCCATCAAGGAAGAGGTCTATGTTGAGCAACCTCCTAGCTTTGAAGATAGTGAGTACCCTAACCATGTCTATAAACTCTCAAAGGCGCTTTATGGGCTCAAGCAAGCCCCAAGAGCATGGTATGAATGCCTACGAGATTTTCTTGTCACTAATGGCTTCAAAGTCAGAAAAGCCGATCCTACTCTCTTTACTAAAACTATTAAAAATGATTTGTTTGTATGCCAAATTTAAGTTGATGATATCATATTTGGGTCTACTAACAAATCTACTTGTGAAGAGTTTAGTAGGATTATGGTTCAAAAATTCGAGATGTCAATGATGGGGGAGTTGAGATATTTCTTAGGATTCCAAATCAAGCAACTCTAAGAGGGCACCTTCATCAGCCAAACGAAGTATATTCAAGACATTCTTAAGAAGTTTGGAATGAAGGATGCCAAGCCCATCAAGACACCCATGGGAACAAATGGGCATCTCGACCTCGACATGGGAGGTAAATCCGTAGATCAAAAGGTATACCGGTCGATGATAGGATCTTTACTCTATTTATGTGCATCTCGATCGGATTTTATGCTTTCTGTATGCATGTGTGCAAGGTTCCAAGCCAATCCTAAGGAAGTTCACCTTAGGGCCGTGAAGAGAATCATGAGATATCTAGTTTACACTCCTAAGTTTGGGCTTTGTTACCCCAGGGGATCCACTTTTGATTTAATAGGTTATTCCGATGCCGATTGGGCAGGGTGTAAAATTGATAGAAAGAGCACATCAGGGACTTGTCAGTTTCTGGGGAGATCTCTGGTGTCTTGGGCTTTAAAGAAACAAAACTCAGTAGCTCTTTCTACCGCCGAAGCCGAGTATATTGCCGTAGGCCATTGTTGTGCGCAATTACTTTGGATGAGGCAAACCCTCAGGGACTATGGCTACAAATTGAGCAAAGTCCCTCTCCTATGTGACAATGAGAGTGCTATCTGCATGGCGGAGAATCCCGTTGATCACAGCCGCACTAAGCACATAGACATTCGATATCACTTTTTGAGGGATCACCAACAAAGGGGGGATATCGATATAGCCTATATCAACACTAAAGACCTATTAGCCGATATCTTTACCAAGCCTTTAGATGAGAAAACCTTTTGAAACTTAGGAATGAGCTAATTATACTTGATTCTCGGAATTTTGATTGAAACATTGCACACATTTCTCATTTATATACCTTGATCTTATCTCTTTCATTTGCTACGACTAATGTGTTTCCAAGTGTATTTTTATGCTAAGTCGTAGATTGAAAGGGAAATGGAGTACTCGACGAAGACAAGGCTTCCACTCCACTCTATCGGTATCAATTATCCTTCGTCGTTACTCACTCTCATATTGGTATAATCTTTTCATTCATATTTACTTGTACCAATAGGGGAGAATGTAAAGGGCTCTCAATTGTCTTCGTTTTTGGCTATTAATGCCAAAGGGGGAGAAAGTATTAGCCCAAAGCAAAAGGACCGCACCACCACCAAATTTTAAAATAAAATTTCAAATTAGTATCTTAATGTGTTTTTAAAAGGGGGAGAAAGTTACTAAGTGTTTTCAAAAATTGGGAAAACTCTCTTGAACACGAAGGGGAGAATTTCATTCAGGGTGAGTTTTGTTGTAGTCAAAGGAAAAGCATTTGAAACAGGGGGAGAAATTTCAAATCTTTAAAATGCTTCTTGCAATCTTACTCATATGCCTTTGACCATTTGCAAAAAGACTTTGAAAAGAATTTCCAAAAGAATTTGCAAAAACAAAACAAGTGGTGCAAATGTGGTCCGAAATGTTAAATAAAAAGAAAGCAACCATGCATATCTAGTAAAACTACAAATTGGTTTAATTCTAAGTAACCTATGCACTTACATTATGCAAACTAGTTCAATTCTGCACTTATATATTTGCTTTGGTTTGTGTTGGCATCAATCACCAAAAAGGGGGAGATTGAAAGGGAAATAGGGTCAAACCTTTTCCTATAAATGATTTTGGTGGTTGAATGCCCAACACAAATATTGAACTAACTAGTTTGCTCTAGATTATATATTCTACAGGTGCATAAAGGTTCAACACAAACCAATAAAAGATCAAAGTTAGGGTTCAAAAGAAAGGAGAAAAAGAAACTGAAGAGAACCCTGGTCTGGCGCACCGGACTATCCGGTGTGCCACCGGACTGTGTCCGGTGCGCCAGGGGCCGAACGACTCTGAACTCTTCACCTTCGAGTATCTCAGGCATCGCTTCGCTATAATTCACCGGACTGTCCGGTACACCAGCGGAGCAACGACTATCCAGTGCAATGGTCGTCTGCAAAAGCGTGAACAGTGCATGAGTCTTATGCTATTGCTCAACTCTAATCAATGAACATGATGAGAATTTATCAATGATACGCTGTTTTCCCTCTTTTATTATGATGTTATACTTGTGACCTTCAAGGGGGCTCGAGCGGTTTCTCGAGTGCCTCTCCGTAAGGACCTGTTCGTTGGATGACCGCTCGAGAAAACAGTGCAACCATGAGGGTGGAGTGCGACGCCCTTAGCTGAGTAATTAGAGGAACCGGGGTGTAGTTCGCTTAGCTGTTGTGCTGTCAATGAGGCTCGGTGTATGCGGCTCGCTCTACCAAGGTTGATTTGTCCCTTGGGGAGGAGTGCGATACATTTAGGAAACCTAACGGGCGGCTACAGCCCTGGGGAATCTTTGTAAAGGCTATGTAGTGATATCCTGCTGGGTCACCTTGGTAGTGATCAATGGAGAGTCATGATCTCCGGGCAGAAAGGGAATCACGGCTTGTGGGTAAAGTTCACAACCTCTGCAGAGTGTTTGAAAACTGATATATCAGCCGTGCTCGCGGTTATGACCGGCCAAGGGAGCTCCAGTGATTAGTGGTACTTGATCAGAGATGTTCGGATTTGCAGGTGGCAATGAGATTGATGGTTTTTGGTATTGACTCTGTTATGGTAAGTGGTACTCTTTCCGTTTGGAAAGGAGAACGTTTGGGTTAATAACGTGGGTTAATTCTAAAACTTGGCTTTCTCTACTAGTAATAATAATCTGACCAACTAAAAGCAACTGCTTGACTTAACCCCACATAAAGCTAGTCCACTACAGCCAAACAGGATACTTGCTGAGTATGTTGATGTGTACTCACCCTTGCTCTACACACCAACCCCCCCCAGGTTGTCCGCATTGCAACCACTACTCAGGAGAAGATGAAGCCTTGGAAGGAGACTTCCAGGAGTTCTAAGACTACGACGAGTTCTAGGTATGGGTTAGCGGCAAACCCCCAATCGGCTGCCTGTGAAGGCCGCGTTTATCTACGTTTTTTTCCGCACTTTGATTTATTGTAAATACTATGTGGATATCTCAGACAATTGATGTAATCGACTATTATTTCCCTTTTTAATACTATTTGGGCACTGTGTGATGATGTCCATGTTATGTAACTGCTGTGTACGTGAATTGCTGATCCTGGCACGTACATGGTTCGCATTCGGTTTGCCTTCTAAAACCAGGTGTGACATAGGTGGTATCAGAGCCGTGTTGACTATAGGCCCGCTAACCTAGAGTAGAATGGTCGTTCTAAGGATTATAGACCTCTGTCCCTGCCTTGACTTTGGCATCCCTTCAAAAGTTGGTCATATCGACCAAAACTATGTTCTACTATTTATTATACCTTGCTGAAAATTGTGTTTTATTCTAATCCTTCATTTATTTATGGTTCATTACTTGCTGGTCATACTAGTTCTGTTCTCACTCTTATGCTTGCAGTGTCTTTTGTAGATGGCTCGTCTTAGACACACCGCACGGAAGTCTGTCATCCCCTTTTTACCTTCCCATCTCGCGGAGCGTCCGCTTCGTCGTCCCATGGCCGGTCAGTCCAGCCACTTGGAGAGGCTGCACCACCGCCTGCACGAGGAGCAGGAGTGTCGACGACAGGAGCAGCAGGGCTCGTCTTTCTCGCTCCAACATGAGATAGAGTCCGTGAGGAGTTGCTCCCCCGTGCTTCCCCTGGAGGCGCCCCCTGCACCACCACTGAGCACCCTAGCCCCTGGAGTAGCTGCTGGAGGAGACCCAGACGGCGGAGGTGGCGACGACAGCCCGAGCCACGACACTGACTTTTCTGCTGACCAGGAGCCGGAAGGATGGGTTGCTCGACCCATCACTCGCGACGCTTCTCGCGGGTGTCACTTCCACGATGCGCTCGACACCCAGCTACGTCGGGCACTTGACCGGCGTACTTGGTCTATCGAGTATCGTTGTGTGGTCTTCCAGCACAGTCGCGGGGTCTACCCGGACCGCTGGGAGGCGACCTGCTTGGTGCGCCGTCCGGAGAACAGTCTCTGGGGTGCTGAGGTCTGCTCAGAGCACTATTCCTTCTCTGAGCGGGACTCAGCTGAGGCGGACATGCAAGATGCCGCACGGCGTGCGCTTTCGCACTACTGCTCGGTGCTCGGTGGGGTAACTGACGGTCTCAACCTGAAGTATTACCCCCGCCGTCCATCTGGCAGCACAGAAGGCGTGATTGTCTCACCTGTTGGTGAGGACAATCCTAGGTTGAGCAGCACAGTCAACCTAGCCGCCGTGCTAAACACAGAGCTGGACCATGCATTAGACGAGCTGAGTAGGGCTCGTGCTGAGATCGCCCAGCTGTGGGCTGAGCGCGCGGAACGTCGTCACCTGGATGATGGTTCCCCCGCTCCCGTCACGACTCAGCACCCGTACCGCTCACCTCAGCGTGGACACCAGTATTATGGCAACCCCGACTGCAAGACCAAGATAAATTTAGAACCATATATCGTCAGAGTCGGATCTTGTAATTAATACGAAGATATATACATA
Organism: Zea luxurians; assembly: GCA_029449295.1. Taxonomy (NCBI): domain Eukaryota; kingdom Viridiplantae; phylum Streptophyta; class Magnoliopsida; order Poales; family Poaceae; genus Zea; species Zea luxurians. Next base: position 106,238,880 of record JAOPSE010000003.1, on the reverse strand, counting down.
GAAGCTATAGTCCTAGCGTTAGTCTCGCTTTTAGTTAGTCTTAGTTAGACAGGGTAGTTTGCTATATCCTGTGCATTTATGTTTGTCATGATGAACTATGGTTGATTTGGATCTTTGTAATGACTGTCACCAGAGTGTGGGTATCCCCTGCATTTTGGTTTACCTGTTATATGTTAAAGGAGTTAGCTATTTAGTTGGGAAGCCTTTTATTCCACGTTCCTCTTTATCCGAGAAGCTGTGTTGGTCTGTGTTGGAGATCAGTGAAGATGCTCACCTGTTCAGTGTTGTTGGAGAATTCTATACTCTTTTCTTATGCTGCAAGATTTGCAAGATCAGTTCTGATGTGTGGTTGCGTTCTGCAGATGTCAGAAAACAGGCGTAGAGAAGGAAGGCGTGCTCAGCAGGGGCAGGTAGCTCAGTAGAATGAGGCACCCCAGCAGCAGCAGCTGCCGCCCCCGCCCCCGATGTCCATCGAGCAGATGTTTCTGATGCAGACTCAGGCAGTTCAAGCCATTGGTCAGACTCTGGCCGCTATTCAGCAGCAGCAGCAGCAGGCACCACCTCAGCCTCAGATGCCTCAGATGCCCAGAGACAAACGTGCTGAATTCATGAGAGGTCATCCCCCAACGTTTGCTCACTCTTCTGACCCCATGGATGCTGAAGACTGGCTGTGCACTGTGGAGCGGGAGTTGCATACCGCTCAGTGTGATGATAGGGAGAAAGTTCTGTATGGTCCCCGTCTGTTGAGAGGAGCAGCCCAGTCATGGTGGGAGTCTTATGTCACCACCCATGCCAACCCCGACACCATCACCTGGGAAGAATTCAGAGGTAGCTTCCGTCAGTACCATGTTCCTGCAGGTCTGATGACATTGAAGAAGGAGGAGTTCCTGGCCCTCAAGCAAGGGTCATCGTCTGTCAGTGAGTACCGTGACAGGTTTCTGCAGCTGTCTCGCTATGCTCCTGAAGAAGTCAACACCGATGCTAAGAGACAATACGGTTTCCTGAGAGGCTTGGTTGACCCTCTGCAGTATCAGCTGATGAATCACACCTTCCCGACATTCTAGCACCTGATTGACAGAGCAATCATGACAGAGAGAAGGCGTAAGGAGATGGAGGATCACAAGCACAAAATCAGTGGACCCCAGCCTGGAAGCAGCAATCGCCCTCGTTTCTCAAGCAATCAACCTCAGCAGTTCAGGCAGAACCAGCGTCCACTTCAGCAGCAGCAGTTTCAAAGGCAGTTTCCTCAGCATCAGCATCAGAATCGCCCGAACAATCAGTCAGGAGGAGGTCAGTTCCTGAGGCAGAATCAGCAGGCACCTCGTCTTCCTGCCCCAGCAAACCATCAGAATAATCAAACAGCACCAGCTCAGGTTTGAAACAGAGCATGTTTCCACTATGGAGAGCAAGGCCACTGGGTGATGCAATGTCCGAAGAAGGCAGCCCAGCAGCAGTCAGGCCCCAATGCCCCAGCGAAGCAGAATGTGCCTCAGCCAGGAGCAGGCAACTGCTCTCAGCTGCGCTATAACCATGGGAGACTGAACCACTTGGAGGATGAAGCACTTCAGGAGACCCTCGACATGATAGTAGGTATGTTTCCAGTCAACTCCCATATTATAGAATTGTTATTTGATACTGGAGCAACGCATTCATTCATTACTGCATCATGGGTAAAAGCACATAGTCTTCCAATAACTACCATGTCAACCCCCATTCAAATTGACTCAGCTGGTGGTAGAATTCGAGCCATATGCATTTGTTTGAATGTAAGTCTGGAAATAAGGGGGATAGCGTTTGCCGCTAATCTCATAGTAATGGGTACTCAGGGAATAGATGTCATCCTAGGGATGAATTGGCTAGACAAGTATTAGGCAGTTATCAGTTGTGATAAGAGGACAATCAAGTTGGTGTCCCCACTAGGAGAGGAAGTGGTGACCGAGTTAGTCCCGCCTGAGCCAAAGAAAGGAAGTTGTTATCAGATGGCTGTCGATAACAGTGAAGCAGACCCAATTGAGAGCATCAAGGTTGTGTCCAAGTTCCTAGACGTGTTTCCAAAGGACTTACCGGGTATGCCACCAGAGCGGAAAGTTGAATTCGCTATAGAGCTTCTTCCTGGCACCACCCCCATCTTTAAGAGAGCTTACATTGTATCTGGGCCAGAGTTGGTTGAACTTAAGAAGCAAATTGATGAGTTGTCAGAGAAAGGTTACATCCGGCCAAGCACCTCGCCTTGGGCCGCCCCTGTCCTATTCATGGAAAAGAAAGATGGCACCAGAAGGATGTGTATCGATTATCGAGCTCTGAATGAGGTCACCATCAAGAACAAGTACCCTTTGCCAAGAATAGAAGATCTGTTCGACCAGTTGAGAGGAGCCAGCATGTTCTCCAAGATAGATCTGAGGTCAGGTTATCATCAGCTCAGGATCCGACCTTCAGACATTCCGAAGATGGCATTCATTACCAAGTATGGGTTGTATGAGTTCATAGTGATGTCTTTCGGTCTAACAAATGCACCAGCCTTCTTTATGAATCTAATGAATAGTGTATTCATGGATTACCTTGATAAGTTTGTGGTGGTATTCATCGATGGTATTCTGATATATTCACAAAGCAAAGAAGAGCACGCGGATCATTTGAGGATGGTATTGCAGAGATTGCGAGAGCACCAGCTGTATGCAAAGTTGAGCAAGTGTGAGTTCTGGATCAGTGAAGTTCTGTTCTTGGGTCACATAATCAACAAAGAAGGATTGGCTGTGGATCCGAAGAAAGTGGCAGACATTCTGAACTGGAAAGCACCAACAGATGCTCGAGGAATCAAGAGCTTCATTAGAATGGCCGGATATTATCGGCGATTCATTGAAGGGTTTTCGAAGATTGCGAAACCAATGACAGCTTTGCTAGGCAACAAGGTTGAGTTCAAGTGGACCCAGAAATGTCAAGAGGCCTTTGAAGCGTTGAAAGAGAAGTTGACTACAGCGCCTGCCTTAGTCTTGCCTGATGTGCACAAGCCCTTCTCGGTGTATTGCGATGCCTGTTTACACCGGTTTGGGATGCATGTTGATGCAAGAGGGAAGAGTTGTGGCTTACTCGTCCCGACAGTTGAAGGTTCATGAGCAGAATTATCCAATCCATGACCTAGAGTTGGCAGCAGTGGTTCACGCATTGAAGACATGGAGGCACTATCTGTATGGATAGAAATGTGATGTTTACACAGACCACAAGAGTCTGAAGTACATATTCACTCAATCAGAGCTGAATATGAGGCAACGAAGATGGTTAGAGATGATCAAAGACTATGAGTTGGAGATTCACTACCATTCAGGCAAAGCGAACGTAGTGGCAGATGCTCTGAGCAGGAAGAGTCAAGTCAATCTGATGGTCGCTCGTCCGATGCCTTATGAGTTGGCCAAAGAGTTTGACAGGTTGAGTCTTGGATTTCTGAATAATTCGCGAGGAGTCACAATTGAGTTGGAACCTACCCTGGAGCGGGAAATCAAAGAAGCGCAGAAGAATGATGAGAAGATTAGTGAGATCCGGTGACTGATTATGGAAGGCAAAGGCAAAGATTTTTGGGAAGACGCAGTAGGTGTGATATGGTTCAAAGACCGCTTGTGTGTTCCCAATGTCCGGTCTATTCAGGAGTTGATTCTCAAAGAAGCTCATGAGACAGCCTATTCGATTCACCCTGGAAGTGAGAAGATGTACCAGGATCTGAAGAAGAAATTCTGGTGGTACGGAATGAAGAGGGAAATCGCAGAGCATATGGCGATGTGTGATAGTTGTCGACGGATCAAGGCAGAGTACCAGAGACCAGCTGGATTGTTGCAACCGTTGCAAATTCCTCAGTGGAAATGGGATGAAATCGGTACGGATTTCATAGTCGGATTGCCTCGCACTCGAGCCGGCTATGATTCCATTTGGGTAATAGTGGATCGCTTAACCAAGTCAGCCCACTTCATACCAGTCAAGACCAACTACAGCAGTGCAGTATTGGCAGAATTGTACATGTCTCGGATCGTTTGTCTTCATGGTGTGCCAAAGAAGATAGTGTCAGATAGAGGAACGCAGTTGACCTCTCATTTCTGGTAGTAGTTGCATGAAGCTTTGGGCACACATCTGAATTTCAGTTCAGCTTATCATCCGCAGACAGACGGTCAGACCGAAAGGACCAATCAAATCCTCGAAGACATGTTGAGAGCCTGTGTGTTGCAAGATCAGTCCGGATGGGACAAGAAATTACCTTATGCAGAGTTCTCCTAAAACAACAGTTACTAGGCTAGCTTGAAGATGTCACCATTTCAGGCGCTTTATGGGAGGAGTTGTAGAACTCCATTGCAATGGGATCAGCCTGGAGAAAAGCAAGTGTTTGGGTCAGACATTCTGCTTGAAGCTGAAGAGAACATCAAGATGGTTCGAGAGAACCTGAAGATAGCGCAATCAAGGCAGCGAAGCTATGCAGACACAAGAAGAAGAGAGCTAAGATTTTGTCTATCTAAAAGTGTCACCGATCAGAGGAGTCGGAAGATTCGAAGTCAAAGGCAAGCTAGCACCCCGTTACATCGGTCCGTATCAGATTCTCGCAAAGCGTGGAGAAGTGGCCTATCAACTCAGTTTGCTAGAAGGCTTGTCCGTAGTGCATGATGTCTTTCATGTATCTCAGTTGAAGAAGTGTTTGCGTGTGCCACAGGAGCAGTTGCCAGTGGAAGGTCTGGAGGTCCAGGAGGACTTGACCTACATTGAGAAGCCAGCGCAAATCCTTGAGACTGCAGATAGAGTCACCCGAAGGAAGACAATCAGAATGTGCAAGGTCAGATGGAGTCATCACTCTGAAGAAGAAGCAACCTGGGAGCGCGAAGATGATCTGATGGCTAAATACCCTGAGCTCTTTGCTAGCCAACCCTGAATCTCGAGGGCGAGATTCTTTTAAGGGGGATAGGTTTGTAACGGCCTGAATTTGGGGGTAAATTTTTTTTCTTCTTTTCTCTCACCAAATTCGGGCGTTACTCTCTTTTATCTTCCCGTTTCGCTCCTTCCTCCCAATTTCAAACCAGTATAGTGACAGGTGTCCGTGTCGTGTACGAACAAAACCTAAGTTGACATGAGTGTTGCATCATGCCAAAGCACATTTCTTTGTCTGATGTCGCGTGTTCGTCTCGTTCCGTTTCGGATTTCGGTTCGCGATTTAATTCCATTTGATGGTCGTGCGTGTCGTGGGTTTTGATCCGCGATGTGGCTGGCCTAGCCTAGCCCGGCCCGCGTGCCCCGGCGCCCCACACCCCCCATGCGCCCCCTCCTCCTCTCCCTCTCTCATTTGGATTTCCCGCACAGTAACCTCCCTCTCCTTCTTCGACCTCTCTCTCTCCCTCCCTGTGGTGCCTTAGGGCTTGGAGACGGCGATCACCGGGATTTGGATCCCCGGAGGTGAGTTTTTCCCCTCCCCTTCCCTTCTCTCTCTCTCCCTCCCTCTCCGTTCTTCTTCCCCTGCGCGCGCCCCTGCTCCCTCGCGGCGGCGCGGCGGCGCCCGTCCCGGCCCCTCCCCGGCGCGGCGCGGCGGCCCTGCCCCTCCCCTTCCCCGCACGGCAGCGCGCCCGTCCCGGCCCCGACGTGGCCCCCAGCGCGGTTCGGCCCCGGCGCGGCCCCCGGCCCCCAGCGTGGTCCTCTACCCTGGCGCGGCGGCTCAGCACCTGCGCGCGGCCCTCGGCCCCCTGCGCGCGGCGTCCCAGCCCCGGCGCGACTCGCGTAGCCCCGTTTACCCCCTAACGTGTTCCCGCGTGCGCAAACCCACGCGCGCGGTGATTATTTTTGGTTGTAGCTAATTTCAAACTCCGTTAGTTAGCGTGCTGCGTCGCGCGCTTCGTCGCGCGACGAATTTGTCTAATTTCAGATTCTATTAATGTGCTGCGTCGCGCGCTTCGTCGCACGACGATTCAATTCAAGTTTGTATTTATCAATGTGTTGCGTCACGCGCTTCGTCGCGCGACGATTCAATTTAAATTTGTGTTTATTAATGTGCTGCGTCGCGCGCTCCGTCGCGACGATTCTTTTAGTTTATATTCATTAAAGTGTTGTGTCGCGCGCTTCGTCACGCGACGACCCATTTTAATTTCAGGTTGTTTAATGTGTGACGTCGCGTGTCCAGTCGCGCGACGTTCCACTTTAAACTCAGCTCTGTTGGTGTATGTCGTCGTGCGCTTCGTCACGCGATGCTTCACGTCTCTTTATAATTAATGCAAGTGTCTCGTTGTGCGCTATGTCGTGTGGCGAGTCGTCTACTTCTTAATTCAATCTAAATGTCGTGTCGTACGTCTCGACGTGCGACCACTCCCTTTCAGTCATCTTCAATTGTTTATAATAATTAAATATGGAACTTGACCTTACTTTATGCTAAAACGTAGTGTCCAAATTAATTCCCTTCCATTGAGCGAGTAATTTAATTCATAATCATGTAACGTGATCGTTTCTCGACTGTCTTTTTCTCTTTATCTCTTAGCCTTAATTGCAAACCCGCATGGAACGTCTGTTTATTTACTGCATTCTATTGTTTGGTGTATTGTTCTTTTGTATTAAATGTGTGGATGCATGTATGTTTGTGCTCGCATAGAGGACGATCCGGTTGAAGAGCCCGAAGAGCTCGTAGGAGAAGCCCCTGAGCAGCAGTTGGTTGGTGGAGGCAAGTGTCCCTTGACCTATCTCTGTCCTATACATTCTTTAATTCACCTCCCGCATTACACATTTATACCTAAGGATTTACTAGTTTTTGTTATCCATGTCCTTGTTTACCTATTTGGGTTGGATTATTATTGCTTAGTCTTATGCTATTGCTCAACTCTAATCAATGAACATGATGAGAATTTATCAATGATACGCTGTTTTCCCTCTTTTATTATGATGTTATACTTGTGACCTTCAAGGGGGCTCGAGCGGTTTCTCGAGTGCCTCTCCGTAAGGACCTGTTCGTTGGATGACCGCCCGAGAAAACAGTGCAACCATGAGGGTGGAGTGTGACGCCCTTAGCTGAGTAATTAGAGGAACCGGGGTATAGTTCGCTTAGCTGTTGTGCCGTCAATGGGGCTCGGTGTATGCGGCTCGCTCTGCCAAGGTTGATTTGTCCCTTGGGGAGGAGTGCGGTACATTTAGGAAACCTAACGGGCGGCTACAACCCCGGGGAATCTTTGTAAAGGCTACATAGTGATATCCTGCTGGGTCACCTTGGTAGTGATCAATGGAGAGTCATGATCTCCGGGCAGAAAGGGAATCACGGCTTGTGGGTAAAGTGCACAACCTCTGCAGAGTGTTTGAAAACTGATATATCAGCCGTGCTCGCGGTTATGACCGGCCAAGGGAGCTCCAGTGATTAGTGGTACTTGATCAGAGATGTTCAGATTTGCAGGTGGCAATGAGATTGATGGTTTTTGGTATTGACTCTGTTATGGTAAGTGGTACTCTTTCCATTTGGAAAGGAGTACGTTTGGGTTAATAACGTGGGTTAATTCTAAAACTTGGCTTTCTCTACTAGTAATAATAATCTGATCAACTAAAAGCAACTGCTTGACTTACCCTCACATAAAGCTAGTCCACTACAGCCAAACAGGATACTTGCTGAGTATGTTGATGTGTACTCACCCTTGCTCTACACACCAACCCCCCCCAGGTTGTCCGCATTGCAACCACTGCTCAGGAGAAGATGAAGCCGTGGAAGGAGACTTCCAGGAATTCCAAGACTATGACGAGTTCTAGGTGTGGGTTAGCGGCAAACCCCCAGTCGGCTGCCTGTGAAGGCCGCGTTTATCTACGTTTCTTTTCCGCACTTTGATTTATTGTAAAGACTATGTGGATGTCTTAGACAAATGATGTAATCGACTATTATTTCCCTTTTTAATACTATTTGGGCACTATGTGATGATGTCCATGTTATGTAACTGCTGTGTACGTGAATTGCTGATCCTGGCACGTACATGGTTCGCATTCGGTTTGCCTTCTAAAACCGGGTGTGACACTAAGTGTGTAGTGATCCTTGCGGGGTCTAATTGACCCGTTTGATTAAGGAGAAAGCTCACTCGGTTTAAGTGACCGTTTGAGAGAGGGAAAGGGTTGAAAGAGACCTGGTCTTTGTGACCACCTCAACGGAGACTAGGTTCTCAAGAACCGAACCTCGGTAAAACAAATCACCGTGTCATCCGCTTTATTTCTTGGTTGATTTGTTTTCGGCCTCTCTTTTGGACTCGGTTTTAATTCTAACGCTAACCCCGGCTTGTAGGTTTGTCTTTTAAGTTATAAATTTCAGATTCCGCCTATTCACCCCCCTCTAGGCGACTTTCACATGGTCATAACATTAATCCCAAAACCAGGTAGAGCAATATCAAGTCTACCCAATAGTTCATTTGTCTGCAAGGGGTGGGGTAAACAAAACTAGGGAAACCTATTTGGTCCCATCAAATTATCCGGAGCATGTCACAGTGATTAATAGAGAACATTATTAGGTAAAGAAGATTGATCATGGGCACTACTTGCCTTAGACTTTAGATCCCAGGTACTTAACCAAATTGGTCTTCGGGTTTCTTGTGACCTCACTACTACTCGTAGCAAAATATACAGATAGACAAGGGGTACATAAACATAATAGTACACCAAACATGAGAAAACAACCGCGTAATAATATTCTACGCGCCGCTACGAGAGCGTAGGCTTGAGAGTTACAAAAATCGAAGTTATGGTTAACAAGATATGATTTAAACAATAACACTATATTCTATATTGATTAATAAAAATCATGTGAGAAAAGATATTAAAAATAACTATTTCAACTTTATTTTTAAGTTATATCTTAATTGGAAATCATATTTTCCTCAATTATGGAGGAATCAATTATAATATCACATTTAACTTCTAATAGAAATTTTAATTTGATCACTGGAGGTCAAACAATTTAGTTATTTATTTTTGAGAACATGTTTCCTGATAAAATACAGTTAATAAACTATAGAAAAAATCATTATGAACCTAACACAATTTGAACGGGTCAAATCAAGGCAATAATGAATTAATTATAAATTTTTGAAGTTTATTTCTTTTCTAGTGGTTGCTTTGAAAAATCTGGGGCCCTATCTATAATTTTAAAATTATTCCGAGGGCTTCTGTTTGTAACATAGGACGGTGGGCTCTAATATGAAAACTCACGAGGTTCTTTTAGCAAAGGCGCTCGGCGAACACATACGGAGAGTTCCTGGCCATTAGATCTATTTCCGACCTCCAAGATTAGATCATACACAATATGAATCAGTATGCACTACCGACCGCTGGATCCCGGATATATGGTCCTCGCTCGATCCCCATCCAGTTGGCCCCGAGCCAGGAGATCACAATCCGAGGGCCCAGACTCAATCCACTGACATGGTATCACGGACCCTATTTTCGCCCGTTCGTTTGAGATCCAACCGCCCCGATGGAATCAGGCCACAACAGTATGCTTTAGCCGATCCAGGCCGCACATCCAAAGATGGATGATCAGCATCCCGTCTTCTCCACATCCCCGAGCACGGTGGTGAGAAAACGGCTCCCACTACGGCGCCGCACCGGAGAGCAGACACCCTGGCGCTCTAGTATTACTAGCGCGAGGCAGACTAATGCGACTTAAATAGAGGATGACAACGAACATCATGGGAGGAGATTTATCGGTGGTTGTGCAGTAGAGAACCTTTCCCATGGCGCTATGTGGAAGCCTAGAATCCACCGAGCTCCGGTATGGGATTCCGGTGTCCCGGGCCCCAATCCGCCCTCGGCAAGGCCACGATCACGATCACCGAGATCGCCCGAAACACCACGACCACCACATGGAGTTTGAGGAGTGGCACACGCACGGGTCGACGTTGAGGTGGCACGGTCGCGCATTCCTCATGCCGACGAGAGAATTCCGAGTGCCCGATAGTCCTTCAAGCTCAGGAACTCCACGCCCATGCTCCACTCATCTTGTAGAAAACCCTCTACTCCTCAGTGCAAGCTCTACGGTGGTGTGAGCCGAGTTAGCATGCAAAGGCTCCATCTTTTATCTCCTCTCTCTCTTTTGGCGACGGAGCTCTCTCTCTCCTTGTCTTTTTCTGGGAACGGGAACACGACAATGGTTCTCGATTTATATGGTCATGAGAAGGAGGATCTAGGGGCATATCAGCCGGTTTCCCCTAAACTACCTTGCCTCCGCATGCAACAACATAAGCGAGATCTCCGGGGAAGAAGAATCTGTTGTTGCGGTCCCACATGACAGAGGCAGTGACAGCGGGGAGCGGCTGAGCCCATGAGCGCTCGATGCGGCGAAGGGATTGGCCAATGGGGCCCGCAAGTCAACCGGTGCTTGTTGGGCCGACACGATCTAGTGGGCTAGGAGTGAATGGGCTGAATTTAGTGTTTCTTTTTTTCTATTCTCCTCTTTTTTCTTGTTTCCTATTTTCAATTTCAAATTTCAGCCAAATTCAATTCTAAGTTTCCACAAACAAAAGAGATGCTGCAGCATGAAATAGATATTTATTTATTTATTATATTTGTTGCTTTTATTTACTAAGTAAATGCTCTCAATATGGAACAAAACAAACAAAAATTATATATTCTAAAATTATAATCCAACTAAAGGGATTTCAATATTTTTTACTTGTTTAAAAATGTAATTTCTAAACAAAATGTTTTAGTCCAAATATTTTCAAATTAAATCCTCTAACAAAGGCTATTTTGACTAAGGGTCTCTCTCTTAATTAATCCCTATTAGAGAGTGTATTTGCTTAAATTTTCAAAAGAATTTGCCTAATCTTCAAGACTCAATTTTGAGGGGTTACATCCTCCCATGGTTGTAGCGCGTCTGACTGGGATTGCCTGCTTCCTGCTAAGGTGCATTATATCTTGCTGGGGCATTGGGGGCCGCTGTTGTTGAGCCATCTTCTTCGGACAATGCATCGCCAAATGGCCCTGCTCTACTGAAAGTCGCCTAGAGGGGGGTGAATAGGCAAAACCTGAAATTTATAAACTTAAGCACACACTAGAGGCTGGGGTTAGCGCTAGAATTAAATCCGAGGTTGAAAATTGTTTCTCTTGCCACGAGTTGCTCAAATAATGCGGATGACGTTTGGGAGGAAACTCAAATCAATATTGACAAGGAAATGTTAGAGAGGGGAAACAAATCAAACAATAATCAAGGTGAGTGAACACGATGATTTGTTTTACCGAGGTTCGGTTCTAAAGAACCTAGTCCCCATTGAGGAGGTCACAAAGACCGGGTCTATTTCAACCCTTTCCCTCTCTCAAACGGTCACTTAGACCGAGTGAGTCTTCTTCCTTAATCTCACGGGTCACTAAGACCCCTCAAGGACCACCACACACTTGGTGTATCTTGCTTCTCTTACAAAGCACTTGAGAATAAGAATGGAAAAAGAAAAAGGCCAATCCAAGCGACAAGAGCAACAAAAGAACACAAGTGATCCTCTCACAAGCCCTAATACACTAGAGTTGATTTTGGGGCTTTGAGTGGATTGATTGCCTTGATTGTGTCTTGGAGTGTTGGGCTTTTGCTCTTGCAATGAATGAAGATTTTAGAAGTCTTGGATGGGAGTGAATGAGGTGGTTGGGGGTATTTATAGCCTCCCAACCACTTCTAGTCGTTGGCTGATTTCTGCTGGCGATGGGCGCACCGGACAGTCACTTTGCACTGTCCGGTGATCACCACATCAGCGCGTCCGTTAGGGTTCGGAGCAGTTGACCGTTAGAGATGTTTGTCTTCTTGCTGCATCGGACAGTCCGGTGCCACACCGGACAGTCCAGTGCCTTCTGACTTCTGCGCTCTGACTTCTGTTGAGGCACTGTTCACCGCAGAATGCTTTTGCAGTCAATCGTTGGCTCTAGTTAGTCGTTGCTCCGCTGGCTCACAGGACAGTCCGATGAATTATAGCGGAGGCTGCCCTTGGAATTCCCAAGAGTGGCTGGTTCGGAGTTGTACGGCATTGGTGCACCGGACAGTGTCCGGTGCACACCGGACACTGTCTGGTGCACCAAAAATTAGCACACTCAAGTCTTTTGCTCCATTTTTATTGTGCCCCTAACCGGATTTCTTTCTTAGTTTTTGTTGAACCTTATGCACATGTAATAGATGATTTCTAGACAAACTAGTTAGTCCATGTGTTTGTGTTGGTTGTCAACCACCAAAAATTACTTATAGGGAATGGTTGACCCAATTTCCCTTTCATCTACATAGTGGAAGCATCCTCTGCCTCCTCCTTGCACTGGCGCTACTTGACTGATTTGGTTGGTTGCTGGGGCATGAAGATGAGGTGCCTAATTATTCTGCCTCTAGAACTGATTTCCTCCAGGTTGACTATCCTAACAATACTGCTGCTGAGGATGAGGGTACTGCCTTAGCAACTGCTGCTGTGGTGGGCGTTGGTTCTGCTGCTGATATCCCTGAGGGTGACTCTGCCTGAACTGTTGAGGTGGATTGCTCCCAGACCAAGGTTCACTAATCTTGCGCTTTCAATCTTCTATCTCTTTGCGCTTCTTCTCAGTCATGATGGCTCTGTCGATCAGGTGCTGAAAGGTGGGGAAGATATGATTCATCAGTTAGTAGTGCAGGGAACCAACCAAGTCTCTCAGGAAACGGTACTGCCTCTTAGCATCAGTGTTGATGTCTTCAGGAGCATAGCGGGATAGTTGAAGAAACCTATCTCGGTACTCAGTCAATCTTTGGTGCGCAGTCAATCTTCGGTGTCCATGGGGTCAGCAAAATGAGCAAACACAGGGGGATGACCTCTCATGAACTACGCACACTTATCTCTTGGCACCTGCGGCATATGCATATGTGGCTGAGGCTAAAGTTGATGTCGCACCTGCTGCATGGCTGCTAGGGTCTGCCCAGTTGCATGAACTGCCTGTCTACATGAGGAACATCTACTCTATTGTCATCGGAGATGCTGGTGGAGGCAACTGCGGCTGGTGTGCCTCATCATGCGGGGCTTGCTGCTCTTGCTGGGTGCATCTCCCTCCCCTACGCCTACGGTCAGACATCTGCAGAAGGTAATCACACATCAGAACTGATCTTGAAATTTTTTCAGAATAAGAAAAGGGTATAGAGTTCTTCACAACACTGAACGGACAAGCATCTTCATTGACTCCCAACACAGCTAAACACAGCTTCTCAGATAAAGAGGAAAGTAAAGGTTAAAAGGCTTCCCAACTAAATAACTAATTTTATTAACATTACTAGCTAGACCAAACTGCAGGGGTACCCAAATTCTGGCGACAGTCATTACAAAGATCCAAATCCATCATAAGTTCATCATGACAAGCATAAAAACATAGGATAAGCAACCTATCCTGACTAACTAAGAATGAATAAGATTAAGACTCTTAATGTAAGAATTAATTACAAGTTCCAACACTAGCGATCTATGGTTCCAAGTTATTCGGGTCCTGCAGTCATGGTTGGCGTAGGCATGGTGTCCACGCAGAGGCGAGCGGTACAGGTGCTGAGTCCCGACGGTGGCGAGAAAACCATCCTCCTAGTGATGGCGCTCCGCGCGCTCAGCCCGCAGCTCGGCAATCTCAGCACGAGCCCTACTCAGCTCGTCTAAGGCATGGTCTAGCTCTATGTTGAGCATGAAGGTTGACTGTGCTGCTCAACCTAGGATTGTCCTCACCAACAGGTGAGACAACCACACCTCTAGTACTGCTAGTTGGATGGTGGGGGTAATAGCTCAGGTTAAGACCGTCAGCCACCCCGCTGAACAGCGAGCAGTACTGAGAAAGAGCATGTCGTGCGGCATCCTGCATGGCCACCTCGGCTGAGTCCCGCTCAGAGATAGAAGAATGCTCCGAGCAGACCTCCACACCCCGGATATCATCCTCGAACGGCGCACCAAGCAAGTAGCCTCCCAGTGGTCCGGGTATACCCCACGATTGTGCTGGTAGACCACACAACGATACTTGATTGACCAAGTGTGTCGGTCAAAGGCCTGGTGCAGCAAGGTGTCGAGCGCATCGTGGAAGTGACACCCGTGATCGGCGTCACGAGTGATGGGTCGGGCGACCCATCCCTTCTGCTCCTTTAAGAGGTTGGTGATGTGGTTCGAGCTATTGTCATCGCTGTCTCTATCGTCAGGGTCTCCTCTAGTAGCTACTCCAGCAGCGGAGGCACCCAGTGGTGGTGCAGGGGACACCTCCAGCTAGGGCACAGGGGAGCGATGCCTCGTTGACTATACCCCTGTAGAGGGGTGGAGGAAGAGCCCTGCTGCTTCAGCACCTGGCACCAACGTTCCTACTCCTCATGCATGCGGTGGTGCAACCTCTCCAAGTGGTTGGACTGGCCAGTCACTAGGCGACGAAGCGGGCACTCCACAAGACGAGAGGGCAAGAAAGGGATGACTGACTTTCGTGCTATGTGTCTAAGATGAGCCATCTACAAAAGACACTGTAAGCATAAGAGTAAGAACAGAACTAATATGACCAGTAAGTAAACCATAAAAAATTAGGAAATAAAATAAAACAAAATTTTAGCAAGGTATAATATATATAGTAGAACATAGAGTTGGTCGAGATGACCGACTTTTGAAGTGACACCAAGGGTCAAGGTGAGAATAGGGGTCTATAATCATTTGAATGTCTATTCTACTCTAGGTTAGCGGTCCTATAGTCAGCATGGCTTTGATACACTTATGTCACACTTAGTTTTAGAAGGCAAACCAAATGCGAACCAAGTATGTGCCAGGATCAGAAATTCACGTACACAAAAATTACATAACTGGACATCATCACACGATGCTCAAATAATAACGTAAAGAGGTATTAATTTGATTACATCATGATGTTCGAGAAATCCACATAGTATTAAACATAGATCAATGTGTGACTACGAAACGTAGTAAAATATGGCCTTCACAGGCAGCCGACTCGGGGTTTGCCACTAACCCAAGCTAGAACTCATCATAGTCTTGGAACTCCTGGAATTCCTCGGCTACGTTTTCATCTTCTTCTGAGCAGGAGTTGCAATGCGGACAATGTGGTGTTTTGGTGTTTTAAGCAAGGGTGAGTACACATCAACGTACTTAGCAAATGTCCCGTTTGGCTAAAGTGGACTAGCTGTATGTGGGGAGAAGCTCAGAGCAGTTGCTTTTAGTTGGTCAGGTAATTATTACAAGTAGAGAGCCAAGTTTTAGCATTAATCCCAAGTTATTAACCCAAAGGTACTCCGTCCAAAAGGAAAGAATACCGAAATCCATAATCAAAATAATCACCATTAAAACTATTATTATCCTCATCATCATTTGTAATCTTAGGATCTCTAATCAAAGGAGCTCCCAAGGTCGCACATAATCGTGAGCACGGCTGATATATCAGTTTCTAACCATCTGCAGAGGTCGCGCACTTTACCCATGAGCCGTGATTCCCATTCTACCCAGGGATCATGACTCCCCATTGATCACTTCCAAGGTGAACTGACAGGGTTTCACTATGTAGCTTTTACAAAGATTCCCCGAAGTTATAGCCACCCATTAGGTTTCCTAAATACACCGCACTCCTCCTCAAGGGGCAAACCACCATCAACAGAGCGAGCTGCATACATCAAGCCCCATTAACGGCACGACGACAAAGCAAACTACACCTCGGTTCCCCCAATTAATTAGCTAATAGCGTCCCATTCCACCCTCATGCTTGTACTGTTATCCCAGGTGGTCATCCAACGAACCGATCTATATGGAGAGGCACTCAAGAAATAGTTCGAGCCCCCTTAAATAGCACCATGCCATAACCATATCCAAAAGTAAACATCGTATCATAAATAGTCTCATCATGTTCATTGATTAGAATAGAGCGCTAGCATAAAGATAATCCAGATATAATCTAACCCAAATATGTGATCAAGGACACGATAAACAAAAGACTAGTAAATCCTTAGGTATTAATTGTGTAAATGCGGGGAGATGAATTATAAAATGAGTAGGACATAGATAGGTCCGAGGACACTTGCCTTCACAAACCAGCTGCTGCTCAGGGTCTTCTCCTGCAACTTCCTCGGACTCCACCAACGGACCGTTATCTATACGAGTGCAAACATACATTCCACATTCTTAACATAGAAGGAAACAATACACCACACAATGGAACAGATCAATTAAACAGACATGTGGCGTAGAGTTCGCATTGACAACTATGCGAGAAGAAACTACGACGGTCAAAGCTACGGCCGAGAGAGATAGCGATTACGTTAAGCGGTTATGGACTAAAATATTTACCTCAGCAAAATTATATTAATTGATATTCATGCAACGTGTAAATAAAATTGACACTTGGTTCTGACTAGTTTGGTACTCGATTAACCGTCGTTACACTACGCACTTTAATTGCCATACACGATTCTAGGTGGATCAAAAGGTCGTCGCACGGCAAAGCGTGTGACATGATGCATGACCGAAGCGAAACATAAAGAGTTACGGCACGCGCGAAGCGGCAAACGGCGAGCGCAAAGTGCGCCAACGGCTGGTGCTGCGCGCCGAGGCCGCGCCATGGCCGCGATGAGCAGGGGCCACACGGGTAGGGGATGGTGGCCACGTGTTGGAGGGCAGACAGGGGCGTCGTCGGGGAGGGGCCGCGAGGCAAGGGCACCGGGCGGGGCATGGGCCACCGCGCGTAGGGGCGCACCGGGGCAAGGGCGCCGCGGGGAGCGAGAAGGAGAGGGAGGGGGACCTTACCACCACGGACGAGATGAACGACGATAACTGCAGCTCTCCGGTGGTCCAAGCGAGGGCAGGGAGAGAGTGGGAGAGGAGGAAGTTGGAGAGGGGTGGTTTCTCCTCTCCTAGATCATGGTGCACGGGGGAGGGAGGGGTAGGGCAGTTGGGCGCGCATGGGGGACGGCGGCTGGGCCGCGTTGGTGTCGGTTAGGCCACGCTGGGGTCCAGTCGGGCTGCGCCGGGGCCGCACAGGAGGGGGCACGGGGCCGCGCGCCGGGCCACTTCTCCTCTTTCTTCCTCTAATCGATCTCATTTCTTTCTAATTAAATTCACTCACCGAATAGAATCCTAAACTAAATGGATGCACACCTAGGCACGACATCAAACAAAAATAAATATGCTCTAGCATGATGCAACAACGATATCACGTTAGGGTTATGCTTACACATGGCACGAACGTAAATCTCTATATTACTTTGAAAAGGGGAGGAAGGAGCAGAAAAGAAAGAGAGAAAGAAGTTACCGCCTGACTTTGGTGAATATTGGAGAAGAAATCTTATACCCCCAAATTCAGGGCGTTACAGAACAAGATTATGATATTTACTAAAATGGATTATGCTACACGGTGTAGGTATTTATGCAATTCAGTACACTACATTAAAAATCTGTTTCCATCTGCATGAGTAAAAATTTAGGATGACAGGAATGTGCAATGAAAGGAAATGGATTGACATGCATGGAAACAAAAAAAGTTATTTAAATACTTTATTTCTTCCATAAATATAGGATCACTCCAACAGCAATGCAACTAGACTTGTTAGAACCATTTTATGATATATACTGATGCTAATTATGTTGCATGGTGTAGTTATTTATGCAATGTTGTACACTACATAAAATACGGTTCACTAGTGGACATATATCCATGTTCGAGCGTAAAAACTTTCAGTTTTGCGCGTAAAACCCGCAATTATGAGCGTAAATACCGAGTCAATGTGAGAGAGGTTGATAACTCTGGTGCGTTGTATTCATGATCCTATTTTTATGGTAGATCCGAAAATTATGGAGGTCGCATGCATGCAGTTTCTATTTTTATGTAGATCCAAAATTATGACAGATCGCGGGAGTTTTCATTGCATGCGCGCAAATTTTGATGATATTTTTGTTTCCACAGTACACACGCAAAAAATTGGATGACATGAGTCACACAGAGCATAAATTCTTATACAAACTCTTATATATATACTTATACTGTGTAGCATAATTGATAGACAAACCTAATATGGTCCAACTAATAGCCCCCATGGGGATTAGGGATTTTCTTATAGACGTAAAAATTGACACTTACCAATATAAGTGTTTTGATTTGATTTTTTATGGGAACTACGAATAGCATAAATCAAGAAATTTCCTTTTTAATGTGCATGCAATAAATATGGCATACAGTAACCTGATGTACGAACTCCGTGTTTGAGCATAAAATTCTTCAGTTTTTAGCGTAAATAGTGCATGTGGTAGGCATAAAACACAATAATCGAAGCATAACAAGGATTGGAGGAGGTAGTCACCGGAGGACGCCGTCGAGGACACAAGATCAAAGGGAGGTCGTTAGCTGGGCGCCCGAACTACGCTGGATCAGAGGATGTCACACACGAGGTGCACTGTTGTCGCTTGCCCGCTCGCCTCAGGAGTGTCGTAGCCTCTCGCCTGCCTCGAGGCCCCGGGGTCACCGACGCTCGCCCTCCGGATCGAGGAGCCGCTGCCACCACACCTCTAAATATGGGAACCGCAACCGTAACTCTGGATCGAGGAACCGCCACCGCCGTCGTGCGCTCTCGACCAACTGCCACTGTCTCACACGCTTGGGGGTGCGTCGTTGCTCGTGCATCAGAGTAAGGCGTCAAAAACTGAGCCCTAGCGCTCTGGGGCTTATTTTATAGACGTTCAGACCAGGTTCGGCTCAACCGGATGGCACGTGTGGCTAGGGCTTCCTCTAGGTATTGGAAGCCCAGGGCGCTAGAGGAAGTCCTAGGCAAACGCCTATATATATATATAGTTTATAAATTTAAAGCCATGGGCTTCCAAATAACTAGAGGAAGCCCTGACCCAATGGTGCTATCCATTTCAGTCGCACTAGCTCCGAACATCTATAAAAGAAGCCTCATAGCGCTAGGGTTCAATTTTTGACACCCCACCCTGATGCACGAGTGATGGTGCCCACCCAACCGTGTGCGACGGCGGCGGTTGCTCGAGAGCGCGCGCGTGGCGTATCCCTGAGACAGCAGTTTAGGTGGTGACGGTTCCCCTATCCAGACGCACTGCGGCGGCAGTTCTTCAATCCATAGTCGCGGCGGCACTTCCGAGGCAAGCGAGGAAGGCGACGATACTGCTCCCGAGGTGGGCGACGACGACCATGCACATCTGGCCTCAAAGGTCGCGACACACCCTAACCCACGAACAACGGTGGTGCCCCCGACTTGCGAGCAGTGACTGTGCCGCACGAGGCGCGAGGATCGAGCGACGTACGCTCGGCGATGGCCACACGTGACATCCTCTAATCTGGCGTAGTTCAGGCACCCTAACTGACGACCTCCCTTCGATCTTGTGTCTCGATGACGTCCTTCAGCGACTACATCCTCCGATTTTTGTTATGCCTTCGATTAATGTGTTTTATGCCTACTACATACACTATTTACGTTAAAAACTGAAGGACTTTATGCTCGGACACAGAGTTCATACATCAGTTTACTTCATCCCAAATTTTTTGCATGCACATTGGAAAGGAAATTCCTTGATTTATGTTGTTCGTAATTACCGAGAGCACCTAGAGGGGGTGAATAGGTGATCCTATAAAATCAAACACTAAATAGCCACAAAACTTAGTTATTAGAGTGTTAGTGCGACTAAGTAGCTTTGAAGCGAGTTCTTGTGAACACAACAATTCCAGAGAGAGCAACACAAGAGACACGCGATTTTTATCCTGTGGTTCGGCCAAGTAACACTTGCCTACTTCCACGTTGTGGCGTCCTAATGGACGAGGGTTGCATTCAACCCCTTTCAAGTGATCCGATCATCAACTTGAATACCACGGTCTTTTCTTTTAGAGTATTTTCCCGTTTGCGAGGAATCCACAGTTTGGAGCCTCTCGCCCTTACAGTGATGATCACAAAAGAAACACAGAAGTAAGGGAGGGAAAAGCAACACACACAAAATTCAATCCGCAGCACACACACGCACACAAAGTCAAGACTTGAGCTCAAAGGACAACACAGGGAGTTCACAACTTGAAATGAAGCTCAAATCACTATCACAATGAATCAAATGCGTGGGAGCGGAGTCTAGATTTCTTAGTATGCTTGGAGAATGCTTGGTGTTCTGCTCCATACGCCTAGGGGTCCCTTTTATAGCCCCAAGGCAGCTAGGAGCCTTTGGAGATCAACATGGAAGGCTATCCTTGCCTTCTGTCGAGTGGCGCACCGGACAGTCCGGTGCGCCACCGGACAACCACTGTAGTTTGTCCGGTGCGTGATCTCCTTCCATATCGGGCGCAGCCAAGCGTTGCTTCTCCGGGCCAGGTGGCGCACCGGACACTGTCCGGTGCACCAGCCGACCGTTGGAGCAGGCCACGTGCCGCGCATTGATCGCGCGGACGACCGTTGGCAGGACAGTCTGGTGCACCACCGGACAGTCCGGTGAATTATAGCCGTACAACTCTGTCGTTTCCTGAGAGTGGCTAGTTCACCATTGACCAGCCTGGGTCACCGGACACTGTCCGGTGCACCACCAGACACTGTCCAGTGCGCCACCAGACAGTCCGATGTGCTAGGCCGAGCTAGAGTTGGCTCTCTTTTCCAATCCGTTTCTCTCTTCTCAGCACTGTTTCTAGCACTTAGATAACCATGTTAGTACTCAAAAACAATGTACTAAGTCTAGAAACATACCTTGTTATATGATTTGCACTTCTCACTTTATTTATCACATAAGAGTTCAAAACATTTGTGTTGGACATCTAATCACCAAAACACTTATAGAAATGGCCCAAGGGCACATTTCCCTTTCAATCTCCCCCTTTTTGGTGATTTATGCCAACACATCAAAAAGCAAGAAAAGAAGTGCAAAATCAATGCAATTGAAGACCAATTGTTTTTTACTATAATTTGGCATATTTGGATCACTCTTTGCCACCACTTGGTTTGTTTTTGCAAATCAAATTCTTTTTCCTATCTCTAAGTCAAACACACTTGTTTGGGCAAATAGAGAGATTTCCATGAGTAGAAATGATTAAGTGCCAAAAACTCCCCCTTTTCCCATAATCAAAATTCTCCCCCATAAGAGACCAAAATTTTGCAATAAGAGGATTTCGGGCAAAATGCAAATTCTAACTCTACTATTTTTTAAACTCACAAGTGGTTGGCTGATCTATTTGCTTTGACCTTAGTTTCTCCCCCTTTGGCATTAAGCACCAAAACAGGACCATTTTTGGCCCTTTAACCCCATTGCCTCACCAAAAATGTCAATTAAGAGCAAAAAGGCAATGAGAGCATAAGTATGAACTTGAAGATACCGGAGTGCAGTGGAAGTCTTTGCATCGTCTAAGTTCACTTTCCCTTTCAATGTACCTTTGAGACTACATCAAGTGTACTTGAACAAACAAATTAGTCTCAAAAGGATCAAGTTGTAGCACAGCTCCCCCTAAACATATGCATCATTTGCATAAGGACTTTTGAGGTCTGGGGGTGACTTGTACAACTTAAGCAACACAAACCATTAACAATTGATTTAAATGCACAAAGTAACATGATCAAAGGCATAGAACACATGTATGCTATAGATCAATCCAAGTTACGTTATCTAAGACATTTAGCTCACTACGCAACATGCAAAACCTTTTCTCATCTAAAGGCTTAGTGAAGATATCGGCTAGCTGGTTCTCGGTGCTAATATGGTACACATCGATATCTCCTTTTTGCTGGTGGTCTCTCAGGAAGTGATGCCGGATGTCTATGTGCTTAGTGCAGTTGTGTTCAACAGGATTATCCTCCAAGCGAATTGCACTCTCATTGTCACATAGGAGTGGAACTTTGCTCAGATTGTAGCCAAAGTCCTGGAGGGTTTGCCTCATCTAAAGTAGTTGCGCGCAACACTGTCCTGCGGCAACGTACTCGGCCTTAGCGGTGGATAGGGCAACGGATGTTTGTTTCTTGGAACTCCAGGACACCAGGGACCTTCCTAGAAATTGGCACATCCCTGATGTACTCTTCCTATGAACCTTGCACCCGGCATAATCGGAGTCTGAGTATCCAATCAAGTCAAAGGTAGACCCCTTTGGATACCAGATCTCGAAGCAAGGCATAGAAACTAAATACCTAAGAATTCGCTTAACGGCCACAAGGTGACATTCCTTGGGGTCGGATTGAAATCTAGCACACATGCATACACTAGGCATAATGTCCGGTCTACTAGTACAAAGATAAAGTAATGAACCTATCATAGACCGGTATGCCTTTTGATCAACGGACTTACCTCCTTTGTTGAGGTCAATGTGCCCGTCAGTTCCCATCGGTGTCTTTGCGGGCTTGGGTCCTTCATCCCAAACCTCTTGAGAAGATCCTGAGTGTACTTCGTTTGGGAGATGAAGGTGCCGTCCTTGAGTTGCTTCACTTGGAATCCAAGGAAGTAGGTCAACTCGCCCATCATTGACATCTCGAACTTTTGCATCATCACCCTACTAAACTCCTCACAAGACTTTTGGTTAGTAGAACCAAATATTATGTCAACGACATAAATTTGGCACACAAAGAGATCACCATCACAAGTCTTGGTAAAAAGAGTGGGATCAGCTTTCCCAACCTTAAAAGCATTAGCAATTAAGAAATATCTAAGGAATTCATACCATGCTCTTGGGGCTTGCTTAAGTCCATAGAGCGCCTTAGAGAGCTTATACATGTGGTCGGGATACCTGTCATCCTCAAAGTCAGGGGGTTGTTCCACGTATACCTCCTCCTTAATTGGCCCATTGAGGAAAGCGCTCTTCACGTCCATTTGGAATAGCCTAAAGGAATGGTGAGTGGTATAGGCTAATAATATTCGAATAGACTCTAACCTAGCCACAGGAGCAAAAGTCTCCTTGAAATCCAAACCTGGGATTTGGGCATAACCTTTTGCCACAAGTCGAGCCTTGTTTCTTTTCACCACCCAGTGCTCGTCTTGCTTATTGTGGAACACCCACTTGGTTCCCACAACGTTTTGCTTTGGAAGTGGCACCAGGCTTCAGACTTCATTTCTCTTGAAGTTGTTGAGCTCTTCCTGTATGGCTAACATCTAGTCCGGATCCTACAAGGCCTCTTCTACGCTGAAAGGCTCAATAGAAGAGACAAACGAGTAGTGCTCACAAAAATTAGCTAATCGTGAGTGAGTAGTTACTCCCTTGCTGATGTCACCCAGAATCTGATCGATGGGGTGATGTCTTTGGATCGTCGCTCGGACTTGAGTTGGAGGGACCCGTGGTGCTTCTTCCTCCATCACTTGATCTTCCTGTGCTCCCCCTTGATCCTTCCCCTCTTCTTGGGGTACCTGTTCACCGTCTTGAGTTGGGGGATGCACCATTGTTGAGGAAGATGGTTGATCTTCTTCATGTGGTTCCTGTGGTCGCACATCGCCTATCGCCATCGTGCGCATTACGGCCGTTGGAACTTCTTCTTCATCTATGTCATCAAGATCAACTTGCTCTCTTAGAGAGCCATTAGTCTCATCAAATACAACGTCGCTAGAGACTTCAACCAAACCCGATGATTTGTTGAAGACTCTATACGCCTTTGTATTTGAGTCATACCCTAGTAAAAACCCTTCTACTGCCTTGGGAGCAAATTTAGAATGTCTACATTTCTTCGCCAGAATGTAGCATTTGCTCCCAAATACATGAAAGTAAGAAACATTGGATTTGTTACCGGTAAGGAGTTCGTAGGAGGTCTTCTTGAGGAGGCGATGCAGATAGAGCTGGTTTATGGCATGGCAGGTTGTGTTCACAGCTTCCGACCAAAACAGCTCGGGCGTCTTGAACTCTCCAAGCATCGTTCTCGCCATGTCGATTAACGTCCTGTTCTTCCTCTCTACCACACCATTTTGTTGTGGTGTATAGGGAGCGGAGAACTCGTGCTTGATGCCTTCCTCCTCAAGTAACTCTTCAACTTGTAGATTCTTGAACTCGGACCCGTTGTCGCTCCTTATCTTTTTCATCTTTAGCTCAAATTCGTTTTGAACTCTCCTTAAGAAGCGCTTTAGGGTCCCTTGGGTTTCTGACTTATCCTGCAAAAAGAACACCCAAGTGAAGCGGGAAAAATCATCAACAATTACAAGACTATACTTACTTCCCCCGATGCTAAGGTAGGCAACAGGTCCAAAGAGGTCCATGTGAAGAAGCTCCAGTGGTCTTGATGTTGTCATCATGTTCTAGCTGTGATGAGTGCTTTCCACCTGTTTCCCTACCTGACATGCTGCACAAGGTCTGTCTTTCTCAAAACAGACATCGGTTAGTCCTAACACATGATCTCCCTTTAGAAGCTTGTGAAGGTTCTTCATCCCAACATGTGCTAGACGGCATGCCATAGCCAGCCCATATTAGTCTTAGCCATTAAGCATGCATCTAGATCAGCATTCTCTTTCGAAAAATCAACTAAATAGAGCTTGCCGTCCAACACACCCTTAAAAGCTAATGAACCATCACTCCTTCTAAAGACATATACATATACATTTGTGAATAAACAATTATAGCCCATGTTACATAATTGTCTCACAGACAATAAGTTGTACCCGAGCGATTCAACTAGAAACACATTGGAGATAGAATGCTCGGATGTGATGGCTATCTTTTCCAATCCCTTAACCTTGCCTTGGTTCCCATCTCCAAAGATAATCTTATCCTGGGAATCCTTGTTCTTGACGTAGGAGGTGAACATCTTCTTCTCTCCCGTCATGTGGTTTGTGCATCCGCTGTCGATAATCCAGCTTGAGCCCCCGGATGCATAAACCTGCATGGCAATTTAAGCTTGGGTTTTAGGTACCCAACTCTTGTTGGGTCCTACAAGGTTAGTCACAATAACTTTTGGAACCCAAATACAAGTCTTGTCTCCCTTGCATTTGGATCCCAATTTTCTAGCCACTACTTTTGTATTTTTGCATGTAAGTACAAAAGAAGTATTGCAAGCATGATAAATAGTAGAAGGTTTATTGCACATTCTCCTAG
This sequence comes from Zea luxurians, assembly GCA_029449295.1. Taxonomy (NCBI): domain Eukaryota; kingdom Viridiplantae; phylum Streptophyta; class Magnoliopsida; order Poales; family Poaceae; genus Zea; species Zea luxurians. Next base: position 106,213,941 of record JAOPSE010000003.1, on the reverse strand, counting down.
GCCTATTTCTACCATAATCATGAGTGGAGCTAGAAGCAAACATAGCATTTGAATCATAATAGGCAGCATGATCATAACTCCTATGAGAATGACTAGCAATTTTCTTATCATAAATAAAGGCATGCTTCCTTTGAGGACTACTAGCCATGGGGGCCTTCCCTTTCTCCTTGTTGAGAATGGGAGCCCTTTGGCTTGTTAAGTTCTTGGTTTTCTTTTGAAAACCAAGTCCATCCTTAATTGAGGGGTGTCTACCAACGGTGTAGGCATCCCTAGCAAATTTCAATTTATCAAAGTCCACTTTGCAAGTCTTAAGTTGAGCATTAAGACTTGCCACCTCATTGTTCAACTTAGTAATAGAAGCAAGATATTCATCACAAGCATTAACATCAAAATCCTTACATCTATTACAAATAATAACTTGTTCTACACATGAACTAGTTTTATTAACTTCCTCTAGCTTAGCACTTAATTCCTCATTTAAATTCTTTAAGCTAGAGACAGATTCATGGCAAACCGTTAACTCAGAGGATAGCATTTCATTTCTTTTAACTTCTAAAGCAAGAGATTTTTGAACATTAACAAACTTGTCATGTTCCTCATACAAAATATCCTCTTGCTTTTCTAGCAGTCTATCTTTTTCATTGAGAGCATCGATTAATTCATTAATTTTGTCTACCTTAGCTCTATCTAGTCCTTTAAACAAGTCAGTGTAATCTACTTCATCGTCAGAAGATTCCTCATCACTAGAAGAAGAGTACTTAGGGGAATCTCGAATGCGTACCTTCTTCTCCTTAGCCATGAGGCAAGTATGGCATTCGTTGGGGAAGAGTGAAGACTTGTCGAAGGCCGAGGCTGCTAAACCTTCATCGTCGGAGTCGGACGAGGAGCAGTCCGAATCCCATTCTTTTCCAAGGTGCGCCTCGCCCTTTGCCTTCCTGTAGTTCTTCTTTTTCTCCCTCTTCCCGCTCTTTTCTTGTCCGTGGTCATTATTATTATCGGGGCATTGTGCTATGAAATGACCGGTCTTACTGCATTTGAAGCATGAACGCTTTCCCCTTGTTTTATTCTTGTTGGGGGTACTCTTTGCGTCCTTTGAGCGCGGTCTTGAAGCACTTGATGATAAGCGCCATTTCGTCCTCATTGAGCCCGACAGCCTCCACTTATGCTACCTTACTTGGTAGCGCCTCCTTGCTGCTTGTTGCCTTGAGAGAAACGGGCTGCGGCTCATAGACGGGCAGTGGACCGTTCAAGGCATCATCTACATATCTTGCCTCCTTGACCATCATGCGCCCGCTTACGAATTTTCCGAGGATCTCCTCGGGCATCATTTTGGTGTACCTGGGGTTTTCACGAATAAGATTCACAAGATGGGGGTCAATTACTGTAAATGACCTTAGCATGAGTCGAACAACATCATGATCCGTCCATCTTGTGCTTCCATAGCTTCGAATCTTGTTGACTAGGGTCTTGAGCCTGTTGTAGGTCTGAGTTGGCTCCTCTCCCCTGATCATCGCGAATCTCCCCAGCTCGCCTTCCACTAGTTCCATCTTTGTGATCATAGTGGCGTCGTTTTTCTCATGAGATATCTTGAGGGTGTCCTAGATTTGCTTAGCATTGTCCAAGCCACTCACCTTATTATATTCATTCCTGCAAAGTGAAGCTAGCAAGACAGTAGTAGCTTGTGCATTTTTATGTATTTGCTCATTTATAAAAACAGGATTATCAGTGCTATCAAAATGCATCCCATTTTCTACAATTTCCCATATGCTAGGATGGAGAGAGAATAAATGACTACGCATTTTATGGCTCCAGAACGAATAGTCCTCTCCATCAAAGTGTGGAGGTTTTCCAAGGGGAATTGAAAGAAGATGCACATTTGAATTATAGGGAATGTGAGAGTAATCAAAAGAATAATTTTGATTGACCGTTTTCTTCTTTGATGAGGAATCGTCATCATCGTCCCTTGGTGAAGAAGAAGATGCATCGCTGTCGTAGTAGATGATCTTCTTTATGCGTCTCTTCTTCTTCCCGTCCCTCTTCTTGTGACTAGAGCCTGAGTCGGTAGGCTTGTCGTCTCTTGGCTCGTTGAAGACGGACTCCTTTTCCTTGTCGTTGACCACCATCCCATTTCCCTTAGGATCCATCTCTTCGGGCGGTTAGTCCCTTAGATGAAGAGTACGGCTCTGATACCAATTGAGAGCACCTAGAGGGGGGTGAATAGGTGATCCTGTAAAATCAAACACTAAATAGCCACAAAACTTAGTTATTAGAGTGTTAGTGCGACTAAGTAGCTTTCAAGCGAGTTCTTGTGAACACAACAATTCCAAAGAGAGCAACACAAGCGACACACGATTTTTATCCTGTGGTTCGGCCAAGTAACACTTGCCTACTTCCACGTTGTGGCGTCCTAGTGGACGAGGGTTGCACTCAACCCCTTTCAAGTGATCCGATGATCAACTTGAATACCACGATCTTTTCCTTTAGAGTATTTTTCCATTTGCGAGGAATCTCCACAGTTTGGAGCCTCTCGCCCTTATAGTGATGATCACAAAAGAAACACAGAAGTAAGGGAGGGAAAAGCAACAAACACAAGATTCAATTCGCAGCACACACACGCACACAAGTCAAGACTTGAGCTCAAAGGACAACACAGGGAGTTCACAACTCGAAATGAAGCTCAAATCACTATCACAATGAATCAAATGTGTGTGAGTGGAGTCTAGATGTCTTAGTATGCTTGGTGTTCTGCTCCATGCGCCTAATGGTCCCTTTTATAGCCCCAAGGCAGCTAGGAGCCATTGGAGATCAACATGGAAGGCTATCCTTGCCTTCTGTCGAGTGGCGCAAGGGACAGTCCGGTGCGCCACCGGACAAGCACTGTACCTTGTCTGGTGCGCCACCGGACAACCACTGTAGCTTGTCCAGTGCGCGATCTCCTTCCATATTGGGCGCAGCCGACCGTTGCTTCTCCGGGCCAGATGGCGCATCGGACACTGTCTGATGCACACCGGACAGTCCGGTGCACCAGCCGACCGTTGGATCAGGCCACATGTCGCGCGTTGATCGCGCGGACGACCGTTGGCGCTGGCACCGTTGGCTCACCGGACAATCCGGTGCACCACCAGATAGTCCGGTGAATTATAGCCACGTCGCCTTTTTCCTTTTCCCGAGAGCGATGAGTTCGCCGCGGATGACTCACCGGACAGTCCGGTGTACCACCGAATAGTCCGGTGAATTATAGTCGTACAACTCCGTCGTTTTCCGAGAGCGGCTAGTTCACCGTCGACCAGCCTGGGTCACCGGACACTGTCTAGTGCGCCACCGGACAGTCCGGTGTGCCAGGCCGAGCTAGAGTTGGTTGTACACAGCCAACTCTTTTCTAATCTGTTTCTTCTCTTCTCAGCACTATTTCTAGCACTTAGATAACCATGTTAGTACTCAAAAACAATGTACTAAGTCTAGAAACATACCTTGTTATATGATTTACACTTCTCACTTTATTTATCACATAAGAGTTCAAAACGTTTGTGTTGGACATCTAATCACCAAAACACTTATAGAAATGGCCCAAGGGCACATTTCCCTTTCAATTACCATAAAAAATCAAATCAAATCACTTATGTTCGTAACTGCCAGATTTTTACATTTGCCATAAAACTATCCCTAATTCCAGTGGGGGCTATTAGTTGGACTGATATTATTGTTCTTTATCAATTATGCTACACGGTGTAAGTATTTATGCGACTTTGTATAAGAATTTAGGCTCTGTGTAAATCATGTCGTCCAATTTTTTGTGCGTGTACAATGGAAACGAAAATATCATCCAAAATTTGCGCGCATGCAATGGAAACTCTCGCGAGCTACCATAATTTTTGGATCTGCATAAAAATAGAAACCATATACATGCGTCTCCCATAATTTTTGGATCTATCATAAAATAGGATCATGAATATAGCGCGCCATAGTTATTAACCACTCTCACATTGGCTCGGTATTTGCGCTCATAACCGAAGGGTTTTATGCTCAAAACTGAAGGTTTTTACGTTCGAACCTGGAGATGCGTCTATCAGTGTACCACATGGCAGATTTTTATGTCTGCTTTAAAAACGCGCTCTAATTCCCGCTGGGCTATTTGTTGGGCCCATATTGCAACTTTTCATCAGTTATGCTACACGGTGTAGTTATTTATGTAACTTTGTAAAAGGATTTATGCTCTGCGTGATACCTGTCATCCAATTTTTGCGCGCATGCAGTGAAAACGGAAATATCATTCAAAATTGGCACGCAAGCAATGGAAACTCCCACGATCTATCATATTTTTTGGATCTGCATACAATTGAAACCGTAAGCATGCGGCTCCCATAATTTTTGGATCTGCCATAAAAATAGGATCATGAATACAATGCACCAGAGTTATCAAACTCTCTAACATTGGCTCAGTTTTTATGCCCATAACTGAGGACTTTTATTCTTAAATCTAAAGGTTTTTACGCTCAAATCTGGAGATGCGTCTACCAGTGTTTCACATGGCTCTAATTGTGCAGTGGTGTTTGTCGGGCCCATATTATGACTTTTTCATCAATTATGCTACATGGTGTAGGTATTTATGCAACTTTGTATAAGGCTTTATGCACTGTGTGATACATGCCATCCAGTTTTTGCTCCCATGCAGTAAAAACAGAAACGTCATCCAAAAAATGCATGTATGCAATGGAAACTCTCACGATCCGTCATAACTTTTGAATCTACATAAAAATATGAACCGAATGCATAAATCTGGTGGCTGCCATAAATTTTGGATCTGCCATTAAATGCAAGCAGCTGGTGAGGGGGCACGCCGACAACACGTGGTTGGGCTGGACCAGAACGTGGTACAGGGGCAGCTGGGGCTTCCTATAATTATTTAAATCCTAAGCTCTCAAATGCCGACCATATATATAGTATATGTACTTAGAGCCATAGGCTCTATTTAACTATAGGAAGCCCTGACCACCTACCGACCGGGCCGGCCGACCAGGTATGCAGACCACACCGGACCCCTTTTTGGCTTATTGTACCCAACTGCTTACGCCAAATTATCATACGAGTTATGATTATGTGTGTATCAGTTTATGCAAATATAGTTTGTGCATGATTCGGGTATCCGGGCTCCCGCAATCTAGGCATTCGTACTAGTCCCCACACAATATTGGAATTACGATGTTTTATGTTTCAGTTTACGCAACAGTAATGCACGTGTCGGTCTATGGGCCATCGAGAAGATTTGGTTCCGCATAATACGAGCATCGGGCCCACGATCCCACCCACTCGCTCGCAGGCTTCCTAGTTTACCTCACCAGCACGCACGCAGCAGCGGAACCCTAAACATATCCCCGTCGTCGCCTTCATCTACTCCACTGCAAAGATTCCGAAATCGGCCAGTCCTCATTCCCCTCCATACACCGGCCAGTCCTCCACCATCATCGCCTTCATTCCCTCCACCGCATTTGTGTCACCGAGTCACTTCGTTTGTTCGTCCAACTACATTTGAAGGAAGCACCAACTGTAGACCAAATAATCACATTGGATCAGTGGTAATCAATAAGTTCTAAATCACCAACATTCTATTTGATCCGTTGATTTTATCGTGGTTTGCTATTAACACACAAATTTTCTCTACATTTAGTTCGTTAGTTTTATTTTCATTATACAGTTGATTATGCTACCGTCAACATATGACCAAACACACATAGTTGCATCCAGTTACTCAGATTGCCTCTGCCATCAACATAAGACCGATTTGACATATACAGTCAACTTTTTAGTCGCTAGAATCCCCAATTTGATTATGCTGCCTGGTAATTAGAGGAACCATCGAATCTTTTGTTGTATATTTTTGTTCCGTTTATGCTGGTCATTAACTAAAGAACACTATCTGTTAATATGTATATCTTGCATTACATAAATTTATTTTATGCCAAGATTCCGAAAGAAAACCTTCTCGTAACACAAATGTTTCATGAACTATAATTATGCTTTCCTGCATCTGATATCTTCATATCAACATAACTCAGATTTTTACCTTCTGATATTTACTTGCATTTCATATTTATATAAACCTTATCATAAATCAGATTTTCCTTCTAGTAACTCAATTGTTTCATATATTGAAATTAATATCAGCGTAACTTCAATGTTAATTTAGCGTAAGTCTTTTGGCGCCAGTACGCAAAAAAGAGCCCAGGTTGCACACCTGATTGGCCTTCCTGGTTTGTAGGTGGTCGTGGCTTACAATATTAATTTGTTGTTGCAAATGTGCAGCAAAAATATTTGGTCCAAAAGATCTTATCTATATGTTTATATGTTTCTACGTGGTTTGTTTTAGCAGGAAAAACATACATGAAGAACGTGGACCTACCTCCGTCTAATCCAAAGCGCATAATAATTCAGTCTAGTCAGGAGCGCTTTAGTGTTGACATACCGCGTGTTTCAGCGACGTCTATTAGTCACAAACCAACGCATGCCGGTGACGACAACGACGACTTTATGCCAGTAATGAAGAAGCGTAACCTTGCTAGCAGTCCTTCAAAAATGATGAAGAAGACCATCACAAAGCGGACGAAAGCAGTGACCCCCCCCCCCGACAGGTTAGTATTTATGTTCAATGCCAATATATCACTTCTTGTGTGAAAATATGTTGTACGCTGAAATAATGTCTATTATATTGTTAATGTTTTTGCTTTAAAACAAGATTATTGGGTTGTCTATGTAGGATTATGGGGAGGCTACGCTAGCGAAAAACAAAATATTCGACCCCATAAAACCAAAAACTACTGCGGTTATAGGTCATGGAATTACCACTAGATGCGCAGGGCAGCAGAAGACATCTCGATGTAGACAAACGCGTCGAGCAGTGCCATGCAGCTGTCGGTGTCCTTCACGTCCTTGCGTGGTTCGTCCTAGTGCTCCAGATGCAGCAGCTCCAAGGTATCCACACGTACAGGGAAGAAGCGCCGCGTACCGAACTGCTAGGTTCGCAACGGCGGCTGCTCGTTTGCTGGTGGCGAATTAGGGTTAACCTAACCGCACCCCCGGCCCTCATTATATAGGCGTTATGGTGGGCTTCTGACTCCGAGGCCCATCAGTAACCCTAAAGCCCAGTCTAATTTCGGATCTAATCCGAGTTAGGCTTCCTTCCCCTTAAGTGTGTGACCCTATAGGTTCACGTACAAATAGACATGGCCCGAGTACTCTTACTTGGCCCAATAATTGATAGCAGCCTCTAGCAAAACATGTCAACTCCTATGCCCACGTAAAGATCATATCACACAAACCATTGCAACATTACTTATATGTTGTTCCCTTTGTCTCACGATATTTGGTCTGGCTCTAAGCTGACCTCTCTTTCTCGATACTGTGAATTGGAATCCTTTCAATGGTTAACTCTTAACCCTAGCATGGCCATGCATTTCTTGATCCAATCACTCGAGGGGCCCAGAGATATCTCTCTCAAGAAGAGAGGGACAAATTCCATCTTGACTGACCATGCCTCACAGCATGCTTCCTGACAAACCTAAAACTACCTTTATAACTACCCAGTTACGGAGTAGCATTTGATAGTCCCTAAGTAGGTCAATCCACATCTTGAGAACATGCGACAATCTCAGGTCTAAGGACACAGTATACATGTTGCAAAAGAGAACTATATTACAATATCTCACATTGGGTCGGTCCAGCCTCATGTCATACATGCACCCACATTATTAGTTCGACATCTCCATGTCCATGACTTGTGAAATTTAGTCATCAACTAATAGATGTGCTGGTCATCGACTCTGACCAGGGACATCATTTAGAATAACCATACAAGTAAAGAATCTCACAAACAATTCACATAATTGCTAATCAATACAAGGTGCTTTCATGGATATTCAATTAAGCAATATATATATCATGGGTACAAAGAAATATGCTCATCTGTATGATTATCTCTAGGGCATATTTCTAACAGTCTTCCACGTGCACTAGAGTTAATCTAGAAGATATCTAATACCCATAGATCTCATGTGTGCCTCATGCTTAGGTTGTGGAAGAGGTTTTGTCAAAGGATCAACAACATTCAAATCCGTATGAATCTTGCATATCATTATCTCACCCCGTCTAACGAATTCCCATATGAGGTGAAATTTCCGCAGTACGTGTTTGCTTTTCTAGTGGTTCCTTGGCTCCTTTGCTTGCGTAATTGCCCCATTGTTGTCATAGTAGAGGTTCAATAGACTAGAGGCATTAGGAAACACACCAAGCTCGATGAGGAACTTCCTTATCCAAACACCTTCCTTCGCAGATTCAGAAGCTGCAATGTACTTGGCTTCTATTGTAGAATCAGTCACAGTCTCTTGTTTGGAACTCTTCCAACTAACAGCACCACCATTTATTGTGAACTCAAAACCTGATTGCGATTTTAACTCATCTGGGTCAGTTTGGAAGCTAGCATCGGTGTAACCAGTTACAACGAGCTCCTCCTTACCCCCATATACTAGGAACATACCTTTAGTCCTTCTCAAGTACTTAGAATGCCTTTTACCGCTGTCCAGTGACCCTCACCTAGATCAGCCTGGTACCTACTCGTAGCACTTATAGCATACGAAACATCTAGGCATGTACTTATCATGGCATACATGATTGATCCAATTGCCGAGGTGTATGGTACCTTACTAATGTGCTCCCGCTCATTTGCCATCGTAGGACATTGCTTCTGGCTAAGGTGTATACCATGTGACACAGGTAAGAACCCTTTCTTGGACTGTTCCACGTTGAACTGTTTCAACACCTTATCAATGTACGTATCTTGACTTAATCCTATAAGCCTCTTTGACCTATCTCTATAGATCCTTATGCCCAAAATATATGCTGCTTAACCTAAGTCCTTCATAGAAAAACTCTTTTTCAGTGAAGCCTTAACGGACTCCAGCATAGGAATGTCATCCCAATCAATAATATGTCATCCACATACAAGATCAGAAATACAATAGCGCTTCCACTTTCCTTCTTGTAAACACAAGCTTCTTCTTCATTCTGATGAAAACCAAACCCTTTGACCACTTCATTAAACAAATGTTCCAATTCCGAGATGCTTGCTTCAACCCATAAATAGATTTCTGAAGTTTGCATATCTTTCCAGCATTGATCGGATCGACAAAACCCTCAGGTTGTATCATATACACGTCCTCATCAAGGTTTCCATTAAGAAAAGCTGTTTTGACATCCATCTGCCAAATCTCATAATCAAAATATACAGTAATAGCTAGAATGATCTAAATAGATTTAAGCATCGCTACTGGCGAGAATGTTTCGTCATAGTCAACTCCTTGAACTTGTCGAAAACCCTTTGCAACAAGTCGAGCCTTATAGATGTTAACATTTCCATCCATGTCTTTCTTCTTCTGATAGATCCATTTGCACTCTATGGGTCTGTTGGGGACTTGTTCTCAAGTGCTATGAATTAAGAACAAGGCAACACAAAATGTTAAATGTTAATGCCCGTCGTCCTTCGAAGCATTATTTCCCTTAGGATATAATGATCTTCAGACGAAGGTCATGAAGGACATACCTTCACCATCGCGGTACATATTAATAAAAGGAAAAGCATATGAAATGCAAGAGACAATGTGAACAATTATATAGCGTTATCAATTCTCCCTCATTATATTATCATGGAAAAATAGAAACAAAATTAGATTACATATGTACCTTCGGCTCGATAGAAGGTAAAAGTGCAAGTGTGACGCACGAGCAAGTACCAGTCAGCGCGAACAGTACGGGGGAACTGTTCATCTATTTATAGGCACAGGACGCAGCCTGTGAGAAATTACATTCATGCCCTTTACATTTATTATTAACTTATAGACAATTCTATGAGGACTAGATAGCCTTTTCCTCTTTAAGTCAGTTCCTTTCTCCGCCATTTAGCCGAAGTTCCCCTGCACGTAGCTTTGGAGCAACTCCAACCTTCGTCACGATCATGCTTTTTACGTCGTACATGCTTTTAACCTGAGTCTGAAGGTACCTGTTCACATGTCACACTTGAAGATTTTGTTAAATCATGTTTTTGAGGACCTTCGGAGGACGAAGGCCCCCAACAATAGCCCCTCGCAGTATTAATTTGTTTAAGAAAATGAATTCAGACTGCGACATGGACGAAGGCCTTAAGCCAAAGGTCCGAAAAAACACCTTCCCTTTGCTAGAATAGCAACAGTCAATGACAGACGGGGCCCCCCAATTTGGAGCATGACGAGCGTATAAATAAGAACTTGTACCAACCTCATTTGGTACGCTGCCTGTGCCACTTGCTTTATTTTGTCAATTTTCATAGCTCTTGCTCACTAACGCTTGCTAGTTTTTCAAGCTTTCTGAGCTTCGGTTAGAAAGACACATTTTTGTCATCTCTAAAGGGAAAGATGTCTCAAGACAAGATGGTTGCTGCTGAGACGAAGCCTGCTGAAGAGGAGAAGCTTTTTGAGGAGAAGGCTGTGAATCCTTACATTGCTGGATTATCGAGTCAATGGCAAAATCAAATACAGACAAAATTACTAAGGTGATACTGGAGGGCCTGTCTGAAGATACTGGTGTCAGTGACAATTATGATGCGCAAAGTGGGGGCGAAGATTCTGAGGATCGACCCTGGAGACCAAGCCATACAATTTTCGAAAAATCTACCATCAAGCAAAGTCACCTCAAAAACATGAGGGGAAGGTACTTCCGGGATATGTCTATTGGGAGGGCTGGCGGAGACAACAACGTCTCGGCCCCCGAGGAGAACGAAGTTGTGATTTTCCGAAGCTTCTTCAAAGCTGGGCTTCGGTTTTCGCTGAGCAGGTTTGTAGTTGAAGTGTTGAAAACCTACCAAGTTTTCCTTCATCAGTTGACCCCCGAAGCCATATTGAGGATGGGAGTCTTCGTCTGGGCAGCAAGAAGCCAAGGGATAGAACCAAGTGTGAAGTGCTTCTGTAGCATGCACGAACTTCTGTATGAGACGAAGGCCATGGGAAAAGAATAGTATCATAACAACTTCGGTTGTTATGGATTTATTGCTCGTCCCAACGCCAGCCACCCTGTGCCAACATTTCGGAAGAGATGGCCCGGAAATTGGATGGAAGAATTGTTTTATGTGATGAATGACTTAACAGCGAGGGAGGACATCAAAGAGGTTATCATGCGCCCCATATGGTCCCGCTTCGGCCTCCGAAGGCCGAAGGTTGAAATTGATGAAGCCACCGAAGCGTGCCAAAAGGCATTTGGTACTATCTGCTTCTTCATTGGTACCAGAGATTTAATTCAGGAGCATATAGCATTCAGAGTATGGCCGCTTATAGAGAGCTGGGAAATGCTGAAGGAAACTATCACCAAGTCTAGCGAAGGTGAACTGGTCCGGCTGAAATATACATTCAGATATGGGGATAAATTTGATGAACCAAACGATGACTGGTTGAAATGCATCGAAGTTACAAGTGATGAACTACTTGGATCATACTCCAAGGCAGAAGATAATGCACTATCTACAGCCTTCGGAGGTCGGGGAAAAAAGAGAATAAAGAGAGTTTTGACGCCATTGGCTTCGTCTACCCCGACTACCACTACCCGGTGCGGGGGCAAGGGAAGAAGAGGAAAGTGCTTCTCTGGCCGCCTCGGCTGAACCTGCGCCGAAGGCTGCGGGCAAAAAGATGAAGGTACTTACCCACCGGCCATGTTATATTGAACCGGCCGTGGTGCCTGAGTTTGGTGGGGAGGCCTCTTCGGCTGCTGAATCAAGAGAATCTGTTCTTCCAATGCAGAAGGCCGAAGAACCGGCTGCAATGTCGAAGACACCTTCGGTTGAGCTAGTTGAAACGAAGGTTGACAAAGATAAGGTTGATAGGTCAACAACCGAAGAGGTGAAAAAGATGCCAGGGATTTTAAGTCCTTCGACAGAAGCCACAACACTGAAGGCACAATAGAGTTCTACCATAACTCCTAGGAGAAGGAGGATGGTAAATGTATTAGATGTTTTGGAAACAACCGATTCCACAGGCCCCGCTCCCATAGGGAAGGTTGCCGAGGCTATCAAAATGCAATCCAAGGCTGATACTAAGCAAATAGGAGTTGAGACTACACTAACCCAGGCTAAAGCCGAGGCAGAGCCCACGGTGCCTACTAAGACAAAGCTTGCCACCACCGAGCAGAAGGCTGAAGAAGTAACTCCATATATTAATATAGCTTTTGAGAAAAGTGCGGACAAAGAGGCTGAATCCCTTGCCCCCAAAGCATTCTACGAAGATCTTGATTATATCATTCGACATGCTTCGGGAAAGAGATTATCCGAAGAAGAAATTTTTGAAGCTAAACACTATGCCCGAGAACTGAAGTATCCGAAGGGGGCCTTAGTGTTTAATGGTACGGATGAAGATGATTTCCTGTACTGCCTCCCAGACAACAAAGAATTATCTGTCTGCTGGGAGATGGCCAGAAGTATGGGTTTTCCGAAGCTTGAAGCTGACCTCTGTGCCATGACAAAGGATGATCTAGCAGATAGTCTTGAGTACAATAGTCTGAAGGTACTGAAGTTGTGAATTTTGAAGCTTATGGACTCTGGAATGGAGTCTTTTTATTGTTATGTTAATCCTTTTATCCTTCTTTGCAGGGCTTAATACTTAGCAATGCCCTAAGGGCGCAGAAGAATTTTGAAGACGAGAGCTGCACTATAGCTCTCAACAACCTTCGAACAGAGGTTATCAGGCTGAGGAACGAAGCCACAGAAAAAGACAAAATCCTTCTATCATTGGTGGACAAGGTAAAAGGGGATGAAGCTAGTTTCAAGGCTTAAGCTGAAATTCAAAAGAATGAGATTGAAGACCTTCGGAAGTAGTTGGCCGAAGCCAAAGAAAAATGTGGTCTCGCAGAGGCCAACCGAGATATTAGTGAATATTGGAGAAATTATTTAGAAAAAACAGTCAAAGAACTCCGCGCATCCAAAGAAAGATGCTTCGAAAAATCCCTGGGCTGCGTGGAGAAGATAAAGGCTAGCTTCGCCAACGTGGGTGACTATTCCAATGAAGATAACTTTATTCGAGGCGACCCCGAAGGTGTTATAGAATGGATAAGCGGAGAGGCCGAAGCTTTTGAAGAAATTTTAAGTGATCGCAGGGATGTCTGTGTGTTTTCTGGTGCGAGGGGAATTTCAGCCATCTTGGAGAAGGCGGGTTGCAAACATGTTAAAACCCTGGCCCAGGCCGAAGCTGCCTTCTCTATGGATGTTACGAAGGATCCCTCAGCCGAAGCAAGCTTAATGGGTAGAAAATTTATACTGACATCTGGGCAAATGGCGGCCGAGAAATGGCTCATGAAATAATGAAGAAAAGTGAAAAAGATATTCATGACGCTCAAGAAGCAGCGAAAAAAGCTGAGGAAGCTGCAGAACACGAGAGCGGATAGGTATTGTTTTACGGCCTTAAGCTTCATCGCTTGTTTTTGTGACTTCGAACTGATTAAATTTTTCTACTGCAGCTGAACTGTCTCCTCCACCGGAACCGTTCGACCCCTGGCCGACCCAGAATCGAAGAAAGCAAAAGAAATCATCAATATAGTCGAATCTATTGTTGACGAAGTTGTTAACAAGTTGTTGAATGAAATTGCGGAAAAGGTCCTGAAAGAGGACTGATATTGTAAAAACATTTTTAGACGATCAATGTAGCTTCACTGTGTCAAGACTGTAATTTTTTATGTGCATATTTTTGAAGCTAATGTGTGAATTATTTGTAATTCAGTTCTTTGCGATGCATGAAACTTTATATACATACCGTTGTTGAGCCTTCGGCAAAAAACACCTTCCCTTCTTTTCATGCTTCACAAAGAAGAAAATCCGTGCTTCGTGAAAATATCCATGCTTCGTAAAAACCTCCCAGCTTTGTAAACAAAGGATCCCTTCTTTTGTAATAGAGCTAACGAAGCTATATTCTCTCATCTAACTTTGTGCCTTAGCACCTTTCCATTTTTTATAAAACAGTCTCTGAAGGCCGACCTCGTATTCAATTTGTGTCATCAGTGCAATATGATGTATGATGTGATGCTGTGCGGGATGATATGATGATATGATGTGAATGATGCTAATGCCGAAGATACACACCCACGCTGGAACACATCATCTCTGCGTCCCCTTAGGAACGATCGAAATCTCTTTGCCGTTTATTTTTCGGCTTCACCGCTTATTTTTCGGTGTAAGTTCTGCATTCCCTTAGGAACGTCTTTTGAACTTCTTCGCCTTCTATTTCGGCGGTATTTTTCACGTTGACTTTTTGTGCTTCGCCTTGTATTTTGGCGGTATTTTTCGTGTTGACTTTTCGCGCTTCGCCTTATATTTCGACGGTATTTGGCTCTGCATTCCCTTAGGAACGACTTTTGAGCAGAAAACTTACACTGCACTCCCTTATGAACGACTTTTTGTAGCTTCGGCAAGACTTACACTACGCTCTTTTAGGAACGACTTTTTTGTATCTTCGTCAAGACTTACACCGCTCCCTTAGGAATGTCTTTTGAGCTTCGGTAATTTTTGAGTTTTGTAAATCTGTGAGGAAGATATATTTCATTTTAATAGAAATGAATCTATTACAAGGAATTAAAACTAGATTTACATTACTTGTTCTTTATTGAAAGACAAAAAAGACATAAAATGTAAGAAACTTTTCAGAGGTAGGATATCTCTCAATAAATGTGCTTTGATTCCGGCACAGTGTTGTTGAATGTGCGAGCTTCGGATTCCTCCATGAACTCCCGTTGCTGTTGAGAGTGCTGGTGCCCTTTTGGCTGCTGGCTTCGGGAATAGGTCTATTGTAGTGGTGGTGGGGGTGGAAGTTGTGGCCAAGAAGCCTGTGAATGGCTAGCCGAAGCAACAGAAGCTGCAGGATGATTGCCCACATACTCTGGTATAAAGGGAGAATGGCACGAAGCGGTGTGCAAGACCTGCTTTGGCTGATTCTGCCGCGCTTCGGCTTCTGCTATTTCCTTTTGCTTCTG
The DNA here is from genome assembly GCA_029449295.1 of Zea luxurians. Lineage (NCBI taxonomy): Eukaryota > Viridiplantae > Streptophyta > Magnoliopsida > Poales > Poaceae > Zea > Zea luxurians. The sequence continues at coordinate 106,198,917 of JAOPSE010000003.1, read as the reverse complement.
AATGGTGATTTGGCACATTCTTGTAGTATGGCCCTTGTCCTCACCACAGAATAAGCAGTAGATCTTTCTAGGCTGATCCCCAAATCTTCCCCTAAAGCCCCTAGCGCCTCTGCCCCTTGGAGCTGATGGCCTGAAAGAACTTTACTATTGCCCCGAAGATTGCGAGGTGTATTGTGACCTCTAAGGCTGACTCCCTTTGTCATCATTCTGAGTGGAACTATGGATTGACCTGACATGCCTCGGGTGGATTCTTCCTCCGAAGCCCCTAGTCATTTCCGAGAATCTGTAAGCTTCCTCCCTTCTCTGGCGGAAATCGTTGTCAGCCCAGATGTACTCGTCCATCTTCTGGAGCAGCTTCTCTAGAGTTTGTGGAGGCTTTCTGGCGAAATATTGTGCAATAGGTCCTGGCCGAAGACCCTTGATCATGGCCTCAATGACAATTTCATTGGGCACTGTAGGCGCTTGTGCCCTCAGTCGCAAGAACCTTCAGACATACGCCTGGAGGTATTCCTCATGGTCTTGCGTGCATTGGAACAGGGCCTAAGCTGTGACTAGCTTCGTCTGAAAGCCTTGGAAACTTGTCACCAGCATATCCTTAAGCTTCTGCCACGAAGTAATAGTCCTTGGCTGAAGAGAAGAATACCATGTTTGGGCTACATTCCGGACTGCCATGATGAAGGACTTCGCCATAACTACGGTATTGCCTCCATACGAAGATATAGTTGCTTTGTAGCTCATGAGAAACTGCTTTGGATATGAGTGCCCATCATACATGGGAAGCTGAGGTGGCTTGTATGATGGGGCCATGGGGTAGTCTGCAGTTCTGCTGCCAAGGGAGAAGCATCATCAAAAGTAAAGGTGTCATGATTAAAATCATCATACCATCCATCTTCATTGAATAGGCCTTCCTGATGAAGCTCCCTGTGCTGGGGTCTTCGATTTTGTTCATCTTGAGCAAGATGGCGCACTTCTTCAGTAGCTTCGTCAATCTGCCTTTGGAGATCAGCCAGCCGCGCCATCTTCTCCTTCTTTCTTTGTACTTGCTGATGGATGATCTCCATATCCCTGATCTCTTGGTCCAACGCCTCCTCCTGGAGTGTTGGACTGGTGGCTTTCCTCTTCTGGCTTCGGGCCTCTCAAAGAGAGAGAGTCTCCTGGTTTGGGTCCAGCGGCTGCAATGCAGCAGTCCCTAGCGCTGAAGCTTTCTTCGGCGGCATGACGTAGGTCAGTACTTGCCGAAGGTGGTCGAAAGAGTTCACCGGAGGTGGGCGCCAATGTTGGGGACTTGTTCTCAAGTGCTATGAATTAAGAACAAGGCAACACAAAATGTTAAATGTTAATGCCCTTCGTCCTTCGAAGCATTATTTCCCTTAGGATATAATGATCTTCAGACGAAGGTCATGAAGGACATACCTTCACCATCGCGGTATATATTAATAAAAGAAAAGGCATATGAAATGCAAGAGACAACGTGAACAATTATATAGCGTTATCAATTCGCCCTCATTATATTATCATGGAAAAATAGAAACAAAATTAGATTACATATGTACCTTCGGCTCGATAGAAGGTAAAAGTGCAAGTGTGACGCACGAGCAAATACCAGTCAGCGTGAACAGTACGGGGGAACTGTTCATCTATTTATAGGCATAGGACGCAGCCTGTGAGAAATTACATTCATGCCCTTTACATTTATTATTAACTTATAGACAATTCTATGAGGACTAGATAGCCTTTTCCCCTTTAAGTCGGTTCCTTTCTCCATCATTTAGCCGAAGCTCCCCTGCACGTAGCTTCGGAGCAACTCCAACCTTCGTCACGATCATGCTTTTTACGTCGTACATGCTTTTAACCCGAGTTCGAAGGTACCTGTTCACATGTCACACTTAAAGATTTTGTTAAATCATGTTTTTGAGGACCTTCGGAGGACGAAGGCCCCCAACAGGGTCTGACACCATCAGGCGGGTCCACCAAGTTCCAAACTTAATTTTCTCCATGGAATCTATCTCGGGTCTCATGGCGACTTGCCATTTCTCGAAATCTGGGTCCATCATCGCTTCTGCATATGTTGCAGGTTCGTTGTTGTCTAACAACAACACTTCCCCATTGCCCAACAATAGCACTTCTCTACGTGCTTCGCGAAGCCTTGCTGACCTTCGTGGTTGTGGTGGTGTTTCTCTTGCCACAGACGTCTCAACTTGTTCTGCTACATTAGCATCACTTGTTGGATCATGTGACACTGGCTCATCCTGAACTTCTTCAAGATACACCTTTTGTTTACTTTTCTCTCTTTTGAGAAACTCTTTCTCTAAGAACACACCATTCTGGGCAACAAACACTTTGCCCTCTGACCGGTGGTAAAAGTAATATCCCAAAGTTTCCTTTGGATATCCCACGAACATGCACTTGTTTGATTTTGGAGTGAATTTATCCGACTGAAGTCGCTTGACGTAAACCTCACAACCCCAAATCTTCAGAAAAGACAAACTAGGAGTCTTCCTAGTCCACATCACATATGGTGTCTTAACTACGGACTTAGACAATACCCTATTTAGTCTGAAAGCTGCTGTTTCTAGAGCGTATCCCCAAAACGACAAAGGTAGGTCCGATTGGCTCATCATTGATCGAACCATATCCAATAAAGTCCAATTACATCACTCAAACACGCCATTCCTCTGAGGCGTTCCAGGTGGCGTAAGCTGCAGAACAATTCCACAACACTTTAGATGATTGCTAAACTCATGGCTCAAATATTCACCTACACGATTAGATCGCAGTGCTTTAATTTTCTTGCCACGCTAATTTTCCACTTCATTCTGAAATTCTTTGAACTTTTCTAAAGATTCATACTTGTGTTTCATTAAGTAGACATACCCATATCTACTAAAATCATCAGTGAAGGTTATGAAGTATTGGAATCCTCCCCTAGCTGTCGTACTCATTGGCCCGCACACATCAGTATGTATGAGTTCCAACAAATCTAATGCCCTCTCAGGTAAACCCATGAAGGGTGCCTTGGTCATCTTGCCAAGTAAGCATGCTTCACATGTCTCGTATGATTCAAAGTCAAACGAAGTTAAAAGCCCATCAGAATGAAGCTTCTTCATGCGATTCTCACTTATATGACACAAACGACAGTGCCACATGTAGGTAGGACTTAAATCATTAGGCCAAGGCCTTTTAGCACTAATATTACAGATAGGTGCATCATCAAGATTTAAAATAAACAACCCATTCATAATGGATGCAAAAGCCACAAACATGCTATTCTTATAGATCACACAACCATTGTTTTCACTCGCAAATGAATAACCATCCTTCATCAAACATGAAGGAGACATAATGTTTCGACTCATACTAGGAACTAGATAACAATTATTTAACTCCAAAATAAATCCTGATGGGAGGTGGAGTTGCATCGTCCCGACAGTCAACGCAGCAACTCTTGCATTATTGCCTACCCGGAAATCAACTTCTCCTCTTTTTACGCTTCTACTTCTTATCATTCCCGCATCGAATTGCAAATATGGGCAACCGATCCGGTATCAAATACCCAAGAATTAATATAAGAATCAGAGAGAAAAATTTCTGTAATGTGAATAGCAAGTGTACCTGCTGCGGCTATACCCTTACCGCCGTGATCCTTAATAGAGGCCAAGTACTGCTTGCAATTCCTCTTCCAGTGACCAAGTTCTTTGCAATAAAAGCACTCTGCATCAGCAGCTAGTCCAACCTTGGGCTTTTGGTTTGGCTTGGATACTGTATCCTTTGCCTTGCCCTTCTTCTTTTAAGATTTACCCTTTTTCTTAAAGTTGGGTTTGTTTTGGACCACCATCACATGGCCGCTGCTGCCAGCGCTTTTCTTTATGTCACCCTCTGCTGTTTTCAGCATGCCACATAGTTCATTGAGGCCCTTCTTTGCCCCATGCATATGGTAGTTCGTAATGAAGTTTCCATAGCTGGGTGGAAGAGATGCCAAAATGAAGTCAGTGGCCAACTCTTGGCTTATTGGGAAGCCTAGATTCTCCAACCTCTGATTGTAACCAACCATCTTGATTACATGTGGCCCAACTACTGTGCCTTCTGCTAGCTTGCATTCCAGAAAGGCTTTGGACACATTGAACCTTTTAGTCCTAGCCTGAGTGTGGAACATATCCTTGAGCGCCATGATCATATCGTGCGCCTCATGGTTTGTCTCAAACTGCACCTGCAGGTCAAGCTCCATGCAAGCAAGCAAGCATCAGGCAACTCACTTCAAGATTAGCATCCATTGCCTTCTTGTAAGCAGTTTTAGCTGCAACAGTTGCATCTTCACCAAGATCCTCTGGCATTGGGGTGTCTAGAACGTCTTCCTTTTTTCAGCCCTGAGAACAATTCTCAGGTTAAGGATCCAATCCATATAGTTTGTTCCATTTAACTTATCCTTTTCAAGAATTGATCACAAAGTAAATGTTGGTGTGCTAGGTGCCATTTATCTACAACAAAATAATGCAAAATACTAAGACAAAAATATCCATGATAGAGTAAATCATATAAAACATTTAATAGAGTCTACTCCCACTAAAATCAATATCCCTCGGTTGATACTTAGTGATTCAGAACCCGCAACTAACAAGTCTACTAGTGAGCTTTAGCATCACCACTAGAAGACAAGGTAGATCGGTAAGCAACTCCTTGCTAATCATATCATACATATGACTTCTGTTGTTGGGTAACTGAAAGGGAAATGTGCCTTTGGGCCATTTCTATAATATTTTGGTGATTAAGTGCCCAACACAATTCTCTAAGTTCTAAATGTGCCAAAGATTGAAAAAGTGCAAATCAAGACATGAGGTATGTTTGTAGACTTAGTACATTTGATTTTGAATACTAATGAAGTTATCTAAGTGTTAGAAACAGAGAAAAGAAGAAAAGAAAGAATTGGTTGTGTGCAGCCAAAGTCCAGCTCGGCCTGGCACACCGGATTGTACGGTGGTGCACCGGACAGTGTCCAGTGCGCCAGGCTGGTCTGCGTGGAAAAGGCTGCTCTCGGGACTCGACGGCGGCGTACGACTATAATTCACCGGACTGTCCGGTGGTGCACCGAACTGTCCGGTGAGTCGTCCGCAACGAACTTGTCGTCCTCGGGAAAAGCAAAAGGCGACGTGGCTATAATTCACCAGACTGTCCGGTGGTGCACCGGACTGTCCGGTGAGCCAATGGTCGCCAGTGCAACGGTCGGTTGCGCAATCCGCGGGCGACGCGTGGCCCACAGCAACGGTCGGCAGGGGGCACCGGACTGTCCGGAGTGCACCAGACAGTGTTCGGTGCGCCAACCGGCCCAGAGCTGGAACGGTCGTCTGCGCCAGAAAAGGAAGGAGATCGGCACTGGACCGTCTACAGTGACTGTCCGGTGGCGTACCGGACTGTCCGGTGCGCCACGACAGAAGGCAAGGATAGCCTTCCTTGTTGGCCTTCAACGGCTCCTAGCTGTCTTGGGGTTATAAAAGAGACCCCTAGGCGCATGGAGGAGCTACCCAAGCTTACAAGAAACATGCTAAGACTCCAAGACTCCAACTTCACGCATTCGATTCTTTGAGATAGTGACTTGAGCTCCATTTGAGTTGTGAACTCCGTGCGTTGTGTTTTGAGCTCGAGTTGTGACTTGTGTGTGTGATTGTGTTATGGATTTGAGTCTTGTGTGTGTTGCTCTCCCCTCCCTTACTTCTGTGCTTCTTTTGTGATCATCATTGTAAGGGCGAGAGGCTCCAAGTTGTAGAGATTCCTCGCAAACGGGAGAAAGACTAAGAAAGGAAAAACCGTGGTATTCAAGTTGAACATCGGATCACTTGAAAGGGGTTGAGTGCAACCCTCGTCCATTGGGATGCCACAACGTGGAAGTAGGCAAGTGTTACTTGGCCGAACCACGGGATAATATCGTGTGTCTCTTGTGTGCTTTATCTTTGATTGTCTGTGTTCACAAGAGCTCGTTTCAAGCTACTTAGCCGTTCTAACTTTCATAACTAAGTTTTGTGGCTATTAGTGTTGATTTTTATAGGATCACCTATTCACCCCCCTCTAGGTGCTCTCAATTGGTATCGAAGCCGTTCTCTTCACATAAGGGACTAATCGCCCGAAGAGATGGATCCTAAGGGAAAGGGGATGGTGGTCAACGATAAGGAGAAGGAGTCCTTCTTCAACGAGCCAAGAGATGACAAGCCCACTGACTCTAGCTCGAGTCACAAGAAGAAGGACGGGAAGAAGAAGAGGCGCATCAAGAAGATCGTCTACTACGACAGCGATGAATCTTCTTCTTCACCAAGAGACGACGACGACGATGACTCGTCTAAAAGGAAACCGGTTAATCAAAACTATTCATTTGATTATTCTCGTATTCCATTCAATTCTAATGCTCATTTGCTATCAATTCCTCTTGGTAAACCTCCACATTTTGATGGAGAAGACTACTCTTTTTGGAGTCACAAAATGCGTAGTCACTTATTTTCTCTCCATCCTAGTATTTGAGAGATAGTTGAAAATGGAATGCATTTTGATAGTACGGATAACCCTATGTTTATTAATGAGCAAATTCATAAGAATGCACAAGCTACCACTGTTTTGCTAGCATCTTTGTGCAGGGATGAGTACAACAAGGTGAGCGGCTTGGACAATGCCAAGCAAATCTAGGACACCCTCAAGATATCTCATGAGGGAAACGATGCCACCATGATCACCAAAATGGAGTTGGTGGAAGGCGAGCTGGGAAGGTTCGTGATGATCAGGGGAGAGGAGCCAACACAAACATACAACAGGCTCAAGACCCTGGTTAACAAGATTAGAAGCTATGGAAGCACAAGATGGACGGACCACGACGTCGTCCGACTTATGCTAAGGTCATTCACGGTAATTGACCCCCATCTTGTCAATCTCATTCGTGAAAACCCCAGGTACACCAAGATGACGCCCGAGGAGATACTCGAAAAATTCATGAGCGGGCGTATGATGGTAAAGGAAGTGCGATACATGGATGATGCTCTTAATGGCCCTCTACCTATCTACGAGCCTTAACCGTCGCTCTCAAAGCAACAAGCAGCAGGGAGGCGCTACCAAGCAAGGTGGCACAAGTTGAGGTTGTCGGACTAAACGAAGATGAGATGGCCCTAATCATCAAACGCTTCAAGACCGCACTGAAAGGACGCAAGGAGTACCAAGCGCTCCTGTTTCAAATGTGGTAAGACTGGTCATTTCATAGCACAATGCCCTGATAATGATAATGACCACGAATAAGAAAAGCTTGGGAAGAGGCAGAAGAAGAAGGTTTACAAGAAGGCGAAGGGCGAGGTGCACCTTAGCAAAGAATGGGACTCGGACTGCTCTTCATCCGACTCCGACGATGAAGGACTGGCAGCCTCGGCCTTCAACAAATCTTCACTCTTCCCCAGCGAACGCCAGACTTGCCTCATGGCCAAGAAAAAGAAGGTAAGTGTTCGAGATACCCCTAAGTACACTACTTCTAGCGATGATGATTCTTCCGATGATGAAGTAGATTACTCTAGCTTATTCAAAGGTTTAGATAGAGCTAAGGTAGAAAAGATCAATGAATTAATTGATGCTCTAAATGAAATGGATAGATTGTTAGAAAAACAAGAGGATATTTTATATGAGGAGCATGATAAATTTGTTAGCGTGCAAAAATCTCTTGCTTTAGAGATTAAAAGGAATGAAATGTTACCTTCTGAGTTATCTTCTTGCCATGAATCTATCTCTAGTTTAAAGATTTTGAATGATGATTTAAATGCTAAGCAAGAGGAAGCTAATAAATCTAGTTCATGTGTAGAGCATGTTGTTATTTGCAATAGATGCAAGGACTTTGATGTTAATTCTTGTGATGAACACCTTATTTCTATTGCTAAACTAAATGATGAGGTGGCAAGTCTTAATGCTCAACTTAAGACTTGCAAAATTAATTTTGATCAATTAAAATTTGCTAGGGATGCCTCAATTAAGGATGGGCTTGGTTTTCGAAAGGAAGCCAAGAACTTAACAAGCCAAAGGGCTCCCATTCCCAACAAGGAGAAAGGGAAGGCTCCTATGGCTAGTAGTTCTCAAAAGTGTCATGCCTACATTTATGATAGAAAATATTCTAGAAATGCTCATTACAATAGGAGTTATAATCATGATGCTTTTAATTCACATGCTATGTTTGCATCGAGTTCTACTTTTAATGGTAGGTCTAGGAGAAATAATGTTGTGTCTCATGCTCCTAGAAAAGTGTATAATGAATCTACTACTATTTACCATGCTTGCAATACTTCATTTGCGCTTGTATGTAAGAATGAAAAAATAGTTGCTAGAAAGTTGGGAACCAAATGCAAGGGAGACAAGACTTGCATTTGGGTTCCAAAGGCTATTGTGACTAACCTTGTAGGACCCAACAAGAGTTGGGTACCTAAAACCCAAGTGTAAATTGCCTTGCAGGTTTATGCATCCGGGGGCTCAAGCTATATTATCGACAGCGGATGCACAAACCACATGATGGGGGAGAAGAAGATGTTCACCTCCTACGTCAAGAACAAGGATTCCCAGGACTCGATCATTTTTGGAGATGGGAACCAAGGCAAGGTTAAACGATTGGGAAAGATATCCATTTCATCCGAGCATTCTATATCCAATGTGTTCTTAGTTGAATCTCTTGGATACAACTTATTGTCTGAGTCAATTATGTAACATGGGTTATAATTGTCTATTTACCAATATAGATGTATCTGTCTTTAGAAGGAGTGATGGTTCATTAGCGTTTAAGGGTGTACTAGACGGCAAACTCTACTTAGTTGATTTTTCGAAAGAGGAGGCCGATCTAGATGCATGCTTAATAGCTAAGACTAGTATGGGCTGGCTGTGGCATCGTCGTCTAGCACATGTTGGGATGAAGAACCTTCATAAACTTCTAAAGGGAGAACATGTGTTAGGACTAACCAATGTCTGCTTCGAGAAAGATAGACCTTGTGCAGCTTGTCAGGAAGGGAAACAGGTGGGAAGCACTCATCACAACAAGAATGTGATGACAGCATCAAGACCACTGGAGCTTCTTCACATGGACCTCTTCGGACCCATCGCCTACCTTAGCATCGGGGGAAGTAAGTATGGTCTAGTAATTATTGATGATTTTTCCCGCTTCACTTGGGTGTTCTTTTTGCAGGATAAATCAGAAACCCAAGGGACCCTAAAGCGCTTTCTAAGGAGGGCTCAAAACGAATTTGAGCTCAAGGTGAAAAAGATAAGAAGCGACAATGGGTCCGAGTTCAAGAATCTGCAAGTGGAGGAGTATCTTGAGGAGGAAGGCGTCAAGCACGAGTTCTCCGCTCCCTACACACCACAACAAAACGGTGTGGTAGAGAGGAAGAACAGGACGCTTATCGACATGGCGTGGACAATGCTTGGAGAGCTCAAGACACTCGAGCGGTTTTGGTCGAAAGCTGTGAACACAGCCTACCACGCCATAAACCGACTATATCTGTATCGCCTCCTCAAGAAGACCTCCTACGAACTTCTTACCGGTAACAAACCCAATGTCTCTTACTTTCATGTATTTGGGAGCAAATGCTACATTTTGGTGAAGAAAGGTAGACATTCTAAATTTGCTCCCAAGGCAGTAGAAGGGTTTTTACTAGGGTACGACTCAAATACAAAGGCGTATAGAGTCTTCAACAAATCATCGGGTTTGGTTGAAGTCTCTAGCGACGTTGTATTTGATGAGACTAATGGCTCTTCACGAGAGCAAGTTGATCTTGATGACATAGATGAAGATGATGTTCCTACGGCCGTAATGCGCACGATGGCGATTGGAGATGTGCGACCACAGGAATAATAGGAGAAAGATCAGCCTTCTTCCTCAACAATGGTGCATCCCCCAACTCAAAATGATGGACAGGGTCCTCAAGAAGAAGCGCGTGATCAAGGGGGAGCACAAGAAGAACAAGTTATGGAGGAAGAAGCACCACTGGCACCGCCAACCCAAATCCGAGCAACGATCCAATGACATCACCCCGTTGACCAGATTCTAGGTGACATAAGCAAGGGAGTAACAACTCGCTCATGTTTAGCTAATTTTTGTGAGAATTACTCATTTGTCTCTTCTATTGAGCCTTTCAGGGTAGAAGAGGCCTTGCAGGATCCGGACTGGTGTTGGCCATGCAGGAAGAGCTCAACAACTTCAAGAGGAATGAAGTTTGGAGCCTGGTGCCACGTCCCAAGAAAAATGTTGTGGGAACTAAGTGGGTGTTCCGCAACAAGCAAGACGAGCATGGAGTGGTGACAAGAAACAAGGCTCGACTTGTGGCAAAAGGTTATGCCCAAGTCGCAGGTTTGGATTTTGAGGAGACTTTTGCTCCTGTGGCTAGGCTAGAGTCTATTCGAATATTATTAGCCTATGCCGCTCACCACTCTTTCAGGTTGTTTCAAATGGATGTGAAGAGCGCTTTCCTCAACAGGCCAATCAAGGAGGAGGTATATGTGGAACAACCCCCTGGCTTTGAGGATGACAGGTACCCCGACCATGTATTTAAGCTCTCTAAGGCGCTCTATGGACTTAAGCAAGCCCCAAGAGCATGGTATGAATGCCTTAGAGATTTCTTAATTACTAATTCTTTCAAGGTTGGGAAAGCCGATCCCACTCTTTTCACTAAGACTTGTGATGGTGATCTTTTTGTGTGCCAAATTTATGTCGATGATATAATATTTGGTTCTACTAACCAAAAGTCTTGTGAAGAGTTTAGCAGGGTGATGACTCAAAAGTTTGATATGTCGATGATGGGTGAGTTGACCTACTTCCTTGGGTTCCAAGTGAAGCAACTCAAGGATGGCACTTTCCTCTCCCAAACAAAGTACACACAAGATCTTCTCAAGAGGCTTAGGATGAAGGACGCCAAGCCCACTAAGACACCGATGGGAACCGACGGGCATGTCAACCTCAACAAAGGAGGTAAGTCCGTTGATCAAAAGGCATATCGGTCTATGATAGGGTCATTACTTTATTTATGTGCTAGTAGACCGGACATTATGCTTAGTGTATGCATGTGTGCTAGATTTCAATCCGACCCCAGGGAATGTCACCTTGTGGCCGTTAAGCAAATTCTTAGGTATTTAGTTGCTACGCCTTGCTTCGGGATCTAGTATCCAAAGGGGTCTACCTTTGACTTGATTGGATATTCAGACTCCGATTATGCCGGGTGCAAGGTTGATAGGAAAAGCACATTGGGGACGTGCCAATTCCTAGAAAGGTCCCTAGTGTCTTGGAGTTCAAAGAAACAAACATCTGTTGCCCTATCCACCGCTGAGGCCGAGTATGTTGCCGCAGGACAATGCTGCAACTACTTTGAATGAGGCAAACCCTCCGAGACTTTGGCTACAATCTGAGCAAAGTCCCACTCCTATGTGACAATGAGAGTGCAATCCGCATGGTGGATAATCCTGTTGAACACAGCCGCACTAAGCACATAGATATCCGGCATCACTTTTTGAGAGACCACCAGCAAAAGGGAGATATCGAGGTGTACCATGTTAGCACCGAGAACCAGCTAGCCGATATCTTTACCAAGCCATTAGATGAGAAAACCTTTTACAGGTTGCGTAGTGAGCTAAATATCTTAGATTCGCGTAACTTGGATTGATCTATAGCATACATGTGTTCTATGCCTTTGATCATGTTACTTTATACATTTATGTAATTTGTTGCTTTCTATGGTGCTCAAGTTGTGCAAGGGATCCCCGGACCTCACAAGTCCATGTGTGAATGATGCACATATTTAGGGGGAGTTGTGCTACACCTTGAACCTTTGAGACTAACCTTTGTGTTTGAGTATTCTTGATGTAGTCTCAAAGGTGCATTGAAAGGGAAAATGGACTTGGACGTTGCAAAGACTTCCACTGCACTCCGGTATTGGTGTATTTACTTCCAAGTTCATACTTATGCTCTTATTGCCTTTTTTTGCTCTTAATTGACAATTTTGGTGAGGCAATGGGGTTAAATAGCCAAGAATGATCCCGTTTTGGTGCTTAATGCCAAAGGGGGAGAAATTAAGGCCAAAGCAAATGGATCAGCTACCACTTGTGAATTTTGAAAACAATAGAGTTATAACTTTTGATTTGTCCAAAATACTCTTATTGTAAAATTTGGTCTCTTGTGGGGGAGAATTTATGTTTATGGGAAAAAGGAGGAGCTTTTGACACTTGATTAATTTCACTCTTGGATTATCTCTCTTTATGCCCAAACAAGTGAGTTTGACTTAGAGAAAAGGAAAATGAATTTGATTTGCAAAAACAAACCAAGTGGTGGCAAAGAGCGATCCAAATATGCCAAATTATAGTCAAAATCAATTTGGTATTCAATTGCATTGATATTGCACTTCTTTTGGTTGCTTTTGGTTGTGTTGGCATAAATCACCAAAAAGGGGGAGATTGAAAGGGGAATGTGCCTTTGGGCCATTTCTATAATATTTTGATGATTAAGTGCCCAACACAAATTCTCTAAGTTCTAAATGTGCCAAAGATTGAAAAGTGCAAATCAAGACATGAGGTATGTTTCTAGACTTAGTACATTTGATTTTAAATACTAATGAAGTTATCTAAGTGTTAGAAACAGAGAAAAGAAGAAAAGAAAGAATTGGCTGTGTGCAGCCAAAGTCCAGCTCGGCCTGGCACACCGGACTGTACGGTGGTGCACCGGACAGTGTCCGGTGCGCCAGGCTGGTCCGCGTGGAAAAGGCTGCTCTCGGGACTTGACGGCGGCGTATGGCTATAATTCACCGGACTATCCGGTGGTGCACCGGACTGTCCGGTGAGTCGTCCGCAGCGAACTCGCCGTCCTCGGGAAAAGCAAAAGGCGACGTGGCTATAATTCACCAGATTGTCCAGTGGTGCACCGGACTGTCCGGTGAGCTAACGGTCGCCAGTGAAACGGTCGGCCACGCAATCCGCGGGCAACGTGTGGCCCGCAGCAATGGTCGGCAGGGGGCACCGGACTGTCCGGTGTGCACCGGACAGTGTCTGGTGCGCCAACCGGCCCAGAGCTGCAACGGTCGTCTGTGCCAGAAAAGGAAGGAGATCGACACCGGACCGTCTACAATGACTGTCCGATGGCGCACCAGACTGTCCGGTGCGCCACTCGACAGAAGGCAAGGATAGCCTTCCTTGTTGGCCTTCAACGGCTCCTAGCTACCTTGGGGCTATAAAAGAGACCCCTAGGCGTATGGAGGAGCTACCCAAGCTTACAAGAAACATTCTAAGACTCCAAGACTCCAACTTCACGCATTCGATTCTTTGAGATAGTGACTTGAGCTCCATTTGAGTTGTGAACTCCGTGTGTTGCGTTTTGAGCTCGAGTTGTGACTTGTGTGCGTGATTGTGCTATGGATTTGAGTCTTGTGTGTGTTGCTCTCCCCTCCCTTACTTCTGTGCTTCTTTTGTGATCATCATTGTAAGGGCGAGAGGCTCTAAGTTGTGGAGATTCCTCGCAAACAGGAGAAAGACTAAGAAAGGAAAAACCGTGGTATTCAAGTTGATCATCGGATCACTTGAAAGGGGTTGAGTGCAACCCTCGTCCATTGGGACGCCACAACGTGGAAGTAGGCAAGTGTTACTTGGCCGAACCACGGGATAATATCGCGTGTCTCTTGTGTGCTGTCTCTTTGATTGTCTGTGTTCACAAGAGCTCGTTTCAAGCTACTTAGCTGTTCTAACTTTCATAACTAAGTTTTGTGGCTATTAGTGTTGATTTTTACAGGATCACCTATTCACCCCCCTCTAGGTGCTCTCAGTAACATCTCTATGTCTTGGCTCCCAACCTTATGCCCCAAAGTCCTTAACCATTAAGCTGACTTTTTTTAAGTTAACCAACCTTTCTGCAGTTCGTATCTGATACAAACCTATCTAGTCAAGGAAAACTGGTGGCACCCTAATTTCATAGACCCACCACCAATTGTACAAATTTTATGATAGTGCAAGGTTTGGAGAGGCATTTAAGCTTAAACATTTATGAGGGATCGTCCTACTTATTTCATCGCACGCAATGACATATATGCAACATGAACAAGTAGAACATTAAGAATGGCATTCACACAACAATTGTGATTCGTTATGGCTTGCTGTCACATGGTGATCCCCATCTCCAATAACCTGTCCATCACGATGATCTCCACCTCCATGATATAGGTATGCCATACTTCAGGTGATGAGTCCTTCAAGACCTATCTAACGTATGCTGGTAAACAAATTACATATACACTTTGGATCATCACATGTTGACACGCAGGTCATTACATTAAATTTGGACAATACATATGGCTCCAGCCGTATTGCCCTGGTCATGACACGCAGGTCACGAATAATTCATTAATATGCATCATATACACACAATAGCCATACCGATCATAAGATGTCCTGCAAAAACAGGTTAGATAAACACGTTTCTATATGTTCGCCACTACAATAGATAGCCACGGCGGTCCCGTCGTCGCCTTCATCTACTCCACCGTAGAGATTCCGAAATCGGCCAGTCCTCATTCCCCTCCATACACCGGCCAGTCCTCCACCATCGTCGCCTTCATTCCCTCCACCGCATTTGTGTCACCGAGTCACTTCGTTCGTTCGTCCAACTACATTTGAAGGAAGCACCAACCGTAGACCAAATAATCGCATTGGATAAGTGGTAATCAATAAGTTCTAAATCACCAACATTCTATTTGATTCGTTGATTTTATCGTGGTTTGTTATTAACACACAAATTTTCTCTACATTTAGTTCGTCAGTTTTATTTTCATTATATAGTTGATTATGCTACCATCAACATATGACCAAACACACATAGTTGCATCCAGTTATTCAGATTGCCTCTACCATCAACATAAGACCGATTTGACATATACAGTCAACTTTTTAGTCGCCGGAATCCCCAGTTTGATTATGCTGCCCGGTAATTAGAGGAACAATCGAATCTTTTGTTGTATATTTTTGTTCCGTTTATGCTGGTCATTAACTAAAGAACACTATCTGTTAATATGTATATCTTGCATTACATAAATTTATTTTATGCCAAGATTCCGAAAGCAAACCTTCTTGTAACACAAATGTTTCATAAACTATAATTATGCTTTCCTGCATCTGATATCTACATATCAACATAACTCAGATTTTTACCTTCTAATATTTACCTGCATTACATATTTATATAAACCTTATCGTAAATCAGATTTACCTTCTAGTAACTCAATTGTTTCATATATTGAAACACATATCAGCGTAACTTCAATGTTAATTTAGCGTAAGTCATTTGGCGCCAGTACGCAAAAAGAGCCTAGGTTGCACACCTGATTGGCCTTCCTGGTTTGTAGGTGGTCGTGGCTTACAATATTAATTTGTTGTTGCATATGTGCATCAAAAATATTTGGTCCAAAAGATCTTATCTATATGTTTATATGTTTCTACGTGGTTTGTTTTAGCAGGAAAAACATACATGAAGAACGTGGACTGACCTTCGTCTAATCCAAAGCGCATAATAATTCAGTCTAGTCAGGAGCGCTTTAGTGTTGACATACCACGTGTGTCGGTGACGTCTGTCAGTCACAAACCAACGCATGCCGGTGACAACGACGACGACTTTATGCCAGTAATGAAGAAGCGTAACCTTGCTAGCAATCCTTCAAAATTGATGAAGAAGACCGTCACAAAGCGGACAAAAGCAGTGAACCCCCCCAGATAGGTTAGTATTTATGTTCAATGCCAATATATCACTTCTTGTGTGAAAATATGTTGTACGCTGAAATAATGTCTATTATATTGTTAATGTTTTTGCTTTAAAACAAGTTTATTGGGTTGTCTATGTAGGATTATGGGGAGGCTACGCTAACGAAAAACAAAATTTTCGACCCCATAAAACCAAGAACTACTGCGGTTATAGGTCATGGAATTACCACTAGACGCGCAGGGCAGCGGAAGACGTCTCGATGTAGACAAACGCGTCGAGTAGTGTCGTGCAGTTGCCGGTGTCCTTCACGTCCTCGCGTGGTTCGTCCTAGTGCTCCAGATGCAGCACCTCCGAGGTATCCACACGTATAGGGAGGAAGCGCCGTGTATCGAACTGCTAGGTTCGCGATGGCAGCTGCGCGAGGGCGAGAGGCGAGCGGCTGCTCGTTTGCTGGTGGCGAATTAGGGTTAACCTAACCGTGCCCCCAACCCTCATTATATAGGCGTTATGGTGGGCTTCTGACTCCGAGGCCCATTAGTAACCCCAAAGCCTAGTCTAATTTCGGATCTAATCCGAGTTAGGCTTCCTTCCCCTTAAGTGTGTGACCCTATAGGTCCACGTACAAATAGACATGGCCCGAGTACTCTTACTTGGCCCAATAATTGACAGCGGCCTCTAGCAAAACATGTCAACTCCTATGCCCACGTAAAGATCATATCAGACGAACCATTGCAACATTACGTATATGTTGTTCCCTGTCTCACGATATTTGGTCTGGCTCTAAGCTGACCTCTCTTTCTCGATACTGTGAATTGGAATCCTTTCAATGGTTAACTCTTAACCCTAGCACGGCCATGCATTTCTTGATCCAATCACTCGAGGGGCCCAGAGATATCTCTCTCAAGAAGAGAGGGACAAATTCCATCTTGACTGACCATGCCTCACAGCATGCTTCCTGACAAACCTAAAACTACCTTTATAACTACCCAGTTACGGAGTAGCGTTTGATAGTCCCTAAGTAGGTCAATCCACATCTTGAGAACATGCGACAATCTCAGGTCTAAGGACACAGTATACATGTTGCAAAAGAGAACTATATTACAATATCTCACATTGTGTCGGTCCAGCCTCATGTCATACATGCACCCACATTATTAGTTCGACATCTTCATGTCCATGACTTGTGAAATGTAGTCATCAACTAATATATGTGCTGGTCATCGACTCTAGCCAGGGACATCATTTAGAATAACCATACAAGTAAAGAATCTCACAAATTATTCACATAATTGCTAATCAATACAAGGTGCCTTTCATGGATATTCAATTAAGAAATATATATATCATGGGTACAAAGAAATATGCTCATCTCTATGATTATCTCTAGGGCATATTTCTAACAGTCTAGATATATTTGTAATGGGGATTAGGGTTTTTGATGCCCAAAACTGATTTGCGACTATGCAGATGTAAATGTATATGTTATTGGTATCTCATTATAGAGGTATAACATATTTATTGTTACATATTTACAGCAGAGGCTTAATGTTAGATGCAATCCACAAGATGTTATTGTAAACATTCAGATTTTAAATGACAGACAATGTCAAGCTATTGCACGGAAGGGGTTCTCCAATATACTTGATATGAGAGTTGATGCTTGGTGGTAGATCACATTTATGTTGGTTGATGGAAAAGCTTGATCATAAGGATATGATAATTCGAGCCGTTCTAGGAAAGGAGCTGAAAATTACAAAGGACACAATGCATCTTATACTTGGGCTATCAAATGACGGTGATGGAAAGCCATTAGGCATTGACGAAGTTGTTGCTGTAAATAATTTAAGGGCTAAGCTTGGTTTATCCAAAGAAGACTTTGGTGTTACAGCTCTACAAGATCGACTAAGGAAAGGAGGCGACGATGACCTAAGCATTAGATCTTTCTTTCTGATACTGTTCAATCGGTTGTTCTTCCCTGCCGCAAACTGGGGAATACCTAATGAAAGGGAAATGTGCCCTTGGGCCATTTCTAAGTATTTTGGTGATTTAGTGCCCAACACAGGTGCCTAATTGTAAAATGGTGGACAAAGTACAAATCAAGGATAAAGGTATGTTTCTCAGACTTAGTACATTGTTTTATGGACTAATGTATTGTGTCTAAGTGCTGGAAACAGAAAAAATCGAGTTGGAGAAGAGATGGCTTGAGCAGCCAAAGTCTGCTCAGTCTGGCACACCGGACTGTCCGGTGGTGCACCGGACAGTGTCCGGTGCGCCAGGCTGGCTACTGTCCGGTGCACCAGGCTGACTCGGCGTGAAGTGGCCGCTCTCAGGAATTCGCCGACGGCGTACGGCTAAAATTCACCGGACTGTCCGGTGTGCACCGGACTGTCCGGTGAGCCAACGGTCGGCCGGGCCAACGGTCGGCTGCGGAATCTGCGCGCGACACGTGGCCGGGCCAACGGTCGGAAGGGGGCACCGGACTGTCCAGTGTGCACCGGACATGTCCGGTGCGCGAACGGCTCCCAGATCTGCAACGGTCGGCAACGGTCGGCAGCGCCATTTTAGGAAGGAAATCGGGCACCGGACAGTGTCCGGTGTGCACCGGACTGTCCGGTGCACCCGACGACAGAAGGCAAGATTGGCCTTCCAGATTTGCTCTCAACGGCTCCTAGCTGCCTTGGGGCTATAAAAGGGACCCCTAGGCGCATGGAGGAGTACACCAAGCAACCTTAGAGCATTCTTGAACATCCACACTCAGTCTTTGCGCATTCGTTTGTCATTCTCAGTGATTCGAGCTCCGTTCTAGTGAGAACTTTGAGATAGTCTTTTGAGCTCGATTCTTGGCCGTGTGTGTGCGCATTTTGCTGTGGATTTGTGTGTGTTGCTGTCCTCCCTTACTCCGTATTTCTTGTGAATCTCAAGTGTAAGGGCGAGAGGCTCCAAGTTGTGGAGAATCCTCGCAAACAGGATATTGAAAGGCAAAGCAAAACACCGTGGTATTCAAGTTGGTCTTTGGACTGATTGAGAGGGGTTGATTGCAACCCTCGTCCGTTGGGATGCCACAACGTGGAGTAGGCAAGCGTTGGTCTTGGCCGAACCACGGGATAAACCACTGTGTCATCTCTGTGTTTGATCTCTTGTGGTATTGTGTTTTGTTGAGACTCCTCTCTAGCCACTTGGCAATTATTGTGCTAACACTTAACAAGTTTTTGTGGCTATAAGTTTAAGTTTCACAGGATCACCTATTCACCCCCCCCTCTAGGTGCTCTCAATTGGTATCGGAGTCGTTCTCTTCACAAAGGGACTAACCGCCCGAAGAGATGGATCCTAAGGGGAAGGGTATCGTGATCAACGACAAAGAGAAGGAATCCTTCGTCAACGAGCCGAAGGACGATAAGCCTACCGACTCCGGCTCGGGCCACAGACGGAAGGAAGGGAAGAAGAAGAAGACAAGGCGCATCAAGGAGATCGTCTACTACGACGACAGCGATGAGTCTACTTCTTCCCAAAAGGACGACGACCACAACGACTACGAGAGAAGGAAACCGGTTAATTCGAACTTTTCCTTTGACTACTCTCGTATTCCGCAAAGTTCAAATTCACATTTGCTCTCCATTCCACTCGGCAAGCCCCCACACTTTGATGGGGAGGACTACGGATTTTGGAGCCACAAAATGCGTAGTCACCTATTCTCTCTCCATCCTAGTATATGGGAGATTGTAGAGAGTGGAATGCACTTTGATAGTTCGGATAGTCCCATGTTCATTAATGAACAAATTCATAAGAATGCACAAGCTACTACTGTTCTTCTAGCTTCTTTGTGCAGGGATGAATACCATAAAGTGAGCGGCTTGGATAACGCCAAGCAGATCTGGGACACCCTCAAGATTTCTCATGAGGGGAACGACGTCACCTTGCTCACCAAGATGGAGTTGGTGGAGGGTGAGCTTGGACGGTTCGCGATGATAAGGGACGAGGAGCCGACGCAAACATACAGCCGGCTCAAGACCCTTATCAACAAGATAAGGAGCTACGGAAGCACGCGATGGACGGACCACGACGTCGTCCGACTGATGCTAAGGTCCTTTACCATTCTTGATCCTCATTTGGTAAATAATATTCGTGAAAATCCCAGGTACACCAAAATGTCGCCCGAGGAAGTCCTAGGAAAATTCGTCAGCGGGCGAATGATGATCAAGGAGGCGAGGTATGTGGACGACGCCTTGAATGGACCGATCAACGAGCCAGAACCTCTTGCTCTCAAGGCAACGAGGAGCAAGGAGGCACTACCGAGCAAGGTGGCGCAAGTTGAGGCGGCCGGGCTAAATAATGAGGAGATGGCCCTCATCATTAAGCGCTTCAAGACGGCGCTTAAGGGTCGCAAGGGACAGCCAAGCAAGACCAAGACAAAGGAGAAGCGCTCGTGCTTCAAATGTGGTAAGATTGGTCATTTCATTGCTAACTGTCCCGATAATGAAAGTGACCAGGAAAAGGGGAACAAGAGGGAGAAGAAGAAGGCATACAAGAAGGCAAAGGGCGAGGCACATCTAGGAAAGGAGTGGGATTCGGATTGCTCCTCCTCCGACTCCGACAATGAAGGACTCGCTGCCACCGCCTTCAACAAGTCATCCCTCTTCCCCAACGAGCGTCTCACATGCCTTATGGCAAGGGAGAAGAAGGTATGTACTCGAGACTCTACGTATGCTTCTTCAAGTGAGGATGATTCTAGCGATGAGGAAATAGATTACTCTAGCTTGTTCAAGGGATTGGATAGAAATAAAATTGATAAAATCAATGAATTGATTGATGCCTTGAATGAAAAGGATAGGCTTTTAGAAAAGCAAGAGGATTTGTTGTATGATGAACATGATAAATTTGTAGAGGCACAAAAATCCTATGCTTTAGAAGTTAAAAGAAATGAAATGCTTTCTTATGAACTATCTACTTGTCATGAAACCATTTCTACTTTACAAGGTGTTAACAATGATTTAAATGCTAAATTAGAAGTAGCAAATAAATCTAATTCTTGTGTAGAACATGTTATGATTTGCACTAGGTGTAAGGATTTCGATATTGATGCCTGTAGTGAACACCTAGTTTCAATTTCCAAATTAAATGAGGAATTGGCTAGTCTTAATGCCCAACTTAAGACTAGCAAGAATGAATTTGATAAGCTGAAATTTGCAAGGGATGCCTACACGATTGGTAGACACCCCTCAATTAAGGATGGACTTGGCTACAAGAGGGAAGCCAAGGACTTGACAAGCCATAAGGCTCCCATCTCTGCCAAGGAGAAAGGGAAGGCCCCTATGGCAACTAGTGCTAAAAAGAACCATGCCTTTATGTACCATGGTAGGAGACAAACTAGAAATACTTATAGGAGTTATAATGCTTATAATGATTTTGACATGTTTGCTTCTAGTTCCTCCTATGTGCATGATAGAAATATTGGTAGGAGAAATGTTGTTCATAATGTGCCTAGAAAGAATATTATTCATGCTCCTAGGAAAGTAGTGAATGAACCTTCTACAATATATCATGCTTTGAATGCTTCCTTTGCTATTTGTAGAAAGGATAGGAAAATAGTTGCTAGGAAGTTAGGGGCAAGATACAAGGGAGACAAAACTTGCATCTGGGTCCCTAAGGATATTTGTGCTAACCTTGCAGGACCCAACATGAGTTGGGTACCTAAGACCCAAGCCTAAATTTGCCTTGCAGGTTTATGCATCCGGGGGTTCAAGCTGGATTATCGACAGCGGATGCACAAACCATATGACGGGGGAGAAGAAGATGTTCACCTCCTACGTCAAAAATAAGGATTCCCAAGATTCAATTATATTCGGTGATGGGAATCAAGGCAAGGTAAAAGGGTTAGGTAAAATTGCAATTTCTAATGAACACTCAATCTCCAATGTGTTTTTAGTTGAGTCTCTTGGTTACAATTTGCTATCTGTTAGTCAACTATGCAATATGGGATATAATTGTCTTTTTACAAATGTAGATGTGTCTGTCATTAGAAGAAGTGATGGTTCACTAGCCTTTAAGGGTGTACTAGACGGCAAGCTTTACTTAGTTGATTTTGCAAAAGAAGAGGCCGGTCTAGATGCATGCTTAATGGCTAAGACTTGCATGGGCTGGCTGTGGCATCGCCGCTTAGCACATGTGGGGATGAAGAACCTCCAAAAGCTTCTAAAGGGAGAACACGTGATAGGTCTAACCAATGTTTATTTCGAAAAAGATAGACCTTGTGCAGCTTGTCAAGCAGGTAAACAAGTGGGAGGAGCACATCACAGCAAGAATGTGATGACCACGTCAAGACCTCTGGAGCTGCTGCATATGGACCTCTTCGGACCCGTCGCCTATCTAAGCATAGGAGGAAGTAAGTATGGTCTAGTTATTGTTGATGACTTTTCCCGCTTCACTTGGGTGTTCTTTTTGCAGGATAAGTCTGAAACCCAAGGGACCCTCAAGCGCTTCCTAAGGAGAGCTCAAAATGAGTTTGAGCTCAAGGTGAAAAAGATAAGGAGCGACAACGGGTCCGAATTCAAGAACCTTCAAGTGGAGGAGTTTCATGAGGAGGAAGGGATCAAGCACGAGTTCTCCGCTCCCTACACACCTCAGCAAAATGGTGTGGTAGAGAGGAAGAACAGGACGCTCATAGATATGGCGAGGACTATGCTTGGAGAATTCAAGACCCCTGAGTGCTTTTGGTCGGAAGCCGTGAACACGGCTTGCCACGCCATCAACAGGGGCTACCTTCACCGCCTCCTCAAGAAGACGTCGTATGAGCTACTAACCGGTAACAAACCCAATATATCTTACTTTCGTGTATTTGGGAGCAGGTGCTACATTCTAGTGAAGAAGGGTAGAAATTCTAAATTTGCTCCCAAAGCTGTAGAAGGGTTTTTATTAGGTTATGATTCAAATACAAAGGCGTATAGGGTCTTCAACAAATCATCGGGTTTGGTTGAAGTCTCTAGCGACGTTGTATTTGATGAGACTAATGGCTCTCCAAGAGAGCAAGTTGTTGATTGTGATGATGTAGATGAAGAAGATGTTCCGACGGCCGCTATACGAACCATGGCGATTGGAGAAGTGCGGCCACAGGAACAAGATGAACGAGATCAATCTTCTTCCTCAACAACGGTGCATCCCCCAACTCAAGACGATGAACAGGTTCATCAAAAGGAGGCGTGTGATCAAGGGGGAGCACAAGATGATCACGTGATGGAGGAAGAAGCGCAACCAGCACCTCCAACCCAAGTTCGAGCGGTGATTCAAAGGGATCATCCCGTCGACCAAATTTTGGGTGACATTAGCAAGGGAGTAACTACTCGATCTCGATTAGTTAATTTTTGTGAGCATTACTCCTTTGTCTCTTCTATTGAGCCTTTCAGGGTAGAGGAGGCCTTGCTAGATCCGGATTGGGTATTGGCCATGCAGGAGGAACTCAACAACTTCAAGCGCAATGAAGTTTGGACACTGGTGCCTCGTCCCAAGCAAAATGTTGTGGGAACCAAGTGGGTGTTCCGCAACAAACAGGACGAGCACGGGGTGGTGACGAGGAACAAGGCTCGACTTGTGGCAAAAGGTTATGCCCAAGTCGCAGGTTTGGACTTTGAGGAGACTTTTGCTCCTGTGGCTAGGCTAGAATCAATTCGTATCTTGCTAGCATATGCCGCTCACCATTCTTTCAGGTTGTACCAAATGGATGTGAAGAGCGCTTTCCTCAACGGGCCGATCAAAGAGGAGGTGTACGTGGAGCAGCCCCCTAGCTTCGAGGATGAACGGTACCCCGACCACGTGTGTAAGCTCTCTAAGGCGCTCTATGGACTTAAGCAAGCCCCAAGAGCATGGTATGAATGCCTTAGAGACTTTTTAATTGCTAATGCTTTCAAGGTTGGGAAAGCCGATCCAACTCTTTTTACTAAGACTTGCGACGGTGATCTTTTTGTGTGCCAAATTTATGTCGATGACATAATATTTGGTTCTACTAACCAAAAGTCTTGTGAAGAGTTTAGCAGGGTGATGACGCAGAAATTCGAGATGTCGATGATGGGCGAGTTGACCTACTTCCTTGGGTTCCAAGTGAAGCAACTCAAGGACGGCACCTTCATCTCCCAAACAAAGTACACGCAAGACTTGCTGAAGCGGTTTGGGATGAAGGACGCCAAGCCTGCAAAGACGCCGATGGGAACCGACGGACACACCGACCTCAACAAAGGAGGTAAATCCGTTGACCAAAAAGCATACCGGTCAATGATAGGGTCTTTACTTTATTTATGTGCTAGTAGACCGGATATTATGCTTAGCGTATGCATGTGTGCTAGATTTCAATCCAATCCTAAGGAGTGTCACTTAGTGGCAGTGAAGCGAATTCTTAGATATTTGGTTGCTACGCCTTGCCTCGGGCTCTGGTATCCAAAGGGGTCTACCTTTGACTTAGTTGGATACTCAGATTCCGACTATGCTGGATGTAAGGTCGATAGGAAGAGTACATTAGGGACGTGCCAATTCTTAGGAAGGTCCCTGGTGTCGTGGAACTCTAAGAAACAAACCTCCGTTGCCCTATCCACCGCTGAGGCCGAGTACGTTGCCGCAGGACAGTGTTGCGCACAACTACTTTGGATGAGGCAAACCCTCAGGGACTTTGGCTACAATCTGAGCAAAGTCCCACTCCTATGTGACAATGAGAGTGCTATCCGAATAGCGGAAAATCCTGTTGAGCACAGCCGCACAAAGCACATTGACATCCGGCATCACTTTTTGAGAGACCACCAGCAAAAGGGAGATATCGAAGTGTTTCATGTTAGCACCGAGAACCAGCTAGCCGATATCTTTACCAAGCCTCTAGATGAGAAGACCTTTTGCAGGCTGCGTAGTGAGCTAAATATCTTAGATTCGCGGAACTTGGATTGAATTGTAGCATATATGTGTTTATGCCCTTGATCATGTTTATTCTGCATTTTGTTGCTTATTGTGGTGCTCAAGTTGTACAAACACTCCCTAGACCTCACAAGTCCGTGGCAAAATGATGCACAGTTTTAGGGGGAGATGTGTTACAACTTGACCCTTTGAGACTAACCATGTGCTTGAGTTTGCTTGTTTTTAGTCTCAAAGGAGAATTGAAAGGGAAAAGGTGGACTTGGACCATGAAAGACTTCCACTGCACTCCGATGAGAGGGTAACCTATTCCAAGTTCATCTCGTGAACTCTTATTGCCATTTGCTCTTAATTGAAGATTTTGGTGAGGCAATGGGGTTATAGAGCCAAGATTAATCCCGTTTTGGTGTTTGATGCCAAAGGGGGAGAAAATAAAGGCCAAAGCGATAAATGGATCAGCTACCACTTGAGAGATTTTGAAAACAGTAGAATAGAGCTTTTGGTTTGTCAAAACTCTCTTGTTGTCTCTCTTATCAAAAGTTGGCTTCTTGTGGGGAGAAGTATTGATTATGGGAAAAAGGGGGAGTTTTTGAAATCTTTGATCAATCTCTTTTGGAATGACTCTCTTTATGTTTCAACATGTGTGTTTGACTTAGAGATAGAGATTTGAGTTTGATTTACAAAAACAAACCAAGTGGTGGCATAGAGTGATCCATATATGTCAAAATTGAATCAAAATAATTTGAGTTCTTATTTGAAGTGTTTTTGTACTTGTTCTACTTGCTTTATGTTGTGTTGGCATAAATCACCAAAAAGGGGGAGATTGAAAGGGAAATGTGCCCTTGGGCCATTTCTAAGTATTTTGGTGATTTAGTGCCCAACACAGGTGCCTAATTGTAAAATGGTGGACAAAGTACAAATCAAGGATAAAGGTATGTTTCTCAGACTTAGTACATTGTTTTATGGACTAATGTATTGTGTCTAAGTGCTGGAAACAGAAAAAATCGAGTTGGAGAAGAGATGGCTTGAGCAGCCAAAGTCTGCTCAGTCTGGCACACCGGACTGTTCGGTGGTGCACCGGACAGTGTCCGGTGCGCCAGGCTGGCTCGGCGTGAAGTGGCCGCTCTCGGGAATTCGCCGACGGCGTACGGCTAAAATTCACCGGACTGTCCGGTGTGCACCGGACTGTCCGGTGAGCCAACGGTCGGCCGGGCCAACGGTCGGCTGCGGAATCTGCGCGCGACACGTGGCCGGGCCAACGGTCGGAAGGGGGCACCGGACTGTCCGGTGTGCACCGGACATGTCCGGTGCGCCAACGGCTCCTAGATCTGCAACGGTCGGCAACGGTCGGCAGCGCCATTTTAGGAAGGAAATCGGGCACCGGACAGTGTCCGGTGTGCACCGGACTGTCCGGTGCACCCGACGACAGAAGGCTAGATTGGCCTTCCAGATTTGCTCTCAACGGCTCCTAGCTGCCTTGGGGCTATAAAAGGGACCCCTAGGCGCATGGAGGAGTACACCAAGCAACCTTAGAGCATTCTTGAACATCCACACTCAGTCTTTGCGCATTCGTTTGTCATTCTCAGTGATTCGAGCTCCGTTCTAGTGAGAACTTTGAGATAGTCTTTTGAGCTCGATTCTTGGCCGTGTGTGTGCGCATTTTGCTGTGGATTTGTGTGTGTTGTTGTCCTCCCTTACTCCGTATTTCTTGTGAATCTCAAGTGTAAGGGCGAGAGGCTCCAAGTTGTGGAGAATCCTCGCAAACGGGATATTGAAAGGCAAAGCAAAACACCGTGGTATTCAAGTTGGTCTTTGGACCGCTTGAGAGGGGTTGATTGCAACCCTCGTCCGTTGGGACGCCACAACATGGAGTAGGCAAGCGTTGGTCTTGGCCGAACCACGGGATAAACCACTGTGTCATCTCTGTGTTTGATCTCTTGTGGTATTGTGTTTTGTTGAGACTCCTCTGTAGCCACTTGGCAATTATTGTGCTAACACTTAACAAGTTTTTGTGGCTATAAGTTTAAGTTTCACAGGATCACCTATTCACCCCCCCCTCTAGGTGCTCTCACCTAACCATGAGGTGCTTTTGACTAAAGAAATGAATCATTTCCACGAGATGGACTGGTGCCAACTCATATTCAATGACTTATGCCAAGCGACCAAGAAGTAGCACACTAGGAGCATCACCAATGTTTCTACAACCATATACGGCTGCTCCATCATCATTCTTGTAAGCATATCATGATCCTTTGTTTGCTTTATGTAGCCAATTTTACATATTCAAATCTCATTTACATTATATTATGCTCTATTTTGTGTCAAAAAATGAATCATGTTCTGGAGAGTTACGTAATATTTTTTGGCTTTGTAGTTGTACTGTTTGGATCATCTTCATGATCAAACATACTCTTTACCAGATTGTTGAGAATTAGTATGATCTATCTGATGTCTTTGTCGAGTTAATTGATGAGGTCCTTCGTGCTGAGTCAGAGGAGAATGAAGATGGTTATGATGTGCAGCAACCATCCAAAAAATCAGATGATATTCATCATCATTTAGCAGGTTAGTGGGTTTATTGTTTTTATGTGACTGCACAAAGTTATGCAAACCTTTCAATATGGTTATGATGTCATTATTAAATAATTTGTTTTTGTTGCCTCAATGTTACATAAAGAAGCAAGTAGGAGTCCAGCCACCCAAACTGTACCGGAGATGTCTATTCCAGCATCGCAGCCTAAGACACAGTTGACAGACACACAGGTAGATGAATTACTGTTAAGGCAACATCATATTCGTGTACTATTACAAAGTTGCGCTGATGAAGTTGACATTGATCTACTGGTGCATACCAATAAAACAGAACAGCACAAAACACCTACAATCCCAGTGGTAATGGTATTTTTTTAATTGCTTGTTTTTCCCTTGAAGGTTTCTATTCATTGTTTTTCTAATTAGCATATAACCCATTACATTGTCGTCAAGGTCAACACGGTGATGTTGGCAAGAACACGCCGAGCAACATAAACATCACTCCTCAAGTAACACTAGAATGCACAATCAACATACCACATACGGAATCTCGCTCGCCGATATTTAATGCGACGCCCAGGGGCGGATCTAGGACTAGGGCTGTCGGGGCTGCAGCCCCGATCCAGCAGCTCGTGTCTCCTGAGAACTCTGATTTTTTTGCTTCTGCCATTTCTGCTCGACCAGCTAATATGGCGGAACCGCCCGAATTATTCCAACTTAGGGGGAATAGGAAAGAACTCCCATCCGTTATAGTAGCCAGTAGGGCTTATCCAAATAGCCACCTAGCTACCCCTCTATTATCCTAAGGCTTCACGTCCTAGGTCTATCCTTATCGTCCTGACGATCTATCCAACATTTGTTTCTAACAAGTTTTACTTTGAAAAAGGATGATATTTATAGTTTATTGTTTCCTCTGTGGTGGTACGAGCTCCGATACCAGCTGTGGCAGGCAGATCCTCTGAGGTAGGCTCTGGTGCTGGATCCGGGGCTACCTCCTTAGCAACTAAGTGCCTAAGTCCCACCTTAGAGGCTAGACCACACTTAAATAGGAATAAAATGTCAGTCCCTCGGATCTAGTCCGATAAAGCCACTTATCCAGGATCGAATACCACTAGCTCACACGAAGGTAAGGCACAGAGAAATACAATAAAACATAATACCACAATTTAATAAGTATCATTAGTCATTACATTATCAGAGTTTCAGAAATAATAACCATAAATTTTAATGCAGCGGAAATAACTAACGGAGAAAACCGAGTAACATGGCGAAGCCTGGCCACGCTACTCCTCCTGGTCCTCTCCTACGGAAGCAGTAACCCACTCGACCGTCTTTCCCGGTGGTAGGGACGAAGGCCAAGTCACACCATCAACCAATCATCCTAAGTAGTACCTGCAAAAATTATGCCACAAGCAAGGCTGAGTATACTAATACTCAGCTAGACTTACCCGGTGTGAGGAGTCTACTCCTCTACCTCTAGACATGCAGTTGTTTGGCTGAGGGGTTTGGTTTGCCAAAAGCACTAGCTGAGTCTAAAATCAAGTTTTAGCCTTTCAAGTTTTAGTATGATCCTTTTTAAACTAGATGAGTACCTAGCTATTCATACATGGTATCAAACATTTAATCAATCAACATCTTTTGCCAATCAACTCATTTCCACTTATTACTCAATGTAGCAGCATGGATCAAGCGGTCTCATTAGCTGCGAGAAGCAGACGATTCGAATCGAGTTTTTATCCTTGCAAGGTAAACCTAAACACACGACGTGGCAAGACACTCCATCCCCACACACATCAACCGTCCCCATCGATTCCCTGGCAACATATCAGGGCTCACCGCCTTGGCGTACAATGCCTCACTGACTCCGACTGCCGTCGTGCAGTGACCGCACTTGTACCCACCATAACCGGAATGGGAGACCACGTCTCAGGTCGTGTGAGGGGATATGTCTGCTGGCAGGTTCAATCAGGTACTAGGCTTACCGATTTACCATATTTCTCGGCATATGTTTAGTACGTTCAAACGCTTGACTCACGGTACCACACCTTAATCCTTATTCCAATTCCCACCTCGTAGACAATCAATCCCCATGGATTGTTGTCCACAGACCAACATCATTATGCTATGAACGTGGATACAACCAATTCCTGACCTCGCGCAAGTGCTAGAAAAATCACTCGACTTCTACCGAGATCCCTAATTAGCAAGCAGCTACTCGACCTAGCATACTAGTATCCATCTCAATAGGAATCCTGAGTTAATGCAACTAGGGTTTCAAACAACTCCTACACTTAAGTGCACAATACAAGCCTACAAACAATAAGTGTAGTAAAATAACATATATAAACGGTTATGCATAAAACCGGGGCTTGCCTTTAATTTAACACTTAGATAGTGTTTGCTGGGTGGCACTCGCTTGGAGAGCATCCACTGGATGAGTCCATCATTGTTCAGGTCGTCCACCAACTGCATCTTGTGGTTGGCACCACATCACTTACACGATCATCATCTCTCGGTCCTAAATGAGATGCAAGATGCATATGTATGAATATAATGAAAATTTATCACAAGATATATAAAGACACATGGTAGCGAGCTAGACACTTAATCTTAAGACACCGTAAACAACCATGTGCTAGCATTAGCTATCTACACTTCATCAAGCGCACCACATCAATACCACTGGAAGGACGACGATTACTACCTATAATTAACCAACACAAACAGGACATCACAAGTATGAACATTTATTTAATTTGCTACGGCTTTTCATAGTTCTCCTATTGATCGCGCACAAGCATCACCGACAACACAAGTTCGATAGAGGACATAAGCATCAATGTCTATAGGACTTCTATATCACAATCAACTAGAGAAAGAAACATATAAAATAGGACACATACGTTATCTCAAACTTAGCCATGGCAGGTCTACATTAATTAAGAGCTAACCAACATTTTCAGCAAAAAGGGTGAACTAAACGATCATATGCGCACTTGCAGATTTTTGGGGCAGCAACACAGCAGTTATTTGTTTTAGTCATAACTCACAAGATATTTATCTAAAATTAGTGAACAAATACTTTTTGGAAAGCTTATGAAACGCTCCACAACTTTGGTATTATTATCTCAACATGATTCAATGCTTAGTAAGGTCAAAAAGTGCTAACACAACAACTCTGTCCAGATTTGGACAGATTCAGACTTGCGACTTCGAAAATTCACAACTATAGATTCAGGCATCCAAACAAAGTGATCTTAGACTTTCGGGAAAGCTAATTAAAGGTTCTACAATTTATTTATAAACATCTCTGGCTGGTTTAATATGTATCAAGGGTAAAATACACTATGAAGGCTGTGCTATCCAGAACTTTTTGGAAAGCTTGGCAAAAACACTACATAACTTTTATAATCACCAAGAAGTGATTCAATGTTTAACTAAATCAAACATTACAGTTTTCGAAATCTATTCTGACAGAGGACAGAACACAACAACCAGTTTGTAAAATTCATAACTCTTAAACTGTCAGGCCTATGGTTGTGAAATTTTAACACAAACAAGATGAGAAAAACATCTACAACTTTCTTATAACGACCATGAACTGATTGCAACATTAAATTAAGCAAACAATGCAGTTTCTGAAATCTGTACAGAAAGTGGACAGATTCAGTTACTGAATTTGCGAAAAGTATAACTCCCAAACGATCAGACTTATGGCTGTCAAATTTTAACAAAAGCAAGATCATAAGGTTATCTACAACTCTTCTATATGACCTTTCTACAGAAAATATGATTTACTTCATCAAACATACAACACGGAAAAATCACTGCATGCAGTCCAAAACAACAATTAATAAATTTCAGCTCCTATACAATTCAAGAATTGCCGCGTTCTAGAGACTTGAATTATTCTAACGCTTTACCATTTGTTAAAGTTAAATTAATCAAATGAGGACTACCAAGTAGACTTACTAATTTTTATATAAGTTATTTCGTGCACTAGAATTACCTTACACCATTCACTAAAATAAAACACTTCGGCACACATGTCCGACATCACACAAAATCATGATGAAGAACTATTAATATTTATCTTTAGAACACCATGACATCACCATTCAATCTCTAATTAGTTTTAAGGTGTAACTCAAGCATTCCATGAAACATGCATGATTTTGTTCTCTCCTAATTTTTTCACTAACTCTTGTAATTATAAAGGGGTTATTTCAGCACCATATGAAACTATCTATTTTGGGGTTGGAATTTTTATGAGGCATAGGTAATGACAAATCATGACTAATGTATAAATTTCACATGCTCAGATTTTATATTTTATTTACTACAAAAATAACAATTTGTTAATGCAATAAAGCATGTGAGAGCAAGTTAAATCTAAAACTAATTATTTTCTGTGGATGCATGACCATATTAAGTTCCCTTAGGCTACTATAATATCATGCAAGGACAGTGGAACACCATTTTCCATTTTTACATGCATATATTATTTATAAATCATTTAAAACTACTTAATGTGCATTAAACAAGTTAAATCACTAACTTAATCATACATGCACAACAATTCATGAAATTTTTACCAGTCACCAACATCACACCATGCGTCTACTGTAAAAATTTCAATGCATTTGGAGCAATGGAGCTACAGATCCAAAAATAACAATCAAAACAATCATCTTTTTCTTATTTAACATGTTTTAATTAACACACCAAGAAAACAGTGAACAACCTGTAAGTTTTATATTTTTATTAGATGGAGTATGACAACATCTAACCAACAAAACAGGTTTCATCATTTTTGGATTTTTATAATTAAAACTATGGAGAGATGCAAGTTCATTTATTTTCTAAATTAGTTTTAAATACGAATTTCTACAGAAAAACTTTTCCACTAAAACATACCAACATATAGATCCAATAGTTAGAGCATTTCATAAGGAATCCAACAAAACAAATTTCACGATTTTAGGAGCTATCAAACATGAGATACGATTTTTGGGAAACAACACAAAATCTACAACTCTAGACACATACATCTGACCTGGGCCCACCTACCATAGACACATGGATCATCTTCTTCCTCAAACTCACGTACATGGCCTGCTCACGAACAGAGAAGCCAGCGATGGCGCTCCTGGCCGACGTCGCGCAGCAGGGGCACCAGCGAGCGCCGGGGTGAGCTCCAAGGCGGTGGCACAGCATGGCAGAGGACGAAGCATGCCCGAGTGCCGCGCGCAGCAGAGGCGGCGGACGCACGACCCGAGCAGGAGCGCCATGGAGGAAAAAAGAAAAAAAAGAAGCTTCCCTGCACTAGAGAGGGAGAGAGGAGGGAGAAGGTGCCGTGGAGAGGGGAAGTGCTCAGCCATGGCAGCAGCAGGGAGGGGCAAGGGGTATAAATAGAAGGGAGAGAGCTTCAGCCATTGGAGGATATAGGTGCCAAGGTTGCAGAGCTTGCTTTCCTTAGAAGCAAAGCAACAAACAGGTGGCAGGTGTCACTGTAGCGACGTTGGGCGGCCATTTCTGGCATCTTCTGCTTGGATTCGGACATGGGTCACTATAGCAAAGATATTTCTCACGCAATACTCTACAAGTTTGATTAAGGGTTCTTAGCCATTTGCCAACTAAATTAAGAGATAATTAAGTCCAAAGTTGCTACTGTCAGAGGGTTAATTTCAACTAAAGAATGGATGTCAAACCTTGTCAAAATGGGTCGGGTGAATGCCATCTTTTGATATAATGTGCCTCTATTAGTTATTAACAACTTTTATATTTTGGGAAACTTGAGTTGTTCAACAAAAATTTGGAAACGCGAGACGTCGACCCGAACGACACTGATTTCAGACTTAGAAGAATTTGAATCCTGAAATCAGATTTTTATTCTGTCTTGATGGCACTGTTTGGGATACTTAGAGATTGAATTAAGGCTTGGTTTAAATAAAATATTTGTTGTATAACACAGGTTCTACAATTTTTATTAAAGGTCAAATCTCATATCTTGAATATAAATAAAAGTTTCACTTTGGTCAAGGTAGTATCATTATAAAGCTCTCAATTATATTTTTAAGGCAATCAGACTATTTTCTTGACATTTTCTTG
This sequence comes from Zea luxurians, assembly GCA_029449295.1. Lineage (NCBI taxonomy): Eukaryota > Viridiplantae > Streptophyta > Magnoliopsida > Poales > Poaceae > Zea > Zea luxurians. The sequence continues at coordinate 106,165,673 of JAOPSE010000003.1, read as the reverse complement.
GCATTTTCTCTGCATGAACCCTTAATAACTTTTGTTGTAGAGTTTATATATAGTGTTTTGGGAAAGTTGGCATGACTTGGTTGAATTTATAAATTTTGTTTTACTTAATCGAGCAGTCTCAGGCAAGCGTAGGATTTATCTTTTCATGCGTGTATTTGGTTCAAACTTCTAGAAATCTTTAGGTACACTTGGTAGATAGAGATGAATGATGATATAGATATAACAAGTCCATTTGAATAAGAATTAATTAGAGGTTGACACAAAGAGATTCTGCGGGAGAATGCGGATTCGGATTAAGTATTTGGACGTAGACCAACTATCGAGAAAGAGGATTCAGACACTGATTGGATAACATAGCAACTATCGAGAGTCAGAATAAATGAGTCTAGACAGGAGTTGCGAGACAAGATTGACTTTCGAATTTGCCTTTGCTCTGAGAAATAAAAGTTCTAACAGGCTCCAAATTTGGCTGTTCTTCAGATCGAATAATTCCAAACTTGGTGAAACTTTCATGAGTAACTTAATAAATAGAGATAAATGTGATAAAGAGATAGAAATTTTCACTGAGCATTCGAGATTAGGATAAATCTCCCGACATAATGCGAAATAGACACCTGGGGTGTCACAGCTAATCTGTCATATCACAAAGATGATCTATAAAGTGAACATACCCTCTATATGAGTTGTCGTTAGCCCACGCTACATACGCACGTCTATTTGGTCTTTGTTTTACGTCTGTGTAGTCGAACTCGAGGTGACACCACTTGCCATTTTTAGCCACCACGCAAGCGGCGTTGCAGTGATGATTTTTTATTTTAGCCCCTTTTTCTATTAGAATTTTAGTTTTATATCTTGACAAAGTTGTTACTCTATACTATTTTATAGTAATTTTAGCTTAGTCATGGAAAGAAAGCTTCATATTTGCTGATGCATGGTAACAAGCTATAGGTCCATGTAATTCGCGCATCCACAGCGGTTTTGTTAATTCACATTGTGGGGCCATGTTTAGTCTCTCCAATACATAATTCAGCCCCCCCATTCATCTATTTCTGGATCCGCCACTGGCGACGCCATAAATAAAAGTTTGATTATTCCACTTGCAGTTTTTTTTATATAATAAGTAGTGTACTAAACAGCTAATCCATAACTACCATCATTTTTACAGTGTCCAGGAAGTGTCCAGTCGGTGGCAGAAGCAGATCTCCCCGACAGTGGCCCATGTTTTGACCAAATTCCATCTGAATATGTCAGTATATTAATATACATGTTCATTATAATTGCCAAAATTGTACAAAGCTGCCAATCTATCTAACATATAACTTTTTTAGGTTTATGTTGAAACCAAATCAGACATAAACACTTCCTAGGTTGACCTTGACTCACAGGATTCGAAGATTCAATGTGTGCGAGCTCTTTGCGACTACATGTGTGCTACACGCTCTGACAACAGCAGGTATAAAGTATACTCAATTCACCATTGTGGATATACTGCTACTGAAACAGTCATTTACTCACTGTTTATTATCAAAATGTCCACATGAACATAATAGACTATGGTGAATATTGTGCTACATGTTCCGATATATATGAATCTTTCGCCGATGGGAAGTGCCTCGATAATGTGTTCATGCAGTGCTTCAGTCAATGTGTTTGCGATGATGCCATAAATCATCACCCTTCCATGAGTTCCAGCAGATTAATACTTGACGTTAAGGTTGGGGTAAACTATCGTAACATATTTATACCATATTCATCTACACAATGTTATTCCAAATAAACTGACTCCATTAATTTTTTATTGCAGTCCCTACTGAACTTCGAGGAACAGGAATGGCACAGCAGAAACCCACAGCCATTTGATGAAACTGTCCTACACACATTTCTTGACAATACATTGCCCGAGACACACAAATTGGATAAATGCAAATCGGTAACAATCGTTTTACAATTTACAAACATGAGTTACGTTAAATGGTGCATTTCACATATTCATGCATAATCATCTATATTTTTGTTGATCTTTATGTTTTTTACATGATCAGGTCATGGTTCCCATGCTAAGCAGGGGGCACTAGACATTGTATGTTGTCAATACAGTCAAACGGTGCATTCACATTTTAGATTCTAATCCCTATAGGCCAAAACTTGGTGGTACTACTTGGAAGGGTTACCATTTTGCACAAATGGACTTAGGTGGTAGGAAGTTACCATGGTCTAAGGTTATAATGAGTAGGTTAAACAAAGCCCTGCAACATGTCCGCCCCAGGTAATGCTTTCCAAATTTTGGCAACTTTGCAATTGACTTGCCACCAAACTGTCCTACCATGGAAGCAGGCTCCAATGATTATGGGTTCTATGTTATGAGATAAATTTACTATTATGACTGCATCAATGGATCTGTCAAGTCATACATACAACCAGTATGTACAAATTTATCATTTCGTTTTATAGTTGGCCACAAGGCAGCATATGGTACTCATGTCTAGCTAAAACAATTTTATTGGCTTGCAGGACAACACCAGGGATCTACAGTCTCTTGCACCGTACTACATCACATTCCATCGCAAGAACAAAGCCATCCCGCTCCTTGCAGACATCCAAAGATACAAGTTCTCATGGATTTAGTCTAGTTTAGATATGTTAGATATTATGTATACAATATTTCCATAAACTTCATCTGGAGTTATGTGCGTATACTATGGTAATGACGATAGAACAACCATGTGTCGTTGTTGGTGTTTCTTATGTTATGTTAATGACAACCTAGGAACCGTAATGTCTAAACTGCAATGTTTTCTATGTTTTAAATGTCATGTGTGTTTTTTATTTGATCAGTATGGTGCATATCATTGTGAACCCTATGTGGAACCAGAACGACATGTATAGTATATTATGCCTGTTCTTTTGGTTACGTTAATTTTGTCACAAGTTTATGCTACAAACAGCACCGTGTTATACTTATTTTTTACCCATAGTGTGCAAACAATGTTACTCTGTGTAGATTTGTAAATTGTTGATATGTGTATAATGGTTACGATATCTTTCACACAAGTTTACGATGTTATTAGTACATATTTATGATATTTGTATCATAGTTTCATATACTATACTTTTAACATATATTGCAAATATAAGGTTCGTCATTCATCCATTTGCAACACTAGTTACCACAAAAACAACCCATGATCTCATAATTCTTTTGGTATTCTACTCTCTACCAGATGAATCATCATCTTCGACATACACTGTGCGTTTTTTGACATTGATGTCTCATTCCACTGCGGTGCTGCACCTCCGATTTTGTTCCTCAAACCAGGAGGTCGTCCTGTCTTGCATCCAGCTAGGCTAGCCAATCAAATCCTATTATCCTCCACAGTTAAACAAGTACGACTGTTGTGACCATCAGCTTTGCCACACTTTTGGCACTTTCTGCTCATCTTCTTCGCTCCTTTCGCACCCAACCTAAGAACTTGTTGCTCACTACTTTTGATCATTCTGCCCTTAGGTTTGGCCTTATCTGGTCTTGCTAAGTTTACACCTTCCCTATGAAACTCCAGTTTCTACAAATCAAAGATATTAAGTCAATTTACAATCTCATAATCTAACCATATATTCTAACATTGTTATTACCTTTCTAGCTTCCACATCCGGAGCACTACTAGCAACCAGATGCATATCAGTGTTCTGTTCCAATGTACGTATCGACATATTATATTGCCTTCATTTGTATTAGACGCCACTACAATTTCCTGGGAAATAACACAAAATGAGTGAAGACACAATTGTTAAAGAGCAGCATAAACAATACATTATAAACGTCTCATGCATACCTCGTTCCCATCATCTACATTGCGTAAATCATCTCTTTATACGTCTTCGGTTTCATACTCTTCAACTTGTACCATTTAAATTACAAACATGGATCATTATTGACATTTGATAAATTATTTATGCACATGGAAAATCATAAATTTGTAATCATAATAACATGATGTGCGTACCTGGATGTCATCGCCACCACTAGTGCCACAACTCTCACCAGTACCTAAATCAGGCTCGACACGCATCAATAACCCTAGTAGTTCGTCCATCATCTCTAGGGCTCTATCATTCCCAGCCTTAGAAAGACTAGCATGGTGTACTACCTTCATTGCCTTTTTAAGCAACATTTTCTGTCTATATGATCTAGTTTCTCCATCCTTTCCTTTTTAAATTCCTGTCGTCTCTTAAAAAAGCCACATCCTGTAGCGCCGAGTATGTATATCATTACAGAATGTACTCACTCAGAATCCGTTCAATCTGGAGATGCATGAATGTGTGTACAAGATGAACACAAAATAGAGCTACAATTGATTAACCATACAATATGTCATAAACTATTCGCACACAGTGTTAGATAATAATGATTCATCATTTCATATAGGAATATTTGTTCAATATAACACACATGTATGCTCCCACTGCTTGCACTCACATGAATACTTACCGGAATCCATATCAGCCCTTATTTTGAATTGGTGTTGTCCCCAAACAATTTTATTCGATCTTGTAGTATGTTTCACCACCCAATCATTTACGTCACCATCTGTATCACGGTCTATTCGGTATGCAGTTGCATATTTTACTGACTCCTAGAACCTGGTCATTACAGCCCTAGTGTATGCCCTCGCAACTCTTATTTCAAACATATACAATGTAGTTGTAACCTTTTGATCCTGCAAATTATACAATACTAGATTGCTCCCGTTTTTGTTAAAATGTATAAACAAATGTTATTCATTTTGTCACATACCATGCATCCTAGTGCCTCTTTGGCCTCTTTCATCTTCCTACTATGCAGCAGCTTCATCATTTGCTTTGCAAATTGATGAAGCGGTGTTTTTGCATCCACATGGGCACTTTTCACCAGCTTGTTCATGCTTTCACTATGTTGTGTAGAGACCATAAGACCACAATAGTCTCCTTTGAAAAATGCAGGTACCCAATCTTTACGTATTTCATACAGTCTGGCAAGGGTGTTGTTCTCGTGTAGCTGGAAATCATTTAGCATCATTTGCCAGGCGGCCTTGAACTCCATTTCATTCAATGGATGATGTATTATAGATTGGAACCTTGTTTTGAAATCCACTTCCTCAAATCTGGCATACAATTCATTCAAGTGGGGAATATACCTGTTTTGCACATGCCACAAACATGACTGATGTATTGTTTTTGGGAAGACTCTTCCTATTGCGACTGGCATCGCAGGGTCTTGATCTATAATTGAAACATTTACATAACATTACACAATACATTATTTAGTAAAATGGCATGCATTAACATGGACTTGATACATAATTATAAACAAAATTACGGTAGCATATAGTATGTGTTTAATCGATACGAAGCATTTATATACAACATACATGTCAACATTACTCATGGTCCGTCAGATCCCATGCATGTTTTGAACGTATTGAAGACCCACTCAAATGTATCGACTGTCTCGTCTCCTAGTAAAGCAAATGCAAATATTGTGCACGAGAGGTGGTGGTTCGAACCAACAAACATGCATAATGGCTTATCATACATATTAGTCTTATGTGTAGTATCAAAGGTAACTGCATCACCAAAGTCAATGTACTCGGCTTGCTGCTAGCATGGGACCAAAATATGCTTAAAATCTTCCCTTCTTTGTCCAGCTAAAAGTCAGAAAAAATTTGTGGATTATCTTCTTTGCATAATGCAAAAAAAGATAATAGCTTTGACACATCATTTGCATTTCTTTCCTTTGCCATGCTTTCTTCCTATCAAAACATAACGATTATGCGCAACACCTTTTTAACATATGCTTGTTAATATATAATAATTCTTTTGTCAATAAAGACTACACTTATAGATTACTCATGTCCTACATGGTTATTGGAACGTTTTCTGGACCACCATGCATTTCCGAAACAAAAATCCATAATGCAATGTTACGGAATCCTGCTTTCCTCCATCGCACTAAGGAACTCCATATACTCACAATCATGAGTTTTATTGCATTGTAATTGGCCTTTTGTTATATCTTTCTTTAAGAATTCATGATTAAGCTCAAAGTTAACCAGATCAATCCATACAGAAATAACATTCTCTTTGGCATCATCATAAAATTGTTTAAGTTTCATCCTAGCCTTGCACTGTGTTCGTTTCGAACATGTATTACGCATCCTTGGATTTCCAACACCCCTTTCAACATTCTTTCCTTCATTGAACAATTCAATCATTTACAATTCTTCTGCTCCCTATATTTCTTCAACGAAAATCCCACCTCATATGCATATCAACTATAAAAATTATATGCCTCGTCCACATTACAAAATGTCATGCCCACTTTAGGTATCAATCTTATATCAATATTGTTTGTATGTGCACCCAAAATTAACATTTATGAATTGATGGCGCCACAAATTTCCTGGAAAATACTACTGCACTACCAAAGTATGTATGTAACTAATTGTATGATCTTTTCGGAACTTACATGGCTTTGGAGAATGTGAGGTGTGTTCTGATCATGCGCATCAATATGTCTCGTGGGGATGCGTTGATCTGCTCCTACCATCTCTACCGATCTTGTGTTGTCATCAATATTTCCATGTGCCCTCAACGCCGTCGGTGGAGTAACAGCTACAACGTCTGCGCCTCTGGTCACAACATTAGGTATAGCTATGATGTCCATGCCAGTAGACGTACCTGGTTGATCTACGTGATCTGTTTGTCCTCCCGTCGCCATAAACCACCGCCAAGAGCATAAAGGATATGGTCTTTCTACTCTCGTACAAGAAAGGCTACTACAAAGTAACGCCAAAGTCTCAAAAGAATACACCCTTCCTTATTTTAATGCTCCTCAAACCGCAACTTTGAGAATAAAGCGGTAACTGTCCCACATTTATCGCGATTTTACAGCACTACTTTCCTAATCTCAAACCAACCCAGATATACGCACACACTGGCCACATATATACAATAGCATAAATGGTCTGACGTCGCCATAATGCATGGTTTATGCTCTTACTCTACATGTGTGTATGCAGTCGTAAACACTAAACAAACTTGTAAAGTCGTCTCACGTGATTTGCGCGTCAGTAGATTCCTTTTGCATGGTCTATGCACATTATTCTATCTGTTTATCCCAATATAAATGTTGACGCAAGCATAGGTGAACTGCCCCTTAAGATTTGTTGCATGGTATATGCAACTTGTATAATTGGGTTATACAGTCATAAATACTGACGCAATCACGCGGGTGTGGCCTATCCGCGTCCTGGCTGGGGCTTCCCCTACTAATCGAAGTACCCCTGGGCTTCGATTAGTAGGGGAAGCCCCAGCCAGGACGCGGATAGGCCACTGTCTGTATGATTGTGTCTGCATTTATGCTGGTATAACCGAATTATAGAATTTGCATATAGCATGCAACGAATCTGGGAAGGCAGTTCACCTATGCATGCGTTAGCATTTATAATAGGATAAATAGATTGAATAATGTGCATAAACCATGCAAAAAAAACCTGCTGACGCGCAAATCACGTGGGACGACTTTACAAGTTTGTTCAGTGTTTACGATTGCATAAGAACATGAAATGTAACAGCATAAACCATGCAATATCGCGACGTCAGACCATTTATGCTATTGTATATACATGACCAGTGTGTGCGTAGTTCTGGGTTGGTTTGAGATTAGGAAAGTAGTGCTGTAAATTCGCGATAAATGTGGGACGGTTACCGCGTAAATCGTCGATCTGTTTCGTAACGACGAATGAGGCCCAAATTACGACGCAAAAAACACGTGCTAGGGTTCTGGCTCGGGTGGATTTAAGCATAAAACGTGAACCGAAATAGCATAAATGAATATAAAATTTACGTAAATTATAGAGCTGTTTCGTAATAGCGAATGGGGCCCGACAATTACGGCGTGAAAATTGAGCACGTTCGATCGTGCACGGATTCTGGCTCGGTCAGATTTCAGCGTAAAACGTGAACCAAAACAGCGTAAATGGGTACAAATTTTAGCGTACATCATCAATCTATTTCGTAACGACGAATGGGGCCTAAATTACGGCAAGAAAATCGCACGCTTCGATCATGCTCGGGTTCTAGCTCAGGTGGATTTAAGCGTAAAACGTGATCTGAAACAATGTAAATGAATACAAATTTTAGCGTAAATCAATGATCTGTTTTGTAACGACGAATGTGGCACTTGCTTTTTAGTGGAAGCGTAAAATGCAACAAGAGGTATCATAAAATTTTGTTTGAAAATGTATAAATCACGATGGTCATAGAAGGCACTTGTTTTTGTGCACAGTATGCCATCGAGCACCTAGCGATCTCCTCCGGGAATTGCCCGGAGAGGCACGACGCTGGCCAGGTTGTTCATGGACAGGTCAAGAGCCTCCAGCTGCTCCAACTCGAGGAAGGATTCCGAGATGACACCGTTGAACCCCAAGCCCTGCAGGAACAGCCACCTAAGGCTGCTCATCTTGTCGAGCTCCCGTGGCAACTCGGAGTCGAGGAACTGGTTCCTAGACAGGTCTAGGAGGTGCAGGCTGGTGAGGTTGCCAAACAGCGCCGGGTGGAGCACACTGGAGAGCAGGTTCTCCCCGAGGTCGAGCACCTGGAGGAGGCCACCGAGCGCGGCAAGGCCGGCGGGCACCTAGCCCTCGAAGCTGTTACTGCTGAGGTCGAGCGACACGAGCTAGGTGAGCATGGCCAGCTGCTCGAGGAGCAGGCCCTAGAAGGCGCTGGCGCTGAGGTTGAGCGACGCGAGCGAGGCGCAGCACGACAGCTCCAGCGGGATGGTCTGGTTGAAGCCGTTGGACGTGAGGCTCAGTGCGACTAGGCCCCGCATGCGGCAGAGGGAGGAGGCGGCGAGCTTGCTCGAGAGGCCGAGGCCCTGGAGCGAGATGGAGACCGAGACGGTCGTGTTCGTGGGGGCGCTGGTGGCGCAGGCGACGTGCGGCCAGTTGCAGTAGGGCGTGGAGCGTGACCAGGTGGAGAGAGCGCCCGACAGGACCTGCAGGGATGCCTTGTAGTCAAGCAGCAGCTCCCACGGTGTCTCTGTTGCCGAAGATGGTCGCGCTGCGTTGGGTGGATCTGGATCTAGGCAGAGCGGTGGTTTGAGGTGCTTCGGATCGGGGAATGGGGCTCGGCAGTGGAGGCGACGGCGGTGGAGGTGAAGCATAAGGAGATGGCCGGTGGGAAGGTCCCATACCACCATGCCCGCGTCCTCGCGGGGAGGCGTCCGCGACCAAGCCCGTCCGCCACCGACGTGCCTGCTTCCCCGCACTCGCTCACGTCTCGTGCAACCGTCGCCGCTGAAACCCTAGTCCTCCCGTGCAAAGCAGTCATCGCGGTCGGTTTTATATGATAGTACAAGAGGCGGTTTTAGACAATATGACAAAATAAGCGTAAACTTATGTACAACAAAGCATAAAAGTCTATTGTCTTTATATTGAATGGATCAGACGGTGCATCTGAAACATCTTATGGGCTGGTCGGGTGAGGGCCAAGGCTTTCTCTAGTTAGAGAGAGCCCAGGGCTCCTAATACATAAACTAACACACACCAGCGGGTCGTGGAACCCAAGGTAGCGAGTACAAGTAGTATATTGTATTCGTTGCACATAACAGACATGGTACAAATTTAATAGTAAACTTACAGGTATTTTACAAATCCTATACCAAGGATCGAAACCTATTACCATCCCTAGACTAATCGACCTAGGGCGGTCTTCAGCAGCTCTCCTATTAAATCTCCTATCTCGTCTATTTTAAAATATAATCTATAAACTGTATACTTTATAGTATTCCTTCCATCCACAAATGTTGGTCGTTCTCACATTTCGAGGAGTCAAACATTTTAAACTTTGACTATATTTATATAAGAAAATATTTATATTTGTATTACATAATTAGTATCATTAGATAGACCTTTGAGTCTATTTTTATAGTAAAACTATTTCAAGATAAAATGTTGCTAATATATTCTATAGATTTAGTCAAACTTTATGAATAACATAGCGATAAACATTTGTAGACGGAGGGAGTATAAAACAATGTTTTACACACCTATTTTTACGGTCTCCTATAGACGGTCTAACTTAGTTAGGAAACCGACCTCTCTTACTCCCGGCAGATCAACACCATTATCCTTCATTCAGTTCTGCGTGTCGACAACACCATACGACGGAAATCGTTGGCTCCTTCGTTGTGTGCATGATGTGTAGAAAGTTGATTTTGCATGGAGGGTCGAAGGTATGTCATGTACAGAGGATGCAAATTGCGTCAACAAAAAAATTCAAACATAATTGTTGGAAGCTTATGCCACACGTCGACGGAGAGTGGGGGCAAGAGCGTCTATCAGTGTGGTTAAGAGTGCATGCTCGCTTGGTGACCTAGACCCCTACAAGGAGTCACTACAGTAAACAGAAAAATGTCCGACGGCCGAAGCCGTCGGACATAAGGCTAAAACCGTCGGAGATAGATAATGTCCGACGGCTTTACCTTATCTCCGACGGCTTTAAGTCGTCGGAGATAATTCGTCGGAAATAACGTTACATCCGACGGCAGCCGTCGGATATACACTATGTCCGACGGCCGCCTCTGCCCATCGGACGTAATACACAGCAACCGTTTTAACGGTCAGCCTGTGGGGCCCACAGGCTTATGTCCGACGGCCCGGCGGGCGGCCGTCGGACATAATGAAGCCTTATATCCGACGGCTACCACTAGGCCGTCGGACATAATGAAGTCTTATGTCCGACGGCTACCACTAGGCCGTCGGACATAATAAATTACAGAATTTACACAAAATTCTGTTTTTTTAAAAAATCTGACATTTACAAAACAAAAACAGATTTCATGCACATATACACATTCACATTCACAATCACAAGTATACACATTCAAATAAGTATTCACAATCACAAATATTCTCACAAATATTAACATTCACAAATTTAACATCAACATATAGGTCCGACGGTTGTTGCAAATTGACATTGTGTCTCACAAACAAGTGTTGCAAAGTGTTTCATAAATTAACATCACGACACATCAATCATATCCATAGCCACCTCCTCCGGCTGGACTCTGCGTGTTGAAAAGGTTGTTCACCCACGAATGTGTTGTGTCGTCTTGACTAGACCCATCACCAGGTGCGGCAACTGAAGCAGGTGGTGTCTGAAATCCCTATAACACAAGCACATAAAATAGTAACCACTCAGTTGTTCATTTAAACATATAAGACATCTATGATCATGTCACACACGCATATGTGTACATACCATAGGGAATTGTGACGGAGGCGGAGGCGGAGGTGGAGGCGCCAACATTGGCATTGGCAGTGCAAACTCCGGAGGCGGCATCCCATATGTCGGCATCGGGACGCCCGCTTGTTGGGCTAGTTGCTACAAATTATATACAAGTCATTGTTGAGCTAATAAGATACACATCAAGTGTTTTGCAAAATAAGCTACAAAATGTTACTTCAGCTTACCGAGAGAAGAGCTTGATTTTGGGCCTGGAGGTTTGCATAATACTCGTCCCTCTTCTTCTGGTACTCGGCTTGTTGCCTCTGGTACTCAGATTGTTGCCTCTGGTACTCCAAATGTTCCCTCAAGACTGATTGATGGTACTCTGCCTGTTGACGCAACACTGCCATCTCTATGTCGTGGGCGGATGATCGTGAACGGGACGACTGTGAAGACGACGATGTGGACTGTCGTCCACGGCGTCTTAGCTCTCTGGAATCAATCGTAGAATCAAAAATACCCAACCTACAAGAGTGAACCATGCACTTAGTATAGTAACTCATGCCTCAGTTGAATCGCAAGCATATGATGACAATTTTGTAATCCAAATTAAATAATCTCACCGTCCGTGGGCTTGTCCTCCTCCGCTAGCATATGCTGCCTGAGGGTCGATTGGCTGGCTCCTCCAATCGTACTCCTGCCCATGGCGTTGAACCATCTCCTGCCCATACGAAGCCTGGAGGCAAACAATATCAAATATAAGTGCATAACCCCTATGCCCTTGCAAACAATATCAAACACATAATAGAGTATCAAAAACTCACTAGACGGTCGGTGGCCGTCTGAGTGCATAACACATCAGGATTCTGAGGATCAGAACCCCTATGCCCTTGCATATACACCTCCACATCCGTGGGCGTACGGCCGGATTTGACTTCCTGTACATAAAAGTTACAATGACACATTTCTATGTAATTCAAAAGTTACAACAAACTGTGACTTACCATTCGCTTAGCCAAGCGCACATGACCATCACCACCGTAGTTGTGGAACGACTCGGTCCCATGGTTTCCCCTGTTCCTTTCGGAAATGGCACGAAACTCAGGGGAAGCCCACCATCTGCACAATGCCCGATAACCCTCCGATCGGGTGGCCATCCACGGCACCGACACCTACATGAAATTTTTTAAATAAAGCAAGCAAATACATGGCTTCGTGCGATTTGAGAGGCAAGAACCTGTTTACCTCTAGGTATTGCTCCTCCGTCAAGTAAATTGATGACCACTCGGCCTTGGTATTTGGCATCGGTCGATCATCAGCATTTGCTCTGTACCATGCCTTTATAGCCTGAATTCGTGCATAGTACATTGCATCTGCAACGACATCGTTCGCGTTATACTCAAACACGTAACGAGCGTTCATATCATATGATCCATCGTCCGGCAACTTGTACCGTTTCTGCAAAAAAAATTAGTGTTATCATAAAAGCAAACATGTATGGAATAACTAAAATAGTATAAATAATTCATACCCAGAATGCATCCCAAACTAGTGCCTGTGTGTTGCCAAACGTTCTACAGACACCATAGCGATAATGCTCCCAAGTGGTGGCGGGGACAGACTCGCCAGTAGACAAAGTCACAACACCAGGCCAGTGCAGACGAACAAGATTACCAAGGACCATGTTCACCTGCCTGTAGTGTCCTGTGCCTGTGAACGAGTCGTCGATCCAAGACCTGGAAATAGTATAAACAATGTGGAAATTAAAACATAACTTTCAATAACATTTAAGCAAAGACATGTCACTCACTTTCCACTAGGCTTTATCAAAACCCGAGATTCGGGTGGAAGCTCTGGAGGTGGTCCAACAAAATGCAGCTTCCTCATTCTCCTAACTCGAGAAGTTCCAGACCCAGCTGCGGAATCGCCACCAGCCCCAGAATCCCCAGCATCGTCTCCAGCATCATCTCCCACATTATCTCCACCATCATCTTCAACATCATCTCTTGCATGATCCTCTACCACTGGTTCCTCAATTTCAGCATCCTATGAAACAAATACCTTACATCATACAATATTAAGTAACTCAAATAATGTAATTTAACAACTAACTTACATCTTGTGGAGGCAAATGTTCTGCCAGCGCTCTCCGTCTGCTCATGGTAGAACCTGTGCCCTGAAAAACTGAATCCTCACCCCTCGAGCTGCTCCTCGAGCTACTCCTCGACCCAAGCAAACTACGAGCAAAAGACTTCATTTTCTTTGACATCCTATTTTAACAACAACAAGTTAGTACATAAATCGACAATAAAATATGCAACAAAATCATAAAATATGCAATAAAATAATAAAATATGCAATAAAATCATGTTCCATACTCGTCAATCGTAATCGTAATCAAAATCAGGATCTAGTTGCTTTCGTCGATTTAATGGACGCCAAGTAGCTTTCTTCTTTCTCGTCACTCGTTTTCGTTTTGGAGGAACCTCTACATAATTTTGATCACCTAATAAAGATTCTTCCAACATTTCAGTTTGTACATTAAACGTGCTTGCAAGTTCTTCGTCTTGGAAAATCTCAGCAGCCCCCACTTCGTGCTCGATTTGACTTTCAACATAACCAGCATCACCAGGAGCATATAGTCGTTCACGAGGATTAACTTTGTACACTACCCTCCAATCAACCAAACCCTTTTTCTTAGATGGATATGTCATATAATACACCTGCTCGCATTGGTGGGCAAGGATTATAGTGTCATGGCCTTTTAATCTGTCGTTGTGTTTGACTTCCACCATGCCATATTGATTTTCTCGCGTTGAGTTTGGAGAAAACCAATCACAATCAAAGAACACCACTTTGAGTTGTTTATCTCCAAAAAACTTGTACTCGATTATATCATTAATGACTCCGTAATAATTAGTCACCTTCCCTTCATCATCGACAGCTCTAGTTACAACTCCGGAATTTGTCGTGGCTGCTAGAGGATGATCATCTTTGAACCTTGTGGAACGGAATCTAAAACCATTGACATCATACCGACCATAACATCTGCCAGTTACTGCTCCTAGGGATAATTGTCGAAGGTCCGGGTGTATATTGTCATTTTTATCTACATAATCTCGAAACCAACACAAGAAATTAAGTCCCCCATCTTTTCCCTCTCGACGAATCTGGTCACGTTCACAGCCAGAGATGCAATTTTGAGAATCAAATTCCCTGTTAGTACAAGGAAACAAACATTTTAGTCTCACAACAAAAATTCTAGCGGCAATGACTAAAATAAAGTTTACACTTACAGGAGAAACTGACTCATCTCTTCCATGTTGTTATACATGTAGAGTAAAGCAGTCTTCCATTCGTCGTTGGTGAAACAGTATGTTGTGCTGGGTCCTACAGTTTTGCCCCTCCATTGAAAAATTTCAATATCACTGATAGGGGGCTCGTCGACATGATACCGCAACGTATGGGCATTGACATTGTGTTCCTCTGCAAAGTACAGGCCCGTGAACGATTCTATCTCTTTATATTTGAATTCTTCAGCGATGCACCCTTCAACTCGTCTCTTATTACCAACCATTGCACGTAGCTTCTTTAGTGTCCTTTCGATGTGATACATCCATCTATATTGCACAGGACCTCCTACCTTAGCTTCGTATGGTAGGTGAACAAGTAGATGTTGCATCGGATTGAAGAAACCTGGTGGAAATAGTTTTTCAAGTTTGCATACCAAAATCGGTATTTGTTGCTCAAGCTTCTCCATCATCTCTTTCTTTATTTCTTTGGCACAAAGATGTCTATAAAAGTAGCTTAGCTCCGCTAATGCTTTCCATACATCATTTTTTACAAAACCACGAAACATAACAGGAAGGAGTCTTTCCATTATTATGTGGTAGTCATGACTCTTCAACCCAGAAAACTTGCCCGTCTTCAAATTCACAGACCTTCTAAAGCCCGCGGCGTAACCATCTGGGAACTTTAAGTTTTTCAACCATTTCATCAATTGTTTCTTCCTTTTAGGTTTAATACTGAAAGGAGCACGTGGCTTCTTCTGATTCTCTCCTATCTCCATAGTTGGTCTTCTACAGATTAAGGCCAAGTCTTTCCTTGCCTTAGGGCTGTCTTTTGTTTTGTCAGTGATATTCATGCAAGTGCTGATAATGCTTTCACCCATATTTCGTTCCTGGTGCATGACATCAATGTTATGCATTAGAATCAAGGCTTTCATATAAGGGAGTTCCCATAGACCACATTTGTGAGTCCAATTATGCTCGGTTCCATAACCTTCAAAACGATTTCCATGTTCGTTTAGTTTCAAATCATTAAGTCTCGCGAGAATCTCTGGACCACTTAGACGCTTGGGTGGTCCCCTCGTCACAATCGTGTCCTTTTTAAAAGCGTTCCTATCGAACCTGAACGGGTGATCCTCTGGCAAAAAACATCTATGGCAATCAAAGTAACATATCTTTCCACCAAACTTTAGTCGAAAGCATGAAGTGTCTTCAACGCATATCGGACATGTCAAAATCCCATGACAACTCCATCCAGCAAAGATACCATAAGCCATAAAATCATGAATAGACCATAAAAACGCGGCTCTCAGGTTGAACTTCTGTTTCTTGTAACAATCGTACGCCTCGACTCCTTCCCACAAAATTTTCAATTCTTCAATCAGGGGCCTCATCATCACATCGATCTTTGTTCCAGGATGATCCGGACCAGGTATTACAAGACACAAGAAAATAAATTCATATTTCATGCAAAGAGCTGGTGGAAGGTTGTATGGAACAGCAAAGACGGGCCAACATGAGTACGACGTTGCAGTTAGATTGAATGGCGAGAAACCATCTGTTGCCAAACCGAAGCGAACATTCCTCACTTCATCAGCAAAGCTGGAATCAAAAGCATCTAGTGCCTTCCATGCATCTGTATCAGCTGGGTGCACCATGACATTTCGATTCTCACGTACCCCTTCTTTGTGCCACCTCATGTGTCTGGCTGTATTCTTGGAGATGAACAAACGTTTCAACCGAGGTATAAGAGGCATGTAACGAAGCTGCTTACGTGCAATCTTCGTAGTCACGGTCAAACCATCGTCGTTTTCAACCTCAACGAATCTACGCTCACCACATACAGTACACTCCTTCTCACCTGCGGTCTCCTTCCAGAAAAGCATACAATTATTTTCACAGACATCGATTTTTTCGTAGTCCATACCGAGGCCAGATAACAGCTTTTTAGACTGATACATGTCCTTTGGCATCTTGTGATTCTCCGGAAGTACATCACTGATCAAGTTCAAAAGCTCCTTGTAACAGTTGTTTGAGAATGCAAACTTAGACTTAATAGCCATAAGTCGAGTCACAAATACAAGGACGGTCACTTTTGTGTGCTCATGCAACGGCTCTTCGGCAGCTTTAAGGAGCTCGAAGAACTTCTGAACCTCAGGTGTAGCTGGATCCTCAAACTCGGTGGGTTGACCGGGGTTCTCCGAATCGACGGTTAGAAGCTTATGGCGTACATCGTCAAGCATCTCTTCCATCCTATCGTAGTCCTCCTCTTCATGTGACTGAACTTCCGATACAATACGAGTAGGTGGGTCCTCACCGTGGTGCACCCACACCTCATAGCCTGGCATATAACCGTTTTTGCAAATATGTATCGACATAGTCCTCCTGTCAAGGAAATTAATGTTCCGACACTTGCTACAAGGGCACCTAACATCGGTTCCAGTCTCTGACCGAGCAAAAGCATGGTCGAGAAAAGCATCAGTCTTGGCAACCCACTCACTTGATAGAGCACCTCTTTTCTTCCAACCTTCATACATCCATCGACGATTCTCCTCCATACTAGATACGAGATGTTAACTTAATTAGATAAGTAATGCACGGACCATCCGTTTTTACGAAGAAATCACGCCCCTACATCTGTAGGAAAGGATAGGTCCTAAACCCACCCAGGAGTGACCGACGAGCCCGTGTTTATGACAAGACATGTGGTCGTGCGAAATTTCGGCAGCATAACCCCGCTGTTCTCCAATCGCACGCCTAAAAATGGTGCAATTGGAGAACAGAGGGGTTATGCTGCCGAAACTAAGCAGGAGCACATGCCTTTGTCATAAACACGGACTCTGTCGGTCACCCCGAGGCTGTCCAATAAAGGGACAATTCCGGCCCAACATACCTCACATATGTCGCATGTAAGGTGTGTTGGACCGAAATGGGTGACGCCTAAGTTTCGTTTGTTAACACTACGATACACTATGAATAACTAGAATCATCGTTAACCATACTAGATACGAGACGTTAACTTAATTAGTTATGATTACTAATTAACCACACTAATACAATAGCCACTAATTAACCAAACTAATACAATAGCACTACAAAAAATCATTTCACGGGACCCTAAATCAAATAAAACAACCTTATTTCCGAGGGCTAATAATTACCCTCGGAAATTAAAAGTTTAAATTATATAGACACCACTACATAACATTATTACGGGTGACAAATCATATAAACTGACCTTAATTCCGAGGGCATAATAATTACCCTCGGAAATTAAAAATTTAAATTATCTAAGCAACACTAAGTAAACGAAAACAAACTTAATTAATTACATAACCAAATTTCGCCATATAATCAAATTTAGGCCCTCGGATATAATAAGATAAACATTATTTAACATACTAATGATTTAATAACAACATTGGAAACTACAAAACAATATTAATATATACAAAATAAAAATAAAAATACTTACTTAGCAGTGGGCAGGGCAGTGGGCGACGGGGCGAGAAGTGGACGACGGGGCGACAAGGGCCGCGGCTGGCGGCGGGCGGGCGGGGCGGCGGCGGCGATGGGCGGCGGCGGCGCGGCGTCCACGGCGGCGTCGGTGACGGGCAGAGAGAGAAGAGAGAAGAGAGCGAGCGTGCGTGAAAAATGAACCGCGCGCCGGGTTCTGCCGTGTTAAAAAACCTTACCTCCGACGGCTACGTACGAGGCCGTCGGAGATAAGCTTATGTCCGACGGCTGTCAGGGTAGCCGTCGGAGTTAAGGCTTACGTCCGAGAGCCCTTGGTGGCCGTCGGACATAAGCTTATGTCCGACGGCCTCGTAGGCTGCCGTCGGAGATAAAATGCCCGTCGGATTTTTGTTAGTTTACTGTAGTGAGTCTAGATGACACACGTGGCGGTCTGAGACCCGCCTGCGGGGGTCTGGACGGCATATGTACATAGGGGTGGGCATTCGGGTTACCCAAAAATTTTGGGTCGGGTATTTCAGGTATTTTAAATTTCGGGTTTTGAGAATTAATACCCGAAATTACAACGGGTTTTACAATACCCAAAAATTCGGGTACTCGGAATTTCGGGTTCGAGTTCGGGTATTCCCGAACTACCCGAACTATTGTGTTGGCTTCATAAAAACACATACACCCTATTAAAGTAGAATAAAAATATAGTTTGAATAATGATATACATGTACATATATAACACAAGTAATCAATAATCACAAGTTATGCACACTTACACATAATTATAGATGTATAAATTAATAATTAAGCATGACATGAGTACATGACACATGAAAGTTCGGGTAATTCGGGTATTTTGGGTACCAGATTGTGATACCCAAATTACCCAAAATAAATTCGGGTTTTGCAAGTTGCTACCCGAAATTCCCGAACAAAATTCGGGTTTCGGATATTTTGGGTTCGGGTTCGGATATTCCGGGTCCGGGTTACGGGTTTTTTGCCCAGCCCTATATGTAGAGGCCCGGGATCCACCTATGGAGGTTCAGAATCATAGTAGTAGTCACTGATAACAGTTCCACTGGTGGGACACGTGGCGTCACCGAACTTTTCCCCGAGCGGAGAGCGGGTCCCAATGCCTATAGTCCCGTCACATGGGTCCGGCTGCTCAGTTCCTTAGTACACGGTTATAGTTAAACACGTGGGTGTCTGCCTTAGACACAGTAGGGTTTAGGGTTTAGAGTTTAGACACAGTAGGAGAGATACCCAATTTTAGGGTACCGACAACAATAAATTCAGTTCAAATTTTATTACATATGCATGTCTATGTTTATGTACGCAATGTCTATAGTAATTTAGACTAGTGGCATATTAGCTTGTCTTTAATTCGTACCGGTTTTACTATTTCTACGTGTTTTTGTTTATATGAATTGCAGTTGCAGTCTAAACATCTTACTTTAATAGAAAGAACATGCAGTAGCTTCGTTAGTTACTGACGCCTGTAGAGTGGAGTATTCGCAGAAGAGTGCGCCCGGTGGGACAAAAGGGGCGCGATGCAGGAGAGGAGCGACGAAAAGGCAGCCTGCAGCAAGGCTGTCCGCGGCTCTCCAGTGTCTCCGACGACGGCGGCGGCGGCGGCCATCGGTTTAGACGTTCGGTGCAGCGTGGGACCCACAGTAAGCCGACGTCGGGTCATGTCGAGGTGTATGGTGTGTGTGTGTGTATTTTAGCCACAGTAGGTATCCTTATCGCCGCAACCTATTGCCTTCTCGCTACGTCTGCGTGATTGCGTCGTCCTCTGCTCTGATCCATCCATCGATCGGAGCTTCACATGCATGGAGGAAAAGGCATGCGGCCGCTGCTGTAGCAGGTGAAGGAGCCATCTGCAGGTCGGGATTTGCAGCAAGCCGCAGTCCGCTCCGCCCGCTAACCCAGGTGTCTTCTCCTAATCTCGCTTAGCGGCGGCCGTCCATGCAGATGGAGCTAGCAGCTCCGCATGTGTCAGCAGCTGGACTGTCAAGGGTTGGGCAGAAGGAAAAGCCTCTCCATAGATCAGAATACCAGATGGGCCTAGCCCAGTTCTACAGGACACCCTGCGATTTTTATTATTTTTTTGCTACAAGTACCGCCGCGTGAGAAAGAAAGCGCAAACAACCTGGGGGGGGAGGACTGACACGTTCTTCTGGCTCCTATTCCTAGCTATATATGGCCCGGGAAAATAGTGGTAAAGGGGTGGGGGGGGCACTGTGGTGGTATTCGTCTGTATAGAACAGTAGAAGTACGCCCTGGCAGCAGCGTCCGCTCAGGCTCAGCTACTGAGCGCAACAACGACGCTAGCTGTGTGTGTGTGTCTCTCTCACACACAGATACACAGACGGTCTGATGGACGTGGTGATGTTACTGTGCTGGCGGGCGGCGGCCGGCAAAACAGAGTCGGCGTACAGTAAAAGAAGCGCATTACAGTTACTATTACTGCTACGCTACGCTAATGCTGCTGCCATCCCCTGAGGCCTGAGCGCCGCGCGGCGGCAGCAGCAGCAGCAGCTACACGCCTACTACACCACAGCGTGCAGCGGCAGCAGACAACGCTGGTCGACGATCTGCGGCCCGCCGCTGCGCAGTGGTATAGTATTGGAGGCGATAAAAAAGCCCCCAGTTTTCTTGAGAGGCCGTGCAGGTGCATGCCATATTGCCAATGTTCTCAATGGCCTCTCTCCCCCTCGTCGTCTCACATGCGGCCGCCGCCGACCGCGCGCCCGCCCACGCGAAAGCCGAAAGGGGGCCAGGGCGAGCTGTCTCACGACGCCTGACGGGACGGGGGGTGGCCCTGCTCCTGCTGCGCGGCCGTTGCACCGAAACGGAGCCCCCGGCGGGGACGGATACGGGTATGCTCCGTCCGGACGGTGGGGATGGATTGATGGATCGTGCGGGCAGAGCCAAGTCCAGGCTTCATTTATGTGCACGGGGACAAAAAGGCCCTGCGCTGCACGCTGCGCCGTAGTCTGTTCATCACGTACTGGTACTAGTACTACTACTACCCTATACGTAGCGCGCACAGGCAGCCCTGCCCTGCCGCTAGCTAGGCCGGCAAGGGTGACACTACTACTCTCTCGCCTGTAGCAATACATGCATGGCTGGCTCGCAGTAAGTACCGGTGCTGCAGCAGCAGATTGGAGCAGCTCTCTACTGAGAACCAAATAACCCCTATGCTACGGTGAAGAGAAGAGAGCCGATTTGCGCTTGCTAATCACTGGCGGAGACCTGGAGTGCTATGCTATCTCAGCCAGGGTTTTGCTAGGGTAGGCGGGCAGCAGGCCCAGGCCAAGGCCAGTAGGCCACACACACCATGTGTGCGTGCTTCGAATGGATCGAAATCCAAATCCTTCTCGTCTTGCCACTGCACTGCACGCCCGGCCGGCTCTTGACCGGTGGGCAACTTGGAGAGCTCGCGGTGGAGACCCCCCTGGTTGTTCTGCCAGCTTTCGAGTTTTTGAGCTCCTGCCCTGGCTTTATATATGTTGTCAGCGGTCGCGTCTCCTGCACCAAAAGTGTCAGAGAATACTGCACAGGGCGCGGACACCCTTACCGAGTGCTTCAATTCGTTCGGCCCAGCCCAACAAACCCTGTGTGGCCAATGCAAACATGATGGAGCCACAAACAGTGAAACATGATGGAGCCACGATATATATATATATATATATATATATATATATATATATTAGTGTACGTAAGTATATACACAGGTAAGTAAGTAAGTAAGCATATCGTGAACACCCATGATAAAAAAAAGGTTGTAACAAACAGCGGCGGCACACGAATCCGTCTAGTCAGTAGTCACGTCTGCTGGTATGCCGACCGCACTGTAGGCTCCTCCTCCCTACGTGCAGCAGGATGACGCACCGGCACGGCCACGGGTTCCCACAGTGCTCACTACTGTGCCATGGTGGCTCGAGATTGATGGCAAGAATATCCTTGGATTTTTTTTCCCCTTCTATAAACAGGAGATTGCGCAGTGCTACTATGCATAGCCAGCGTGGTGGTGAGCACTGAGCAGTGGGCAGGGCACACAGCCACACACGCACACGGGGTTTGGCGGGCGGGCGGGCGGGTGCACGGCGTACCAAACAGTTGGGGATTGGACGCGACGCGACGCGACCTGCCCAACTCGGAACGCGGACCGATCCATGCTCGCGTTCGTGGCTTCCTGCCGCCTCTGCTCCCTTGCCCATGCCGCCATGCGGCTAGCACCCCGGCACCGCACAGCATGCTAGCTTAAACCCTGTTGCCGTTATCGGGCCGTGACTTCTACGGTGAAACACGGGCCATGCATAAAATATCTGCAAGAGATCCAGCCCGGTCCATCAGAAGGAAATGAGCGCGGCCGACGTAGACGCCGCCGCTTTCTTGCTGTTCCGGCCCGTTTGCAGATGCGAAAGGAGGTTCCAGTCAACCGACGGCAGGAAAGGAGCCCATCCGTGGCCCGTGGTAGAATCTATCCATACAGGTTTTAAGTCTCACATAACCTAATTAAATAAATTTCATCGTAAGAAACTTAACTAGTTAAACTACACTCATTCTACATAGGTTCTATAATGTTATGAAAAAAATTCTCCATTAACAATAATGTGAGGTCATCTATATAGGCGGATATATAAAATAGCTAACCTACTGAAGATGCTCTAACTCATGTCCACATGCTATTATTCCATGTAGATTAGTCCTCTTTCTTATGTTGCAAAAAAAATATTATCTTACTCTGCTACTCAATATCTAGACCTATCTGATGCCATTCTCGCGGTGGCTCCACCACCAGGGTCTCTCAAAATGGAGCGGACGCCCAAAGGCTCATGTGAGGAGCTCTTCTATTCATTAGAACATAGGATTTCAACTAGTACTGAGACGAATTTGATACTCAAGATATGCTAAATGTTAACATATACATATTCTTGATAGTGTTTCACATACCTATTAGCACATGAACTTTAGATTCAATGATATTTTAGTTGTTAACTATTAGTACAGTACATTTACACCTAGTCTTTCGTTACCTTCTGATCAGAGACGATCCATAAATATAAAATTTTCTTTGTTAGGGCTAGTTTGGGAACCCCGTTTTTCAAAGGATTTCTATTTTCCTTTGGAAAAATGAAGTTTCCAAACTAGCCCTTTAGCGGAAAATTATCGGTGGAAGTTTTAATAACCTTTTTTTTCCCAAAGGTGTAGTCAGAAATAATAAATTTCTTTTGTAAGGAGAGGCCAGCGATATATATTTTACAAAAAAATTATCAATTCACAAAATTTCTGTACATATTGTACTTACTAATGACATATGCCTCGTCCCGAATTTCACGACTTCAGGGTTGTTTACTTCGGCCTAGGAAGTACATGAAGCAAACAAAGCCCTGCTGCTCTGCTCCCTCCCCCACGTAGCCATGTCGTATCTGAACGAAATTTAGCCTAGTCCATGGGATGTGCCGCATACGCATTGGCGGACGCAGGACAGGAATTCATGGAGGGCAAAGAAGACCAAGGACAAGATCAAGCAAGATCATAAAAAACTAATGTTGCATAGGATTCAAGTTTTATATCAATACATGACACAAGTTCAAAGAAGAACACTATATGAATAAAAGAAGCAAACATACCTCTAAATTTTAGCTGGCCGAATTGAAGTCATGCGTACCTTATCGAATGTCGATCTCATTGAAGGGCGGGGGCAGCGTCAGGTGATGCCTCCGACTGAGAGCTAAGACTCGTTGGTTCGCTAGGCTCACTGGCCACCGGGGACAGTTCACAATGTTTCAACGTGTGAGATTAGGCCCTCCAAGCAGGCCGATCATAGTGACAACAATGAGCGGAACAAGAGCATCGTGAAGGGCGGAGGCGATGTTGCATGTTGAGAAGGGTGGCGGTGGACGGCGTCAGGAAGGGGCATCGGGGGCAGACTGACTTGGGTGGCGTCGAGAAGAATAACAGTGGGTAGATAAATATTGTAAGAGTTATTGGATCAACAACGCTTTGTATTGATTTCAAGTGTAATATTTATATACGTACAAGCAATGACTAATACAGCGTGTGGGCGTTGTGGGAGTGAGCGTGTTGAGCGAGCGGCATGATCCTCTTAGTTAGATCATGGACAACGCGAGCCCGGACGACGCGGACATGGTCATTGGGTTGTTGTAGTTGTTAATAGATGAAGAACTGGTCCGAGGAGAAGAACGGGAGTCGGGAGGACTTAACCGAACTGACGAGTAGGCCTATGACAGCACTATTTTAGCCCACTCAAATCTTGGAAGGGAAATGGGCTTAGCCATTTTCTCTAAATGATTTTGGTGCTTGATGACCATCGCAACCTTATAGACTAATTAGTTTGCCTAGTCTTTGATTTACATGTGCATAAGTCCATTCAATTTAGTTCTAAGTCAAAAACAGCTCAAAACAACCAAAAGTGGTAAAACTTGGAAAAGATGAACTATACCTAGTCCCACGCTTTGGATAAGTTGTATACACCCCTAGGAACCTATTTGATACATCTAAGGAGGTTGGTTAGCTCAGAATCGCAAAAATATAGTTTTGGAGCTAGTTTCGGCAAAAACAAGATTATGAGTTAGAGAGGATAAAAAGTCAAAGAACTATGACTTAGACTAGTTGGATTATCACAATATATGTTTGTCTAAGTCATACGAATATCCTCAAAGTCGGTCAAAAAGTTTTGGACAGAGGAAGGAAAGCTGGACTGCTGCTAGAGGCACCAGACCGGTACGGTGGCACACCGGATCGTCCGAGCAGAGGACTCAGACTCACCTGTTTCCACCTAGAGCATCGGTGGCCATCCGAACCGGTTACACAGATAGCTTATAAATCTACACAGTTGGAGCTAGGGCACCGAGCCGGTCCGATGTGGCACCGAATCGTTTGACAGCCCCCAAAGGTCGATTGACGGATTAGAACAGTCACCTCCAAATGACATTATTTAGAGTCCAATGGGCACTAGATTGCCCTTGTTCACGGTCCAGTGCACCACTGCATAGACAACTTATTGTCCATTTACTACAACGGCTTTTTGGTTGTTGGGGGACTATAAATATCCCTCAACTAGCACATTGAAGGCACAAGACTATGTCCAACCTACTACACATTAAATGCATCATCTCCAATCATCCAAAGCCAATCCTACGCCGCATTTGATCGATTTGTGTTTGAAAGACATAGCGGCATGAGCAATTGAGATTTGCGAGTTCTTATGTTCTTGATTCGAGTTTTTCATTCTCACTCCCTTCCTCATTCTCTTGATTTTAAAGCGCGACAAGAGACTCCGTTCTTCGTGTGGAGATCCTTGCGGGACTTGGCGATCATGAGATATTGAGAAACTCATCCGGTCTTCCTGACCGTGTGAGAGAGGGAAAAGGTTGAAAGAGACACGTCCTTTGTGGACTCTTCAATGGTGACGTAAACTCTTCGGAGTTGAACCTCGGGAAACAAATCACCCTTGTCTTTATGTTGACCACAATCTTTGCGATTGGTTCCCCCTCTCCCCTCTCTCTAGTTCTCTTGCTTGAGATCGTTTTGAGTTGGCTTCCAAAGTAATCGCAATTGATTGAACAACTCTAAGCAAGAAGAATCAATCTTCCGCACTCCGATTTCATTTATACTCGTTCTAACGCTATCACCACGTGAAGTTTTGTGTTCAAATTTGAAAATTTCAGGTTCCACCTATTCACACCTTCTAGACGACTTTCAAATCTTCATTTTTTCTATATCTAGTAGTAAATAAACATATGAATAAAAGGTTATACAAATTTAAGGGGGGCTCTGGTCCTCTTTGCCCCCCTCTCGGTCCACCCTTGCTCAAACGTATTGTCAAATTCTTTCTAACAGCCTAATCTAAATTCCGTCATGGGAAATGCTTTGCGTACCACCGTGGTGTCCGACTTTTGTACGACTATCTATAATTTTTATATGTCTGGGCCTACATGATTGAAATATAAGTGATTGGATTGGCTGCTTTAGAGGAGTCGGACACTAGTCGGACATGTATGGTCGTAGGTATAGCATTACTCTTCCGTTAATTAGACATTTTCGCTTGTAATACTACCGATTTAACTGTCGGAATTGAAAGGACATCCTCTGCGAAAACCACTGCTCACATGTAGGGGTGAAAATGGAAAACGGCAATTTTCAGATACCGAGAATCATTTTCGAAATTTTACCGAAATTTAGGGCTAAACGAAAACGAAAACGGTTACCGAAAATACAGAAATACAATCGGTAAAAAATCAGAAACGAGAACAGTTTGGATCCATTTCTGAAAATTACCGTTTTTATTCGGTAATTTACCGTCGATAATAAATTCGGTATTTTTCAAAAATATTAAATTTGTACTAGTATTTATAAGTTCATCTTAGCTTAGAAAAGATAAAAGTAATTTTATTATTTTCTTAAAATCAAGATCTATCTAATGGTATATAGTTTAGAATTGTAAACTTTTATAAATCTTATTTATGTTTTCATACATATTATTACTCTTGATTCATATATTCATAATTTCTACGAGAACTTAAGAAGGATCAAGAGGACACTAATTATGTTGACTATATTAAGTAAGAGTACTGAAAGGGAATTAGGCTTACACCTAGTTCCTAAATAATTTTGGTGGTTGAATTGTCCAACACAAATATTGGACTAACTAGTTTACTCTAGTACATAAGTTATACAGGTGCAAAAGGTTCACATTCAGTCAATAAAAAGACCAAGTGTTGGATTCAACAAAGGAGCAAGGGGGCAACCGAGGGCACCTCTGGCTGGAGGCACCAGACTGTCCGGTGTGCACCGGACAGTGTCCGGTGCGCCCAGAGGACTCCAACTCAAACTCTTCGCCCTCAGGAATTCTCGGAAGCCGGCGCGCTATAATTCACCGGACTGTCCGGTGTGCACCGGACATGTCCGGTGCTCCAAGGAAGCACGGTCTCTGGAACTCGCCAGCCTCGGGTTCGCGCGGCAGCCGCTCCGCTAAAATTCACCGGATTGTCCGGTGTGCACCGGACTGTCCGGTGTGCCAGCGGAGCAACGGCTATTTCGGCGCCAACGGCTACCTGCGGTGCATTTAATGCGCGCGCAGCGCGCGCAGACGTCAGGCACGCCCATACCGGTGCACCGGACATCAAACAGTACATGTCCGGTGTGCACCGGACACCCAGGAGGGCCCAGAAGTCAGAAGCTCCAACGGTCAGAATCCAACGGCAGTGATGACGTGGCAGGGGCACCGGACTGTCCGGTGTGCACCGGACTGTCCGGTGCGCCATCGAACAGAGGCCTCCAGCCAACGGTCAAGTTTGGTGGTTGGGGCTATAAATACCCCAACCACCCCACCATTCATTGCATCCAAGTTTTCCAACTTCCAACCACTTACAAGAGCTAGGCATTCAATTCTAGACACACCAAAGAGATCAAATCCTCTCCAATTCCACTCAAGCCTTTAGTGACTAGAGAGAGAGATTTGTCGTGTTCTTTTGAGCTCTTGCGCTTGGATCGCTTTCTTTCTTTCTCACTTGTTCTTGTGAACAACACTCAATTGTAACCAAGGCAAGAGGAACCAATTGTGTGGTGGCCCTTGCGGGGAAGTTTTGTTCCCGTTGATTTGAGAAGGAGAAAAGCTCACTCGGTCCGAGGGACCGTTTGAGAGAGGGAAGGGTTGAAAGAGACCCGGCCTTTGTGGCCTCCTCAACGGGGAGTAGGTTTGCGAGAACCGAACCTCGGTAAAACAAATCCGCGTGTCACACTCTTCATTTGATTGCGATTTGTTTTGCACCCTCTCTCGCGGACTCTATTTTATTTCTAACGCTAACCCGGCTTGTAGTTGTGATTATTTTTGAGATTTTCAGTTTCGCCCTATTCACCCCCCCTCTAGGCGACTATCAATTGGTATCAGAGCCCGGTGCTTCATTAGAGCCTAACCGCTCGAAGTGATGTCGGGAGATCACACCAAGAGGGAGATGGAGACCGGCGATAACAAGCCCACTACAAGCCAAGGGAGCACTTCATCGGAAGAGTCCCGCACCAAGAGAAGGGAGAAGAAGAAGAACTCCTCCAAGCGGAAGGAGAAAAGGTCTTCCTCTTCTCACCACAAGGAGAAGAAGGAAAAATCTTCTTCTCACAAGCCGCATCGGAGTGGGGACAAGCACAAGAGGATGAGGAAGGTGGTCTACTACGAGACCGACACTTCATCGACATCCACCTCCGGCTCCGACGCGGCATCCGTCACTTCTAAACGCCAAGAGTGTAAGAAGTATAGTAAGATTCCCCTACGCTACCCTCGTATTCCTAAAAATACACCTTTACTTTCCGTCCCATTAGGCAAACCACCAACTTTTAATGGTGAAGATTATGCTATGTGGAGTAATTTAATGCGATTTCATCTAACCTCTCTCCACAAAAGTATATGGGATGTTGTTGAGTATGGTGTACAGGTACCATCTATAGGGGATGAGGACTACGACACGGACGAAGTGGCCCAAATCGAGCACTTCAACTCCCAAGCCGCAACCATTCTCCTTGCCTCACTAAGCAAGGAGGAATACAACAAAGTGCAAGGGTTGAAGAACGCAAAGGAGATTTGGGACCTACTCAAGACGGCGCACGAGGGTGATGAACTCACCAAGATCACCAAGCGGGAAACGATCGAGGGGGAGCTCGGTCGCTTCCGTCTTCGCCAAGGGGAGGAGCCTCAAGATATGTACAACCGGCTCAAGACCTTGGTGAACCAAGTGCGCAACCTCGGGAGCGCAAAATGGGATGACCACGAAGTGGTTAAGGTTATTCTAAGAGCCCTTATTTTCCTTAACCCCACTCAAGTACAATTAATTCGTGGTAATCCTAGATATCCACTAATGACCCCCGAGGAAGTCATCGGGAATTTTGTTAGTTTTGAATGCATGATTAAGGGCTCAAAGAAGATCAACGAGCTTGATGAACCCTCCACATCCGAGGCGCAACCGGTGGCCTTCAAGGCAACTGAGGAGAAGAAGGAGGAGTCTACACCAAGTAGACAACCAATTGACGCCTCCAAGCTCGACAACGAGGAGATGGCCCTAATCATCAAGAGCTTTCGGCAAATCCTCAAGCAACGGAAGGGGAAGGATTACAAATCCCGTTCCAAGAAGGTTTGCTACAAGTGTGGTAAGCCCGGTCATTTTATTGCAAAATGTCCTATGTCTAGTGACAGTGACAGGGGCGACGACAAGAAGGGAAAGAGGAGAGAAAAGAAGAAGTACTACAAGAAGAAGGGCGGCGATGCCCATGTTTGTCGGGAGTGGGACTCCGACGAAAGCTCAAGCGACTCCTCCGACGACGAGGACGCCGCCAACATCGCCGTCACCAAGGGCCTCCTCTTCCCCAACGTCGGCCACAAGTGTCTCATGGCCAAGGACGGCAAAAAGAAGGTTAAATCAAGGTCCTCCACTAAATATGAAACATCTAGTGATGAGGATAATGATAAAAATGAGGAGGATAATTTGCGTATTCTTTTTGCCAACCTTAACATGGAACAAAAGGAAAAATTAAATGAGCTAATTAGTGTCATCCATGAAAAGGATGATCTCTTGGACTCCCAAGAGGACTTCCTAATCAAGGAAAACAAGAAACATGTTAAGGTTAAAAATGCGTATGCTCTAGAAGTAGAAAAATGTAACAAATTATCTAGTGAGCTAAGCATATGCCATGACACTATTGCCAACCTTAGAAATGAAAATGTTAAATTAATTGCTAAGGTTGATTCTCATGTTTGCATTGATCCTAGAAATGATAATGTTGATTTGCTTGCTAGGATTGATGAGTTGAATGTTTCCATTGCTAGCCTTAGAAATGAGAATGAGAAACTAATTGCTAAGGCTAAAGATTTTGATGATTGCAATGCTACTATTTCCGACCTTAGAACCAAAAATGATATGTTGCATGCTAAGGTTGTTGAACTTAAATCTTGCAAACCCTCTACATCTAATGTTGAGCATATTTCCATTTGTACTAGATGTAGAGATATTAATGTTGATGCTATTCATGATCACCTAGCCTTAATTAAAAAACAAAATGATCACATAGCACAACTTAATGCTAAGA
This sequence comes from Zea luxurians, assembly GCA_029449295.1. Classification (NCBI taxonomy): domain Eukaryota; kingdom Viridiplantae; phylum Streptophyta; class Magnoliopsida; order Poales; family Poaceae; genus Zea; species Zea luxurians. Next base: position 106,135,545 of record JAOPSE010000003.1, on the reverse strand, counting down.
TTAGAGAGCATGACTTAGAAAATGAAAAATTTAAACTTGCTAGAAGCATGCTCTATAATGGGAGACGCCCTGGCATTAAGGACGGCATTGGCTTCCAAAAGGGAGACAATGTCAAAATTAATGCCCCTCCAAAGAACTTATCTAACTTTGTTAAGGGCAAGGCTCCCATGCCTCAGGATAACGAGGGTTACATTTTGTACCCTGCCGGCTATCCTGAGAGCAAGATTAGGAAAATTCATTGTAGGAAGTCTCACTCTGGCCCTAATCATGCTTTCATGTATAAGGGTGAGACATCTAGGTCTAGGCAACCAACACGTGCCAAGTTGCCTAGAAAGAAAACTCCTAATGCATCAAATGATCATAGCATTTCATTTAAAACTTTTGATGCATCTTATGTTTTAACTAACAAATTCGGCAAGGTAGTTGCCAAGATTGTTGGGGGCAAACACAAGGGCTCCAAGACTTGTGTTTGGGTACCCAAAGTTCTCGTTTCTAATGCCAAAGGACCCAAAACCGTTTGGGTACCTAAAACAAAGAACTAAACTTGTTTTGTAGGTTTATGCATCCGGGGGCTCAAGTTGGATACTCGACAGCGGGTGCACAAACCATATGACAGGGGAGAAAAAGATGTTCTCCTCATATGAGAAAAACCAAGATCCCCAACGAACTATCACATTCGGGGATGGAAATCAAGGTTTGGTCAAAGGATTGGGTAAAATTGCTATATCACCTGACCATACTATTTCCAATGTTTTTCTTGTAGATTCTTTAGATTACAATTTGCTTTCCGTATCCCAATTATGTCAAATGGGCTACAACTGTCTTTTTACTGATACAGGTGTTACTGTCTTTAGAAGAAGTAATGATTCAGTGTTAGAGGGTCAGCTATACTTGGTAGATTTTGATAGAGCTGAACTCGACACTTGCTTAGTTGCTAAGACTAACTTGGGTTGGCTCTGGCACCGCCGACTAGCCCATGTTGGAATGAAGAATCTTCACAAGCTTCTAAAGGGAGAACACATTTTAGGACTAACCAATGTTCATTTTGAGAAAGACAGGATTTGTAGCGCATGCCAAGCCGGGAAGCAAGTTGGCACTCATCATCCACACAAAAACATCATGACTACTGTCGGCGTTCCGAGACCGGGGGGTCCCCGAGCCGACGAGTGAGAGTACCGCGTGCCCCAGCCCAGATGGGTCGAGCGCGTGGGTGAGCGCGAAGGGGGGAACAGAGAGAGAGGTCGGTGGCCGGAGCCGGGTCGTGAGGGAGTCGGTGAATTCCCGCGGCCTTCGTGTTCGTCCCGCGCCCAGGTCGGGTGCGCTTGCAGTAGGGGGTTACAAGCGTCCGCGCGAGGTGAGGGGAGCGGGCGGCCCTGAGAGAGCGCCTGCCCCTGCCCTTCGTCCCCGCGAGGCCAACCTTCTCTAAGAAGGCCCTGGTCCTTCCTTTTATAGTCGTAAGGAGAGGATCCAGGTGTACAAGATGGGGGTGTAGCAAGGTGCTACGTGTCTAGCGAGGGAGAGCTAGCGCCCTATGTACATGCCCAGGTGGCAGCCGGAGAGATCTTGGCACCCTGTTGGTGTGGCGTCGTGGCTGTTGGAGGAGTAACGGAGCCGGACGGGGGGGACAGCTGTCGAAGTGGCTGGGCCCTTGCTGACGTTCTCCTGCTTTCGTAAGGGAGCCGAGAGCCGCCGTCGTCATGATCTAGCGGGGCGCCATCATTGCCTATCTGGCGTAGCCGGCCAGATGGGACGCCGGTCTTGTTCTCTGCGACCCAAGTCGGCTCAGGGCAGGGTGATGATGACGCTTCCTGTTGACGTGGCGGTCTCGTGTCCTAGGTCGGGCGTCGTGGAGGCTCCTCCGAAGCCGAGGTCGAGTCCGTCCTGCAAGACAGAGGCAGAGTCCGAGCCCTGGGTCGGGCGAGGCGGAGATCGTTCGGCAGAGGCCGAGGCGGAGTCCGAGCCCTGGGTCGGGCGAGGCGGAGTTCGTCGTCTTCCGAGGCCTTAGCCCGAGTCCGAGCCCTTGGTCGGGCGGAGCGGAGTTCGCCGTCTTCCGAGGCCTTAGCCCGAGTCCGAGCCCTGGGTCGGGCGGAGCGGAGTTCGCCGTCTTCCGGGGCCTTAGCCCGAGTCCGAGCCCTGGGTCGGGCGGAGCGGAGTTCGCCGTCTTCCGGGGCCTTAGCCCGAGTCCGAGCCCTGGGTCGGGCGGAGCCTCCTATGGCACCTCTGGCGAAGTCTGGTCGCCCGTTGGTCTTACCTTTTGCGTTAAACGCCCCGGTGACTCGGTCGGTTGGCGCGGTGATTTAGTCAGGGTTTCTTCTTATCGAAGGCGGGGCCTAGGGCGAGCCGGAGATGCGTCTGCCGTGAGAGAGGAGGCCTCAGGTGAGACGGAGTCATCTTAGGGTCGGCTGCCCTCGCCCGAGGCTAGGCTCAGGCGTGGCGTGGTCAAGTCACTCGTATGGACTGATCCCTGACTTAATCAAACCCATCAGGCCTCTGCAGCTTTATGCTGATGGGGGTTACCAGCTGAGAATTAGGCGTCTTGAGGGTACCCCTAATTATGGTCCCCGACAGTAGCCCCCGAGCCTCGAAGAGAGTGTTAACACTCGCTTGGAGGCTTGCGTCGCACTTTTTTGCAAGGGGACCAGCCTTTCTCGGTGGTACTTTGTTCCGGTGGGTGCGCGCGAGCGCACCCGCCGGGTGTAGCCCCCGAGACCTCGGAGGAGTGGTTTCACTCCTTCGAGGTCTTAATGCCTTGCGTAATGCCTCGGCTGGTCTGGCGGTTCCCTCATGCGAGCAGGGCGTAACCCAGGTGCACTGTCGGGGCCCAAGTTCTCGGGCTGGTATGTTGACGCTGTCAACGGTTCGGCCGGAGCCGGGTTTGCGAGAGCAGCCCCCGAGCCTTCGCACGGAGCGAGAGGACGATCAGGGACAGACTCGACTTTTTATATACGCCCCTACGTCGCCTTTCCGCAAGGAGGAGGGGGGAGTGCGCCATGTTACCCTCGATGGGCACCGAACATGGTGTCTCCGGTGAGCTGCGATCGGGTAATCCGAGTGGACGTCCGTGCCCCGTTCGTTGGGGGTCGGCTAGGGGCCCGGAGGCACGCCCAAAAGTACCTGCGGGTGATCTGCCGGACCCGGTCCCCTAGCGACGGGGTCCGAGGGCTCGTTGCCTCCCTCCGATGGGATTCCGTTACAGAGTCGTTCCCGCTGGTCTCGGAAATGTCCTAGGGTACCTCGGGAGCGCAGCCCGAGCCTTGGTTATGTATCGAACGTACCCCTGGTCATCCCTCGCTCGGCGTCTGAGGCGACTGTGAACCCTTCGACAGGCCAGCCTTCGAACCCCTGATCAGTAGGGGGCACGGAGCCCTAGTAGCCTGAGGCGGTCATGGAACCTTTCGGGAGGCCGACCTTCGAACCCCTGACCAGTAGTGGGTGTCGGGCCCACGCGATCTGAGGCGGCTGTTGAACCCCTCGGGGGGCCAGCCTTCGAACCCCTGATCAGTAGGGAGGCTCGGAGCCTAGTTCCTTCACGGGGAAGGATCCCTTTGGGGTTATCCCCCTTCTCGGTCCCTGTTGCAAGAGATAGAGAAAGAAGGAAAAGGGAAAAAGGATTCGAAATTGAACGTCGTGGCGTACCTCTTTTGGCGTGGTCGTTTTGGCGAAGGCGAAACGTCACCAGCCGCTCCCGCCCGTAGCGCTGTCCGTCGAGCCGCGGGGTTAATGCGCCGGGGTGAGTAGTTGGCGAGGTTGCCGTTGCGCGTGCGCGAGCCGTTCGAGGTACGGGTCACGGGCGCGTCGTCTTCACGCCGTGAGAGGGGGTTCTCTTGCTGCCTCCGGATGGGACATGAGCTTGGCAGATGGTGTGACCGCCGCTCTCGCGCGCCTGCCACCGTCATTACTGCCGGCCCATTTTTGACCGCTTTTGACCGCTGCGCCAGGCTGGCGCTGCCGGGTCGCGGGCTGGGTTGCCTCGAATCGCGGTATCGGTTCCGCAATCGAGGAGGTGCGGTGGTGGAGCGAGTGGCATAGCGGCTCGCATGCAGCGCCCGGCGCGCCAGTTGCACGACGCGTGGGCTTGAGCCGTCGCGCTGGCCTGTCAGGAGTCGGAGAAGCGCGTCCACTTGGCGCAGTTGCATGCCGCCTGCATGGCCGCTTGCCCCCTTTGCCCGCTGGTCTGGGCAAAAGTGGAGGGTTACTTGTAACCGCTGGGTGGTTGCGTGCGTCGTGCGCGGCGGTTCGGCTTCCTCTGCTCGGAGCCGGTCTGCAGGACAGGCGGGCCCCAGCCCCCGCGCCGCAGGGAAGGGCTTTGGAGGCGTGTTGGAGAAGACTCAGCCCGTGACGGTTGAGGGCGCAAGCAGGGGGAGTTGCCTTTAAAAGGAGGGCGACCCCCTTCGTAAGGCGACCATGTCTTCTTCTTCCCCTATGCATTGTGTCTCTCCGTCTTCCAGGCCCCCGGATGGGGGAAACCGCCGTCCTTTCGCCCCATCGTTGGAGGAACGCAACTCCGTGGGAGTTGGTACCTTTCAGCCATCGTTCGGCTTCAAGGATTTTCATCATGCAGCCCGGCTGCACCCCTCCACCGGCGGTCACCCAGGGTGGCGACCTCCGGCTTGATGGTGGGGGAAAGCGAGCCAGGCTGCGGCATCCGCCCCTTCCTCAGCCTCAAGGATTTTCATCACCAGGGCTGAGGAGGGGCGTGTGCCGGGTCGGGGTTGGCCACTGCGCGGGTGGTGATCCGCTCCTTCCCTCAGTGATCGAGGGGAAGGGCGGGAGTCGTCCGTGGCGCCAACAGCTGCAGCGTGCCCGGCTCTCTGAGCCGAGCAATCTCGGAGCCGCCCCCGGTGTCGCCTCCCGCCACGGCAGCTGGAAGAGGTTCTTCCGCCGGCGCGACGGCCGAGGGTGGCCACGGACCGACCTCTGACTCTACGGCCTTCTGCCCGTCCTTGCCTCTCGAGTTTGGGCAAGGGCGGGGGCCTCCCAGCAGCAGCATTCGCCCTGAGGCCATCACTGCTGCTGTCGGGCCCCCCAGGACAGACGTCTTCATCGTCGCCGCTGCCGGGGCGGGCGGCGACGTGCCGTTCGTCGGCCTTCTGCTGCCCCGCAGGCCCTCCCCCATCGAGTGGGGTTGTTCGTACCTGCGGGGGGGGAACCGGAGTTCCGTTTGTAAATGGCACTTCGAGTGCCAGGTTTTTTGTTCATTTCGGCTTTCGGGGCCTGAACATGTATGTAATTACGGCGGGGAGCCGTGTTTTTTCCTCATTTCCGAGCACTAAGGCTCGTCTGCTGATTGTCTGAACCGCTTCACTAAGCATGAGTCGCCCCGTGTCAAGGTGACGAGTGAGGTATCCGTATCCCGGAGGCGTAGGAGTCCCTCGGCTCGGTCGGCCCTGTTGTCCGAGGCTCCTCTAGCTTAGTTAAAGAGACCCCTCGGCCGCTCTTCGACGAGCCGAGGCCAGAGGTAGCGATATCAGCACAAGCAGAGGCGGAGTTGGCTCGGAAATGAAACCTGGCCGGCCGGAGCCTAGCCGGGTTGTCCGTTGGCAGGATTGCCGTCGGAGTTGCTCAGCCGAGGCTTCGGATCGAGCTGGCGCCCTCGGAAGGCGGTCGGCCGAGGCCCCGGAGGTGGCCGGCCGAGCTGTCCGCTCGGGCCGGGTTCTCGGAGAAGTCCCTGGCAGAGATTGCTCGGGCGTGGTGATGACGTCGTCCTTCGGAGCGGAGGCCCTCGGACCGCGTCGCCGTCCGAGGCTAGGTCGGGCCTTGCCGAAGGTGCTGTTGATGCCGAGGGTGTCATCGCCCTCTTCCAGCGTCAAGATCCGAGCCTGCAGGGTCAAATCGTCTTGTAGCGTGGGCCTTGCGCGGCCGTCGAGGCCAGAACACACACCCTTGCTGCGTTATAAAGCTGCGTCTCTTTTCCTCTTGTTTCAAGTATCTGGACTTTTCGTCGGTAGCAGGGATGTTAGTGCGAGCAAGAGTTGCTTCTCGCGGGAGGTGATGAGTGAGGTATCCGTATCCCGGAGGCGTGGGAGTCCCTCGGCTCGGTCGGCCTCGCCGCTTACGCGTACTTTTACCCGCCCATGAAGCCCTGTCACCGACTTGGTCGAGAAGGCTCGAAGAATCGCTTCGACAGAAGAGCTCCCGTACGTAAAGACTCGTTCGATCCGCGGATTCGCCTTATCCGAGCGCGAGTTACTTATCGTAGAAGGTGATGAGTGAGGTATCCGTATCCCGGAGGCGTAGGAGTCCCTCGGCTCGGTCAGCCTTGACTGCTTACGTGTACCCCGTCGTTTCCAGGACCCGCTTTTCGAAGTAGTCAAAAAGCACGAAAGATGTTCTGGTAAAAGAGATTTTTTTGTTCGAGGAAAGTTTTGACGCAGAGGGGGTTTCCCCCCTTTTAGCCCCCGAGGGAGGGTCGGGCTTTGCCGAGGCGAGGCCGACCCTTTCTTGTTGACTAAACTTTGCGTGGGTGCGGGGTATATGAACAACTTGGAAACATCTTAAGGGTAGAAGCGACGTAGCTGTTGGATGTTCCAAGCGTTGTCGTAGACCTCGCCTTGACTGTTGGCCAGCTTGTACGTTCCGGGCTTCAGAACTTTGGCGATGATGAACGGCCCCTCCCAGGGGGGCGTGAGCTTGTGCCTCCCTCGGGCGTCTTGCCGCAGCCGAAGCACCAGATCGCCCACCTGGAGATCTCGGGGTCGGACCCCTCGGGCGTGGTAGCGTCGCAGGGACTGCTGATACCGCGCCGAGTGTAGTAAGGCCCTGTCCCGAGCCTCGTCCAGCTGGTCCAGCGAGTCTTCTCGGCTAGCTTGGTTGCTTTCTTCGTTGTAGGCCCTCGTCCTCGGGGAGCCGTATTCCAGGTCCGTGGGCAGGATGGCCTCGGCCCCGTAGACCAGGAAGAACGGCGTGAAACCCGTGGCCCGGCTTGGCGTCGTCCTCAGGCTCCAGACCACCGAGGGGAGTTCCTTCATCCATCGCTTGCCGAACTTGTTGAGATCATTGTAAATTCGAGGCTTGAGCCCCTGTAGAATCATGCCATTGGCGCGTTCTACCTGCCCATTCGACATGGGGTGAGCTACGGCGGCCCAGTCTACCCGGATGTTGTGATCATCGCAAAAATCCAAGAATTTTCTGCCGGTGAACTGGGTGCCGTTGTCGGTGATGATGGAGTTCGGAACCCCGAAGCGATGGATGATGTTGGAGAAGAACGCCACCGCCTGCTCGGACCTGATGCTGTTCAGGGGCCGGACCTCGATCCACTTGGAGAATTTGTCGATGGCGACCAGCAGGTGCGTGTAGCCCCCGGGTGCCTTCTGCAGAGGGCCGACGAGGTCCAGACCCCACACAGCGAAGGGCCAGGTGATGGGTATCGTCTGCAGAGCCTGAGCGGGCAGGTGGGTCTGCTTCGCATAGAATTGGCACCCTTCGCAGGCGCGGACAATTCTAGTGGCGTCAGCCACCGCCGTTGGCCAGTAGAAGCCTTGGCGGAAAGCGTTCCCAACGAGGGTTCGAGGTGCTGCATGATGACCGCAAGCCCCGAGTGTATTTCCCGCAGGAGTTCCTGACCTTCGGCGATGGAGATACATCGCTGGAGGATGCCCGAGGGGCTTCGGTGGTAGAGTTCCTTCTCATCGCCCAGCAAGACGAACGATTTGGCGCGTCGCGCTACCCGCCGAGCCTCGGCTCGGTCGAGGGGCAGTTCTCCTTGGCGGAGATATTGCAGGTACGGGGTTTGCCAATCTTGATCTGGCACGACCCCGTTCTGCTCCTCCTCGATGCGCAGCGCTTCGCCCTCGGGCTCCGAGGGTTCCTCGGGTTGAGCCGAGGATGGCTCGGGCTGGGCCGAGGTCACCTCGGACGAGGCCGAGGGTGCCTCGGGCTCGGGCGCGTCGCCTATCTTGACGGAGGGTTGGTGCAGATCCCGGGAGAAGACGTCCGGGGGAACCGTCGTTCGCCCCGAGGCTATCTTCGCCAGCTCGTCCGCAGTCTCGTTGTAGCGCCGGGCGATGTGGTTAAGCTCGAGCCCGTAGAACTTGTCTTCCAGGCGTCGAACCTCTTCACAGTAGGCCTCCATTTTCGGGTCGCGGCAGAGGGAGTTCTTCATGACTTGGTCGATAACGAGCTGCGAGTCGCCACGCGCATCGAGGCGTCGGACCCCTAGCTCGATGGCGATTCGCAATCCGTTGATCAGAGCCTCGTACTCAGCCACGTTGTTGGATGCCGGGAAATGGAGGCGGAGCACGTAGCGCAGGTGTTTTCCGAGGGGCGAGACGAAAAGCAGGCCCGCGCCAGCTCCCGTCTTCATCAGCGACCCATCGAAAAACATGGTCCAGAGCTCTGGTTGGATCGGAGCCGTTGGCAACTGGGTATCGACCCATTCGGCTACGAAATCCGCCAGTACCTGGGACTTGATGGCCTTCCGAGGGGCAAACGAGATTGCCTCGCCCATGATTTCCACCGCCCACTTCGCGATCCGTCCTGAGGCTTCTCGGCACTGGATGATCTCCCCCAGAGGGAAGGATGATACCACAGTCACCGGATGGGACTCGAAGTAATGTCGCAGCTTTCGCCTCGTCAGGATCGCTGCGTATAGCAGCTTCTGGACTTGTGGGTAGCGGATCTTGGTCTCGGACAGCACTTCGCTGACGAAGTAAGCTGGCCTCTGAATGGGCAAAGCATGCCCCTCTTCCTACCTTTCGACTACGATCGCGGCGCTGACCACCTGAGTGGTTGCGGCGACGTAGACCAGGAGGGTTTCTCCATCAGCTGGGGGTACCAAGATGGGCGCCTGGGTGAGGAGCGCCTTCAGGTTCCCGAGGGCTTCCTCGGCTTCGGGAGTCCAAGTGAAGCACTCGGCCTTCCTTAAGAGGCGGTACAGGGGCAGGCCTCTTTCGCCGAGGCGCGAGATGAAACGGCTCAAGGCCGCGAGGCATCCCATGACCCTCTGTACGCCTTTTAAGTCCTTGATGGGCCCCATGTTTGTGATCGCTGCGATCTTCTCCGGGTTGGCTTCGATGCCCCGTTCGGAGACGATGAATCCCAAGAGCATGCCTCGGGGCACCCCGAAGACGCACTTCTCGGGATTGAGCTTGACGCCCTTCGCCTTGAGACACCGGAATGTCAGTTCGAGGTCGGAGAGAAGGTCGGAGGCTTTCCTCGTCTTGACTACGATGTCATCAACGTAGGCCTCGACTGTGCGACCAATGTGTTCGCCGAACACATGGTTCATGCACCGCTGGTACGTTGCACCCGCGTTCCTCAAACCGAACGACATTGTGACATAACAGTACATGCCGAAGGGCGTGATGAAAGAAGTCGCGAGCTGGTCGGACTCTTTCATCTTGATTTGATGATACCCTGAGTAGGCATCGAGGAAAGACAGGGTTTCGCACCCTGCAGTGGAGTCCACAATTTGGTCGATGCGAGGTAGAGGGTAGGGGACCTTCGGACATGCTTTGTTGAGACCAGTGTAGTCTACACACATCCGCCACTTCCCCCCTTTTTCCTCACAAGTACAGGGTTGGCAAGCCATTCGGGATGGAATACCTCTTTAATGAACCCTGCTGCCATCAGCTTGTGGACCTCCTCGCCTATCACCCTGCGCCTTTCCTCGTCGAATCGGCGCAGAGGCTGTCTGACCGGCCGGGCTCCGGCCCGGATATCCAGCGAGTGCTCGGCGACATCCCTCGGTATGCCGGGCATGTCCGAGGGACTCCACGCAAAAACGTCGGCGTTTGCGCGGAGAAAGTCGACGAGCACTGCTTCCTATTTGGGGTCGAGCCCGGAACCGATCCGGATCTGCTTGGAGGTGTCGCCACTGGGGTTGAGAGGGACGGCCTTAACCGTCTCCGCTGGCTCGAAGTTGCCGGCATGTCGCTTCGCGTCCGGCACCTCTCGGGAGAGGCTTTCCAGGTTGGCAATGAGGGCCTCGGACTCGGCGAGGGCCTCGGCGTACTCCACGCACTCCACATCGCATTCGAATGCGTGTTTGTACGTGGGGCCGACGGTGATGACCCCGTTGGGGCCCGGAATCTTGAGCTTCAGGTAAGTGTAGTTGGGGATGGCCATGAACTTCGCGTAGCATGGCCTTCCCAACACTGCGTGGTAGGTTCCTCGGAACCCGACCACCTCGAACGTCAAAGTCTCCCTTCGGAAGTTGGAGGGTGTTCCGAAGCAGACAGGGAGGTCGAGCTGTCCGAGGGGCTGGACGCGCTTCCCGGGGATGATCCCGTGGAAGGGCGCAACGCCTGCTCGGACGGATGACAGGTCGACGCGCAGGAGCCTGAGGGTCTCAGCGTAGATGATGTTGAGGCAGCTGCCTCCATCCATCAGCACCTTGGTGAGCCTGACGTCGCCGATGACGGGGTCGACGACGAGCGGGTACTTCCCCGGGCTCGGCACGTGGTCGGGGTGGTCATCCCGGTCGAAGGTGATGGGCTTGTCGGACCAGTCTAGGTAGACTGGCGCCGCCACCTTCACCAAGCAGACCTCCCGATGCTCCTGCTTACGATGCCGAGCCGAGGCGTTTGCCGCATGCCCTCCGTAGATCATGAAGCAGTCGCGGACCTCTGGGAACTCTCCTGCTTGGCGATCCTCCCTTTTGTCGTCGTTGCGGGCCTTGCCACCCTCCGTGGGTGGCCCGGCCCTGTGGAAGTGGCGCCGAAGCATGACGCACTCTTTGAGGGTATGCTTGACGGGCCCCTGATGGTAGGGGCACGTCTCCTTGAGTGCCTTGTCGAAGAGGTTAGCACCTCCGGGGGGCTTCCGAGGGTTCTTGTGCTCGGCGGCGGCGACAAGGTCTGCATCGGGAACGTCGCGCTTCGCTTGCGACTTCCTCCTGCCTTTCTTCTTGGCGCCGCGCGGAGTAGACGCCTCGAGAGCATCTTCCGACGGGCGGCCCTGGGGCTGCTTGTCCTTTCGGAAAATGGCCTCTACCGCCTCCTGGCCGGAGGCGAACTTGGTGGCGATGTCCATCAGCTCGCTCGCCCTGGTGGGGGTCTTGCGACCCAACTTGCTCACCAGGTCGCGGCAGGTGGTGCCGGCGAGGAACGCGCCGATGACATCGGAGTCGGTGATGTTGGGCAGCTCGGTGCGCTGCTTCGAGAACCGCCGGATGTAGTCCCGAAGAGACTCTCCCGGCAGTTGCCGACAGCTTCGGAGGTCCCAGGAATTCCCGGGGCGCACGTACGTGCCCTGGAAGTTTCCGGCGAAAGCCTGGACCAGATCCTCCCAGTTGGAAATCTGCCCCGGAGGCAGGTGCTCCAACCAGGCACGAGCGGTGTCGGAGAGAAACAGGGGGAGGTTTCGGATGATGAGGTTGTCATCGTCCGTCCCACCCAGTTGACAGGCCAGGCGGTAGTCCGCAAGCCACAATTCCGGTCTCGTCTCCCCCGAGTACTTCGTGATAGTAGTCGGGGGTCGGAATCGGGGCGGAAACGGCGCCCGCCGAATGGCTCGGCTAAAGACCTGCGGACCGGGTGGTTCGGGCGAGGGACTCCGATCCTCCCCGCTGTCGTAGCGTCCCCCACGCCTGGGGTGATAGCCTCGGCGCACCCTTTCGTCGAGGCGTGCCCGACGGTCGCGATGAGGGTGCTCGTCGCCGAGGTGGCCCGGGGCCGCAGGCGCAGTGTTGCGCGTGCGCCCGGTGAAGACCGAGGCTTCCCGCGTGAGTCGGGAAGTCGCGGCACGAGGTTCCGAGGGGTACCCCTGCCTTCGGGAGGCAGAGCTCTCGGCCCGCCGGGCCGCAGCGCCTTCCAGGAGATGCTTGTGTTCTCCCTGGATTCGCCGACCCTCGGTGGTTGATGACTCCGGCATCGCGCGGAGGAGCATCGCTGCAGCGGCCAGGTCCTGACCGGTTCCGCCGGATGCGGGTGGCGGTCTGTCCCTGGCATCGTTGGCGATGCGGTGCTGGAGACCTTGGGGCAGGTGATGTATTCCTCCGGCCGGGGGTTGGCTCGCCCATACCTGCCCGATGTTCTGACGGATTGCCTCGAGCGCTCCTGCTCCCTCATCGAGCCCAGCCTGCGCCCCGCGGACTTGCTCGAGCTGTGGGTCGTGACCCCCCGTCGGAACGGGGACCACAGCTAGCTCCCGCGGGATGTCGGCGCGAGGCGCTGGCCTAGGGGGATCACCATCCTCCGGCATGCCGAGACAGCCGCCTCCGGAGGGATCCCCTAGCTCGATGTGGAAACATTCGCGACTCGGGCCGCAGTCCTTGTCGCCAAGGCTGCGGCTGCCGTCGGAACAGTCGGAGAGGCAGTAGTCACATGCGGTCATGAAGTCCCGCATGGCACTAGGGTTGCCAGATCCGGAAAAATCCCAGCAGATGCTGGGGTCGTCATCTTCCTCGGACCCAGAGGGTCCGTAGGTCGAGACACCCGTCAATCGGTCCCAAGGCGACCGCACACGAAACCCCAGAGAGGTTGCACTCACCTCAATGTGAGTGCCCGCCAAAGCGAGATCGCCAGGCGGGCTGAGGCCGAGTCGAAATGACGAAAGATGGGGAGCAGTCGGTACCTTTTTGTCGACGAGGAGCGACGAAGTCACGTCGGGGGCCGACCGCGCCGTCGTCTCGGGTACGAGGGCGACGTCCTGCAGGCCCTCCGCGAGCGTGCTGGCGTCGTCCACCTGCTCGGAGTCGACGCGTTGCGGGGGGATGGCGCTCGCCTTTGCCTCGAACGCGAGGGCGACGCTTGGCGTGTCCTCCGTTGAGGCGCCGGGGATGTCGATTTGCTCGACAGCCGTCAGAGCGCGATCTCCCGCTCGGCCCTGGTTGCCCCGCCTCCTCCTCCTCCGATGGCGAGGGAGAGGATGGGGCGAGCTCGAAAGTTGTCCTTCCCCCACGCGGGAAAGACGTCGTCGATTCCGCCGCCGGCGGGCGGGCTGTCCGCCACCATTGTCGATATCGCGCGGCGGTGGAAGGAGTATCATGTCGTAGCTGCTGTCGAGAGACATGAACTCGAGGCTCCCGAAACGGAGCACCGTCCCGGGTTGAAGAGGTCGTTGGGGACTGCCCATCTGGAGCTTGACGGGAAACTGCTCGTCAACACGCAGCAGGCCCCTACCTGGTGCGCCAACTGTCGGCGTTCCGAGACCGGGGGGTCCCCGAGCCGACGAGTGAGAGTGCCGCGTGCCCCAGCCCAGATGGGTCGAGCGCGTGGGCGAGCGCGAAGGCGGGAACAGAGAGAGAGGTCGGTGGCCGGAGCCGGGTCGTGAGGGAGTCGGTGAATTCCCGCGGCCTTCGTGTTCGTCCCGCGCCCAGGTCGGGTGCGCTTGCAGTAGGGGGTTACAAGCGTCCGCGCGAGGTGAGGGGAGCGGGCGGCCCCGAGAGAGCGCCTGCCCCTGCCCTTCGTCCCCGCGAGGCCAACCTTCTCTAAGAAGGCCCTGGTCCTTCCTTTTATAGTCGTAAGGAGAGGATCCAGGTGTACAAGATGGGGGTGTAGCAAGGTGCTACGTGTCTAGCGAGGGAGAGCTAGCGCCCTATGTACATGCCCAGGTGGCAGCCGGAGAGATCTTGGCACCCTGTTGGTGTGGCGTCGTGGCTGTTGGAGGAGTAACGGAGCCGGACGGGGGGGACAGCTGTCGAAGTGGCTGGGCCCTTGCTGACGTTCTCCTGCTTTCGTAAGGGAGCCGAGAGCCGCCGTCGTCATGATCTAGCGGGGCGCCATCATTGCCTATCTGGCGTAGCCGGCCAGATGGGACGCCGGTCTTGTTCTCTGCGACCCAAGTCGGCTCAGGGCAGGGTGATGATGACGCTTCCTGTTGACGTGGCGGTCTCGTGTCCTAGGTCGGGCGTCGTGGAGGCTCCTCCGAAGCCGAGGTCGAGTCCGTCCTGCAAGACAGAGGCAGAGTCCGAGCCCTGGGTCGGGCGAGGCGGAGATCGTTCGGCAGAGGCCGAGGCGGAGTCCGAGCCCTGGGTCGGGCGAGGCGGAGTTCGTCGTCTTCCGAGGCCTTAGCCCGAGTCCGAGCCCTTGGTCGGGCGGAGCGGAGTTCGCCGTCTTCCGAGGCCTTAGCCCGAGTCCGAGCCCTGGGTCGGGCGGAGCGGAGTTCGCCGTCTTCCGGGGCCTTAGCCCGAGTCCGAGCCCTGGGTCGGGCGGAGCGGAGTTCGCCGTCTTCCGGGGCCTTAGCCCGAGTCCGAGCCCTGGGTCGGGCGGAGCGGAGTTCGCCGTCTTCCGGGGCCTTAGCCCGAGTCCGAGCCCTGGGTCGGGCGGAGCCTCCTATGGCACCTCTGGCGAAGTCTGGTCGCCCGTTGGTCTTACCTTTTGCATTAAACGCCCCGGTGACTCGGTCGGTTGGCGCGGTGATTTAGTCAGGGTTTCTTCTTATCGAAGGCGGGGCCTAGGGCGAGCCGGAGATGCGTCTGCCGTGAGAGAGGAGGCCTCAGGCGAGACGGAGTCATCTTAGGGTCGGCTGCCCTCGCCCGAGGCTAGGCTCGGGCGTGGCGTGGTCAAGTCACTCGTATGGACTGATCCCTGACTTAATCAAACCCATCAGGCCTCTGCAGCTTTATGCTGATGGGGGTTACCAGCTGAGAATTAGGCGTCTTGAGGGTACCCCTAATTATGGTCCCCGACAACTACCGACAGGCCACTGGAGCTCCTACACATGGATTTATTCGGCCCGATCGCTTACATAAGCATCGGCGGTAGTAAGTATTGTCTTGTAATTGTGGATGATTATTCTCGCTTCACTTGGGTGTTCTTTTTACAGGACAAATCTTATACCCAAGAGACCTTAAAGGGATTCTTGAGACGGGCTCAAAATGAGTTCGGCTTAAGGATCAAGAAAATTAGAAGCGACAATGGAACGGAGTTCAAGAACTCTCAAATCGAAGGCTTCCTTGAGGAGGAGGGCATCAAGCATGAGTTCTCTTCTCCCTACACTCCACAACAAAATGGTGTAGTGGAGAGGAAGAATCGAACTCTATTGGACATGGCAAGAACCATGCTTGATGAGTACAAGACACCGGATCGGTTTTGGGCCGAGGCAGTCAACACTGCCTGCTACGCCATCAACCGATTATATCTTCACCGAATCCTCAAGAAGACATCTTATGAACTCCTAACCGGTAAAAAGCCCAATATTTCATATTTTAGAGTTTTTGGTAGCAAATGTTTTATTCTTGTCAAAAGAGGTAGAAAATCTAAATTTGCTCCTAAAACTGTAGAAGGCTTTTTACTAGGATATGACTCAAACACAAGGGCATATAGAGTCTTTAACAAGTCCTCAGGACTTGTTGAAGTTTCTTGTGACGTTGTGTTTGATGAGACTAACGGCTCTCAAGTAGAGCAAGTTGATCTTGATGATATAGGTGAAGAACAGGCTCCATGCATAGCGCTAAGGAACATGTCCATTGGGGATGTGTGTCCTAAGGAATCCGAAGAGCCTCCACATGCACAAGATCAACCATCCTCCTCCAAGCAAGCATCTCCACCGACTCAAATTGAGGATGAGGCTCAAGATGTTGAACAAGAAGATGAAGAAGACGAGCCACCTCAAAATGACGGCAACGATCAAGGGGGAGATTCAAATGATGAAGACAAGGAGGATGAACAACCAAGGCCGCCACACCCAAGAGTCCACCAAGCAATACAACGAGATCACCCCGTCGACACCATCCTCGGCGATATTCATAAGGGGGTAACTACTCGATCTCGTGTTGCTCATTTTTGTGAACATTACTCTTTTGTTTCCTCTATTGAGCCACACAGGGTAGAGGAGGCTCTTCAAGATTCGGATTGGGTGATGGCGATGCAAGAGGAGCTCAACAATTTCACAAGAAATGAGGTATGGCATTTGGTTCCACGTCCTAACCAAAATGTTGTAGGGACCAAGTGGGTCTTCCGCAACAAGCAAGATGAGCATGGTGTGGTGACAAGGAACAAAGCTCGACTCGTGGCCAAGGGGTATTCACAAGTCGAAGGTTTGGATTTTGGTGAAACCTATGCACCCGTAGCTAGGCTTGAATCAATTCGTATATTATTAGCCTATGCTACTTACCATGGCTTCAAGCTCTACCAAATGGACGTGAAGAGTGCTTTCCTCAATGGACCAATCAAGGAGGAGGTCTATGTTGAGCAACCTCCCGGCTTTGAAGACAGTGAGTACCCTAACCATGTCTATAGGCTCTCTAAGGCGCTTTATGGGCTCAAGCAAGCCCCAAGAGCATGGTATGAATGCCTTAGAGATTTCCTTATTGCAAATGGCTTCAAAGTCGGCAAAGCCGATCCTACTCTATTCACTAAGACTCTTGCAAATGATTTGTTTGTATGCCAAATTTATGTTGATGATATCATATTTGGGTCTACTAACAAATCTACATGTGAAGAATTTAGTAGGATCATGACACAAAAATTCGAGATGTCGATGATGGGGGAGTTGAAGTATTTTCTAGGATTCCAAGTCAAGCAACTCCAAGAAGGCACCTTCATTAGCCAAACGAAGTATACTCAAGACATTCTAAGCAAGTTTGGAATGAAGGATGCCAAGCCCATCAAGACACCCATGGGAACTAATGGGCATCTCGACCTCGACACGGGAGGTAAGTCCGTGGATCAAAAGGTATACCGGTCGATGATTGGTTCATTACTTTACTTATGTGCATCTCGACCGGACATTATGCTTTCCGTTTGCATGTGTGCAAGATTCCAAGCCGACCCTAAGGAATCACACCTTACGGCCGTGAAACGAATCTTGAGATATTTGGCTTATACTCCTAAGTTTGGGCTTTGGTACCCTCGGGGATCCACTTTTGATTTGATTGGGTATTCGGATGCCGATTGGGCGGGGTGTAGGATTAATAGAAAGAGCACATCGGGGACTTGCCAGTTCTTGGGAAGATCCTTGGTGTCATGGGCTTCAAAGAAGCAAAATTCGGTCGCTCTTTCTACCGCCGAAGCCGAGTACATTGCCGCAGGCCATTGTTGCGCGCAATTGCTTTGGATGAGGCAAACCCTGCGGGACTACGGTTACAAATTAACCAAAGTCCCCTTGCTATGTGATAATGAGAGTGCAATCAAAATGGCCGACAATCCCGTCGAGCATAGTCGCACTAAACACATAGCCATTCGGTATCATTTTCTTCGGGATCACCAACAAAAGGGGGATATCGAGATTTCATACATTAACACTAAAGATCAATTAGCCGGTATCTTTACCAAACCTCTTGATGAACAATCTTTTACCAGACTTAGGCATGAGCTCAATATTCTTGATTCTAGGAATTTCTTTTGCTAGTCTTGCACACATAGCTCATAAATATACCTTTGATCATGTCTCTTTCATATATGCTATGACTAATGTGCTTTCAAGTGTATTTCAAACCAAGTCATAGGTATATTGAAAGGGAATTGGAGTTCTCGGCGAAGACAAAGGCTTCCACTCCACTCGACTACTCATCCTTCGCCGTCTCTCCAAGCATCTCTCCAACTTTGGTATAATCTTCACTCATTCATTTCATGACCAAAGGGGGAGAAAGTACTTCATTGGGCTCTAATGATTCCGTTTTTGGCGATTCATGCCAAAGGGGGAGAAAATATGAGCCCAAAGCAAAAGGACCGCACCACCATGATTTTAAATTGGTAAATTTCAAAATTGGTATCTCTTTGTGTTCTAAAGGGGGAGCAACTAGTATTTTCAAAATTGATGTCTTAAAAACCTCTTGAACACTAAGAGGAGACCTTATTTGAGGGGGAGTTTTGTTTAGTCAAAGGAAAAGCATTTGAACAAAGGAAGAAAATTTCAAAACTTGAAAATGCTTTGCAAAATCTTATTCATTTACCTTTGACTATCTTGCAAAATGACTTTGAAAAGAATTTACAAAAGAGTTTGCAAAAACAAAACTTATGGTGCAAATGTGGTCCAATATGTCAAAAACAAAGAAAACAATCCATGCGCATCATATAAGTATATATTGGCTCAATTCCAAGCAATCTTTGCACTTACATTATGTAAACTAGTTTAATTATGCACTTCTATATTTGCTTTGGTTTGTGTTGGCATCAATCACCAAAAAGGGGGAGATTGAAAGGGAATTAGGCTTACACCTAGTTCCTAAATAATTTTGGTGGTTGAATTGTCCAACACAAATATTGGACTAACTAGTTTACTCTAGTACATAAGTTATACAGGTGCAAAAGGTTCACTTTCAGTCAATAAAAAGACCAAGTGTTGGATTCAACAAAGGAGCAAGGGGGCAACCGAGGGCACCTCTGGCTGGAGGCACCAGACTGTCCGGTGTGCACCGGACAGTGTCCGGTGCGCCCAGAGGACTCCAACTCAAACTCTTCGCCCTCGGGAATTCTCGGAAGCCGGCGCGCTATAATTCACCGGACTGTCCGGTGTGCACCGGACATGTCTGGTGCTCCAAGGAAGCACGGTCTCCGGAACTCGCCAGCCTCGGGTTCGCGCGGCAGCCGCTCCGCTAAAATTCACCGGACTGTCCGGTGTGCACCGGACTGTCCGGTGTGCCAGCGGAGCAACGGCTATTTCGGCGCCAACGGCTACCTGCGGTGCATTTAATGCGCGCGCAGCGCGCGCAGACGTCAGGCACGCCCATACCGGTGCACCGGACATCAAACAGTACATGTCCGGTGTGCACCGGACACCCAGGAGGGCCTAGAAGTCAGAAGCTCCAACGGTCAGAATCCAACGGCAGTGATGACGTGGCAGGGGCACCGGACTGTCCGGTGTGCACCGGACTGTCCGGTGCGCCATCGAACAGAGGCCTCCAGCCAACGGTCAAGTTTGGTGGTTGGGGCTATAAATACCCCAACCACCCCACCATTCATTGCATCCAAGTTTTCCAACTTCCAACCACTTACAAGAGCTAGGCATTCAATTCTAGACACACCAAAGAGATCAAATCCTCTCCAATTCCACTCAAGCCTTTAGTGACTAGAGAGAGAGATTTGCCGTGTTCTTTTGAGCTCTTGCGCTTGGATCGCTTTCTTTCTTTCTCACTTGTTCTTGTGAACAACACTCAATTGTAACCAAGGCAAGAGGCACCAATTGTGTGGTGGCCCTTGCGGGGAAGTTTTGTTCCCGTTGATTTGAGAAGGAGAAAAGCTCACTCGGTCCGAGGGACCGTTTGAGAGAGGGAAGGGTTGAAAGAGACCCGGCCTTTGTGGCCTCCTCAACGGGGAGTAGGTTTGCGAGAACCGAACCTCGGTAAAACAAATCCGCGTGTCACACTCTTCATTTGATTGCGATTTGTTTTGCACCCTCTCTCGCGGACTCTATTTTATTTCTAACGCTAACCCGGCTTGTAGTTGTGATTATTTTTGAGATTTTCAGTTTCGCCCTATTCACCCCCCTCTAGGCGACTATCAAGTACCATTAGAATATAAGTGTCATGTCATTATACACATCTTGATTCTGATTTATTTAAATACATAATAATAATTTTAATATTGTATTGCAATGTCTTATATTTATTGTGGCCTCGTACCATATACGTTATTACTAATTTTATGTGAATGTATGACTTACGTGAATTTTTGAAGTTAATTAAGGGTATATGTTACGGTTTTTACCGATCGTATTTTAGATTTCTACTGTAACCGATATAATTTTCGTACCGAACTTTTGTTTTCGTTGTTTTCAAATTACCAATGTCGTTTTCGTTTTCGAAGTTACTGCTTTTTATCTTATTTCCAAGGAAAATATGAAAATAAAAATAGTTTTAGTGTTTATCTATCGTCAGGGACCGTTTTCGCCCACTCACACGCTAGTGATCGCTAGTGATGGCAGAACACATGCAGTCATGCACATCCAAGCATGCAAATGCAATGCAACAACTGCTAGCTTACGCATAGCTCCATTCAATATACCATATCCCGGTGCATATGCGACACCGTATTACGTTACATTACAAGCACAACTTTGATATCACACTCCTAGTCTTTAATTGTTGCGCACACGCGCTGCTATATTTTATTCTAGTATGTGTATATCGTCTCTGATCGAGACCGGCACAATCAAACCTACAAACACAATCGAAAATAGTACAAGCAAACAGCAGCAGCAGGATGTCATCCTGACAACGTACTCCTACTTACGTGCCAGTAGTACGAGTTCGACGCCGAGATGGATCAGCCTGTCACTGGGAAGAGGCGTCCCTGGTGATGAGCGCGCGGCGGGGCTTGCGCGACGGGTTGGGCGAGGTCTTGATGGGAAAGGACGCCTCCATGGCGATGCCGCAGAGGCCGCCGTTGCCGGTGCCGCGCTGCATCCGGATGTAGCCGCCCTCTCCCCAGGAAGGGCCCCACGAGTTCTTGACGATCCAGTAGGGCGTGCCGTCGTCGCTGACGCCGTAGCCGACCGCCGCCACGCCGTGGTCCAGGTCCGTGCCGCAGTCGCCCGTGAACACGCCCTCCGAGTAGAACTGGAGCGCCTGGCCCCCCGCGTCGATGGCCACGGACACCGGCTGGTGCGCCACCGCCTTGGCCAGCGCGTCCTCGCTGCCGGCCGGCACAGCCTGGTGGCCGTCGATCGCCACGACCCGCCCGCGCCGGGCCCGCGCGCCGTCGCAGGTGCCGTTGGAGGCGTGGTACGGGTACGCGGACTCGGTGGTGATGCCGCCGTGGGACTTGATGAACTCGAAGGCGTTCTCCATGAGCCCGCCCTCGCACCCGTTCTCGTCCGTGTCGCAGTCGATCAGCTCCTGCTCCGACAGCGACACCAGGTTCCCCGTCCGGATGGCGTTGATGCCCTCCACGGCCACCACCGTGGAGAAGGCCCAGCAGCTGCCGCAGCGGCCCTGGTTCTTGACGGCCGTCACCGCGCCCTTCTGCCGCCAGTCCACGGACCGCGGCAGGTCGGTGGCGTCGTCGTACATGAACCCCGGCACGGCCGGCGCCGCGGGAGGCTCCCGGCGGAGGTCGTTGATGCGGGAGTCGGCGAACGCGGAACGGAATTCCTCACGGCCCATGTCGCCGAAGCGGTTGAGGCGGAGGCGGTAGGGTCGGTCGCCGCGCTTGTTGTGCGCGTGGATGAAGCGCGCGTTCTCCTTGAAGGTCCCGAACCGGCGGCCCTTCTCGCCGTGGTGCCGGTGCACCCGGTGGTGCGTCTGCCACCGCTCGTACAGGTCCCACAGCGCCTCGTCCGATGCCAGGTCCTGCTCGTCGAACTCGATGGCGCGGCACAGCTCCACCGCCGACACGACCACCAGGGCCACAAGGAGAAGCGTCTTAGCGACCTGCGCCATCCTGCAAGTGCTTGCAACCTACCAGCACCGTCGTGTGCAGTGGCCGGCTGTGCTAGCGACCGGGGAGCTCGATCGCTCGGCTGCCGGAGTGTGAGCTGATGGGTTTGCGTCTTTGGGACGACAAGGGAGGAGCTAGCCGTATTTATAGCGCGGAGCGGGCGAGAGGCTCCTTGCCGTCTTTGCCTTTGCGGCGGCAACGATTTGATTTGAATTTATGGCGGTAACAGAAAGCGGAAGGGAGATGGTGTCAGATTCAGCTCGGGAGTTGAGGTTGAGGCCGGCCGATAGCGGCTGCGTCGGCTGGGCTCTCTTGGGCTGCCCACCAGGACCGGAGCGTCGAAGATTCATCCGCGTCTCCTTCCAATTCTATGTATGGATCGTTTGCGTCCGGTGCCTTCGTGGTGGGAGTGGGAGTGGCCGGCCCAGCCGTATTGGTATGTGTGCAGCAGTTTTATGGATGCTACTACTGCTCGGTAACCTGGGTGTGATGGCCGTCGAGGATATCACTGACGATAGGCGGCGTTAATGGCGATGGTCGCTGAGGCCGAGGAGGTATGAGTCGGCAAGTTCGTCGAGAGATTTTTTTTTTTTGTACTCTTCATACAGAAACAGATATTTCAATAAAAAAATCTTCGACGGTGTTGAGCACCAAATTGAGCCGTGCGGACGGTCCGGCCCTGAGGCCGGACGGTCCGCGGTCCGGACAGTCCGCGCCTGTGGGCCGGACGGTCCGCGCATGCGCAGAACAGTTTAGGGTTCCGAGTTTTGTGCTACGGTTATTAGCTATATTCGCGGGATTAGCTCGGAATCAGTTGTGTAAAGGGTCCAGCCCCCCTCCTCTATAAATAGAGAAGTCTACGACCGATTTGTAATGATCATCAATCGAATCAATACAACTTCTATTTCGCATTTTATCTTAGGAGTAGTTCTAGTCTAGTTTAGGTTTAGTCTTCCAATCCCCCAAATTCTCCGCCTCTCCTCGACTCTACGTCGATTAGAGGAGTCTAGGTCGGCCGGCCCGAGCCTAGACACAACCTAGGATCTCTACTCCCCGACGGGGTCCCTCCCGGGAGCGAGATTCAGGCGCCGTCGGCGATCTTCCGTCGTCCCTGCGTACGCGCGGACCGTCCGGCCCCAGGGCGCGGACCGTCCGGCCGTCAGGCAGGAGCCCTAGCCGCGCACCAGGCCGCGGACCGTCCGGCCCCAGGCCGCGGACAGTCCGCCCTTGCGCAGAGAGCACCACCGCGCCTCGCACCAGGCCGCGGACCGTCCGGCCCCTGCGCGCGGACCGTCCGCCCCTGTGCAGAAGGCACCGCCACGGTTCTTGTTGAGTGTTTGGCGCTCCGAAAAGGCGTCAACATACTTTTTGGCGACTCCGCTGGGGAAAACACATCTAAGCTCATCAGATCGGCCCTCAATGGCCGGTTCAAAGGATAGCTCTGATATTTCTCTAAGCAACATCATAGAGCCGACTTGGGAAACCTTGCCGGCTGACGAACAGCTCCAGTTTGAGGAGCACAAGGAGCGGATGATCCAGGAGGCGAAAGCAAAGTTCTTGGCCAACTTCAAAGTGGACAGGAACAACAAGGTCGTCCGACATCGGGCGACGGATCCGGCTTCGCTCCAACCCACGCCGGATATCCCCAATGTAAGTAATACCAACGATCTGCAATCTCTTCGAAATTATGTAGAAGATCAGCGTGAACAAATGCAGAACATCATAGGGGGTATGCAAAGCGATCTTAAGAGACTAGTACGTGCATTCGATAAATCTAGTACCGCAAATTTTCCTTCGCACGAGGTTGAGTTAGGAGATAACGCGCGTAACACATCGGCTACAGGTTGTCACGATCAGTCACAACCCCTTTATGGGATGCCGATGGACACGTACCCTAAGCAACCGCAAATCGGCAGCAAACCAGCCGATCTGCACATGCCCGGACCGTCCGCACGTGAGCGCGGACCGTCCGGGCCAACAGCAGTTGGGCCTATTTTTAATGAGTTACCTAGATATGCGCCCGAACCACCACATATGACACAGAACCCAAACTACCCAGCCGGACGGTCCGCATACAATGACGGACGGTCCGCATATGACCACGGACGGTCCGGGTACGTATCCGGACAGTCCGCGCATAAGTCTTTTGAGGAGGATTATTACATGAATCCTCGCCCGTCCCAGCAACACTTCCCATCATACTATGCAATGCACCAGCCCACTAATTCAGGATCCAAAGCCCAGGAAAGCTTTCCGGCCCCACCTGGAAGGCCGGAAAGAAACGATCAAACGTATGAGCCATATAGAGCAAATGGAAATGCACCACGTAACTCAAACCAATGGGGGGAAAGACAGCATGCTAATATCCAGCCAACCCCACCTATGTTTGACCAGAGAGCCGGTGGTCTCGCACCGGCTGCCATTGATATAGTAAGGGAAGAAATAGCCGGGGCGTTCCGAGATAAGCTCGGAGTAAGCATGGTCCCTAGGGGGCAATCATATCG
The DNA here is from genome assembly GCA_029449295.1 of Zea luxurians. Taxonomy (NCBI): domain Eukaryota; kingdom Viridiplantae; phylum Streptophyta; class Magnoliopsida; order Poales; family Poaceae; genus Zea; species Zea luxurians. The sequence continues at coordinate 106,111,841 of JAOPSE010000003.1, read as the reverse complement.
GAAACCTTATGACAGCCGATTTGATCACCACCCATACCCACAGGGAACCAGGATACCCGAATTCACAAAATTTTCGGGTGATCAAGGAAAGAACACACGTGAACACATAGGCCAATTTTTAGCACAATTAGGAGAATTGGCCGACACAGAGGCATTTCGCGTACGTTTGTTTTCATTATCCTTAACAGGAACTGCGTTTGCATGGTACGCCACTTTACCTCCTAATTCCATTTCATCATGGGGGGATTTAGAACAAAAATTTCATGATCATTTTTTCTCCGGTGACTATGAATTGGATTTGGTAGATTTAGCGTCGTTGCGACAGACAAAAGATGAATCGGTTAATGATTACATTCGGAGATTCCGCGATACAAGAAACCGATGCTTTCAAATTCATTTAGCAGAAAAACAGCTAGTAGGATTAGCCTTTAACGGTCTGCGATATTATTTAAAAGAAAGATTAGAAGGCATCCAATTCTTTACACTAGCACAATTACACCAGAGAGCTTCGGCTTGTGAAAGCCGAAGCAAAGAAACTACTAAAACAATTCGTCACAACATACGTGTAGTGGAATGCGACCAAAGTAGCTCAGAAGACGAATCAGCAGAGGTGTATGCTGCTGAAATGGTTTGGCCAAAGCAGGCCAAATCTTCGGCTTGTGCCTCCTTACAGCCGGTTCAAAAGAAACGGCAAGAGGAGGTTAAGTTTACATTTAATGTTGGTAAATGTGATAAAATATTTGACGAACTACTCAAAAATGGCAATATTAAAATAAATCACACTGTTCCATCCGCCGACGAGCTAAAACGTCGTGCATACTGCAAGTGGCATAACTCATTTTCTCATGCCACTAATGATTGTAATGTATTCCGACGACAGATTCAATCGGCCATTAATGAGGGACGATTGAAATTTCAGGAAATGCAGGTGGATACAGAGCCATTTCCAATGAACGTGATCGACTTCGAGGGCAAGAAAGTCCTGGTTCGGCCAAACACGGCCGATAAAGGCAAAGGCAAAGAGGCAATCATCGGCAATTCTAAAAAGGCCGATGAGGATCATAAAGTTTCTTGCAGGAAAGTGGTAGCCGAGAAGACTCCCGATGGAGGGGAGACCTTAAAGGTGACCATTACAACCTCCAGTACTGGGGGGCAAGCGCAGACAGGGAGACAGATACAGGAATCCGTGCTGCGTATCCCGGACGGTCCGGCACGTAGGCGCGGACGGTCCGGGACCCCACCGGACAGTCCGGAGAGCTCAGGCGGACGGTCCGGCCATGCTCAGGACTCGCAGCGACCACGTACCTTCAAACCACGACGACCAGAGATAGGTACGTGGAAAACAAATACATTTAAAGCAGCTGGTCGGCTGATCAAGCCTGGCCCGACTTTCGATCAATTGTTGTCTAAATATGTGAAAAAGAAGGCTGGCCCCAGTGACCGGCCACCGAAGCGGCCCCGCTCACCCATTCATGAGCAACGTCAGGTCAGGCCGATTGGACCACATCGCCAATCGGAAGAAATGAAAGGTCCTATTGTACAATTGAGACCTGACATGCCGACATGGACCCTTCCACCTCCTTATCCATCCATGCCATATCCATACACATACTTACCTCCACCATATGTCCCAAATCAAATGTGGGGCATGCCACCATATCCATTTGGGATGCCACAGTACCCCGCCTGGGGGGCACCCCAAACATCCGTTTTTGATAGGTTGGCACCGCCAGTGCAAGACCGATTGAGCACCGCTGAATCCGGTCACCAGGCACAGGCCCAACAAGGTTGCCGGACTACTCGGCCTCATAGGCCGACCAATCCGGCAGGGGGGCATATGCCTGTGGCAATTCAAAGAACAACAAAAAAGGACATCATCAAAATAGGCACTGCGGATGTTGTCATACAGGGAGACAATAAAGGGCCGATGATTTTCGGCGAATCGGCCAACACAACCGAAAAGGATACGGCTACCATCAAAACAGCCGATCCAAAATACTCCATGCCTCGATGGTGCCCAGCGGGATTGACACGATCCCAAAAGAGAAAATTACAGCGCCTAAGAGCAAAGGAGAGCCAGGAGAAGGAGGCGGAAAAGACATTTAATGACACACATCCACTATACCCGCCACCACAAAAGAAATGGAGACCAAAGGTCGTTGAGGAAAAACAAACGGCCACAGAAATAGAAAGTCAACCTGCACCAGGCGCAGACCGTCCGGCCCCCGCGTGCGGACCGTCCGCCGTTCACCAGGAAGGCTCTGGACAACCTGCACCAGGCGCGGACCGTCCGGCCCCCGCGTGCGGACCGTCCGCCGTTCATCAGGAAGCCTCCAACAACACGACAACATCCATGGAAGAGGACGACCTGCTAGGAGAAGACCTGGTCGACTACGAGGCTTCTCCAGAACGCCCAGGTATGGATGTAAATATTATTACATTTTCTTCCGATTGCACTATCATTAGCGACGATGAACCCGTTGCTGCCCAGTTTGATTTTGGTCCTAAAGAAGCCGCCTTTACTAAACCAAAGGAATCGGTAAATCATTTAAAGCCGCTCTTCGTGCGCGGTCACATTGATGGAATACCGATTGCTAAGATGTTGGTGGATGGAGGGGCGGCTGTAAATCTAATGCCTTATTCATTATACAGAAAATTAGGTAAACAAGATGACGAACTTGTCAAAACCAACATGACCCTCAGCGGTGTTGGGGATAGTTCGATTAAAGCGAGGGGAGTCACGTCCGTTGAATTAACCATCGGGACTAAGACCCTTGCTGCTGCATTCTTCGTCGCTGATGTAGAAGGAAATTACAGTTTAATTCTAGGCAGAGATTGGATTCATGCCAATCAATGTATACCTTCTACATTACATCAAATGTTAATACAATGGATAGGCGATGATATAGAACAAGTACATGCTGATGTATCGGCCTGCATCGCTGTGGCTGATGCTCCTGTACTCTGGACTTATGAGACTGCTACATGTCTCACAGGAGTAGATTTTTCTGATTATCAGTTCATAAGTATAGATAAGAAAGGCTTCATTCCTGTAATGCTAGAGCCGATGGAGAATCGGCTGAATCCTAAATAGAGTTTAAACGATGAATACACACAAAGTTCATGAGTCTTTGATCACGGACAATTCGGCCCTCAAAGCCGGATGGTCTGGTTTATCACAGAACAGTTCGGACTTTAAGACCGAACATCTACCACAACGAAAAGATAGTGTTACGGATGATCCGGTCCCCGAGACCGGAAAGTCCGCCATCACACAAAGATCATCTGATTCCTCTGTGGGGGACATGATAGAGGAATTCAGAGATCTTGATAAACTAGGACAGGGGTTTACATCGGCTGATCCTTTGGAGGAGATTGACATAGGAAATGGTAAAACTCCAAGGCCGACTTTTGTAAACAAGACCCTGGAGACCGATTCTAGAAATGAGATGATCGGTCTATTGAAGGAATACTCAGATTGTTTTGCTTGGAATTACATTGAAATGCCTGGACTAAGCCGAGAGATTGTCGAACATCGGCTGCCCATTAAGTCTGGTTTCAGACCTTTCAAGCAGAAAGCTAGAACATTTCGTCCAGATCTTCTCCCACGAATCAAGGACGAAATCCACCGGCTGCTAGAAGCTAATTTTATTAGACCTTGCAGATACGCAGAGTGGGTCTCCAATATTGTGCCGGTGGAGAAGAAGGAGTCAGGTAAACTTAGAGTATGCATTGATTTTCGTAATTTAAATAAAGCAACTCCTAAAGATGAATACCCCATGCCCATAGCCGACACATTAATCAATAATGCATCAGGAAATAGAATTATTAGCTTCCTTGATGGTAATGCCGGATATAATCAGATTTTCATGGCCGAAGAAGATGCGTCTAAAACGGCCTTTATATGTCCAGGCTTCATTGGTTTATTTGAATGGGTTGTCATGACATTCGGTCTTAAAAATGCTGGTGCTACTTATCAGAGGGCTATGAATCTGATCTTCCATGAGTTGTTAGGAAACACTGTGGAAGTCTACATTGATGATATTGTAGTCAAATCGGCTGAGTTTAGTTCTCATATAGCTGATTTGCGCAAAGCCTTTGATAAAATGCGGCGGTACGGTTTGAAAATGAACCCACGTAAGTGTGCTTTTGGAGTGTCGGCTGGTAAGTTTTTAGGATTTGTCATCCATAAACATGGTATAGAAATAGATCCTGACCGAATCAAGTCTATTCGGAATGTGGGGCCTCCGACTTGTAAGGTCGAAGTGCAGAGGTTTCTCGGCAAGGTGAATTATTTACGAAGGTTTATTTCTAATCTAGCCGGGAAGATTGATGCCTTCACCCCTATCCTTCGGCTTAAGAATGATGCTGAATTCACTTGGGGGGCAGAGCAGCAGGAAGCATTTGATCTCATTAAAAAATACTTGTCTTCGGCTCCCGTGTTAAAAGCACCACAAGTAGGAGCACCATTCAGATTATACATTGCAGCTGAAGACAAGGTTATTGGGGCTGTTCTGACACAAGAAACTGAGGGGAAGGAGCATGTGGTGACATATCTAAGCCGAAGATTGGTGGATGCTAAAACAAGGTACACTTTTATTGAAAAGTTATGTTTATGCTTGTTTTATGCATGCACCAAATGTAGATGTTATTTACTGTCTAGTCGTTGCACTGTTTCTGGTCAAGCCGATGTAATCAAATACATGTTGCATAACCCAATTATGAGTGGTAGAATTGGTAAGTGGGCTTATGCACTCATAGAATATGACTTGGCTTATGAACCATTGAAATCTATGAAAGGCCAAGTCGTAGCGGATTTTATTGTGGAACATCGGGTTAATGATATTTATGAACTAGACATGTCATACCTCACTATTACTCCTTGGACTTTATATTTTGATGGATCGGTTTGCAATGAAGGGCAAGGAATTGGCATTGTGCTTGTTTCACCAAGAAATGTCTCCTTTGACTTCTCTAGCCGATTGAAAACTTATTGCACTAATAATCAAGCCGAATATGAGGCCCTCCTATTCGGCTTAGAACTTTTAAATGGTATGGGAGTAAAACATGTGAAGGTATTTGGTGATTCTCAGCTGGTTGTCCAACAAGTGTTAGAAGAATATCAATGTTTTGATAGTACTCTAAATAGTTACCTTGAGAAATGTTGGAGCATAATCCATTCTTTTGACGAATTCAGTATTCGACATATCTCTAGAGTTGAGAATCATAGAGCTAACGATTTGGCACAAGATGCATCAGGTTATCGGATAAAGAGAGGGAAATTTCACAAAACTGAAATTCTGATAACCAGTGCAGAGCCAAATTCCCAGGTCGTGGACCGTCCGCGTGACGACACCGGACCGTCCGGGGTTTCCAGAAATGTTCTCTTAATCGATTCGGCTGGCAATGAAGCCGATGTAAGTGATTGGAGGACACCTATACTTAATTATTTACAAAATCCCAATATTAGGACAGATAAGAACATTCGGCGAACAGCTTTCAAGTATGTTTTGATGAGTGATGAACTTTACCACCGAACAGTCAGTGACGTCCTGCTGAAGTGCTTGGGCCCAGATGATGCTATATTAGCCATGGCCGAAGTACATGAAGGAATTTGTGGTACTCATCAATCGGCTCCAAAGATGAAGTGGTTGTTACGAAGGTCTGGTTTTTATTGGCCTAGTATGATAGCTGATTGTTTCAAGTACTACAAGGGATGCCAAGTGTGTCAAAAATTCGGCGACCTACAGTTGGTCCCTGCAGCCGAATTGCATCCTATCATCAAGCCTTGGCCGTTCAGAGGATGGGGATTAGACTTTATTGGAGAAATTCATCCTTCATCATCGAAGGGGCATCGGTTTGTGTTAGTTGCCACTGACTACTTCACCAAATGGACTGAAGCCGTTGCTCTAAAGAACATGACACACAAGGAGGTAATTGAGTTTATAACTGAGCATATCATTCATAGATTCGGCATTCCCCAGACCTTAACTACAGATCAAGGTACTTCTTTTATGTCAAAGGAGGTACGTGAATTTGCTGAATTATACAGAATTAAGCTGCTTAATTCATCTCCATATTATGCTCAGGCCAATGGTCAGGCCGAGTCTAGCAATAGGACATTGATTAATTTGATAAAAAAGAAAATATCTGATAATCCTAAACATTGGCATAAGATTTTGTCTGAGGCTTTATGGGCTCATAGAATATCTAAACATAGGGCTACTAAAGTATCTCCTTTTGAGCTTGTCTATGGGCAGGAAGCGGTGTTGCCTGTGGAAATAAGTTTGAATGCTATCAGGTTCGCCAGACAAAATGATCTAACTGTTACCGATTATTATGATTCAATGATGGATAATATTGATGAGGTGATTGACAAAAGGATGATAGCTTTGGGAGCAATAGAAAAGGACAAAATCATGGTAGCCAGGGCCTACAACAAGAAGGTCAAAGCAAAATCATTTCAAGTAGGGGACTTGGTGTGGAAGACCATTCTGCCTCTAAGGAATAAAGATCGGAAGTTCGGGAAATGGTCACCAAGTTGGGAAGGTCCTTATAAAGTAAAACAGGTGATGTCTGGCAACGCCTATTTGCTACAAACATTACAAGGCAAGGATTTGCCTAAGGCTTTGAATGGGCGTTTCCTCAAGCAGTACCATCCTAGTATGTGGCAAGATGCCTAAGAAAACCGATGTGCTCACATCGAGTTAGTTGCTTTTGGTTTGCTCAGCTCCACCAAAAGGCAGGGGGGCATATGTTGAGCACCAAATTGAGCCGTGCGGACGGTCCGGCCCTGAGGCCGGACGGTCCGCGGTCCGGACAGTCCGCGCCTGTGGGCCGGACGGTCCGCGCATGCGCAGAACAGTTTAGGGTTCCGAGTTTTGTGCTACGGTTATTAGCTATATTCGCGGGATTAGCTCGGAATCAGTTGTGTAAAGGGTCCAGCCCCCCTCCTCTATAAATAGAGAGGTCTACGGCCGATTTGTAATGATCATCAATCGAATCAATACAACTTCTATTTCGCATTTTATCTTAGGAGTAGTTCTAGTCTAGTTTAGGTTTAGTCTTCCAATCCCCCAAATTCTCCGCCTCTCTTCGACTCTACGTCGATTAGAGGAGTCTAGGTCGGCCGGCCCGAGCCTAGACACAACCTAGGATCTCTACTCCCCGACGGGGTCCCTCCCGGGAGCGAGATCCAGGCGCCGTCGGCGATCTTCCGCCGTCCCTGCGTACGCGCGGACCGTCCGGCCCCAGGGCGCGGACCGTCCGGCCGTCAGACAGGAGCCCTAGCCGCGCACCAGGCCGCGGACCGTCCGGCCCCAGGCCGCGGACAGTCCGCCCTTGCGCAGAGAGCACCACCGCGCCTCGCACCAGGCCGCGGACCGTCCGGCCCCTGCGCGCGGACCGTCCGCCCCTGTGCAGAAGGCACCGCCACGGTTCTTGTTGAGTGTTTGGCGCTCCGAAAAGGCGTCAACAGACGGCTTCTTTGTTTAGTTATTTAAATATACTCGTATATTATTCTAAAATATAATCATGTTTAAATATAGAAAACGAGAACGACTCTAAAGCATGCACGGGAATACGGGATAGAGGACAAATGTTGGAGAGTGAAAAGATATAACTACTTTTATGTAACTCTACTTAAAGATGCTCTAAGAATATATGGTTGCAAGTCGGTTTAGATAAGGATTCTGGACGTTGTGACTGCGGTACATGAACAAGATCGCGTTCCCATGCTCTACAGATTCTTGGACATTTTCACGCCATCTTAGGAGAACTGAATACGAGTTACGCGTAGACTGTAGAGCGTAGATTAGCCAGGCCCACAGCAATACTCAGGACCCAACTCTCAGGAGTCTCGGTTGCTGCTGGCCAGAAGAAGAAAAACAGTAACCGCAAGTGGTGACGCTTGTTCTGAAATCTGAACTGCTGAGTGATGCAAAAACTCCAGCGCAGTGGTGCTACCATGGAATGGAAGAAACCTTCAAGGCCAAGTCGTTCAGCTTGAACAGAAAAAAAAAAACGAACTCGTCAGAAGTGCGTGTGCTGCTTCATCGCTTCCGCACCAGCTTTCAGGGTTGGTCAGCAGATGTTCTCCTGTGTCCTGTCTGCAGCAACCAGCATGACGCTGACGCACCAGGCGCGCAATATTAGTTGCAACCTCAACCTCGAGCCTTAGTAGCAGCAAAGCTGGGAAGCGGCAGCTAACAGCAGAAAGAGATCTACGACAGCAAATGAACCCCTGCTATGTTCACGTGGCAACAGACAATCTTAAAATTACTAGCCTACAAAAACTCTGGGATCAAACACAGCAAAGCAGAAGCACCAAAGGCAAAAGAGCTAGACAGATAGGTGCTTGTACTCTAACTAAGACATCATCGAGCAAAAGATCAACGAACGACAGACAACTTATATATCCGCCTGTTCGCCAGGTACGGGCAAGGCAAACTATATGGGAATTAGTTAATTTCTTAATGATAACCAAATTGCTGTCAGGGAACCAACCTAATCGTGGGCTCTATAGAATCCGTTTACTAATGGAATTGTGAGCATAGACCACCATGGGTTTTGGGTGCTAAACTGCTAACGCAATGTACAACCTTTCTCCTATTCCTTCCAAGAACCAAGACTAGTGTAAGTTACTGCTGCTTTGCCTTACTTCTTTGCTTTCGCCTTCTTGGACGCATGTCCTGCGCTTGTGGCGGCTGAAATCAGAGACGAACCTGAACGTCTGTCCGCACCCAGGTTCAAGGCAAACGTAGGGCCTGTCGCCCGTGTGGACCCTCATGTGCTCTATCCTAGCCCATGGCCACTTGAACGCCATGCTGCAGCCCTTCCACGGGCATTTCGTGGACGGTCATCGGCGTGAACCTTGCGATGCTGCAGCAGATACTTGTGCGAGAAGAACTTCCTGCAGCAGCCCTTCTCCGGGCAGATATCATTCTTATGCAGAGACAGTGCCTGTTTCGTGCCGAAACTCATGGAACAGCCCTCGATGTCGCTCGCATATTCTTCCTTGCGTTCTGGAGAACTTGGGGGAGCCCTTTCCCTGTATCTGGATTCCTCCGTCTGCTGCTTTTCTTCCGTTTTAGCCCCCTTCTTACGTAGAGACAGCCGTTGTTTAGTGACAGAGCATCCCTCAGCATCATATGCTTGCTCTTCTTCATCCTTCTGAGAAGCTGGACTAGGAGCCCTTCGCTTTTCTGCTCTAGTTTCCTTTGTTTTCTTCTTAGTGTCTGCTTTAGTCTTTTGCCTTGGTGATTTTGCTCTTGAACGGCCAGCAGGATTATCTTTGTCGCCTTCAGCCTTTGGCTTTGGAGGGTTAGCTGAGCCATTATCCTCTTCTTCCATCTTTGATTTCCTATTGGCAATCCTAGAGCTACTGCGGACTACCATCCCAGCTGGTGCGGGGAAGGAAGCTTCTGAAGGACCTTTTAGTGCTTCTGAAACCTTTTCAGTATGTTTGAGCTTCTTGGTTTTTGCTTTTTCCACGTGTTCTTTCTCCTTCTTGATTGTTTTTTCTAGAACTGATCTGCTCTTTATCTTCCGTGTGGAGGCCTCAGCAGTACCCTCTAGTGATTTGGAATTGTCCTCTTCAGTAAATTTTGGCTTCTTGGCATTAGCTTTCTCCAATGATTCTTTCTCCCTCTTGCTCGTTTTTCCTTCAATTGCTCTGCTGCTACTCTTTCTTGTGGAGGCTGCCTCTCTACTTGAATCTTCAACAGGTTCAGCATTGGATTTCTGATCAGAAGGAAAAGTTTTATCGGTTTCTTCTGGTTCATGAATTTTGATTCTGTCAGCCAAATATGGATGAACCTGGTTTGACATCCATACTTTCCCACACCACCTGCCAGCCAAGAGTATTTTCTTCGTCCTGCCTTGCCTTCTGGAATAAGTCTTCAGCTTTACTGGTGAGTCACTGGGAGAGCCGTAGCCAAATGCCTCATAGATAACTCTATTGTATGGCACTTGCTTGTTGTATAAAGGAGACTTAGCAAGATTAGCACTATAGTAAAGATTAATGCCCAGTTTCACAGCCCATCACTATTTGTTGGTATTGCTTCCTCATCCTGCACAACTTCCTGTATCGTCTCCCTATCCACAATAGTGGCCTCTTTGAAAAAAATATCCTTCCAATCATACTCAAATTCCATTTCTTCAGCCAACAATTTTGCTTCTACTTCCATTCGGGGATATTCTGTGCAAATGATAATAAATATGTCATTTAAGGTTTTGAGAACCTAGGAAGCAGCGGCAGTAATTTGGTATTATTATGATCTGGAGCAATGAACATCTGAACCTACTTATTCTCGCTTCACCAAAGCTAATGGAAGTATTATGTGCTCTCAAATCAGAAAGGATGCTAATGTAGGACAATATGTCCAATGGCCCATGCATTAATGTATTCAAAGTATAATGGTTTGGTCAATGATGAATTCATGCACTCTTGCAGATCATGAAGCAAATGCTCATAATGGTTGATAAAAAGGAACATATTGTGTTGCATTAAAAAGCTGTAACAATTGAACAAGCCTAGTGACTGACCTGGATGGCATAAAAGAAAAATATCGGCACCACCAATAGCTTGAAGTTGCTTCTCAACCTCAATAGCATGTTCAAGACAAAATACATGCATTCTTGATGAATCCTTATCAGGTTTCACAGCTGATGTAGCTAAGTTGTCCACCATCGTTGTAGAGCCTCTTTTACTGTTCATACAGATTGTAGCACTGTTATGGCTAACATGATAGTCTGTGCTACAAGGGGTCTCCATTGAAGTCTTGTTTGAGCTTGATGGTTCACACTGAACTTTCTTATGCGTTTCTGAATATATATATTTTGGTTGAAAACCCTCAGAAAGCACCATCTTAAGTAGATCCTTATTTCTAGTGTGAACACCTTTTGGTCCATTCAAGGTGTTTGAGTTACCAATACACTTTGAGCTCTGGGAAAGTGGTCCTTGTTGGCATTCTTTACTACTTGAGGACACTTTCGTTCCATCACAATCACCATTACTTGAAGTAATGGGTTGTGATTCAATTGTGTGATTTATTAACTCATTGGAGGCATTAGGGACCTGAATTTTTTTGTTCATAACATCTTCATTAGAATCTGATGGATCTCCATAAGCTGATGCCAAAAGATCAAGAGCAGAATGTGCATTGAGAGGCACAGCATCAGCATCAGAAATTATGCTGTTGACATTCATTTCAGAACCAGATCCTGCACGTTTTTTTCTCGAACACGCAGGAGAGCTGCGTATCATTTCATTAAAAGAAGGATGATAATAATTACAATGACCTAAACACCACTCCCACAAACACACACACAAACAACACTAGTAATAATAACCCCCTTCTAACCGGGGTTGAACACAAAAGCTAGGTCCGAAAGACGGGTCAAGCCTTTGGCCCCCGCAAAACACCACATATTGAACTCATCACTGGCTGAGGTAAGCAATCTAGCTATAGAAGGCTGAGCACCATTGAAAACACAGTCATTACGGTGCCTCCAGATAGTCCAAGCCCCAAGAACCACCAAAGAGTTAAGGCCATCTCTAAGGTCCTTAGGAGTAACCTCAGCCGATCTACTCCACCAAGCTTCAAAGTTGATATCTTCCATCCCGGGGGAGAGTGCGGACAGGCCGACCCGCTGGAGGAGAAGATACCAAAATTGCCTCGCGAGGACACAAGAAACAAGCAAGTGATGAATAGACTCTCCTTCCTGGTCACATAAGGGGCAAGAACTAGGATGGGGAAGACCCCTCTTAGCGAGCCGGTCAGCCGTCCAACATTTATTATGTAGGACCAGCCAAAGGAAAAACTGACACTTTGGCGGCGCCCAGGTGCTCCACACTCTCTCAAAGCCCGCCATGGAGGTAGAACCACAGAACATTATCTCATAAGCAGATTTGGCCGAATAGATACCATTGGAAGAGAACCTCCAATAATGTTTATCTGGAACTCCCGGTTGAAGATCAACATCAGCCACAACATCTGCCAGCAAAATGAAGTCAGCAATGACCTCCCAAGATACCACTCCCCTTAAATCCCCAATCCATGATGAGCTACACAGAGCATCAGCCACTGTCCTTCGCTTCACCAGCCTTTTAGGAACCAAACTAAAAACATGAGGGGCCAAGTCTGCAATCCTCTGACCCAGGATCCATCTGTCATGCCAAAAAAGAGTGGACTGCCCATCACCCACTAAGGAGGCCATTGCCAAAGAGCACAAGCTATCCAAGAACCGGTTTGAATGGAATGGCAAATCAGTCCAAGGTTTGGAAGAATCAGTTTTTTGGAGCCAAATCCATCTAACACGAAGGGCCCTATTTAAGCATTGGAGATCAGAAATACCAAGCCCCCCTAACTCTTTTGGGCGTGTGACCTTGCCCCAGGCCACCATACAATGACCACCATTAGCCTCTTTACGCCCTCGCCACAAGAACCCACGACGGATTTTATCAATTGCTTTAATAGCCCACTTAGGCAAATCCAGAGCCATCATTTGATAAATAAAAGTAGCAGTGAGCACAAATTGCACCTGGGTAGCTCTGCCAGCACGGGTCATCAGGTCAGCTTTCCAAGCCGGTAAGAGATCAGCTACCTTGTCAATAAGAGGCTGAAGCTGAGCTTTGGATAACTTCTTCAGGGAGAGAGGAAGACCCAAGTATTTAATTGGAAAAGTCTCAAATCTGCAGGGAAGGAGCTGCTGGACCAAATTCAAATCAGCATGTGTGCAACGAATGGGTACAATACTGCTCTTTGCCATATTAGTTCTCAATCCTGAAGCATCCCCAAACAGATCCAAAATCCTCACAGCAGTGTTTAAGTCCCTAGGCTCTGGTTTTAGGAAGAGAGCCACGTCGTCTGCATAGAGCGAGATCCGGTGCTGAAAAGAATTAGAAGAAATGGGCTGCAGCAACCCATGCTCCTCAGCCTTGATAAACAGCAAAGTGAGGACATCCATAACAATTATAAAAAGCAGCAGAGACAAGGGGTCACCTTGCCGCAAGCCCCTTCTATGCGAAATGAACCTTCCAGGCACCCCATTGAGCAGGATCTGGGTGGAAGAGGTCATAAGAAGACCACTTATCACATCCCTCCACACTGGGCCAAAGCCTAATTTTTCCAAAACCTCAAGAAGGAAAGGCCAAGAGACCGAGTCGAAGGCCTTGGAAATGTCCAGCTTCAAAAGAATCCTGGGCTGATTTTTAGCATGGAGAAATCTTGCCGTCTGCTGGACAAGCATAAAATTGTCTTGTATGAAGCGACCTTTGATGAAGGCGCTTTGTGCTTTAGAGATCAGCCCTTCCATATGACACCTCAACCTATTTGCAAGAACCTTAGTCACCAACTTGGCGAAACTGTGGATCAAACTAATGGGTCTGAAATCCTTGGCAGCAATAGCATCATTATGTTTTGGAAGCAGCGTAATGAAAGCTGTGTTAAGGAATCTGAAATTCCTGAAATCTCTCCCCCAAATAGTTGAAACAGCAGCCATAATGTCATTTTTTATAATAGGCCAGCAGCTTTTATAAAACTGCCCGGTGAACCCATCGGGGCCAGGAGCCTTGTCCGCGGGGAGCTGCTTGATAGTGTTCAAGATCTCCTCCTCAGTAATTAAAAACTCAAGAGCCTGAAGGTCATGTTGCTGCAGTCCCAAGGCATCAAGGTTGATAGTTTGGTTTCTCTGCACTTCACTTCCAATTAGATTCATATAGAAATCCCAGAAGACCTCAGCCTTCCCATCATGGGAGGTGAACAGCTGATCTCCATCCCGAATTGCAGTAATAAAGTTCTTCCTCTTGCGAAATCTTGAGCAAGCATGAAATAACTTGGTGTTGGCGTCGCCGTCCTTGAGCCAAGACAGCCGAGATCTGGTCCTAGCCACCGTCCTGAGCAGGGAAGCAAGGAACAAGCAATGTTTCTTTAATTGCTGTAGCAGCCAGCGTTCGAGATCAGAGAGAGGTCTACCATCCCTTGCTGATTCTAGCTGCAGCATCACTTCTCTAGCTAACTCGAGCTGTAACTTGAAGTTGCCCACTTTTTTGTCACTCCATCGTTGTAGCCCCATGGCTGTAGCCTTGAACTTGAGGGAGAGAGATTTAAGAGGGCAAGCATTAATCTGTACAGAGTGCCAAGCATTAGAAACTGCATCATGAAAGCCCTCAAATCTTGTCCAGAAGGACTCAAAGTGGAATCTCCTCTTGCCCCGAAGATTATCCTTCAATCCAAGAAGGAGAGGACAATGATCAGAGCCCTCGGAAGCGGAACATTGGAGTAAGAAGTCTGGGAATTTCTGCTCCCACTCAACGGAACAGAAGACTCTGTCTAGTCGTACCAACACATCATGTGCCCCTGACCAGGTAAATTTCCTTCCATGCAGATCAATGTCTTTGATTCCTAAATCCTGAATACATCTCCTGAATCTCCCCATCATGAATCGGTTGAGATTAGGATTATTTTTGTCTTCATCTCTATAAATCAAGTTGAAGTCTCCACCAACAATCCAAGGCCCAGCACAATTAGCTCTAATAAGGCGCAGTTCTTGCATGAACATGAGCTTCCTATCATTACCCTAGGGCCCGTACACACAGGTCAACCACCACTCATCACCAATCGTTGGACAGAATTTGACAGAGACACTGAAGACATCAACCCGGGAGTCAACAATAGCTCCCAATTTAGATCTCCAGGCCAGCAGTACACCACCGCTAGCACCAACAGAATTAAGAGTCACGAAATTGTTGTCGAAGTCAGGACCCAATAACGAGAGAACAAGACGACGGCTACAGCTCTGCATCTTGGTTTCTTGTAAACAAATTATGTCTGCACGAACCGACTCTACTAGACTCCTTACAGAATCTTGCCTCGCGGCGGAGTTTAATCCGCGGACATTCCAGAACAGAATCATGGAAGGATCCATTAGTAAACACTTACAAGACAACACACATTCATCAAATTAGCAGACCATGGTGGCCGCACCACCCAAGTCATCTGGGACTGCCCAACCGAAAAGTGCTGCAAGGGCTTGAATCTGTGAATAGGAAAGAGGATGGCAGAACAGCTTGGCATAAGTCTCCAGATCCTCACTGTTGAGCTGATTCTTGTCTGAAATATTATGGATAGTCTTCATCACCAAAATCCTGGCCCTGGGGATCTGTGGAATGTGCTCAGCGCCTAGACCAGCCACCCGTCGACTACGACGGAGTCCCTGCGAAGGGATGGCAGGTTCTCTCTTCTTCTTAGCTTTTGGAGTAGGAAGTAAACAACCAATTTTCTTGGACACCATCTCAAAGAACTGCTGTTTGGAAGGAGATACGTCCTCTGGCGCGTCAACCTGTCCAACTGAAACACGTTGTCTTCTTCTACTATAAACTTTAAGTGATGTCCCGTAGACATTTGGATGCATTCTGCAACTCTGACGCTGGGGCGAGACAGGCCTATCAGTTTCCAGCGGCCCAACAGAATGTTGGGGGGAAATTAATGTGACCTGCCCCAGCGGCCCTACGTCAGAGTGGGTCACCGGACCCAGAGTGCCCTCATCCTGCTGTAGAGGCCCATTAGATTTCAGCGGACCAGCAGATTGTTGGGGGGAAAGTAATGCGACCTGCTCCAGCTGTCCATCCTCAGAGTGAGTTTCTTCAAGTCTGCCATCCCGTAAACTGTCCTGCTCCAGCTGCCCCTCCTCAGATTGAGTCTCTTCGAGTCTGCCATCCCATACACTGTCCAGCATAATTGTTTCCTTGGAAACCAGTCCAGCAGTCTGTTCAGTAGCCCCAGCAAGCAGTCCCAGGCTGGATCCGCCCAGCAAACAATTCCTGCGCATGCACGGATCAGATGTTGTCCCCAAAGCAGACTCCACAGAGCTGTGCATCTTCAAGGATGGTTCTCCGGCTTCCCGTTGACCTCCTTCCATACGTCGAGAAGGCAGTTGCGGGCCCAAACGAGAGTGGACTGAGCGTCGCCCACCAGCACTGTGCATTGAACATCTCTGTGGCGACCCAGGGAAGAAGGAATCACCGTCACCATCAGGGGGGTCATTGTCGCTCAGCGGAGTGGGAATAACAATAGCTTCTTCCGAGGCATCGACAGGGGTGACCTTCAGGCTGATCTTGTAGGATAAACAACGCTTTTCTCCTGCCGCAGGCCCTGGCTCCGAAATGATGAGAGTCATGTCACGATGTAGATTCCTCGGATCCAGACACCACGCCTTCAACATGAAGGACGATAGGTCAGTCTTCAATGCTGTTGCTGGGTGCAGCTCGGAAATGATGCACGAATCTCGCAGCAGAAATTCTGCTGTAGATCGAGACCATGCATAGGCCGGAATGCCCCTGATCTCCACATCAATCAAGGTCGGGAGCGATGTCGCAGACGCATTTGCACAACGCGTCCATCTCTTAAACACAAGGTCAAATTGTGGTCCTCTGAAAATACTTCCATCATTGAATACCCTTGAAGCTGTTCGTTCATCCGGCAAGAACAGAATGAAATCCTCGGGCATTGCCTGGTGAATGGACATAGAACCCCCATCGATGTTAAAACTTCGAGCAACTTCATTGATGATCTCAGCCCCTAGGACCTCTGGCCTAGTACCAACTATTGTGACAAACAGAGCCTTCCGCAAAGCTGCCTCCTCACGCGCCATCTCCGCCGAGAATTCCAGCACACATAAAGGAGAGAACATAGGCCTGCCTTGCTGATCATATTTCTGCTCTACCGTTGTAGTCTCCTCCAAAGCTGTCAGAGCAACAGCATCGTCGGAAGAAACAGAAGTTGGTGATAACTGTTGCATTGCCGCCCCCTGACGACGCTTCGCTCGACGTCTCTTCCTCTTTCTGCGATGAACTGGTGGAACAGCCTCCCCGGAGCCCGACGCCAACAGCAGGGGTGAATGATATTCGTCCCCGGTGGCCGACTGCAACGGAGAGATTCGCTTCCACACTGATTCCTTGCGCCTGGACATCTGGAAATCACCTCCTTGAGAACTAGAACCTTGCATCCTTGTTAAGCGCTGCCACACCGGTACGCGGGGACTTTGACGCGCACGGTGCGACCTCGCTGTCTTCTCCGTATTCTTCTGGTACGAGCACGCAGAAGCCCGGTGGCCGAGACCGTGGCACACCAAACAGCGTGTAGGTCGTCTACAGGCAGCAACGAAGTGGGAGGGAGACAGACAGTTGAAGCATCTACCTCGGAGATCCTTTGGGGACCATCGACGAGGATCAGATGCAGCACGTCTGGCTCTCCTATGCACCACCTCCTGCCAATCACCTTCAGGTTGAGAAGGGAGCACTAGCGATCCAGTCAGCCCTGTTGGACGCCTGCAGCCCGCCTTCCCAGTCGGTATGAAACAGTGAGCAACCTTCAGTGGAGAAGAAGAAGTGTCCACACACGATAGGGAAGGTTCTGGTCTCCCACCAAGGACGAGTACAGCATCCTTATAGGATCGGGATACCGTCCCAGAGCCGCCGGAACTCGAAGGGGCAGGGCTGGCGTCCTTCCACCTCTGAGACTTTGCCCGCCCACCCTGGGGAGCCAAAACGGTGTGCACTGTGTGCACAGAAGAGCCAGAGGCCGGAAGGGATGGGAGGTTTGGGAAGGTGGTCGCCGGTTTCGTGATGAAGTCCGGCGAGATGGGGTGGTGGTGGTGGCCGTTGGCGTCCTGGGTGGAGGTGGCTGGGCTGGGGAGGGGAGACGAGGAGTTGGGCGTGGGAGACGAGGGGTTGGGCGTGGGAGACGAGGAGCTGGGGATGCTAAGATTGAATTGCAATTTGAAATATGAAATAAACTATAAGGTTCAACTAGAACTAACAAGGAACACCTTCCACAGGCTCCTGCATCTCTTGCTGTATTCGAATGTCTATGATGCTAAATGCGTGTAGACATACTAATATCACAGGAAGAGGAACCAAGTATGAGATACATGTCATAAACTATTCAATTCCATGACAAGAAAATGAAAGGAAATAACTCAGCACAAAACTCCAGAGGTTCAACTAAAGGTCATTCAGAATTCAACAATGGGAGAAGAACTAAAGCAGCATGTGTCCATTGTCAATTGAAAGAGTATGACTTACGTAAAATTACGCCAGTTGTCCTCCCACATTGACCTTGTAATACATCTGTCATATGACGTTCTCCACAACTAGCAAGTCGATCGTTGATCAAACTAGAATCAGCAGTCATCAACCATTTTGCTGAACCCTCCCTTGGTTTGATCACTGCCACACATGAAAAACTCAAAATCCCGCAAGTGACACAGGATAATAAACCCTGGTCTAAAAGCCCAGAAGCACTGTTCATATCCTCCTTGTCACTTTCTGCATTTTGTGCGTATGATGAGGCAGACATGTTTGCACAGTCATGTATGCACGTTGCAGGTGGGACTGTCTTTCCTGAGCAGATTGAGAATGAAATTTTGTTGGATGACAACAATTCCCCGTTCTTGTGAGCCCCATCCATTGGTAAGCGTCTTGAGCCTTTCACAGCTTCTGTCTTACTGCATTGGTCATGCGATATCCTGGAATCAGTTGTTGACTGAAACTTTGAGAGCAAAGTTGATAGTGGAGAGCCATCATTGTAATTGACTGGAAGAATAATGCAAGGAGACCCATCACTTAGAAAATAACAAAGCACTTTATTGTCTTCAATAACATTTTGCACAAATATCTTTTTGACAAATTGGTCCCCTTCACTTTTCTTCTTCTCCTTCAATCTACAGCTTCGTGGTTCCATAGCTCCATTTGATGGATCCCTAGAAATGTACAAGTTTAAACCAAATCAAATAAAAAGGGTCCAGATACACATGTAATGAGAGACTTCTTGCAGCACAGAAGGACCTAGAAGTGAATGCAGCTCAGAAAAACTAATGCAAATTATTGCCTCATTGCAGAAACTCAAATGGAGATATCAGACATAGACACCACTGAGAATAGAGCCTTATATAAGAACTAATCATATGGAAGTTCATTATAGCACGCCTATTACTGTTGTTGATAAAATGATGGAAGAACACGTGAAAAGACAAGCACTGCAGCCAAATTGGGCAGTGAAACCAGTTTTTCTTTCCTTTTTGTTTCCCCGAACGGGATGCAGCAGGCCAGAAACTATCTCATAAGGAAAAAAAATTGCACAATGAAGCATGCAAAATGTGATGAATACCTTGTTGGAGATAACTCTGATATCACTATTCTGTTAGCCAGAGGCTTTTAATTATATAGAGGTACAGAACCTTGGCAGCCGTACACCTCTTGGGCTGCCCAAGGTCTTTAAAGACTGTAATTAACTAACACAGTTATCTAGGAAATGCTTAGGAAGTAGGGCTTATTAACTACATTTCTCCCCCTAAGACCTGCTTCAACTAGTCTTGATCTCCTTGATCCCAATCCTGCTCCTCATCTCTTCCAGCTTGGTCTTGCCCAAAGCTTTAGTCAATATATCAGCCAGCTGATCTGCAGTGGGAATGAACTCTGTCTTGATGCTACCTTCTTCCACACAATCTCTGATGAAATGATGCTTGATTCTAATATGCTTGCTCCTGTCATGGAAAACAGGATTCTTTGCCAAAGCCAGAGCAGACTTATTATCTACTCTGAGTTCCACCACTTCAATTTTTCTTCCCAGCAAATCTGCAAACAGCCTTGACAACCACAAAGCTTGGGTTGCAGCTGTTGTCATCGCCACATATTCAGCCTCACAGCTAGACAGTGCAACAACTCTCTGTTTGACAGACTGCCAGCTGATCAGGCTGGTTCCAAGGAAGAACAAACATCCAGTTGTGCTTTTGCTTGAATCAATATCTCCAGCCAAATCTGAATCACTGTAACCCACAAAACATGATTTGCCTGTTGTTCTGGTGTAGCATAGCCCATGATCTAGAGTACCAGCCAGGTACCTCAAAATCCTCTTCACAGCCTGAAGATGTTCAGTTGTTGGCTTCTCCAGGAATCTGCTAACATACCCTACAGCAAAAGCCAAATCTGGTCTTGTGTGCACTAGGTATCTCAAGCTGCCAACCAGTCTTCGGTACTGAGTTGGATTTACTTCCTTTGCTGTACTTTCCTTGCTCAATTTCAGCCTTTCTTCCATAGGTGTAGTGGCTGGATTACAACCTGACATACCACCAAGTTCAAGTATCTTCTTAGCATAATGGGTTTGCTTCAGGGTAATGCTCCCCTCTGATTGTCTTACCTCAATTCCAAGATAGAAAGACAGAAGACCCAGATCACTCATTTCAAAGGTTTGCTTCATCTTTGCCTTGAAGGATTCAATCTTCTGCTGATTGACTCCTGTGATGATCAAATCATCAACATAAACTCCAATTACCAGTAGGGAGTCACCTGATCCCTTCCTATACATAGCAGCTTCATACATATTCTGCTCAAAACCCATCTGCTTGAGAGTCAGATCAAGTTTAGCATTCCATGCCCGAGGGGCCTGTCTTAGGCCATACAAAGCCTTGTGTAGCCTGTACACTTTCTTCTCCTCTCCTGATACTGCAAAACCTGGTGGCTGAGTAACATAAACCTCCTCCTTGAGTTCTCCATTCAAGAACGCAGACTTCACATCCATGTGATGTACTGCCCATCCTTCTTGTGCTGCTAAAGCAAGCAAAACACGTACTGATTCCATCCTTGCAACTGGTGCAAAAACATCTTCATAATCAATTCCCTCCTGTTGAACAAAACCACGGGCCACAAGTCTTGCCTTGTGCCTAATCACAGCTCCATGCTCATCCTTCTTCAGCTTAAACACCCATTTTAGTGAGATTGGGCGGTGACCGGGACGGGGAGAAACAAGTTCCCAAGTCCCATTCCGCTCTACTGATCTCAGCTCCTCCTTCATTGCTGCTTGCCAATCTGGATCATCCTTGGCTTCTTCAAAGCTTGTAGGCTCACCAGAATGGGTGAGATTCAGTTCTGCAAACAGCCGCTGCGCCGGCAGGGGGGTTGGCTGATCACCAATAATGTCATGAATTTTTCGATAACGGAGTTCTTCACCGTCATGGCAGGCATCCACCCTTTCATCATCATCATCCAAGGGGGTCACATGTTCTACCTGAGGACTTGCTGGAGCTGGTTTGGGTGTTCTGGGCGACGCAGACGCCTCCGCTGCAGACTCCTCTGCTTCTGCTGCAGGCTCTCCTGCATTCACCGGAGAGAAACCAGGCGATGCAGGATGTGGCGCAGGAATTGGTGAAGGCGACGTTGAACTTCCTGCTTCGGGGAATTCCTCCGCCCATGGGAATTCAACAACAAATTCGCTGCCTGATGTTTTTGATGTGCCTGTTGCCGGTGATGCCCAGTCCCAGCCACGGCCTTCGTTGAACACCACATCGCGACTGACACGCACGCGCTGGGATACTGGATCATAGATACGATATGCTTTGGCTCCTTCCGCATAGCCGATAAACACTCCAGCCTCGCCGCGGTCATCAAGCTTGTGAAGTTGAGTGAGCCGTCGGGTATAGGTCACACAGCCAAAGACCTTGAGATGGCCGACTGTTGGTGCCCGGCCATGCCACGCCTCATAAGGAGTGACATTCTTCAGTGCCTTTGTCGGGGATCGATTCAAAATGTGCACAGCTGTCATCACAGCCTCCCCCCAAAACCGAGAGGGCATTTGACGTTGCTTGAGCAAAGCCCGTGCCATGGCCACCACTGTTTGGTTCCTGCGTTCAACAACACCGTTCTGTTGTGGTGAATAAGGGGCACTGAAATGTCGTTTAATACCTTCGTCAGCGCAGTATGCAGCAAACTCCGCAGCAGTGAATTCGCCGCCATTGTCGGTGTGCAGGACCTTCAACTTGCGCCCGCTTTCCACCTCTGCTGCCACCTTGACCTTTTTGATTGCTTCTGTCGCTGCGTCCTTGGATGGCAGCAGCACAGCCCACATAAAGCGGGTGGCGTCATCGACGAGCAGCAAGATATAGCGGTTGCCCGCCGGTGTCGCTGGCGTGACCGGGCCGCACAAGTCACTGTGCACAAGCTCAAGCTGATTCTGGGCACGGTATGCTGCTGCAACTGGAAATGAACGCCGCCTCTGCTTGGTGGTAACGCAGGTGTCACACACCTGCTCAACATGGTCGACCACCGGCATCCCGCGCACCATCTCTTCCTTGCTGAGTCGTCGGATTGCGTCGAAGTGCAGATGGCCGAAACGCTCATGCCATTGCCACGCCTCAACATCCTTGCGCGCCGCAAGACAGATAGGTTGTGCAGCCTCAAGATGCAGAATATATAATCTGTTCTTCCCTCTATGTACCTTGGCGAGCAGACGCTGGTTCTTGTCCCAAATGCGAAGCACGCCATGGTCAATCACAACCTTGGACCCTCCTTCATCAAGCTGTCCCAGACTTAGGATAGAGTTCTTCAGCGCCGGAATGTAGTAGACGCCATGAAGAACCCTCTGTTCACCGGTCTTGGCTTGGAAGATGATAGACCCAACGCCCTTGATCTCTACCTTCGACGCGTCCCCGAAACGGACCGTTCCTCGAACGCCAGTGTTCAGATCAGCAAAGAACTCTTGGCGCCCGGTCATATGATGCGTCGCTCCGGAATCCAGGTACCAACCGCTGTCCACTTCTTCGTCCACGCCAAGATAGGCACAAGCACGTGGCTCGGAGAACTCGACGCGCTGTGCCGTGTAGCTGTGCGCCGGTGTGCTCTGTTCCAGGCTGATAAAGCCATGTGCCAGGAACAGAGCGCCATCTTCATCACACTCGGCGTACTGGACGCGTGCCTCATGCCTTCCTTGGTTCCCGCCACGCTGTCCAGCCCGATTTCTGCCGCCGTGGCCTCCACCACGATTGCCACCGCCGCGGCCAGCACGGTTTCCACCTCTATCGCCGCGCTCTGCATCTTCACGGCACGGCTGGGGACACTCACGTGCCCAATGGCCCTCCTGGTTGCAGTTTAGGCAGGTGTTGGGGCCGACGCGGCCAACAACATTGCCATCTCCTCGTCCGCCACCACGTCCACCGCCTTTACCGCGTCCTCGTCCACCACCGCAGCTACGTCCACTGCCACCGCGCTGATTTCTGAAACCAGAACCACCTGCATCTTCTCCCTTCTTCTCCTTTCTGCAGCGCGCTCTCCACTGCTCTTCGGTGTACAGCAGCTTGCCGTTGATGGCCACCGGCTCGGTCAGCACTTGTTCCTCGCGATTGTCCACCGCCTTGAGCCTTCCAGTCACCTCCTCAAGAGTCAGCGCCTCGAAGTCGAGAAACTGCTCAATGGCGACAACAATCTGCGCGTACTTGGCCGGCACCGTGCGCAGAAACTTCTCCACCACACGCTCCTCAGTGATGTCCTTGTCACCATGGATGACAAGTTGCTGGTGCAGGGTTGATAAACGCATGGCAAAATCATCCACTTGCTCGCCGGGGTTGACGCTAATGTTCTCCCAATCGCGGCGTAGGCGCTGCAGCGTTGCTCGACGGACTCGGTCCACGCCGATGCGGGTCGCAGCGATGGCATCCCACGCTTCCTTTGTCGTAGCCTTATCAAGGAGTGGAAGGCCCATCTCCTTGGGCACGGCCCCGACAATTACTTCCAGCGCACGCCTGTCATCGCGAAACTGGACAGGGCCGCCCTCGATGGCATCCCAGAGATCGCGCGCCTGCATCCTCAGCTTCATGGTCTGGCTCCACTCGTAGTAGTTCGTCTTGTCCAGCATCGGCCACGACGTGCCGCTGCCAGAGTCGCGGTACACCACCCTTCCTTGCGGCGACTCGTAGCGACCGCCGCCGCGGCAGCGCCTCCGGTCCCGCAGCGGTGACTGCGAGCGCCTCCTGTCCCGCAGTGGAGTCCGCGTCCGCCTATTCCTCTCTGTCTCCTCTTCCTCCTCCCAGTCCTCCTCAGCTTCTCCCTTCTCGGCGGCGATTTCGGCCCGTAGCTCCTGCGCTGTCCTTGCCGCCGCTTCTGCAGCAGCCGCCGCCTGCTTTGCTGCCTGGACTGCCAGCGCTACTGCTTCCTCTGCAGCCTTCAAGCGCGCGGCCCGGCTGGAGGAGTCGCCCAGCTCTCCTTCGCCGGGACCCTTGGCCTTGAGCCTGGCAGCACGCTCAGCAGAGGTCGACATGGAGTGGAGAAGGTAAGGAGACGGCCCTATGGCTCTCTGGTGTCTAACCAAGGCTCTGATACCAAATGTTGGAGATAACTCTGATATCACTATTCTGTTAGCCAGAGGCTTTTAATTATATAGAGGTACAGAACCTTGGCAGCCGTACACCTCTTGGGCTGCCCAAGGTCTTTAAAGACTGTAATTAACTAACACAGTTATCTAGGAAATGCTTAGGAAGTAGGGCTTATTAACTACATACCTCAAGAACAATGACAGTGCAAGTTCATAGAGCAACTGATAGTGTGAAACCATGGGAGGGCGATTGATGGAAGCTCTCCGGACTGCTGCCTCTTTTGCAACTCTCAACCATTCAGGAGTGGCTATATTTGATGCTTCCCCACAATTGAAACCTGCCACATATCCAAAAAGTCCTCACAAGCTGACCGGAAGGACTAACACACAATACACAGCAAAGCAGTGACCAAATGACAACTTAAGAGTGTATTTGGTTTGACTTTTGGCTTTGGTTTTTGGTCTCTAAAAGCTAAAAGCCAAAACAAAGGGCTGGGAAGCAGCTTTTCAAAAAGCTAACTTTCTCACAGTGTAAAACTGAAAGCACCTCTTGACCCGCTTTTTAGCGGCTTTCGGATGCAACTGTGAAAATATATATGGAAGAACTTTTAGCTGCTTTTAATGGTTCTTCCAAACGGTTTTAGAACTTTTAACAGCTCACAACCTACAACAGTTTTTTCACAGCCCACAATGACTTTTTTTCACAGCCACAGCCCAACCAAACAGACACAAACTTACTTTTACAATAACATGTGATACAGTGATAGAGAAGGAAATCCTAATGTGCCATATGCACATGCACTGTTGCATTTTGACAAACATGTACCTTACATTTGCATACGAAACACCGGTCTGGCAGTCTATATGGTATGTATTTACGAAGACTCAATGCAGAGTAGCATGACCAAACCTACTAGGTAAATGGTGAAACTGAAGAACTTTACCAGAAAGGAAATAGTTCGATTTCTGAAGAATAAATATTTTCCTTTTATTAGAAAATGTTAAACCCGAGCCTAAATGTCCTACACTTGTCCGTTTTAAAACTCAATCTATTCTGTTATACCTTGTATCTGTTACGCTTCTTTCCTTCCGTTACGCCTTGTATCCGTTCCGCAACATATCTACCAAATTTGAATGTTTAAGCAAAAAAAGAAGAATTTCCCACCATACCATTCCTAATAAATCATGTGTAAGGCATATCTAGTTCCACAAATCTAGCGATAGAATTTGTGTGTGTGTGGTGGGTTGGGGGGGGGGGCATTAATACATTATTCGGACATTGTTCAGAAAAAACTAGAATGCAGCGACTTAATGAGGCAGGCATTGTTCTACATTGCTCTCATCTCAGCAACATAAAAGGGAAGATTTTCATGGAGGCTATCTTTAGAGACCACTCACCATGACTGAACCCGCTGTGATACGCTCCAGTGAAAGTAACCACAAACTCCCCTGCATTCTGAACTAATCTGTTTGGACACATAAGAACCAACCGCTCATCAACCACCGAAGATACCAAAGGAAGTCATTCGGTAAAGGAAGGAAGCAGTAGAACCACCTGCAGCAGGGAACCCCTGAATCCACGAGCACTTCAGGCCTTCAGGGGACATCACCGTCGTCTTATCACCCAGCAATGCAAAGGTTTCTGCACCCCAGATCGCAATCCCGAAATACAAAATCAAATGACAGTTACAGCAGCAGAGAACAGGGGTGGTAGGAAAATTATGCAATGCGGCTGCCTCACCTAAGGAGTTCACCTCCTCGCCATACCCATGGACGCGCACCACGTCCTCGAAGGCGAGCGCAGCGTCGCGTGGCACCCCGTACCACGTCTTGGGAGCGCCGTAATGCATGTAGTTGAGGCTATGCAGGTCGTGGTCCTCGACGTGCCAGGCGAACCAACTGAACATCATGCCGACGTAGAGCATCGGCGACGTGACCACGGGCACCTCCTCCCGCACGAAGCGCAGCAGAGAGGCGGGCCCCCTGGCCACGCCGCGCATGTTCCACGCCAACTCGCCCACGTTCGCCGCGGGCAGCTGCGTCGAGCGGGCGGCGCAGGGGGCGAACCCGGAGCCAGGCATGTCGCTGGCGTACTCCACGACGACGGGGCGGTCGGCCGATGAGCGCCAGAAGAGCGCCTCGACGTCGAGCGGCGAGAGCTGCCTGGAGGCGGGGACGTTGAGGCGCGCGAGCAGCGCCTTCCGGGACGCCCCGGTCTTGGCCTCAAACTTGGGGAGCGTGTAGCGGTGGGAGGAGAGCCACACGGGCTTAAGCGCGGGGCGCGGGCGCCGCGGGCAGAGGCCCAGCTGCTGGTGCCGAGTGGGGAATGTCGGGGTCGTCCGGGTGGAGCGCGGCGAAGGAACGGGAAAGGTTACCGAGCGTGGTCCGCTTGGGCGGCGGCGGGAGCGGTGGCACGATCTTGCAGATGCCGAAGGGCGCCGCGACGGGCTCGACCTTGAGGAGGTAGGCGATGGGGTCAGCGAACTCGGCCGCGGTGGGGCGGAACTCGGGCGCCAGAGGGAGGGACTTGAGCCACGGGGGCACGGGCTCCCCTTGCGAGGACGGCATGGCGTCGGGCAGTCCGTGGCCGCGCAGCGATCGATCTCGCGGGCGGCGCTAATCGCGCATTGGTCGGAGCGGAGCGGAGCGGAGCAGACACAGCGCGGAGCAGAGGAGGGCTTTGCATAGGGGGCTTTGGCCTCTTGGGAATTGAGAGGTGAACGGGGGTGGAGTGGACACCGGAGAAGGCGAGGGAGAGCGGCCCGCTTTGCAAGTTTGCAGCAACCGCTGGCGCTCCTGGAACGGAAACGGCAGCGGCAGCGCCGCAGCGGGACCGTTCCGCGTTTTCCGCTTACAGACAGCGGTTTGGCATTTTTGGACAGTTTTTTCCTAGCGTATATCATTGGTTGTTTTGTGTGTGTATGTTTACGTGGCTTACGCTTGTGTATGTCAATGGTAGCTAATCTCTATCTCTATTCTCTACTATATCTATACTACTCCATAAGTCTCTAACGTGGTCGTCCACAACAGCTTCACCGCGCTCCTGCGATCCTCGCCCTGTCCCGCATCTCCCCTTCCCCCGCTCGCGTCTGCTGCCACGTCACCCCCGCTCAGCCCCTCCGTACCACCCCCGCTCAGCCCCTCCGTACCACCCCCGCGCGTCCCCTCCCCCTCCCTCGCAGCCCCAGCCCTCCTCCACCGAGCCGCTCAGAAAACCTCCACGGCGTCCGATTCCCCGCGATCCACTCCCCCACTGGGCTGCTTTCCCTCCGGGGTCGCGATCTCCTCCACGGCGAGATCCACGCTGCTCTCTATGGAAGGACGGGGACTTGCTCTACCCCGCGATCCACTCCCCCACCAAACTGCTTTCCTACCGAGGTCGCGAACTCCTCCTGTGCGAGATCTACGCTGCTCTCCATGGAAGGCCGGGGACCTACTATACCCCGATGTGGAAATCTCCTCCTCGACGATCCAAGGTGTTCTAGGGATTTATTGCTTAAAGATTACGTGTTGACGATTTGATCTTTGGCCAAACCTCTTATCCCTCTTGTTGATGAGTTAGTTTAATTTTTCTAGGTACAGTGTGTTCTACGCTTCAAACGGCCCCACACTGCTTCTTCTCTGCTCTCCTTGATTCTTTTCTTGCTACATAATGGTAGATATAAAACCAGTTGCAGTCACACAGGTGGTTGTCCTCGTCTGTGTGGGTGCGTGCGTGAATTTGTTGGGATATGCATCTGTCTGTGTGCGTCTCTTTTTGTGTAGCAAGTAGCAACACGAGAGTAAAGAATTTGGTCGTGAGTCGTGACCAGGGAGCTATGCAGTGCAGATGTCGACCATCATCGTCTCGGTGGACCTGGAATGCAGTCGCTGTCGTGCCAAGATCGAGAAGGTGCTCAACAGGATCTAAGGTGTGTTTGCGCTTGTAGTTCCACTCTGTTCGTACTGCCTTCCTCCACTTGTGGACTATGGTGCTGAGCTGGTTCCGTTGATGGCAACTGATACTGACTGAGCGGTGGGTATTTCTTTCTTGGGACGATATGGATGTCGCGGTTTCGTTGTTTCTGTGCGCACTATGGGTCCGCGGCAGAGAAGGGTGAGTTCTACATCAACGACATCGACTTGGACGAGAAGAGCAACAAGGTGAAGGTGACGGGGCCCTTCGACCCGGACAAGCTCGCCGACAAGCTGTGCTACAAGGCGTGCAAGATCATCAAGCAGATCGAGATCGTGGAGTCGTCGCCGCCGCCGGAGAAGCCCAAGAAGGAGGAGCCCGCCCCACCGCCACCGGTGAAGGTCGAGCCAGAGAAGCCTCCGCCATCGAAGGAGAAGCCCCCGCCACCAGCACCGAAGGAGGAGCCAAAGCCCGCCCCGGCACCGCCGCCGCCCAAGGTCACCACTAGTGTCAGTCATCTCTGATGAGAATAATCTGTGCTCCTACTTCTGTTGTTTTCCCTGATGAGAATAATCTTATTATTTTTTTCCTGATGAGAATATGCTATATTATTTTTGGTTAAAAGGGAGTACCATTGAAGAATTGTCCTCATGTTAAATATATCCCCTTTTTGTTTATTGAGTCTAATTTGTTATACTATGCAGTCATAAGTCATTTGAACTAATAATTCAAAGGGAACTCTCAAGGAGGATGTTTTTCTGTAGAGGTGTAGATGCTTCTACTGGCCACAACTGTGGTAAGTACTACTGAACTTTTAGCTTAAGTGCCTCCATGTTTTTAAATGATCTATGCCTTTATCCCTGTTAAGAGTAATATCTGTTCTATTTGAAACTGAGAGTCACTACCGGTGAACCATCTATGTATGTTATCCTACATTATCTATGATATTTTTGTGATTTTCCTTAATAGCTCATGGTGCCGTTTGTTTACTACTGCATAATCATAGTCGGATGAACTTTTGGACAGTATGAGTCATACTACTCTTACTCTGTCTGGTTTATACCGCATTCTAACGGGAGACCATCATCCGAAGGACCGTACTGATCTCTAATAAATTAAAGTTCAGTAGTTCTTTAATGATTTTGTGCTTTATTACTTTCGCCATGCCTGTAGCAGGCTTAGCACGAATATTATTAAAGTAACATTTGTCGGTGGTGCAGAACGAGGATGTGATCAACCAGATAGTGCTTTTGTTTCTGTCCCCGATGGCGGTGTGGCCGCTGACGACGGGCGCCGGCCTGGCTCTCCACCCGCTGGACATGTTCCGCAGGAGCCTCCTCTGCGGTAGTCCGACGCCGTCCGGCAGCCCGCGTGCGCCGCCGCCAGAGTCGCCGAACGACATCATCAGGTCGGCGGAGGAGCTATACGAGGCGGGCGTCCGGTTCAGGCGCAGCGCGACGAGCACCTTCCTGGACATCCGCTTCCATAGGGGCACGCTGTACCTGCCGCCCATCGTCGTGGACGACACAACCGAGTACGTGCTGCTCAACCTGATGGCGTTCGAGCGCCTGCACGTGGGAGCCAGCAACGACGTCACCTCCTACGTCTTCAAACAGTGGACAACATGGTGGACTCGGCGCGGGACATGGCGCTGCTCCAGTGCAGATCATCGTGCTCCAGTGCATCATCTGGTACACGCTCATGCTCTTCATGTTCGAGTACCGCGCCATGCGGCTGCTGATCGTTTTTTTCCTTGTTTAAGTAATCTGCAAAGTTGTGCTCTGAGGGAGGCGATTGCCTTCATTACCAATGCTTCCTGTGAGAAGCAAGGCACGTTTTTTTAGGAATAACCATAGTTCTTGATATGAATTGGCATGACAGAAAAATAGCCCTAAAGTACATAGGTGACCTACAATTTGATGCATCAGTATTTATAATAGTCAACAACATTATAATGTTTGTTTAATTGTTTTGTCTTGACAGTAAGATTATACAGTTTAATTGTCAGTATTTCTTGGCCTATGACAAATATGAACTCATGCAGTTTAATTGTTTAAGTCTATCCCTTTTTCTAGATACATGTGGAGGACCCATGCAGTTTCAAATGTTAGTGGAAATGATCCTGAACTTTGTTTTATTGGTGATTGTTCTAGGGATCATTCATTAGTTGATTAGCTGACGGTTTACTGGTGATTGTTGGGGGAGTACTTGAGCGTGTGATCTAGATGGGCGTCCTGAATTATTGCTGGTAACTCACCACGGTGAGGTATGATTTATTATTTAATCAGATTTGCAACAAGGCAACATATCCTATTAGCTAGAGACTGAGCTAGCTAATTGTTAAGAGAGTTTGAGTCTCCAGATGTGAACAAACTCCCTGTAACTACTTGGTTCAGTATTTTGATCGACATCAATAAGATTTTCTTGATTATAATGTTTATTCGACATCATGAAAATCTGACTTCCTGCTCGATTCGCTATATAATAAATACTACGAGAGGATGCTGGTGTTTCATGATAATCGTGCAACTCATGAAAATCTAGATAAAATATGTAGCTGACTATGGATGACTTGATGCTATAATTTAGCCATGTTTGCCTTATGCGTGTGATTCAAGTAGTATCTGGTGTGAATTATTTTAATGTTTATCTTCAGCATATTTTATTTATAAAAGGTTTTCCAACACTGTGTATCTGTTTGATGTCTTTGTATGTGCTTTGAATTTTCAACCAAGACACTATACATGTGCTTTGAATTTTCCTATCACGTGCTTTGCTTATTTCTGATTGTCTTGTATTTTAGAAAAAAATGAATTCACGGCATTTGGTGTGCAATGGGATACTTGAGAATTATGATGAATGGAATTTTCATGGTGATAATTCAGTGCAACACACAAGTAGTTCGGAACCAAATTCACATATTGATGAAAGGCATGTTGATGTCGACCAGCTGATTCAAGATGCCCTTGGACATCTGTATGATGGCACACCTATGACTGAAGGTCAAGAATCGGCCCAGGGACCCAATATTGAAGCACAACAGTTTTATACACAACTTGAAGATTCGAAAAGGTCGTTATGGATAGGCTGTGAGCTTACACAACTAACTTTATTTGTGCTTCTGTTTAATATCAAGTCCATCAACAAATGGTCTGATAAATCTTTTGGTGATCTACTTGAGGTTCTGCATATGGCTATCCCTAATGGAAATGAGCTACCAAAGAACTTTTATGCAGCTAAGAAAATAATCTCTAAATTTGGACTTGGATACGAAAATATTGATGCCTGCCCAAACAACTGCCAGTTGTATTGGAAGGAAAAGAAGAATGATGATTTTTGTGCAATCTGTAAGGTTTCAAGGTGGAAGGATAAGGATCCCACGTCTGTATTAACAAAGAAGGAAAGAAAGAAAGCAACCCCCTGCAAAGTTTTATGATACTTTCCAATTAAAGAGAGGCTGAAAAGAATGTTTATGTGTAGAGAAACAGCTTCTCTTCTAAGATGGCATGACGAGGAGCGCATTAAGGATGGTGCATTAAGACATCCTGCTGATGCACCGGTGTGGAAGAGGTTTGATGAAAAGTTCCTAGGATTTGCATCAGAATCACGTAATATTCGTTTTGGTTTGGCTACTAATGGATTTAATCCATTTGGGATGATGAGCTCTACACATAGTTGTTGGCCTGTTATATTGGTGGTATATAACCTTCCTCCATGGCTTTGCATGAAAGATCACAACCTTATGCTCTCTTTATTGATTCCTGGTCCTAAAAGTCCTGGAGATAGAATTCATGTGTTCCTTGAGCCACTCTTGGATGACCTAAATGAATTATTTCTAACCGGCTTGTACACATATGATGCATCAAGAGATGAGAGTTTTACTATGCGAGGGGTTGTGCTTATGACCATAAGTGATCTTCCTGGTTTAGGAATGCTTGCTTCTCATATGGTTCATGGGAAATTCGCATGCCCTCCTTGTGGTGAAAATGTTTGGACAAAACAGTTGAAGAATGGTCGTAAATCTTGTTTTATGGGAAATCGCCAATATATTGATCTTGATCATTCTTATCGCTTGGATGCAGACTCATTTGATGGAACGATAGAGCTTCGAACAAAACCTAAAACCTATTATGATCGTCCAATTTTGGATGAAATCATCACACTTGGTGATTTCAAGAACTCAAAAACTTACAAGTCAGTTAGTAGTCTATTCAAATTGCCATATTGGGATGATAATATTCTTCAATACAATCTTGATGTGATGCATATAGAGAAGAATGTATTTGACAATTGTTATGGTACAATATCCGATTTGGATGGAAGGACAAAAGATAACCTACAAGCTCGTCTAGATCTTGTCGAGATGAACATTAGACCGGACCTCCATCCACAAGAAAAACCTTCAGGAAAGTTTTACTTGCCACCAGCTTTATTTGCTATGTCTAAAAGTGAGAGACGAGCATTTTGTGATTTTCTTAGAAAGGTTAAAGTTCATGATGGTTATTGTAGAAACATATCAAAATGTGTTAATGTTACTGAAGGAAAGATTGTTGGCCTTAAAACACATGACTGCCATGTCCTGATGCAGCAGCTCATGCCTATTGGTTTGAGGGGTCTTCTTCCAGATGATATCACATCTGTAATATTTGAGTTGTCTGCTTATTTTCGAGGGATATGTTCTAAAGTGCTTCATGTTAACGAGTTGGACCATATGGAAAAATCAATTGGCATCACTCTATGCAAAATGGAGATGATCTTTCCACCAGGGTTTTTCACAGGTTATGGTTCATTTAGTAGTCCATCTAGCAACTGAATGTAAGCTTGGTGGACCAGTTAACTATAGATGGATGTATTTTATTGAGAGGTACATCTTCTAGCTATTACATGATTCATGTTATGAGAATTTGTTGTGGGGTTGAATAATTCACTTGTCTTGCATTGGTTGTAGGTACCTAGGAAAATTGAAATCATATGTTCGAAACAAAGCATATCCAGAAGCTTCAATAGCAAATTCATTCTTGGCAGATGAGTGTATGGTGTTTTATTCTAGGTACATAGAAGGTTTCGCTACCAAGCATAATAAACCATCAAGGAACGATGATAGTTTGGACCATACCCAATCGAAGACGGTTGGACAAGATTCATCTTTATTCCCTTTAGTAGGGAAATCATTGGGAAAACCAGCCAATTTTGAATTAAGTCATCTAGAGAAATTGCAAGCGCATAGATATGTGTTGTACAATTGTGATGTTGTTAATCCATATCTAAAGTAAGTGTTTTGGTTAACTAATGAACTATGCATATAGATTATGAATTATATAATTATATGGTAATCATGGTATAGGGAACATGCTTCTAATCTAAAATGAAAGAGACACGACTGTCGCCTAACTCCTAAAGATATTGAGCACATACAGAATAAAGAATTTCCAGAATGGTTTATGAGAGCACCTAGAGGGGGGGGGTGAATAGGTGATCCTGAAACTTGAAACTTAAGTCACAAAAACTCGGTTAAGCGTTAGCACAATAATCGCCAAGTGGCTAGAAAAGAGTCTCAACAAAACACAATAACCACAAAGATATCAATCACAGAGATGGCACGGTGGTTATCCCGTGGTTCGGCCAAGACCAACTCTTGCCTACTCCACGTTGTGGCGTCCCAACGGACGAGGGTTGCAATCAACCCCTCTCAAGCGGTCCAAAGACCCACTTGAATACCACGGTGTTTTGCTTTGCTTTTCTTAATCCCGTTCGCGAGGAATCTCCACAACTTGGAGCCTCTCGCCCTTACACTTGAAGTTCACAAAGAAGCACGGAGTAAGGGAGGGATTAGCAACTCACACAAGACACTAAGATCATAGCAAATACACACACACACACAAGACCCAGACTTAAGCTCAAAAGACTAGCACACTAGAACGGAGCTCAAATCACTAGAATGTCGAACAAGTGCGCAAGAATGGAGTGTGAGTGATCAAGAGTGCTCAAGGAATGCTTAGTATCTTCCTCCATGCGCCTAGGGGTCCCTTTTATAGCCCCAAGGCAGCTAGGAGCCGTTGAGAGCATTCCAGGAAGGCAGATCTTGCCTTCTGTCGCTAGGCCTGGGCATAAAAACCGAAAACCGAACACCGAAACCGAAAAAAACCGGAACCGAAACCGAAAAAACCGGAACCGATCAAACCGTTATATTTTTCGGTTACCATTCTTCAGAAACCGAAATTTAGTTTGGTTTTCGGTTTTTAGTTCGGTTTAAACCGAAAAACCGAACTGTTAGCCCATCAGCCTATAATCCCATTTCAGCCCAAGTCTTCAGAAACGCGGCTTGCTGTCTCGGGCCTTCTCCGGCTCTCAGCACCTCACGCTGCCTGGGCCCAGGTGCAGGCACCCTTGCTCAATCCCGTCGGCATGCAGAATAGCAATTCAGAATTCCTTGTATTATTCTATGTAGGCATGCAGCATTGGCAATCGGTCAGTAGCAATAGCACTGGCATAGCAAATTAGCAATAGCAGGCGATCAGGCCTTGGAGTCGTCCGAGTGCTGGGACGGAAGCCGTGTAGGCGTGTACTATGCAGCACATAGCTATTTGTTTTTTTCGGACTACACAGCCAGCTAGCCGGCGGACAGGGTACTGAAAGTCTGAAACACAGCACAGCCTAGTTCGGTTTTTTCGGTTAAACCGAAAACCGAACCGAACTATACGGTTAACCGGAGGTCCGGTTTTTTCCTTTTCTAAAGATAATTTCGGTTGGCATTTTTCAAAAACCGAACTTTAAAAAAAACCGAAAAACCGAACCGAAAAATTTCGGTTAACCGAGTGCCCAGTCCTATCTGTCGCCTGTCGCACCGAACAGTCCGGTGCACCACCGGACACTGTCCGGTGCGGATATCCTTCCTTATTTGGCGAAGCCGACCGTTAGCGCCTAGGAGCCGTTGGTGCACCGGACACACCGGACAGTCCGGTGCCTCCTTCTAGCCGTTGGCTCGGCCACGTGTCCCGCGCAGATCGCGCGGCCGACCGTTGGCCCGGTCGACCGTTGGCTCACCGGACAGTCCGGTGCACCACCGGACAGTCCGGTGAATTTTAGCCGTACGCCGTTAATCATCTCCCGAGAGCGACGAGTTCGCCTGTGAACGGCTCACCGGACAGTCCGGTGCACACCGGACAGTCCGGTGAATTATAGCCGTACACCGCCGTCGAACTCCCGAGAGTAGCAAGTTCGCCAGAGTCAGTCTGGCGCACCGGACACTGTCCGGTGCACCCAGACTGCGCTGACCTTGGCTGAACTTAGCCATCTCTTCTCCAACTCGATTTTTCCTGTTTCCAGCACTTAGACACAATACATTAGTCCATAAAACAATGTACTAAGTCTAGAAACATACCTTTTGACATGATTTGCACTTTGTCCACCACTTTGCATAGATTAATACAAAAACACTTGTGTTGGCACTCAATCACCAAAATACTTAGAAATGGCCCAAGGGCACATTTCCCTTTCAATCTCCCCCCTTTTTGGTGATTTATGCCAACACAACATAAAGCAACTAGAACAAGTGCAATATCAATGCAAATGAGAACTCAAAATTGTTTTGATTCATATTTGGCATATATGGATCACTCTTTGCCACCACTTGGTTTGTTTTTTCAAATCAAACTCAAATTTCTATCTCTAAGTCAACCACACTTGTTAAGACATAAAGAGAGTCATTCCAAGAGAAATTGATTCAAGATTTCAACAACTCCCCCTTTTTCCCATAATCAACACTTCTCCCCACAAGAAGCCAACTTTTGACAAGAGAGACAATAAAAGAGTTTTGACAAACCAAAAGCTCTATTCTACTATTTTCAAAAACTCTCAAGTGGTAGCTGATCCATTTATTGCTTTGGCCTTTATTTTCTCCCCCTTTGGCATCAAGCACCAAAACGGGATCAATCTTGGCCCTTAAACCCCATTGCCTCACCAAAATCTTCAAATAAGAATACAAAGGCAATAAGAGTACATGAGATGAACTTGGAATAAGTTACCCTCTCATCGGAGTGCAGTGGAAGTCTTTCATGGTCCAAGTCCACCTTTTCCCCTTTCAAACCTCCCTTTGAGACTAAAACAAGCAAACTCAAGCACACGGTTACTCTCAAAGGGTCAAGTTGTAGCACAGCTCCCCCTAATTATGTGCATCACTTGCAAAAAGGACTTGTGAGGTCCAGGGAGTGTTTGTACAACTTGAGCACCAATACCAATTGAGAGCACCACAAGTAAGCAACAAAATGCATAAAGAATATGATCAAAGGCATAAACACATGTATGCTATAAATCAATCCAAGTTCCGCGAATCTAAGACATTTAGCTCACTACGCAGCCTGCAAAAGGTCTTCTCATCTAAAGGCTTGGTAAAGATATCGGCTAGCTAGTTCTTGGTGCTAACATAAAACACTTCGATATCTCCCTTTTGCTGGTGGTCTCTCAAAAAGTGATGCCGGATGTCAATGTGCTTTGTGCGGCTGTGCTCAACAGGATTTTCCGCTATTCGGATAACACTCTCATTATCACATAGGAGTGGGACTTTGCTCAGATTGTAGCCAAAATCCCGGAGGGTTTGCCTCATCCAAAGTAGTTGCACGCAACACTGTCCTGCGGCAACATACTCGACCTCAGCGGTGGATAGGGCAACAAAAGTTTGTTTCTTAGAGTTCCACGACACCAGGGACCTTCCTAAGAATTGGCACGTCCCCGATGTACTCTTCCTATCGACCTTACATCCAGCATAGTCGGAGTCTGAATATCCAATTAAGTCAAAGGTAGACCCCTTTGGATACCAGATCCCGAAACAAGGCGTAGCGACTAAATATCTAAGAATTCGTTTCACAGCCACTAAGTGACACTCCTTAGGATCGGATTGAAATCTAGCACACATGCATACGCTAAGCATAATATCCGGTCTACTAGCACATAAATAAAGCAAAGAACCTATCATGGACCGGTATGCTTTTTGATCAACGGACTTACCTCCTTTGTTGAGGTCGGTGTGTCCGTCAGTTCCCATCGGCGTCTTTGCGGGCTTGGCGTCCTTCATCCCAAACCGCTTTAGCAAGTCTTGCGTGTACTTCGTTTGGGAGATGAAGGTGCTGTCCTTGAGTTGCTTCACTTGGAACCCAAGGAAGTAGTTCAACTCGCCCATCATCGACATCTCGAATTTCTGCGTCATCACCCTGCTAAACTCTTCACAAGACTTTTGGTTAGTAGAACCAAATATTATGTCATCGACATAAATTTGGCACACAAAAAGATCACCATCGCAAGTCTTAGTGAAAAGAGTTAGATCGACTTTCCCAACCTTGAAAGCATTAGCAATTAAAAAGTCTCTAAGGCATTCATACCATGCTCTTGGGGCTTGCTTAAGTCCATAGAGCGCCTTAGAGAGCTTACACACGTGGTCGTGGTACCGTTCATCCTCGAAGCCAGGGGGTTGCTCCACGTACACCTCCTCCTTGATCGGCCCGTTGAGGAAAGCGCTCTTCACATCCATTTGGTACAACCTGAAAGAATGGTGAGCGGCATATGATAGCAAAATACGAATTGATTCTAGCCTAGCCACAGGAGCGAAAGTCTCCTCAAAGTCCAAACCTGCGACTTGGGCATATCCTTTTGCCACAAGTCGAGCCTTGTTCCTTGTCACCACCCCGTGCTCGTCCTGTTTGTTGTGGAACACCCACTTGGTTCCCACAACATTTTGCTTGGGACGAGGCACCAGTGTCCAAACTTCATTACGCTTGAAGTTGTTGAGTTCCTCCTGCATGGCCAACACCCAGTCCGGATCTAGCAAGGCCTCTTCTACCCTGAAAGGCTCAATAGAAGAGACAAAGGAGTAATGCTCACAAAAATTAACTAATCTTGAACGAGTAGTTACTCCCTTGCTAATATCACCCAAAATTTGGTCGACGGGATGATTCCTTTGAATCATTGCTCGAACTTGGGTTGGAGGTGCCTGAGGTGCTTCTTCCTCTTCACTTTGAACATCCTGTGCTCCCCCTTGATCATGCGCCTCCACTTGAGGTACCTGTTCGTCATCTTGGGTTGGGGGATGCACCATTGTTGAGGAAGATGGTTGATCTTGCTCCAATTGTTCCTATGGTCGCACATCGCCAATCGCCATGGTGCGCATTGCGGCCGTTGGAACATCTTCTTCATCCTGTTGATGGTGTGGCAAGCCGTGTTCACGGCTTCCGACCAAAAACGCTCGGGGGTCTTGAACTCTCCAAGCATAGTCCTCGCCATATCGATGAGCGTCCTGTTCTTCCTCTCTACAACACCATTTTGCTGTGGTGTGTAGGGAGCGGAGAACTCGTGCTTGATCCCTTCCTCCTCAAGGAACTCCTCCACTTGAAGGTTCTTGAACTCGGACCCGTTGTCGCTCCTTATCTTCTTCACCTTGAGCTCAAACTCATTTTGAGCTCTCCTGAGGAAGCCCTTGAGGGTCCCTTGGGTTTCAGATTTATCCTGCAAAAAGAATACCCAAGTGAAGCGGGAAAATCATCAACTATAACAAGACCATACTTACTTCCTCCTATGCTTAGATAGGCAATGGGTCCGAAGAGGTCCATATGAAGCATCTCCAAGGGTCTTGATGTGGTCATCACATTTTTGTTGTGATGAGAGCTTCCCACCTGTTTCCCTGCTTGACAAGCTGCACAAGGTCTATCTTTTTCGAAATGCACGTTAGTTAGACCTATCACGTGTTCTCCCTTTAGAAGCTTGTGGAGGTTCTTCATCCCCACATGTGCTAAGCGGCGATGCCACAGCCAGCCCATGCAAGTCTTAGCAATTAAGCATGCATCTTGTCGGGGACCATAATTAGGGGTACCCTCAAGACCCCTAAATCTCAGCTGGTAACCCCCATCAGCACAAAGCTGCTAAGGCCTGATGGGTGCGATTAAGTCAAGGATCGGTCCATCCAAGGGACACGATCGTGCCTCGCCCGAGCCTAGCCTCGGGCAAGGGAAGCCGACCCCAGAGAACCTACGTCTCGCCCGAGGACCCCCCACCAGCAACGGGCACACTGTCGGCTCGCCCGAGGCCCCGTCTTCACCAAGAAGCAACCTTGGCCACATCGCCATGCCAACCGACCAAATCGCAGGGGCGTTTAATGCAAAGGTGGTCTGACACCTTTATCCTGATGCACGCCCTCCAGTCGATAGAGCCAAGGTGACCGCAGTCACTTCACCGCTCTACTGACCGGTCTGACAAGAGGACAGCGCCGCCTGCGCCGCTCCGACTACTGAGCCACCCGACAGAGTGAGGCTGACAGCAGCCAAGGCCGGCCTCGAGCGTCATAGGAAACTCTGCCTCGCCCGACCCCAGGGCTCGGACTCGGGCTCAGCCCCGGAAGACGGCGAACTCCGCTCCGCCCAACCCAGGGCTAGGACTCGGGCTCAGCCCCGGAAGACGGCGAACTCCGCTCCGCCCGACCCAGGGCTCGGACTCGGGCTCA
Organism: Zea luxurians; assembly: GCA_029449295.1. NCBI lineage: Eukaryota > Viridiplantae > Streptophyta > Magnoliopsida > Poales > Poaceae > Zea > Zea luxurians. The sequence goes on along the minus strand of JAOPSE010000003.1, from coordinate 106,072,321 downwards.
GCCCCGGAAGACGGCGAACTCCGCTCCGCCCGACCCAGGGCTCGGACTCGGGCTCAGCCCTAGAAGACGGCGAACTCCGCTCCGCCCGACCCAGGGCTCGGACTCGGGCTCAGCCCCGGAAGACGGCGAACTCCGCTCCGCCCGACCCAGGGCTCGGACATGGGCTCAACCCCGGAAGACGACGAACTCCGCCTCGCCCGACCCCAGGGCTCGGACATGGGCTCAGCCCCAGGAGACGACGGACTCCGCTTCGCCCGACCCCAGGGCTCGGACTCAGCTCTGGCCTCAGCCGACGGTCTCCGCCTCGCCCGACCTAGGGGCTCGGACTCGACCACGGCCACGGGAGACAGACTCGACCTCGACCTCGGAGGAGCCTCCACATCGCCCAACCTAGGGCGCGGACCGACCACGTCGACAGGAGGCGCCATCATTACCCTACCCCGAGCTGACTGAGGCTACGGGGAACAAGACCGGCGTCCCATCTGGCTCGCTCCACCAGATAGGCAATGATGGCGCCCCGCACGCTCTGTGACGACGGCGGCTCTCGGCCCCCTTACGGAAGTAAGAGGACGTCAATAAGGACTCGACAGCCCCGACAGCTGCCCTCTCGCCAGGCTCCAGCACTCCTCCGACGGCCACGACACCACACAAACCGGGTGCCAAAACCCCTCCGGCTGCCACGACGGCGTGTACTTAGGGCGCTAGCTCTCCTCCGCTAGACAAGTAGCACTCTGCTACACTCCCCATTGTACACCTGGATCCTCTCCTTACGCCTATAAAAGGAAGGACCAGGGCCCTCTTACAGAGGGTTGGCCCGCGCGGAGAAGGACGGGACGGCGCTCGCTCAAGGCCGCTCACTCCCACTCCCGCGTGGACGCTTGTATCCCCCTACTGCAAGCGCACCCGACTCAGGCACGGGGCTAACACGAAGGCCGCAGATCCACACTCTCTCACGCCTGCCTCCCTCCGGCTGCTTCCTTTTCCCCCCTTCGCGTTCCGCCTTGCGTCGACCCATCTGGGCTGGGGCACGCGGCGACAATTCACTCGTCGGTCCAGGGACCCCCGGGTTTCAAAACACCGATAGTTGGCGCGCCAGGTAGGGGCCTGCTGCGTGTTGACGAACAGCTTCCCGTCAAGCTCCAGATGGGCAGTCTCCAGCAACCTTTCTAGCCCGGGACGGTGCTCCGTTTCGGGAATCTTGAGTTCATGTCCCTCGACAGCAGCTACGACATGATACTCCTTCCCCCGCCGTGCGACAGCGATAATGGCGGTCGACAACCCGCTCGCCGGTGGGGAAATCGACGACGCCTTCCCCACGTGGTGGAAGGACGACATTCGGGCTTGTCCCGTCCCCTCCCCCGCCGACAGAGGAGGAGGCGGGGCAACCTAGGCCAAGCGGGAAGCGGCACCTCGTTGGCTGTCGAGCGAGTCGACGGCGCCGGCGCCCCAACGGAGGGCGCGTCGGGCATCGATCTCGCGTCTGAGACGAAGACGAGCGCCGCCTCCCCGCAACACGCCGATCTCAAGCAAACGCACGACGCCAGCACGCTCGCGAAGGACTTGCTGGGCGTCACCCTCGTACCCGAGACAACGGTGCAGTCAGTCCCAGACGCGACCTCGTCACCGACCGTCGACCGAAAGGTACCGACCGATTCCCATCTCGTGTCTCTTGGATTCGGCCTCGACCCACCAAGCGACTCTGCTCCGATGAGCACTTTCATAGAGGCGAGTCCAAACCCTCTGGGGTATCGTGTGCGGTCACCCTAGGACCGACTGACGGCCGACTTGACCTACGAGTCCTCAGGGTCCGAGGAAGATGGCGAGCCTGACCTCTGTTGGGATTTCTCTGGACTTGGTAACCCTAGCGCCGTGCGGGACTTCATGACCGCATGGGACTACTGCCTTTCCGACTGTTCCGATGGCAGCCGCGGCCTCGACAATGAGGACCGCGGCCCAAGTCGTGAATGTTTCCACGTCGATCTAGGGGGTCCTGGCGAAGGCAACCATCTTGGTATGCCGGAGAACGGTGATCCCCCTAGGCCCGCACCTCGCGTTGACATCCTTCGGGAGCTAGCTGTGGTCCCCGTCCCGGCGGGGGGTCCCGACCCACAGCTCGACCATATCCACGAGAGGCAGGCCAGGCTCGACGAGGGAGCAGGAACGCTTGTGCCGATCCGCCGGGACATCGGGCAGGAATGGGCTATCCAACCCCCGGCCGGAGAAGCGCGTCGTCTCCCCCAGGACATCCAGCACCGCATCGCCGATGACGCCAGGGTGAGGCCGCCGCCGGATTCCAGCGGAGTCGGCCAGAACCTGGCTGCAGCGGCAATACTCCTCCGCGCGATGCCGGAGCCATCCACCACCGAAGGGCGACGTATCCAGGGAGAGCTCAAGAATCTCCTGGAGGACGCCGCGGTCCGACGGGCCGAAAGCTCTGCCTCCCGAAGGCAGGGTTTCCCCTCGGAACATCACGCCGCGACTTCCCGATTCATGCGGGAAGCCTCGGTCCACTTCGGGCGCACGAGCAACACAGCGCCTGCGGCCCCAGGTTGCCTCGGCAACGAGCGTCATCATCACAGCCATCGGGCCCACCTCGACGATAGGGCGCGCAGAGGCTACCACCCCAAGCGTGGGGGACGCTACGACAACGGGGAGGATCGAAGTCCTTCGCCCAAACCACCCGGTCCGCAGGCTTTCAGCCGCGCCATACGACGAGCACCGTTCCCGATCCGGTTCCGAACCCCGACTACTATCACAAAGTACTCGGGGGAGACGAGACCGGAACTATGGCTCGCGGACTATCGGCTGGCCTGCCAACTGGGTGGAACGAACGACGACAACCTCATCATCCGCAACCTCCCCCTATTCCTCTCCGACACCACTCGAGCCTGGCTGGAGCACCTGCCCCCGGGGCAGATCTCCAACTGAGACGACCTGGTCCAAGCCTTCACCGGCAATTTCCAGGGCATGTATGTGAGCCCTGGGAACTCCTGGGATCTCCGAAGCTGCCGCCAGCAGCCGGGAGAGTCTCTCCGGGACTACATCCGGCGATTCTCGAAGCAGCGCACAGAGCTGCCCAACGTCACCGATTCGGATGTCATCGGCGCGTTCCTCGCCGGCACCACCTGCCGTGACCTGGTGAGCAAGCTGGGTCGCAAGACCCCCACCAGGGCGAGCGAGCTGATGGACATCGCCACCAAGTTCGCCTCTGGCCAGGAGGCGGTTGAGGCCATTTTCCGGAAGGACAAGCAGCCCCAGGGCCACCCACCGGAAGATGCTCCCGAGGTGTCAACTCAGCGCGGCGCCAAGAAGAAGGGCAAGAAGAAGTCGCAAGCGAAACGCGACGCCGCCGACGCGGACCTTGTCGCCGCCGCCGAGCACAAGAACCCTCGGAAACCTCCCGGAGGTGCCAACCCCTTCGACAAGATGCTCAAGGAGCCGTGCCCCTATCATCAGGGGCCCGTCAAGCACACCCTTGAGGAGTGTGCCATGCTTCGACGACACTTCCACAAGGCCGGGCCACCCGCGGAGGGTGGCAAGGTCCTCGACGACGCAAAGGAGGAAGATCACAAGGCAGGAGGGTTCCCCGAGGTCCGCGACAGCTTCATGATCTACGGCGGGCAAGTGGCGAATGCCTCAGCTCGGCACCGCAAGCAAGAGCGTCGGGAGGTCTGCTTGGTAAAGGTGGCGGCACCAGTCTACCTAGACTGGTCCGACAAGCCCATCACCTTCGACCGGGCCGACCATCCGGACTACGTGCCGGGCCCGGGGAGATACCCACTCGTTGTCGACCCCATCATCGGCAATGTCAGGCTCACCAAGGTCCTCATGGACGGAGGCAGCAGCCTCAACATCATCTACGCCGAGACCCTCAGGCTCCTGCGGATTGATCTGTCCTCGGTTCGAACGGGCGCTGCGCCTTTCCACGGGATCGTCCCCGGGAAGCGCGTTCAACCCCTCGGACAACTTGACCTGCTCATCTGCTTCGGGACGCCCTCCAACTTTCGAAAGGAGACCCTCACGTTCGAAGTGGTCGAGTTTCGAGGAACCTACCACGCAGTACTGGGGAGGCCATGCTACGCCAAGTTCATGGCTGTCCCCAACTACACCTACCTCAAGCTCAAGATGCCGGGCCCCAACGAGGTCATCACCATCGGGCCCACGTACCGACACGCATACGAATGCGATGTGGAGTGCGTGGAGTACGCCGAGGCCCTCGCCGAATCCGAGGCCCTCATCGCTGACCTGGAGAGCCTCTCTAGGGAGGTGCCCGACGTGAAGCGCCACGCCGGCAACTTCGAACCAGCGGAGACGGTCAAATCCGTCCCTCTCGACCCCTGCAACGACGCCTCCAAGCAGATCCGGATCGACTCCGAGCTCGACCCCAAATAGGAAGCAGTGCTCGTCGACTTTCTCCGCGCGAACGCCGACGTTTTTGCGTGGAGTCCCTCGGACATGCCCGGCATACCGAGGGAAGTCGCCGAGCACTCTCTGGATATTCGAGCTGGGGCCCGACCCGTGAAGCAACCTCTACGCCGATTCGACGAAGAAAAGCGTAGAGCCTTAGGCGAGGAGATCCACAAGCTACTGGCGGCAGGGTTCATCAAAGAGGTATTCCATCCCGAATGGCTTGCCAACCCTGTGCTAGTGAGAAAGAAAGGGGGGAATGGCGGATGTGTGTAGACTACACCGGTCTAAACAAAGCATGTCCGAAGGTTCCCTACCCTCTGCCTCGCATCGATCAGATCGTGGATTCCACTGCTGGGTGCGAAACCCTGTCTTTCCTCGATGCCTACTCGGGGTATCACCAGATCAGGATGAAGGAGTCCGACCAGCTCGCGACTTCATTCATCACACCCTTCGGCATGTACTGCTATGTTACAATGCCGTTTGGTTTGAGGAACACGGGGGCAACGTACCAGCGATGCATGAACCATGTGTTTGGCGAACACATCGGCCGAACGGTCGAGGCCTACGTCGATGACATCGTAGTCAAGACGAGGAAGGCCTCCGACCTCCTTTTCGACCTTGAGGCGACATTCCAATGTCTCAAGGCAAAAGGCGTGAAGCTTAATCCCAAAAAGTGTGTCTTCGGGGTCCCCCGAGGCATGCTCTTGGGGTTCATCGTCTCCGAGCGGGGCATCGAAGCCAACCCGAAAAAGATCGCAGCCATCACCAGCATGGGGCCAATCAAGGACTTGAAAGGCGTACAGAGGGTCATGGGATGTCTCGTGGCTCAGAGCCGCTTCATCTCCCGCCTCGGCGAAAGAGGTCTGCCTCTGTACCGCCTCTTATGGAAAGCTGAGTGCTTCACTTGGACTCCCGAGGCTAAGGAAGCCCTCGGGAACCTGAAGGCGCTCCTCACGAACGCGCCCATCTCGGTGCCCCCCGCTGCCGGAGAAGCCCTCTTGATCTACGTCGCCGCAACCACCCAGGTGGTTAGCGCCGCGATCGTGGTTGAGAGTCAAGAAGAAGGGCATGCACTGCCCATCCAGAGGCCAGTCTACTTCATCAGCGAGGTACTGTCCGAGACCAAGATCCGCTACCCACAAATCTAGAAGCTGCTGTACGCGGTGATCCTAACACGGCGGAAGTTGCGACACTACTTCGAGTCTCATCCGGTGACTGTGGTGTCATCCTTCCCCCTGGGAGAGATCATCCAGTCTCGAGAGGCCTCGGGTAGGATTGCGAAGTGGGCGGTGGAGATCATGGGCGAGATGATCTCATTCGCCCTTCGGAAGGCCATCAAGTCCCAGGTCTTGGCGGACTTCGTGGCTGAATGGGCCGACACCCAGCTCCCGATGGCTCCGATCCAACCGGAGCTCTAGACCATGTTTTTCGATGGGTCGCTGATGAAGACGGGGGCCGGCGCGGGCCTCCTCTTCGTCTCGCCCCTCGGGAAGCACCTACGCTACGTGTTGCGCCTCCACTTCTCGGCGTCCAACAACGTGGCTGAGTACGAGGCTCTGATAAACGGGTTGTGAATCGCCATCGAGCTAGGGGTCCGATGCCTCGACGCTCACGGTGACTCGCAGCTCGTCATCGACCAAGTCATGAAGAACTCCCACTGCCGCGACCCGAAGATGGAAGTCTACTGCGATGAGGTTCGGCGCCTGGAAGACAAGTTCTACGGGCTTGAGCTCAACCACATCGCCCGACGCTACAACGAGACTGCGGACGAGCTGGCTAAAATAGCCTCGGGACGAACAACAGTTCCCCCGGACGTATTCTCCCGAGACCTGCATCAACCCTCTGTCAAGACCGAGGACGCGCCCGAGCCCGAGGCACCTTCGGCTCCGCCCGAGGCACCTTCGGCTCCGCCCGAGGCACCCTCGGCTCAGTTCGAGGTACCCTCGGCCCAGTCCAAGGTACCCTCGGCATGGTCCGAGGTACCCTCGGCTCAGCCCAAGGTACCCTCGGCCCCTGAGGGTGAGGCACTGCGCGTCGAAGGGGAACCGAGCGAGGTCACGCCTAATCAAAGCTGGCAGACCCCGTACCTGCAATATCTCCACCGAGGGGAGCTGCCCCTCGACCAAGCCGAAGCTCGGCGGTTGGCGCGGCGCGCCAAGTCTTTCGTCTTACTGGGAGACGGGAAAGAGCTCTACCACCGCAGCCCCTCAGGCATCCTCCAGCGATGCATTTCCATCGCTGAAGGCCAGCAGCTCTTGCAAGAGATACACTCGGGGGCTTGCGGCCATCACGCGGCACCCCGAACTCTCGTCGGAAACGCCTTCCGACAAGGATTCTACTGGCCGACGGCGGTGGCCGACGCTACTAGAATTGTCCGCACCTGCGAAGGGTGTTAGTTCTACGCGAGGCAGACCCACCTGCCGCTCAGGCTCTACAAACCATACCCATCACCTGGTCGTTTGCTGTGTGGGGTCTGGACCTCGTTGGCCCCTTGCAGAAGGCACCCGGGGGCTACACGCACCTGTTGGTCGCCATCGACAAATTCTCCAAGTGGATCGAGGTCCGACCCCTGAACAGCATCAGGTCCGAACAGGCGGTGGCGTTCTTCACCAACATCATCCATCGCTTTAGGGTCCCGAACTCCATCATCACTGACAACGGTACCCAGTTCACCGGCAGAAAGTTCCTGGACTTCTGCGAGGATCACCACATCCGGGTGGACTGGGCTGCCGTGGCACACCCCATGATGAATGGGCAAGTGGAGCGGGCCAACGGCATGATCCTGCAAGGACTCAAGCCTCGGATCTACAACGACCTCAACAAGTTCGGCAAGCGATGGATGAAGGAACTCCCCTCGGTGGTCTGGAGTCTGAGGACAACGCCGAGCCGAGCCACGGGCTTCACACCGTTCTTTCTAGTCTATGGGGCCGATGCCATCTTGCCCACAGACCTAGAATACGGTTCCCCGAGGGCGAGGGCCTACACTTGTGGCGGAACCTCCCAAGTAATTAGGCCCACCTACAGTTGTCCTTGCCCAACGGGCATCAGACAACCCTGTAGGTGCCCCTGAACTACTTGATAAGTTCGATATCTTTCCTTACCTTACTAGGAACGTTTCACCCGTCTTGCAGACATTACAGAACATCGGAGATAAAGAAAATGCGGAAGCGAATTACATAAACTTACATTTATTTCAAAAGCAAGCTTGAGTTATTTTATTACAGACCAGACTAAAAGTGAGTGCATAGAAGTAATATTATACAAACCAAGGGAGGCACAAACATCTCCCGAAAAGCTATAAGCGAAAGATCCTATGTGGAGGACCGAGTCCTCCCGCACTTCAGTCTTGTTTTTCTTCATTGGGTACCACCTTGGTACAGAAGCAGCAAAAGTCTGCTACTCCCTCACCTAAAAACAACGAAGGGATAAACCCTGAGTATGGAATTACTCAGCAAGTCTTACCCGACTAAGGAAAAGACTCTCAAGGGTATGCTGGATAAATAGGAATCAAGGAGAGGCTTTACCAAAAATCAACTTATACTTTTGCGGAAGTAGCTTACTAAAGTGAGTCCTTACTTTCAATCTTTTAACGCCATTTTAGGTATTAATAGACTCTATTTGCATCTAGTCTAATTTCACATCACATCAAGACAACATCATTTTTATTCATAGTGTTCACGTCCTGACTTTAGGTTGCAGGGAAGTGACCAAGTCTTCATAACCGCGAAGGTACGGCGATCCGAATCGATTATACTCAGCTGAGGATCTCCAATCACACGACATATGTAGCACTTAACCCTTGCATATGTCAACCCGCCACCGGGGTTCTTAAGACCGGATCAGGTTCACGCAAACCGAGAGCACAGATACACCACCGTCCAGCCTCTTGCCACGGAGGGTACACGCTACTCTCGCCACCGCTCCACTCCCATTTCGTGTTATCTTATTCCGGCCTTAGTCTGCCCGAGGCAAGGCTTACCCATGACGAGGCATGTGACCAGTTAAAGGGTCCTCGGTCAGCACGCCTACATACGCGTTAATCCTTAACCAACCTGGGTAGAACATCACCTGTTCCTACCCCCAAGTCTTAATTTACGTATTTCCATCCTTAGGATTGTGTCTGTTCCTTAGGATGAAGGAGCATCACAGGGAACTTTGCAGTAAGATCCCATCATTGCTCTAAATGAAAATATTCTTGCAGGTAGAAGCCGTCCTTTCTCGAGTTAAATTAAGGACAACCTCTATCCACAAGATCTAAGCAAGGCTAAGCATTTTTGTAAATCATAATTTTGATACTTCACAGAAGTATCTATAAAGGTATGGATATCAAGGAAAGCAATGCATCAAAGGGTTTCAAGTAACTCCTATGAACCTAATGCACATTTCACTAGACTTAAGTGTGCGAAAAGTATTTAAAAACACAAGGAAAAGGGTTGCATGCACCGGGGCTTGCCTTTGTTATCAGGTGAGTCCTCCTCGGTTCCACAAATATCGAAATAAAAGCAATTGCCTGTTTGAGGATCTGAGGATGGTGGTATCCCTTCTTCAGAGACTTCTTCTTCTTCTTCGTGCTCTAATATAACCATATACATGCATAAGAATGGATGTCATGGGATGCTCATGAGGATGCAAAGATAATATAAACTTATTATCTAAGTCTTGAGTACAACTTTCCTTCACGGTACTCCGAGAACCTAGGGTTTCCGGAGTCAGTAAAGGAGTTCATGGGGCAGGGGGGTGGTTTTGGGTTTAGTGATCAAACAAAGTCCAAATCAACCCAAATTCTACCCAAGGCTTCTAAATATTGGTTTAAGTGCCCATAAAAAGTTTGGACATTTTTGGACTTACCATTTATTTTCTAAAAATCCATAACTAATACTTGTATCTACTTTAAATACTCTAAAATTTCTTATTTCCATTAAAAATCACAAAACTATTTTTACTAAATACTAGAGAAAATAACAAGCCTAGGAAAATTAGTTTCACAATTTTAGCATTTTTCTACATTTTCCTATAATTATTTTGGCTCTGCTGGAAAAAGAAAAAGGAAAAGGATTGAATAGAACTGGGCCGATTCTGGCCCAAACGGCCCAAGCCCACGGTAAAACACGCCCTCGCGCGCCCGCGTCCTGGTGGTTTTGCAGAACGACCCTCGCGCTTCTGGGTAACTGAGAACAGGTCATTTCACTGTTTAACCAATTCACTGACCATTACAAAAATCACTGTTTAACCAATTCACTGACAAGGTGTAAAGGTAGAGCCACACGGCGGACGCCGGTGATGGCTCAACGGCGGTGAAATCCTTATCCCCGAGCGGAGAGCAAGGGGGAGAAAAGCACTACAGCTGGCCGGAGTGGCTTACAGCTCACCGGCGGCAAGGATTCTTACCGGCTGTGCTTATCTGATGACCACTGAGCACGAATCATGACGAGCAGCGATCAACGGCGACGGCTACCGGCGACGAGCAAGGATAGGATCTTCTTCAGTATACCAGTCACTGTACCATGGCGATGGTCATTCTATTGGACTGACAGAGCAAGTTTAGGTCACGTTTTCTCTTAATTTTAAATGGCAACTTATCAAGTGATCTATAGAAAAGTTGAAGAGCTACTAACCAGCTATAATTCGATTATAGGGATCAAGCTGAGTTGAGCACTGGATCATGCTTAGATTTGAGCTGGAAGTTGATGTCAGTCCTCTGCTAATCTGAATTTCAGATCAAAACAGCCTGACAGTCAAACTTTGATTGGGTTTTTCTCTAAATTTCTCATAACAACTAAGCTCACACTCTTTAGCAAAGTTGTTCTCCTATAATTGGTCTTCAACTTTGATGTGGTGACCTAAGGCAAAAACCCTACACTTTGTAAGTTACAAAGCCCCAAAGTTGAGCCCATTCTCTGATTTTCAGACTTAGAATAAAACTCAAATGAGGTCCATTTTGCATTTAAGTCCAAAACTTAGGGTTTGGCTTTCAAATCCACATATTTGTGAACCAATTGGCTTAAAATACTTATTTGGCTTGGTTTTTGCACTTTAGCCCAAAAGTGGGCTAATTTTGCACATAGGCCCCTAGGGTTTAGTTTTAGGGTTTCCCAGGGTTCCAATTAGGGTTTCTGGTATTCCAGGGGTATAAGTGTGATTCAACTTTATTCTTGGAGTCATTTTATGACTTTTACCCTAAAGCTTTTAGGTTTTCTCAACATAGGTTAAGTTTTACCCCTTTAATCACTATTTAGGGTTAAGTCCTTTAACCAGGGTCCTATTTGTAAAACATTAAAACAATACAACTTGTTTGAAATTTTTGCCTAGTGAATGCACTCTAGGTGTGTCAAACATATGCAATGACAATGCTTATGATGTCATGCTCAAGTTTTAGTTATAGTAACACCAGGGGTGTTACATCCTTCCCCCCATAAAAGAATCTCGTCCCGAGATTTAAAGTCCTAGGGTGAGTAATGGAAAAGGAAATGTGTCACATTTTTATTTCCTTATTTCTGGTACAAGGCAAGGGTGGTGTGGGGTTCATTCCTTTATTGCACAGCTATACAGACTTTACAACTTACAAGAGGCTAGAAAGCCTGGGAAATTTTTATCTAAGAAGTCTTGGGTTTCCCATGTAGCCTCATCTTCCGAATGCTGGTTCCACTGTATCTTATAAAACTTGAGAGTCTTTCTCCGGGTAACCCTGTCCTTTTGATCCAGAACTCGAATGGGATGTTCCGAGTATGTTAAATCTGGTTCCAGGACAACATCAGTCACTTCAACGGTTCGATCGGGAACCCGAAGACACTTCTTCAATTGTGACACGTGGAACACATTATGCACAGCAGACAATGTTTCGGGTAGTTGGAGTCGGTACGCCACTGGTCCACATTGTTCAAGCACCAGGAATGGACCAATGTATCTGGGTGCAAGCTTCCCTTTAACCCCGAAACGTGATACACCCTTCATTGGTGAAACTTTCAAGTAGACATAATCGTCTACCAGAAAACATAAGGGTTGTCGTCGTCGGTCTGCATAACTCTTTTGTCGAGTCTGAGCTTCCTTCATATTATGAATAATTTTCTGAACCTTTTCTTCGACCTCTTTCACCATATCGGGCCTAAAAAAGTATCTTTCTCCAGGTTCAGACCAATTTAGCGGAGTTCGACACCGTCGCCCATATAAAGCTTCAAAAGGTGCCATCTTGATACTTTCCTGATAACTGTTATTGTATGAAAACTCCGCTAGGGGCAAACATTCATCCCATTTTTGCGAGAAGTCCAGAACACATGCCCGCAGCATATCCTCGAGGATTTGATTCACTCTCTCAGTCTGTCCACTGGTTTGAGGATGATAGGCCGAACTGTGGAGCAATTTGGTACCCAAAGATTTATGAAGTTCTTCCCAAAACTTGGATACGAATTGAGGTCCACGATCCGACACTATGGTTTTTGGAATACCATGCAAACTGAGAATACGGCTGATATATAATGCTGCATAAGTATACCGTATATTTGGCCCTGACGGGTAAGAAGTGGGCAATTTTTGTGAGTCGATCAACGATAACCCAAATAGAATCATACCCTTTGGCCGTCCTGGGCAGTCCCACAATAAAGTCCATGCTGATGTCTTCCCATTTCCATGTTGGGATTGGTAAAGATAGCAATGGACCAGCAGTTTTCATGTGTATGGCCTTGACACGTCTGCAAGTGTCACATCTAGCCACATAGCGTGCAATTTCAATCTTCATCTTGGTCCACCAGTAATGTTGCTTTAAACCTTGGTACATCTTAGTGCTTCCAGGATGAATAGAATAACGACTAAGATGTGCTTCATCCAGAATTTGCTGGCGGAGCTCTTCGTTCTTTGGCACTACTATGCGGTCTTTAAACCATATCACACCTTGATCGTCTTCCTTGAAACACTTGGCTACTCCAGCCCTTATCTTCTCTCGTATGTGCTTCATACCCAGATTACCCTTTTGAGCATCAATTATCCTTTGCAAAATGATTGACTCAAGCTTTAGTTGATTCAGAGTCCCTTGTTGGATTATCCCCAGGTTTAGCTTCTCCATTTCTTGACATAAAGTGTTCTCGGAGGTCTTTACCATAAGACAGTGGCAGGAAGTCTTACGACTCAATGCATCTGCCACCACATTGGCTTTGCCTGGGTGATAATGGATCTCCAGTTCATAGTCTTTAATGAGCTCAAGCCATCGTCTTTGCCTCATATTTAACTCTGACTGGGTAAAGATGTACTTCAAACTTTTATGATCTGTATATATATGACAGATATTTCCCAGCAGATAGTGACGCCATATTTTCAGGGCATGAACCACAGCAGCTAGCTCCAGATCATGAGTTGGATAATGCTCCTCATGTCGGCGTAACTGCCTTGAAGCATACGCAATTACTCGGCCCTCTTGCATCAGCACACAGCCGAGTCCACTGCCTGACGCATCACAATATACATCAAAAGGCTTAGTGATGTCCGGTTGAGCCAATACCGGAGCAGTGGTTAATAATGTCTTCAATTGCTCAAAGGCTTCATTACACTTAGAAGACCAATTGAACTTAATATCATTTTCAATAAACTTGTGATTGGCTTCACAAGCTTAGAAAAATCGGGTATGAATCTGCGATAATACCCAGCTAGTCCAAGAAAACTCCGGACTTGGTGAACAATTGTTGGGGGTTTCCATTCCAGAATATCTTTGACCTTGCTAGGATCTATCGCAATTCCTTTAGCTGATAACACATGCCCCAAAAATTGAATTTCCTCCAGCCAGAACGCGCACTTGCTGAACTTGGCATACAACTGATGTTCCCTCAGACGCGTCAATACAATCCGTAGATGCTGAGCATGCTCCTCTTCATTTTTAGAGTATATTAAAATATCGTCGATGAAGACCACGACGAACTTGTCCAACTCGGGCATGAACACCGAGTTCATCAAATAGGTGAAGTGGGCAGGAGCATTTGTGAGCCCGAAAGACATTACCAAGTATTCAAACAATCCATACCGCGTAGTAAATGCGGTCTTCGGTATATCCTCGGGCCGAATACGGATTTGATGATAGCCCGACCTGAGATCAACTTTAGAAAATACCCTCGCCCCAGTCAGTTGATCAAATAAGATATCGATCCTTGGAAGAGGGTACTTATTCTTAATGGTGACCTCATTTAGGGGTCGATAATCCACGCACATTCGCAAGGTTTGATCCTTCTTCTTCACAAAGATGGCGGGGCAACCCCATGGGGACGAGCTTGGCCAGATAAATCCCTTATTCAGTAGATCTTGTAATTGAATCTTCAATTCTGCCAACTCATTAGGGGGCATACGGTACGATCTTCGGGAGATGGGAGCCGTACCGGGCTTTAGCTCAATTACGAATTCTACATCTCTTTCAGGGGGTAGTCCAGGCAAATCTTCCGGAAATACATCTGGAAACTCACATACTACCGGAATGTTCTTGATCTCCGGTACAATGGCTTCAAATATTCTACCAGAAGCTTTGGCTGGATTGGTTTTGGGGAGAGACAAAAGAATTTCTTCTTGATTATAGCTCAACCTGACGATTCTGAGTTCAGTGTTGAGAATTGCCTTGTGTTGGGTTAACCAATTCATACCCAAAATTACATCTATATCCTGGCCTTTCAGAACAATCATGTTAGCAGGAAAGTTCCGTCGGGCCATTGTTACTGGCACTTCATAGGCCACTTCTCTAGTAAAAATGTGTCCCCCAGGTGAATGAATTTTAAATCCCTCTTTTGATTCATGACATGCAATGTGATGTTGCTCCACAAATTTCTTGCTAATGAAGGTATGCGAAGCACCAGAATCAAAAAGAATAATTGCAGGGTGACTGGCCACGGGAAACGTACCCATCACCACCGGCTCTCCCTCCGGTGTAGTGGCCACCTGAGTGTAGTATACACGCCCCATTTTCTTGGTATTTTTCCCCACAGCATTTCCCTTGGGCTGAGCAGACTTCCCAGTTCCTTGCTGAGCAGTGGATTGATTTTGCTTGGGGTACGGGCAGTCTTTGATAAAATGTCCCGACTTGCCACAGTTGAAACACCCAGTTGAAGAGCTGGGCAAGGCAGGGAATCGAGTGCCTGGGGCACCCGGCTGTTTTGGAGAAGTGGAGGTATTATTGGGGCGGATAATAATGGGTTGTTTGAAAGGGAATGTTGGTGGACGAGAAAAAGCATGGTTTTGGCTAGAAGGCCGGATGACGAACCGTTGCCTCTTCGCCTGGCCCTGATTAGGCCTCTCACCACTGAATCCCTTATTCTTCCCAGAACTTGCATATTTTGCCTCCATAGATAAGGCTGTACTGACAACCTTTCCATATGTGAGATCAATACATGTGGCCATTTTTCGCTGCACCCGGTCATTTAGACCTCTCATAAAACAGTTCCTTTTCTTCAAATCAGTATTCACCTGATCAATGGCATACTGTGACAGGTGATTAAACTTGTTAAGATACTGATTGATGGTATCTCCTCCTTGTCTCAGCTTCATAAACTCCTCTTGTTTCATATGCAGCACTCCTTCAGGTATGTAGTGTTCGTGGAAGGCTGCTTTAAATTCTTCCCAAGTGATTTGATGGTTGTCAGGTTGGATAGCCAAAAAGTTCCCCCACCAAGTACTGGCAGGGCCTCGGAGTTGCTGTGCCGCGAACAATGGCTTCTATGTTTCCGAACAACGAAGAAGGCCAAACTTTTGTTCAATAACTCGTATCCACTCGTCAGCTTCTAACGGGTCTTCTGCTTTGGTGAATAGAGGTGGACGAGTTTCGGAGAAGTCCAGATAAGTAGTTTCACGGGGACCTTGCTGAAAACCTCTTCCCGCCTGCTGCTGGAACTGCTGCTGACCCGCCATTTCCCTAAGGAAGCGGGTATTGTCGGCGGTGGCATTCACCAAGGCGGCAATCGCCTCGGCTAACGTGGGTGGAACCGGAGGTGGATTTGGGGTGACATCCCGACCCCCAGATGTTCCGGCTGCGTCCTGTCCGCGAGTCCTGGTCGGCATCTGAGGCAAAAACATTTGAATAAACATAATGTGCCAAAGAAAACCTTCCATTTTACATTACTATAAAGAGTAATGATATAGACTCGACACTACATAACAGGATACATTACCCATTTTACAAAAGTTTAACCTATTATACAGCAGTACACCCTACAATACACTATTCTACTCTTGTTACACCATTAGTCCTGCTTTCCGTTACTTTTGGCGGCCTCATCGTCAGGTGGGGGAGTCCAGACGTCAACCAACCTCAAAGAAGGAGGGGGTTCAAAAAGATCTAACTCCCCACCCAGCGCGCATCCCGCAACGTGAGAGGGTCCGGCTTC
This sequence comes from Zea luxurians, assembly GCA_029449295.1. NCBI lineage: Eukaryota > Viridiplantae > Streptophyta > Magnoliopsida > Poales > Poaceae > Zea > Zea luxurians. Next base: position 106,056,566 of record JAOPSE010000003.1, on the reverse strand, counting down.
CGTCTCAGCAGAGTGTGCAGGCTCACTAGGGTGTAATTGTGAGTATAGTATATGGACTTCCTCATGCAACGTATTGCAGTAGACCTGCAGGTTGTCGACAGCTGAGCTAAGTTCTTTAATTCGGGCTTGAGCCCTCGCTTCCTTAGCACATGCCAGCATATGAGACTGTACTGCCCAGTCAAGTGCTAAGTCTCGATCAGCAAGCTGATCCTGCAGGTGACGGATGTCCCTTCGTAGTTCATTGATTCTATCTCCGTCTGCGATCCAAGTATTGGTCTTGTGTTGCAGCGTTGCTTGAAGTCGACTCACTTCGGTTTCCAGGTCTCCTATGGGGTCATTACTCCCGCTGCTACTGCTTTCGTGTCGAGGGGCTAGTTGATGCCGGGGTACTCCAATTGGTCCCGTTGACTTACGTGCCGTTAGCCTTGTGCGTGGCGGCATCTTTCTAAGGGGGAAAATTTATTAGCATAATTCTTAGCATGATGCATGAATAAGTACAGAATCAACCTTGGTCGATTCAACCTTCTATACATTGCACTCTTCCTATCTGGTCTTTAAGATAAACTCTTCAGAATACTTAGGTAAGAAGAGAAAAGAATCTTTAGGTAAGACTTTTGAAAATCTTTTTGAAGATGCCTTATAATATCTGCAAAGAAGGGCTACGCTCCGATACCAGCTGTGGCGGAACCTCCCAAGTAATTAGGCCCACCTACAGTTGTCCTTGCCCAACGGACATCAGACAACCCTGTAGGTGCCCCTGAACTACTTGATAAGTTCGGTATCTTTCCTTACCTTACCAGGAACGTTTCACCCGTCTTGCAGACATTACAGAACATCGGAGATAAAGAAAATGCGGAAGCGAATTACATAAACTTACATTTATTTCAAAAGCAAGTTTGAGTTATTTTATTACAGACCAGGCTAAAAGTGAGTGCATAGAAGTAATATTATACAAACCAAGGGAGGCACAAACATCTCCCGAAAAGCTATAAGCGAAAGATCCTATGTGGAGGACCGAGTCCTCCCGCACTTCAGTCTTGTTTTTCTTCATTGGGTACCACCTTGGTACAGAAGCAGCAAAAGTCTGCTACTCCCTCACCTAAAAACAACGAAGGGATAAACCCTGAGTATGGAATTACTCAGCAAGTCTTACCCGACTAAGGAAAAGACTCTCAAGGGTATGCTGGATAAATAGGAATCAAGGAGAGGCTTTACCAAAAATCAACTTATACTTTTGCGGAAGTAGCTTACTAAAGTGAGTCCTTACTTTCAATCTTTTAACGCCATTTTAGGTATTAATAGACTCTATTTGCATCTAGTCTAATTTCACATCACATCAAGACAACATCATTTTTATTCATAGTGTTCACGTCCTGACTTTAGGTTGCAGGGAAGTGACCAAGTCTTCATAACCGCGAAGGTACGGCGATCCGAATCGATTATACTCAGCTGAGGATCTCCAATCACACGACATATGTAGCACTTAACCCTTGCATATGTCAACCCGCCACCGGGGTTCTTAAGACCGGATCAGGTTCACGCAAACCGAGAGCACAGATACACCACCGTCCAGCCTCTTGCCACGGAGGGTACACGCTACTCTCGCCACCGCTCCACTCCCATTTCGTGTTATCTTATTCCGGCCTTAGTCTGCCCGAGGCAAGGCTTACCCATGACGAGGCATGTGACCAGTTAAAGGGTCCTCGGTCAGCACGCCTACATACGCGTTAATCCTTAACCAACCTGGGTAGAACATCACCTGTTCCTACCCCCAAGTCTTAATTTACGTATTTCCATCCTTAGGATTGTGTCTGTTCCTTAGGATGAAAGAGCATCACAGGGAACTTTGCAGTAAGATCCCATCATTACTCTAAATGAAAATATTCTTGCAGGTAGAAGCCGTCCTTTCTCGAGTTAAATTAAGGACAACCTATATCCACAAGATCTAAGCAAGGCTAAGCATTTTTGTAAATCATAATTTTGATACTTCACAGAAGTATCTATAAAGGTATGGATATCAAGGAAAGCAATGCATCAAAGGGTTTCAAGTAACTCCTATGAACCTAATGCACATTTCACTAGACTTAAGTGTGCGAAAAGTATTTAAAAACACAAGGAAAAGGGTTGCATGCACCGGGGCTTGCCTTTGTTATCAGGTGAGTCCTCCTCGGTTCCACAAATATCGAAATAAAAGCAATTGCCTGTTTGAGGATCTGAGGATGGTGGTATCCCTTCTTCAGAGACTTCTTCTTCTTCTTCGTGCTCTAATATAACCATATACATGCATAAGAATGGATGTCATGGGATGCTCATGAGGATGCAAAGATAATATAAACTTATTATCTAAGTCTTGAGTACAACTTTCCTTCACGGTACTCCGAGAACCTAGGGTTTCCGGAGTCAGTAAAGGAGTTCATGGGGCAGGGGGGGGGTGGTTTTGGGTTTAGTGATCAAACAAGGTCCAAATCAACCCAAATTCTACCCAAGGCTTCTAAATATTGGTTTAAGTGCCCATAAAAAGTTTGGACATTTTTGGACTTACCATTTATTTTCTAAAAATCCATAACTAATACTTGTATCTACTTTAAATACTCTAAAATTTCTTATTTCCATTAAAAATCACAAAACTATTTTTACTAAATACTAGAGAAAATAACAAGCCTAGGAAAATTAGTTTCACAATTTTAGCATTTTTCTACATTTTCCTATAATTATTTTGGCTCTGCTGGAAAAAGAAAAAGGAAAAGGATTGAATAGAACTGGGCCGATTCTGGCCCAAACGGCCCAAGCCCACGGTAAAACACGCCCTCGCGCGCCCGCGTCCTGGTGGTTTTGCAGAACGACCCTCGCGCTTCTGGGTAACTGAGAACAGGTCATTTCACTGTTTAACCAATTCACTGACCATTACAAAAATACCCCTGCGTTTTTATCAATTCACAACTGGAAGTCCACGACGGCGCTCGCGCACCGCCGCGCTCCGGCGAGCAATCAGACCGGCCGAACGGGGCCATGACCGGCGCTCCCGAGCGACATACACCGGATTAAACCCCTACTGATCATTTCCCCTAAGTTAATTTCAAAAATGACAAGCTAATTTGGTCTGGCCACGGTAACCGCGCGGACGAACCCAAGAACCACGCGTTCCCGGTGATGGGTGGTCACTCAGTTCAAATTGATGATTTGATAAGCATCACGGAGCTATGTAAGTGCTTAAACAAGAAAGCAGGGGACGGGGACGGACCGGAAAGGGGCTGGCGACGGTGAGCTCGACTTCACGGTGGCGGAAATCGGGTTTGGGGCGAACGCGAAATTCTCGAGCTCTGGCGAACGATGGTGGCTAATTGGCGGTGGCTGGTTAGCTGATGATCCTACGGAGCTGGTCGTAGGCTCAATTTATAGGAGGACAAGGCGGTGGCCAGTGAATTTCGGACGAGACACGCGGTGGTCGGAGGTGAAGAAGACCATGGGCGCGGTGGATTCGTGTCCACAGTCGTGGCAGTTACTCCGGTGACGATGGGACTGCCCCGAAGAGTCACGGCGACAAGGTGTAAAGGTAGAGCCACACGGCGGACGCCGGTGATGGCTCAACGGCGGTGAAATCCTTATCCCCGAGCGGAGAGCAAGGGGGAGAAAAGCACTACAGCTGGCCGGAGTGGCTTACAGCTCACCGGCGGCAAGGATTCTTACCGGCTGTGCTTATCTGATGACCACTGAGCACGAATCATGACGAGCAGCGATCAACGGCGACGGCTACCGGCGACGAGCAAGGATAGGATCTTCTTCAGTATACCAGTCACTGTACCATGGCGATGGTCATTCTATTGGACTGACAGAGCAAGTTTAGGTCACGTTTTCTCTTAATTTTAAATGGCAACTTATCAAGTGATCTATAGAAAAGTTGAAGAGCTACTAACCAGCTATAATTCGATTATAGGGATCAAGCTGAGTTGAGCACTGGATCATGCTTAGATTTGAGCTGGAAGTTGATGTCAGTCCTCTGCTAATCTGAATTTCAGATCAAAACAGCCTGACAGTCAAACTTTGATTGGGTTTTTCTCTAAATTTCTCATAACAACTAAGCTCACACTCTTTAGCAAAGTTGTTCTCCTATAATTGGTCTTCAACTTTGATGTGGTGACCTAAGGCAAAAACCCTACACTTTGTAAGTTACAAAGCCCCAAAGTTGAGCCCATTCTCTGATTTTCAGACTTAGAATAAAACTCAAATGAGGTCCATTTTGCATTTAAGTCCAAAACTTAGGGTTTGGCTTTCAAATCCACATATTTGTGAACCAATTGGCTTAAAATACTTATTTGGCTTGGTTTTTGCACTTTAGCCCAAAAGTGGGCTAATTTTGCACATAGGCCCCTAGGGTTTAGTTTTAGGGTTTCCCAGGGTTCCAATTAGGGTTTCTGGTATTCCAGGGGTATAAGTGTGATTCAACTTTATTCTTGGAGTCATTTTATGACTTTTACCCTAAAGCTTTTAGGTTTTCTCAACTTAGGTTAAGTTTTACCCCTTTAATCACTATTTAGGGTTAAGTCCTTTAACCAGGGTCCTATTTGTAAAACATTAAAACAATACAACTTGTTTGAAATTTTTGCCTAGTGAACCCCCTCTGCGTCAAAATTTTTCCTCGAAAAAAGAAAAAAATCTTTTCTGCCAGAATGCCTTTCGTGCTCTTCGACTACTTCAGAAGTGGATCCCAAAAACGACGGAGTACACGTAAGAAGCCAAGGCTGACCGAGCCGAGGGACTCCTACGCCTCCGGGATACGGATACCTCACTCATCACCTTCTGCGATAAGTAACTCGCGCTCGGATAAGTGACTCCGCGGACCGAACAAGTCTTCATGCTCGAGAAGCTCCTCTGCCGAAATGATTTTTTGGGCCTTCTCGACTGCGTCGGTAACAGAGCCCTATGGACGAGTAAGAGCGCGCGTAAGCGGCAAGGCCGACCGAGCCGAGGGATTCCTACGCCTCCGGGATACGGATACCTCACTCATCACCTTCCGTGAAAAGCAACTCTCGCCCGCACAAACAATTATGTTACCGACAAATGAGTCCGGATACTCGAAACAAGAGGAAAAGAAACGCAGCTTTACAGCACGGCGATGGTGTTTTTAGGCCTCGGCGGTCGCAGAAAACATACACACACTACAAGACAACTTGATCCTGCAGGCTCGGACGTCGACAGCCGAAGGGGGCAGCAGCACCCTCGGCATCAACTACACCTTCGGCGGGGTCTGACCTAGCCTCGGACGGCGACGCGGTCGGAGGGCCCCCACTTTGAAGGACGACATCAGCACCACGCCCGGGCCATCGCCGCCAGGGTCTTCTTCGAGAATCCGGCCCGAGCAGGCGGCTCGGCCGGCCACCCCGAGGCCTCGGCTAGCTCACCCCCAAAGACATCAGCTCGGCTTGTGGCCTCGGCAGCTCAACTCCGGCGTCGGCTCCACCAGTGGATGACCCGGCCAGGCTCTGGCCATCTACACCTCCTTTTCGAAGCCAACTCTGCCTCTGTTCGTGCTGACACCGCTACCTCCGGCTTCGGCTCATCGAAGGGCGGCCGAGGGGTTCCTTTAACTAAGCAAGAGGGGCCTCGGACAGCAAGGCCGACCGAGCCGAGGGACTCCGATGCCTCCGGGATACGGATACCTCACTCGTCACCTTTGCACGAGGCAACTCACGCCCGGTGAAGCGGTTCAGATAATCGACAAGGCGAGTCTTAGTGCTCGAAACGAAGAAAAAACACGGCTCCGTGCCGAAAATGCATACACGTTCAGGCCTCGACAGCCGCATTGAACAAAAACACTGGCATTCATGGTGCCATTACAAGCGGAACTCCGGTTCCACCTCCGCAGGTACGAACAACCCCACGCGACTGGGGGGACCTGCGGAGCAACAGAAGACCGACGAACGGCTCGTCGTCGCCCGCCCCGGCAGCGGCAACGACGACGACTTCTGCCTCGGAGGGCCGAACAGCAGCAGCGATGACCTCAGGGCGGATGCTGCTGCCATGAGGCCCTCGCCCATGCCCCCAACTCGAGAGGCAAGGACAGGCAGAAGGCCGAAGAGTTGGAAGTCGGTCCGTGGGTGGCGCCGGTGAGCTCGTCGGCGGCGGAACCTCATCCAGCTGCGGTGGTGGAAGGCGGCACCGGGAGCGGCTCCGAAGCCGCTCGGCTCAGAGAGCCGGGCACACGGCAGCTGCCCATGCCATGAACGGCGGACGCCCTTCCCCCCCGGTCACTGAGGGAAGGAGCAGGCCACCGCTCGCACAGGGACCGACCCAACTCGGCACACTCCCCTCCCCAGCACTGGTGATGAAAATCCTTGAGGCTGAGGGAGGGGCAGAGGCCATGGCCTGGCTTGCTTTCCCCCACCATCAAGCTGGTGGTCACCGTCTTGGGTGACCACCGGCGAGGGAATGCAGCCGGGCTACATGATGAAAATCCTTGAAGCCGAACGATGGCTGAAAGGTACCAACTTCCATGAAGTTGCGTTCCTCCGATGACAAGACGGAAGGGCTCCGGGCGTCCCCCGCCCGGGGGCTCGGAAGGTGGAAAGACACAATGCATGAGGGGAGCGCGAAGACATGGTTGTCCTCTAAGGGGGTCGCCCCCCTTTTAAAGGCGACTCTCCCCACTTGCGCCCTCAACCGTTGCGGGTCGAGTCTTCTCCAACACGCTCCAAGATTCTCCCCCCCACGGCGCGGGGGCTGGGTCCCACACGTCATGCAAGCCGGTCTAGGGGAGAAGAAGCCAAACCGCCACGCGCGCGGTGCATGCAACCACCCGGCGGTTACAAGCACTCCTCCACTTTCGCCTAGACCAGCGGGTGAAAGGGCGGACAGCCATGCAGGCGGCATGCAACCGTGCCAAGTGGGCGCGCCCCTTCGACTCCAACGAGCCCAGCATGGAGGTCCAGGCCCACGCGTCATGCAACCGGCACGCCGGTTGCTACGTGTGAGCAACTGCACCGCCACTCACGCCACTACCGCGCCTCCTCGACTGCGGAGTCGATACTGTGACTCGAGGCAACCCTGCAGTGCCAGCCAAGCGCGATGGTCAAATGCGGTCAAAATTGGGCCTACAGTAATGGCGGTGGTAGGCGGGCAGAAGCAGCGGTCACGTCGTCAGCCAAGCTTACGTCCCATCCAGGGGCAGCAAGGGAGCCCTCTCCCACGGCATGAAGACGGTGCGCCCGTGATCCGTTCCTCGAACGGCTCGCGCACGCGCAACGGCCGCCCCGCGAACCGCTCGCCCCGTCGCATTAACTCCGCGGCGGGACAGGCGGCGTCTCTGGCAGGGGAAGTGAGCGACGCTTCGCCTTCGCCATAATGACCGTGTCAAAAAAGGTACGCCGCGTCATTCGACTTCGCATCCTTTTCTTTTTCCTCTTTCTCTCTCTTACAACAGGGACCGAGAAAGGGGGATACCCCGAAAAGGACCCTTCTCCGTGAAGGAAACAGGCTCCGAGCCTCCCTACTGATCAGAGGTTCGAAGGCTGGCCCCTCGGAGGGGTTCAACAGCCGCCTCAGAGCACGTGGGCTCCACACCCACTACTGGTCAGAGGTTCGATGGCCGGCCCTTCGAAGGGTTCAACGGCTGCCTCAGGCCACTCGGGCTCCGCGCCCACTACTGATCAGGGGTTCGTAGGCTGGCCCTCGAAGGGTTCACAGTCGCCTCAGACACGGAGCGAGGGATGACCATGGGTACGTTCGATACATAACCAAGGCTCGGGCTACGCTCCCGAGGTACCCTAGGACATTTCCGAGACCAGCGGGAACGATCTTGTAATGGAATCCCATCAGAGGGAGGCATCGAGCCCTCGGACCCCGTCGACAGGGGACCGGGTCCGGCAGATCACCCGCAGGTACTTTTGGGCGCGCCTCTGGGCCTCTAGCCGACCCCTATCAAATGGGGCACGGACGTCCGCTCGGATTACCCGCCAGCAGCTCACCGGAGACACCATGTTCGACGCCACCCGAGGGCAACATGGCGCTTTCCCCCCCTCCTCCTTGCGGAAAGGCGACGCAGGGGCGTATGTAAAAAAGTCGAGTCTGTCCCTGACCGTCCTCTTGCCCTGTGCGGAGGCTCGGGGGCTGCTCTCGCAAACCCGGCTCCGGCCAAACCGTTGACAGCGTCAACATACCAGCCCGAGAACTTGGGACCCGACCGTGCACTCGGGCTACGGCCAGCTCGCATGAGGGAACAACTAGACCAGCCAAAGTGTTGCGAAGCGCACTAAGACCTCGAAGGAGTAAAACTACTCCTCCGAGGCCTCGGGGGCTACACCCGGCGGGTGCGCTCGCGCGCACCCACCGGAATAGAATGCAACCAAAAAAGGCTGGTCCCCTTGCAAAAAAGTGCGCCAAAAGCCTCCAAGCGAGTATTAGTACTCCCTTGGAGGCTCGGGGGCTACTGTCGGGGACCATAATTAGGGGTACCCTCAAGACCCCTAAATCTCAGCTGGTAACCCCCATCAGCACAAAGCTGCTAAGGCCTGATGGGTGCGATTAAGTCAAGGATCGGTCCATCCAAGGGACACGATCGTGCCTCGCCCGAGCCTAGCCTCGGGCAAGGGAAGCCGACCCCGGAGAACCTACGTCTCGCCCGAGGACCCCCCACCAACAACGGGCACACTGTCGGCTCGCCCGAGGCCCCGTCTTCACCAAGAAGCAACCTTGGCCACATCGCCACACCAACCGACCAAATCGCAGGGGCGTTTAATGCAAAGGTGGCCTGACACCTTTATCCTGACGCACGCCCTCCAGTCGACAGAGCCGAGGTGACCGCAGTCACTTCGCCGCTCTACTGACCGGTCTAACAAGAGGACAGCGCCGCCTGCGCCGCTCTGACTGCTGAGCCACCCGACAGAGTGAGGCTGACAGCAGCCAAGGCCGGCCTCAGGCGTCATAGGAAACTCCTCCACGCCCGACCCTAGGGCTCGGACTCGGGCTCAGCCCCGAAAGACGGCGAACTCCGCTCCGCCCGACCCAGGGCTCGGACTCGGGCTCAGCCTCGGAAGACGGCGAACTCCGCTCCGCCCGACCCAGGGCTCGGACTCGGGCTCAGCCCCGGAAGACGGCGAACTCCGCTCCACCCGACCCAGGGCTCGGACTCGGGCTCAGCCCCGGAAGACGGCGAACTTCGCTCCGCCCGACCTAGGGCTCGGACATGGGCTCAACCCCGGAAGACGACGAACTCCGCCTCGCCCGACCCTAGGGCTCGGACATGGGCTCAGCCCCAGGAGACGACGGACTCCGCTTCGCCCGACCCAGGGCTCGGACTCAGCTCTGGCCTCAGCCGACGGTCTCCGCCTCGCCCGACCCAGGGGCTCGGACTCGACCACGGCCACGGGAGACAGACTCGACCTCGACCTCGGAGGAGCCTCCACATCGCCCAACCTAGGGCGCGGACCGACCACGTCGACAGGATGCGCCATCATTACCCTACCCCGAGCTGACTCAGGCTACGGGGAACAAGACCGGCGTCCCATCTGGCTCGCTCCGCCAGATAGGCAATGATGGCGCCCCGCACGCTCTGTGACGACGGTGGCTCTCGGCCCCCTTACAGAAGCAAGAGGACGTCAGCAAGGACTCGACAGCCCCGACAGCTGCCCTCTCGCCAGGCTCCAGCACTCCTCCGACGGCCACGACACCACACGAACCGGGTGCCAAAACCCCTCCGGCTGCCACGACGGCGTGTACTTAGGGCGCTAGCTCTCCTCCGCTAGACACGTAGCACTCTGCTACACTCCCCATTGTACACCTGGATCCTCTCCTTACGCCTATAAAAGGAAGGACCAGGGCCCTCTTACAGAGGGTTGGCCCGCGCGGAGAAGGACGGGACAGCGCTCGCTCAAGGCCGCTCACTCCCACTCCCGCGTGGACGCTTGTATCCCCCTACTGCAAGCGCACCCGACTCAGGCGCGGGGCTAACACAAAGGCTACGGTATCCACACTCTCTCACGCCTGCCTCCCTCCGGCTGCTTCCTTTTCCCCCCTTCGCGTTCTGCCTTGCGTCGACCCATCTGGGCTGGGGCACGCGGCGACAATTCACTCGTCGGTCTAGGGACCCCCGGGTTTCGAAACACCGACACATCTAGACCAGCCTCTTCTTTTGCAAAATCAACCAAATAAAGTTTGTCGTCTAGTACACCCTTAAAAGCTAGTGAACCATCACATCTTCTAAAGACAGACACATCTACTTTTGTGAATAGACAATTATATCCCATATTGCATAATTGACTAACAGATAACAAATTATATCCAAGAGACTCAACTAAAAACACATTAGATATAGAGTGCTCAGATGAAATAGAAATTTTACCTAACCCTTTTACCTTGCCTTGGTTCCCATCACCGAATATTATTGAATCTTGGGAATCCTTGTTTTTGACGTAGGAGGTGAACATCTTCTTCTCCCCCGTCATATGGTTTGTGCATCCGCTGTCGATAATCCAGCTTGAACCCCCGGATGCATAAACCTGCAAGGCAAATTTAGGCTTGGGTCTTAGGTACCCAACTCTTGTTGGATCCTACAAGGTTAGTCACAATTGTCTTAGGGACCCAAATGCAAGTCTTGTCTCCCTTACATTTGGCCCCTAACTTCCTAGCAATCACCTTCTTATTTTTTCTACAAATGGCAAATGAAGCATTGCAAGCATGATATATTGTAGAAGGTTCATTAACTTTCCTAGGAACATTTACAACATTTCTTCTAGGCATATTATGAGCAACATTTCTTCTAGCAACATTCCTATCATGCATAACACGGGAACTAGAAGCAGTCATAGCATGAAAATCAAAAGCATCATAAGCATTACAACTCCTATTCCTAGACTGTCTCCTATCATGGTACATAAAAGCATGGTTCTTTTTAGCACTACTAGCCATAGGGGCCTTCCCTTTCTCCTTGGTGGAGATGGGAGCCTTATGGCTTGTTAAGTCCTTGGCTTCCCTCTTGAAGCCAAGTCCATCCTTAATTGAGGGGTGTCTACCAATCGTGTAGGCATCCCTAGCAAATTTTAGCTTATCGAATTCACTTTTGCTAGTCTTAAGTTGGGCATTAAGACTAGCCAATTCATCATTTAATTTAGAAATGCAAACTAGGTGTTCACTGCAAGCATCAATGTCAAAATCTTTACACCTAGTGCAAATCATAACATGTTCTACACAAGAGTTGGATTTATTTGCTACTTCTAGTTTAGCACTTAAATCATTGTTAATTCTCTTTAAGCTAGAGATATAGTCATGACATGTAGACAATTCACTAGAAAGCATTTCATTCCTTTTAACTTCTAGAGCAAGTGAATTTTGTGCACTAACAAATTTATCATGCTCTTCATACAACAAATCCTCTTGCTTTTCTAGTAACCTATTCTTGTCATTCAAGGCATCAATTAACTCATTAATTTTGCCAATTTTAATTCTATCTAAACCTTTAAATAAACTGGAATAATCTATCTCATCGTCATCACTAGAATCATCATCACTTGAAGAAGCATAAGTGGTATCCCGAGTACATACCTTCTTCTCCTTTGCCATGAGGCATGTGTGATGCTCGTTGGGGAAGAGGGATGACTTGTTGAAGGCGGTGGCGGCGAGTCCTTCATTGTCGGAGTCGGAGGAGGAGCAATCCGAATCCCACTCCTTTCCGATATGTGCCTCGCCCTTGGCCTTCTTGTAATTCTTCTTATTTTCCCTTTTGTTCCCTTTTTCCTGGTCACTTTCATTATCGGGACAGTTAGCAATAAAATGACCAATCTTACCACATTTGAAGCATGAACGCTTCCCCTTTGTCTTGGTCTTGCTTGGCTGTCCCTTGCGACCCTTTAGCGCCGTCTTGAAGCGCTTGATGATGAGGGCCATCTCTTCATCATTGAGCTCGGCCGCCTCAACTTGCGCCACCTTGCTAGGTAGCGTCTCCTTGCTCCTCGTTGCCTTGAGAGCAATGGGTTGAGGCTCATGGATTGGACCGTTCAACGCGTCGTCCACGTATCTCGCCTCCTTGATCATCATTCGCCCGCTCACGAACTTCCCAAGGACTTCTTCGGGCGACATCTTGGTGTACCTAGGATTTTCACGAATATTGTTCACCAAATGTGGATCAAGTACAGTAAATGACCTTAGCATCAGGCGAACAACGTCGTGGTCCGTCCATCGCGTGCTTCCGTAGCTCCTTATTCTGTTGATAAGGGTCTTGAGCCGGTTGTATATTTGGGTTGGCTCCTCGCCCCTTATCATCGCGAATCTTCCAAGCTCGCCCTCTACCAACTCCATCTTGGTGAGCAAGGTGACATCGTTCCCCTCATGAGAGATCTTGAGGGTGTCCCAGATCTGCTTGGCATTGTCCAAGCCGCTCACCTTATGGTACTCGTCCCTGCACAAAGAGGCTAACAACACAGTGGTAGCTTGTGCATTTTTATGTATCTGTTCATTAATAAATATAGGACTATCCGAGCTATCAAATTTCATTCCATTCTCAACAATCTCCCATATGCTTGGATGGAGAGAGAACAGGTGACTACGCATTTTGTGACTCCAAAATCCGTAGTCCTCCCCATAAAAGTGTGGAGGCTTGCCAAGAGGGATGGAAAGCAAATGAGCATTTGAACTCTGAGGAATACGAGAGTAATCGAAAGAAAAATTCGAATTAACCGTCTTTTGTTTCTCGTAGTCATAGTCATCCTTTTGGGAAGAAGTGGACTCATCGCTGTCGTCATAGTAGACGATCTCCTTGATGCGTCTCGTCTTCTTCTTCTTCCCATCTTTGCGTTTGTGGCCCAAGCCCGAGTCGGTAGGCTTGTCATTCTTCGGCTCGTTGACGAAGGACTCCTTCTCCTTATCGTTGATCACGATTCCCTTCCCCTTAGGATCCATCTCTTCGGGCGATTAGTCCCTTTGTGAAGAGAACGGCTCTGATACCAATTGAGAGCACCTAGAGGGGGGGGGGGGTGAATAGGTGATCCTGAAACTTGAAACTTAAGTCACAAAAACTTGGTTAAGCGTTAGCACAATAATCGCCAAGTGGCTAGAAAAGAGTCTCAACAAAACACAATAACCACAAAGATATCAATCACAGAGATGGCACGGTGGTTATCCCGTGGTTCGGCCAAGACCAACTCTTGCCTACTCCACGTTGTGGCGTCCCAACGGACGAGGGTTGCAATCAGCCCCTCTCAAGCGGTCCAAAGACCCACTTGAATACCACGGTGTTTTGCTTTGCTTTTCTTAATCCCGTTGGCGAGGAATCTCCACAACTTGGAGCCTCTCGCCCTTACACTTGAAGTTCACAAAGAAGCATGGAGTAAGGGAGGGATTAGCAACTCACACAAGACACTAAGATCACAGCAAATACACACACAAGACCCAGACTTAAGCTCAAAAGACTAGCACACTAGAACGGAGCTCAAATCACTAGAATGTCGAACAAGTGCGCAAGAATGGAGTGTGAGTGATCAAGAGTGCTCAAGGAATGCTTAGTATCTTCCTCCATGCGCCTAGGGGTCCCTTTTATAGCCCCAAGGCAGCTAGGAGCCGTTGAGAGCATTCCAGGAAGGCAGATCTTGCCTTCTGTCGCCTGGCGCACCAGACAGTCCGGTGCACCACCGGACACTGTCCGGTGCGGATATCCTTCCTTATTTGGCGAAGCCGACCGTTAGCGCCTGGGAGCCGTTGGTGCACCGAACACTGTCCGGTGCACATCGGACAGTCCGATGCCTCCTTCTAGCCGTTGGCTCGGCCACGTGTCCCGCGCAGATCGCGCGGCCGACCGTTGGCTCGGTCGACCGTTGGCTCACCGGACAGTCCGGTGCACCACCGGACAGTCCGGTGGATTTTAGCCGTACGCCGTTAGTCATCTCCTGAGAGCGACGAGTTCGCCTGTGAACGGCTCACCGGACAGTCCGGTGCACACCAGACAGTATGGTGAATTATAGCCGTACACCGTCGTCGAACTCCCGAGAGTAGCAAGTTCGCCAGAGTCAGTCTGGCGCATCGGACACTGTCCGGTGCACCACCGGACAGTCCGGCACCCAGACTGCGCTGACCTTGGCTGAACTTAGCCATCTCTTCTCCAACTCGATTTTTCCTGTTTCCAGCACTTAGACACAATACATTAGTCCATAAAACAATGTACTAAGTCTAGAAACATACCTTTTGACATGATTTGCACTTTGTCCACCACTTTGCATAGATTAACACAAAAACACTTGTGTTGGCACTCAATCACCAAAATACTTAGAAATGGCCCAAGGGCACATTTCCCTTTCAGTTTAGACAACATGTAAGTAGCCTAATCTGATATTTATATTGAATGGAATTTGGTTTTTCTTACATGTATAAATATACACTCTTTTTGTGTGTCTATAGATCTTGCATTTAGAAGAAAAAATGGACCCGGCAGCATTAACAAAGACATTAGATGGTTGGCACGTGGTCCATTGGAGTTTGCAAGAAGACATAGAGCATATAACATACGTGGGTTCAGATTTAGGGCCAAAAGGTATGATAAGGCGACACAAAATAGTGGAGTTGTTGTCACTGCAAAGACCTCTAGCTATTCTTCAGCTGGTGATAATAAGCCTATACTTGGAGATATTTTGTATTATGGCAGGATTATTGATATCATAGAGATCGATTATTATGGAAGATTTTTAGTGGTACTGTTTAAATGTGAATGGGTTGATGTCACTCGAGGAAAGGGAGTTAAAAGGGATAAGTTTGGCTTATCCCTTGTGAATTTCTCACATCAAATTCACAGAGGTGATAGAATTGAGCATGAACCATTTGTGTTTGCCAATCAAGTTGACCAAGTGTTCTACTTGGAAGATCGGACGAATCCTGGGTGGTCAGTTGTCTTGAAGATGGAGCCCAGAGATGTATATGACATGGGAGAAGATTCGAATGATGTAGAATCTGAACCTTTTCATGTCAGTAAGCTTGGGGACCTGTTTCAGAATCCACACGACAACCATTTATGGACTAGAAGTGATATGGAAGGCAATACGATTGATGGAACTGCTAAAGACCATGACATTGGTAGTGATATAGAAGATGAGTGCTAAATAAGAATACTCCATCAGGTACACAAAGTTGCTCTTTCTTATAATCTGAACCATTTGGGTGGTCTGCAAATACACATCTATTAGTGTCTGTCTTTCTTGCTTATTTTAATTCAGGTAATTATGAAGTGCAGAAACTTAGGTTTCTTGATCTACATATTAATTGACCAATGCTGAGTAAACAAATGTCAGGGGCAATAGAAGCATTTAAGTATCAAAATTTTGTCTGTAGTGAATGCAAATTGTTGGAAGCAATTGCAGTAAAGTTATGTTTTAGTTTTTTCGATGGAGTTCAACATGGGAGATGAGCATTCGAACATCTTATTGCTATTTTACTAGTGTAAAATCTCTCTACAGATACATATGAATTCTATAATTTACCTATATGTCAAGCATATTCCTTCATTTCCATTGTTTATGGTGCGACAGTGCTAATGCTATTTCTTTTCGTCATGCAATAGATACAATTAACTGAAAATTTATTTTGATGCAAACCATTGTGAAATAGGCTCCTCCATCTATAGAAGTACATGATGGGTTCAATTCAGATGTATTGAAGGCAATCTTGTCCTAGGCTGAACCTGTCCAACTAACCTGAATCTGTTCAAAATGTTCAGACTACTTAAATGTTCAGTACATGGACACCAGGGATCATGTGGTTGTCAAGGTCCTCGACAAGGCAAAGGTTCACAAGAACAAACTAGCTGAACAGGCAGACTATCATCAAGACTTTAACTATTTGCACTAGTACTTCCTTAGATTTCACTGTTTTCCATATATCTGAACTGCATAGCAAATTAGAATTTCGTTTGCTGTATCGAAATGCATGTCCTCCATGTCAACTATTTGTTGGATTGTTTTCCCCTTATAACAGGTGATGGGAAGTAAAACAAGGATTACATGGTGCTGAATTTCGTGATGGGTGGAGAGCTCCATGATATCATTGTAGGTCATTGCTTCTTTTCTTTTCTCTATCATTTGACCTGATTCATCAGGAGCAGTCATAATGTAGAAAAAGATGTCTGAAATCATGGGCTTCACTCCAATGGACCACGACTTATTGCTTCATTCAAGCTGAAAGAACAACTGAATTTTTTTGTTTGAGTGCACAAACAAACTGTCTTCTGTTCTGGATTCAGTTTATGTGGTGTCGAACTGAAAATTCAGTTTCAGTGCACAAACAAACTGAAGTTAAAATTGAAGACATAAACTGCTAGAGCACAACAACCCAATTTTAGTTCAGACTGAAAGAAACAGACTGAAACCAGTAACACACATACACTTTCAGTTATGGACAACTACAAACACATTTTCATACACACATGCTCAAGTTCACACAGGCTGATCATACACACATGTTCACATATAAGGATCACTTCAATTCAGATCATACACACATGCTGAAGTTCACACGATTCAGTCTTATATGTGTTGTTTTTCTCCTGAACACGTCCTCACTGAGTCACTGTAATCATCTACAAGATTGCTCCAACTTTAATATTTTTTCATTCCTGAGAGGCCTGCATGCTTATGTGTTGTTTTTCTCTTTTTGTAGCTCAAGGAATGTAGCTCAAAGAACCTATTGTTGTGCAGATCTCCCTAGCAAATACAAGCCTAGAAAGAAGCATTGCTTGACCGCTTCGACCATCGGCCGCTGGTGGCAGCCTGGACAAAGCTCCTTGTAGCTCTATCCACTATATAGCTATGCATCAATGATCCATTGTATTGCTCGATACAGCTCCATCACGATCTAGGCATACAACACTAGATACAGTTATAATGCCAAACCTGAGCCTTGTGAATAGATACTCCTTTACTGACATACATGTTGATTGTATACCCTGTCCTATTTGTTCATTGTTATATTCTTTATGTATACAGCTACATATCTTCACCAGTTCATTATTCACTTCATCATGGGAAGAATTCATCATCGCATTCTTTGGCCCAAATGGTCATTGCCTTTTGCCGACACGTTTTGCTGAAGAATAGGGTATCTGGTTCATTTTAGATGACACGATGCATGGTAACTCTAATTATTAGTGTTGGGTATATGCTCAGATTCTTCGGAAGAAAAACAATATGGCAATGCAATTAGATTAAAAATTCTTGTCCCTTGTAGGCTGGCTCCAACAAGAACCTCTAAAGCCTCCTGTACTCTAAATATAGAGGATCGAACGGTCCTCTACGCTCTCCAACAGCGTCCTCTAAACGGTCCTCTAAATTTAGAGGACGCTGCTGGATTCTCTATATATAGAGTTTCTCTAAACGATCCTCTATCCATTTGAATACTTTAAATAATCGGTTTAGCAAAACTAAAATATGTATAATACATTTAAGAGTATGACAAATACGTATGTACAAAAAATTTAAAATAAAAATATCTCTAATATAGGTATTTGTGTATAGAGGACATGATTTAGAGGACGTTGTTGGAGAAGAAGGAGATATAGAGGATGGAATATTTTAGAGGAGACTGTAAAGGACGGATATAGAGGATGAATATAGAGTACGTTGCTGGAGATAGCCTGAGGTTTTGAAGAAAACGTGTGAAATAGGTTCCCTAGCTACTTTTTACAAGCATGTGAAATGAAATCTATACTTACTCTATAAAGAATCTAATGTGTGCACTTGGTGCTATCACGGCTTCACCGTCCCCACGTCAAGCACGCGCAAAAAATATAGTGCTCTAGAAAATTAAGGCTAACCACCAGACCCCACGTACCTTAGTGTTTAGAAATAAACAATAATTATATTTGTAGTCTAGGCGTCACTCCACCCGCTCCCCTGCCTCGTGGCAATGCACGGGCACATACCGCATTCCTAGGAACGAAGTCCGCGCAGTCCATGAACAAACACCACGCTCCTCGCGCTCTGCATCACGACCGGTGCCACCCAACTCGCCCCTCTAGTGCAAAAATACCGGGGCTGTCACCCTCTCTTGATCATACCACAAATCCAGAAGACGACGTCGTTGTGACAATCTGCCATATTATGCTTGTCATGTTCTCTTCTTCGAGTGGCGCTTTTCTAAAGGGGAATTCAATCACTGAAGCGCTAGTTGGGTGTGCACCGGCCATGGGTTCTGAGGAAGGAGGATGATGGGAGGTGATGATCTGTCCGTTGATCCATGGATGAACGGTTGGGATTAAATCATCCAATACCCTTTGGCCTGATAAATCCTCGTCCCTGTATTACTATTCAAATTTAAAAATTCAATTATTTTGAATTACACCATCTGTTGTTAGCAAAATATTTAAAACGTGAAATGAATTAATTAAATAATTAATGTATTATTTCATGTTTCCCTCCAATTATTTTGTTTCCCTCCAATTTATTTTGCTATATTTTCCACCGTGGTTTTGGATCCCTCCAATTCATATTGCTATGGGCCCACCCTCCATAGACATAGCAAACTTCACCAAATATCACACGACCTCCCCTGTTCTCCTTCATTTGTTTAGTCGTGAGGGCACAAATAGAGAGAGGGCGGCGGGTACTCCATCCAGCCAACGGGCACCATCCGCGCTGGGATCCTCCATCAATGCCGGCGGCCTCCGTCCACGCCGGCGACCTCCATCCGTGGTGGCAGCCTTCCATCCTGCCGGCGTCCCATCCCCACCGGAGGGCTCCATCCTGCCCGCATATTCAAGTCCAGGCGGACTCCGTCCGAGCCGACAGCTTCCATCCTGCCGGCATCCAGCATCCGCGTCAGCGGCCTCCATCCTGCCCACATATTCAAGTCCGAGCAGCCTCCAACCCACCAGCGGCCTTCATCCACACCAGCTTGGTAAGATGGCATCGTTACTGTAAAATTTGATTGATGGACATAACCTACACAATTTAAAAAATGCATAGTAATTAGGCATCTGTCCCTCAACTATTGGTATAAAAGTTATTTGCTTGTTTTTAATTTAGGTCATTGTGCTGTGGTAACTGGTAATGGCACGGGGGAGGAAACAATGCATTACTAATTGTCATGATGAATACTTGTCTGAGGACCATATTGAAGAAAAAAGTTCTCACAAAATATTTGTATCATCTAAACAAAACATAAGTACCGGTGAAGACCAATTAGACAGTGGAAGCGGTAATGAGTCCCAAGGTATGCACACGGTACTTGTAATACTGCACCTTGTCTTTATGGATACTTACATATGTCAATTTCAATACTGAAAGTTGTTTTTTGGAGACTTAACAATGTCAAATAACATAAATGGAGAGGATCAATTTGATGGTGCTGATGAAATTGAGACTAATGCCATAGGTAAACTATTATGTTTTTTGGAGACTATTATGTTTTAATCACTACAATCATTTTTTGCAATGGTAAACTGTACAGATGAGGTTGAAGTGGTAAAAAGGCGTGGGAGGACAAAACTTATTAATATTTGGAACATTCCAAGAGGCCATAGGATTGTAGTTAATTGTAATGAGCTGAACCAGCCTATTGGAGAGGAGGCAGGAGTGCTTGCAAAATTCCTTGGCATGGTTGCTAGGAATGGCTCCTTGTGTAGCTTAAGCTTCAAGGATTGGAGACTACTGATAGGAAAGAAAGATAGGAACAATAAACAAATCAATAAGGAGGCCATTCTTAATCAAGTAAAGGTAAACTTTCACTTTTATTTTCCGATTGCTATTCATTAATAGAATACTTTAACAAATATTTTCCAATGGTTATGCAGAAGAGATTTCTTTACCCTGCACGCATGGAAACATGGGTACTACGAACAATTGGAGAGAGATGGAGGCAACACAAGTCCAATTTGAAATCCATTTTTTTGACCCACATAAGAACCAAGATGCTAATAATAGTAATGCTCCTGATGGTGTACTAGCTGATCAGTGGGTTGCCCTTGTCAATAATTGGATGACCCCTAAAGCACAGGTACATGACCATAGTCACGGTAATTATTTACTAATTTATTTGAGGAAACATCTTATTTTGTTGTGTTCCTGTTTTTACTATTTCTTTGTAGGATTTAAGTGAGACCAATAGGATAAATTGTACAAGAAAAAGGCAATGCATACATCTGGAACAAAAAGCTTCGCTAGAAATAGAGAAGATTTGGTATATCTTTTATAAATATATTTGTGAACATGTTCCTTAGATATGTCAAACATTCATATTAATTGCAGTAGCTCAATGATATATATTGATTTACATGTTTACAGAGGGAAAATGATCCTGAAAAGAAATACCCTCACAGGGCTGTTTTGTATATCCATACCCATAAGTCTAACATCAGCAAGAACAGGAATGCACATGTGGTACATAAATTGCAAAAATATGTTTCATTTTTTTGAAATCAAATACTTCTTCCATGATGTTTATTGAGCACTCTAATTCTTTTGCAAGGGTGAATTGAAGGCACTTTTAGCACAACAACCTGATTTAGCAGACACTAGTAATGGAAAGGTTGCATGGGAAGGAGATGCACTAAACAAAATATTAGGAGCGAAAAAGTTTGGTCATGTGCATGGTTTGGGCCTTGTTCCAAATCCAAAACAGGTGTTTGACACCTCGACATCAAGGAGTATGAAGAATCTAAATGTAACCACTTTGGATGAAACATCAAGTGAAGATGTAGTAGCTCTAAGACTTGAATTGGAAAAACTTCAAAATCGTGTACAGAAGCAAGATGATACTATACTAGATTTGCAGCATGCCTTGGAACAACAGAAAGTACAACATGTAAATCCAATTACCTTTATTTTCTTAGTCACTAAAAAATATATATACTTAGCGTTTTCTAATCTAATATTTTGTTGTTGTTATAGGGATGTGTAGATGCTCCTTTATCGGCACCAAAAGATGTTCACAATACTATGAAACGAAAAGTAAGTATCTCTATGAAACTATATATGTTTATGAATTTTTTCGTACATATATATATATATATATATTATTTTCCCTATAACAGCAAATTTATTGTCAACTTCGTAGTGAAGATTCTAGTATGCTTGATGAACTGAATAACACAATGGTATTAATGTGGTACCATGAATTCCATCTTAAATTTAATTTTTTTCAAGCTACCATTCATCCAATAATTATATAGGGGGATGAAAATGAAGATGATGAGTATGAGGAACTGCAGGCACAATACAAATGTTCTAAAATTCAGGATAAGGTTAGTAAACTATACTCTTAAAGGCTAGACTCTAGAGACCTCCCATTATAACTTCATATTGTTACCTGTAGACAAATGCCTCAAAAGCCCAAGATGGAAAATTACACCAAAGCAAAAAAAAGGTTCTATGTTGCAAAAGGTCAACTTTATCCCCTCTTTTGATGCATAGATAAATCATATCTTATCAAGTCGTTCTATACTCCAATAATCTCCATTCAGCCAACATTTCATTCTTTTAACCTAAGTTAGTTTTCTTTGTCTTTGTTCAGTGGCGGGTAACCCTGTATTTGATGGTAACCATTGGATGTTTGTCTTGGGTAAAATTGGATTTAGATGAAGCTTTCTCTAGTATTTCTATTATAAACTACAATTTAATCTTATGTTCATTATTTTGTTAAGTATTAGTAGTAAGTGATCAACTCATCTGGGAATTTTGGTGCTTGCCCACTTAATATAATGTGGAGATCATGAGGTAGACAGGGTTACTGAATGATTGTAAAATGCATAGATGTATTTGTTTTCCTCACTTTTTTGTAAAGGATTAATTCTCTAATCCCTGCTATGAATACTATCTTAATAACCCATAAACACATGTTTATTGTTGTTATCTTAACATATCACATCCATTTTTAACCTACATTTCGATGAGCTGTGCTGCTACTGTATCTTTCCTTTCCCTTTGGTTTGACATGGTAAGCATTATTCCCTTTTCAGTTTCACCATGTAACATGAAGCAATTTGTATTTAGTGGCTTCTAGTGATCAGACCACATGTGGTAGCAACATGCTATTCCTATTGCTTTCAGAGATAATATGCTCAACCTTTGCAACCGTGAGTTGCATAGAACTACCCTTGTTGAGCTCTCCAAGGTCCCTCCTGTGCCTTTCCTTGTCTTCAGATTATAAATCTCAACAATGAAAGATTTAGCCCGATTTTAGCTCTAGAGAGAATTCTTGCCTGAAATCTTATTAGTGAAACTCTACATCTTGTGGTATGATATGTTTTTCTGGGATTAGGATGGTTCGGTTTTAATGCTGGCTGCAGGGGCTATCATATAACTAGGTAATTAAACAGCATTTCTTCCTGATCAAATCTGGGTGTGCAACGACTGCATTATTTGAAATCTTGCAGATTTTAACATGAGGGTGCATGGTTATGTTGTGCGATTAGATCCATCTATGAATTGTTTGTGCTTCTACATTTAGGAACAATGGGCAATTAGGATTTTTATGTATGTTTTGAATGATTCTTAATTGTTGCAGTAACAGTGATAAGATAGGTTGTTTAATTATGTCCTCATTGCAATATCATTGGTAAAGTAGGCAGTAGTCATAGGATATTCTATACCAAGGTTGCTTTTTATAGGAATTACTTGAACTAAATAACAACAATGTATGATCTGTCTAGGAATAAGATTGTTTATATCATATTGTATACATGCTGAAAGTAGCAGCAAGCAACAGATTTCCTAAACTATGTTCCCAAGTAGTTCACATGTAATTGTGTGTTCTTGAAGTGCAGAGCAATCCACCACAACCACGACGCAAAGGACTCCAAGCTACAATTTCTGCATCACTAAAACAAAAAAAAACAACAGTAATGCATCCAAGGTGCTCACTCAGGTCCTTCTGTTCTCTTAAAATTTTATATGTGTAAAATATCATGCTGACTGTAGTCGACAACATATAGGTGATGAACCAGGACATGACTCGGAAATCCTATAATCATGCACCAAATAAGAACCAGGTAACTACTTATTAGTCAACAAGTTTATGCCTCCATAATTGGAGTTACTTGTTGAACCACTATTATGCAAAATTCCCTTGTAGGATTCCATAGAAGTATTTTTAAAGAGCACAAGACATCCGAATAAGAAGGTTGCCTTAGGCAGAGTACTTAGTCAGGATACCAAAGTTGGAGATGTTGCTCTAGGCAAAGAATTTTGGATGGTGCGTGTTAGTCTGGTATCTGTGTGTGATGAACCACTAATAAGGCCATATAACAACCTCAAGATTATTGGACAAGTAGGCAATAATCCTATTGCATGGCCTTCAAGTCGTGTAAGTTTAGTCACTTCACTTGATAAGACATTATTCTCTCAACTGTTGCATTTGATTAAAGTATTCTAACCCCATTTGTAGATTGAAACGGTTAACTGATAACATCGAATGCACAATGGCGCCGGATTGTAAAGGTATTTCATTGGTCTCATAAATACTCTATAAACTGCATGAACATAGACATCTTGTTTGATGAAATAGGTTGGGAGACATCAGTATGTTAGAAGTACATAGATAATATTGGGTAAGGCCATCCATGTGTTACAAGCCATCACTCATATATGCCAAACTAACTAAAACCATACTAGGCTGCAGAAGTTATTCTGTTACTAGTTAATAATCAAGTGCATTAGTCCTAGGAAAGCTTTGGGCATTTGGTGAGGAGCGCAAGCAAAAGACGGCAAAAACATCATGGCTGGTGTCTAAATTTGTTTCCAATCTTCCTATCACTAATGCATTGCCCTTGCACTATTGCGCTCACCTTGCCATGCCATGCTGGGGCAGTGCAGTTGTGCAGGGCTTGGAGCTGAAGTTTGGGAGCTGAAGGCAAAGAGGCAGGGACTATGTGCAGAAATAAGAAATAATGATTAGATCAGTCTAGGCTATACATGCTTCTCATTGTACGAATTTTTGTGCTATAATATTTTTCCTTCCCCTTCTTTGAAATGCGATATTTGCACATCTCTTCTCAACTTTGCATTACTTATTCCTGTCATTTTGTATATATTAACCTGTTATATTTTCTGTGCTTCATTTTTCAGTTCTGAACCTGGAACACTATGAAGATGCAAGGGCTTGCTGCATATGGATATTTGTTTTGCTTATTGGTTTATTTAGGATCTAGATCATCGATGACTATGAGTCATATGTAAATATATTTTTTATCATACCAACAGTGTCTCGAACATATATTATATATGAAACTATGGATCAACTTCTTGTAATGCAATTATTTATTTTTAATATGTATTATTTTTTCTTCTTTGCCATGTGTGTCTGGATGATTCTAGAAATATCAAATGTTCATTGTTCAACATGTTATACTCTTAACCTCAAAATAAAATATTCAAATATTTATTTATTGGTTTATTGTTTGCAACGCATAAAAATGTTGCCACAACACGCATCTAAACGTTGTAGCATCCTATGATGACGAGATAGTCATGGGTGGCACCAACACTTGTAAGCGTTGTTGTATCTTATACAAATCTCTTGCAGTTTACCAACACTTATTTATATGACTTACCAACGTATGTATAAGTGTTGCAGTAGCCCATAGCAACGATAGTATAGGCAACACATAATTATGTGTTGGAATAGACCATATCAACGCTTATATAGATTTGTACCAACACATATATGCATTGCTAAAGGAGGGTCATTTTGTAGTGATCCCAGTGTCAGGGTTGTTATGTTCATTTCTCTTGTTTTTTCCTGTTGCAGTGATGGTATTCTGAATAGATGTGCACCCCCTCCTTTTGTCGTTTTATTAATTCGAAGCTTAATTTGGCTCTTCTGAATTTTTCATTCAATTGAAAGGTCAACTTCATTAACATTACGATCTCAACAAGATTTGTGTTAACTTTTGTGTATTTGATTTAATATGTAGTACCATTGCCAAAGATGTGGAGGCTTGTTCTGCAGCAGTTGTACCCAGCAAAGGACGATATTACGTGGACAAGGTGATTCACCTATTAGAATTTGTGATCCTTGCAAAAAGCTTGAAGAACCAGCACACTACGCATTGAGATTTGTGGCAGGAAGCAGCTTTAGTTATGTACATAATAGAAATTGAGATTGACAAGCATCATGTCCAACTGATATAAATAGTGAAATTAGTAATGGATATGTATTTCATGTTGAAAATCCCCGCTATTTAAAATAATATGAAATACATTAATTTTCTTAACCTTTTGTTTGCTTTGCTTAAAGTTTGTTTTCATGTATTTTCTTCTTTATTTTCTTAACCATAAAACACATTATACATACACATTAATTCTCATGTAGATGAACTCAACGTCGAAGATGCAAATATTGTGCCATTCAAGTGCATACAAGATCATCAAATAAAAATCGGTCTAAAAACACAATAGGTACTCCACTAGGTCCGATAGATTTGTATGGTCTTCGTAGCAACCCACGGGTACTCCACTAGGTCCGATAGAAAAATGACTTCTAATAATGTCAATCCTTCGCATTGCATAGTAGAAAACACAGATTTATATGATTTCCGTAGCAACGTACGAGCACTCAACTAGTTAAAACATTAATTTTAATGGTCGTCTCGTGTCATATTTTTACACAAAACTCTTCCAATTTTTAGTGAGAAATTTGGAATTTTACCATTATCACATGTAGGTTTCGCCACTTTACCATCATTTTGAGAGGTTTCGCTTATATGCCATTATCAACCAAAGCGCATACGCTAAAATACCATTTGGCTATTTAATAAAACAAAAAATCCATTGAATACAAACTCGTGGGAATGATGAGACCATTTTACCCTCTCTTGCCCTCGTCGTGAAGACAGGCGACGCTCTTGGCGAATGGCGACGGCGGCGAAGCCGAAGCTGTGCCCATAACCGTTTCTAAGACAGAGAAGGAGAAGGACATTTCTCTGCTCCCACTACTCCGCTATTGCAGTGAACGGACGTGGGGGTGAAGGCGGCGACCGGGAGGGGCGACCTCGGTGGCGGTGGCACTGGCGTGCGCGTGCGGCCGCGTGGCACGCCTGAGCTGCTACTGCCTGCTCGTCAGCGTCTCCTCCAGCATCATCGGTGGGGTGGACGCGATGGCAGCGCTGTCGTGCGTGTGCAGTCGTGTGGCAGGCCCGAGCTGCCGTTGCCCACTTGCCGGTGCCTCCTCCGGCATCGTGGTGGACACGATGGCAGCACTGGCGTGTGCGTGCGGCCGCGTGGTGCGCCCATGCTGCTGCTGCCTGCTCGGCACTCGCTCGCACCTGCTCCAGCATCATTGGCTACTTGGCTCTATCGCCGTGGTGGCACTCTTGGCTAGCGGCCGGCCAACTGCGGTGACTCCCACGCGTGCTCTGCCACGGACCCGCCAAGATAGTGCCCGTCCTGCTCTCCTCTGACTGCAAAGTACGTCGGAGCAGGTAGGCAACACATATGCGTGCTCCGAGCCTCCGACCATCAAAGAGCGAGAGACGAGGTGCTGTCCCTGCTCCTCCACCACTCCTGTCCGTGCGGCGTCTACAGATAGGGATAAGGCAGGGGCAAATGGTCTCAATATTTCTTTTATTTCTTTTTTACTTTATTAAATGATGAAATGGCAGTATAAAGTTTGTGTCAAGTTTGATAATGGCATATAAACGAAGACCACTAGTTCGATGGCGAAGTAGCGAAACCCATGTTTCATAGTGGCAGAATTCTAAATTTCTCAATTTTTATTGCATCGACCCACTGTCATCACAATCACAAGTGCATCGTCCACCCTCCCAAATACGGGGCATGAAATACTTGGCAAATACCTTGCCAATAACTGAAACGACCTTAATCTTGTCAGCCTTTCCAACCACCCAAGCAAGCATGCCGGTGCTTCCTAACACACCCCTCTGCATCACCAACCTCCACAACCACAACAGTGTAAACCATAGACCCATGACCTCTGTTGCTTCGTAAAGCTGAGTGCAGCAATTCATCGAACACCTCATCGCCAACCACTAGGTCTGCACTGGTGACAGTGCCACACTGCCAACCTGACCCCCAACGCTGCTGCTGCTGGAGCAGCCACCAGCCGACTCAACGGTGACTGATACTGAGACATTACTGGCAGTAGAGGTGGCTGGGAGGAGCTGGAGCTGGGCCGAAATTGATGGCTCAAGGCGACGAGAGAGGGAGGCATCAAAGCCATCGGGAATCGACGGGAGGAAGACCGCGTGGAGGCCGCATGGGAAGGAGGGCGGAGTGGAGCGGAGGCGGTGGGCGAGTGCCGTAATTGCGTCCGAAGGGAGCAGCGAATGACGGATCTCGGTAGATTTAAGCAGGAAGAGCAGTCCTTAAAAGAGACAGAGATGCGAGCGAGGTCGTGGGGGTAGTAGTAGTACCGAGGAGAAAGGAGAGGAGGACGGGGCGGTGAGGATGAGGCGCTTCACGCCGGGCTTCGTCGTGTGCAACGGCGGTTTGCTACTGCCGGTAGAGGTACACTGGTCTCTGGAGACGTCTCTAGAGATGGGAGGATGAGGAGGAACCGTTGGGGCCTCGTCGCCGGCGATCTCCGCCATCGCTCGAGTGACCGGAGGTCCGCCCGCGCGAAACGAGCAACAGCGATGTCGCCTTGTGGGCCGGGACCATTGCTGGATGTCTGTTGTTAAGTGACCCTAGTTAGTGTTATATGGGCAAATAACTGTTTTGCCCCTGAGGGGTCTCACTTCTTTATATAAGAAACACGTACACCCTCTCATAATATAGAGAAGATAAAAAGGCCAAAGGTCCAACCCTACATCGTGTCTCGTATGTTTCCTCTGTCGTGCTTCTGGGAAGGGATACGGGTCTTCCATGACTTCTCGCGCCTAATCTGCTGACAGAAAGGAAAGGTGCGGATCTGTTGATCTGTGGTAACGTAGTTCTCAACATGTTATCAGCACACTCTACCTCAACGTTGCTACGGGGTCAAAGATCTGCATCAACTCTCCATCAAACCGGCTGTTGGGGGCCTTCGTCCTCCGAAAGTCCTCAAAAACATAATTTAACAATGTCTTCCAAGTATTGTTTATGGACAGGTATCTTCGGATTTATGATAAAAGCATACACAATGAGGAGCTTGATCGTGACGAAGGTTGCCGTCGCTCCGAAGCTGTGCGGAAGGGAGCTTCAGCTAAATCGCAGAAAAGGGAACCGACTTAAAAAGGAAGAGGTTGTTCAGTCCTCATAGATTTTTTCTATAAGCCAATAGTAAATGTAAATGGCATAATTGTAATTTCTCATAGGCTGTGTCTTGTGCCTATAAATAGATGAACAGTACCCCCGTACTGTTCACGTTGACTTGTACTCACTCGTGCGACACGCTTGGACTTTTGCCTTCTGTCAAGCCGAAGGTATAAATGTAATTCAATATTGTTCACATTCATTCATAATGATATTATGAAAGAATATTTATGATGTCATATGATCATTTATGTTATTCCTCATGTTTCATATGCTTCTTCTTTCATTAATATATACTGTGATGATGAAGGTACGTTCTTCATGACCTTCGTCTGAAGATCATTATATCCTGAGGGAAATAATGCTTTGAAGGACGAAGGGCATTAACCATTAACCTTTTTCTGTGTTGCCTTGTTCTTAATTTATAGCATTTGAGAACAAGTCCCCAACATTAGTGCCCACCTCCGGTGAACCCTCTTTAGACCACCTTCGGCAAGCACTGACCCTCGTCATGCCGCCGAAGAAAGTTTCAGCGACAATGGCTGTTGCACTACAGCCACTAGACCCAAATCAGGAGAACCTTTCTCTCCGAGAGACCCAAAACCAGAAGAGGAAGGCCACTAGTCCAACACTCTAGGAGGAAGAGTTGGACCAAGAAATCAGAAACATGGAGATAATTCATCAGCAAGTACAAAGGAAGAAGGAGAAGATGGCCAGACTGGCTAATTCATCAGCAAGTACGCCATCTTGTTCAAGACGAATAAGATCGAAGGCCCCAACACAGGGAGCTTCATCAAGAAGGTTTATTCAACGAGGATGGATGGTATGATGATTTTAATCATGATACCTTTACCTTTGATGCTGCTTCTCCCTTGGCATCAGAACTACAAGCTATCTCATGGCCTCCATCATACAAGCCACCTCAGCTCCCTATGTATGTTGGGCATTCGGATCCAAAGCAGTTTTTGATGAGTTATGAGGCAACCATATCTTCATATGGAGGCAATACAGTTGTCATGCCAAATCCTTCGTCATGGAAGTTCGAAATGTGGCCCAAACATGGTATTCTTCTCTTCGGCCAGGGACTTTTACTTCGTGGCAGAAGCTCAAGGATATGCTACTGACAAGCTTTCAAGGCTTTCAGACGAAGCCAGTCACAGCTCAGGCTCTGTTTCAATGTACGCAAGACCATGAGGAGTATCTTCAAGCATACGTCCGAAGGTTCTTGCGTCTCAGAGCACAGGCGCCTATAGTGCCCAATGAGATTGTCATTGAGGCCATGATCAAGGGGCTTCGTCTAGGACCTACTGCCCAGTACTTCGCCAGAAAACCTCCACAGACTCTGGAGAAGTTGCTTCAAAAGATGGATGAATATATCAGGGCTGACAATAACTTTCGCCAAAGAAGGGAGGAAGCTTATAGGTTCTCCGAGATGACCAGGGTCTTCGGAGGAAGAATACACCCGAGGCATGTCAGGTCAATTCACAACACTCAGAATGATGACAGAGGAAGTCAGCTGCAGAGGCCCCAGTATTCTTCACAATCTTCGGGGCAGCAACAAAGCTCTTTTCGGCCGCCAGCTCCAAGAGGCAGAGGCGCCATGGGCTTCGGAGGAAGATATGAGGACCAACCCAGGAAGATTTACTGTCTATTTTGTGGTGAAGACAAGGGCCATACTACAAGAATGTGCCAAATCACCATCCAAAAGTAGAAGGAGATCGCAGAAGCCGAAGCCCGGCAAAGTCAACCGAAGCAGGTCCTACATAATGCTTCGTGTCACTCACCCTACATACCAGAGTATGTGGGTAATCATCCTGCAGCTTCTGTTGCTTCGGCTAGTCAGCCACAGGCTTCTGGGCCACAGCTTCCACCTCCGCCGCCACTACAACCTTCCTATTCATGAGGTCAGCAGCCAGAAGGGAGCCATCAGACTCATCAGTAGCGAGAGCTTAGGGAGGAATCCGAAGCTCGCACAGTCAACAATACTGTGCTAGAGTCAAAACACATCTATTGAGAGATATCCTACCTCTGAAGCATTTTACATTCATTGTCGTTTTCTTTTTAATAAGGAACAATTGGTGTAAATCTAGTCTTCTTGTCACTTTTAATTTCTTGTAATAGCTTCGTTCTTGTCATAATGAAATATATCTTTCCTACAGACTTACGAAGCTCAAAAACTGCCGAAGCTAAAAAGTCGTCCCTAAGGGAATGCAGACCTAAAAATTACATTGCAAGTTTTACCGAAGCTACAAAAGTTGTTCCTAAGGAACACATCGTAAGTTTGCCGAAGCTACAAAAGTTGTTTCTAAGGAACACATCGTAAGTTTACCGAAGCTACAAAAAGTCGTTCCTAGGGAGCGTAGCGTAAGTTTGCCGAAGCTACAAAAAGTCGTTCCCAAGGGAGCGCAGTGTAAGTTTTCTGCTCAAAAGTCGTTCCAAAGGGAATGCAGAGCCAAATACCGCCGAAATATAAGGCGAAGCGCGAAAAGTCAACGCGAATACCGCTGAAATAGAAGGCGAAGAAGTTCAAAATACGTTCCTAAGGGGATGCAGAACTTACACCGAAAAATAAGCGGTGAAGCCGAAAAATAAACGGCAAAGAGATTTTTGATGGTTCCTAAGGGAACACAGATATTGTGTTTCAGTGTGGGTACGTGTCTTAGGCATTAGCATCATTCTTTGCATCATATCATTGCATCATATCGCATAGCATCACATCATACATCATATCACATCAATTACATCAATTGGAAGCGAGGCCGATCTTCGGAGAATGCTTTATAAAAAATGAAGAGATGCCAAGGCACAAAGTAAGCTGAGAGTTACAGCTTCATCAATTCTGATGTGGAAGGAGGGATCTATTATTTACAAAGCATTGATGATTTTACAAAGGCTGGATGATTCTTACGAGGCATAAAAACTCTTCTTTACGAAGCATGAAAAGAAGGGAAGGTGTTTTTTTCGCCGAGGGCTCAAAAACAGTATGTACATAAAGTTTCATGCATCGCAAAGAACTGAATTACAAGCAATTCATATATTACATTCAAATCTTGTAAGCACCAAATATTACAAACATAGTTCAGCAAATGTTACATTAATATTCTAGAAAATGTTTTTACAATAGCTACTCTTCTTCCTTCAGAACTTTTTCTGCAGCTTCGGTTATCAGTTTGGTAACAACTTCATCTACAATAGCTTCGGCCATATTAATAATTTCTACTGCTTTCTTTGTCTCTGGGTCGGCCAGTGGGTCGAATGGCTCTGGGGGAGTGATAGTCGCCTAGAGGGGGGTGAATAGGGCGAATCTGAAATTTATAAACTTAAGCACCACTACAAGCCGGGTTAGCATTAGAAATATAAGCGAGTCCGAGAGAGAGGGTGAAAAACAAATCGCAAGCAAATAAAAAGTGAGACACAAGGATTTGTTTTACCGAGGTTCGGTTCTTGCAAACCTACTCCCCGTTGAGGTGGTCACAAAGACCGGGTCTCTTTCAACCCTTTCCCTCTCTCAAACGGTCACTTAGACCGAGTGAGCTTCTCTTCTCAATCACACGAGACACTAAGTCCCCGCAAGGACCACCACACAATTGGTGTCTCTTGCCTCAGTTACAATTGAGTTGATCACAAGAAAGAATGAGAAAGAAAAGAAGCAATCCAAGCGCAAGAGCTCAAATGAACACAAGTCACTCTCTCACTAGTCACTATTGATTGGAATTGAACTAGAGACTTGGGAGAGGATTTGATCTCTTTGGTGTGTCTTGTATTTGTAATACCTAAATATGTAAACCATGAAAATAGTGTTGATCTCAATGTTTGGTGACCATTATTTATCATCACATGTGACTGACCATGTTTAGAAATGAGTAAATCCTTACTAAGACACAAATAAATCATTGCATCATATTGGATTTTTGTTTGTGCATTCAAAACAAAATAACAGGGATAAATATATTACATTGAGTAGAGGATTTAGGTTGAACCCTAGATTTGAATTTGAGATTTAAATGGTGAAGGAGAAAGAAATACCATGAAATACAAAATAAAATCATAAATGAGCAAATACCACACTAGTATTTTCAAGGTGAATAATTAATCTAAGTACAAATTCACCTCAAGTTTGAAATTCAAATGGGGATTCGAAATTAAGAAAATTAAGAGAGAAAGGAAAAGAGAAAGTAAAAATAAAAAAAGAAATGAATAAAACCCCTAACTAGGCCTCAACACCCCATTTCGGCCCACTCCCGAACTCAAGCCGCGCGGCCCATTCACCATTTCGCACGCACTGTCATGAAGGGCCCGCTGGCCAGCCACCAGCTTCGCGCGCACGCCGTTCTTGAGTCACTGCTGGCGGGACCGCCCAGCCAGTCACGCCTGCGCTCGGTCGGACACCGACAGGTGGGCCTGTTTTGTCAGCTGGCTTCTTCCTCAACAGAAAGCGCGAGTTCTTCTCTGCGCGCACGTGAAATCCGCGGGCGCTTGGCCGGTGCTTTGCTAGCTAATCGGGATCCACCGGGGTATAAATCCATGCCAGCCTCCGGGCCTCCCCAAACCCTAGCGCTGCCGTTCCCTATTAGCCATTAACAACCGAGAAAGCACCGAAAAGAGAGAGATAGAGCAAGGGTGTCTAGGCGCCGCTGCGGGGAGGGAAACCTTCGATTCGCTGTCCACCGTGCTAGCTTTCCAGCCTAGTGTGCCGCTCGAGGTTGTCGCCGGGGGCTGCTGTGACGTCGTCGGGCAGAGGGAGCTCCCTACTCCGACTAAGTTGGTTGCCGTCATGCCGTCCCCGCCGTCGAGCCGCCTGGGCGCGTGGACAGAGTCGTCGCCACATCAAACCAAGGTAAAAAGCCAACCATCCGATTCACCGTGGCCTCCTCTACGCGTACCGCTAGGGGATCGAGGACTTAGCGTAAGGGCGAGTAGTTGAGGAGCTCCAGCCACGGCACTTCGCCGCGGTGAGCACGCCGTCGGGCTTGGAGGTGCTAGGGGAAGGGGACGGTTTCCGACCGTCAATGCGCGATGTGCGGCTCAGATCGACTCTGGCGTAGCGATTGGGCTGGATCAGGCCAAGGTGAATGCTGACCGTTCGATCGCGATCGGGCGAGCCGTGGCGATTGCAGGTGTTTTTAAATCCAAGCCGTAGAATTCTAATCGGGTGATTCCTATTGATTACCGGTTCATACCACTTCACCATCTAATCTCATCCGCTGTAATTCGATCGTGCGGCTAGGATTGATGGTCATCGCTTCAGCCAAGCGCTTTTACAAATAGAACCTCCAGATTAAAGAGTATCAACCCGCCGTCCACAGGGGCAGTGCGTTGAGTCTTGGGGATTCTTTCACGCTAGCCCCTGCACTTCTTTGTATTTGAGGCCCAATCCAGAGAGCATTGAAAATCAGAAATTAATATTAGAAATTAATTTTAGTGCATAAATAAATATTAAAACTTGTTTAATTTGTAGAAAATCCATTTTTACTCCAAATTGGTCCATTCCAGTTCCTAAATTTTCATAAAATAATGGTCTACCCATTTGTGCCACTGTTTTGGCATGAAAAGCACATTAGAATTATTCTAGTACTTAATCTTGTATTAAGCACATAAAACATTAGAAAATCCATAACTTAAAATCTATAACTCCAAATTTAATGATTCCAGTTCCTATGATCTCATTTTAATGTCTAGAATATTACTGTGTATTTTATTTACATGCTTGGTGTAATGTTAATTTTTGCTATACTATGTATGTATTGTGTTGATGCGAATAGACGAGCAAGCCACAGTGGAATCTGAGGTTCAACAAGTTGAAGTAGCTGAGCAGGAGCTCATTGAAGGCAAGTTGTGCCCTTGATCACTTCTTTTACCCATTCATGTTCTTATTATTAATAATGATCTGCATAGGTTAATTTTGATGGGACCCAATAGGATACCCTAGATTTGACTATCTTTATACCTTGCTTCACCACTGGTTTTACTACTAAGTTTTTGGGTAGTACATGCTATTGCTTTAGATGGTTTTGGGTATAGAGGTATTCACTACTCATGATTACACTTGTTATTATTTGTTCATTATTCTATGTTCATGATAAGATCATTATGTTAATGGGAACATGGAGAACCACCCGGGAAAACAGTGCTACCACAAGGGTTTAATGGGACGCCCTTGGCTGATTAACTAGGAAAGCTAGTGGAGGGCTACCTTACCCGAAAGGGGCAAGGGCAGTAGGGGAGTGGTCAGTGTAGGGAGGTCCTTGGGTTGATTTTGCTGCGATGGCGGTCAGGCAAGAACCCTGCACTGGAGCTTCCTATAAACTGTAGCGGGTAGTCTGAAGCTAGTGGAACTTTGTAAAGGCCTCGTAGTGGTACCCTGCCTCGCTTCCTTGGTAGAGGTGTATGGAGTCTGATCAACTCCGTGGCAAATGGGTAACACGACTTGTGGGTAAAGATGCGCAACCTCTGCAGAGTGTAAAACTGGTATACTAGCCGTGCTCACGGTCATGAGCGGCTCGGACACTCACATGATTAATTTATGGAACTTAAACTTAATTTGTCATCTCATTGCATTTGGGATTATTTTATTATTACTTTTATTTATTATTACTATGGATTGGTATTTACTTACACTTAGTAACTGCTAATAAAATTTTGACCAACTTATAAAAGCAATGCTCAGCTTCAGCCTTTATTTCATTGATCAGCCTTACACTTCATGAACTCCCACCTTTGGTGAGTTCATGCCACATTATTCCTCACGACTTGTTGAGCTATGAACGTATGTGAGCTCACTCTTGCTGTCTCACACCCCCCCACAGGAGAAGAACAGGTGGTCGAAGAGGAGCCGCCTAACACCGAGGCTTTCGACTTGATCTAGGTGGCGTTTCTCAGTTGACATTGGCGCCGACGATCCTTAGTTCGTTCTATATTATTTTATTTTGTAAATAAGTCTTCCGCTATGTAATAGATACTCTGATGTTATTGACATTTATCTCTATACACTCTGTTATTATATATGTTGTCTTCTTGGCGCATGTATGAGATGCACCCGGCTTTGTTCCTTAAAGCCCGGGTGTGACAGTATTGAATGCTATAGCTTTTGTAATGTGTTGGAAGGTGGAAAACTTGGATGCAATGAATGGTGGGGTGGTTGGGGTATTTATAGCCCCAACCACCAAACTAGCCGTTTGGTGGAGGCTGCTGTCGAATGGCGCATCGGACAGTCCGGTGCGCCACCAGACACTGTCCGGTGCGCCAGCCACGTCACTCGACCGTTAGGGTTCGACCGTTGGAGCTTCTGTCTTCTGGGCCACTGGACAGTCCGGTGGTGCACCAGACAGTCACTGTGCACTGTCCGGTGCGCCTTCTGGCGCTGCTCTGACTCTGTCACGCACTGTAGCGCATTCAATGCGGTTGCAGACGACCGTTGGCGCTGAAGTAGTTGTTGCTCCGCTGGCACACCGGATAGTCCGGTGCAACACCAGACAGTCCGGTGAATTTTAGAGGAGTGCCTCCCAGAATTCCCGAGACTGGTGAGTTCGGAGTTGGAGTTCCCTGGTGCACCGGACACTGTCCGGTGGCACATGGGTCAGTCCGGTGCACCAGACCAGGGCTGCCTTCGGTTATTTTTTGCTCCCTTTGTTTGAACCCTTTCTTTTGACTTGTAATGGTTTATTGTGAACCTTTGGCACCTATAACACTTATAATCTAGAGCAAACTAGTTAGTCCAATTATTTGTGTTGGGCAATTCAACCACCAAAAAACAATTAGAAAAAGGTGTAAGCCTATTTCCCTTTCAATCTCCCCTTTTTGGTGATTGATGCCAACACAAACCAAAGCAAATATAGAAGTGCAGAATTGAACTAGTTTGCATAATTGTAAGTACAAAGGTTACTTGGAATTGAACCAATAATCATTCTCATAAGATACGCATGGATAGCTTTCTTTTCATATTTAACATTTTGGACCACGCTCACACCACATGTTGTGTTTTGCAAAATGTTTTGGAAATTCTTTTCAAAGTTCTTTTGCAAATAGTCAAAGGTAGATGAATAAGAGTTTGAGAAGCATTTTCAAGATTTGAAATTTTCTCCCCCTGTTTCAAATGTTTTTCCTTTGACTAAACAAAACTCCCCCTTAATGAAATCCTCCTCTTAGTGTTCAAGAGGGTTTTAGATTTTAATTTTGAAGAGGGTATACCAATTTGAAATTATATCAAAAACAAGATACCAATTGAAAAATTCTTTTCATAACTCAAATTTGAAAGACTACATTTTTGAAATTGGTGGTGGTGCGGTCCTTTTGCTTTGGGCTAATACTCTCTCCCCCTTTGGCATGAATCGCCAAAAATGGATATTTGAGTGAAATATAAGCCCTTGTTCAAACTTTCTCACCCTTTGGCATACACAAAAATATGAGTGAAGATTATACCAAAGTTGGAGAGATGTGCGGAGCGACGGCGAAAGATGAATGATTCGATGGAGTGGAGTGGAAGCCTTGTCTTCGCCGAAGACTCCTTTTCCCTTTCAATCTATGACTTAGCATGAAATGGACTTGAAAGAACACATTAGTCATAGCATATGAAAGAGATGATCAAAGGTATATATATGAGCTATGTGTGCAAGGTATCATTCAATATTCCTAGAATCAAGAATATTTAGCTCATGCCTAAGTTTGGTAAAAGTTTGTTCATCCAATGGCTTGGTAAAGATATCGGCTAATTGTTCTTTGGTGCTAACATATGCAATCTCGATATCCCCCTTTTGTTGGTGATCCCTTAGAAAATGATACCGAATGACTATGTGTTTAGTGCGGCTATGCTCAACGGGATTATCCGCCATGCGGATTGCACTCTCATTATCACATAGAAGAGGAACTTTGGTTAATTTGTAACCATAGTCCTTGAGGGTTTGCCTCATCCAAAGAAATTGCGTGCAACAATGCCCTGCGGCAATATACTCGGCTTCGGCAGTAGAAAGAGCGACAGAATTTTGCTTCTTTGAAGCACAAGAAACCAGAGATCTTCCCAAGAACTGGCAAGTCCCTGATGTGCTCTTTCTATTAATTTTTCACCCTGCCCAATCAGCATCCGAATAACCAATTAAATCAAATGTGGATCCCCTGGGGTACCAAAGGCCAAACTTAGGAGTATAAACTAAATATCTTAAGATTTGTTTTACGGCCCTAAGGTGAACTTCCTTAGGATCGGCTTGGAATCTTGCACACATGCATACGGAAAGCATAATATCCGGTCGTGTAGCACATAAATAGAGTAAAGAACCTATCATCGACCGGTATACCTTTTGATCTACGGATTTACCTCCCGTGTCGAGGTCAAGATGCCCATTGGTTCCCATGGGTGTCTTGATGGGCTTGGCGTCCTTCATCCCAAACTTGGTTAGAATGTCTTGAATGTACTTCGTTTGGCTAATGAAGGTGCCCTCTTGGAGTTGCTTCACTTGAAATCCTAAGAAATACTTCAACTCCCCCATCATAGACATCTCGAATTTTTGTGTCATGATCCTACTAAACTCTTCACATGTAGATCCGTTAGTAGACCCAAATATGATATCATCAACATAAATTTGGCATACAAACAAATCATTTGCAAGTGTTTTAGTAAAGAGTGTAGGATCGGCTTTTCCGACTTTGAAGCCATTAGCAATAAGAAAATCTCTTAGGCATTCATACCATGCTCTTGGGGCTTGCTTGAGCCCATAAAGTGCCTTAGAGAGTCTATAAACATGGTTAGGATACTCAATGTCTTCAAAGTTGGGAGGTTGCTCAACATAGACCTCTTCCTTGATTGGTCCATTGAGGAAGGCACTTTTCACGTCCATTTGATAAAGCTTGAAGCCATGGTAAGTAGCATAGGCAAGTAAAATGCGAATTGACTCAAGCCTAGCTATGGGTGCATAGGTTTCACCAAAATCCAAACCTTCGACTTGTGAGTATCCCTTGGCCACAAGTCGGGCTTTGTTCCTTGTCACCACACCATGCTCATCTTGCTTGTTGCGAAAGACCCATTTGGTTCCTACAACATTTTGGTTAGGACGTGGAACTAAATGCCATACCTCATTCCTCGTGAAGTTGTTGAGCTCCTCTTGCATCGCCATCACCCAATCCGAATCTTGAAGTGCTTCCTCTACCCTGTGTGGCTCAATAGAGGAAACAAAAGAGTAATGTTCACAAAAATGTGCAGCACGAGATCTAGTGGTTACCCCCTTACGAATGTCGCCGAGGATGGTGTTCACGGGGTGATCTCGTTGGATTGCTTGGTGGACTCTTGGGTGTGGCGGCCTTGGAACTTGCTCATCTTCCTTGTCTTGATCTTGGGCATCTCCCCCTTGATCATTGCCCTCCTCTTGAGGTGGCTCATCTTCTTGATCTTCTTCATCATCTTGAGCCTCATCCTCATCTTGAGTTGGTGGGGATGCTTGCATGGAGGAAGATGGTTGATCTTATGCTTAAATGGGCTGTTCGGATTCCTTAGGACACACATCCCCAATGGACATGTTCCTTAGCGCGACGCACAGAGCCTCTTCATCATCTAATTCATCAAGATCAACTTGCTCTACTTGAGAGCCGTTAGTCTCATCAAACACAATGTCACAAGAAACTTCAACTAGTTTAGTGGACTTGTTAAAGACTCTATATGCCCTTATGTTTGAATCATATCCTAGTAAAAAGCCTTCTACAGCCTTAGGAGCAAATTTGGACTTTCTACCTCTTTTAACAAGTATAAAACATTTGCTACCAAAGACTCTAAAATATGAAACATTTGGCTTTTTATCGGTGAGGAGTTTGTAAGATGTCTTCTTGAGGATTCGGTGTAGATACAACCGGTTGATGGCATAGCAAGTGGTGTTGACCGCCTCGGCCCAAAACCGATCCGAAGTCTTGTACTCATCAAGCATGGTCCTTGCCATGTCCAATAGAGTTCTATTCTTCCTCTCCACTACACCATTTTGTTGTGGCGTGTAGGGAGAAGAGAACTCATGCTTGATGCCCTCCTCCTCAAGAAAGCCTTCAATTTGAGAGTTCTTGAACTCTGTCCCATTATCGCTTCTAATTTTCTTGATCCTCAAGCCGAACTCATTTTGAGCCCGTTTCAAGAATCCCTTTAAGGTCTCTTGGGTTTGAGATTTTTCCTGTAAAAAGAATACCCAAGTGAAGCGAGAATAGTCATCCACAATAACAAGACAGTACTTACTCCTGTCGATGCTTATGTAAGCGATCGGGCCGAATAGGTCCATGTGGAGGAGCTCGAGTGGCCTGTTAGTCGTCAAGATGTTCTTATGTGGATGATGAACACCAACTTGCTTCCCTGCTTGGCATGCGCTACAAATCCTGTCTTTCTCAAAATGCACATTTGTTAGTCCCAAAATGTGCTCTCCCTTTAGAAGCTTGTGAAGATTCTTCATCCCAACATGGGCTAGTCGGCGATGCCAGAGCCAACCCATGTTAGTCTTAGCAATTAAGCAAGTATCGAGTTCAGCTCTATTGAAATCAACTAAGTATAGCTGACCCTCTAATACTCCCTTAAAAGCTACTGAATCATCACTTCTTCTAAAGACAGTAACACCTGTATCCGTGAAAAGACAGTTGTAACCCATTTTACATAATTGGGAAATAGAAAGCAAGTTGTAATCTAAAGAATCTACAAGAAAACATTGGAAATAGAGTGGTCAGGTGATATAGTAATTTTACCCAATCCTTTGACCAAACCTTGATTTCCATCCCCGAATGTGATAGCTCGTTGGGGATCTTGGTTTTTCTCATAGGAGGAGAACATCTTTTTCTCCCATGTCATGTGGTTTGTGCACCCGCTATCGATGATCCAACTTGAGCCCCCGGATGCATAAACCTACAAAACAAATTTAGTTCTTGATTTTAGGTACCCAAACAGTTTTGGGTCCTTTGACATTAGATATAAGAACTTTGGGAACCCAAACACAAGTCTTTGATCCCTTGTGTTTGTCCCCAACATACTTGGCAACTACCTTGTCGGATTTGTTAGTAAGCACATTGGAAGCATCAAAAGTTCTAAATAAAACATTATGATCATTTGATGCAGTAGGAGTTTTCTTCTTAGGCAATTTAACATGGGTTGATTGCCTAGAACTAGATGTCTCACACTTATACATAAAAGCTTGATTAGGGCCAGAGTGAGACTTCCTAGAATGAATTCTCCTAATCTTATGCTCGGGATAACCGACAGGGTACAAAATGTAACCCTCGTTATCCTGAGGCATGGGAGACTTGCCCTTAACAAAGTTAGATAATCTTTTAGGACGGGCATTAAGTTTGACATTGTCTCCCTTTTGGAAGCCAATGCCATCCTTGATGCCAGGACGTCTCCCACTATAAAGCATACTACGAGCAAATTTAAATTTTTCATTATCTAGCTCATGCTTGGAAATTTTAGCATCTAATTTTGCTATATGATCGTTTTGTTGTTTAATTAAAGCCATGTGATCATGAATAGCATCAACGTCAACATCTCTACATCTAGTGCAAATAGAAACATGCTCAACGGTAGATATAGAGGGTTTGCAAGTTTTTAGTTCAACAATCTTAGCATGTAAAATGTCATTTTCACTTCTAAGATCGGAAATGGAAGCATTGCAAACATCTAAGTCTTTAGCCTTAGCAATCAATTTTTCATTTTCAATTCTAAGGCTAGCAAGAGAAGCATTTAATTTTTCAATCTTAGCAAGCAAATTCGCATTATCATTTCTAAGATTGGCATATGAATCATCACATACATTTGAATCAACCTTAGCAATTAATCTTGCATTTTCATTCCTAAGGTTGACAATCAAATCATGGCAAGTGCTTAACTCACTAGATAATTTTTCACATTTTTCTACTTCTAGAGCATAAGCATTTTTAACCTTAACATGCTTCTTGTTTTCCTTAATTAGGAAGTCCTCTTGGGTGTCCAAAAGTTCATCCTTTTCATGAATAGCACTAATTAATTCATTCAATTTTTTTCTTTTGTTGCATGTTAAGATCGGCAAAAAGAGTAAGCAAATTGTCCTCATCATCACTAGAATTATTCTCATCACTAGAGGTTGCATATTTAGTGGAGGATTTGTGGCGGAACTGCTCGAATTATTCCAACTTAAGTGCCTAAGCCCTGCCTTAGAGGCTAGACCACACTTAAAGGGGAATAACCCGTCAATCCCTCGGATCTAGTTCGACACGGCCACTGACAGGATCAAGTACCACAATCTCACTCGATGGTGAGTCACAGAGCAAATACAATAAGGCATAAAACCATACATGTCAGAGTATTAAGTTATTACATCATCATCATCATCATCATCAGAGTTTTGCCAAAAGTAGTCATCATTGTTCGAAGTGCAGCGGACTGAAACTAACGATAAATAAACGGAGAGATGGGGAAGCCTGTCCCATCACTCCTCATGCTCCTCCTCAGCCGAGGCAGGGTCCCACTCGACAGTCCAACCCGGTGGCAGGGTGGATGGCCAAGTCACTCCAGCAACCATATCCTCCAGAGAACCTGTAAAAATTTATGCCACAAGCAAGGCTGAGTATACTAATACTCAGCTAGACTTACCCGGTGTGAGGAGTCTATACTCCTCTACCTCTAGACATGCAGCTGTTTGGCTGTGGGGTTTGGCTGCCAAAAGCACTAGCTGAGTTTCTAAATCAAGATTTTAACTTTGTCAAAATTAAGTGTGACTCTCTTAAGGCTAAAAGTGTACTATCTATTCATACATAGTAGCAAGCATTTTTAGCAATCACCAGCTTGTATCATCTCAACACAATTCCACTTGTTACTCAATGTAGCAGCATGGATCAAGCAGTCTCATTAGCTGCGAGAAGCAGACGATTCGGATCGAGTTTTTAAACCTTGCAAGGTAAACCTAAACACACGACATGCAGGGGCACTCCGTCCCCACACACATCAACCGTCCCCATCGATTCCCTGGCAACAGATCAGGACTCACCGCCTTGGCGTACAATGCCTCACTGACCCCGACTGGCCGTCGTGCAGTGACCGCACTTGTACCCACCATAACCGGAATGGGAGACCTCGTCTCAGGTCGCGTGAGGGGGTATGTCTGCGGGCAGGTTCACTCAGGTACTAGGCTTACCGATTTACCATATTTCTCGGCATATGTTTAGTACGTTCAAACGCTTGACTCACGGTACCACACCTTAATCCTTAATCAACTTTTTATCCCGTGAACAACCAATCCCCATGGATTGTTGCCCACAATCAACCTCAATATGATAGGAAAGTGGATACAACCAATTCCTGACCTCGCGCGAGTGCTAGAAAAATCACTCGACTTCTACCGAGATCCTAATTAATAAAGCAGCTACTCGACTTAGCATACTAGTATTCATCTCAATAGGATTCCTGAGATCATGCAACTAGGGTTTCAAACAATTCCTACACCTAAGTGCACAATCAATCCTACAATCATTAAGTGAAGTAAAATAGCATAAATAACAGGTTATGCATAAAACCGGGGCTTGCCTTCCAAAGCAGTGGCAGGCAGGTCCTCTGGTGCAGGCTCTGGTGCTGGGTCTGGGGCAACCTCCTGGGCAGCTCCTTGCTCCGGCACGAGGATGTACTCTCCGTCGGCAAGATTACAGTCTATCGAAATGCAATGAACATGTACGTCATGATTATGCAGGATTTAAGAACATTAAGCTACAGAAATTAAGTCAAGAATTAACTTAGGGTTCCCTGGCTATGTGGGTTTCCCAGTGGTTTATATTTGGAACTTTCATAATTAAGTCTTTGTTTGGGGTAAACAAGGAGAATTTGTATTGCATTTGTAGATTTCTATTTCTGGGAACAACTTACAAGGGTCTTAGGGGGATACTAATTTCCATTGCTCATTTTCCTCTCTTTAGTGTTCATTTATGAATTCTAGTGGGGTTTGAACTACCAAGGTAATTTAACTATTTTCAAAAATTCCCCAAAAATTACAGTGGCTTGCCCTTGGTCAATAGGGTCTGTCTTAGGAATATGAGATTTAAAATAAAAAGGCTAGGCTGTATACAAAAATAACAAAAAGTGGGGCAATTAAGCCACTTTGCACTACAAGTCCTTTATTAAAGTGGATTCTGACCTAAGGGTTATTT
Organism: Zea luxurians; assembly: GCA_029449295.1. Taxonomy (NCBI): domain Eukaryota; kingdom Viridiplantae; phylum Streptophyta; class Magnoliopsida; order Poales; family Poaceae; genus Zea; species Zea luxurians. The sequence goes on along the minus strand of JAOPSE010000003.1, from coordinate 106,013,301 downwards.
TTGTTGGCCTCTAACAGTGATAATAAGCTCTTGTACCAAAAATGACAGAGAGCCACATGATGGTTAATTGATGGTGGATTTCTAAACTTTGGTGCAAAAAGGGTGATTAGAACTAACTTGTCATTTGAAAAATATCAAACAACAGATTTCAGATTTTTCTTAAGTTCTTATTATCAACACATTAGTTATCCTAAGGTTTGGGGAGGTTTTACCTTAGGGTTATTTTTGTAGGGTTTTTCTAAGTTATCCTTGTTTTATTAATTTAAAAGGTAGCTTTCTTATTTTACACTACAACAGGGTATGATACATTTTTCCAGTGAACTACATTGACTAAGTATCTCAACAAAAATAGGGGTGCCCTCTGGTTCATTATTTATGTCACTTTTTCTATTTTTCTTAAACTTAAGCATATTATGGAATAAGGGGTTAAAACTAACTTAATGTAGTGGACAGAGAGGTTTAACATTTTAACTAGGTCAGTAGGTAGACAATAACTTCTCTAAATTTTTCTAACCTTAGTTAAATAGTACAACCATTTTTCTTGCTATTATTAAGCTTTTGGTCAAAACTAAAATTAAATCAGAACCTTATATTTTTCTTTAGTACTCATGGGGTTTTATATTTTTCTTAGACAGGTTACATTATTTAGAGTCTGGCAAAATTAGTTTGACCAAATTTGGATAAACCAAACAGAAGTTATGGGTTTTTAAAGTTTCTGTTTGAATTTAAAACAAGTTTTAATTAAGTTTTTCTGCAAAAGCAATTTGCGCCAAGGTCCCTGGATTTAAGCCGAATCAAACCTCGCAGATCTACCCTCGGGCCACTATTCACTCGGGTCTCTGACTTTTCACTTAACCCCCTGGCTTTCTCTCCCTCTCACCCGCAGTCCTTCCCTCAACTGAAACAGTAGCCGCGGGAAAGAAAAGGGTGGCGCGGCTTACCGGCGGCGAGGGAGGTCCGGCGAGGTGGTCAGTGACGTTCGGGAGGTCGCGACGGTCACGTCGATGTGCGGGTCGGCGTCAGAGGTGGTCGGAGCTCCCCTGGCCACGAACACAGGCGGCGGGGATCGTCGGCGACGCCTGCTCCGGCCAAACCACGGCGGTAGAGTTCAATTAATGGGCACGAGGAGCTTCACGGGATGACACAGAGGCCATGCGTGCAACGAATCGGAAAATGGTGAAGGGGTTTACCCGGTCCACGTGCGCCGACGAGTTCTTGAACTCCGGTGAGCACGATTTGGCTATTCCGGTGACGCGGGCCCTCGGGTCAAGCTTGAGCAAGGCTCACGGCTTCACCAGGAAGCTATCTGGGGGCTTGGATCGAACGGAGGAGGACGGGAGAGGGGTCGGCCACGGCAGTTGCTCTTGGGCGGCACTGGCGGGCTGCGGGGAGGTCGCCGGAGGCAATGGCGGGCTCGGGCAAGACAGGCGAGGTACGGAGGAAGCAATGGGGAAGGCAACCGAGCGCTGGGGCGGGTTTTATAGGCGCGGACGCGGCCGGGGCGCCGGCTCGACCGTTTGGCGCGACGCGGGCACGCGGGGCGCGCGCGGGCATGCTCTGGCGAGCTCAGAGCGCGTCGAACACGTGGCGCGTTGCTTCTGCCCGTGTTCTTCGCTCTGCTGAGCGGCCAGGCGTACGAATCTTGCCCTACCGCCTGTGGGAGATCTCTTCCCTGCACCTAGGGCTACCTAGTTCATGTGAGTTCCAAGAGGAGATGTGGTCTGGTTGAGGAGATATGGTAGCGCCAAGTCTTGTCTGTCTGCCCTGTGCAAACCGAGACAAAACCAATGCCAACGCGTGTCAAACGGTTTTGGCTTGGGTTCAATCTTTTCCAGGGCATTCTAGGGTTCATTTGGCGCCATTTTGTCAATTAGGTCGACAGGTTTTGAAAAGGGGATCAAGGTGAACATGTGGGATCTTTGCTCAAGGGTTGGTTTTTGACTTAGGCAAAATCTGAATTTCTCCCTTGTGTTCAACCTTTGGTGATCTTTTTAGGACCTTTCTGAAAACTTTTTGGGGGTACTCCCTTACTATTAATTGTAGGTTATTAAGTATATTACAACTTTTGTATTTGGCCCAAACCATGATCATGATGTTTACATGATCTTTTGATCATGGCTTCAATTAGGGTTATTATTGCCTATGGGGGTTTTGCACTAGGGTTTTGGGAGATCCCCACTTAGATGTGCATTACAAGCTAGGGCATGATATCCAAGGTAGTTTACACTTGTTTAGGACCTAAAATTCCAAGTTTGATAAATTTTGCCCACTTAAATCTTCATGTGATAATGGGTAAACAGGGGTAACCCTGGGGTGGACACCCTGAGTAACACCTAGGGTGTTACAGCCCTCCCCCCTTAAAGAAATCTCGTCCCGAGATTTCAGGTAGAGTCCCTTGGAGGGATGCTTTGAAGGTGTGCGGGTGCTACTCTCCCCTTATACTCAAGTTTCACCTTTTTAACTATTCTTCGAATGTCATCCTCTTTGCAACTTCAGAAGGAAGCCCTTCTTAAGTCAATTCCACAACTTAGACTATCCTTGTTATCTAAGTTTTTTTCTTATAATTGACTTCAAAGGGCAGGCGGGGGTGGGGTTTTGGGGCTACATACCGATTCCTTTGGGCAGAAAGTCGGGGAAGCGAGAGCGTAGAAAATCCTCCGTCTCCCATGTAGCTTCTTCTGCTGAATGATGACTCCACTGAACCTTATACATTTTGATTGATCTTGCCCGAGTTGATCTTTCCTTCTAATCCAATACCTTGACGGGGTACTCTTGGTAGGACAAGTCTGGTTCTATCTCAATGTCTGGTTCTGGCAGCACTTCAGTGGGTAGACGAACACATTTCCGCAGCTGAGATACGTGGAACACATTGTGAACTGCTGACATACGGGGTGGCAATTCCAATTGGTAAGCTACGGGTCCACAACTTGCTTTGATCTTATAGGGTCCAATGTAGCGAGGGGCCAACTTGCCCTTGATCCCGAATCTCTGGACACCCTTGATTGGTGATATCTTAAGATAGACATGATCTCCTACCTCAAACTGTAGAGGCTTCCGCCTCTTGTCATGATAACTCTTTTGTCTGGCCTGAGCAGCTTCTAAGTTCTTCCTGATGACTCTGACCTTTTCCTCTGCTTCAAGTACCAAATCTGGCCCAAAAATTTCCCTTTCTCCTGCTTGAGACCAATTTAGCGGGGTCCTACATCTTCTCCCATACAAAGCCTCAAAAGGTGCCACCTTCAGACTGGACTTATAGCTGTTATTGTAAGAAAACTCTGCCAAGGAAAGACACCTGTCCCAGTCCTTTCCATAGTGTAGTGCACATGCTCGCAACATGTCTTCCAAAATCTGATTTACCCTTTCTGTCTGACCATCTGTTTGAGGGTGATAAGCTGAGCTTCGGATTACGTGGGTTCCAAGTGATTCCTGTAATTGCTCCCAAAATCGTGCCACAAAAGGTGCTCCTCGGTCAGAGACTATAGTCCTTGGTATCCCATGCAGACGAACTATCTGGTCAATGTAGATCTCTGCATACTTCTCCGCCCGATGGGTGGTGTGTACTGGCAAGAAATGAGCAGTCTTGGTCAATCTGTCCACAATAACCCATATAGAATCATGGTGCCTGGAGGTATTGGGTAATCCCACTATGAAGTCCATGCAAACGTCCTCCCATTTCCAAGATGGTATGGGAAGGGGTTGCAAAGGGCCTGCTGCCTTCAAGTGACTAGCTTTTATCCTCTGGCAAGTGTCACACTCTGATACGTACTTGGCAATTTCCCTCTTCATCCTGGTCCACCAATACAAAGGTCTGAGATCATGGTACATCTTGTTGCTACCAGGGTGCATGGAGAACTTGGAAAGGTGAGCTTCATCCAATATCTTCTTTCTGAGCTCAGGGTCCTTGGGAACAACCAATCGATCTTCAAACCATAAAATCCCCTTGCTGTCCTGGCGGAAACACTTGTATTTCTCTACCTTTTGCTTGATCATATCCTTGATGACCTGAACACCCTTATCCCCAAACTGTGCCTGAGCTATTTGCTCTTGCAATGTGGGCTCTACTGCGATATATCTCAATTTACCAGAAGGAACAACTTCCAGATTCAGCTTGCACAACTCATCACACAGGGTGGTCACTCCCACATCCATGCTCATGCAATTACATTGGGCCTTTCGGCTCAAGGCATCTGCCACAACATTGGCCTTGCCAGGATGGTAATGCACCTCCAAATCATAGTCCTTGATTAATTCCAACCATCTTCTCTGCCTCATGTTCAGATCTGCCTGAGTGAAAATGTACTTGAGGCTCTTGTGATCAGTGTAAATGTTACAGTGAGCTCCCATCAAGTAGTGTCTCCATATCTTGAGGGCATGAACTACTGCTGCCAACTCCAAATCATGTGTCGGGTAGTTCTGCTCATGGGGCCTGAGTGCTCGGGAAGCATAAGCAATCACTCTGTTCTCTTGCATCAAAACACATCCCAATCCTGTACCAGAAGCATCACAATAAACTTCAAATGGCTTGGTATTGTCGGGTTGGGCTAGCACTGGGGCTGTTGTCAATTGTTGCCTCAAGGTATGAAAAGCATCTTCACACTTTTGGCTCCACTCAAATTTGACTCCCTTCTTTAACAGTTCAGTCATTGGCTTGGCAATTCTGGAGAAATCCGGAATAAATCGTCGGTAGTACCCTGCCAATCCCAGAAAACTCCTAATCTACTTTACTGTAGTCGGGGGTTTCCAGTCCATCACTTCTTGCACTTTCTCAGGGTCGACTGATATCCCCTCCTGAGAGATCGTGTGACCCAAGAATTTTATTTCCTTCAGCCAGAACTCACACTTGGACAACTTAGCATACAACTGATGGTCACGAAGTCTCTGAAGCACAATATGCAGATGTTTAGTGTGCTCAGCTTCATTCTTGGAATAAACCAGAATGTCATCAATGAAAACGACCACGAACTTGTCCAACTCTGGCATGAACACTGAGTTCATTAGGTACATAAAATAAGCCGGGGCATTGGTCAACCCAAAAGACATCACCAAAAACTCATACAGCCCATATCTGGTAGAGAAGGCCGTCTTGGGAATATCACTGGTTCGAATCTTGATCTGATGGTAGCCCGAGCGAAGGTCTATCTTGGAGAATACCTTGGCTCCTACCAATTGATCAAACAGAACATCAATGCGGGGTAACGGGTACTCATTCTTGATAGTCACCGCATTGAGAGGGCGGTAGTCAACACACATCCTCAAACTCTCATCCTTTTTCTTCACGAATAAGGCGGGACATCCCCATGGTGAAGTACTTGGACGAATAAACCCCTTGTCCAACAATTCTTGCAATTGTTTCTTCAATTCTGCCAATTCTGCGGGAGGCATCCTATAGGGTCTCTTAGAGATAGGAGCAGTCCCGGGTTGCAATTCAATGGCAAACTCAATGTCTCTGTCAGGTGGCATTCCTGGCAATTCATCCGGAAAAACATCGGGGTATTCACAGACTACTGGGATCTTCCTTACTGGGGATTCGGTCATAACAAAGGCACACGACCGGGTACCACCCTGGTTGGGTAAATACAAGACAGTCTCGCCATAAGCAGGGGAACGAATTTCAATGGCTCTGGCTGCAATGTCCAATATGGCCTGATGTTTGGTCAACCAATCAGTTCCCAAGATGATATCCACACTATCCAGTCCCAAGATAAGAAGGTCAGTTTTAATTATCAAACTACCAAACTTTAGAGGCACCTTCATGCTGATTTGATTAGTGGCAATCCTGCCTCCCGGGGTTGAAATGGTAATACCCCCGTTGATGTGGTGAAAGGGCAGTTGACACTTGACACTAAATTTGGCACTAACAAAGCTATGCGAAGCACCGGAATCGAAAAGAACAATAGCGGGAAAATTTAAAACTGTAAAAATACCGGTCATGACGGGTGCTCCCTTGGAATGTCAGCCATGGTAGTGAAGTTCAGCCTGCCCTGCCTCACCTGCACTTTCTGCCTCTTTCCTTGGTTCTGATTAACATTCTGCCCCTGCCTCTGCTGATTCTTGGGGCAATTCTTGGCATAGTGCCCAGTGCTGCCACAAGTGAAGCACCTGTTGTCATTGGCCTGACGGTACTGCTGCTGCTGATTGTTCCTCTGAGCTGGAAACTGGGTGCGGTTGGGTGTCTGCTGCTGCTGTTGCGGTGGTCTGATCACCCACCTCCCTTGCTGCTGCTGAGGTCCCTTGTTCTGTGCATCGGACACAATCCTGAAGCGCTGTGGCTGAGATGAGGGTCCTGCCACAGGGGTCTTCCTCTTCTTCTCCGCCTGTCGAGCCAAGATGCAGTCCTCCTGGGAGATAGCCATGTTGACCAACTCATTGTAACTGTTGGCCCTGACGGTGTTGAGTCGATCACGGAGCTTGGTGTTGAGCCCCCTTCTGAACCTGTCTCGCTTCTTCTCATCCGTATCGGCATGATATCCAGCATACTGACACAAATCATTAAAGGCCTGGGCATACTGCAACACTGTCCTGTTGCCCTGGGTGAGTGCCAGAAACTCATTGAGCTTCCGGTCCATGATGCCAGCGGGGATATGGTGCCCTCTGAAAGCGGCCTTGAACTCCCTCCATTCCACTTCTCTACCTTCTGGCTGCATGGCAAGAAAATGGTCCCACCAAGTCCTTGCGGGTCCATGAAGCTGCTGGGTGGCGAACCTGACCTTGGTGACCTCTGAGCAAATTCCATGGAGCAGTGGGAATTTGGATTCTACCACCCTCAACCATACATCTGCATCAAGTGGGTCCTCCGCCCTGGTAAACAATGGTGGCTGAGTGCTGAGGAACTCCTGGTAGGTAGCAGCGACGGGGTGACGCTGATGGTCTCCACCATAATGCTGAGGTGGTGGCTGACGCTGAGCCAACTGTCTCAGGATCTCATTCTGCTGGGCCATGAGCTCCTGCAGAGTGGGAGGCGGTGGCGGTGGAGGAACGTGCTCATTCTGACCACGGCGCGCTCTCCCAGCCATCTGAAAAATCACATGGTTGCTTAATAACACATCTTCTCAGTTTATGACTTAAACATGGTAGGGGAGTTAAGGCAATTTGGTAGATTCCTCGTAAAACAAAGCGAAAACATAAACCTTCCGTCCAAATTTAAACTGCCATTAATCATCCCTGAACCTCCAAAAGAGTTTTAACACTGTTACATCAATGATCCAAAAGACTCAACTCTACCTAGCCTAGTACCCTAAGGGTGCAAAAGCTAAGCTAGCGGCGAGGAGTCCAACTATCATCAACCTCTAGGATTAGCCTGGCGTCTAATGAGCGAACGAGGCAACGCTAGACTCGGGGGAAGGTGGTCTCCCTGAGCCAGCGGTGTCTACACTGGAAGCAGACTCGTCTCCTCCCTCGATGTCAACGTCCTCGTCAGCTTCCTCACCATGGATCTCTTGGTGATGCATGTCCAGGTGCTCATTTGCTTCTGCCAGCTGCTGCTGAGTGTTGAGGAGCTGATCCTCGAGAACCTCGATGGTGTTCTCCCGGGTGCCCACTAGCTCCTCCAACTCATGAATCTCATCAGACAGCTGCTCCACTTGCAAATCTTTTTCCACGAGCTCCTGGGACAAGTCCACCACGAGCTCCTCCCTGTTGTCCAGGGTGATCTTGGTGGCCTCCAGCAATGCCATCAGGTGAGACATTGCCTCCCCACGCATTACTTGCAGATGATACAGAGCGTTCATGCATCGTACTGACAAGTGAGCGGTGTGGCCTGGGTAGAGAGCCCAGATGTCCTTGGCATGCTCCACCCGATCCCTCCACATCGGGTCGTCCTCCTTTTCCGCGGGGAACAACCCCATGGGGTGGGTAGCCAGCTCCTGGGGATGGAATCCGCAGAAGGTAGTCAGTCCATGCAGAGCGATTGCCTCGATTGTGTCCTCCGCTCGGTACCCGAAAGACTCAGAGTCCAAGGAGCGCCAGCCTGGCTGCAGGGGATGAGGCTCCAAAGTCATCCTCACCCTACAGCGAGGCACCTGGTGCTTCTCGAACTGCTGCACCGCGTACTGAGGGGGTGTCAAATACCCTGCCCCCTGAAGTACCTCCCACAAGATGCGGGGAAAGCCCTCTCGTGCAAGTCCGTCAGTGTGGGTCAGTGCATTTCCGTCATCGGAGGATCCGTGGGAAGTCATCTGTGCACGGTCAAGCGTAAGTAAAAGAAAAAGAATTACAAAAGAACAAGGAAAATAAAACTCAACCCGCCTCTAGCTAAAAGAAAAAGGCATTGGGGACCTAGTTGGCTGTTATCTCATTTTTAAGTCCTTTTACTTAGCTATCCATTTGTTTAATTAAGAATGCATGCATGCGCGTCCTGAACGACCTCTCCAGAAAATAAAAAGGACTAGGGAAGGACTCCCATCCTGGAAAAAGTGGCCTGTAGGGCCTAGTCACTTAGCCACCTAGCTACCCTTCTATTATCCTAAGGCTTCACGTCCTTGGTCTATCCTGCTCGTCCTACGATCTATCCAACATTGTTTCTATCAAATTTTACTTTAGAAAAGGGATGGCATTTATGGTTTATTGATTCCTCTGTGGTGGTACAAGCTCCGATACCAGCTGTGGCGGAACTGCCCGAATTATTCCAACTTAAGTGCCTAAGCCCTGCCTTAGAGGCTAGACCACACTTAAAGGGGAATAACCCGTCAATCCCTCGGATCTAGTCCGACACGGCCACTGACAGGATCAAGTACCACAATCTCACTCGATGGTGAGTCACAGAGCAAATACAATAAGGCATAAAACCATACATGTCAGAGTATTAAGTTATTACATCATCATCATCATCATCGAAGTTTTGCCAAAAGTAGTCATCATTGTTCGAAGTGCAGCGGACTGAAACTAACGATAAATAAACGGAGAGATGGGGAAGCCTGTCCCATCACTCCTCATGCTCCTCCTCAGCCGAGGCAGGGTCCCACTCGACAGTCCAACCCGGTGGCAGGGTGGATGGCCAAGTCACTCCAGCAACCATATCCTCCAGAGAACCTGTAAAAATTTATGCCACAAGCAAGGCTGAGTATACTAATACTCAGCTAGACTTACCCGGTGTGAGGAGTCTATACTCCTCTACCTCTAGACATGCAGCTGTTTGGCTGTGGGGTTTGGCTGCCAAAAGCACTAGCTGAGTTTCTAAATCAAGATTTTAACTTTGTCAAAATTAAGTGTGACTCTCTTAAGGCTAAAAGTGTACTATCTATTCATACATAGTAGCAAGCATTTTTAGCAATCACCAGCTTGTATCATCTCAACACAGTTCCACTTGTTACTCAATGTAGCAGCATGGATCAAGCAGTCTCATTAGCTGCGAGAAGGAGACGATTCGGATCGAGTTTTTAAACCTTGCAAGGTAAACCTAAACACACGACATGCAGGGGCACTCCGTCCCCACACACATCAACCGTCCCCATCGATTCCCTGGCAACAGATCAGGACTCACCGCCTTGGCGTACAATGCCTCACTGACCCCGACTGGCAGTCGTGCAGTGACCGCACTTGTACCCACCATAACCGGAATGGGAGACCTCGTCTCAGGTCGCGTGAGGGGGTATGTCTGCGGGCAGGTTCACTCAGGTACTAGGCTTACCGATTTACCATATTTCTCGGCATATGTTTAGTACGTTCAAACGCTTGACTCACGGTACCACACCTTAATCCTTAATCAACTTTTTATCCCGTGAACAACCAATCCCCATGGATTGTTGCCCACAATCAACCTCAATATGATAGGAAAGTGGATACAACCAATTCCTGACCTCGCGCGAGTGCTAGAAAAATCACTCGACTTCTACCGAGATCCTAATTAATAAAGCAGCTACTCGACTTAGCATACTAGTATTCATCTCAATAGGATTCCTGAGATCATGCAACTAGGGTTTCAAACAATTCCTACACCTAAGTGCACAATCAATCCTACAATCATTAAGTGAAGTAAAATAGCATAAATAACAGGTTATGCATAAAACCGGGGCTTGCCTTCCAAAGCAGTGGCAGGCAGGTCCTCTGGTGCAGGCTCTGGTGCTGGGTCTGGGGCAACCTCCTGGGCAGCTCCTTGCTCCGGCACGAGGATGTACTCTCCGTCGGCAAGATTACAGTCTATCGAAATGCAATGAACATGTACGTCATGATTATGCAGGATTTAAGAACATTAAGCTACAGAAATTAAGTCAAGAATTAACTTAGGGTTCCCTGGCTATGTGGGTTTCCCAGTGGTTTATATTTGGAACTTTCATAATTAAGTCTTTGTTTGGGGTAAACAAGGAGAATTTGTATTGCATTTGTAGATTTCTATTTCTGGGAACAACTTACAAGGGTCTTAGGGGGATACTAATTTCCATTGCTCATTTTCCTCTCTTTAGTGTTCATTTATGAATTCTAGTGGGGTTTGAACTACCAAGGTAATTTAACTATTTTCAAAAATTCCCCAAAAATTACAGTGGCTTGCCCTTGGTCAATAGGGTCTGTCTTAGGAATATGAGATTTAAAATAAAAAGGCTAGGCTGTATACAAAAATAACAAAAAGTGGGGCAATTAAGCCACTTTGCACTACAAGTCCTTTATTAAAGTGGATTCTGACCTAAGGGTTATTTTTGTTGGCCTCTAACAGTGATAATAAGCTCTTGTACCAAAAATGACAGAGAGCCACATGATGGTTAATTGATGGTGGATTTCTAAACTTTGGTGCAAAAAGGGTGATTAGAACTAACTTGTCATTTGAAAAATATCAAACAACAGATTTCAGATTTTTCTTAAGTTCTTATTATCAACACATTAGTTATCCTAAGGTTTGGGGAGGTTTTACCTTAGGGTTATTTTTGTAGGGTTTTTCTAAGTTATCCTTGTTTTATTAATTTAAAAGGTAGCTTTCTTATTTTACACTACAACAGGGTATGATACATTTTTCCAGTGAACTACATTGACTAAGTATCTCAACAAAAATAGGGGTGCCCTCTGGTTCATTATTTATGTCACTTTTTCTATTTTTCTTAAACTTAAGCATATTATGGAATAAGGGGTTAAAACTAACTTAATGTAGTGGACAGAGAGGGTTAACATTTTAACTAGGTCAGTAGGTAGACAATAACTTCTCTAAATTTTTCTAACCTTAGTTAAATAGTACAACCATTTTTCTTGCTATTATTAAGCTTTTGGTCAAAACTAAAATTAAATCAGAACCTTATATTTTTCTTTAGTACTCATGGGGTTTTATATTTTTCTTAGACAGGTTACATTATTTAGAGTCTGGCAAAATTAGTTTGACCAAATTTGGATAAACCAAACAGAAGTTATGGGTTTTTAAAGTTTCTGTTTGAATTTAAAACAGGTTTTAATTAAGTTTTTCTGAAAAAGCAATTTGCGCCAAGGTCCCTGGATTTAAGCCGAATCAAACCTCGCAGATCTACCCTCGGGCCACTATTCACTCGGGTCTCTGACTTTTCACTTAACCCCCTGGCTTTCTCTCCCTCTCACCCGCAGTCCTTCCCTCAACTGAAACAGTAGCCGCGTGAAAGAAAAGGGTGGCGCGGCTTACCGGCGGCGAGGGAGGTCCGGCGAGGTGGTCAGTGACGTTCGGGAGGTCGCGACGGTCACGTCGATGTGCGGGTCGGCGTCAGAGGTGGTCGGAGCTCCCCTGGCCACGAACACAGGCGGCGGGGATCGTCGGCGACGCCTGCTCCGGCCAAACCACGGCGGTAGAGTTCAATTAATGGGCACGAGGAGCTTCACGGGATGACACAGAGGCCATGCGTGCAACGAATCGGAAAATGGTGAAGGGGTTTACCCGGTCCACGTGCGCCGGCGAGTTCTTGAACTCCGGTGAGCACGATTTGGCTATTCCGGTGACGCGGGCCCTCGGGTCAAGCTTGAGCAAGGCTCACGGCTTCACCAGGAAGCTATCTGGGGGCTTGGATCGAACGGAGGAGGACGGGAGAGGGGTCGGCCACGGCGGTTGCTCTTGGGCGGCACTGGCGGGCTGCGGGGAGGTCGCCGGAGGCAATGGCGGGCTCGGGCAAGACAGGCGAGGTACGGAGGAAGCAATGGGGAAGGCAACCGAGCGCTGGGGCGGGTTTTATAGGCGCGGACGCGGCCGGGGCGCCGGCTCGACCGTTTGGCGCGACGCGGGCACGCGGGGCGCGCGTGGGCGTGCTCTGGCGAGCTCAGAGCGCGTCGAACACGTGGCGCGTTGCTTCTGCCCGTGTTCTTCGCTCTGCTGAGCGGCCAGGCGTACGAATCTTGCCCTACCGCCTGTGGGAGATCTCTTCCCTGCACCTAGGGCTACCTAGTTCATGTGAGTTCCAAGAGGAGATGTGGTCTGGTTGAGGAGATATGGTAGCGCCAAGTCTTGTCTGTCTGCCCTGTGCAAACCGAGACAAAACCAATGCCAACGCGTGTCAAACGGTTTTGGCTTGGGTTCAATCTTTTCCAGGGCATTCTAGGGTTCATTTGGTGCCATTTTGTCAATTAGGTCGATAGGTTTTGAAAAGGGGATCAAGGTGAACATGTGGGATCTTTGCTCAAGGGTTGGTTTTTGACTTAGGCAAAATCTGAATTTCTCCCTTGTGTTCAACCTTTGGTGATCTTTTTAGGACCTTTCTGAAAACTTTTTGGGGGTACTCCCTTACTATTAATTGTAGGTTATTAAGTATATTACAACTTTTGTATTTGGCCCAAACCATGATCATGATGTTTACATGATCTTTTGATCATGGCTTCAATTAGGGTTATTATTGCCTATGGGGGTTTTGCACTAGGGTTTTGGGAGATCCCCACTTAGATGTGCATTACAAGCTAGGGCATGATATCCAAGGTAGTTTACACTTGTTTAGGACCTAAAATTCCAAGTTTGATAAATTTTGCCCACTTAAATCTTCATGTGATAATGGGTAAACAGGGGTAACCCTAGGGTGGACACCCTGAGTAACACCTAGGGTGTTACAGGATTTAGATTTAACCTTCTTCTTTTTGCCGTCTTTTGCCATGAGGCACTTGTGGCCGACGTTTGGGAAGAGAAGTCCCTTGATGACGGCGATGTTTGTGGCGTCCTCGTCGGAGGAGTCGGTGGAGCTCTCGTTGGAGTCTCATTCCCGGCAAACATGGGCGTCGCCGCCCTTCTTCTTGTAGTATCTCTTCTTCTCCTTTCTTCTCCCCTTCTTGTCGTCGCCCCTGTCACTATCACTAGAAATAGGACATTTTGCTATAAAGTGACCGGGCTTACCACACTTGTAGCAAACCTTCTTGGAGCGGGGCTTGTAGTCCTTCCCCCTCCTTTGCTTGAGGATTTGTCGAAAGCTTTTGATGATTAAAGCCATCTCCTCATTGTTGAGCTTTGAGGCGTCGATGGGGAGTCTACTTGATGTAGACTCTTCCTTCTTCTCCTCTGTTGCCTTGAATGCGACGGGTTGTGCCTCGGGCGTGGAGGAGGCGCCTTGCTCGATGATTTTATTTGAGCCTTTGACCATTAGCTCAAAGCTCACAAACTTCCCTATAACCTCCTCGGGAGACATTAGCGTGTATCTAGGATCACCTCGAATTAATTGAACTTGCGTAGGTGTTGGGGCAAAGGCGAAGACGCCACCCTTCGCTCGATGCCTTCGCCAGCCTCGCTGCACCAATGGAGACAAGACGACTGACATACTTCACCCTTCGTCCCACGCATCACAGGACGAAGGCCTATGACGAGGTCGTCCCATCTCGTGGTCTCGTCCATGGGGGAGGCCCGCTTGTGATCCGGCCCATTGTAACAGGCCCTGCATGGCCGCCACGCGTTACGGGCCTAATTTTAAAGGTTTCCCCGTAATTACAGTCTGTAACCCTGCTTTATGGGAATATTCCGGGGATAACCTAGGCGCCTGAGGGCACATGCGTCCTTAACTCAAGATGCTGGGCACTCAGGCACCTATAAATACCCCCGCACAGTGCCCTTGAGAGGCTAGAAAAACAAGAGCTATTGCCATCTCGAGTTGAAACCTTGTTTACACTGCTTTTGCTCCCCCGTTGGATCAACTTGCCCAGGAGAGCAAGTTCCGACATTTGGTGCCCACCGTTCGTGCTACGAAAACACCACCCGCGATGGCACCCAAGAGAGCTACCTCGAAGGCTGATGAGGCTGCGAAGGCAGCACTACTGGCCGAGAAAAAGGGCAAGGTCCTTGTCGACACCACCCACCAAGAGGCCTACGAAGACGACGCAAACAGCAAGAGGCAGCGCAACGAACAACCCACTACCGAAAGCAGTCTCCGCACCTGCAGCTCTGGCGGACAACCACAACTTCCCCCAGGCTTCGCTCTACCAGAGGGCGCGGACGCAACCGAGGACGGTGAAGTCATCGGCATTTCGGCCGAAGAGCAGCTACAGCTGCGCGCCTTGTGCATCAAGAACCGCAACCTCCTGAAGCAAAAAGAAATCCTCGAGGCCAAGCGCCAACGTGTGTCTGCACAAGCCAAGGTGCGACAGATGATACGCGACGAAGAGCAGAAGGCTCAAGAGCTTGAACAAGAGATCGCGCTCATGCAGAGCGAAGGCCAACTCGGCCTGCAAAACGGCCCACCCGTCCAATAGCGCACACAAATCAAAGACATGTTCATCCCTCAACGCGGACACGCCATCCCTCACGCCACGACATTCCAAGGCGTCAACTACCTTGACGAGCGAAGTCCCCTGGCACCTCATCTGCAAGTGACACCATGGCCCGCCAACTTTAGGGCAGGGACCTATCCCAAGTACAATGGCAGCACTGACCCAGCATAGTACATCATGAGCTATCAGGTCGCCGTTTCATCATCCGGAGGGGACGACGCCACGATGGCCAAGTCATTCATCATTGCCCTCGAAGGCCCAGCCCTCACCTGGTACACCAGGTTGCCCCCATTGTCCATCGACTCCTAGAGAAGTCTCCGGGACAAATTCTTGCTCAACTTCCAAGGGTACCGCCCAGGCACCAACGCCTTGGCTGAACTCTCACTCTGCAAGCAGCTGGAAAGAGAGACTCTGCGGGAGTACTACCGCAAGTTTCTGACCCTCAAGTCACAACTGCCTTCGGTCGATGACCAGATCGCCATCCACTACGCCATCAGTGGTCTTCAGGCCAGCGTCCTTTACAGCCACTGCATCAGGGATCTGCCCAGGAACCTCTAGGAGTTGTATCAGCTGTTCAAAAAATACGCTAGATCTGAAGAGCTCCACCAGCGCAAAGTCGAGTCTCAGAGGAAACCCAAAGACCCTTCACAGTCCAGCCGCACATGGACGAGGCCCTCGCAGGCAGACTCCGGTCGGGACGGCCGTAATCAGCAGCAAGTGCACAACATCGCCAACCAGCACCCCGCTGGTGAAGCCCCTCGCCGCCAGGAGTATCCCCCCAGGGCCGTGGAAATGGAACTTGTGGTCGGGGCCGGGGACATGCGCAGCAGCCGCGCAGATTTTACTGCCTGTTCCACGGCAAAGACTGCGCGCATCCTACAAGAGACTGCCCAGAGACGAAGGCCACCAGAGACAGGATGGCACGGGCGCAACCAGCCGACAACCCTAGAGTTGTCGCGCACACATATCAGCAACCCCCTCAGCCATACAACCACGGCCCCGCTCCGCTTCCACCGCACCATGCATACCAACACCACCAGGAGGTACAAATCGTACCTCCCCCACCCCCACCTCCACACCACCAACAGCAAAACATCCACCACCCCAACCACCCCCAAGCCCCAAAGCAAGAGGACTTCACCGATCAGCCTTATCGCGGAGTCATTCATATGATCACCGGGGGGTCCAGCGCCGACTTCGACACAAAGCGGCAGAAGAGGGACCATTACCGCAACATCAACCATGTCGCCATCACCAGTCCAGTCGTGCAGACAAAGTGGTCCCATGTGCCATTGACCTTCGACGCCCGAGACGTCGATCTATGCAGCGCACCCCACATCGACGCCATGGTTATCAACTGCAGCGTGGCAGGCTGGGACCTGCACAAAGTCTTAGTCGATAATGGCAGCCAGGTGGATATCATTTAACTACATGCTTTCGATCGCATGGGCATAAGCCACAGCCTGCTCAAGCCTTCGGACAACCCCCTGTATGGCTTCGGCGGCAAGGGCACCTTTCCTGTCGGCAAAATAGAATTACCTCTCTCCTTCGGTGTAGCACCCAATGCCCGAAGTGAGCAAGTCACGTTCGACATTGTCGACATGGTGTACCCGTACAATGCCATAATGGGCCGGGGCTCCATCAACAAGTTTGAGGCAGCTATTCACGGACTTTACCTGTGCATGAAGATCCTAGGTTCGCAAGGCGCCATCACAATCTACGGCAACCAGCAGGTTGCGCGTAACATAGAACGAGACTTCATTCCTGGACAAAGAAATGTACACTGCCTCACGGCACAGCGCGAGGTCCCCGGGTCTACCAGCCCAACCGCCAAAGAACATGACAAAGCACAGCTGCAGGGCAACGACGGGACCAAGACTGTTCCCCTCGACCAGGCAACGCCCAAGCAGACGGTTACCATCAGCGAAGACCTCACTTCGCATGACGAGGAGAGACTCCTCTGCTATCTGTCCAAGAATAAAGACGTCTTCGCCTGGTCCGCCCTCGACCTGGTCGGAGTCAGTCGCTCCATCATCGAGCACAGCTTAGGAATCGACCCTTCGGTGAGGCCGAAGAAACAGCGGCTGCGTAAGATGTCTGACGAGAAGACGGAAGCCGCCAAGGCCGAGGTACATCGCCTGCTTGAGGCCAAATTTATCGAACCAATTGCCTACCCTACATGGCTCTCCAACGTAGTGATGGTGCAGAAGAAGAGCGGCAAATGGCGGATGTGCATCGATTTCACCAGTCTTAACAAGGCCTGCCCCAAGGACAACTTCCCGCTGCCTCGGATCGACAAAATCATCGATAGTGCGGCCGGGTGCGAAGTCATGTCACTCCTTGATTGCTTCTCTGGCTACCATAAAATATATATGAAGGAGGAAGACAAGGCAAGCACCAGCTTCATAACACCCTTCGGTACGTATTGCTTCATCAGAATGCCGGAGGGACTTAAGAACGTCGGGTCCACTTTCTCTCGACTCACCAAAACGGTGCTCGAGAGCCAAGTCGGCAGAAATATATTCACATATGTGGACGACATCGTCGTCGCCAGCAGAAGCAAGGAAGACCACCTGGCTGACCTCGCCGAAACATTTGCGAACATGCGGGACGCATGACTTCGCCTGAACCCTGAAAAGTGCGTCTTCGGCGTTTGCCAGGGGAAAATCTTGGGCTACCTGGTGTCACACCGCGGGATTGAGGCCAATCCAACCAAAATCTAGGCTATCATCAATATGACGCCCCCGCAGTCAGCCAGAGACGTACAACGACTGCCAGGCAGATTGGCCGCCCTCAACAGATTCATCTCCAAATCCGCAGAGCGAAGCCTCCCTTTCCTCAAAACACTCCGCGGTGCAAAAGACTTTGCATGGGGACCAGAGCAGGCGGCGGCCTTCGCTTCATTGAAGCAGTACCTGTCGGAATTGGCGATTCTTACAAGCCCCGACCCTTCGCTACCCCTGTTGCTCTATGTCACGGCTTCGCCACATGCGGTCAGTGCAGCACTGGTTCAAGAGCAGACCAGAGAGGGCACGATCAGGCAATGTCTAGTCTATTACGTCTCTGAAGTGCTCACAACATCAAAATGTAATATGACGGAACTGGAAAAGATCGCCTACACAGTCGTTATTGCCTCGCGCAAATTGCGTCATTATTTCGAAGCATTCAAGGTCTGGGTCACCTCAGATAGGGGACTCGGAGAATTGTTCAGAAACCCGGAGGCATCAGTCCGGATTGCCAAATGGGCAGCCGAACTCTCCGGCTACCACATCACATTTGAACCCAGGACAGCCATCAAGTCACAAGTCCTAGCAGACTTCATAGTCGACTGGACTGGGCCAATAACATAGCCAGACCCGTCCACAGAGAAGGTGTGGACAATCCATTGCGACGGCGCATGGTGCCA
Source organism: Zea luxurians (assembly GCA_029449295.1). Classification (NCBI taxonomy): domain Eukaryota; kingdom Viridiplantae; phylum Streptophyta; class Magnoliopsida; order Poales; family Poaceae; genus Zea; species Zea luxurians. The sequence goes on along the minus strand of JAOPSE010000003.1, from coordinate 105,995,282 downwards.
TGCGGGGGCAGGCGTCGCTGCAGTCATTACTTCACCCACAGGGGTCAAGCACAGATACGCAGCACGCCTCAGCTTTGCTTTGGAGTCTGATAGATGCACTAACAATATAGCAGAATACGAAGCTGTCATCCTCGGCCTTCGCAAGCTAAGGGCACTCGGCGTCACCACCTGCATCATCAAAACAGACTCCAAGGTGGTCACCGGCCAAGTCGAGAAAGACTACGCGGCGAAGGACCCCGCACTTATGCAGTACCTCACGGCTATCCATAGTCTCGAGAGGCAATTCAAAGGCTTCACCTTGCAGCATGGGGACCGAGCCAAGAATGAGGAGGCCGACGCATTGGCCAAGGCAGCCGCCAGAGGTGAGGCCCTGCCCTCCGATGTATTCTGCCATGTCATCGGCACGCCAGACGTCCGCAGCCTAGAGGGGCTCCAAATAACCAATGACAGCGAGGGCCACCGCATAGTCAACCTTATCATGACCGAAGACTGGCGGGCACCAATAACCCTGTTCCTGTAGGGGTACTATCATCCAACCGACATCAATGAGGCCAAGCGCCTCAAACATCGAAGCCGGGACTTCACACTAATTGAAGGCCAGCTTTACAAGAAGGGGGTCAGTCAACCCATGCTTAAATGTGTCACCAAGATCGAAGGCATCCAAATCCTGCGCGAAGTCCACAGCGGGACTTGCGGCTCTCACGCAGGGCCTAGGGCCCTAGCCGCAAAGGTAATCCGTCAAGGTTTCTACTGGCCCGCCATGATTTGCGCCGCAAATCGGGTCACAAGGTCCTGCGAAACTTGCCAGAAATTTTCTCCACGCTCGGGACGCCCTTCGCAATTCACGAAGCTAATCGCCCACACGTGGCCTCTTTAACGCTGGGGCCTGGACATTGTCGGGCCCCTGCCCACGGCCCAGGGGAACCTCAAGTTCACCTTCGTCGCTGTCGAGTACTTTACCAAATGGATCGAGGCGAGGGCTGTATCCATAATAACATCGAAGACTGCCCAGAAATTCTTCTGGCAAAACATTGTTTGCCACTTCAGAGTCCTGTCCGAACTCACAGTTGACAATGGCAAGCAATTTGATAGCCAAGACTTCAAGGATTTCTGCTTCTCCATTGGCACCAAGCTTGCCTTCGCCTCAGTGTACCACCCACAATCCAACGGAGTTGTGGAACGCGAAATGGCAAAATTTTCACAGCCGTCAAGAAGATGCCCCTCGACGACAAAAAGGGCAAGTGGGCCGACCTGTTACCTGAAGCGGTCTGGGCACTGAACACGACTGAGTGCAGGGCGACTGGGTTCACCCCTTTCCGCCTTCTATACGGATCGGAGGCCATGACCCCGCAAGAAATAAAACATGGGTCGCCACGGACAGTCCCGTCAGCCGTCCCTGACGTGGACGAACCTACTTCGAAGGACCTCATCGACGGAGACCGCGTCTTCGCCCTACAGGCTCTAAACAAATACCAAGCTCAAACAAAAGCATGGCGCGACCACACAGTCATCCCGAGGGAATTCAGCGAAGGAGACCTCGTACTCATCCGGACAGCACGGACAGAGTCCCGGGGCAAGTTGGAGCCCAAGTGGGAGGGCCCTTTCATCGTCAAGACAAAGGCGTCCCCCAGTGCGTACAGGCTCACAACATCATCCGGCGAAGACTTAGAGCATTCCTGGAACATTGATAATCTCCGCAAATTTTTTGTTTGACTCCTCAGGGCCAGCCAGCCCTTGTAATTCGCAAAACAATCTTATTCCGGCCCGCACTCTTCTCCTCCCGGGGGGTGAGGTTTTTAATGAGGCGGCGCCATGTAATATACACGCGAAAAATCCCCCGCAAAAATTACGTCGAAAAAGACCGCATCAACGGTCTTCGGCATTCGACCAATACAAAAGTCACCGTGAGGGGCAGCGCTTGCTACCCTCTTGTGCGACAATCCACGCAAAAGTCGCCTAAGGGTGCAGCCGGACTAGCACAACAAGTGTGTACAATCGAAGTCTTCATCAAAAGACTATCCGCGCAAAAGTCGCCTAAGGGTGCAGCCGGACTAGCACAACAAGTGCGTACAATCGAAGTCTTCATCAAAAGACTATCCGCGCAAAAGTCGCCTAAGAGTGCAGCCGGACTAGCACAACAAGTGCGTACAATCGAAGTCTTCTTCAAAAGACTATCTGTGACGGAACCTTCCAAGTCATTAGGCCCACCTACACTTGTCCTTGTCCAACAGACATCAGACAACCCTGTAGATGTTCCTGAATCACTTGATAAGTTCGGTATCTTTTCTCTTACCTTTCCAGGAATGTTTCACCCGTCTGACAGACAGTATGTTCATCGGAGATGCGGAAATGCAGAAGTGATTACATAAACTTACATTTATTTAAAAAGTAAGAGTAAGTCATTTAATACAGACCAGAGCGTAAAGCGAGTGCTGAAAAGTATTATTACAATACCTAGGAGGCAAAAACTCCTCCCATTAAGTTCTTTACATAAAAGTTTTTAAGGAGGACTCGGTCCTCCAGCGGCTTCATTCTTGATTGTCCTCATTTTTCACCACCTTGGTACAAAAACAACACAAGTTTGTTGTCTCCTCACCTAAAAACAACGGGGGAATAAACCCTGAGTATGGAATTACTCAGCAAGTCTTACCCGACTAAAGAAAAGACTCTCAAGGGTATGCTGGTTATATGGGAGTCAAGGTAAGGCATTTCAATGATCAAAGACTCTGTTTGCAGAATTGCTTACTAAAGTGGATCCTTAAAATCCAATTTTATTGTCAGGTTAAGTAAAATTACCTGCAGCTAGTGTTCTTTCTACCCTAGTTCAATCACTTGACCTGCGCTAGCCAATTTCTTATCAACCCTTCATCTTCACTGGATTGCTACGTGTAAGTCAGTGGCCAACTCTCCATAACCACGGAGGTACGGCGATCCGAATCGATTATACTCAGCTGAGGATCTCCGATCACACGACATATGTAGCACTTAACCCTTGCATATGTCAACCCGCCACCGAGTTTCTTAAGACTAGATTAGGTTCACGCAAACCGAGAGCATAGATACACCACCGTCCAGCCTCTTGCCACGGAGGGTACACGCTACTCTCGCCACCGCTCCATGCCCATTTCGTGTTATCTTATTCTGGCCTTAGTCCGCCCGAGGCAAAGCTTACCCATGATGAGGCATGTGACCAGTTAAAGGGTCCTCGGTCAGCAGGCCTACATCGACAAGGTCCTTAATCGACTTAGACGGAGACACTACACCGAGACTCTCTTTCTTGTGCAAGTCACCCGCCTAGTCTCAGCTTAATCATTTAACCCCAAAGGTTGGTACCTGGCAGAGGTACATCTTTTCCGATGTTGGACCCATCATGGCCATGATGGATCCACCATCAAGTTTTGTTTTCAAAAACATCCCAACCACTTTTGCCACATCATCATTTGTAAAAACAAAACATTTTGTTTTACTAAAGCAAGGCTAAGCATAAAGAAAATTCTTTGTAAACAGGGATTTCAAGGAAGGTAATCAAATCTAAGGAAGGTAATGCAGGAATTGTTTAAGCAATCAACACCTATCACCTAGTGCATCAAGCAAGTGAGAAAGATTTTAAAACACAAGGGGGGTGGCAAATGCACCGGGGCTTGCCTTTGTTTATGGGTGAGTCAGGCTCAGATCCACAAATATCGAAGTAGAAACAATTCTCAGCCTGAGTGTCCAAAGGTGGTGGTACTTGCTCTTCAGTGGCTTCCACTTCTTCCTCGTGTTCTAATCATAACCACATATATGCATAAGAATGAATGCCATGTAATGCTCATGAGGGTGCGAAGATAATACAATTTTATTATCTAAGTCTTGAATACAACTTTCCTTCACGGAACTCCGAGAATTTAGGGTTTCCGGAGTCGGTAAAGGAGTTCACAGGGCAGGGGGGTTTTGGGGTTTAGTGATCAAACAAGGTCCAAATCAACCCAAATTCTACCCAAGGCTTCTAAATAATATGAAGAACTCATATAAAAAGTTTGAGCATTTTTGGGATTATCATTTATCTTTTAAAAATCCAGAATTACTACCTTAAACTATTTTAAATACCTTAAAATTCCTAATTTAACCTAAAAATCATGAAACTATTTTTATTAAATTCTAGGAAAAATAATAAGTTTAGAAAAATTGGTTTCACAATTTTAGGATTTTTCTACCATTTTCTATAATTGTTTTGGCTCTGGAATAAAAAGAAAAGGAAAAACTGGTGAATAGTACTGGGCTGATTTCAGCCCAGCGGCCCAGTTCAGAGGGAAAAGACACGCGCGCGCCCGCGCCCGCGGGGCAGATTTGCGCTGAGGTCCTCAACGTTTTGGATATCTGCTAAGAATCCCTGGTCACTGTTCAACGTCTCTCTGACATCTACAAAAACAACCCCGCACTTCTATCCTTTCTCCGTTCGAAGTCCCCGGCGGCGAACTGCACAGGGACGTACTCCGGCGAGCTAGCAGACCGGCCGATTGGGGCAACGGCTAGGTTCTCCGAGCAACAGACATGAAATTGGGGCTACCTTAATCATTTCCCCCAACCTAATTGCATCTAAGACCAACTAAGGAGCTCTGGCCACGGTGACCGAGAGCATGGCGGCTAGATCGTCGTGTTCCCGGCGACTGGTGGTCTCCTAGTTTGAATTGAAGGCTCGGCAAGCATTACGGAGCAACCAGAGTGCTCAAACAAGGGAGAGAGAGATGAACTAACCGGATTGGGGCTGACCGCGGTGAGATTGGGTTCACAGTGTTCTTGAACTGGATTGGGGAGAACGTGAAATTGGAGAGCTATGGGGAATGATCGGAGCTACGAGTGGGTTCTCTGGACGCACAATTACCTAGCGGAACGGGCTGAGGCTTCAATTTATAGGCAGCTTCATCGGTGGCGCTTAATTTGGTCGAGCAACGCTGGCAGTCGGAGATGGAGAAGAACCTGGAGCGGTGAATTCGTGTCCATCGCCGTGGCAGGCTCACCGGCGTTGATTAGACAGCAGTGGGGGGTTACGGCGACGCAGTGGAAGGGTTGAGCCACGCGGCGCACGGTCGAGAGGCGGCAGTCATCGGTGAGCTAATCCGCTCCGCCACAAAGTAAAAGAGAACGCCACGGTGAGTCACCGGAGTGATCTCCAGCTCACCGCCGGCAAGGATCTTTCACCGTATGTCCTTATCCACCCACTCCGAGCACAAGTTGGGCCGGCGACGGCACGAATCGCGGCGGAATCGGTCGTCGACGGTGGGTCAGTCGCGCTGGCGGTCTGATCCAGCTTGGCTACTGTACCATGGCGAACACTTAATCAGAACAGCTAACAGAGCAACTTCAGAGCCATTTTTCTCCAATTTTTGCATTACAACTTTGTCATCTATCTGCACCAAAGTTGTAGGGCTATCATCCAACTATAATTTTGCTACAAGGTGCTCTCACAAAAAGTCACTGGATCATGCTTAAAATTAAGCCCTAAGTTCATGTCATCCCATTGTTAATCTGAATTTCAGACTTCAAGCAGTCTGACAGTCCAACTTCAGGCTCAATTATCTCCAGTTTTTTCTTAACAACTATGCTCACACCCTTAAGCAAAGTTGTTCTCCTATGATTAGGCTATAATTTTGATGTGGTAACCTAGGGCAAAATCTCTTTTGTTTAGAAGTTACAAGGTCACAAAGATGAGCACAATACACTGAAATTCAGACTTAGTCAAAAGAGTTCAAATGTGGCTCTTTTGCAAATAAGTCCAAAACTCAGGGTTTGGCTTGCAAATCATCCTAAATGTGAACCATGTGACTTTATATATTTAAACATAGTAGTTTTTACACTTTAGTCCAAATTTGCATCAATTTTGCACATAGGTCCCTAAGGTTTGATTTTAGGGTTTTCCAGGGTTCCAATTAGGGTTTCTGGTACCCCAGGGGTCTAAGTGTAATTCCACTTAAGTCTTGGGATCATTTTGTGACCCTTCCCTTAAAGCTTTTAGGTTTTTCTTTATTTGGGTTAAGTTTTGCCCCTTTGAGCCTTATTTAGGGTCAGGTTCCCTATCCAGGGTCCTATTTGCAAAACACTAAAAACAATACACTTGTTTGAAATTTTTACCTAGTGAATGCACTCTAGGTGTGTCAAACATATGCAATGCCAATGTTTATGATGCCATGCTCAAGTTTTAGTTACAGCAACACCAGGGTGTTACATCCTTCCCCCCATAAAAGAATCTCGTCCCGAGATTAAAAGTTCTAGGGTGAGTAGTGGAAAAGGAAATGTGTCACATTTTTATTTCCTTCTTTCTGGTACAAGGCAGGGGGTGGTGTGGGGGTTCACTCCTTTATTACAGTAGTTATACACACTCTACAAATTACATGAGGCTAGAAAGCCTAGGAAATTCTTATTCAAAAAGTCTTGAGTTTCCCATGTAGCCTCTTCTTCAGAATGTTGGTTCCATTGTATCTTATAGAACTTGAGAGTTTTTCTCCGGGTAACCCTGTCCTTTTGATCCAGAACTCGAATAGGATGTTCCGAGTATGTTAAATCTGATTCCAGGACAACATCTGTCACTTCAATGGTTCGATCGGGAACCCGAAGACACTTCTTCAATTGCGACACGTGGAACACATTATGGATAGCAGACAGAATCTCGGGGAGCTGCAGTCGATACGCCACTGGTCCACATTGCTCCAGTACCAGGAATGGACCAATGTACCTAGGTGCAAGTTTCCCTTTAACCCCGAAACGCGATACTCCCTTCATTGGTGAAACTTTCAGGTAGACATAGTCCCCTTCATGAAAATACAAGGGCATTCGCCGTTTGTCTGCATAACCCTTCTGACGAGCTTGTGCTTTCTTCATATTATGAATAATTTTCTGAACCTTTTCCTCGGCCTCCTTCACTATATAAGGCCTAAAGAAATACCTTTCTCCAGGTTCAGACCAATTTAGCGGAGTTCGACACCGTTGCCCATATAAAGCTTCAAAAGGTGCCATCTTGATACTTTCTTGATAGCTATTATTATATGAAAACTCCGCCAAAGGCAAACATTCATCCCATTTCGGTGAGAAGTCCAGAACACATGCTCGCAACATATCTTCAAGTACTTGATTAATCCTCTCAGTCTGTCCACTGGTTTGTGGATGATATGCCGAACTATGGAGCAACTTAGTACCCAAGGATTTGTGAAGTGCTTCCCAAAACTTGGCTACAAATTGAGGTCCACGATCCGACACTATGGTCTTCAGAACACCATGCAGACTAAGGATATGAGCAATGTACAATTGGGCATAGACAGTAACCGGGTGATCTGTCTTGACCGGCAGAAAGTGAGCAATCTTCGTAAGCCGATCAATTATAACCCAGATAGAATCATACCTTTTTGCAGTCCTAGGCAATCCCACGATAAAGTCCATACTTATGTCTTCCCATTTCCATGTTGGGATCGGCAAAGATTGTAATGGACCAGCAGTTTTCATGTGTATGGCCTTGACACGTCTGCAAGTGTCACACTTAGCCACATAGCGTGCAATTTCAATTTTCATCTTCGTCCACCAGTAGTGCTGCTTTAGATCATGATACATCTTAGTGCTTCCCGGATGAATAGAATAGCGACTAAGATGCGCTTCATCTAAGATTTGCTGGCGGAGTTCTTCATTCTTTGGCACTACTATGCGGTTATTGAACCATATCACACCTTGATCGTCTTCTTTGAAACATGTGGCTATTCCAGCCCTTATCTTCTCCCGTATGTGCTTCATGCCCACATCATCCTTTTGAGCATCAATTATCCCTTGCAAGATGATTGACTCAAGCTTTAGCTGATTCAGGGTTCCTTGTTGGACCATCCCCAGGTTTAGCTTTTCCATCTCTTGACATAAAGTATTGTCAGAGGTCTTCACCATAAGACAGTGGCAGGAAACCTTACGGCTCAGTGCATCTGCCACAACATTGGCTTTGTCTGGGTGATAATGAATTTCTAGTTCATAGTCCTTAATAAGCTCAAGCCATCGCCTTTGCCTCATGTTCAATTCTGACTGGGTGAAGATATACTTCAAGCTTTTATAATCTGTATAAATGTGACAGATATTTCCCAGCAGATAATGACGCCAAATCTTTAGGGCATGAACCACAGCAGCTAGCTCTAGATCATGAGTTGGGTAATGCTCCTCATGTCGGCGCAACTGCCTTGAAGCATATGCAATTACTCGGCCCTCTTGCATTAATACACAGCCGAGTCCACTGCCTGACGCATCACAATATACATCAAAAGGCTTGGTGATGTCCGGTTGAGCCAATACTGGAGCAGTGGTTAATAATGTCTTCAATTGTTCAAAAGCTTCATTACACTTAGAAGACCAATTGAATTTACTATCATTCTTTAATAAACTTGTGATTGGCTTCACAAGCTTGGAAAAATCTGGTATGAATCTGCGATAATATCCAGCTAGTCCAAGAAAACTCCAGACTTGGTGAACAGTGGTTGGGGGTTTCCACTCCAGAATATCCTTGACTTTGCTAGGATCTACCGCAATTCCCTTGGCAGATAACACATGCCCCAAAAATTGAATTTCCTCCAATGAGAACGCGCACTTGCTGAACTTGGCGTACAACTGATGTTCCCTCAAGCGCGTCAATACAATCCGCAAATGTTGAGCATGCTCCTCTTCATTTTTGGAATATATCAAGATATTGTCGATGAAGACCACCACGAACTTGTCCAACTCGGGCATGAACACCGAGTTCATCAAATAAGTGAAATGGGCAGGAGCATTTGTTAGTCCGAAGGACATTACCAAATATTCAAATAAACCATACCGCGTAGTAAACGCGGTCTTCGGTATATCCTTGGGCCGAATACAGATTTGGTGATAGCCCGACCTGAGATCAATCTTGGAGAATACCCTCGCTCCAGTTAGTTGATCAAATAAGATGTCGATCCTCGGAAGAGGGTACTTGTTCTTGATGGTGACCTCATTCAGGGGTCGATAATCCATGCACATTCGTAAGGTTTGATCCTTCTTCTTAACAAAAATGGCGGGGCAACCCCATGGAGACGAGCTTGGCCGGATGAATCCTTTATTCAGTAGATCTTGTAATTGAATCTTCAATTCTGCCAACTCATTAGGGGGCATACGGTACGATCTTCGAGAAATGGGAGTCGTACCGGGCTTTAACTCAATTACAAATTCTACATCTCTCTCAGGTGGCAGTCCAGGCAAATCTTCCGGAAATACATCTGGAAACTCACATACTACCGGAATATCCTTGATCTCCAGTACAATGGCTTCATATATTCTACCAGAAGCTTTGGCTGGATCGGTTACGGGGATGGACAAAAGAATCTTTTCTTGATTATAGCTCAACCTGACGGTTCTCAGCTCAGTGTTGAGAATTGCCTTATGTTGGGTTAACCAATTCATACCCAAAATTACATCTATATCCTGGCCTTTCAGAACAATCATGTTAGCAGGAAAGTTCCGTCCGGCCATTGTTACTGGCACTTGATAGGCCACTTCTCTAGTAAAAATTTGTCCCCCAGGTGAATGAATTTTAAACCCTTCTTTTAATTCATGACATGAAATATGATGTTGCTCCACAAATTTCTTGCTAATAAATGTATGTGAAGCACCAGAATCAAAAAGAATAATTGCAGGGTGACTGGCCACGAGAAACGTACCCATCATCACTGGTTCACCTTCCGGTGTAGTGGCCACTTGAGTATAGTATATCTGCCCCGTCTTCTTTGTATTTTTCCCCACATTGTTTCCCTTGGACTGAGCTGATTTCCCAGATCCTTGCTGATTGATTGACTGATTCTGCTTGGGATATGGGCAATCCTTGATGAAATGTCCAGACTTGCCACAATTGAAACACCCGATTGAAGAGCTGGGCAAAGCAGGGAATCAAGTACCCGGGGCACCCGGCTGACTTGGGGTAGTGGGGGCATTACTGGGACGAATAATGATTGGCTGCTTGAAAGGGAATGAGGGCGGTCCAGAAAAAGAGCGGTTTTGGCTAGAAGGCCGGATCACAAACCGTTGCCTTTTTGCCTAGCCCTGATTAGACTTCTCACCTCCAAATCCCTTATTTTTTCCCCGAACCTGCATATTTTGCTTCAACAGATAGGGTTGTGCTGACAGCCTTTCCATACGTGAGATCTATACAGGTTGCCATTTTTCTCTGCAATCGATCATTTAGACCTCTCATAAAACAATTCTTCTTCTTTAAATCAGTGTTCACCTGATCGATTACGTATTGCGACAGGTGATTGAACTTATTGAGATACTGATTGACAGTATCTCCTCCTTGTTTTAGCTTCATGAACTCTTCTTGCTTCATATGCAGAACACCTTTGGGTATATAGTGCTCGCGGAAGGCCACTTTAAATTCTTCCCATGTCACTTGATGGTTAGCAGGTTGAATAGTCACAAAATTTCCCCACCAGGTGCTAGCAGGGCTGCGCAGTTGTTGCGCTGCGAATAAAGGCTTCTGTGTCTGTGAACAACGTAGAAGACCAAATTTTTGCTCAATAACCCGTATCCATTCATCTGCTTCCAATGGGTCCTCAGCCTTGACAAATAGTGGTGGACGGGTTTCAGAGAAATCCAAATATGTGGTTTCACGGGGGCCCTGTGGATAACCCCTTCCACCCTGCTGCTGGAATTGTTGGCCCGCCATTTCTCTCAAAAAGCAGGTATTGTCTGCAGTTGCGTTCACCAAGGCGGCAATCGCCTCGGCCAATGTGGGAGGAACCGGAGGTGGATTTGGAGTAACCTCCCTCCCCCCAGAAGTTCCTGCTGCATCCTGTCCTCGAGTCCTGGTAGGCATCTGAGGCAAAGAACATTTGAAATAAATATAATATGCCAGAGAAACCTTCCATTTTACATTACTATCAAAAGTAATGATACAGACTCGATGTTATACAACAGGATACATTACCCGTTATACAATAGTTCAACCTATTATACAGCATACTACTTCTATTTCTACACTACACTACTACTCCTGTGAAAGCATCTAGGCCCCTGGTTGGTTTTAGTGATTAATGACAACGTAATATTATATGTGACTAACGTGTGTTTTGCAGAGACAAATGGTAAGTTAGGTCGCATGACAGGTAGAAGTACTACAACGGTGAAAACAATCCCGGAGATAAGAACTCGAAGCGACGGCTAAAACGACGAAACAAAAGGTGAAGGTCTACGGAGTCCGAGTGTCAAGGAGATGTGGACACTCGCATTTTAGTTAGGTCTTTTATTCTCTTTTAGCCGTACTATAAAGAGGGGTTGTCGATGAGTAGTTTGACCAAGAGAGTTCTAGTGTAGTGTTGGTGCACAATCACACTCATACACAGTGCTGGGTGTCACTCTAGAACTCACACTCAAGTTAGAACGAAAACCGATTTGAAAATCAGCTGAAAAACAAGAGTTAGTGTTTCTGGCTTTGGGGCACCGGACTGTCCGGTGTGCACCGGACTGTCCGGTGCACCCTTTGCCAGGTGGGGCCAGGCTGGTCCGCGGCAGAAGCTTTGCCTCCGCAGAAACCCGAGAGCGCAGCTTTCAGAGTTGAATTTTAGTGGCACACCGGACACTGCACCGGACTGTCCGGTGTACACCGGACAGTGGACTGTTCACTGTCCGGTGCGCCATGTGTCCAACGGCTACCTGTCAGAACTAGCCGTTGGAAACAACCGTTGGCGCACCGGTGGCGCACCGTTGGCGCACCGGTGGCGCACCGGACTGTCCGGTGCGCCATCGCGCAGTAAAATGCCTGTAACGGCTAGTTGGTGGGTGAGGGCTATTTATACCCCCTCCACCCACCATATTCAATGTCTTGCACTCCACATTTATTCCAGCACATTGCTAGAGCTTTGCAAGCACCAAAAGCCTAGTGAGGAGATTAGAGAATCATAATCCGCGTTTGTTCCTCATTAGCGCTAGTGAGAGCCACCTAGAGCACACACCACTTGCATTAGGCTTCTCTTGGTCAAGCGAAAGTCTACGGCTTGTTACTCTTGGTGATCGGCATCACCTAGACGGCTTGGTGGTGTTGGGAGCTCGGTGATCACCGTGAAGATCTTGTTGGTGACCCGACTCAAGTTTGTAAGCGGTCTCGAGGGATCCACCGCGCCGGAGTGGCAAAGGATCATCTCGTAGTGAGCACTTGGTTCTTGCGAGGACCAAGGGGGAGCGATACCCTTGCGCGGGTGCTCCAACGAGGACTAGTGGAGAGTGCCAACTCTTCGATACCTCGGGAAAAATTGGAGGAGTCTTCTAAACTTTGCTTTACATTCCGCACTTAATTCAAGCACTTTACATTGTGTATTTGTTTAGCAAGTATTTGAAGTATTATCTTAGCTTTGTTGCATTTCTAGTATTATATTCTTAGTGCTAGTTGTTGGGGTGAAGTTGGGCTCTTGCTTATCTCTTGCTTAGGTTTTAATTAGTGTTGATTTTTAGAAAAGCCCAATTCACCCCCCCTCTTGGGCATCGTGGTCCTTTCAATTGGTATCAGAGCCTTGTTGCTCATAGATTAGCTTAACCGCTAGAGTTACGATGTCCGGTGGGGATGGACCTCCTCCCGTTTTTGATGGTGACGATTTTCCTTATTGGAAAATTCGTATGGAAGCATACTTAGAGGCTATAGACATTGGTGTCTATAAAGCCGCCACACAAGGGTTCCCCGAACCTAGAGATCCCACAAATCTTGTAGGTGATGAGTTCAATTATGAGAAATGGAATGCTAAGGCCAAAAACACCCTTTTTAGAGGCCTTTGCAAAGATGTGTTCAATAGAGTAAGAAATCATAAAAATGCTCATGATTTGTGGATGGACATTTGTGCTCTACACGAAGGAACTAGAAGTGAACGTGAGGAAAGATATCACATAGCCATGCGAAAGTTAAATTCTTTTGAAATGCTTACTAATGAAAATGCAAATGCTATGTACTCACGACTCAATATTCTTGTAGAGGAAGTTAATGGATTGGGGCTTACTCAAATCTCACAACCGGATGTTGTGAGGAAGATTCTCAGTGTCCTCCCAATAGACAAATATGGACACATTGTCACTGTGCTACATCAAATGGATCTTTCAGTTACCACACCTACACAAATTTTGGGAAAGATCAATGCCCATGAAATGTACATGCACATCAACGACAAAGAAGAATCATCTTCCAAAAAGAAGGATTTGGCTCTCAAAGCAAATCATGAAAGAAAAGGAAAAGCAAAAATACAAGTTGAGGAAGAATCCTCAAGTGATGATGACCTTGATGCAAACATTGCCTTGATGGTAAGGAAGACCACCAAGATGTTGAAAAAGTTGAATAGAGAAGGCATCAAATTTGATTCAAGGAAGAAGAAGTTCTTTTCCAACAAAAGAAAGCCCATTTCTGAGATGGACTGTTACAACTGTGGTGAGCTTGGTCATCTTGCTCATCAATGCAACAAGCCCAAGAAGAACAAGTTCAAGGGCAAGAAAGAAGATGACAGCGATGATGAAAAGAAGGAAAAGAAATTTTTCAAGAGAAAGGATGGGAAGCAAAAGAGGTTCCACAAGAAGAAGAATGGAAAGGCATATATTGTTGGCGACTGGCTCACCGACATCGAATCATCAAGTGGGTCTTCTTCAAGTGAAGAAGAGAATGATGAAAAAATTGCCGCCATCGCCGGGGACTTCTCTTCACCACCACCATCGCCATCATCCACTTCTCACCTATGCCTCATGGCTAGGGGTGAACGGAAGGTACAAAATGATATTGCTGATGATAGTGATAGTGATAGTGATGAGGAATTTGCTTCACCTTCATATGATGAGTTAGCTGACTTACTTAAAGAATATACTCAAATCATTAGAAAGTCAAAAGCTAAATGTGATAGGCTGAAAAATGAAAATGAATCTTTAAATGCCAAGTATGACATAGTTATAAAGGCTAGTGATGAAATAAAAGAAGAAAATAAAACTATGTCATCAACTGTAAATGAGCTCACAAACTCCCTAAAAGATGCTAAGGAAAAATATGACAAATTAAATTAAGCTAATAGGGAGTTGCAAAATAGACTAGTAAAGATCGAGGAAGACTATACTCAAATTAAATTTGATCATGACAACCTTCTTGTTGAAAATGAACTTTTATCTTGCAAAACACATGAGGCTATTAACCCTGTTGTTAAGCTTGATGTAGCAACCTCATGTGATGATTTGATTCAAGAAGAGCAAACTAGTCTACATGCTGAATTGACTGAAAAAGTTGAAGTCCTGACTTTAGACAACCAAAAATTGAAGAATTACTTGACTGATGCAACTACTAGAGGAAAAGTTGCTATTGAGAACAATGATTTCAACAATGAGTTGGTAGTGGATAATCAAAGGCTTAAGAATGAGGTCAAGAAACTAAAAAGTGAAAATGAACATCTTGCAACAAGTGTGCAAAAGTTCAACAAGGGTCAATACCTCCAAAATGAGCTGCTTATGAACACTGTTATGAGAAGTAACAAGAGTGGTATTGGATACAATGCTTTTGTGCAAAAGAAAGCTACCACTCAATACAAGCCAAAGCAGACTCACAAGCCTATCAAATGCTTTGAGTGTGGAAATGAAGGTCACTTTGCCCACAACTGCAAAGCCAAACAACCAACTCCCTTGCCTAAGCACTCAAGACCATTTGCTTTCAATGCTCACTATGTTCTAAGAAAGGTTGCAAATGGAAAGGTTAAGGTTACATTCCTAGGTCCACCAAACAAGAATAGACCTAGACAAATCTGGGTGGCAAAGTCCTTAATTGAGAGAGTCACTGGTCCTATGCAATATAGGGCCCTCAAAACTCAAGCTTGAATTGTCTGTGAATGTAGGTGAACTACAAGACCGGTGGGAGCCATTGGGTTATTGACAGTGGATGCACACAACATATGACAGGCAACCCACGGATGTTCACCTCACTAGATGAAAATGTTGATGGACAAGATAAAATCACATTTGGAGACAATTCAAAAGGAAAAGTGCAAGGACTTGGCAAGGTGGCAATCTCAAATGATTTATCAATATCAAATGTTCTCTTAGTTGCACCTTTGAGCTTCAATTTATTATCAGTGGGTCAACTCTGTGATCTTGGACTTCAATGCTTATTCACTCCAACAGAGGTTATTGTAACAAAGATGGATGATGAATCAATGGTATTCAAGGGATTTAGATACAACAACCTCTACTTAGTGGATTTCACTTCAGAAGATGCAGACTTAAGAACTTGCCTCTTCACCAAAGCTTCTCTTGGATGGCTTTGGCATAGGAGGCTTGCACATGTTGGAATGAGCACACTCAAGAAGGTATTAAAGAAAGATATGGTTAGAGGATTAAAGGATGTGGTGTTTGAAAAAGACAAGCCATGCAGTGCATGTCAAGCTGGAAAGCAAGTTGCTAATACACATCCCACTAAAGCTTTCTTGTCAACATCAAGGCCACTGGAACTACTTCATATGGATTTGTTTGGACCTACAAATTATGTCAGTGCCGGTGGCAACCTCTACTGTCTAGTGATTGTTGATGACTTCTCAAGATACACTTGGGTGTTCTTTCTCCATGACAAATCTGAAGTTGCATCTATATTCAAGAAGTTTGCCAAGAAAGCACAAAATGAATTTGATTGCAAGATTAAGAAAATTAGAAGTGACAATGGCAAAGAATTTGACAACACCAACATTCATGAGTACTGTGATGAAATTGGGATCAAGCATGAAGTATCGGCCACATACACACCTCAACAAAATGGAGTTGTTGAAAGGAAAAACAGGACCTTGATCACTCTTGCAAGAACAATGATTGATGAGTATAACACACCGGAGAGGTTTTGGGCCGAAGCTGTCAACACTGCTTGTTATGCATCAAACAGGCTATTTCCTCACCGGCTACTTGAGAAGACTCCTTATGAACTGCTAAATGGGAAAAAGCCAGACGTCTCCTTCTTCCGGGTGTTTGGGTGCAAATGCTACATCTACAAGAAACGCCATCACCTAGGGAAGTTTCAAAGACGTTGTGATATTGGTTTTCTTTTGGGTTATTCATTAAAGTCCAAAGCATATCGAGTATTCAACCATGCCACTGGTATGGTAGAAGAAACATATGATGTGGAATTTGATGAGACTAATGGCTCCCAAGGAGCACTTGAAAATCTTGATGATATAGGTGATGAGTCACTAAGGGAAGCAATGAAGAACATGCCTATTGGAGCTATCAAACCATAAGAAGATGAAGAAGAAGTGCAAATCATTGACAGGCCTTCTTCATCAAATGTACCACAAGATGATGAAAAAGATGAGAGGCATGCAAATGAAGATACATTTGTCTCTCATGAACAAGCAAGGGTACAAGCCGAAGATGTTGATGCTCCAGGATCTTCTTCCCAAGTGGTTAACAGGAGAAACTCATCACTACTTCAAGCTCATCCTCAAAACCAAATCATCGGGAGTCCTTCACAAGGGGTTATTACTCGATCACATAGACATGCTTCTTTTATTGAACATCACTCTTTTGTTTCTTGTGTTGAGCCTACTTGTATAGATGAGGCGCTACAGGATCCGGACTGGGTGAATGCCATGCATGAAGAACTTAACAACTTCACCCGTAACGAAGTTTGGACCCTGGAGAAGCCTCCACAAGATGCAAGAATCATTGGAACAAAGTGGGTGTTCAGAAACAAACAAGATGATCAAGGTGTAATAGTAAGAAACAAGGCAAGACTTGTCGTGAAGGGATTCTCTCAAGTTGAAGGCTTAGATTTTGGAGAGACCTTTGCACCGGTTGCTCGACTGGAAGCCATCCGTATCCTTCTTGCATATGCATCATGCTATGATATAAAACTTTATCAAATGGATGTAAAAAGTGCATTTTTAAATGGCTTCATAAATGAACTTGTATATGTTGAGCAACCGCCTGGATTTGAAGACCCTAGATATCCTAACCATGCCTACAGGTTGTCCAAGGCGCTATATGGGCTAAAGCAGGCTCCAAGGGCTTGGTATGAGCGCCTTCACGACTTCCTCATCGAAAAGGGCTTCAAGATCGGGACCGTCGACACAACTCTCTTCACAAAGAAACATAACGGTGATATTTTCATTTGTCAAGTATATGTTGATGATATAATCTTTGGCTCGACAAATGACTATCATTGCAAGGAATTTGGTGAGTTGATGTCGAAGGAGTTTGAGATGTCAATGATTGGTGAGCTAACGTACTTCCTCGGCTTTCAAGTCAAGCAAATGAAAGATGGTAACTTTCTCTCACAAGAGAAGTATACCAAAGACTTGTTGAAAAGGTTCAACATGGAGAAGTGCAAACCAATCAAGACCCCCATGCCTACAAATGGACATCTCGACTTAGATGAGGGAGGTAACCCGGTTAATCAAACTCTCTACCGTTCTATGATTGGTAGTTTATTATACCTTACCGCATCTAGGCCCGATATTATGTTTAGTGTCTACATGTGTGCTAGATTTCAATCTAATCCTAAGAAAGCTCATCTTCGCGCTGTTAAGAGAATTCTTAGGTATCTCAGGCACACCACAAGCGTTGGTCTGTGGTATCCCAAAGGAGCTACTTTTGATTTAATTGGCTATTCTGATTCGGATTATGCCGGTTGCAAAATTGATAGGAAAAGTACTTCTGGGGGATGCCATCTGCTTGGCAGATCACTAGTTTCATGGACATCCAAAAAGCAAAACAGTGTTGCTTTGTCAACTGCCGAAGCGGAATACATTGTCGCGGGTGCTTGTTGCACACAGATTTTATATATGAAACAAACCCTTCTAGACTATGGCGTAGTTCTAGAAAAGGTACCTTTGTTGTGTGACAATGAGAGTGCTGTTAAAATTGCTAATAATCCTGTTCAACACTCTCGCACCAAGCATATTGATATCCGTCATCACTTCCTTAGAGATCATGTTGCTAAAGGAGATATCATTTTAGAAGGAGTAAGGTCGGAAGATCAATTAGCAGATATTTTCACTAAGCCACTTGATAAGACCCGCTTTTGCATGTTGAGGAATGAACTAAATATTCTTGATCTCAGAAATTTTATGTAAAATGTCAAATGGTGTTGTCAAGCCTGCATTGCATGTTTAAATTCCTTGTATTGCATCTAGGGCTTGTCTAACCTAGTTAAGATAACCGCCAACAAAGCGAGTGAAAAAGCTTAACTCGGGTCAAACTTGACAAGTCTTAGTTTTTAAGCTTTTAGCACTTGAATTCTTACTTTTTATGCAATTATTGGTTCTTGAAATATGCATGAGGTACTGCACTTAGGGGGAGTATTCAAAACTCAAATCTCTCATAAAAACCCCTTAGTGTAAACCAAAATGCAAATTTCACCATTTGCCTATTTTCTCTAAAAATTATCTAGCCTATGGCAAAATATTTTGAAAAGTATATGAGGGTGCCATTACCTGTCCCAACAAGTGTTATTTTGTGTGATTATAAGTTGGGATTTGGTTTGGTTGGGAGTTAGATAGAAATTCAAAATTTTCCAAACTCTCCTCTGTCTGGGCTCACCGGACAGTCCGGTGTGCACCGGACACTGCACTGTGCAATGTCCGGTGCACCGGCAGCCGCGCGCTATAAATCAGATTTCCTGTGCGCTGTCCGGTGATTCACCGGATAGCTACTGTGCGCTGTCCGGTGTGCACCGGACAGGCACTGTAGACTGTCCGGTGCGCCCATCTCGCGTTTTAAAAAAAGGCCTCCAGCCCGCGACCGAGCCAGAGGCTCATTTCCAGCGTCTGCTCTCTGTCTCTCTGACGTCTCCCTCTCCTCCGCCGGCGATCTTCCCACCACCGGCGGCCACCATCCCGACTGTGCTCCGGCGACCACCGTACCCCTCTCCTTCCCCCCTTAGGTGAGCAGCTCTGGCTCCCTTGGTTCCGTTCTATTTCTTTTGAGCAGAGCTCCTTCTTTTTTCCACCCTTTGTCCATCTCTCAATTTCTTGTCAAATCTTGTGAATCCAATTGGTGGAATGAGTTCAAGTGTATCTATTGTGTACCCCTGCATGCTTTTAGCTCCTTCGGGAGAGCATTCCCACCTCAAATGGCTGTTTTACCAAAACCCTAGCTCCCCGCACGCCACATGCTCGGTGAAATGCCCAAACCAGCCAAAAATGCTCCAATTGAACCCAAATTTTTCAGGCACCTTCACAACACTTCCAGTAACATACTTGCCAAATTTCACGCCAATCCGAGATCCCAGGCTTAAAATTCACCAAATTCCCTGTTTCGAGCGATCGTTTCCGAGCCGAGTGCCCAAATCTCTTTTTCTTCGCCTCGTTTTTGGATCCTACCGTCCTGCGCCTGAGATTCCTGTGCCAGCTTCTGCTACTGTTTTTGACTCTCAGGCCGAGGATGCAGCTCTTCGACAGTTTGACACTCAGGGTACAGCAGCTGATGATGATGATGATGATGATGATTTTGGGGTTCCTCCTCCGCCTCCTATGCCTCCACGCTCACATGATCATGAGGCTGGGAGTTCTAGTGCTGCCCCTACTCCTCCTCAGGCTATGGACCCTGCTCTTGCTTCGATTCTCCAGACTCTCACTCAGCAGCAGGCTCACATGGCAGCGCAGCAGGCTCACATGGTAGCCCAGCAGGTTCAAATGGCAGCCGAGCAGGCTCACCTGGCAGCCGAGCAGGCCCGGTTATCCGAGAGGATGCTCTCGATGTTTCAGAACATGCAGGACAGGCAGGATTCGTTTTAGCAGCAGCTTCTTCAGGATCGGGCTGAGAGTAGGGCATTCATGGCTCTCATGCTACAGCAGTCTGGTGTCTCAGTTCCTCCGGTTCTGTCTGCTCCACCTCCGCTTCTCGCTCCTGTGGTGCCATCGATTTTGTCAGGACCCCCTGTTGGTACCTCTCCGCTCCGGCCGGTCACTTTGGCGTTCACCTCTCCGGCTCTCAGCTCTGTCTGCCCGCAGCCGCCAGTGCCACCAGTATCTGCTGTTATCACTACCGCTGTGGCAGTATCTGTCTCCGCCTCTGTTCCGGTAGCTCCTGCAGCGCGACCTCAGTCCGAGTCAGTACCAGCTCCAGCTTCTACCACAGATCCTGGATCCGAGACTGACTCTGACCCTCCGCCAGCGTTCGCTCTGCTGCCTCGACCGCGACCGGATGCGCCCCCGCCGCCTCCTCCTGCTTCAGATGTTTAGGTTCAGGACCCTTTTGGTGTTTGACGCCAAAGGGGGGAGAGATATGAGTTGTGAGAGTTAGGGGGAGTTAGAGAGTTAGTAGAGAGTCATGTTGATGTAATATATGTGCTTGCTACTCTCTGTACTAGCTTGATGTTTTTGGCTCACAAACTCGTCATATACTCTCGTTGCTTGATTGACTGTGTGTATTATGTTTTCACCTTATATTTTATCACCAGTCTTCTAGTTCTTGTTTCATTGATTTAACTTCACTTTTATATGAACAAGAATCTTATGATGTGTATGCGCTCACTCTTATTATTATGGTACACGTTCTTTCTGTCAAAGATTACTGAGTATAACTAACCATTCTTTCTATTGACAGAAACTTCAAAACAAACTACTCTCACAAAACTTGTAGGGTTGTCATCAATCACCAAAAAGGGGGAGATTGAAAGCATCTAGGCCCCTGGTTGGTTTTAGTGATTAATGACAACGTAATATTATATGTGACTAACGTGTGTTTTGCAGAGACAAATGGTAAGTTAGGTCGCATGACAGGTAGAAGTACTACAACGGTGAAAACAATCCCGGAGATAAGAACTCGAAGCGACGGCTAAAACGACGAAACAAAAGGTGAAGGTCTACGGAGTCCGAGTGTCAAGGAGATGTGGACACTCGCATTTTAGTTAGGTCTTTTATTCTCTTTTAGCCGTACTATAAAGAGGGGTTGTCGATGAGTAGTTTGACCAAGAGAGTTCTAGTGTAGTGTTGGTGCACAATCACACTCATACACAGTGCTGGGTGTCACTCTAGAACTCACACTCAAGTTAGAACGAAAACCGATTTGAAAATCAGCTGAAAAACAAGAGTTAGTGTTTCTGGCTTTGGGGCACCGGACTGTCCGGTGTGCACCGGACTGTCCGGTGCACCCTCTGCCAGGTGGGGCCAGGCTGGTCCGCGGCAGAAGCTTTGCCTCCGCAGAAACCCGAGAGCGCAGCTTTCAGAGTTGAATTTTAGTGGCACACCGGACACCGCACCGGACTGTCCGGTGTGCACCGGACAGTGGACTGTTCACTGTCCGGTGCGCCATGTGTCCAACGGCTACCTGTCAGAACTAGCCGTTGGAAACGACCGTTGGCGCACCGGTGGCGCACCGTTGGCGCACCGGTGGCGCACCGGACTGTCCGGTGCGCCATCGCGCAGTAAAATGCCTGTAACGGCTAGTTGGTGGGTGAGGGCTATTTATACCCCCTCCACCCACCATATTCAATGTCTTGCACTCCACATTTATTCCAGCACATTGCTAGAGCTTTGCAAGCACCAAAAGCCTAGTGAGGAGATTAGAGAATCATAATCCGCGTTTGTTCCTCATTAGCGCTAGTGAGAGCCACCTAGAGCACACACCACTTGCATTAGGCTTCTCTTGGTCAAGCGAAAGTCTACGGCTTGTTACTCTTGGTGATCGGCATCACCTAGACGGCTTGGTGGTGTTGGGAGCTCGGTGATCACCGTGAAGATCTTGTTGGTGACCCGACTCAAGTTTGTAAGCGGTCTCGAGGGATCCACCGCGCCGGAGTGGCAAAGGATCATCTCGTAGTGAGCACTTGGTTCTTGCGAGGACCAAGGGGGAGCGATACCCTTGCGCGGGTGCTCCAACGAGGACTAGTGGAGAGTGCCGACTCTTCGATACCTCGGGAAAAATTGGAGGAGTCTTCTAAACTTTGCTTTACATTCCGCACTTAATTCAAGCACTTTACATTGTGTATTTGTTTAGCAAGTATTTGAAGTATTATCTTAGCTTTGTTGCATTTCTAGTATTATATTCTTAGTGCTAGTTGTTGGGGTGAAGTTGGGCTATTGCTTATCCCTTGCTTAGGTTTTAATTAGTGTTGATTTTTAGAAAAGACCAATTCACCCCCCCTCTTGGGCATCGTGGTCCTTTCATCCTGCTTCTGGTTGCTCTTGGCAGCTTCGTCGTCAGGTGTGGGGGACCATTCATCGACCAGCCTCATAGAAGGAGGGGGCCTAAAAAGGTCTAACTCACCACCAAGCGCTTCTCCCGCATCATGCGAGGGTCCGGCTTCTGACCTGACAGGATCCGCAGGGCATTTGGGTGTAATTGCGAATACAGTACATGAACTTCCTCATGTAAAGTATTGCAATATGCCTGCAAGTTGTCAATAGCAGTGCTAAGTTCTTCGACTCGTGCGCGAGCCTTCGCTTCCTAAGCCCAGGCTACTGAACGAGACTGTACCGCCCAATCAAGCGCTAAATCCCGATCAGCAAGTTGATCTTGCAGGCTGCGGATGTAACTTCTTAATTCATTTATTCGGTCGCCATCCGCAACCCATAAATTGGTCCTGCGTTGTAACTCTGTTTGAAGTTGATTCACGCGGGCTTCGAGATCCCCAATTGGATCGTTGCTTCCGCTACTGCTATCTTGCTCCCGTGGGGCAAGTTGGTGTCGAGGTACACCGATAGGCCCAGTATGCTTTCGTGCAGTTTTCCTTGTACGCGGCGGCATTTTCTAAAGGGGAAAATTTATTAGTACAATTCTTAGCATGATGCATGAATAATTACAGAATCAACCTTGGTTGATTCAACCTTCTATACATTGCACTCTTCCTATCTGGTCTTTGAAATAAACTCTTCAGAGAAGCTTAGGTAAGAAGAGAAGAAATTTTCTAGATAAGTTTAAGAAAATCTTTTTGAAGATGCTACATAATATCTGCCAAGAAGGGCTACGCTCCGATACCAGCTGTGACGGAACCTTCCAAGTCATTAGGCCACCTACAGTTGTCCTTGTCCAACAGACATCAGACAACCCTGTAGATGTTCCTGAATCACTTGATAAGTTCGGTATCTTTTCTCTTACCTTTCCAGGAACGTTTCACCCGTCTGACAGACAGTATGTTCATCGGAGATGCGGAAATGCGGAAGTGATTACATAAACTTACATTTATTTTAAAAGTAAGAGTACGTCATTTAATACAGACCAGAGCGTAAAGCGAGTGCTGAAAAGTATTATTACAATACCTGGGAGGCAAAAACTCCTCCCATTAAGTTCTTTACATAAAAGTTTTTAAGGAGGACTCGGTCCTCCAGCGGCTTCATTCTTGATTGTCCTCATTTTTCACCACCTTGGTACAAAAACTACACAAGTTTGTTGTCTCCTCACCTAAAAACAACGGGGGAATAAACCCTGAGTATGGAATTACTCAGCAAGTCTTACCCGACTAAAGAAAAGACTATCAAGGGTATGCTGGTTATATGGGAGTCAAGGTAAGGCCTTTCAATGATCAAAGACTCTGTTTGCAGAATTGCTTACTAAAGTGGATCCTTAAAATCCAATTTTATTGTCAGGTTAAGTAAAATTACCTGCAGCTAGTGTTCTTTCTACCCTAGTTCAATCACTTGACCTGCGCTAGCCAATTTCTTATCAACCCTTCATCTTCACTGGATTGCTACGTGTAAGTCAGTGGCCAAGTCTCCATAACCGCGGAGGTACGGCGATCCGAATAGATTATACTCAGCTGAGGATCTCCGATCACACGACATATGTAGCACTTAACCCTTGCATATGTCAACCCGCCACCGAGTTTCTTAAGACCAGATCAGGTTCACGCAAACCGAGAGCACAGATACACCACCGTCCAGCCTCTTGCCACGGAGGGTACACGCTACTCTCGCCACCGCTCCATGCCCATTTCGTGTTATCTTATTCTGGCCTTAGTCCGCCCGAGGCAAAGCTTACCCATGACGAGGCATGTGACCAGTTAAAGGGTCCTCGGTCAGCAGGCCTACATCGACAAGGTCCTTAATCGACTCAGACGGAGACACTACACCGAGACTCTCTTTCTCGTGCAAGTCACCCGCCCGGTCTCAGCTTAATCATTTAACCCCAAAGGTTGGTACCTGGCAGAGGTACATCTTTTCCGATGTTGGACCCATCATGGCCATGATGGATCCACCATCAAGTTTTGTTTTCAAAAACATCCCAACCACTTTTGCCACATCATCATTTGTAAAAACAAAACATTTTGTTTTACTAAAGCAAGGCTAAGCATAAAGAAAATTCTTTGTAAACAGGGATTTCAAGGAAGGTAATCAAATCCAAGGAAGGTAATGCAGGAATTGTTTAAGCAATCAACACCTATCACCTAGTGCATCAAGCAAGTGAGAAAGATTTTAAAACACAAGGGGGTGGCAAATGCACCGGGGCTTGCCTTTGTTTATGGGTGAGTCAGGCTCAGATCCACAAATATCGAAGTAGAAACAATTCTCAGCCTGAGTGTCCAAAGGTGGTGGTACTTGCTCTTCAGTGGCTTCCACTTCTTCCTCGTGTTCTAATCATAACCACATATATGCATAAGAATGAATGCCATGTAATGCTCATGAGGGTGCGAAGATAATACAATTTTGTTATCTAAGTCTTGAATACAACTTTCCTTCACGGAACTCCGAGAACTTAGGGTTTCCGGAGTCGGTAAAGGAGTTCACATGGCAGGGGGTTTTGGGGTTTAGTGATCAAACAAGGTCCAAATCAACCCAAATTCTACCCAAGGCTTCTAAATAATATGAGGAACTCATATAAAAAGTTTGAGCATTTTTGGGATTATCATTTATCTTTTAAAAATACAAAATTAATACCTTAAACTATTTTAAATACCTTAAAATTCCTAATTTAACCTAAAAATCATGAAACTATTTTTATTAAATTCTAGGGAAAATAAGAAGTTTAGGAAAATTGGTTTCACAATTTTAGGATTTTTCTACCATTTTCTATAATTGTTTTGGCTCTGGAATAAAAAGAAAAGGAAAAACTGGTGAATAGTACTGGGCTGATTTCAGCCCAGCGGCCCAGTTCAGAGGGAAAAGACACGCGCGCGCCCGCGCCCGCGGGGCAGATTTGCGCCGAGGTCCTCAACGTTTTGGATATCTGCTAAGAATCCCTGGTCACTGTTCAACGTCTCTCTGACATCTACAAAAACAACCCCGCACTTCTATCCTTTCTCCGTTCGAAGTCCCCGGCGGCGAACTGCACAGGGACGTACTCCGGCGAGCTAGCAGACCGGCCGATTGGGGCAACGGCTAGGTTCTCCGAGCAACAGACATGAAATTGGGGCTACCTTAATCATTTCCCCCAACCTAATTGCATCTAAGACCAACTAAGGAGCTCTGGCCACGGTGACCAAGAGCATGGCGGCTAGATCGTCATGTTCCCAGCGACTGGTGGTCTCCTAGTTATAATTGAAGGCTCGGCAAGCATCACAGAGCAACCAGAGTGCTCAAACAAGGGAGAGAGAGAGATGAACTAACCGGATTGGGGCTGACCGCGGTGAGATTGGGTTCACAGTGTTCTTGAACTGGATTGGGGAGAACGTGAAATTGGAGAGCTGTGGGGAATGATCGGAGCTACGAGTGGGTTCTCTGGACGCACAATTACCTAGCGGAATGGGCTGAGGCTTCAATTTATAGGCAGCTTTGTCAGTGGCGCTTAATTTGGTCGAGCAACGCTGGCAGTCGGAGATGGAGAAGAACCTGGTGCGGTGAATTCGTGTCCATCACCGTGGCAGGCTCACCGGCGTTGATTAGACAGCAGTGGGGGGTTACGGCGACGCAGTGGAAGGGTTGAGCCACGCGGCGCACGGCCGGGAGGCGGCGGTCATCGGTGAGCTAATCCGCTCCGCCGCAAAGTAAAAGAGAACGCCACGGTGAGTCACCGGAGTGATCTCCAGCTCACCGCCGGCAAGGATCTTTCACCATATGTCCTTATCCACCCACTCCGAGCACAAGTTGGGCCGGCGACGGCACGAATCGCGGCGGAATCGGTCGTCAGCGGTGGGTCAGTCGCGCTGGTGGTCTGATCCAGCTTGGCTACTGTACCATGGCGAGCACTTAATCAGAACAGCTGACAGAGCAACTTCAGAGCCATTTTTCTCCAATTTTTGCATTACAACTTTGTCATCTATCTGCACCAAAGTTGTAGGGCTATCATCCAACTATAATTTTGCTACAAGGTGCTCTCACAAAAAGTCACTGGATCATGCTTAAAATTAAGCCCTAAGTTCATGTCATCCCACTGTTAATCTGAATTTCAGACTTCAAGCAGTCTGACAGTCCAACTTCAGGCTCAATTATCTCCAGTTTTTTCTTAACAATTATGCTCACACCCTTAAGCAAAGTTGTTCTCCTACGATTAGGCTATAATTTTGATGTGGTAACCTAGGGCAAAATCTCTTTTGTTTAGAAGTTACAAGGTCACAAAGATGAGCACAATACACTGAAATTTAGACTTAGTCAAAAGAGTTCAAATGTGGCTCTTTTGCAAATAAGTCCAAAACTCAGGGTTTGGCTTGCAAATCATCCTAAATGTGAACCATGTGACTTTATATATTTAAACATAGTAGTTTTTACACTTTAGTCCAAATGTGCATCAATTTTGCACATAGGTCCCTAGGGTTTGATTTTAGGGTTTTCCAGGGTTCCAATTAGGGTTTCTTGTACCCCAGGGGTCTAAGTGTAATTCCACTTAAGTCTTGGGATCATTTTGTGACCCTTCCCTTAAAGCTTTTAGGTTTTTCTTTATTTGGGTTAAGTTTTGCCCCTTTGAGCCTTATTTAGGGTCAGGTTCCCTATCCAGGGTCCTATTTGCAAAACACTAAAAACAATACACTTGTTTGAAATTTTTACCTAGTGAATGCACTCTAGGTGTGTCAAACATATGCAATGCTAATGTTTATGATGCCATGCTCAAGTTTTAGTTACAGCAACACCAGGGTGTTACACTATCCGTGCAAAAGTCGCCTAAGGGTGCAGCCGGACTAGCACAACAAGTGCGTACAATCGAAGTCTTCATCAAAAGACTATCCGCGCAAAAGTCACCTAAGGGTGCAGCCGGACTAGCACAACAAATGCGTACAATCGAAGTCTTCTTCAAAAGACTATCTGTGCAAAAGTCGCCTAAGGGTGCAGCCGGACTAGCACAACAAGTGCGCAAAACCGGAGTCCTCTTCAAAAGGCCATCCGTGCAAAAGTCGCCTAAGGGTGCAGCCGGACAAGCACAACGAGTGCGCAAAATCGAAGGCGCATTACATCAGTGCAAAAGTCTACATCGAGAAACTATCCATGCTAAGACCGACTACAGGCGCAGCCGGACCGACATAATAAATGTGCTAGACCAAGTGCGCAACGCCCTATGAACATAGCCGGATGCGCGAAGGCACACAACCTCATCATACAAACCATAGTTATACACGTACAGCGAGGGCATCACACCTTACATTGGTTCAACCTTCGGAATGATTCCCATCTCCCTATAGTTAAATAGCATTATCCTCAGCTCCTCACCCTCAAAAAGACTTCGCAACTCCCCCTCACCTATACTTGCCCCAACCGGCGAGGACAACAATTCCCGTTTGCCAGCCCCGCCCACACGAAGCCGACCAGCATCCACCTCACTCACTCTATGCTTCGCCACCGCCCTTCGCCGCCTATGCCCAGCACTCGGACCAGGCAAAACTTCAGCACACGTAACATGCGGAGAAGCCTCCGTCGCAGCCACATCCAAGGCCGCAAAGTAATCCAAGTCCTCATCCGAAGACTCTTCCGTCCACACAACCGAACTCCTAGAGTCATCAAACTCAGAAAACTTAAACGTAGACTCATCCGATTCATTTCCAGCGACCACGGTCGAAGCTGCCACAAAATTAGCAGTAGCAGTTGCGTGCGCAGGCCCAAAATCCTGAACTTGCACAGCAACCAAGGTTCAGTCACACAGACAAAATTCACTAACTACCCCACACCCGCTAAGCCACCTGCGAAGACCTAGCCGCCGCCATGGGATCCTCTGCTGCCACCTCCATCGCCGCCTTCGGGGGATCCTCCGCCATCGGTGCAGTGGCAGCAAGGGAGCCTTCACCGGTTTTCGGGGGCGGTGCCGAGTCGACTTTAGCCTCGGGCACCACCGGGTTGACCTCCGCTTCAGGCTGCGCGCTGTTCAGATGTCCGAAGTCCTCCACGTCTTCGGCACGCGCCATCTACAGCAACAGCACACTGATTCAACAAACCCACTTGTACCCATAGTCAACAACATGAAACAAAAGACAAACTTTACCTGTCCCCTCGCCCGGTCAGCCCGCTCCCTAACCGCCTCCCGACCGTGGGGGCCCCACATCCGATCGAAGAGGGCCCCTGCGGAATCCTTCACCACAGGATCTTCGACCTGAAAAATCTCGCGCCCAAAGTCTTTATCGGATCGGTCGAATGCCTCATAGTGACTGCACCCCTCGCGGGACAGCGCATTCACGGCCCCCTCGCAGGTGACGAGGGAGGCAAAGGACATGAAGCCCTCGACGATGGTTGGAAGCGCCAGTAATTTCTCTTGCAGCCACTCGAGGAAGCGAAGGCCCGCCTCTCGGTCGGGCACCTCAAAGTCAGCAGTCCACGCACCCAGCTCGCGGTATGAGTCCACGAGCTGTTTATGCGTCCGCTCAACTTCCGAGCGTGTAGAGGCCTCGGCCCTCTCCATGCGGCCATGCAGAGCGTTGAACCGCACCTCCCATTCCTCGGCACGCTGGCTGGCAAGACTCCCCTCCGCCCATGCCAATTTGGCCTCCGCCTGCGCAGCCTGCGCCTCGGCGATGGCCTGGTTGGCCTCCCTCCTTTCCTCCACCAACTGGCGCCGGAGGTCCGTCCTCTCGCCCTCCAGGGCGGCCACCTTATCCGCCAGCCTGCGGATCTTGCTCTCCGCAGCCGACTTCTCCTGGATGGCGTCCGCGTGCTGCGCCCGAAGTCTCTCGACCTCGGCAGACACGTCCGCAGTAAGGGCACCAGATGCCACGCGGTCGGCGAAGTTGGCCGCCTAACAGACGCACATGAGACTACAATCCCCATGAAATTGGCAGACACTGAAGTCCAGCTCAACTTACTTGACTCAGCTGCTGCGACAACTGATGCGATGCCTCCCTCAGCCGGCGGGACATGGTGCCCGCTTCGTCCTTGATGGCAGTGGTCGTCGCAATCTCACCGCCAGCGCTGAAAGCGCCACCCTTCACCCCAAGCACCGCGGTAGACGTCGTGGTTGCCACCTCAGGCGGGACGACAACAAGTTGCCCCTCGCCCGACCCTGCAACGTATCACCGGTCAAAAAAAACTTACCAACGAGATAGTCGTCCACGCTAATATTTGTGCCGAAGTCGGCAACGCGTTTCCCCGGTGAAGGCGGTTCGTGGACCTGCGCAGCTCCGTCCGGGGCAGACTTGGTTCCGCCGGCGCCGACCGCCTTCGCGCTCTCCGGCACCTTGCTGGACCCAGGGGCGGCCATCCTCGCCGCCAGCGTCGGCTGGCTACCGCCGGGGACGGTAGCCTTCGCAGTCCCCCGCGCCCTCTTCGGCCTAGCTTCGGGGAGCCTGATGATCGCCGGCGCTTCTGCGCAGCATCCTGGCGATCCTTGTTCATCACTACCGACACAACAGCAGCAATATTCCGTCCATAAGGAAACACTCTCAAGTCACAAACCATGCGAGACGTAGAGACGTAAAGAAGTCTTCGCCAGCCGCGCGGGGGATAGGAACGTTCCTGGGCCATCGACCCCCGGTAACCTCCAGCATCCGCGCCGAAGACTCCCGGAGTTCGGGCGAAGACATCCTTCCCCCGGGGGCCGCGCATGTCCCCATCAACTCCATAGCAAAGCTATCGGAGACCCCCAGTTCTCCCACCGCAGTACCTAGCTTCCTCTTTTTAGTGGCTGGGGCGGCCTCCGGCGCGGGTCGTCCTCAGTCACGGTGGCTGGTTTTTTCCTGCGGCGGTCGACGACGTCATTCCCGGGATAACCGCCATACGGCAAACAATTCAACTCGAAGACCCTATTCTGGCGGTCGTTGGATCCACGTATATCCCAACTCCGCTGGGCCTCCGTCTTCGGCACATAGCGCCCAACAATTCTCACCGCCCCATCCTCCGCCTCACACACAACCGCGGCAGAATCCCGCCCTCGCACATCCAAAGCAAAAGGCGGACTTCGCACCTTTCGTCCACCCAGGGAGGGCATCTCGCGAGGGCATACTTCGCCCAGCGCCCATCCATGCGCCAAGGGCCACACCCCATACCCTATGAATTCCTCAACTAGATCGCGCCCACTACTCGTGCGGGCGGCAATCCGAAGGGCCCTCTCATTTTCATCATCCTCTGCCAGTTCAAACGGCGGGTACGCCACATAATAATGAGAACACATAATAGCGGCAGGGAGCCCTGGGTGATCTTCGACTTTAGCCTCCGAAACATAAAACCAGTAGTCCCACCAGTTGCCCCACTTATTTCGGGCACAGGGGACCAACTCCACAACTTCCATCGAAGTCTTCCCGGACTTCGGTGTGAAAGTGCACGATCCAAATTGCGCAATCTTATGTCCAATTTTTCTCTTCTGCCAGTGCAGACAGTATTGCTTGGCGAAGACCTCCACCGAAGGCTGACCACCATACGACGTCGTTGCCCAGACATACTTCGCCAACGCCACCACGGCGTTCGGTGTCAGCTGATGAACCTGGACTTCGAACTTCTGCAGAACCTCTGACACAAAACAATGCGCAGGCAGGCGAAGGCCGGCGATGAAAAATGCCTCAAAAATAACCAATTCGCCCTCGGGCTTGGGGACCTCCTCTGCCCCTGGGACCCGACCAACCCCTCCGCCAAAATACCCCAACCGTTGCATATCTTGCACGCGGGCCAACGACATCCGCGAAACACCGAATTCCACTGTGTCACCCGGTCGTAATTCCGCCGCCGCCACAGTGCCTGAGAGATCTTCAAAAGATGCCTCAGCCGTCGGCGTGGTCGCAGCAGATGAGGAGGAAGACGGCATGGCTACGTACCGTCGACGGCGGCGCGCGGTCTGCTTCACACGGGCCAGTTCTCCGACAAACAGGAGCAAGGAGGGCAGACGAGCAAGCGAGCAATTTGAAAAGGAGGCTAGGGTTTTCGCGGCGCACAGAAAGGTAAATTTCAATCCGCGCTGCCCCCGCCCCCTTTATATACACAGGGCACGACGCTTCGGGAAGCCCGCAATCCAACAGTGTGGCGTCAATCAACGGTCATGTCAAAAACCCCCGCGGAACCATTTCGAGCCAGGGCAGTGTCTCCACCATCTAGCGATGCCTTCGGCACCAGATGACTTAGTCGAACTGGTCCCTCGGAGGGCAAATGTTGGGGCGAAGGCGAAGACGCCACCCTTCGCTCGATGCCTTCGCCAGCCTCGCTGCACCAATGGAGACAAGACGACTGACAGACTTCACCCTTCGTCCTACGCGTCACAGGACGAAGGCCTATGACGAGGTCGTCCCATCTCACGGTCTCGTCCATGGGGGAGGCCCGCTTGTGATCCGGCCCATTGTAACAGGCCCTACGTGGCCGCCGCGCGTTACGGGCCTAATTTGTAAAGGTTTCCCCGTAATTACAGTCTGTAACCCTGCTTTATGGGAATATTCCGAGGATAACCTAGGCGCCTGAGGGCACATGCGTCCTTAAGATGCTGGGCACTCAGGCACCTATAAATACCCCCGCACAGTGCCCTTGAGAGGCTAGAAAAACAAGAGCTATTGCCATCTCGAGTTGAAACCTTGTTTACGCTGCTTTTGCTCCCCCGTTGGATCAACTTGCCCAGGATAGCAAGTTCCGACAGTAGGGTTACGAAAAACGAGGGATCTAAGAATAACCTTGACCATCTCATGGTCATCCCATTTGGTGCTCCCGAGTTTGCGCACTTGGTTCACCAAGGTCTTCAACCGATTGTACATGGCTTGTGGATCCTCCCCTTGGTGAAGCATGAAGCGACCAAGCTCCCCCTCGATCGTCTCCCGCTTGGTGATCTTGGTCACCTTGTCTCCTTCGTGCGCAGTCTTGAGCACGTCCCAAATTTCCTTTGCGCTCTTCAACCCTTGCACCTTATTATACTCCTCTCGACTTAGAGAGGCGAGGAGTATAGTAGTGGCTTGGGAGTTGAAGTGTTGGATTTGGGCCACTTCGTCCGAATCATAGTCTTCATCCCCTACGGATGGTTCCTGTACACCAAACTCAACAATGTTCCAAATGCTAGTGTGGAGTGAGGTTAGATGATGCCTCATTTTGTCACTCCACATATTATAATCTTCACCGTCAAAAACTGGTGGTTTGCCTAATGGAACGGAAAGTAAAGGAGTACGCTTTGAAATACAAGGGTAGCGTAGGGGAATCTTACTAAACTTCTTGCGCTCATGGCGCTTAAAAGTTACGGACGGCGCGTCGGAGTCGGAGGTGGATGGCGATGAAGAGTCGGTCTCATAGTAGACCACTTTCCTCATCTTCTTCTTCTTGTCGCCACTCTGATGCGACTTTTGTGAGGAGGATGCCTTATCCTTCCCCTTGTTGTGGGACTCTCCCGATGGAGCCTTCCCGTGGCTTGTAACGGGCTTGTCGCCGGTTCCCATCTCCTTCTTGGCGTGATCTCCCGACATCACTTCGAGCGGTTAGGCTCTTTTAAAGTACCGGGCTCTGATACCAATTGATAGTCGCCTAGAGGGGGGTGAATAGGGCAAATCTAAAATTTATAAACTTAAGCACCACTACAAGCCGGGTTAGCGTTAGAAATATAAGCGGGTCCGAGAGAGAGGTAGAAAAACAAATCGCAAGCAAATAAAAAGTGAGACACAAGGATTTGTTTTATCGAGGTTCAGTTCTTGCAAACCTACTCCCCGTTGAGGTGGTCACAAAGACCGGGTCTCTTTCAACCCTTTCCCTCTCTCAAACGGTCACTTAGACCGAGTGAGCTTCTCTTCTCAATCACACGGGACACTAAGTCCCCGCAAGGACCACCACACAATTGGTGTCTCTTGCCTCGGTTACAATTGAGTTGATCACAAGAAAGAATGAGAAAGAAAAGAAGCAATCCAAGCGCAAGAGCTCAAATGAACACAAGTCACTCTCTCACTAGTCACTATTGATTGGAACTGAACTAGAGACTTGGGAGAGGATTTGATCTCTTTGGTGTGTCTTGTATTGAATGCTATAGCTCTTGTAATGTGTTGGAAGGTGGAAAACTTGGATGCAATGAATGGTGGGGTGGTTGGGGTATTTATAGCCCCAACCACCAAACTAGCCGTTTGGTGGAGGCTGCTATCGAATGGCGCACCGGACAGTCCGGTGCGCCAGCCACGTCACCCGACCCTTAGGGTTCGACCGTTGGAGCTTCTGCCTTCTGGGCCACCGGACAGTCCGGTGGTGCACCGGACAGTCACTGTGCACTGTCCGGTGCGCCTTCTGGCGCTGCTCTGACTCTGTCGCGCCCTATAGCGCATTCAATGCGGTTGCAGACGACCGTTGGCGCTGAAGTAGCCGTTGCTCCGCTGGCACACCGGACAGTCCGGTGCAACACCGGACAGTCTGGTGAATTTTAACGGAGTGGCTCCCAGAATTCCCGAGACTGGCGAGTTCAGAGTTGGAGTTCCCTGGTGCACCGGACACTGTCCGGTGGTGCACCGGACAGTACGGTGCGCCAGACCAGGGCTTCCTTCGGTTATCTTTTGCTCCCTTTGTTTGAACCCTTTCTTTTGACTTGTATTGGTTTATTGTGAACCTTTGGCACCTGTAACACTTATAATCTAGAGCAAACTAGTTAGTCCAATTATTTGTGTTGGGCAATTCAACCACCAAAAAACAATTAGAAAAAGGTGTAAGCCTATTTCCCTTTCAGGGAGGAGATAGTTCAGCTGCGGCAGAAGACATAAATTAGTTCAAAGTCACAAAAATAAACAACAAAGCTAAAAGCCATTAAGTGATACCTATCCGTCTTTCGAGTTCCACAGCTTTTTTAGCTTCTTTCGTAGCTTCTCAAGCGTCATGAATATCTTTTTTGCTTTTCTTCATTATTTCATGAGCCATCACTTGGCCGCCATTTTCCCAGATATCAGTGAAAAATTTTCCATCTATTGAACTTGCTTCGGCCGAGGGGTCTTTCGTATCATCGACGCAGAAGGCAGCTTCGGTCTGGGCCAAGGTTTTAACATGTTCACAACCTGCCTTCTCCAAAATGGCTGCAACCCCCCTCGCACCAGAGAATGCACAGACGTCCCTGCGGTCACTCAAAATCTCCTCAAAAGCTTTGGCTTCATTACTAATCCACTCGATGATGCCCTCAGGGTCGCCCCATATGAAGTTGTCTTCGTTTGAGTAGGTGCCCACATTGGCGAAGCTAGTCTTTATTTTTTTTACACATTCCACAGATTTTTCAAAACAACTTTCTTTTGATGTGCGAAGCTCTGCAACTGTTTTTTCAAAATAATTTTTCTAGTACTCACTGGCATCTCGGTCAGCTTCGGCAACAGCGCATTTTAATTTGGCCTCAGCCAGTTGTTTTCGAAGTTCTTCAATCTCATTCTTTTGAATTTCAGATTGAGCCTCAAAGTTAGCTTCATCCCCCTTTACTTTATCCACTAATGTAAGTAGAATTTTGTCTTTTTCGTGGCTTCGTTTTTCAGCTTGATAACCTCTGTTCGAAGGTTGTTGAGAGCAATAGTGCAGCTCTCATCTTCAGCATTCTTTTGTACCCTTAAGGCGTTGCTAAGTATTAAGCCCTATAAGAAAGAATGAATGGATTAACATGAGAATAAAAGACTCTATTACATAATCCATAAGCTTCAAAATTCACAACTTTTGTACCTTCAAACTGTTGTATGCAAGGCTATCTGCAAGATCATCCTTCGTCATGGCACAAAGGCCAGCTTCGAGCTTCGGAAAACCCATACTTCTGGCCATCTCCCGGCATACGGATAATTCTTTGTTGTCTGGGAGACAATACAAGAAATCATCTTCATCCGTACCATTAAACACTAAGGCCCCTTTCGGGTACTTCAGTTCTCGGGCATAGTGTCTAGCTTCAAAAATTTCTTCCTCTGATAATCTTTTTCCCGAAGCATGTCGAATAACATAATCAAGGTCTTCGGAAGGTGCTTCGGGAGCAGGAGCGGCAGCTTTTTCAGGCAAAGTCTTTCTATAGCCTTTTCCTCTGCTGCCTCCTCTTCAATTTCCTAGGGCTTTTTCTTAGCAGGCTCTGAAGGCCCGGCTTCGGCACTAGCCTGGTGTTGACGACTTGTTCTCAAATGCTAGGAATTAAGAACAAGGCAACATAAAATGTTAAATGTTAATATCCTTCGCCCTTCGAAGCATTATTTCCCTAAGGATATAATGATTTTTGGACGAAGGTTATGAAGGACATACCTTCATCAGCATAAAATATAATAATGAAGAAGGAATCATATGAAGCATATAAGTTAACATGAACGATTATGTATCATTGACAAATCATTTCTATTTTATTATGATGGAAGAATAGAAATGATATCAAATTACAAATGTACCTTCAGCTTGTGAGAAGGTAAAAGTACAAGTGTGACGCAAAAGTCAATGCCAAATCAGCGTGAACAGTACAGGAATACTGTTCACCTATTTATAGGCACGGGTCGCAGCCCATGCAAAATTACATTAATACCCATTACATTTAACAATAACCCTATAGTAATTCTTCGAGGTCTAATTTGGCTTTTCATCTTTAAGTCGGTTCCCCTTTTCTGCCGTTATGCCGAAGCTTTTCTGCATATAGCTTCGTGATCGTCTTATCCTTCGTCGTGATCACCTTTCGTCCCAGTCAAGCTTCGTCTTTAACCGTGCTTTTGTATACCCGCAATCTAACTTCGAAGGTACCTGTTTGCATATTTCTCTTGGAAAACATTGTTAAATCATGTTTTTGAGGACCTTCCAAAGCCGAAGGCCCCCAACAGTAGCCCCTCGCAATATTAATTTGTTAGAATGATAAATTCAGATTGCGAAATGGACGAAGGCTATAAGCCGAAGGTCCGAAAAAACACCTTCCTTTTGCTAGAATAGCAACAGTCATTGGCAAATGGGGCCCTCCAGTCTCCGACATAATAGGTTTATAAATACGGGCTCGCCACAATTTATTGGGCACGCTCTCTTGCCATCTGTTTTTCCTGCTCAAATAGTTTTCTGCCTACAAATATTTGGTTGCCTCCCTAGTTTTAAGCTTCGGAAGCGAGAGGCAAGAATTCCGAAGGAATGTCTGAGGAGAAGAAGGTTGCTGCCGAAATGAAGCTGAGCCTTTCTGAAGAGATGCATCTGGGTTTTCTTGAGTCAATGGCGAAGACGAATACGGAGAAGATTACAAGGGAGATTTTAGAAGGTTTATCTGAAGATACTGGTGAGAGTGACAGTTACGATGCAGATAGCGGGGGTGAAGATTCCGAAGATCGGCCATGGCGACCAAGCCATTCAGTCTTCGAAAAATCAACTATTGGGCAAAGTCACCTTGAAAACATGAAGGGGAGATACTTTCGAGATATGTCCATTGTGACAGCAGATGCCGGAGAAAGAACTGTGCCGAGCCCTAAAGATGATGAAGTCGTTATCTTCTGAAGCTTTTTAAAAGCTGGGCTACGATTCCCTCTAAGCAGATTCATGGTAGAAGTTCTGAAAATATATCAGGTTTACCTTCATCAACTTACCCCTAAAGCAATAATAAGAATGAGAATCTTCGTCTGGGCTGTGAAGAGTCAAGGTCTAGAGCCAAGTGCGAAAAGCTTTTGCAATATACATGAATTGTTATATGAAACAAAACCCTAGGGTAAAGAGCAGTATTGTCGGCGTTTCGAGACCGGGGGGTCCCCGAGCCGACGAGTGAGAGTGCCGCGTGCCCCAGCCCAGATGGGTCGAGCGCGTGGGCAAGCGCGAAGGGGGGAAAGAGAGCGAGAGGTCGGTGGCCGGAGCCGGGTCGTGAGGAAGTCGGAGGTTCCCGCGGCCTTCGTGTTCGTCCCGCGCCCAGGTCGGGTGCGCTTGCAGTAGGGGGTTACAAGCGTCCGCGCGGGTGAGGGGAGCGAGCGGCCCCAAGAGAGCGCCTGCCCCTGCCCTCGTTCCCGCGAGGCCAACCTTCTCTAAGAAGGCCCTGGTCCTTCCTTTTATAGGCGTAAGGAGAGGATCCAGGTGTACAAATGGGGGTGTAGCAAGGTGCTACGTGTCTAGCGGGGGAGAGCTAGTGCCCTAAGTACATGCCAAGGTGGCAGCCGGAGAGATCTTGGCATCCTGTTAGTGTGGCGTCGTGGCTGTCGGAGAAGCAGTGGAGCTTGGCGGAGGGACAGCTGTTGGAACAGCTGTGCCCTTGCTGACGTCCTCCTGCTTCCGTAAGAGAGCTGGGAGCCGCCGTCGTCATGAGTCCAGTGGGGTGCCATCATTGCCTATCTGGCGGAGCTAGCCAGATGGGACGCCGGTCTTGTCCTCTGCGACCCGAGTCGGCTCGGGGTAGGGTGATGATGGCGCTTCCTGTTGACGTGGCGGACTCGTGCCCTAGGTCGGGCGTCGTGGAGGCTCCTCCGAAGCCGAGGTCGAGTCTGTCCTGCATGGCCGAGGCCGAACCTGAGCTCCCGGGTCGGGCGAGGCGAAGGTCGCTCGGCAGAGGCCAGGGCGGAGTCCGAGCCCTAGGTCGGGTGAAGCGGAGTTCGTCGTCTTCTGGGGCCTTAGCCCGAGTCCGAGCCCTGGGTCGGGCGGAGCGGAGTTCGCCGTCTTCCGGGGCCTTAGCCCGAGTCCGAGCCCTGGGTCGGGAGGAGCGGAGTTCGCCGTCTTCCGGGGCTTTAGCCCGAGTCCGAGCCCTGGGTCGGGCGGAGCGGAGTTCGCCGTCTTCCGGGGCCTTAGCCCGAGTCCGAGCCCTGGGTCGGGCGGAGCGGAGTTCGCCGTCTTCCGGGGCCTTAGCCAGAGTTCGAGCCCTGGGTCGGGCGGAGCTTCTTCTGGCGCTTTTGGCCAAGCCTGGCTACCCGTCAGTCTTACCTTTTGCGTTAAAGGCCCCAGTGATTTGGTCGGTCGGCGCGGTGATTTAGTCAGGGTTACTTCTTATCGAAGGCATTGCCTCGGGCGAGCCGGAGATGCGTCTGCCGTGAAAGAGGAGGCCTCGGGCGAGACGGAATCATCTCAGGGTCGGCTGCCCTTGCCCGAGGCTAGGCTCGGGCGAGGCGCGACCAAGTCGCTCGTACGGACTGATCCCTGACTTAATCAAACCCATCAGGCCTCTGCAGCTTTCTGCTGATGGGGGTTACCAGTTGAGAATTAGGCGTCTTGAGGGTACCCCTAATTATGGTCCCCGACAGTAGCCCCCGAGCCTCGAAGGGAGTGTTAACACTCGCTTGGAGGCTTTCCGTCGCACTTTTTTGCAAGGGGACCAGCCTTTCTCGGTTGTACTTTGTTCCGGTGGGTGCGCGCGAGCGCACCCGCCGGGTGTAGCCCCCGAGGCCTCGGAGGAGTGGTTTCACTCCTTCGAGGTCTTAATGCCTTGCGTAATGCTTCGGCTGGTCTGGCGGTTCCCTCATGCGAACAGGCCGTAGCCCAGGTGCTCTGTCGGGGCCCAAGTTCTCGGGCTGGTATGTTGACGCTGTCAACGGTTCGGCCGGAGCCGGGTTTGCGAGAGCAGCCCCCGAGCCTCCGCACGGAGCGAGAGGACGATCAGGGACAGACTCGGCTTTTTTACATACGCCCCTACGTCGCCTTTCCGTAAGGAGGAGGGGGGGAGAGCGCCATGTTACCCTCGATGGGCACCGAACATGGTGTCTCCGGTGAGCTGCAATCGGGTAATCCGAGTGGACGACCGTGCCCCGTTCGTTGGGGGTCGGCTAGGGGCCCGGAGGCACGCCCAAAAGTACCTGCGGGTGATCTGCCGGACCCGGTCCCCTGGCGACGGGGTCCGAGGGCTCGTTGCCTCCCTCCGATGGGATTCCGTTACAGAGTCGTTCCCGCTGGTCTCGGAAATGTCCTAGGGTACCTCGGGAGCGCAGCCCGAGCCTTGGTTATGTATCGAACGTACCCCTGGTCATCCCTCGCTCGGCGTCTGAGGCGACTGTGAACCCTTCGGAGGGCCAGCCTTCGAACCCCTGATCAGTAATGGGCGCGGAGCCCGAGTAGCCTGAGGCGGTCGTGGAACCTTTCGGGGGCCGACCTTCGAACCCCTGACCAGTAGTGGGTGTCGGGCCTACGCGATCTGAGGCGGCTGTTGAACCCTTCGGGAGGCCAGCCTTCGAACCTCTGATCAGTAAGGAGGCTCGGAGCCTAGTTCCTTCACGGGGAAGGATCCCTTTGGGGGTATCCCCTTTCCCGTTCCCTGTTGCGAGAGATAGAGAAAGAAGGAAAAGGGAAAAAGGATTCGAAATTGAACGTCGTGGCGTACCTTTTTCGGTGTGGTTGTTTTGGCGAAGGCGAAACGTCGCCAGCTGCTCCCGCCCGTAGCGCTGCCCGTCGAGCCGCGGAGTTAATGCACTGGGGTGAGTAGTTGGCGAGGCTGCCGTTGCGCGTGCGCGAGCCGTTCGAGGAACGGGTCACGGGCGTGTCGTCTTCACACCGTGAGAGAGGTCGTTCCCTTGCTGCCTCCGGATGGGACGTGAGCTTGGCTGATGGCGTGACCGCTGCTCTTGCGCGCCTGCCACTGTCATTACTGCCGGCCCACGTTTGACCGCGCTTGACCGCTGCGTCAGGCTGGCGCAGCTGGGCCGCGCGCTGGGTCGCCTCGAATCGCGGTATCGGTTCCGCAATCGAGGAGGTGCAGTGGTGGCGCAAGTGGCACAGCGGCGTGCATGCAGCATCCGGCGCGCCTGTAAAGCCCAAAATTGGTAGGAAAAAAAAATTAGTAATAGTAAAATAATAAAACAAAGAAACAAGAATATCTACGATAGAGATTTTAGAATTTTTTTTGAAACCTTTGGAATTTTGTAGGCAATTCCTGTTCATAAATAATTAAAATAGTCATATGAAAAGAGTGGACATCTCATACTTATGAATTTGTGGTAATACATTTTATTACAATAAGGAATCCTAATTTAAAACTTGACCTCAAATTATAAATAAAAATATAAAATAGAAAATGAGAAAGAAAATTTTTTTTATGGAACCCTTTTATGCCTTCGATAAATAAATGACAAAGAAAACAAATAATAATATGATAAACAGTAGAGTTTAAATATCCATTAGGGTTATGTTCGATTTTTGGAAATATGAAATCTAAAATAGAAATTGACTTTGGTTTGAACACATGAAATTTGGAATTAAAAAAAAACAGAAAATTATAAAAGAAAAGAGAGAGACAAAACTTGTTCTGGGCCCAATCTGCTTCTGGCCGGCCCACTCTACTCATCTCCACGCGCCGGCCAGCTGTTACACTGCCACTATGGGCCCGCTTGTAGGTCGTCCGTGGGCGCGCACCTGCTCTGTCTCCCTCTGACGTATTGGACCTGCCTCGTCAGCGTCCAAAGCCTCACACATCTGCCATGCGCGCGCCAACCCTGGTCTCTCTGACGTGCCGTCTTTGCTCCACTACCGTGTGGGACCACAGTGTCAGGTCCGTCCCTATCCGAAGTTTGCCACAACAGAATCGCCATGTCTGCCGGGAATCGCTCGGCCACGTATACCGGCATGGGATCTCGCATGTTCATTCAGCCCCCTGAATCGGATCATCCGGGGCTATTTAAAGCAGGATGCCGGCCCCTTCTTGCCTCGCTTTGGTCCCCATAGCTTGAGGCTATCCGCCGTCATCGCTTAGTGTGGGTGTGTCCGTGGAGGGTTGCCGTCGCGGAAGCTCCTGGTGCTCATCGGTGTCGATACCTCGGAACCAACCTAGGTTGCTCGCGGGCCCTTTGGGAAATCGTTGGGGTCAGTGCCAACCAAAAAGGGAACTGAGCGCGTCGGTAATTGCTCGTCAGAGGTGTTCCATCGCAGCAATGCCGCCATGCAACGTCGCCAGGCTTCACCGGCGCTGAATCCTTGGTAAGTGGTCTCGTCAGTTGTTCGTCGTGGTCCGCTTGTCGTGATGAGCCTTTTTAGGTAGCGGATTGGTGTGCGGGGGCATCGGGGCATGGTGCGCCAGCGGGAGCTCCGCCGTGAGCACTGTGGGGCGTCGTGCTAATGGTTAGGGGAGGAAGAAGCGTTGAGAGCCGTTGGATGTATCACGGTCGGTCGTGATTAGACTTAACGTATCCCCTCGGAGTATTTGATTGGAGCGTTGAAATCGGGATGGGTGGTTGCGATCCGGGTATGGCTTGGGCGACTACCAGCCGTGGATCATGGATCGGTCGCGTCAGACTGGATCGCAACCTCATCAAACCTATATGGTATCCGGGCCCTCGGATCAGGATCGGATGGTCCATGTGGCGTACCCGTACGGGTGGGCGTGGATCTAATCCTAGCCGTCTGGGTCAGATCGGGCGGCTAGGGTTTACCCATACCCCTTCGTCTGTGCTAACTTATAAAATAGACCCTCGAGTTTACAATATTTAACCCGCCGTCCTGACCTGGGGCGCTTAGAGTCTTAGGAATACTTACATGTTGGCCCCTGAGTTTTCCAGAAATTGGTGCCCAGTCCAGATAACTAATAAAACCAGGAAAAATAATCAGAAAATAGTTTTTAGTACAAATTTAATTGCAGAAACTTGTTTAATTCATAACAAATGCATATGATCTCCAAATTGGACCATTCAAGTTCCTATAATTTTGTAATATTATTCTCTATCAAATAGTGCCACTGTTTTTACATAAAAGTCACATTAAAATTGTTATCTTAATTAATCTTGTACTAAACACATAGGATCTTTGGAAATACATAACTTAAAATCTATAACTCCAAAATTAATAATTCTTGTTCCTGTGATCATATTTCAACATGTAGATTATTAATATGTATTTTGCATATATGTTTGGTGTAATGTTAATTTTGCCTATACAATGTTTGTTTGTAATGCTACGACTAGCGTGAGGATACGTGTCACCTGAAGATCATCCTGGTACCTGGAATCTCAAGTCCCAGGCAAGTTGTGCCCTTGATCACTTCTTTTTACCCACTCATGTTCTAATTAATCATAATGATCTGCATAGGTTAATTCTGATGGGACCCAATAGGTTACCCTAGTTTGTCTATCTTTATACCTTGTTTACCACTGAACTTTTTGGGTAGTACTTGCTAGTGCTTTATGTGGTTTTGGGTATGAAGGTACATTATTCATGATCACACTTTTATTATATGTTTATTATTACTGTTCATGATAAGATCATTATGTTAAATGGAACATGGAGCGACCACCCGGGAAAACAGTGCTACCACAAGGGAGGAATGGGACCCCTTGGCTGATTAATTAGGAAAGCTAGTGGAAGACTACCTTACCCGAAAGGGGCAAGGGCAGTAGGGGAGTGGTCAGTGTAGGGAGGCCCTCGGGAGGATTTTGCTGCGATGGCGGTCCTGCAAGGGATTCCTGCATTGGAGCTTCCTATAAACTGTAGCGGGTTTTCTGAAGCTAGTGGAACTTTGTAAAGGCCTCGTAGTGTTACCCTGCCTCGCCTCCTCGGTAGAGGTGTATGGGAAGTCGCGATCCCTTGGCAGATGGGTAACATGACTTGTGGGTAAAGATGCGCAACCTCTGCAGAGTGTAAAACTGGTATACTAGCCGTGCTCACGGTCATGAGCAGCTCGGACCCTCACATGATTAATTTATGGAACTAAATTCAATTTGTCATATGCATTGCATCGCAGGTGATGTTGTTACTTTTGTTCTACTTCTTAATTGGGTTTGGTATTTACTTATACTTAGTAATTGCTAATAAAATTTTGACCAACTTTAAAAGCAATGCTCAGCTTCAACCATCCTTTTTGGTAAGCCTTACACTTCACGTGAGCTCCCACCTTTGGCGAGTTCATGCACATTATTCCCCACAACTTGTTGAGCTATGAACGTATGTGAGCTCACTCTTGTTGTCTCACACCCCCCCCCCACAGGTCAAGAACAGGTGCCACAGGATGAGGCGCAAGGAGGATGCTGCGATGAGTTCGTGAGAGATCTAGGCCGTCGTCTCCCAGTCAACTTTGGGTTGCTGGACCGTTGTCTCCTTATAATGTAATTATTTATTTTGTATAGAACTCCTGTTATATATAAAGATGTGACATTCGATCCTGTGCCATGATTCATCATATGTGTGAGACTTGGTCCCAGCACACCTGGTGATTATGTTCGCGCCCGGGTGTTGGACCCCTAAAATCCGGGTGTGACAGCGCCGGTTGCGCGACGCGTGGGCTTGGGCCTCCGCGCTGGCCTGTCAGGAGTCGGAGAGGCGCGTCCACTTGGCGCGGTTGCATGCCGCCTGCATGGCCGCCTGCCCCTTTCGTCCGCTGGTCTGGGCAAAAGTGGAGGGTTACTTGTAACCGCTGGGTGGTTGCGCGCGCCGTGCGCGGCGGTTCGGCTTCTTCTGCTTGGAGCCTGTCTCCATGACTTGTGGGTCCCAGCCCCCGCGCCGCAGGGGAGGGCTATGGAGGCGTGTTGGAGAAGACTCGGCCCGTGATGGTTGGGGGCGCAAGCACGGAGAGTTGCCTTTAAAAGGAGGGCGACCCCTTTCGTACGGCGACCATGTCTCCTTCCTCCCTTATGCATTGTGTCTTTCCACCTTTCAAGCCCCCGGATGGGGGAAACCGCCGTCTCCGTGCCTCGTCGTCGGGGGACACCACTCCGTGGGAGCGGGTACCTTTCGGCCATCGTTCGGCTTCAAAGATTTTCATCACGCAGCCCAGCGGCTCCCCTCCGCTGGTGATCACCCAAGACGGTGGCCTCCAGCTCCCGAATGGGGAGGGGCAAACCGGGCTGTGGTCCCGGCCCCGCCCTCAGTGTTGAGGGTGTTCGTCATCCTCGCCGGGGCGGGGAGCGAGGCGAGCCGGGGCCCCACCTCCTACGCGGGTCGGCGGGCCACCTCATTTTCCAGCTTCTGGTGGTGGCAATCGCCTTTTAGCCCCACGGCAGAGACATCCTCCAGTCATGCCGGGGAAGGGGAACTGTTGCTGCCCAGCTAGGATGCAACATTCCGTCTTCTCCCTCGCATTCGCGACGAGGGCGGCTGCGAGGATCTGCCGGGGTGCTTAGGGGCGCCCCACGTTTGCTGGTGATTCACTCGGAGCTTGTTGCTCCTCGGGCTTCCCTGGCGGGGAGGTTGTCCGTACCCGCGGGGGCGGAACCGGAGTTCCGCTTGTAATGGCACTTCGAGTGCCGGGTTTTCTGTTCATTTCGGCTTTCGGGGCCTGAACATGTATGTAATTACGGCGCGGAGCCGTGTTTTTTCCTCATTTCCGAGCACTAAGACTCGTCTGCTGATTGTCTGAACCGCTTCACTAAGCATGAGTCGCCCCGTGTCAAGGTGACGAGTGAGGTATCCGTATCCCGGAGGCGTAGGAGTCCCTCGGCTCAGTCGGCCCTGTTGTCCGAGGCTCCTCTAGCTTAGTTAAAGAGACCCCTCGGCTGCTCTTCGACGAGCCGAGGCCGGGGGTAGCGATATCAGCATGAGCAGAGGCAGAGTTGGCTCGGAAATGAAACCTGGTTGGCCGGAGCCTAGCCGGGTCGTCCGTTGGCAGGATCGACGTCGGAGTTGATCAGCCGAGGCTTCGGACCGGGCCGGCGCCCTCGGAAGGTGGTTGGCCGAGGCCTCGGAGGTGGCCGGCCGAGCCGCCCGCTCGGGCCGGATCTGGAGAAGTCCCTGACGGCGATCGCTCGGGCGTGGTGATGACGTCGTCCTTCGGAGCGGAGGCCTTCGGACCGCGTCGCCATCCGAGGCTAGGTCCAGCCTCGCCGAAGATGCCGTCGATGCCGAGGGCGTCGCTGCCCCCTTCCAGCGTCAAGACCCGAGCCTGCAAGGTCAAATCGTCTTGTAGCGTGGGCC
Organism: Zea luxurians; assembly: GCA_029449295.1. Lineage (NCBI taxonomy): Eukaryota > Viridiplantae > Streptophyta > Magnoliopsida > Poales > Poaceae > Zea > Zea luxurians. Next base: position 105,950,361 of record JAOPSE010000003.1, on the reverse strand, counting down.
TTGTGCGGCCGTCGAGGCCAGAACACACACCCTTGCTGCGTTATAAAGCTGCGTCTCTTTTCCTCTTGTTTCGAGTATCTGGACTTTTTGTCGGTAGCAGGGATGTTAGTGCGAGCGAGAGTTGCTTCTCGCGGGAGGTGATGAGTGAGGTATCCGTATCCCGGAGGCGTGGGAGTCCCTCGGCTCGGTCGGCCTCGCCGCTTACGCGTACTTTCACCCGTCCATGAGGCCCTGTCACCGACTCGGTCGAGAAGGCTCGAAGAATCGCTTCGACAGAAGGGCTTCCGAACGTAGAAACTTATTCGATCCACAGAGTCACCTTATCCGAACGTGAGTTACTTATCGCAGAAGGTGATGAGTGAGGTATCCGTATCCCGGAGGCGTAGGAGTCCCTCGGCTCGGTCAGCCTTGACTGCTTACGTGCACCCCGTCGTTTTCAGGACCCACTTTTCGAAGTAGTTAAAAAGCACGAAAGATATTCTGGTAAAAGAGATTTTCTGTTCGAGGAAAATTTCGACGCAGAGGGGGTTTCCCCCCTTTTAGCCCCCGAGGGAGGGTCGGGCTTTGCCGAGGCGAGGCCGACCCTTCCTTGTTGACTAAACTTTGCGTGGGTGTGAGGTATATGAACAACTTGGAAACATCTTAAGGGTAGAAGCGACGTAGCTGTTGGATGTTCCAAGCGTTGCCGTAGACCTCGCCTTGACTGTTGGCCAGCTTGTACGTTCCGGGCTTCAGAACTTTGGCGATGATGAACGGCCCCTCCCAGGGGGGCGTGAGCTTGTGCCTCCCTCGAGCGTCCTGCCGCAGCCGAAGCACCAGGTCGCCCACCTGGAGATCTCGGGGTCGGACCCCTCGGGCGTGGTAGCGTCGCAGGGACTGCTGGTACCGCGCCGAGTGTAGTAAGGCCCTGTCCCGAGCCTCGTCCAGCTGGTCCAGCGAGTCTTCTCGGCTAGCTTGGTTGCTTTCTTCGTTGTAGGCCCTCGTCCTCGGGGAGCCGTATTCCAGGTCAGTGGGCAGGACGGCCTCGGCCCCGTAGACCAGGAAGAACGGCGTGAAACCTGTGGCTCGGCTTGGCGTCGTCCTCAGGCTCCAGACCACCGAGGGGAGTTCCTTCATCCACCGCTTGCCGAACTTGTTGAGGTCGTTGTAAATCCGAGGCTTGAGCCCTTGTAGGATCATGCCGTTGGCACGTTCCACTTGCCCATTCGACATGGGATGAGCTACGGCGGCCCAGTCCACCCGGATGCTGTGATCGTCGCAAAAATCCAAGAATTTTTTGCCGGTGAACTGGGTGCCATTGTCGGTGATGATGGAGTTCGGGACCCCGAAGCGGTGGATGATGTTGGTGAAGAACGCCACCACCTGCTCGGATCTGATGCTGTTCAGGGGTCGGACCTCGATCCACTTGGAGAATTTGTCGACAGCGACCAGCAGGTGCGTGTAGCCCCCGGGCGCCTTCTGCAGAGGGCCGACGAGGTCCAGACCCCACACAGCGAAGGGCCAGGTGATGGGTATCGTTTGCAGAGCCTGAGCGGGCAGGTGGGTCTGCTTCGCATAGAATTGGCACCCTTCGCAGGCGCGGACAATTCTAGTGGCGTCAGCCACCGCCGTCGGCCAATAGAAGCCTTGGCGGAAAGCGTTCCCGACGAGGGTTCGAGGTGCTGCATGATGGCCGCAAGCCCCCGAGTGTATTTCCCGCAGGAGTTCCTGACCTTCGGCGATGGAGATGCATCGCTGGAGGATGCCCGAGGGGCTACGGTGGTAGAGCTCCTTCTCATCGCTCAGCAAGACGAATGACTTGGCGCGTCGCGCTACCCGCCGAGCCTCGGCTCGGTCGAGGGGCAGTTCTCCTTGGCGGAGATATTGCAGGTACGGGGCTCGCCAATCTTGATCTGGCATGACCCCGTTCTGCTCCTCCTCGATGCGCAGTGCTTCGCCCTCGGGCTCCGAGGGTTCCTCGGGTTGAACCGAGGATGGCTCGGGCTGGGCCGAGGTCACTTCGGACGGGGCCGAGGGCACCTCGGGCTCGGGCGCGTCGCCTATCTTGACGGAGGGTTGGTGCAGATCCCGGGAGAAGACGTCCGGGGGAACCGTCGTTCGCCCCGAGGCTATCTTCGCCAGCTCGTCCGCAGTCTCGTTGTAGCGCCGGGCGATGTGGTTAAGCTCGAGCCCGTAGAACTTGTCTTCCAGGCGTCGAACCTCATCACAGTAGGCCTCCATCTTCGGGTCGCGGCAGTGGGAGTTCTTCATGACTTGGTCGATGACGAGCTGCGAGTCGCCGCGTGCATCGAGGCGCCGGACCCCTAGCTCGATGGCGATTCGCAGTCCATTGATCAGAGCCTCGTACTCAGCCACATTGTTGGACGCCGGGAAATGGAGGCGGAGCACGTAGCGCAGGTGCTTCCCGAGGGGCGAGACGAAGAGCAGGCCCGCGCCGGCTCCCGTCTTCATCAGCGACCCGTCGAAAAACATGGTCCAGAGCTCTGGTTGGATCGGAGCCTTTGGCAACTGGGTATCGACCCATTCGGCTACGAAATCCGCCAGTACCTGGGACTTGATGGCCTTCCGAGGGGCGAACGAGATTGCCTCGCCCATGATTTCCACCGCCCACTTTGCGATCCGTCCCGAGGCTTCTCGGCACTGGATGATCTCCCCCAGGGGGAAGGATGACACCACAGTCACCGGATGAGACTCGAAGTAATGTCGCAGCTTTCGCCTCGTCAGGATCACTGCATACAGCAGCTTCTGGACTTGTGGGTAGCGGATCTTGGTCTCGGACAGTACCTCGCTGACGAAGTAAACTGGCCTCTGAATGGGCAAAGCATGCCCCTCTTCCTGCCTTTCGACCACGATCGCGGCGCTGACCACCTGAGTGGTAGCGGCGACGTAGACCAGGAGGGCTTCTCCATCAGCTGGGGGTACCAAGATGGGCGCCTGGGTGAGGAGCGCCTTCAGGTTCCCGAGAGCTTCCTCGGCCTCGGGAGTCCAAGTGAAGCACTCGGCTTTCCTTAAGAGACGGTACAGGGGCAGGCCTCTTTCGCCGAGGCGCGAGATGAAACGGCTCAAGGCCGCGAGACATCCCATGACCCTCTGTACGCCTTTTAAGTCCTTGATGGGCCCCATGCTTGTGATGGCTGCGATCTTCTCCGGGTTGGCTTCGATGCCCCGCTCGGAGACGATGAATCCCAAGAGCATGCCTCGGGGCACCCCGAAGACGCACTTCTCGGGATTGAGCTTGACGCCCTTCGCCTTGAGACACCGGAATGTCAGTTCAAGGTCGGAGAGAAGGTCGGAGGCTTTCCTCGTCTTGACTACGATGTCATCGACGTAGGCCTCGACCGTGCGACCGATGTGTTCGCCGAACACATGGTTCATGCACCGCTGGTACGTTGCACCCGCGTTCCTCAAACCGAACGGCATGGTGACATAACAGTACATGCCGAAGGGCGTGATGAAAGAAGTCGCGAGCTGGTCGGACTCTTTCATCTTGATCTGATGATACCCTGAGTAGGCATCGAGGAAAGACAAGGTTTCGCACCCTGCAGTGGAGTCCATGATCTGATCGATGCGAGGTAGAGGGTAGGGGACCTTCGGACATGCTTTGTTGAGACCAGTGTAGTCTACACACATCCGCCATTTCCCCCCTTTCTTCCTCACAAGTACAGGGTTGGCAAGCCATTCGGGATGGAATACCTCTTTGATGAACCCTGCCGCCATCAGCTTGTGGATCTCCTCGCCTATCACCCTACGCCTCTCCTCGTCGAATCGGCGCAGAGGCTGTCTGACCGGTCGGGCCCCGGCCCGAATATCCAGCGAGTGCTCGGCGACATCCCTCGGTATGCCGGGCATGTCCGAGGGACTCCACGCAAAGACGTCGGCGTTTGCGCGGAGAAAGTCGACGAGCACTGCTTCCTATTTGGGGTCGAGCCCGGAACCGATCCGGATCTGCTTGGATGCGTCGCCACTGGGGTCGAGAGGGACGGCCTTGACCGTCTCCGCTGGCTCGAAGTTGCCGGCGTGTCGCTTCACGTCTGGCACCTCTCGGGTGAGGCCTTCCAGGTCGGCGATGAGGGCCTCGGACTCGGCGAGGGCCTCGGCGTACTCCACGCACTCCACATCGCATTCGAACGCGTGTTTGTACGTGGGGCCGACGGTGATGACCCCGTTGGGGCCCGGCATCTTGAGCTTCAGGTAGGTGTAGTTGGGGATGGCCATGAACTTCGCGTAGCATGGTCTTCCCAGCACTGCGTGGTAGGTTCCTCGGAACCCGACCACCTCGAACGTCAAAGTCTCCCTTCGGAAGTTGGAGGGTGTTCCGAAGCAGACAGGAAGGTCGAGCTGTCCGAGGGGCTGGACGCGCTTCCCGGGAATGATCCCGTGGAAGGGCGCAGCGCCTGCTCGGACGGATGACAGATCGACGCGCAGGAGCCTAAGGGTCTCGGCGTAGACGATATTGAGGCAGCTGCCCCCATCCATCAGGACCTTGGTGAGCCTGACGTCGCCGATGACGGGGTCGACGACGAGCGGGTACTTCCCCGGGCTCGGCACGTGGTCGGGGTGGTCGTCCCGGTCGAAGGTGATGGGCTTGTCGGACCAGTCTAAGTAGACTGGTGCCACCACCTTCACCGAGCAGACCTCCCGACGCTCTTGCTTACGATGCCGAGCCGAGGCATTCGCCGCATGCCCTCCGTAGATCATGAAGCAGTCGCGGACCTCGGGGAACTCTCCTGCCTGGTGATCTTCCCTTTTGTCGTCGTCGCGGGCCCTGCCACCCTCCGCGGGTGGCCCGGCTCGGTGGAAGTGGCGCCGAAGCATGACGCACTCTTCGAGGGTGTGCTTGACGGGCCCTTGATGGTAGGGGCACGTCTCCTTGAGTGCTTTGTCGAAGAGGTTAGCACCTCCGGGGGGCTTCCGAGGGTTCTTATGCTCGGTGGCGGCGACAAGGTCTGCGTCGGGAGCGTCGCGTTTCGCTTGCGACTTCCTCCTGCCTTTCTTCTTGGCGCCGCGCGGAGCAGACGCCTCGGGAGCATCTTCCGACGGGCGGCCCTGGGGCTGCTTGTCTTTTCGGAAGATGGCCTCGACCGCCTCCTGGCCGGAGGCGAACTTGGTGGCGATGTCCATCAGCTCGCTCGCCCTGGTGGGGGTCTTGCGACCCAACTTGCTCACCAGGTCACGGCAGGTGGTGCCGGCAAGGAACGCGCCGATGACATCGGAGTCGGTGATGTTGGGCAGCTCGGTGCGCTGCTTCGAGAATCGCCGGATGTAGTCCTGAAGAGATTCTCCTGGCAGTTGCCGACAGCTTCGGAGGTCCTAGGAATTCCCGGGGCGCACGTACGTGCCCTGGAAGTTGCCGGCGAAAGCTTGGACCAAATCCTCCCAGTTGGAAATCTGCCCGGGAGGCAGGTGCTCCAACCAAGCGCGAGCAGTGTCGGAGAGGAACAGGGGGAGGTTGCGGATGATGAGGTTATCGTCATCCGTTCCACCCAGTTGACAGGCCAGGCGGTAGTCCGCGAGCCACAATTCCGGCCTCGTTTCCCCCGAGTACTTTGTGATAGTAGTCGGGGTCGGAATCGGGGTGGAAACGGCGCCCGCCGAATGGCTCGGCTAAAGACCTGCGGACCGGGTGGTTCGGGCGAGGGACTCCGATCCTCCCCACTGTCGTAGCGTCCCCCACGCCTGGGGTGATAGCCTCGGCGCACCCTTTCGTCGAGGCATGCCCGACGGTCGCGATGAGGGTGCTTGCCGCCGAGGTGGCTCGGGGCCGCAGGCGCGGTGTTGCGCGTGCGCCCGGTGTAGACCGAGGCTTCCCGCATGAGTCGGGAAGTCGCGGCACGAGGTTCCGAGGGGTACCCCTGCCTTCGGGAGGCAGAGCTCTCGGCCCGCCGGGCCGCAGCGCCCTCCAGGAGATGCTTGAGCTCTCCCTGGATTCGCCGACCCTCGGTGGTTGATGACTCCGGCATCGCGCGGAGGAGCATCACCGCGGCTGCCAGGTCCTGACCAGTCCCGCCGGATGCGGGTGGCGGCCTGTCCCTGGCCTCGTGGGCGGTGCGGTGCTGGAGACCCTGGGGCAGGTGACGTATTTCTCCGGCCGGGGGCTGGCTTGCCCATACCTGCCCGTCGTCCCGGCGGATTGCCTCGAGCGCTCCTGCTCCCTCGTCGAGCCCGGCCTGCGCCCCGCGGACTTGCTCGAGCTGTGGGTCGTGACCCCCCGCCGGAACGGGGACCACAGCTAGCTCCCGCGGGATGTCGGCGCGAGGCGCTGGCCTAGGGAGATCGCCATCCTCCGGCATGCTGAGACGGCTGCCTCCGGAGGGATCCCCTAGCTCGACGTGGAAACATTCGCGGCTCGAGCCGCAGTCCTTGTCGTCAAGGCTGCGGCTGCCGTCGGAACAATCGGAAAGGCAGTAGTCGCATGCGGTCATGAAGTCCCGCATGGCGCTGGGGTTGCCAGATCCGGAGAAATCCCAGCAGATGCTGGGGTCGTCGTCTTCCTCGGACCCAGAGGGTCCGTAGGTTGAGACACCCGTCAATCGGTCCCAGGGCGACCGCACACGAAACCCCAGAGGGGTTGCACTCGCCTCAACGTGAGTGTCCGCCAAAGCGAGGTCGCCAGGCGGGTTGAGGTCAAGTCGAAATGACGAAAGATGGGAATCAGCCCGTACCTTTGGGTCGACGAGGACCGACGAAGTTGCACCGGGGGCTGATCGCGCTGTCGTCCTTGGTGCGAGGGCGACGTCCTGCAGGCCCTCCGTGAGCGTGCTGGCGTCGTCCATCTGCTCGGGGTCGACGTGTTGCTGGGGGATGGCGCTCGCCTTCGCCTCGAACGCGAGGGTGACGCCTAGCGTGTCCTCCGTTGGGGCACTGGGGATGATTTGCTCGACAACTGTCGGAGCGTAGCCTCCCGCTCGGCCCTGGTTGCCCCGCCTCCTCCTCCTGCGATGGCAAGGGAGAGGATGGGGCAAACTCGAAAGTTGTCCTTCCCCCACGCGGGAAAGACGTCGTCGATTCCGCCGCCGGCGGGCGGGCTGTCGACCGCCATTGTCGCCGTCGCGCGGCGGTGGAAGGAGTACCATGTCGTAGCCGCTGTCGAGAGACATGAACTCGAGGCTCCCGAAACGGAGCACCGTCCCGGGTTGGAGAGGTCGTTGGAGACTGCCCATCTGGAGCTTGACGGGAAATTGCTCGTCAACACGCAGCATGCCCCTACCTGGCGCGCCAACTGTCGGCGTTTCGAGACCGGGGGGTCCCCGAGCCGACGAGTGAGAGTGCCGCGTGCCCCAGCCCAGATGGGTCGAGCGCGTGGGCAAGCGCGAAGGGGGGAAAGAGAGCGAGAGGTCGGTGGCCGGAGCCGGGTCGTGAGGAAGTCGGAGGTTCCCGCGGCCTTCGTGTTCGTCCCGCGCCCAGGTCGGGTGCGCTTGCAGTAGGGGGTTACAAGCGTCCGCGCGGGTGAGGGGAGCGAGCGGCCCCAAGAGAGCGCCTGCCCCTGCCCTCGTTCCCGCGAGGCCAACCTTCTCTAAGAAGGCCCTGGTCCTTCCTTTTATAGGCGTAAGGAGAGGATCCAGGTGTACAAATGGGGGTGTAGCAAGGTGCTACGTGTCTAGCGGGGGAGAGCTAGTGCCCTAAGTACATGCCAAGGTGGCAGCCGGAGAGATCTTGGCATCCTGTTAGTGTGGCGTCGTGGCTGTCGGAGAAGCAGTGGAGCTTGGCGGAGGGACAGCTGTTGGAACAGCTGTGCCCTTGCTGACGTCCTCCTGCTTCCGTAAGAGAGCTGGGAGCCGTCGTCGTCATGAGTCCAGTGGGGTGCCATCATTGCCTATCTGGCGGAGCTAGCCAGATGGGACGCCGGTCTTGTCCTCTGCGACCCGAGTCGGCTCGGGGTAGGGTGATGATGGCGCTTCCTGTTGACGTGGCGGACTCGTGCCCTAGGTCGGGCGTCGTGGAGGCTCCTCCGAAGCCGAGGTCGAGTCTGTCCTGCATGGCCGAGGCCGAACCTGAGCTCCCGGGTCGGGCGAGGCGGAGGTCGCTCGGCAGAGGCCAGGGCGGAGTCCGAGCCCTAGGTCGGGTGAAGCGGAGTTCGTCGTCTTCTGGGGCCTTAGCCCGAGTCCGAGCCCTGGGTCGGGCGGAGCGGAGTTCGCCGTCTTCCGGGGCCTTAGCCCGAGTCCGAGCCCTGGGTCGGGAGGAGCGGAGTTCGCCGTCTTCCGGGGCTTTAGCCCGAGTCCGAGCCCTGGGTCGGGCGGAGCGGAGTTCGCCGTCTTCCGGGGCCTTAGCCCGAGTCCGAGCCCTGGGTCGGGCGGAGCGGAGTTCGCCGTCTTCCGGGGCCTTAGCCCGAGTCCGAGCCCTGGGTCGGGCGGAGCTTCTTCTGGCGCTTTTGGCCAAGCCTGGCTACCCGTCAGTCTTACCTTTTGCGTTAAAGGCCCCAGTGATTTGGTCGGTCGGCGCGGTGATTTAGTCAGGGTTACTTCTTATCGAAGGCATTGCCTCGGGCGAGCCGGAGATGCGTCTGCCGTGAAAGAGGAGGCCTCGGGCGAGACGGAATCATCTCAGGGTCGGCTGCCCTTGCCCGAGGCTAGGCTCGGGCGAGGCGCGATCAAGTCGCTCGTACGGACTGATCCCTGACTTAATCAAACCCATCAGGCCTCTGCAGCTTTATGCTGATGGGGGTTACCAGCTGAGAATTAGGCGTCTTGAGGGTACCCCTAATTATGGTCCCCGACAAGTATCATAAAAACTTTGGTTGTTACAACTTTGGTGCTCGCTCTGGATCAAGCTGTACTGTGCCCACCTTTCGGAAGAGATGGCCCGGAGAATGGATGAAAGAATGGTTCTATGTAAAAAATGATTTGAAGGTTCGAGAAGATATTAAGGATATCATCATGCGCCCCATCTAGCAGCGCTTCGGATTCCGGAAACCGAAGGTAGAAATGGATAAAGTAGCCGAAGAATGCCAACGGGCCTTCGGCGTAGTCTGCTCCTTTATCGGGACAAGGGATTTGATACAAGAACACATTGCCTTCAGAGTATGGCCTCTTGCAGATAATTGGGAAATGCCGAAAGAGACTGTTAAAGAAACTGACGAAGGTGGGCTAGTCAGGCTGAAGTATACATTCAAGTATGGAGACAAATTCGTTGAACCAGATGATGATTGGTTAAAGAGCATTGAAACTGTAAGTGATGAATTGCTTGGGGCATACTCGAAGGCCGAAGATACTGCAATGTCAGCAGCCTTCGGAGGCCGAAGAAAGAAAAGACTGAACCGAGTTTTTGATGCAATCGGGTTCGTGTACCCCGACTACCATTATCCAGTGCGGGGGCAGAAAAGGAAAGGTATAGTTTCTGCGAAAGAGACTGCTCCAGCTGCTCCTATCGAGCCAGCGCCGAAGAGAAAAAGGGTGAAAGTTCTCACACATCGGCCACGTTACATTGAACTAGCCACAGTGCCTGAATTCGGCAGCGGAGCATCTTCAGCCCCCGAAGCTAAGGAATCAACTTCGTTGCCCGGAGCCAGAGAGCTGGCCGAAGTGCTAATTACAAAAGAATTGGAAGAACCAAAGACTTTGTTACCAGAAATCAAAGAGGTGGCCGAAGCTCCATCGACAGAAAAGATGGAAGAAGCAAAAGCATCAACTGAGAGAACGAAAATATCAGAAATTTTGAGTCCCTCAGAAGAAATTAAAGCAACAAAAATTGAAAAGGGGCCAACAGCGACCCCAAAAAGAAAAAGAATGGTTAATGTGTTAGATGTTTTGGAAACAATTAAACTTCCAAGCACAACCCCGAAGAAGACTACTGAAACTTCTGAGGGGCTTGCTAAAGTATCCGTTGCTGAGGCTCCGAGGCAACAAACTGAAGTTGGAACCGGGCTTTCAGAACCAACCAAGGTAATACCTTTGGAAGCAGAAGAAACAAAAATTGCAAGGGCAACTGAAGAAATGAAAATGTCAGAGCCTACTTTGGTCAAAGAAATTGATACTGCTGTCCCCGAAGCAACTTCCAAAATATACGATTATATTGTGCGTCATGCTTCGGGGAAAAAGTTATCGGAAGAAGAAGTTTTTGAAGCTAATCACTATGCCAAAGAATTGAAATATCCTAAGGGGGCACTAGTGTTCAATGGGACTGACGAAGAGGATTTCCTATACTGCCTCCCAAACAATAAAGAATTATCCGTCTGTCGGGAGATGTCTAGAAGTATGGGGTTTCCGAAGCTTGAGGGTGGATTATGTGCTATGACGAAGGAGGATCTTGCGGATAGTCTTGCGTACAATAGCCTGAAGGTATGAGAATTGGATGTTTACAAATTTGTAATTCGTAGCTCATTCTTTTGTTCTTATACCAACCTTTTTACATATAGGGTTTAATTCTAAGCAACGCATTGAGAGCACAAAAGAGTGCCGAAGATGAGAGCTATGAAATTGCGTTCAACAACCTACGATCAGAAGTTATTAAACTGAGAAATGAAGCTCTGGAAAAGGATAAAATTCTGCTCACATTGGTGGACAAGGTAAAGAAGGACGAAGCTACCTCAAAGGCCCAGGCCGAAGCCCAAAGACGTGAAATTAAAGATCTTCAGAAACAGCTAGCTAGAGCTAAAGAAGAGTGTATACTTGAAGAAACAAAACGCGAGCTTAGTGATCAACTGGCGAATCATTTAGAGATGAGTATTAAAGAGCTTCGTGCATCCCAGAGGAAATGTTATGTTAAATCCATAGAGTGCGTCAAAAAGATAAAATCTAGCTTCGCCAGCGTTGGCGCATTCTCTAGTGAAGAGAATTTTTCAAGAGGCAATCCTGAAGGCCCAATGGAGTGGATCAGTCATGAAGCAGAAGCCTTCGAGGAAATTTTGAATAGTCGTGGTGACATTTGCGCTTTTTCGGGTGCTAGGGGGATTGCTGTTGTTTTGGAGAGGAAAGGCTGCGAGCATGTAAAATCCCTAGCGCAGTCCGAAGTTACCATGTCTTCTGAAGACATTAAAGACCCCTCACCCGAAGCAAGCATGGTTGGTGGGAAATTCTTCACCGATATCTAGGATAACGGTGGCCGAGAATCGGCGCAAGAAATTATTCAAAGGAGTGAAAAAGGCATCCACGATGCTAGAAAAATAGCGGAAGCTACCGAAAAAAGTACAGAGCCCGAAGGGCAAATAGGTATTAATTAGTGGTTTTTATTATGCTGTAATTTTTAATTCCAGACTCTGCTCTCGGTTTGTAATAGTAATATAGTCGTATCTTTTCTTCCCCCAGAACCTGCTGAGACATTTCCGGGCCCCCACCCGAAGGGGGACGATGAAATTAGAAAAATGGCTGAAGCCATTATGGACAAGGTTGTCAACCAACTATTGAACGAAGCTGCAGAGATAGTACTTAAAGAGGATTAAATGCTATTGTAGAAACATTTGAAGCGTAAAGATGTGTAATATATTGTAACTTTAAATGTAATATATAATCTATTTATAGTTTAATTCTTTACGATGCATGAAACTTTGCATACATACCGCTTTTTGAGCCTTCGGCGAAAAAACACCTTCCCTTCTTTTCATGCTTCGTGAAGAAAATCCTTTCTATATCTCAGGAATGTCCAAGCTTCGTGAAATATTTTCCGAAGCTATAAAAAAGTTTTGTGTTGCGTTTCTGATGTGGCTACACTTCATCTCGATTTGTCTTGTGCCTTAGCACGATTTTCTCTTTTCCAAAATATGTTCCGCAAGTCAACACTGTATCCCCTTCTTGTTCCAGATGCATTATGCTGTATGATGCTTATGTTATGCAAAAATGATGTGATGATGTTATGCCATGCAAAATGATATTTGTGTCACAGATATATATCCCTGTAATAAAGCACACACACTTTTTATATCAGCGCTGACTTATCGCTGTAAGCCTCCCTTAGGAGCTTCTTCGCCTTTTACTTTCAGCGGAATCAGCGTTTATTTTTCGCTGTAAGCCTCCCTTAGGAGCTTCTTCGCCTTTTACTTTCAGCAGAATCAGCGTTTATTTTTCGCTGTAAGCCTCCCTTAGGAGCTTCTTCGCCTTTTACTTTCGGCGGAATCAGCGCTTATTTTTCGCTGTAGGTTTAGAAAACTTACACTGCGCTCCCTTAGGAACGACTTTTTACTGTTTCGAACAATTTGTACTGTGTGCGTTAGATCAAGTTTTTGGTAATTCAAGGGTCCTCCAAATCAGTATAAGTTCGTATGCTTCGGCAACTCAAGCCTATGGAAAAAACATATTTTTATTATAGTAGAAAACGAAAGTATTACAGGGAATTGAAATTCAATAAAAGACATTTAAACTCTTCATAATTGTTTCTTATTGACAAAAGGGTAATAGTGAATGTAGAAGATGCAAAAGAACTGCTGTTGAGGTAGGATATTTGTCAATAAATGTGCTTCGACTCTGGCACCGTGCTGTTGACTGTGCGAGCTTCGGACCCCTCTCTGAAATCCCTCTAAAGATGATTGTGCTGACTCCCTTCTGGCTGTTGTCCTCGCTGGGTCAGCGGTGGCGGTGGAGGTTGCTGCCAAGATGCTTGGGGTTGGCTCGCCGAAGCAACAGAAGCTGCAGGGTGGTTGCCTACATATTCTGGAATATAAGGTGAATGATACGAAGCAGTATGCATGACCTGCTTCGGCTGACTCTGTTGCGCTGCTGCTTCCGCTATTTCCTTCTGCTTCTGGATGGTAACATGGCACATCCTGGTAGTATGGCCCTTGTCTTCACCACAGAATAGGCAATATATTTTTCTTGGCTGGTCTCCAAACCTTCCCCCGAAGCCCCTGGCGCCTCTGCCCCTTTGCGCTGGCGGCCGAAAAGAACTCTGCTGTTGGGCCGAAGCTTGTGAAGAGTGTTGTGGCCTTTGCTGCTGGCTCCCTCGGTCATCAGTTTGAGCAGAGTTATGGATTGACCTAACATGCCTCGGGTGAAATCTTCCTCCGAAGCCCCTGGTCATTTCAGAGAACCTGAATGCTTCCTCCCTTCTTTGGCGGAAGTCATTGTCAGCTCAAATGTATTCGTCCATCTTCTGGAGCAGCTTCTCCAACGTTTGTGGTGGCTTCCTGGCGAAGTACTGCGCTGATGGTCCCGGCCGAAGCCCCTTAATCATGGCCTCAATGACAATTTCATTAGGCACTGTTGGCGCTTGTGCCCTCAGGCGCAGAAACCTCCGGACATACGCCTGAAGGTACTCTTCATGGTCCTGGGTACACTGGAAGAGAGCCTGAGCGGTGACTGGCTTCGTCTGAAACCCTTGGAAACTAGTTATCAGCATATCCTTCAACTTCTACCAAGAAGTGATTGTCCCTGGCCGAAGAGAAGAGTACCAAGTCTGGGCAACGCTCCTGACGGCCATGACGAAAGATTTTGCCATGACTGTCGTATTGCCACCATACGAAGATATGGTTGCTTCATAGCTCATTAGGAATTGCTTCGGGTCTGTGTGACCGTCATACATGGGGAGCTGGGGTGGCTTGTAAGACTGTGGCCATGGTGTAGCCTGCAATTCTGTTGAGAGATGAGAAGCATCATCAAAAGCAAAGTTTCCATGATGGAAATCTTCATACCAGTCATCCTCATTGTGGAAGCCTTCCTGATGAAGCTCTCTGCGTGGAGGCCTTCGGCTTTGATCATCTTGAACAAGATGACGAACCTCCTCAGAAGCTTCGTCTATCTGTCTCTAAAGATCAGCTAGACGAGCCATCTTCTCCTTCTTGCGTTGCACCTGTTGCTGAAGGATCTCCAGGTTTTGGATCTCCTGATCCAGGTCATCCTCCGGAGGTGTTGGACTAACAGCCTTCCTCTTCTGGCTTCGGGCCTCTCTGAGAGAAAGGACATCCTGATTGGGATCCAGCGGCTGTAAAGTACCAGCCCCTGTCGCTGAAGCTTTTTTTCGGCGGCATGACGAAGGTGATGCTTGCCGAAGTTGTTCAAAACTCAAGAAATGGAAGTGAGTTCACCGGAGGTGGGCGCCAATGTTGACGACTTGTTCTCAAATGCTAGGAATTAAGAACAAGGCAACATAAAATGTTAAATGTTAATATCTTTCGCCCTTCGAAGCATTATTTCCCTAAGGATATAATGATTTTTGGACGAAGGTTATGAAGGACATACCTTCATCAGCATAAAATATAATAATGAAGAAGGAATCATATGAAGCATATAAGTTAACATGAACGATTATGTATCATTGACAAATCATTTCTATTTTATTATGATGGAAGAATAGAAATGATATCAAATTACAAATGTACCTTCAGCTTGTGAGAAGGTAAAAGTACAAGTGTGACGCAAAAGTCAATGCCAAATCAGCGTGAACAGTACAGGAATACTGTTCACCTATTTATAGGCACGGGTCGCAGCCCATGCAAAATTACATTAATACCCATTACATTTAACAATAACCCTATAGTAATTCTTCGAGGTCTAATTTGGCTTTTCATCTTTAAGTCGGTTCCCCTTTTCTGCCGTTATGCCAAAGCTTTTCTGCATATAGCTTCGTGATCGTCTTATCCTTCGTCGTGATCACCTTTCGTCCCAGTCAAGCTTCGTCTTTAACCGTGCTTTTGTATACCTGCAATCTAACTTCGAAGGTACCTGTTTGCATATTTCTCTTGGAAAACATTGTTAAATCATGTTTTTGAGGACCTTCCAAAGCCGAAGGCCCCCAACACCTGGCTCATTGCAACTTCGGTTTTGGTCAGTTTTGTTTTAGCTTCGATTTGCATTTTCGTAGCCTTGGCAATTTTCCCTGGAGTAGAGCTTGAAGCCTTTACCGTTTCTAGCACATCTAGTACACTTGCCATCCTTCTTCTTTTGGGAGTGGCCGCAGGACCTTTTTCTATCTTCGGCATTGATACTTCTGCCGAAGGGCTGAAAATTTCTAACATTTTTATTCCTTCAGTCTCTGGCTTTTCGGCCTTATCTTTACCAGTCTTTGCCTCAGCCTGCTCGGCTGAGGGTGCCTTCGGCATGGTAGCCGGTTCTTCAGCCTTCTGCGTAGGAGGAATTGGCTCTTTCGGATCAGCAACTGAAGAAGTCTTCCCACCAAACTTGGGCACCATGGCCAGCTTAATATAACGGGGCCGGTGGGTGAGGACTTTCAACTTTTTACTCTTTGGTGCAGGCTTGCTTGGAGCAGCCGAAGCAATAACCTTTCCAGAGGTTGTACCCTTTCTTTTCTGCCCCCGTGGCGGGTAGCGATAGTTAGGGTACACAAATCCAATAGCATCAAAAACCCTATTTAATCTTTTCTTTTTTCGGCTCCCGAAGGCCGCAGATAGTGCATTATCTTCGGACTTGGAATATGCTCCAAGTAACTCATCGCTAGTATTTTCAACACACTTCAGCCAGTCATCATCTGTTCAACAAACTGGTCCCCAAACCTGAAGGTGTATTTCAATCGAACCAGGCCACCTTCGCTAGGGTTAGTGATGGTTTCTTTCAGCATTTCCCAGCTGTCTATCAGTGGCCATATCCTATAGGCTACATGTTCTTGAAGTAAGTCTCTCGTCCCAATAAAAGAGCAAACTGTGCTGAAGGCCCTTCGGCATGCTTCGGTTGCCTCATCAATTTCTACCTTCGACTTTCGGAGGCCGAAGCGGGACTAGATGGGGCGCATGATGATCTCTTTAATGTCTTCTCTCGCCTTCAAATCATTTTTCACATAGAACCACTCTTCCATCCAGGCCTCGGGCCATCTCTTCCAAAACGTTGGCACTTTGTAGCTTGCGCCAGAGCGAGCAACGAAGCTATAGCAACCGAAATTGTTATGATATTGTTCTTTACCCCAGGGCTTCGTCTCATATGAAAGTTCGTGCATATTGCAAAAACATCTTGCACTTGGCTCTAGACCTTGACTTCTCACAGACCAGACAAAGATCCCCATTCTAATAACTGCTTCGGGAGTGATCTGGTGAAGGAAAATCTGGTATGTCTTTAAAACTTCAACCACAAATCTGCTCAATGGGGACCGAAGTCTAGCTTTGAAGAAGCCCCAGAAGATCACAACTTCGTTTTCTTCGGGAGCAGGAATGGCTCCGTCTATGTCGGCCCTCACAATAGACATATCTCGAAAATACCTTCCCCTCATATTATCAAGATGACTCTGTTTGATAGTTGATTTCCCGAAGACTGTATGACTTGGTCGCTAGGGCTGATCTTCAGAGTCTTCACCTCCACTCTCCACATCGTAGCTGTCGCTATCATCAGTATCTTTAGACAGCCTTCTAGTATCTCTTTAGTAATCTTCTCTGTATTTGTTTTTGCTATTGACTCAGCAAATTCAGCAGTCTTCTCCTCAAGGAGCTTCTCCTCTTCGGTCAGCTTCATCTCAGCGGCAACTTTTTTGTCCTGAGACATCTTCTCTTCGGAAATGGCAAAAATGCATCCTTAAAACTGAAGCTTAGGAAGTCTGAGAAACTAAGCAAGCGTTGGTAAGCAAGAGCTAAAAAATTGAGCAAACAAAGCAAGCGGCAAGTAGCGTACCAAATGTGGTCAGGGTGAGTTCTTATTTATACGATCGACGCGCTCCAAATTGGAGGGTCCCGTCTGTCATTGACTGTTGCTATTCTAGCAAAGGGAAGGTGTTTTTTCGGACCTTCGGCTTAAGGCCTTCGTCCATGTCGCAGTCTGAATTCGTTATCTTAAACAAATTAATACTGCGAGGGGCTACTGTTGGGGGCCTTCGTCCTCCGAAGGTCCTCAAAAACATAATTTAACAATGTCTTCCAAGTATGGTTTATGGACAGGTATCTTCGGATTTATGATAAAAGCATACACGATGAGGAGCTTGATCGTGACTAAGGTTGCCGTCGCTCCGAAGCTGTGCGGAAGGGAGCTTCGGCTAAATCGCAGAAAAGGGAACCGACTTAAAAGGGAAAAGGCTGTTCAGTCCTCATAGATTTTTTCTATAAGCTAATAGTAAATGTAAAGGGCATAATTGTAATTTCTCATAGGCTGTGTCCTGTGCCTATAAATAGATGAACAGTACCCCCGTACTGTTCATGTTGACTTGTACTCGCTCGTGCGCCACGCTTGAACTTTTGCCTTCTGTCAAGCCGAAGGTATAAATGTAATTCAATATTGTTCACATTCATTCATAATGATATGATGAAAGAATTTTATGATGTCATATGATCATTTATGTTATTCCTCATGTTTCATATGCTTCTTCTTTCATTAATATATATTATGATGATGAAGGTACGTCTTTCATGACCTTCGTCTGAAGATCATTATATCCTGAGAGAAATAATGCTTCGAAGGACAAAGGGCATTAACCATTAACCTTTTTCTGTGTTGCCTTGTTCTTAATTTATAGCATTTGAGAATAAGTCCCCAACACCGGCAGTTCTTCGGCCTAGCCGAACTGTCCTACACGACAGGCTTCGATTCTCATCTACGTAATCGAGCGGTATGAAATTTCCAGTGGATGTATGATTTCCTTTTGCTCGCGGTGAAGGGAGCACCTTCCTGTTGTCGTGCATGTATTGCGGATACAAGTGTCACATGAGCTTACAAGCGCCGGTGCAGAGAGGTAACACGACGCTGTGATGGGCGCGCTCGTGTCGTCGCTCACACGGCCACCGCTGTACGAGTGATGTTGTTGAGACCGTCCCGATGGAGCAGCTTGCGAGCAGGCTTGACATCAGCGTGTCGTTGCTCACAGCAACAGCCTAGGCCTCGCATGCGGCCTTCCCAGCACCGATGTCATCGCCTAGAAGGCTCGACGAGAGTAGGCCTCCGATTGGCCTCAGTTGCACACGTTGGCAGATCGCATAGGTCGTTTCAGCTCATTAAGGTGCGGCCGTGCGGGGGCTTACCGTAACCATAAGCATCAAGATGTGGAGGCTTGTCGTAGTCGCGGGTCCCGAAGGCCCTGATGTCAGGCACCATTCATGCACCATTTATGGGTGCAACGCCATGGAGAAATTGTCGTCCGTGAGGAGCGTAGGGCATAGCCCCTAGCCTCGCGTGTGCGCAGTCAACAGCCACTACCGCAGTTGTGATAGTGAGCAGCGGCAATTTCGGATCTCGCATGTAGCCATGCAGGCCTATTGTGGCCATAGCTGTTGATCCGGTCAAGGCAGTTAGCCATTTTCTACACTAAAGAAAATAAAGCCCGGTCAAAGCTGTCCCTGGCCATGCATTGGCTTTGTGTCCTGCAGGCGTTTGGCATGTGGCCCCCTCGTCCCTTAGTTAGCCGCTAGATAGCTATTTTTTATATACAATTTTTTCTCATAAATTCCGGTTGAATTCTTTCATGCATGCTCTATATGCATAGCTCTATGTTATTTATTATATTTATACCCTGTTACAAATAATAAATATAACGAAGTATGTTTTTAATTTATACCTTAATTAATTAATTCCCGTAGTAAATATTTAGTAGAAAATGCATACTTAAATATGGGGAAAATGTCTTTTACACATGATGTGTTATGTTCGTGTATTAATCATGGTGTTCATTTTTTATGCATTAATAATTATTTCCCGTAGTAAATAATTAGCAGAAATTATTAAAATATGTGTGCAGACTATACTGCGCAGACTAAAATCGCTCTAAATATTTTGCATTGAGCTTTTTAGACTTACGTCGAGCGAGTAAATTGTATAGTGGGTACTCGAACATGACGATCAGGCTGCGTTGTTAATCGGTTGAGTTATGGCATTAGCTGAGTATTGGCTACGCCCTGGCAATACGACGCAATATTTGGGTCGTACGAACTTGGCTGCATCATATGATTGCTATGTAGCAATCTCGTTTAATCGGACAGCTCATGTTAAGTCGAACCACCATCGCTGAGTCGCGTATTTTTCGCATGCCCTGTAGGAACAATCTGTCTGCCGTTATCATCGAACCACAATTGCGCCTGTTGCGCATATTGCGTGGACTTATCGTGTATCCCGATTACCGAGCCATAAGTGTGTCTGTTGCACTTATTACGAAGGCTTTTTGTGTTGTCGTAGCCCTGATGGCCGCACACACATTGACGCCAGATACGCTAGAGCTTGTACTCGCGTGGATTGTGGTGGGTTATTCGAGCCCCTTAAGTCATATTATTTTGCAACCTTCGTAAACAATTTTGTTTGGCTTTATATTTTATTTAATTGTGTTGTGTGGCATCATATATTTATATATATCGCCAAAAGGCCATAACAACTATATCAGGCTCTATAGTGCTTGGAAATCTGAGAAATTAAATTGAAATACAATTAAACACAGATAAGTTAATTTTCTGCTCTCTCCTCATGCATAAAGTTTTACCCGAAGTAACCCGAAGATATATAATATAATGCATGAAAACCTTTTTGGCATATAAGACATCACAAATTGAGATTTTATTAATAAATAAAAAGACCTTACCAGATAATTTAAGACCAAAAACTCAGTCATACATTACTCAACCAGATGTTAGCACATTGCTCTCTTTGTCGCTAAATGACATGAAGCAAACTATGAGGTAAAAGGACATGTAATCGTCAACAACACGAAGTTGCGAGTATACCGAGAGGTTATTCTGAGAAATTTTTCACTATGTTGCTGTGAAAACCATAGTGTGTTCCCGTCAAACCACTTTACTCGTTCTATCTAGGACCTCTATGCTTATGTCGCCTACATCTCTCAGAATTTTAAATAATTATAGTCACTGAATTGACTTGGGATAGTCCTTTGACAAGTTTGGTATACACTGTAAGCTAAATGATAAAGGTCGGTCCTGAATGGACACATACCTAGGGTTTATGTAGCCAAACTACACTGAATTCCACACTTTGACATGCTTACCATTATCTACCTCCAATCTACCTGAAGTGAGAAAAGTAGACAAATAACTATGAAATCCCACATCACCACATAGCTTGAAGCTAAATTAGACATTAACATGTCCTTGGTCCTTGGAGCCAGAAGAGCCATATGTCTTGACCTCTAGACTACTAGTGATGGTAATTTGTGATAGAATATGAAGATCTTGTAGAGACCTGTTGTATCCTCTCTACTCCTGATGATTTCTTCATATCATAGCAGTACTATGTGTTGTTGAAGACAGATCCTAGGCGGATACCGGTCTTGTTTCGTTCTTGCCAAGCAGTTATCATCATTTGCTTCATCAAAAGCTAGTTATATGGTGATTTTCCCATATAAAATGAATTATTGGCCTTGTTTGTTCTATTCCAAAGCTTCTCTTTTTGCTAAACAAAGAAGAGATCGAAATAATGCTATATAGAACAATTTGGTATATAATATGAGGAGAAATGTTTGCCCTACTGACAACACCACAAATAATTAACTATTGTTATTAGCTCTCTCTCTCTCAAAAGTATAATACCTAAAAATGTTGCATAAATCGATACCCAATTTCAGAGCGGTATGAGTAATTGGGTAAACCATGGGCAGTGATAAAAACGAGATGGACTATACATCTCTGCATATAAAAATCTTTGCTTGGCAGCATTGGTCTGATGTCGTGCACTTTACTACCAATATAAACACACACATTTTTCCTATGTGCCTCAAAGCACAATGCAACCAGTGAATGTCCTTGTGAGCACTAGACCCTAATGGCCATTTTACTTGTTGATCTGAAGTCAACTAATAGCTCCAAACGACAAATGGTATGCATGAGTCCCCTGAAGGACCCTTATGGATAACATAGTGTTGCGCATATCAGTCTAAATCTTAATGATTGACTGTGTATTTGGTAATAAAAACAATAAGTTTGCAGAATTGTAACCATGAAGCAACTTGTTGTTGCATGTCTCGCTGGATGTTGAGACTAACCCTTCATGTTGAAGGACAAATATGTAGTATTCATACCCCTACATTAATCTAAGTCCAGAGCTCACTGCATAAAACCCCTATCTGTAATGTGCGTAAGATTTCCCAAATAAATCACCACAATATCATACATTGGCCACAACTAGATGATTGTGGTTAGGGATATTGTTGGGGGCCTTCGTCCTCCGAAGGTCCTCAAAAACATGATTTGACAATGTTTTCCGAGTGAAATATATGAACAGGTATCTTCGGACTCAGATTATGAACATGGAGTACGGTCAGGGCGAAGCCTAAGCTAGACGAAGGGGAATTGAGGTGAAGGACGGGCTGATTACCAAGCTGTACGAAGGATGGTGCACAGCCGAAGCTATGCGCAAGAAAGCTTCGTCGCGATAGCAGAAAGGGGAACCGACTTAAAGATGAAAAGACTACTTGGGCCTTAATAGATTCCCATAAGTCATTAGCAAATGTAATGGGCATGAATGTAATTTTACATGGGTTGTGTCCCACGTCTATAAATAGATGAACAGTACTCCCGTACTGTTCACGCTGACTTGGCATTTGCTTTTGCGTCATCCTTATACTTTTGCCTTCCTGCAATCCGAAGGTACATTTGTAATCTGAAATCATTTCCATTTTTCTATGATAATAAAATAGAAATGACGTTGTGATAATATTTAAACATTTATGTTATTTCTTATGTTACATATAAGTTCTTCATCATCGTTTATCGTGCTTACGAAGATATGTTGTTTGTGACCTTCGTCCGGAATACATTATATCCCGAAGGGAAATAATGTTTCAAAGGACGAAGGACTTTATCATTTAACACTTTTTATGTTGCCTTGTTCTTAATCCGAAGCATTTGAGAACAAGTCCCCAACATTGGCGCCCACCTCCGGTGAATTCACTTCCACTCTTTGAGTTTTTGAACACCTTCGGAAGCCATAAACCTTCGCTATGGCGCCGAAGAAAGCTTCAGCAACTGGGACTGCAGCTCTGCAACCGCTGGACCCCAATCAGGAGACTCTCTCTCTTCGGGAGGCCCGAAGCCAGAAGAGGAAGGTTGTCAGCCCGACGCCTCAAGAAGATGAGCTAGACCAAGAGATCAGAGATATGGAGATGCTTCATCAACAGGTGCAGAGGAAGAAGGAAAAGATGGCCAGGCTAGCTGAATTGCAAAGGCAGATAGACGAAGCTTCTGAAGAAGATCGCCATCTTACTCACGATGAGCAGAACCGAAGGCCTCAACAAAAAGACCTTCATCAGGAGGGTTTCTTCAACGAAGATGACTGGTATGACAATTTCCATCATGGAAATTTTGTTTTTGATGATGCTTCTCCTCTGTCCGCTGAGCTGCAGGCTACACCTTGGCCTCCGTCCTACAAGCCGCCCCAGCTTCCCATATTCGATGGCCATTCAGACCCGAAACAGTTTTTGATGAGCTACGAAGCAACAGTATCTTCGTATGGTGGCAATGCTGCAGTCATGGCAAAGTCTTTTGTTATGGCTGTCAGGAGTGTTGCTCAAACCTGGTATTCCTCCCTTCGACCAGGAACGATCACTTCATGGCAAAAACTGAAGGACATGTTGTTAACCAGCTTCCAAGGGTTTCAGACGAAGCCGGTCACTGCTCAGGCCCTGTTCCAGTGCACTCAGGATCACGAAGAATACCTTCAGGCGTATGTCAGAAGGTTCTTGCGTCTGAGGGCGCAGGCACCAACGGTGCCCAACGAAATTGTCATTGAGGCCATGATCAAGGGACTTCGGCCTGGACCTTCAGCTCAGTACTTTGCTAGGAAGCCTCCTCAAACTTTGGAGAAGCTGCTCCAGAAGATGGACGAGTATATTCGTGCCGATAATGATTTTCGCCAAAGAAGGGAGCAGGCTTTCAGGTTTTCTGAAATGACCAGGGGCTTCGGAGGAAGATTCTATCCGAGGCATGTCAGGTCAATCCATAACTCTACTCAAAATGATGACAAGGGGAGTCAGCAGCACAGGCCGTAGTGCTCCTCACAGGCTTCGGGGCAACAGCAAAGCTTCTTCCGGCCACCAGCTCCAAGAGGCAGAGGCGCCAGGGGCTTCGGCGGAAGATTTGGAGATCAACCAAGGAGAATATTTTGCTTGTTCTGTGGTGAAAACAAGGGCCATACCATCAGGATGTGCCATGTTACCATCCAGAAGCAAAAGGAGATAGCCGAAGCTGCAGCACAACAAGCTCAGCCGAAGCAGGTCATGCATACTGCTTCGTACCATCCGCCTTACATCCCAGAATACGTAGGCAACCACCCTGCAGTTTCTGTTGCATCGGCGAGTCAACCTCAAGCTTCCTGGCAACAGCCTCCGCCTCCACCACCGCTGCAACAAGGCCAACAGCCAGAAGGGAGCCAATATGCTCCACACCAAAGGGACTTCAGAGAACAATCCGAAGCTCGCACAGTCAATAGCACTGTGCCAGAGTCGAAGCACATCTATTGACAAATATCCTACCTTGATAGCAGTCTTTTCCATTCAGTTCTATTTTCTGTGCAATAAAGGACATTTTTTAGTTTTCATGTAATAGTTTCGTTTTTTGCCACAAGGAAAATGTATTTTCTCCATAGGCTTAAGTTGCTGAAGCTTAAAGATTTGCGATAACAAGGAGGACCTTCGAATTATCAAAAATCCTTCGAAGCAACAAAAAGTCGTTCTAAGGAACGCAGAGTAAGTTTGCTGAAGTCACAAAAAGCCGTTCCAAAGGGAGCGCAGTGTAAGTTTTCTGCTCCAAAGTCGTTCCTAAGGGAATGCAGAGCATACAGCGAAAAGTCAACGCTGATTCCGCCGAAAGTAAAAAGGCGAAGAAGCTCCAAAGTCGTTCCTAAGGGAATGCAGAGCTTACAGCGAAAAGTCAACGCTGATACCACCTAAGTAAAAGGCGAAGAAGCTCCAAAGTCATTCCTAAGGGAATGCAGAGCTTACAGCGAAAAGTCAACGCTGATACCGCCTAAGTAAAAGGCGAAGAAGCTCCTAAGGGAGGCTTACAGCGAAAAGTCAGCGCTGATACAAAAAGATTGTGTGTTTTACAGGGATATGTGTGTATCTTCGGAACAAATGTCATCTACATAACATAACATCATCACATCATTTTGCATAGCATAAGCATCATACATCATGTTGCATATGGCAAAAGAAGGGGACACAGTATCGACCTTCGGAAGAATGCTTTGAGAAAGTGAAAATCGTGCTAAGTCACAAGGGGATACAATATTGATCTTCGGAATATAGCTTCGGAGAATGTTTTCACGACGCTTGGATATTCTTCATCAGAGCACTATGGACATTGTTGTGATGCATAAAAGTTTTTCTATCTTCACGAAGCATGAAAAGAAGGGAAGGTGTTTTTTCGCCGAAGGCTCAAAAACGGTACGGATGTAAAGTTTCATGCATCGTAAAGAATCGAATCATTAAAAGCAGATATATTACATTCAGGGTTACAAAATGTTACACATATTTCATTTCAGAAGTTTTTACAATAGTGCCTAATCTTCTCTCAAAACAACTTCTGCAGCTTCGTTCAGGAGTCGGTTAACAACTTCATCCATGATAGCTTCAGCCATCTTTTTAATTTCCTCGTCTCCTTTCGGGTGAGGGCCCGGAGACGCTTTAGTAGGATCTGAAGGAGGACAGGATACGGCCACATTGCTATTACAAATTGCGAACGAAGTTTAAAACCAAAAATTACAACACAATAAAAACCATTAGCTAATACCTATTTGCCCTTCGGGCTCTGAGTTTTTGTCAGCGGCCTTAGCTACTTCTCTAGCGTCGTGAATGCCCTTCTCACTTTTCTGAATAATTTCTCGGGCCATTTCTCGGCCACCATTGTCCCAGACGTCGGTGAAAAATTTTCCACCAGCCTAGCTTGCTTCGGCCGAGGGGTCTTTAATATCTTCAGGAGATAAGCTGGCTTCGGATTGTGCAAGAACCTTAACATGATCGCAGCCTTTTTTCTCCAGTATAGTAGCAATCCCCCTGGCACCCGAGAAGGCGCAAATGTCTCCACGACTGTTTAGAATTTCTTCGAAGGCTTCAGCTTCGTGGCTGATCCTTTCGATCAGTCCTTCTGGGTTACCTCTCACAAAATCTTCTTCACTCGAAAATGCGCCAACACTAGCGAAGCTGGTTTTTATCTTCTTTACACATTCCATGGATTTTTCGTAGCACCTTTTCTTAGAAGACCAAAGCTCTTCAACGGTTCCTTCCAAATGATTGGCCCATTGGTCGCTACATTCCCACCTCGTTTCTTCAAGTATGCGTTCTTCTTTAGCTCGGGCTAATTGCTTCCGAAGGTCGGCAATCTCGTGTTTTTGAGCTGCAGCTTGTGCTTTAGAGGCAGCTTCGTCCTCCTTTATTTTATCCACCAATGTAACTAGAATTTTGTCCTTTTCTAAGGCCTCGTTTCTCAGTTTGATAACTTCTGTTCGAAGGTTGTTGAAGGCAATTTCATAGCTCTCGTCTTCGGCATTCTTTTGCGCTCTCAGCGCGTTGCTTAGTATTAAACCCTATATGTAAAAGAGTTGGTATAAGAATAAAAGAATAGATTTCAAATCATAAAGTCTCCAAACGCGCAGTTCTCGTACCTTCAGGCTATTGTATGCAAGGCTATCTGCAAGATCGTCCTTTGTCATCGCGCAGAGGCCAGCCCCCAGCTTCGGAAACCCCATGCTTCGGGCCATTTCCCGGCAGACGGATAATTCCTTGTCGTCTGGGAGGCAGTATAGGAAATCTTCTTCATTTGTCCCATTGAATACTAAGGCCCCATTTGGATATTTCAATTCTTTTGCATAGTGATTAGCTTCAAAAATTTCTTCTTCTGTTAACTTCTTCCCCGAAGCATGTCGAACAATATAATCAGGGACTTTGGGGGAGGCTTCGGGGGCAGCAGCACTGATTTCTTCAACAAGAATTGGCTCTGTCACTTTTCCTTCCTCGGTTTCCAGGGATTTTACCTTCGTGGGCTCCGAAGGACCGGCTTCAGCTTCAGTTTCTTGCTCTGGAGCTTTAGTATCAAAAATCTCAGTTTTCGCTTCGGAGGTTTCAACAGTCCTCCTCGGAGTTGTGCTTGAGGACTTAATTGTTTCTAGAACGTCTAGCACATTGACCATTCTTTTTCTTTTCGGAGTTACTGCGGGCCCCTTTTGGATTTTTGTTGTGTCAACATTTGCTGAAGGACTTAAAACTTCTAATATTTTTGATCCCTCAGCTGATCCTTTTGTTTCTTCCATTTTTTCTGTTGATGGCGCTTCGGCCATCTCTTTGGTTTCTGATAACAAAATCTTTGGTTCTTCCAATTCTGTTCTTGTTGGCGCTTCGGCTATTTCTGCGATTACTGGCAGCAAGGTTGGCTGTTCAGCCTCGGTGGCCGAAGAAGTCTCTCCGGTGAATTCAGGCACCGAGGCTGGTTCAATATAGCGTGGCCGATGTGTGAGGACCTTTATCCTTTTTCTTTTCGGTGCTGGCTCACTAGGAGCAGCTGCAGCTTCTTCTTTCGCAGAGGTCGCGCCTTTTCTTTTCTGCCCTCGAATGGGATAACGATAGTCAGGGTAGACGGACCCGATTGCGTCAAACACTCGGTTCAGTCTTTTCTTTTTTCGGCCTCCGAAGGCTGCTGACAATGCAGTATCTTCGGCCTTCGAGTAAGCCCCAAGTAGTTCATCACTCAAATTTTCAATGCTTTTCAGCCAGTCATCATCTGGCTCAACGAATTTATCTCCGAATTTGAAAGTATACTTCAATCTGATAAGTCCACCTTCGTCAGCCTCCTTTATGGTCTCTTGCGGCATTTCCCATTTTTCCGCAAGCGGCCACACTCTGAAGGCAATATGCTCTTGGACTAAATCTCTCGTTCCAATAAAAGAACAAATAACTCCGAAGGCTCTCTGGCATTCTTCGGCAGCTTCATTCATCTCAACCTTCGGCTTTCGCAGGCCGAAACTTTGCCAAATAGGGCGCATAATTATACCTTTAATATCTTCCCGTGCTTTCAGGTCATTTTTCACATAGAACCATTCTGTCATCCAGTCGCCAGGCCATCTCTTCCGAAATGTTGGCACGGGACAGCTTGACCCAGACCGGGAAACGAAACTATAGCAGCCAAAATTATTGTGATACTGTTCCTTACCCCAGGGTTTTGTCTCGTATGATAACTCGTGTATGTTGCAGAAACTTTTCGCATCAGGTTCCAGACCTTGGCTTCTCACGGCCCACACGAAGATATTCAGCCTTATAATTGCTTCGGGGGTAAGTTGATGAAGATAGATTTCAAACATTTTCAGCACTTCTACGACAAAGCTGCTCAGGGGAAATCGTAGTCTAGCTTTCAAAAAGCTTCGGAACACTATGACTTCATTTTCCTCGGGGGTCGGGCAAGTTTTCTCTCCTTCGTCGACCCTCACAATGGATAAATCCCGGAAGTATCTTCCCCTCATGTTGATAAGATGATTTTCTTTGATACCTGACTTGCCAAAAACTGAATGGCTTGGTCGCCAGGGGCGATCTTCGGAGTCTTCACCACCACTATCCACATCATAACTGTCGCTGTCATCAGTATCTTCAGGCAAACCTTCTAAAATCTCTTTGGTGATTTTTTCTGTGTTGGTCTTCGACATTGCTATAAGAAACCCCAGGTTCTTCTCTTCAGAAAGACTCAGCTTCATCTCGGGACCAGCCTTCTTATCTTCAGACATCTTCGGAAACACTAAAAAACTGTTTTCAAGGCCGAAGCTTCAAAGCTAAAAGCTCAGCAAATCTTAGTGCGCAAGAGCTAAAAATTGAGTGAGCGGGAGCAGATGGCAAGAGAGCGTACCAAATGAGTTTGCGGTATGATCTTATTTATACGCCCAGTGCGTTGAAAATTGAAAGACCCCGCTTGTCAGTGTATGTTGCTATTCTAGCAAAGGGAAGGTGTTTTTTCGGACCTTTGGCTTAAGGCCTTCGTCCATATCGTAATCTGAATTTATCACTAACAAATTAATATTGCGAGGGGCTACTGTTGGGGGCCTTCGTCCTCCAAAGGTCCTCAAAAACATGATTTGACAATGTTTTCCGAGTGAAATATATGAACAGGTATCTTCGGACTCAGATTATGAACATGGAGTACGGTCAGGGCGAAGCCTAAGCTAGACGAAGGGGAATTGAGGTGAAGGACAGGCTGATTACCAAGCTGTACGAAGGATGGTGCACAGCCGAAGCTATGCGCAGGAAAGCTTCGTCGCGATAGCAGAAAGGGGAACCGACTTAAAGATAAAAAGACTACTTGGGCCTTAATAGATTCCCATAAGTCATTAGCAAATGTAATGGGCATGAATGTAATTTTACATGGGTTGTGTCCCACGTCTATAAATAGATGAACAGTACTCCCGTACTGTTCACGCTGACTTGGCATTTGCTTTTGCGTCATCCTTATACTTTTGCCTTCCTGCAATCCGAAGGTACATTTGTAATCTGAAATCATTTCCATTTTTCTATGATAATAAAATAGAAATGATGTTGTGATAATATTTAAACATTTATGTTATTTCTTATGTTACATATAAGTTCTTCATCATCGTTTATCGTGCTTACGAAGATATGTTGTTTGTGACCTTCGTCCGGAATACATTATATCCCGAAGGGAAATAATGTTTCAAAGGACGAAGGACTTTATCATTTAACACTTTTTATGTTGCCTTGTTCTTAATCCGAAGCATTTGAGAACAAGTCCCCAACAGATATTATCTCGGCATTAGGGGGAGATAAATGCCCATCTAGTGTAATGCCTCAATATTCTATAAACGCAAAAAAGCCAAACTGAACCTATCATTTAGTGTGTACTCCTGTGTATATGGAGTTTGCCAGAAATCGTTGAGGAGTAACCAAATTGGTTTGAATGCTTCTACCTGTTGTAGATGTGGATATACCCAGGATTAATATAATATCCACATTTGACTTATTGTTATTTGATCTATTCTGCAGGGACGCCTGCGAATATGATCCATCGGCCTTAGTCAAAGCATATGTTCTGATTGTAGATTCACGTGGTCTGTAATAACTCTCCTCCGATTAATTCACCCTGATGGTGATTTGCCTCACGAAGAGGTTCATCTTGATGATGAAATTCCTAGCAATGCGTGCAATATCATTGTGCTGGGAATACGGAACAATGAATCTTTCGTTTTGGGAAATAACGGAGATCATTATTAAATGTGGGAGACAAATATGTCGACACCTATCTTGCCCCTCTAGATTGCAAATGGATCCAAAACAATGTCCTAGGCATGAGTGCTTGAAGCTCTCTTATCGGGTCATTGATAAATGCAATCGAGGCTGAACCAATAATCGCAAAAATAAAAGTCGCGAGCTTGAAGTTCGAACATTTATGGGCACTATTGAAATAATGTGTGGTGAATGCGATGGTTCAAGTGGTCTTGTGAGAGACCCATCCCACATATATATTGAATAAACACTGTTTCGCTATGTAATATATCTGGCAAATGTCATGAATTAAAATATGCAGTTAATAGGATTCTAAAGATCCGTCATGAGATCCTTGGAGGACCCATATCTTTGAATTGTAAATATGCAACATATAAATCTCGTACCGAATAATACATTCCTGATGAATGAACACTCTCCTATGTAGAGAGAATATCTCCTAGATGAGATTATAGTTCCTTAATAGAACCTTTCCAGAAGAAATAAAGTATGTGTTAAACACCAAAGTTTGATAATCCCTATAAACGGATAAAGACCCATATAGACCCGAAAAGGAATAATATGAGGTGTCAAAGGACTTGAAGTTCACCGAATAAGCACATGTGCATTCCATGGTCCTTACTCATGGTATTTTCCACTAGATGTGGAATTACGGTATCCTCTAAAGCCACGATGGCAGAAACCTATAAGGTTTAGGTGTTACTGGCAAAATATCCCCATTGTGCCAGAATGACAGACTATAACGATATATCTGATCGATGAAAAATCCCTGATGGATTACGATCTTTGATGGACTTTTGTTACACCATCATAGATGTGAAAGGGAAATGTGCCCTTGCACCATTTCTAAAGTGTTTTGGTGATTGAGTGCCCAACACATATTCTCTAAGTGTTGAAATCATGCCAAAGAGTGAAGAAGTGCAAATCATATTACAAGATACGTTTCTAGACTTAGTACATTGATTTGAGTACTAATGTAGTGTGTCTAAGTGTTAGAAATAGGAGAAATTGGTTTGGAATGGAGTTGGCTGTGTACAGCCAAATGCAGCTCGGTTTGGGTGCACCGGACTGTCCGGTGGGGCACCGGATAGTGTCTGGTGCGCCAAGACCAGTCTCGGTGAATAGTCCGCTCTTGGGACTCGACGGCGGCGTACGACTATAAATCACCGGACTGTCCGGTGAGTCGTCCGCGGCGAAGTTGTCGCTCTCGGAAATCGTTCAACGGTGTACGGCTAAAATTCACCGGACGGTCCGGTGAGACACCGGACGGTCCGGTGAGACACCGGACGTCCGGTGAGCCAACGGTCGACTGTGCCAACGGTCGGCCACGCAATCCACGCGCGACGCGTGGGCACGCCAACGGTCGGCAGGGGGCACCGAACAGTGTCCGGTGTGCCAACTGCCGCAAATCTGCAACAGTCGGATGCGCCATATAAGGAAGGAGATCATGCACCGGACAGCTACAGGGACTGTCCGGTGCGCCACCCAACATAAGGCAAGATTTGCCTTCCAAAGTTGCTCCCAACGGCTCCTAGCTGCCTTGGGGCTATAAAAGGGACCCTAGGAGCATGGAGGAGTCACCCAAGCATTCTTTGATTATCTCTAAGCACCAAGACTCCATTCTCGCGCATTTGATTCTTTGTGATAGTGACTTGAGCTCTATTTGAGTAGAGAACTCCTCGCATTGTGTTGTGAGCTCAAGTTGTGGCTTGTGTGCGTGATTGTGCTCGTGCTTTGAGTCTTGTGTGTGTTGCTCTCCCCTCCCTTACTTCTGTGCTTCTTTGTGATCATCAATTGTAAGGGTGAGAGGCTCCAAGTTGTGGAGATTCCTCGTGAACGGGAGATAGTAAAAGAAAGGAAAACACCATGGTATTCAAGTTGATCATTGGATCACTTGAAAGGGGTTGAGTGCGACCCTCATCCAGCGGGACGCCACAACGTGGAGTAGGCAAGTGTTATACTTGGCCGAACCAAGGGATAAATCACCGTGTCTCTTGTGCTTGTTTTCTTCGTGACCATTGTGTTTCACAAGAGCTTGGTCCTTAGCCACTTGATTCTATTGAGCTAACACTTAACCAAGTTTTGTGGCTACAAGTATTTGATTTTTACAGGATCACCTATTCACCCCCCCCCCCCCTCTAGGTGCTCTCAATTGGTATCAGAGCCGTTCTCTTCATGAAAGGGACTAATCGCCCGAAGAGATGGATCCTAAGGGAAAGGGGATGGTGGTCAACGATAAGGAGAAGGAGTCCATCTTCAACTAGCCAAGGGACAACAAGCCCACTGACTCTGGCTCGAGTCATAAGAAGAAGGACGGGAAGAAGAAGAGGCGCATCAAGAAGATCGTCTACTACGACAGCGACGAGTCTTCTTCTTCCCCAAGAGACGACGACTACAACAAGAAAAAGAAACCGGTTAACTCAAATTTTTCATTTGATTATTCTCGTATTCTGTTTAACTGCAATGCTCATTTACTTTCAATTCCACTTGGGAAACCTCCGCACTTTGATGGAGAAGACTACTCATTTTGGAGTCACAAAATGCGTAGTCACCTATTCTCTCTCCATCCAAGTATTTGGGAGATTGTTGAAAACAGAATGCTTTTTGATAGTACTGACAACCCCGTTTTCATTAATGAGCAAATCCATAAAAATGCACAAGCTACCACTATTTTGCTAGCATCCTTGTGCAGGGACGAGTACAACAAGGTGAGCGGCTTGGATAACGCCAAGCAAATTTGGGACACCCTCAAGATTTCTCATGAGGGGAACGACGCCACCATGATCACCAAGATGGAGTTGGTGGAAGGCGAACTGGGAAGGTTCGCAATGATCAGGGGAGAGGAGCCAACGCAAACGTACAACAGGCTCAAGACCCTGGTCAACAAGATCAGGAGCTATGGAAGCACGAGATGGACGGACCACGACGTCGTCTGACTTATGCTCAGGTCCTTCACTGTTCTTGATCCTCATCTTGTGAACTCAATCCGTGAGAATCCTAGGTACACAAAGATGACGCCCGAGGAAATACTCGGAAAGTTTGTAAGCGGGCGTATGATGATCAAGGAAGCAAGATACGTTGATGAGGCATTGAATGGCCCAATGCCCATCTACGAGCCTCAAACTGTTGCTCTCAAAGCAACAAGCAGCAGGGAGGCGCTACCTAGCAAGGTGGCGCAAGTTGAGGCGGCCGGGCTAAACGAGGATGAAATGGCCCTCATTATCAAGCGCTTCAAGACGGCGCTAAAAGGACGCAAGGAGCATCCCAACAAGAGCAAGACAAAGGGAAAGCGCTCCTGCTTCAAGTGTGGTAAGACTGGTCACTTTATTGCTAATTGTCCTGATAATGATAGTGACCAGGGACAAGAAAAAAGTGGGAAGAGGGAGAAAAGGAAGTCCTACAAGAAGGCAAAGGGCGAGGCGCACCTTGGCAAAGAGTGGGATTCGGATTGCTCTTCGTCCAACTCCGACGACGAAGGACTCGCCGCCTCGGCCTTCAACAAGTCGTCTCTCTTCCCCAACGAGCGCCACACCTGCCTCATGGCAAAGGAGAAAAAGGTAAGTGCTCGAGATACCTCTACGTATGCTTCTTCAAGTGATGATGAATCTAGTGATGATGAAGTAGACTACACAAGTTTATTCAAAGGTTTAGATAGAACTAAAGTTGATAAGATCAATGAATTGATTGATGCTTTAAATGAAAAGAATAGATTGTTAGAGAAGCAAGAAGATATTTTATATGAAGAGCATGACAAGTTTATTAGTGTACAAAAATCTCTTGCTTTAGAAACTAAAAGGAATGAGATTTTATCTTCTGAAATTTCTGCTTGCCATGAGTCTATTTCTAGTTTGAAGAGTGTTAATGATGAGTTAAATGCTAAGTTAGAAGTAGCTAATAAGTCTAGTTCATGTGTGGAACATGTCGTATTTTGTAATAGGTGCAAGGATTTTGATGTTAATGCTTGTAATGAACATCTAGCATCCATTACTAAATTAAATGATGAAGTTACAAGTCTTAATGCTCAACTTAAGACTTGCAAGATGGATTTTGATAAACTAAAATTTGCAAGGGATGCCTACACTGTTGGTAGACACCCCTCTATTAAGGATGTGCTTGGCTTTCGAAAGGAAGCCAAGAACTTAACAAGTCAAAGGGCTCCCATTTCTGACAAGGAGAAAGGGAAGGCCCCTATGGCTAATAGTGCTCAAAGAAATCATGCTTTCATCTATAGTGATAGAAAATTTTCTAGAAATGCTCATAGGAGTTATGCTTATGATTCACATGCTATGATTGCTTCAAGTTCTTCTTTTGTGCATAGTAGAAATATGCCTAGGAAAAATATTGCTCATGTGCCTAGGAAAGTATGTAATGAACCTTCTACAATTTACCATGCTTGCAATACTTCTTTTGCAATTTGTTGTAAGAATAAGAAAGTGATTGCTAGGAAGTTGGGGGCCAAGTGCAAGGGAGACAAGACTTGCATTTGGGTCCCAAAGACTATTATAACTAACCTTGTAGGACCCAACAAGAGTTGGGTACCTAAAACCCAAGCCTAATTTGCCTTGCAGGTTTATGCATTCGGGGGCTCAAGCTGGATTATCGATAGCAGATGCACAAACCACATGACGGGGGAGAAGAAGATGTTCACCTCCTACGTCAAGAACAAGGATTTCCAAGATACAATCATATTTGGAGATGGGAATCAAGGCAAGGTCAAAGGCTTAGGTAAACAGGTGGGAAGCTCTCATCACAGCAAGAATGTGATGACCACATCAAGACCTCTGGAGCTACTTCATATGGACCTCTTCGGACCCGTCGCCTACCTCAGCATAGGGGGGAGTAAGTATGATCTTGTTGCTGTTGATGATTTTTCCCGCTTCACTTGGGTATTCTTTTTGCAGGATAAATCAGAAACCCAAGGGACCCTCAAGCGCTTTCTAACGCAAGCTCAAAACGAATTTGAACTCAAAGTGAAAAAGATTAGAAGCGACAACGGGTCCGAGTTCAAGAACCTTCAAGAGGAGGAGTTCCTTGAGGAGGAAGGAATCAAGCACGAGTTCTCCGCTCCCTACACACCACAGCAAAACAGTGTGGTAGAGAGGAAGAACAGGAGCTTATAGACATGGCGAGGACGATGCTTGGAGAATTCAAGACGCCCGAGCGGTTTTGGTCGGAAGCTATGAACACAGCTTGCCACGCCATAAACTAGGTCTACCTTCACCGCCTCCTCAAGAAGACGTCATACGAACTTCTAACCGGTAACAAACCCAACGTTTCATATTTTCGTGTATTTGGGAGTAAATGTTACATTCTAGTAAAGAAAGGTAGGAATTCCAAATTTGCTCCCAAAGCTATAGAAGGGTTTTTGCTAGGTTATGACTCAAATACAAAGGCGTATAGAGTCTTCAACAAATCATCGGGTTTGGTTGAAGTCTCTAGCGACGTTGTATTTGATGAAACTAATGGCTCTCCAAGAGAGCAAGTTGATCTTGATGATGTAGATGAAGATGATGTTCCAACGGACGCAATTCGCACCATGGCGATTGGAGATGTGCGACCATAGGAACACCAAGAGCAAGATCAACCTTCTTCCTCAACGATGGTGCATCCCCCGACTCAAGATGAAGAACAGGTTCCTCAAGAGGAGGCATGTGATCAAGGGGGAGCACAAGGAGAACAAGTTGTGGAGGAAGATGCACCACGAGCCCCTCCAACTCAAGTTCGAGCGACGATTCAAAGGAATCATCCCGTCGACCAGATTTTGGGTGATATAAGCAAGGGAGTAACTACTCGCTCATGTCTAGCTAATTTTTGTGAGCATTACTCGTTTGTCTCTTCTATTGAGCCTTTCAGGGTAGAAGAGGCCTTGTTAGATCCGGACTGGGTGTTGGCCATGCAGGAAGAGCTCAACAACTTCAAGTGAAATGAAGTTTGGACACTGGTGCCACGTCCCAAGCAAAACGTTGTGGGAACCAAGTGGGTGTTCCGCAACAAGCAAGACGAGCACGGGGTGGTGACACGAAACAAGGCTCGACTTATGGCAAAAGGTTATGCCCAAGTCGCAGGTTTGGATTTCGAGGAGACTTTTGCTCCTGTGGCTAGGCTAGAGTCTATTCGCATTCTATTAGCCTATGCCGCTCACCACTCTTTTAGGTTGTTCCAAATGGATGTGAAGAGCGCTTTCCTCAACGGGCCAATCAAGGAGGAGGTGTACGTGGAGCAACCCCCTGGCTTTGAGGATGAACGGTACCCCGACCACGTGTGTAAGCTCTCTAAGGCGCTCTATGGACTTAAGCAAGCCCTAAGATCATGGTATGAATGCCTTAGAGATTTTCTAATTGCTAATGCTTTCAAGGTTAGGAAAGCCGATCCAACTCTTTTCACTAAGACTTGTGATGGTGACCTATTTGTGTGCCAAATTTATGTCGATGACATAATATTTGGTTCTACTAACCAAAAGTCTTGTGAAGAGTTTAGCAAGGTGATGACACAGAAATTCGAGATGTCTATGATGGGCAAGTTGAACTACTTCCTTGGATTCCAAGTGAAGCAACTCAAGGACGGCACCTTCATCTCCCAAACAAAGTACACACAAGACTTGCTCAAGCGGTTTGGGATGAAGGACGCCAAGCCCGCAAAGACACCAATGGGAACTGACGGACATGTCGACCTCAACAAAGCAGGTAAGTCCATTGATCAAAAGGCATCCGATCTATGATAGGATCCTTGCTTTATTTATGTGCTAGTAGACCGGACATTATGCTTAGCGTTGCATGTGTGCTAGATATCAATCCGACCCAAGGGAATGTCACCTTGTGACCGTTAAGCGGATTCTTAGATATTTAGTTGCTACGCCTTGCTTCGGGATCTGGTATCCAAAGGGGTCTACCTTTGACTTGATTGGATATTCAGACTCCGATTATGCCGGGTGCAAGGTTGATAGGAAGAGTACATCAGGGACGTGCTAATTCCTAGGAAGGTCCCTGGTGTCTTGGAGTTCAAAGAAACAAACTTCCGTTGCCCTATCCACCGCTGAGGCCGAGTATGTTGCCGCAGGACAGTGTTGCATGCAACTATTTTGGATGAGGCAAACCCTCAAGGACTTTAGCTACAATCTGAGCAAAGTCCCACTCCTATGTGACAACGAGAGTGCAATCCGCATGGTGTCGGGTACCATAATTAGGGGTACCCCCAACGCTCCTAATCATGGCTGGTAAACACCTTCAGACCAACTGACGGGTGCGGTTCGAGTCAAGACTTCGTCTACCCGAGGGACGCGATCTCACCCGAGCCCAGCCTCGGGTTGGAACAGTAGTCCCAGACAAGTTCACGCCTCGCCCGAGGGCCTCCTCAGGCAGTAGGCGCCCCCTCGGCTCTCCTAAGGCCTGGCCCGGGCAAGCTCCGTTGTGAAGCAACCTTGGCCAGACCGCCTCACCAATCGACCACTTCGCAAGCGCATTAAATGCAGGGGATGCCTGACGCCATACCCTGACACACGCGCCTCAGTCGGCCAGGCCGAAGTGACCGCAGTCACCTCGGCCCTCTTCTTTACTGTCCGATATGAATGGAAAACAGCGCCGCTCGCTCCGCTCCGACTGCCGTGTCAGCCACCCCAGCAGCGACTGACAACAAGTCACGATCAACCACCGAGTTCAGCCTCGAGCGCAACAGGAAGCTCCGCCCTGCCCGACCTCATGCTCTGGCCTCGGGAGGGGGTCACTGCCTCGCCCGACCTCAGGCTCCAGCCTCGGGAGGAGGTCTCCGCCTCGCCCGACCCCCGGACTCGGCCTCGACCCCGGTCTCGGGAGGAATCGCGTCCTCGCCCGACCCCGGCCTCGGCCTCAAGAGAAGTCTCCGCCTCGACCGACCCTAGGCTCGGACTGACCGCGCTAATAGGAGATAGATCATTTCCTTATTCCTAGCCTGCTCAGGCTACAAGGAACAAGATCGGCGTCCCATCTGGCTTACCCCGGCGATGGGTAATGATGGTGCCCCGCGTGCACCATGACGCCGGTGGCTCTCAGCCCCTTACGACAGCAAGGAGACGTCAGCAGGATCCTCGCCGCGCTGCCAGTTGTGCTCCTACAGGACTCAGGCGCTCCTCCGGCAGCCACGCCATCACATGTATAGGGCCCAAGCTCTCCCCCAACGGCCACGTTGGCATGTACATAGGGCTTAGGCACTCCACCGCCGGACACGTTAGCACATAGCTATGCCCGCCGTTGTACGTCTGGATCCTCTCCTTGCCTCTATAAAAGGAGGTCTAGGGCCACGCTGAGGGGGGTTCGCGCGAGGGAAGCGGCGGACGAGCTCTGTGTCCCCTCTCTCTCTCACGCGACGCGCTTGTAACCCCTACTGCGAGCGGCACCCCTAGTGTAGGATAATACAAGGCTTGTCCCACCTCTTGTGTTCCATCCCGCGCCAACCCATCTGGGCAGGGACACGTAGTGATTTCACTGGTCGGTCCAAGGGACCCCCCCCGGGTCTGAGACGTCGACAGTTGGCGCACCAGGTAGGGGCCTGCTGCGTGTTAACGAACACCTTCCCGTTGAGATCCAAATGGGGAGTCTTCAGCAACCTCTCCAGCCCGGGACGGTGCTC
Organism: Zea luxurians; assembly: GCA_029449295.1. Classification (NCBI taxonomy): domain Eukaryota; kingdom Viridiplantae; phylum Streptophyta; class Magnoliopsida; order Poales; family Poaceae; genus Zea; species Zea luxurians. Next base: position 105,912,762 of record JAOPSE010000003.1, on the reverse strand, counting down.
CGCTTCGGGAGTCTTGAGTTCATGTCCCTCGACGGCAGCTACGACATGGTACTCCTCCCCCCGCGGCGCGACGACAACGACGGTCTCTGACTCGCCCGGCGGCGGCGAGCTCTACGACAGCATCTCCCCACGGCAGAAGAGGAGCACTCCGGTCGTCCCCGCCACCCTCCTTGTCAGAGGAGGCGGAGACAAGGCAACCATGGCCACGCAGGAGGCGGCACCTTGTCGGCTGTCGCACCAGAGTGAGTCGACAACGCCGGCACTCCCCCGGGGGACATGTCGGACATTGTCCTCGCACCTGAGGCGACGGCGGGTGTCACTTCCCCGTGACGTGTCAGCCCCAAGCGAACTGATGATGCCAGCACCCTCGCAAAGGACCTGCTGGGCGTTACCCTCGTACCTGAGATGACGGTGTGCTCCGCCCCCGACGCGACTTCACCACCGTCCAACGACCAAGAGGTACCGTCCGTTTCCCATCCCGTACCTTTTCGGTTCAGCTTCGATCCACCTAGCGACCCCGCTATGGTGAGTGCCTTCGTAAAGGCGTATCCAAACCTTCCGGGGTACCACATGTGGTCGACCTGGGACCGACTGACAGTCGTCTCAACCTTCGAACCGGCGGGTTCTGAGGAAGAGGATGACCCCGACTCCGAAAGGAAGCTCTCACCTTTGAGGTCGTCGGGTTCCGAGGAACCTACCATGCGATGTTGGGAAGACCATGCTACGCCAAGTTCATGGTCGTCCCCAACTACACCTACCTCAAGCTCAAGATGTCGGGCCCGAATGGGATCATCACCGTCGGATCCACAAACCGCCACACGTACGAATGCGACGTGGAGTGCGTGGAGTACGCCGAGGCTCTCACCGAGTCTGAGGCCCTCATCGCCGACCTGGAACGCCTCTCCCAGGAGGCGCCCGATGTGAAGCGGCACGTCGGCAACTTTGAACCAGTTGAGGCGGTCAAGTCCATCTCTCTCGACCCCAGCAACGACGCCAGCAAGCAAGTTTGGATCGATTCCGAGCTAGACCTCAAATAGAAAGCAGTGCTCGTCGACTTTCTCCGCGCAAACGCTGCACTGGACATCAGAGCTGGAGCCCGACCCGTGAAGCAAACCCTGCACCGTTTTGACGAAGAAAAGCGCAGGGCCATAGGCGAGGAGATCCACAAGCTACTCGCGGCAGGGTTTATCAAAGAGGTATTCCATCCCGAATGGTTAGCTAACCATGTTCTTGTAAGGAAGAAGGATGGGAAACGGAGGATGTGTGTAGACTACACTGGTCTAAACAAAGCATGTCCAAAAGTTCCCTACCCTCTACCTCGCATCGATCAAATCGTGGACTCCACTGCTGGGTGCGAAACCCTGTCATTCCTCGATGCCTACTCAGGCTATCACCAAATCAAGATGAAAGAGTCTGACCAGCTCGTGACTTCTTTCATCACACCTTTTGGCATGTACTGTTACACTACAATGCCATTCGGGTTGAGGAATGCAGGCGCCACTTACCAGAGGTGCATAAACCACGTGTTCGGAGAACACATCGGCAGAACGGTCGAGGCTTACGTCGACGACATCGTTGTCAAGACGAAGAGAGCCTCTGACCTCCTCTCTGACCTTGAAACGACATTCAAGTGTCTGAGAGCAAAAGGCATGAAACTCAATCCCGAGAAGTGTGTCTTCGGAGTCCCCCGAGGCATGCTCCTTGGATTCATCATCTCCGAGCGGGGCATCAAGGCCAACCCAGAGAAAATCGCGGCCATCACCAACATGGGACCGATCAAAGATTTGAAAGGAGTACAGAGGGTCATGGGATGCCTTGCGGCTCTGAGCCGCTTCATCTCACGCCTTGGCGAGAAAGGCTTGCCTCTGTACCGCCTCTTAAGGAAGGCCGAGTGCTTCACTTGGACCCCCGAGGCCGAGGAAGCCCTTGGAAACCTTAAGGCGCTCCTTACGAACACACCCATCCTGGTGCCTCCCACTGCAGGAGAAGCCCTCTTGATCTACGTAGCCGCGACTACTCAGGTGGTCAGCGCCGCGATCGTAGTCGAGAGACGAGAAGAAGAGTATGCACTACCCGTCCAGAGGCCAGTCTACTTGATCAGCGAAGTGCTTTTCGAGACCAAAGTCCGCTACCCACAGATCCAGAAGCTGCTCTACACAGTGATTCTGACACGACGAAAGTTGCGACACTACTTTGAGTCTCATCCGGTGACTGTGGTGTCATCCTTTCCCTTGGGAGAGATCATCCAGTGCCGCGAGGCCTCGGGTAGGATAGCAAAGTGGGCGGTGGAGCTTATGGGCGAAACACTATCATTCGCTCCTCGGAAGGCCATAAAATCCCAGGTCTTGGCAAACTTCCTGGCTGAGTGGACTGACACCCAGTTACCAACAACTCCAATCCAGCCCGAGCTCTGGACCATGTACTTCGATGGGTCACTCATGAAAACAGGAGCAGGCGCTGGCCTGCTCTTTGTTTCACCCCTCAGAAAGCATCTCCGCTACGTCATTCGCCTCCAATTTCCGACATCAAACAACATGGCCGAGTACGAGGCACTGGTTAACGGGCTACGCATCGCCATCGAGCTAGGAGTCCGATGCCTCGACGCTCGAGGCGACTCGCAGCTTGTCATTGACCAAGTCATGAAGAACTCCCACTGTCGTGACCGGAGTATGGAAGCCTACTACGACGAAGTCTGGTGCCTGGAAAACAAGTTCTACGGGCTGGAGCTCAACCACATCGCCCGACGGTACAACGAGACTGCGGACGAGCTGGCAAAAATAGCCTCGGGGCGAACGACGGTTCCCCCGGACGTCTTCTCCAGAGACCTACATCAACCATCCGTCAAGATCGACGACGCGCCCGAGCCTGAGGAAGCCTCGGCCCAGCCCAAGGTACCCTCGGCCGAGCCCGAGGTACCCTCGACCGCACCCGAGGCACCCTCGGCCATCGAGGAAGAGGCCTTGCCCGTCGAGGAGGAACAGAATGGGGTCACGCCAGATCCGAACTGGCAGACCTCGTACCTAGATTATCTCCTTCGAGGAGAACTTCCCATCGATAAGACCAAAGTTCAGCGGTTGGCTCGGCGCGCCAAGTCATTCGTCTTGCTGGGTGATGAAAAAGAGCTCTATCACCGCAGCCCCTCGGGCATCCTCCAACGATGCATATCTATCGCCCAAGGACAAAAACTATTGCAAGAAATACACTCGAGGGCTTGCGGCCACCATGCAGCGCCTCGAGCCCTCGTGGGGAATGCCTTCCGACAAGGTTTCTACTGGCCAACCGCGGTGGCCGACGCCACTAGGATTGTGCGCTCCTGCCGGGGGTGTCAATTCTACGCAAAGCAGACGCATCTGCCCGCTCAGGCCTTGCAGACGATACCCATCACCTGGCCATTTGCTATGTGGGGTCTAGACCTCGTCGGTCCCTTGCACAAGGCACCCAAGGGCTTCACGCACCTGCTGGTCGCCATCGACAAATTCTCCAAGTGGATCGAGGTCCGACCCCTAAACAGCATCAGGTCCGAGCAGGCGGTGGCGTTCTCCACCAACATCATCCATCGCTTCGAGGTCCCAAACTCAATCATCACCGATAATGGCACGTAGTTCACCGAAAAAAGTTCCTGGACTTTTGCGACGACCACCACATCCGTGTGGACTAGGCCGCCGTAGCTCATCCCATGACGAATGGGCAGGTGGAGCGTGCCAACAGTATGATTTTGCAAGGGCTCAAACCAAGGATCTACAACGACCTCAACAAGTTCAGCATGCGGTGGATGAAAGAGCTACCCTCGGTAGTCTGGAGTCTGAGGACGACGCCGAGCCGCGCCACGGGTTTTACGCCATTCTTTCTAGTCTATGGGGCCGAGGCCGTCCTCCCCACGGACTTAGAATACGGGTCCCCGAGGACCAAGGCGTACGACGACTGAAGCAACCAGACCAGCCAAGAAGACTCGCTGGACCAACTCGAGGAGGCTCGGGACATTGCCTTACTATATTCGGCACGGTACCAGCAGTCGCTGCGGCGCTACCACGCCCGAAGCGTTCGGTCCCGAGGCTTCCAAGTGGGAGACTTGGTGCTTCGCCTGCGACAGGACGCCCGAGGGCGCCACAAGCTCACTCCTCCCTGGGAAGGGCCCTTCATCATCGCCAAGATCTTGAAGCCTGGAACATACAAGCTGGCCAACGACCAAGGCGAGGTCTACAGCAACGCTTGGAACATCCAACAGCTACGTCGCTTCTACCCTTAAGATTTTATAAGTCGTTCATGTACCTCATTTACATACACAAAGTCTAACTGCCAAGGAAGGGTCGGCCTTGCCTCAGCAAAGCCCGACCCTCACTCGGGGGCTAGAAGGGGGGAACCCCCTCTGCGTCAAAATTCTCCTCAGAAAAATTTTCTACCAAAACAACCTTCGTGCTTTCGACTTCCGTATCGATAGCGGGATCCTGAGAACGACGAGAGTACACGTAAGCGGCAAGGCCGACCGAGCCGAGGAACTCCTATGCCTCTGGGATACGGATACCTCACTCATCACCTTCCTCGAGAAGTAACTCACGCTCGGATAAGCGATCCTGCTACCGAACAAGTCCTAACACTCAGGTAGAAAACGACTTTCGCGCCTTCTCGACTGTACCAATAATGGAATCCTTCGACCAAATGAGAGCGCACGTAAGCGGCAAGGCCGACTGAGCCGAGGGACTCCTACGCCTCCGGGATACGGATACCTCACTCATCACCTTTCGCGAAAAGTAACTCTCGTTCGGATAAACAATTCTGCTATTGACAGACAAGTCGTGATGCTCGAAACAAGAGGAGAGAAGACGCAGCTTTTTAAACACGACGATAAAGTGTTTAGGCCTCGGCGGCCGCGAAAAAGCATGTGCATGCTACAGACAAACTGTCCCTGCAGGTTTGAGCATCAGCACGGGGAGAAGCAGCACCCTCGGTGTTGTTTCCACCCTCGGCGGAACCAGGCCCGGCCTTGGACGGCGACCCGGGCAAAAGGACCTCCACCTAAGGGAGGACACCAGCACCGCGCCAGCAGATGTCTTGGCCAAGCTCCAGCGGCTGCTACCACATCTTCCTCGGCCTGGGAAGCCGCCATCTCCCGGGCCGACGAAGTCTCTTTCCGAGCCGACTCTGTGTCTGTCCACGCTAACACCGCTGCCTCCGGCTCTGGCTCATCGCAGAGCAGCCGAGGGTTCCAAAAACTAAGCAAGGGAAGCCTAGAGCGGCAAGGCCGACAGAGCCGAGGGACTCCTACGCCTCCGGGATACGGACACCTCACTCGTCACCTTCCGCGAAAGGCAACCGACGCTCGGTTAAGTAGTTCGGCTAGCCAACAGACAAGTCCCGGTGCTCGGAATGAGGAAGACACACAGCTTCATTCTCGAATACCTAAATGTTCAGGCCTCGACAGCCACAAAGAACAAACACATATACCTGGGGTAACTATGCTACACAGACTTAGACGTCGGCAGAACCCTCGGCGGTTCTCCCAACCTACGACAAATGTCTAAGTACTTGAAGCGGTTACATTTTGCTCTGGCAAAAACCCGGTATCTCTCCTTACAAACGGGGCTCCGGTTCCGCTCCCGCGGGTACGAACAACCTCCACACTAGAGGGCCTGCGGGACAACAAATTCCAGGTGGCTTGCCGGCGACCACTAAACCAACAGCGACAACGACCCCTGCTCCGGGCGGCTAAACAGCAGCAGCGATGACCTTAGGGCCGACGCTGCTGTGATGAGGCCCTCGCCCATGTCTCTGCTCGAGGGGCGAGGACAAGCCATCAAAGCCAAAGAGTCGGGGGTCCGGCCGCAGCTGGCGCCGATGGTCTCGTCGGCAGAGAAACCTTCTCCGGCTGCCACCACCTCAGCACCGACGACAGTGGCCACCTGCGTGCCAGCGCCACGCTGATGAATGGCGGACGCCCCAACCTGCACCGGCAGATCCCCACTCAGGTCCTCGCGGACGGGCAGGCCCCGACCCCCGCGCGGAGGCGTCGTGCTGGAGTGATGACAAGACAATCCAAGAACACGAACGCCGCCCTTGTGGCGTACGGCGTCTTGGACGGTCCACCGGTGCGCACAGCGCCACAGGCGGCGAACGCCCTTCCCCCAGATCACTGAAGGAAGGAGCGGGCCGCTGCCTACGCAGAGGCGAACCTCGGCTCAGCTCTCCCTCCGCCTCAGCAAGGATGACGAAGATCCTTGAAGCTGAGGGAGGGGCAGAGGTCGCAGCCCGGCTTGCTTCTCCCCACCAAACTGCCCATTGGTGAGGGAATGTAGCCGGGCTGCACGACGAAAATCCTTGAAGCCGAGCGATGGCTGAAAGGTGCCGATCTCCACGAGGCCGCGCTCCTCCAATGACAGCAAGAGCAAGGCGGCGCTGGAGCACCCCATCCGGGGGCTCAAAAGGCGGAAGGGCGCGATGCATGAGGGGAGGACGAAGGCATGGACACTGCCCAGGGGATCGATCCCCCTTTTATAGGCAGACCTCCTCACTTGCACCCCTTAGCGTCACGGGCGAAATCTCCACTAACATACTTCAGGGTTCTCCCCCCACGACACGGGGGCTGGAACCCACACGTCATACAAGCCGATCCGAAGCACGAAGAAGGCGAACCGCCGCACGTGAGGCACGTAACCGTCCCGCGGTTACAAGCGCTCTCCCATCTTCGCAGAAACCAGTGGTCGAAAGGGTGGACTGCCACGCGACAGGCATCTAGCTGCACCGCAACTGTGCGCCCCTTCGGCTCCGTCCACATCCGGCGGACCAGCGCAAAGGAAGCGGGCCCGCATATCATGTAACCGGCGTGCCGGTTACGATGTGTGAGAAGTTACACCGCCTCCCACACCAATGTTGCGCCTCCTCGACTGCGGAACCGGAACCGCAACTTGAGGTAGCCCTGCGCAGGACCCAACAGTGCCAGTTAAAGGCGACAGCCACGGGCCGGTCAGCCGCGGGGTAGGCACGACGGTTGGCATGGTCAAAAGCGGGCCGACAGTAACTGTAGCGGTAGACGAGCGAAGGCAGCGGTCAAGTCACCTGCAGGCTCGCGTCCCCTCCTGAAGCGACGGGAGAGCCCTCTCCCACGGCGTGAAGACGACGCGCCCATGCCCCGTTCCTCGAACGGCTCGCGCGCACAGCGGGCGCCACGCGAATCACCCGTCCCGTCGCATTAACTCCCCGATGGAGCAGGCAACACCTCTGGCAGGCGAGGCGGGCGTCGCTTCGCCTTCGCCATAATGACCGCGTCAAAAAAGGTGTGCCACCTTATTTAAATTCATATCCTTCCCCTCCTCCTCTCTCTCTCTCTCTTGCCACAGGGACCGGGAAAGGGGATGTTGTGGAAAGGATCCTTCTCGGTGGAGGAAGCGGGCCCCGAGCCCTCCTACTGATCAGGGGTTCGAAGGTTGGCCCCTCAGAAGGGTTTCGACAGCTGCCCCAGAGCACTCGGACTTCAAGCCCATTACTGATCAGGGGTTCGAAGGCTGGCCCCTCGGAAGGGTTCGACAGTCGCCCCAGAGCGCCTGGGCTCCGTGCCCACTACTGATCAGGGGTTCGTAGGCTGGCCCCTCGGAAGGGTTCGACAGTTGCCCTAGAGCACGCAGAGTGAGGGATGACTCTGGGTACGTTCGATACATAGCCGAGGCTCGGGCTACACTCCCAAGGTACCCTAGGACATTTCCGAGACCGACGGGAACGATTTGTAACGGAATCCCACCAGAGGGAGGCATCGAGCCCTCGGACCCTGTCGAAGGGGTCTGGGTCCGGTGAATCACCCGCAGGTACTTTTGGAGCGCGCCTCTGGGCCACCAGCCGATCCCTAACGAACGGGGCATGGGCGTCCACTCGGATCACCCGTTAGCAGCTCACTGGAAACACCATGTTCGGCGCCCTCCGAGGGCAACATGGCGCTTCCCCCCCTCCTCCTTGCGAAAAGGCGACGCAGGGGCGTATAATAAAAGTCGGGAAAGTCCTTGATCGTCCTCTCGCTTCGTGCAGAGGCTCAGGGGCTGCTCTCGCACCCGGCTACGGCCAAAACTGTTGACAGCGTCAACAAACCAGCTTGATAACTTGGAACCCGACCACGCACCCGGGCTACGGTCGGACCGCATGAGGGAACGATCAGACCGGCCGAAGCACCACGAAAAGCATTCAGACCTTAGAGGAGTCAAACCACTCCTCCGAGGCCTTGGGGGCTACACTCGGTGGGTGCGCTCGCGCGCACCCACTAGAACAAGGCAAAAACCGAGAAAGGCCGGTCCCCTCACCGAAAACACGGCAAAAGCCTCCAAGCGAGTACCATCACTCCCTTCGAGGCTCAGGGGCTACTGTCGGGTACCATAATTAGGGGTACCCCCAACGCTCCTAATCATGGCTGGTAAACACCCTCAGACCAACTGACGAGTGCGGTTCGAGTCAAGACTTCGTCTACCCGAGGGACGCGATCTCACCCGAGCCTAGCCTCGGGTTGGAACAGTAGTCCCAGACAAGTTCACGCCTCGCCCGAGGGCCTCCTCAGGCAGCAGGCGCCCCCTCGGCTCTCCCGAGGCCCAGCTCGGGCAGGCTCCGTTGTGAAGCAACCTTGGCCAGACTGCCTCACCAACCGACCGCTTCGCAGGCACATTAAATGCAGGGGATGCCTGACGCCGTATCCTGACACACGCGCCTCAGTCGGCCAGGCCGAAGTGACTGCAGTCACCTTGCCCCTCTTCTTTACTGTCCGATATGACAGGAAAACAGCACCGCTCGCTCCGCTCCGACTGCCGTGTCAGCCACCCCGACAGCGACTGACAAGTCACGATCAACCACCGAGTTCAGCCTCTGGCGCAACAGGAAGCTCCGCCTCGCCCGACCTCATGCTCCGGCCTCGAGAGGGGGTCTCCGCCTCGCCCGACCTCAGGCTCCAGCCTCAGGAGGAGGTCTCCGCCTCGCCTGACCCCCGATCTCGGCAGGAATCGTGTCCTCGCCCGACCCTGGCCTCGGCCTCAAGAGAAGTCTCCGCCTCGACCGACCCTGGGCTCGGACTGACCGCGCTAATAGGGGATACATCATTTCCCTATTCTTAGCCTGCTTAGGCTACAAGGAACAAGACCGGCGTCCCATCTGGCTTACCCCGGCGACGGGTAATGATGGTGCCCCGCGTGCACCATGATTCCAGTGGCTCTCAGCCCCTTACGACAGCAAGGAAACGTCAGCAGGATCCTCGCCGCGCTGCCAGCTGTGCTCCTACAGGACTCAGGCGCTCCTCCGGCGGCCACGCCATCACATGTACAGGGCCCAAGCTCTCCCCCAATGGCCACGTTGGCATGTACACAGGTCTTAGGCACTCCACCACCGGACATGTTAGCACATAGCTACGCCCCCCGTTGTACGTCTGGATCCTCTCCTTGCCTCTATAAAAGGGAGGTCCAGGGCCACCCTGAGGGGGGTTCGCGCGAGGGAAGCGGCGAACGAGCTCTGTGTCCCCTCTCTCTCTCTCTCTCTCTCACGCGACGCGCTTGTAACCCCTACTGCGAGCGGCACCCCTGGTGCAGGATAATACAAGGCTTGTCCCACCTCTTATGTTCCATCCCGCGCCAACCCATCTGGGTAGGGACACGCAGCGATTTCACTGGTCGGTCCAAGGGACCCCCCGGGTCCGAGACGCCGACACATGGCGGATAATCCTGTTGAACACAGCCGCACTAAGCACATAGACATCTGGCATCACTTTTTGAGAGACCACCAGCAAAAGGGAGATATCGAAGTGTTCTATATTAGCACCGAGAACCAGCTAGCCGATATCTTTACCAAGCCTTTAGATGAAAAAACCTTTTGCAGGCTGCATAGTGAGCTAAATGTCTTAGATTCGTGTAACTTGGATTGATCTATAGCATACATGTGTTTTATGCCATTGATCATGTAATTTATGCATTTCAATCTTGTGTTGTTCATTTGTGGTGCTCAAGTTGTAAACATGATCCCCAGACCTCACAAGTCCATGTGCAAGTGATGCACGTATTTAGGGAGAGACATGCTACAACTTAACACTTTGAGACTAACCTTTGTGTTTGAGTTCTTGATTTAGTCTCAAAAGTGGATTGAAAGGGAAAGGTGAACTTGGACCATGCAAAGAATTCCACTGCACTCCGGTAATAACTCCAAGTTCATATCTATGCTCTTATTGCCTTTTTGCTCGTAATTGACAATTTTGGTGAGGCAATGGGGTTAAAGGGGCCAAGAATGATCTCGTTTTGGTGCTTCATGCCAAAGGGGGAGAAATTAAAGGCCAAAGCAAATGGATCAGCTACCACTTGAGAAATTTGAAAATAGTAGAGTTAGCACTTGTGATTTATCAAAATTCTCTTATCTGCAAAATTTGGCCTCTTGTGGGGAGAATGTAGGATTATGGGAAAAAGGGGGAGTTTTTGGCTCTTGATCAATTTTTCTCTTGGAATACCTCTCTTCATGCCTAAACAAGTGTGTTTGACTTAGAGATAGGAAAATGAGTTTGATTTCAAAAAACAAACCAAGTGGTGGCAAAGAATGATCCAAATATGCCAAATTTGAATCAAAAACAATTCTTGTTCTCTCTTGCATTGATATTGCACTTCTTTTAGTTGCTTTTGGATGTGTTGGCATAAATCACCAAAAAGGGGGAGATTGAAATGGAAATGTGCCCTTGGGCTATTTCTAAAGTGTTTTGGTGATTGAGTGCCCAACACATATTCTCTAAGTGTTGAAATCATGCCAAAGAGTGAAGAAGTGCAAATCATATTACAAGGTACGTTTCTAGACTTAGTACATTGATTTGAGTACTAATGTAGTGTGTCTAATTGTTAGAAACAGGAGAAATTGGTTTGGAATGGAGTTGGCTGTGTACAGCCAAATGCAGCTCGGTCTGGGTGCACCGGACTGTCCGGTGGTGCACCGGACAGTGTCCAGTGCGCCAGGACCAGTCTCAGTGAACAGTCTGCTCTCGGGACTCGACGGCGGCGTACGACTGTAAATCACCGGACTGTCCGGAGAGTCGTCCGTGGCGAAATCGTCACTCTCAGAAATCGTTCAACGGCGTACGGCTAAAATTCATCGGACGGTCCGGTGAGACACCGGACTGTCCGGTGAGCCAACGGTCGACTGCGCCAACGGTCGGCCGCGCAATCCGCACGCGACGCGTGGGCGCGCCAACGGTCGACAGGGGACACCGGACTGTCCGGTGTGCACCGGACAGTGTTCGGTGTGCCAACTACCGCAAATCTGCAACGGTCGGATGCGCCATATAAGGAAGAAGATCGCGCACCGGACAGCTACAGGGACTGTCCGGCGACACACCGGACTGTCTGGTGCACCACCCGACAGAAGGCAAGATTTGCCTTCCAAAGTTGCTCCTAACGGCTCCTAGCTGCCTTAGGGCTATAAAAGGGACCCCTAGACGCATGGAGGAGTCACCCAAGCATTCTTTGATCATCTCTAAGCACCAAGACTCCATTCTCGCGCATTTGATTCTTTGTGATAGTGACTTGAGCTCTAGAGAACTCCTCGCATTGTGTTGTGAGCTCAAGTTGTGGCTTGTGTGCGTGATTGTGCTCGTGCTTTGAGTCTTGTGTATGTTGCTCTCCCCTCCCTTACTTCTGTGCTTCTTTGTGATCATCAATTGTAAGGACGAGAGGCTCCAAGTTGTGGAGATTCCTCGCGAACGGGAGATAGTAAAAGAAAGGAAAACACCGCGGTATTCAAGTTGATCATTGGATCACTTGAAAGGGGTTGAGTGCGACCCTCGTCCAGCGGGACGCCACAACGTGGAGTAGGCAAGTGTTATACTTGGCCGAACCACGGGATAAATCATCGTGTCTCTTGTGCTTGTTTTCTTCGTGACCATTGTGTTTCACAAGAGCTTGGTCCTTAGCCACTTGATTCTATTGAGATAACACTTAACCAAGTTTTGTGGCTACAAGTATTTGATTTTTACAGGATCACCTATTCACCCCCCTCTAGGTGCTCTCAAGATGTTGCAAAGGATGAACGCCTGGAGCGACGTGTCATATTTAGAATATGTACTATTGCAACTATATTATCCCCTAAGTCCTATTGAAGGACATGTTGTTTGCTTTGCACAACTATGTATAAATTGTGGTGTAAGATATAAAATGGTAGCACCCCAACCTCATCCATTCTCGTTATTCCAGATGAACAATGAGACATATATCTTGAAGAATATGCTTGAGTTATGAGGGATAACGATTTTGATAGATGTCATCGTCAGGGGGAGCGAATGCTTATATTGATCACAATTATAAGACAATAAATGTCATATTCTATGCCGTGAAGGCGTGAGCTTGATGATCAATATGTGAACCTTTATGGAACTTTCTATCAAATATATAGATCCAGTCGATCGAACACCATCAGTCAAACTGGCTTATTTATATTGATACGTGCACTTACCTAGTATATCCTAGAAATGAGTAGAGGTAAAGTTCCTGAAATAGTCCTTGCAAGGATATGCAATCCGTTTGCTAAATCTTTATGTGCATATACTTCCAGAAGAAGATGTTTTGCTTTATTGATACGGTTTTGCAAGGATCAGGGGGAGCACATTTCTAAAGTTAGCCCTTGTAGAAGATTCAATAGAATCTAGATCCCAGAGGATCAAAATCTGTCCTGATGACAACTGTTGTACTCTTTTTCTCTTGGTGAGTTTTCTTGAAGTTTCTCACATGAGGTTTTTAATGAGGCAACAAAGTGCAAATGCAATTTGTATCACCATGCACTCTTTCTCCACATTTTCCCCACTGGGTTTTTCGGAGTTTTAATGAGGCATGTGTTGGTCGTGGTATTCGCCCAAGAGGGTAGGGGTGAAAACGAGCGGATACGGACGGATAGTAGCTCATCCTGTATCCTACCCTAATATATTTAAAACGGATTCGGGATCGGATATGGATAGTTAGAAACGGGACGGATACGGATACAGGGACTGGATATTTATCCGGGCGGATAAGTGATGGATACGGATATTATTTGATCAGATATCGGATACTTGCCGGATAATGCATTAATTGGTTATCATAAAATATTCTTGTTCGACCATGAAATTGCAAGTAAATTATCAATACTAATAAACATTTAACAGAAGATAATCTCAAGTTCTCACATAAAAATGGTAAAGTGAAGTATTGATTACGTTGAAACTTGGATATTTAGAGTGATTTCACGTGTAACTCACGCAATAAGTAGAAATAAAATAGAAGAAACGTTGGCATCCTGTGGATTTTATGGTCCCATTATTTCTTATGACTATATGTGGCCATATGTTGTACCTTCGTATAATTTCATAGATTTCTAAGGCTATTTGTACATTATTAATTTCTTTCTACATAAAATCATCAAAATATAATTAAAATTCATAAAATACACTAGTTTTGACACAAAATTGCAAAAAACTTACCAAAACAAATAAACATTCTATTCAAATAAAATCTCAAGTCCCTACATGAAAATGATAAGTGAAATATTGATTATGTTGAAACTTTGATATATAAAATGATTTCACGTGTAACTCACGCAATAAGTGGGAGTGGAATGGAAGAAACATCAACAACTTGTGGATTTTATAATCTAAATGTTTTTGAGAACTATACGTGGATATATGTTGTGTCCCCGTAAAAATTCATAAATTTTTTAGGCTTTTTGGTGTATTATTAATTTCTCGTTGTAGAAAATCATCAAAATACAATTAATTTCATAAAAATATTGTAACGTCGACCGAAAATTGCAAATAAGTTACCAATATTAATAAATACTTTATAAAAAGATAATCTTAAGTTCTCACATGTAGATAATCTTAAGTCCCCACATGAAAATGATAAATTCTATTATTTTGATATAAACTTAGACATTATTTCAATGATTTTGGCCTAAAGATATGTTTAAACAAAAATGTGATGTACTACAAAGTTATATATCTATTCGAGCTCTACAATTTTCATATAAACTTTATCTTCATCCGATTTCATACGTAAAATTTATGATTTTATAAGTACATTATTATACAGAAAAAGGAAAAAACGGGTACCCGAATTCCGGGTACCCGTATCTGACCCGAATATCTGGGTATTTACCGTGTAATACTCGCTCCGTATCCGACCCGAATCCAAAATGTACTATCCGGATATTACCCGTATCCATCACGGATATAAAAAATACCCAAATCCGTATCCGAAAAACGGGTATTTGTACTATCGGTATCCGATACCCGGTGGGTATACCCGACCCGTTTTCACCCTTACAAGAGGGAGTATTAAGTAACCCTAGTTAGGGTTATGTGGGCAAATATCTGCTTTGCCTTTGAGGGGTATCACATCTTTATATAAGAAATATGTACACCCCCTTATAATACAGAGAAGAGAAAGAGGCCAAAGGCCCAACCCTACATCGTGTCTCGTGTGTTTTCTCTGTCGTGCTTCTGGGAAGGGATACGAGTCTTCCACGACTTCTCGCGCCTAATCTGCTGACAGGAAGGAAGAGTGCGGATTTAGTGATCCGTGGTAACGTAGTTCTCAACATATATTAACATATATGACCTTTAATATATCTAGCAGGGCTGAATACAGATATCAATGATTTCTTTTAAGGCCCAATAAAAGAGCCCGTAGATCGGATGGACTCAGAAAGACCCAAAGGCAACCAGGAGTCGGCCCATACAGCGTAGCGATTACGTTCGGCAGCCTCTCGTGCATGTACATGTAGCGAGCAGCTGACGCTGCAGCAGCAACACCAACGCCCCTTTTGTCATGGCTCTATCGGTGGCTCTTTTTCTAGTTCTTCGTGAAGCCGTATCAAACGGTTTAAAAAACGGCTCCTTACCGAGAGCCATCAAAGAACCAGATCTGTTTCGCTATTAGGAGCCGAAGCACTAAAAAACAAGCTTCTACCGGCTCTTTCTATCCGGCATACAATAATGTTTCACAAAATTACAGTCTCTGCCACCGTCTCCTCGTACGAAGCTGTTTTGCTAAATAAATTACAAAACAGCTCTGGCTTCTCTAGAGAAGCCAAGAAGTCAGAGGAGCCAGAGCCGAATCCGTTAGGAGCCCCGCCAAAGAGGGCCCAACATGTTCTATCTGTATCTGTGGTCACACACACAACGACACAAACTTCGCTCTCGGCTTCTCGCTGTGGACTTGACGGAAAGGTCATGCCATGGGCGGCGGACACCAGAAACAGATACGCGCGCGCAATCCCGTTGGCTCCTCCGTGAGAACTCAGGCCCTAGTGCCCTACCCACATGGCACTGGCACAGAGCGGGAATGCGGCTGCCGACCTGCCGCGCGCGCGCGGGCGCAGTGGCTTGCCCCCGCCGGCCCGCCCGTTCGGATAAGCCGCGCGGCGTGGCGACTGACCGACTGGCGCGAGATGGCAACTCCCGGTCGCGCGAGAATTCCACCTGATTCCGCTCGGTTTCGGCACATGCGGCGTGGATCGGCACGACTGTACGAGCCATGCCAGCGGCGCCCCGAGGTGCGAGGAGAGTTGAGTGGGTCTGATGGCATTCAATCCGGCACGAGTTCAGGGGAGACTGGGTCCCCCCCCGGGGCCGGCCGGGTGGATAAACACGAGTCAGATTTCGTGTCCCTGTCTGTGGCCCGGGGCCTGGGCCTACTCTGCTTCATCAGAGCCTCAGGGCGCGTAAACCACACGGTATCTTGAATGGGTGATCGGTTACTCGGTGGTAAGTCGAATAGATACGATCCACAGACGTTGACTTGTTACCGCCAAGGCCGAGCCATCCATGGTCGTCTCACTACTGACACGCCGGTTGCGTGCGCGTGGGAACTGTAAAGCGGCACCGGGAAAAGGAGTTGGGGGCACGGTAGAAACAGCAGCCTTTGCTTCGCGACTGACGAGTGAGAACTACGACTGAACTTTTCTTTTTTTGTTTGTACTCAGCGTCGCCAGAGATTCATAGTGCAGACCGCTGGCTCTGGCTCGATCGCTTTTTAAAAAGTTCAGGTACGCGGTTGACAACTTGCAAAAGAATAAAAAAGCAAAGCTTTTTGCTCAGACTTTGCAGTTCAGCGCAAGCTGGCGGTCGCTACACGTCTGGTAACCGTAGACCTCGATGCTCTTGCGACTTGAAGGGCACATGTACTGTTTGCTTGCTAACCCTCCCCAGTCGCAGACAGGTTGGTGCCCAGGCATGGGTCAGCACCCTAGGGGGCCATCAGCGTAATCACGGATTCACGGCCTTAACGCTGTCTCCCACGTCTCATTCACATCCTCTATTATATCCTTACTAGGTGTGTGCCCGTGCGTTGCCACGGAAGTAAATCTTAATGTAAAACATATACATGGGACGATAAACATCACTAAGTTATGTAAAATCCATGTAGTGTAATATCACTGTAACACTAAATATTACAATGGTACATCCAAAGGAGAAGTATGAAAAGAAACGGTGAGAGAGAGTGTGTGTGAAATAGGGACCATGCACTTGCATCGTACCAAAAGCGTACAGTGTGTATGAAAAGGCATACATAAAAATAGAATACAATAAAACTGATGCAAGTGATCTATTACTTCAGAAATAGATATAGATCAAGTCCTAGTCTCCCTTTGTCAAAGTCTGTGTCCTACTGCCTCACATCTCAATGTGATGAGAATGGATTTGGATCTATCCTTCGTTGTACAGGGCATGTAGTGAGCCATGATGGCATATATCTCTGAATCCATGTACCTCTGTAGGCATATGCAATGCAAGTATAAAATTAGATGCACCCAAGTTATCAGAAGGTAATGAACATCAAAGTGTCAGCATATACTATTTCTTACCTGGGCCCTGTACTTGTACAGTGCATATCCTGTGATTCCTGTTGCGACAAGACTGAAGAAGATGACCCACAAGAAGCCCCAGCCAGATTATGATGCTCCACTTTTGCCTGAGTACAATAATCGCCCAATTAGCAACACTTGAGTGTCAAGGTCATGCCTACGTTCAACATAGTTGCTACTTCTGAGATCTGAACTGTTAAGTTGCCAGAGCAAAAATCCAAAATCATGACTCATGTGCCTTGAATAGGTTGTGAGGTAGAGCTAGCAACTTCTGCTAACTTACCACCTCTAAGGTTAACTAATTCAACATGAAAAAAGAGTGACTCAATAATAAGCTGATAGTGTACCTGTATGATGGTTACACATACTTATGCATGTATCATGCTCCTTCATGTAAAGCAAGCCTTCACTGCAGCCATACTCATAGCTTCCCCATGTGTTTTTGCATTTGGATTCTTTGCATTGACACAATCCTTTCCTTACATTCATCAATATCTGTCACAACATGTTTCACATTTACATTCACAAAAGGGAAGTGTGACAAGCCCAATGATATATAATATGGCTCAAGAGAGAAACACAACTCTGAAGAACATTACATCAGAAGTTGTGGAGGACATGCAAGCACTTCTAGAAAGACAAGCCTCGGAAATGTGCCTTACCTTCACATGTGTGCCTACTACTGCCACCCTTGAATCCATCTAGGTATTTGCAACCATCATCCAGCATATAACAGACCCATAAACAAAATATCAGATTTTAAAGAACTCCTTAATAAAAAGTTGGACGGGGCATTTTTAAGGACAGCAAAACCTCAGCTAACACTTAAAGACAAGTAGAGTATGCCCCACTATTCTTGGTATCTTTCCAGCATCCTCAATTAGTAATTTCACATCGTGCAAATCCAGAAGCTAAAAACACACTTTATAATCCATAAGGCTTTATTAACACCTGATCAAAGAAAATGCTAGAAGATGAATCTCCTAATGCTTTGTATGTACCTTCACAAATCAAATTGGACACTCGCAAACTCTTCCATGAATCCTGTATATAAACCGAACAAGTATTGTATGTATAGGCTGTACAAAACAAATATTGTAGTGATTTTAGCAGCCTTATCTTGCCAACAGCCACCATTTTTCTCTAAGCACTCATTTGTTTGTATATCTAAGATCAAAATAAAATGAATATTAAGAGCATGCTACATATACAGATTTCTCAATGTTTTGTTTGCATTCAACAATAATTGTCCTGAAAAAAGAAATATGTTTCTAAAATTTGGTAGTACCTCAATAGAGAATTCACCAGTCTCTGGTTCTTTAGTAAATTGCTGTCAGATCAGCAGTACTCTTTGCATTGTCTAGTGAAGAATAATGTGAGAAACAAATACGAGTGACAAGCTACTGAATAATTGTTCGGTTACCTTTATTTTAGTGAATTTTACCGTATTGCGTATGAAAATTTTGCCTAGGTCTACCCCAAGCTGAAACATGGTAAAAATGGGAATTGGTAGTCATACACACTCGACACTGCAATTGGTTGGCCGAAAGGAAAAAACAAAACAAGCATTTTTTCAGAAGATGAAAAGGGAAAACAAAGGTCCATCAGAACTGCAATGCTCATATACAATTATATGATCTTATGCAGTTCTACTGTCTAACCATGCTACCAATATTTTTATACGTGAAACAAAAAGAAGGTTGTTTTGAACAAAGAGCAAAAAAAGGAAAATGGTCATAATCTTGATTTGTAACTACAACTACTGAACAAGAATAGAAAGAACACAAACTTTGATAGGTTGTGCACCTCGGTGGTGCAGCTGCGCTTGGCACCGCCGACCTTCTTGTTGCGCTAGGCTTGTCCTCTAGGTCCTGTAGAGCAGAGAGGCAGGTGTCCAAATCAGGCGAGATTGGATCGGATCGATGGATGCACTGCAGTGGCAAGCGTGGTCGGGCGTGCCGCTCCATCTCACATGCTAATTGTTTAAATCACACATCTTGTTAAGAAAATAGAAAACGCTAAAGTGCTAAAAAAATTCTTGAATGAGCTCAGGCACAAAGAAAAACATTTATTATGACAACCCACAAAGGGAAGTCTCATATTGAGATGGGTAAAAAGAGTATCAAACAGTAAAACACCAAAGCACTCAAAAAGTCTTGAATGCAGTTAGATAGAAAGGAAAAAAACACTTATCATGACCAGAAATGCACGATTTTGGAACATGACTATTTGCTGTCGTACATAAGCAGTCAAATTACAACTAAGGTGAACCAGAAGTTACCATTCTCGGGGTATACCAGCTTCATCACGAGTCGTGTAGTTGAATGGACCCTTTAGTACACGCCATACTCCTTTATCAAGTCTAATGTTTAAATGAACATTACATTAGTTAGCATGATCTTGTATAAGCATATATCACACACTATATTCATTAGTGCTCAATGCAAAAACAAGGTAAAAAGATATCCAAATAGCTTAGACAATATTCTAATTTGTTATAATCGTCTGGTTATAGAACATCTTCACCTCTCCATTTTATTCGCTGGTGGTGCACAGAACTACCCTTATTTCAGAATAGTTGTATAACAGGAGTGTATTTGGATGTTACAACACCAAAGTCACTGGATACTCCTCTCAAAGTTATGTATGTGTCGGGGACCATAATTAGGGGTACCCTCAAGACGCCTAATTCTCAGCTGGTAACCCCCATCAGCATAAAGCTGCAGAGGCCTGATGGGTTTGATTAAGTCAGGGATCAGTCTATACGAGTGACTTGACCCCGCCACGCCCGAGCCTAGCCTCGGGCGAGGGCAGCCGACCCTAAGATGACTCCGTCTCGCCTGAGGTCTCCTCTTTCATGGCAGACGCATCTCCGGCTCGCCCTAGGCCCCGCCTTCGATAAGAAGAAACCCTGACTAAATCACCGCGCCAACCGACCGAGTCACCGGGGCGTTTAACGCAAAAGGTAAGACCAACGGGCGACCAGACTTCGCCAGAGGCGCCATAGGAGGCTCCGCCCGACCCAGGGCTCGGACTCGGGCTAAGGCCCCGGAAGACGGCGAACTCCGCTCCGCCCAAGGGCTCGGACTCGGGCTAAGGCCCCGGAAGACGGCGAACTCCGCTCCGCCCGACCCCAGGGCTCGGACTCGGGCTAAGGCCCCGGAAGACGACGAACTCCGCCTCGCCCGACCCAGGGCTCGGACTCCGCCTCGGCCTCTGCCGAACGATCTCCGCCTCGCCCGACCCAGGGCTCGGACTCCGCCTCGGCCTCTGCCGAACGATCTCCGCCTCGCCCGACCCAGGGCTCGGACTCTGCCTCTGTCTTGCAGGACGGACTCGACCTCGGCTTCGGAGGAGCCTCCACGACGCCCGACCTAGGACACGAGACCGCCACGTCAACAGGAAGCGTCATCATCACCCTGCCCTGAGCCGACTTGGGTCGCAGAGAACAAGACCGGCGTCCCATCTGGCCAGCTACGCCAGATAGGCAAATGATGGCGCCCCGCTAGACCATGACGACGGCGACTCTCAGCTCCCTTACGAAAGCAGGAGGACGTCAGCAAGGGCCCAGCCACTCCGACAGCTGTCCCCCCGTCCGGCTCCGTTACTCCTCCAACAGCCACGACGCCACAACAACAGGGTGCCAAGACCTCTCCGGCTGCCACCTTGGCATGTACTTAGGCGCTAGCTCTCCCTCGCTAGACACGTAGCACCTTGCTACACCCCCATTCTGTACACCTGGATCCTCTCCTTACGACTATAAAAGGAAGGACTAGGGCCTTCTTAGAGAAGGTTGGCCTCGCGGGGACGAAGGGCAGGGGCAGGCGCTCTCTCGGGGCCGCCCGCTCCCCTCACCTCGCGCGGACGCTTGTAACCCCCTACTGCAAGCGCACCCGACCTGGGCGCGGGACGAACACGAAGGCCGCGGGAATTCACCGACTCCCTCACGACCCGGCTCCGGCCACCGACCTCTCTCTCTGTTCCCCCCTTCGCGCTCGCCCACGCGCTCGACCCATCTGGGCTGGGGCACGCAGCACTCTCACTCGTCGGCTCGGGGACCCCCCCGGTCTCGGAACGCCGACAGTTGGCGCGCCAGGTAGGGGCCTGCTGCGTGTTGACGAGCAGTTTCCCGTCAAGCTCCAGATGGGCAGTCCCCAATGACCTCTTCAACCCGGGACGGTGCTCCGTTTCGGGAGCCTCGAGTTCATGTCTCTCGACAGCAGCTACGACATGATACTCCTTCCACCGCCGCGCGATATCGACAATGGTGGCGGACAGCCCGCCCGCCGGCGGCGGAATCGACGACGTCTTTCCCGCGTGGGGGAAGGACAACTTTCGAGCTCGCCCCATCCTCTCCCTCGCCATCGGAGGAGGAGGAGGCGGGGCAACCAGGGCCGAGCGGGAGATCGCGCTCTGACGGCTGTCGAGCAAATCGACATCCCCGGCGCCTCAACGGAGGACACGCCAAGCGTCGCCCTCGCGTTCGAGGCAAAGGCGAGCGCCATCCCCCCGCAACGCGTCGACTCCGAGCAGGTGGACGACGCCAGCACGCTCACGGAGGGCCTGCAGGACGTCGCCCTCGTACCCGAGACGACGACGCGATCTGCCCCCGACGTGACTTCATCGCTCCTCGTCGACAAAAAGGTACCGACTGCTACCCATCTTTCGTCATTTCGACTCGGCCTCAGCCCGCCTGGCGACCTCGCTTTGGCGGGCGCTCACATTGAGGCGAGTGCAACCTCTCTGGGGTTTCGTGTGCGGTCGCCTTGGGACCGATTGACGGGTGTCTCGACCTATGGATCCTCTGGGTCCGAGGAAGATGACGACCCCAGCATCTGCTGGGATTTCTCCGGATCTGGCAACCCTAGTGCCATGCGGGACTTCATGACCGCATGTGACTACTGCCTCTCCGACTGTTCCGACGGCAGCCGCAGCCTTGGCGACAAGGACTGCGGCCCGAGTCGCGAATGTTTCCACATCAAGCTAGGGGATCCCTCCGGAGGCGGCTGTCTCGGCATGCCGGAGGATGGTGATCCCCCTAGGCCAGCGCCTCGCGCCGACATCCCGCGGGAGCTAGCTGTGGTCCCCGTTCCGACGGGGGGTCACGACCCACAGCTCGAGCAAGTCCGCGGGGCGCAGGCCGGGCTCGATGAGGGAGCAGGAGCGCTCGAGGCAATCCGTCAGAACATCGGGCAGGTATGGGCGAGCCAACCCCCGGCCGGAGGAATACGTCACCTGCCCCAAGGTCTCCAGCACCGCATCGCCAACGATGCCAGGGACAGACCGCCACCCGCATCCGGCGGAACCGGTCAGGACCTGGCCGCTGCAGCGATGCTCCTCCGCGCGATGCCGGAGTCATCAACCACCGAGGGTCGGCGAATCCAGGGAGAACTCAAGCATCTCCTGGAAGGCGCTGCGGCCCGGCGGGCCGAGAGCTCTGCCTCCCGAAGGCAGGGGTACCCCTCGGAACCTCGTGCCGCGACTTCCCGACTCACGCGGGAAGCCTCGGTCTTCACCGGGCGCACGCGCAACACTGCGCCTGCGGCCCCGGGCCACCTCGGCGACGAGCACCCTCATCGCGACCGTCGGGCACGCCTCGACGAAAGGGTGCGCCGAGGCTACCACCCCAGGCGTGGGGGACGCTACGACAGCGGGGAGGATCGGAGTCCCTCGCCCGAACCACCCGGTCCGCAGGTCTTTAGCCGAGCCATTCGGCGGGCGCCGTTTCCGCCCCGATTCCGACCCCCGACTACTATCACGAAGTACTCGGGGGAGACGAGACCGGAATTGTGGCTTGCGGACTACCGCCTGGCCTGTCAACTGGGTGGGACGGACGATGACAACCTCATCATCCGAAACCTCCCCCTGTTTCTCTCCGACACCGCTCGTGCCTGGTTGGAGCACCTGCCCCCGGGGCAGATTTCCAACTGGGAAGATTTGGTCCAGGCTTTCGCCGGGAACTTCCAGGGCACGTACGTGCGCCCCGGGAATTCCTGGGACCTCCGAAGCTGTCGGCAACTGCCGGGAGAGTCCCTCCGGGACTACATCCGGCGGTTCTCGAAGCAGCGCACCGAGCTGCCCAACATCACCGACTCCGATGTCATCGGCGCGTTCCTCGCCGGCACCACCTGCCGCGACCTGGTGAGCAAGTTGGGTCGCAAGACCCCCACCAGGGCGAGCGAGCTGATGGACATCGCCACCAAGTTCGCCTCCGGCCAGGAGGCGGTAGAGGCCATCTTCCGAAAGGACAAGCAGCCCCAGGGCCGCCCGTCGGAAGATGCTCCCGAGGCGTCTACTCCGCGCGGCGCCAAGAAGAAAGGCAGGAGGAAGTCGCAAGCGAAGCGCGACGTTCCCGATGCAGACCTTGTCGCCGCCGCCGAGCACAAGAACCCTCGGAAGCCCCCCGGAGGTGCTAACCTCTTCGACAAGGCACTCAAGGAGACGTGCCCCTACCATCAGGGGCCCGTCAAGCATACCCTCGAAGAGTGCGTCATGCTTCGGCGCCACTTCCACAGGGCCGGGCCACCCACGGAGGGTGGCAAGGCCCGCGACGACGACAAAAGGGAGGATCGCCAAGCAGGAGAGTTCCCAGAGGTCCGCGACTGCTTCATGATCTACGGAGGGCATGCGGCAAACGCCTCGGCTCGGCATCGTAAGCAGGAGCGTCGGGAGGTCTGCTCGGTGAAGGTGGTGGCGCCAGTCTATCTAGACTGGTCCGACAAGCCCATCACCTTCGACCGGGATGACCACCCCGACCACGTGCCGAGCCCGGGGAAGTACCCGCTCGTCGTCGACCCCGTCATCGGCGACGTCAGGCTCACCAAGGTCCTGATGGATGGAGGCAGCTGCCTCAACATCATCTACGCTGAGACCCTCAGGCTCCTGCGCGTCGACCTGTCATCCGTCCGAGCAGGCGCTGCGCCCTTCCACGGGATCATCCCCGGGAAGCGCGTCCAGCCCCTCGGACAGCTCGACCTCCCTGTCTGCTTCGGAACACCCTCCAACTTCCGAAGGGAGACTTTGACGTTCGAGGTGGTCGGGTTCCGAGGAACCTACCACGCAGTGTTGGGAAGGCCATGCTACGCGAAGTTCATGGCCATCCCCAACTACACTTACCTGAAGCTCAAGATGCCGGGCCCCAACGGGGTCATCACCGTCGGCCCCACGTACAAACACGCATTCGAATGCGATGTGGAGTGCGTGGAGCACGCCGAGGCCCTCGCCGAGTCCGAGGCCCTCATTGCCGACCTGGAAAGCCTCTCCCGAGAGGTGCCGGACGCGAAGCGACATGCCGGCAACTTTGAGCCAGCGGAGACGGTTAAGGCCGTCCCTCTCAACCCCAGTGGCGACACCTCCAAGCAGATCCGGATCGGTTCCGGGCTCGACCCCAAATAGGAAGCAGTGCTCGTCGACTTTCTCCGCGCAAACGCCGACGTTTTTGCGTGGAGTCCCTCGGACATGCCCGGCATACCGAGGGATGTCGCCGAGCACTCGCTGGATATCCGGGCCGGAGCCCGGCCGGTCAGACAGCCTCTGCGCCGATTCGACGAGGAAAGGCGCAGGGTGATAGGCGAGGAGGTCCACAAGCTGATGGCAGCAGGGTTCATTAAAGAGGTATTCCATCCCGAATGGCTTGCCAACCCTGTACTTGTGAGGAAAAAAGGGGGGAAGTGGCGGATGTGTGTAGACTACACTGGTCTCAACAAAGCATGTCCGAAGGTCCCCTACCCTCTACCTCGCATCGACCAAATTGTGGACTCCACTGCAGGGTGCGAAACCCTGTCTTTCCTCGATGCCTACTCAGGGTATCATCAAATCAAGATGAAAGAGTCCGACCAGCTCGCGACTTCTTTCATCACGCCCTTCGGCATGTACTGTTATGTCACAATGCCGTTCGGTTTGAGGAACGCGGGTGCAACGTACCAGCGGTGCATGAACCATGTGTTCGGCGAACACATTGGTCGCACAGTCGAGGCCTACGTTGATGACATCGTAGTCAAGACGAGGAAAGCCTCCGACCTTCTCTCCGACCTCGAACTGACATTCCGGTGTCTCAAGGCGAAGGGCGTCAAGCTCAATCCCGAGAAGTGCGTCTTCGGGGTGCCCCGAGGCATGCTCTTGGGATTCATCGTCTCCGAACGGGGCATCGAAGCCAACCCGGAGAAGATCGCAGCGATCACAAACATGGGGCCCATCAAGGACTTAAAAGGCGTACAGAGGGTCATGGGATGCCTCGCGGCCTTGAGCCGTTCCATCTCGCGCCTCGGCGAAAGAGGCCTGCCCCTGTACCGCCTCTTAAGGAAGGCCGAGTGCTTCACTTGGACTCCCGAAGCCGAGGAAGCCCTCGGGAACCTGAAGGCGCTCCTCACCCAGGCGCCCATCTTGGTACCCCCAGCTGATGGAGAAACCCTCCTGGTCTACGTCGCCGCAACCACTCAGGTGGTCAGCGCCGCGATCGTAGTCGAAAGGCAGGAAGAGGGGCATGCTTTGCCCATTCAGAGGCCAGTTTACTTCGTCAGCGAAGTGCTGTCCGAGACCAAGATCCGCTACCCACAAGTCCAGAAGCTGCTATACGCAGTGATCCTGACGAGGCGAAAGCTGCGACATTACTTCGAGTCCCATCCGGTGACTGTGGTATCATCCTTCCCTCTGGGGGAGATCATCCAGTGCCGAGAAGCCTCAGGACGGATCGCGAAGTGGGCGGTGGAAATCATGGGCGAGGCAATCTCGTTTGCCCCTCGGAAGGCCATCAAGTCCCAGGTACTGGCGGATTTCGTAGCCGAATGGGTCGATACCCAGTTGCCAACGGCTCCGATCCAACCAGAGCTCCGGACCATGTTTTTCGACGGGTCGCTGATGAAGACGGGAGCTGGCGCGGGCCTGCTTTTCGTCTCGCCCCTCGGAAAACACCTGCGCTACGTGCTCCGCCTCCATTTCCCGGCGTCCAACAACGTGGCTGAGTACGAGGCTCTGATCAACGGATTGCGAATCGCCATCGAGCTAGGGGTCCGACGCCTCGATGCGCGTGGCGACTCGCAGCTCGTCATCGACCAAGTCATGAAGAACTCCCTCTGCCGTGACCCGAAAATGGAGGCCTACTGTGAAGAGGTTCGACGCCTGGAAGACAAGTTCTACGGGCTCGAGCTTAACCACATCGCCCGGCGCTACAACGAGACTGCGGACGAGCTAGCGAAGATAGCCTCGGGGCGAACGACGGTTCCCCCGGACGTCTTCTCCCGGGATCTGCACCAACCCTCCGTCAAGATAGGCGACGCGCCCGAGCCCGAGGCACCCTCGGCCTCGTCCGAGGTGACCTCGGCCCAGCCCGAGCCATCCTCGGCTCAACCCGAGGAACCCTCGGAGCCCGAGGGCGAAGCGCTGCGCATCGAGGAGGAGCAGAACGGGGTCGTGCCAGATCAAGATTGGCAAACCCCGTACCTGCAATATCTCCGCCAAGGAGAACTGCCCCTCGACCGAGCCGAGGCTCGGCGGGTAGCGCGACGCGCCAAATCGTTCGTCTTGCTGGGCGATGAGAAGGAACTCTACCACCGAAGCCCCTCGGGCATCCTCCAGCGATGTATCTCCATCGCCGAAGGTCAGGAACTCCTGCGGGAAATACACTCGGGGGCTTGCGGTCATCATGCAGCACCTCGAACCCTCGTTGGGAACGCTTTCCGCCAAGGCTTCTACTGGCCAACGGCGGTGGCTGACGCCACTAGAATTGTCCGCGCCTGTGAAGGGTGCCAATTCTATGCGAAGCAGACCCACCTGCCCGCTCAGGCTCTGCAGACGATACCCATCACCTGGCCCTTCGCTGTGTGGGGTCTGGACCTCGTCGGCCCTCTGCAGAAGGCGCCCGGGGGCTACACGCACCTGCTGGTCGCCATCGACAAATTCTCCAAGTGGATCGAGGTCCGACCCCTGAACAGCATCAGGTCCGAGCAGGCGGTGGCGTTCTTCACCAACATCATCCATCGCTTCGGGGTTCCGAACTCCATCATCACCGACAACGGCACTCAGTTCACCGGCAGAAAATTCTTGGATTTTTGCGAGGATCACAACATCCGGGTGGACTGGGCCGCCGTAGCTCACCCCATGTCGAATGGGCAAGTGGAACGTGCCAACGGCATGATTCTACAGGGGCTCAAGCCTCGAATTTACAATGATCTCAACAAATTCGGCAAGCGATGGATGAAGGAACTCCCCTCGGTGGTCTGGAGCCTGAGGACGACGCCAAGCCGGGCCACGGGTTTCACGCCGTTCTTCCTGGTCTACGGGGCCGAGGCCATCCTGCCCACGGACCTGGAATACGGCTCCCCGAGGACGAGGGCCTACAACGAAGAAAGCAACCAAGCTAGCCGAGAAGACTCGCTGGACCAGCTGGACGAGGCTCGGGACAGGGCCTTACTACACTCGGCGCGGTATCAGCAGTCCCTGCGACGCTACCACGCCCGAGGGGTCCGACCCCGAGATCTCCAGGTGGGCGATCTGGTGCTTCGGCTGCGGCAAGACGCCCGAGGGAGGCACAAGCTCACGCCCCCCTGGGAGGGGCCGTTCATCATCGCCAAAGTTCTGAAGCCCGGAACGTACAAGCTGGCCAACAGTCAAGGCGAGGTCTACGACAACGCTTGGAACATCCAACAGCTACGTCGCTTCTACCCTTAAGATGTTTCCAAGTTGTTCATATACCTCGCACCCACGCAAGAGTTTAGTCAACAAGGAAGGGTCAGCCTCGCCTCGGCAGAGCCCGACCCTCCCTCGGGGGCTAAAAGGGGGGAACCCCCTCTGCGTCAAAATTTTCCTCGAACAAAAAATCTCTTTCACCAGAACATCTTTCGTGCTTTTTGACTACTTCGAAAAGCGGGTCCTGGAAACGACGGGGTACACGTAAGCAGTCAAGGCTGACCGAGCCGAGGGACTCCTACGCCTCCGGGATACGGATACCTCACTCATCACCTTCTGCGATAAGTAACTCGCGCTCGGATAAGGTGAATCCGCGGATCGAACGAGTCTTTACGTACGGGAGCTCTTCTGTCGAAGCGATTCTTCGAGCCTTCTCGACCAAGTCGGTGACAGGGCTTCATGGGCGGGTAAAAGTACGCGTAAGCGGCGAGGCCGACCGAGCCGAGGGACTCCCACGCCTCCGGGATACGGATACCTCACTCATCACCTCCCGCGAGAAGCAACTCTTGCTCGCACTAACATCCCTGCTACCGACGAAAAGTCCAGATACTTGAAACAAGAGGAAAAGAGACGCAGCTTTATAACGCAGCAAGGGTGTGTGTTCTGGCCTCAACGGCCGCGCAAGGCCCACGCTACAAGACGATTTGACCCTGCAGGCTCGGATCTTGACGCCGGAAGAGGGCGATGACACCCTCGGCATCAACAGCACCTTCGGCAAGGCCCGACCTAGCCTCGGACGGCGACGTGGTCCGAGGGCCTCCGCTCCGAAGGACGACGTCATCACCACGCTCGAGCAATCTCTGCCAGGGACTTCTCCGAGAACCCGGCCCGAGCGGACGGCTCGGCCGGCCACCTCCGGGGCCTCGGCCGACCACCTTCCGAGGGCGCCAGCTCGGTCCGAAGCCTCGGCTAATCAGCTCCGACGTCGATCCTGCCAACAGACAACCCGGCTAGGCTCCGGCCAACCGGGTTTCATTTCCGAGCCAACAACGCCTCTGCTCATGCTGATATCGCTACCCCCGGCCTCGGCTCGTCGAAGAGCGGCCGAGGGGTCTCTTTAACTAAGCTAGAGGAGCCTCGGACAACAGGTCCGACCGAGCCGAGGGATTCCTACGCCTCCGGGATACGGATACCTCACTCGTCACCTTGACACGGGGCAATTCACGCTTAGTGAAGCGGTTCAGACAATCAGCGGACGAGTCTTAGCGCTCGGAAGTGAGGAAAAAACACGGCTCTGTGCCGGAGTTACATACATGTTCAGGCCCCGAAAGCCGAAATGAACGAAAAACCCGGCACTCGAAGTGCCATTACAAGCGGAACTCCGGTTCCTCCCTCTGCAGCGGCGCAGGCCTCAGGAGAGGGCACAGCTGCTGTCTTGCCCTCGCCCATAACGCCACCCGAGGGGCGAGGACAAGTACAAAGAGCCGAAGGCCCGAAGCGCCGATGGTGGCGGTGATCCCGTCGCTGACGGGGACTTCTTGAGCCGCCTCCACCTCGGCACTGACGCCAGGAGCCACCAGCCTGCCGCCAGATCCCCACTCAAATCCTCCCCGATGAGTGGGGCACCGGCCTCCGCGCGAAGGCGCCGCCCTGGTGCAAAGGCAGGGCCACCCCAGAACACGAGCGCCGCCCTAGCGGCGTGCGGCGTCTAGGGTGGACCTCCCGTGTACACGGCGCGGCAGCCGCCCCCCGACAAAAGGGGCCGCCGGAGCCGAGCTAGCGGACCCGACATGCTGGAGGTGACGGCGTTCGCCGCCGATCCATCCCACGTTGTCGAAGTCCGCGCCGCCCGCAGGGCCAGTGAGCGCCTTCTCCCTCGAATATCGTGGGAGAGGATGACCCACGAACCCGTGCGGGAGGTGGAGCGCCGGCTCAGTCCGGCACCCACCCCAGCGAGGATGATGAACATCCTTGAAGCTGAGGGTGGGACCCAGATCGCAGCCCGGTTTGCTCCTCCCCACCCAGGAGCTGGTGGTCACCGTCTCGGGTGACCCCCAGCCGAGGGGGGCAACCGGGCTGCCTGATGAAAATCCTTGAAGCCGAACGATGGCTGAAAGGTACCAACTCCCACGGAGTTGCGTTCCTCCGGCGATGGAGCGAAAAGACGGCGGTTTCCCCCCATCCGGGGGCTCGGAAGATGGAGAGACGCAATGCATTGGGGAGGAAAGAGACATGGTTACCTCACGAAGGGGGTCGCCCTCCTTTTAAAGGCAACTCCCCCTGCTTGCGCCCTCAACCGTCACGGGCTGAGTCTTCTCCAACACGCCTCCAAAGCCCTTCCCTGCGGCGCGGGGGCTGGGGCCCGCCTGTCATGCAGACCGGCTCTGAGCAGAAGAAGCCGAACCGCCGCGCACGACGCACGCAACCACCCAGCGGTTACAAGTAACCCTCCACTTTTGCCCGGACCAGCGGGCGAAAGGGGCAGGCGGCCATGCAGGCGGCATGCAACCGCGCCAAGTGGACGCGCCTCTCCGATTCCTGACAGGCCAGCGCGACGGCTCAAGCCCACACGTCGTGCAACTGGCGCGCCGGGCGCTGCATGCGAACCGCTATGCCACTCGCTCCACCACCGCACCTCCTCGATTGCAGAACCGATACCGCGATTCGAGGCAACCCAGCCCGCGACCCGGCAGCGCCAGCCTGGCGCAGCGGTCAAAAGCGGTCAAAAATGGGCCGGCAGTAATGACGGTGGCAGGCGCGCGAGAGCGGCGGTCACGCCATCTGCCAAGCTCATGTCCCATCCGGAGGCAGCAAGAGAACCCCCTCTCACGGCGTGAAGACGACGCGCCCGTGACCCGTACCTCGAACGGCTCGCGCACGCGCAACGGCAACCTCGCCAACTACTCACCCCGGCGCATTAACTCCGCGGCTCGACGGACAGCGCTACGGGCGGGAGCGGCTGGTGACGTTTCGCCTTCGACAAAACAACCACGCCAAAAGAGGTACGCCACGACGTTCAATTTCGAATCCTTTTTCCCTTTTCCTTCTTTCTCTATCTCTTGCAACAGGGACCGAGAAGGGGGATAACCCCAAAGGGATCCTTCCCCGTGAAGGAACTAGGCTCCGAGCCTCCCTACTAATCAGGGGTTCGAAGGCTGGCCCCCCGAGGGGTTCAACAGCCGCCTCAGATCGCGTGGGCCCGACACCCACTACTGGTCAGGGGTTCGAAGGTCGGCCTCCCGAAAGGTTCCATGACCGCCTCAGGCTACTAGGGCTCCGTGCCCCCTACTGATCAGGGGTTCGAAGGCTGGCCTGTCGAAGGGTTCACAGTCGCCTCAGACGCCGAGCGAGGGATGACCAGGGGTACGTTCGATACATAACCAAGGCTCGGGCTGCGCTCCCGAGGTACCCTAGGACATTTCCGAGACCAGCGGGAACGACTCTGTAACGGAATCCCATTGGAGGGAGGCAACGAGCCCTCGGACCCCGTCGCTAGGGGACCGGGTCCGGCAGATCACCCGCAGGTACTTTTGGGCGTGCCTCCGGGCCCCTAGCCGACCCCCAACGAACGGGGCACGGACGTCCACTCGGATTACCCGATTGCAGCTCACCGGAGACACCATGTTCGGTGCCCATCGAGGGTAACATGGCGCACTCCCCCCCTCCTCCTTGCGGAAAGGCGACGTAGGGGCGTATATAAAAAGTCGAGTCTGTCCCTGATCGTCCTCTCGCTCCGTGCGAAGGCTCGGGGGCTGCTCTCGCAAACCCGGCTCCGGCCGAACCGTTGACAGCGTCAACATACCAGCCCGAGAACTTGGGCCCCGACAGTGCACCTGGGTTACGCCCTGCTCGCATGAGGGAACCGCCAGACCAGCCGAGGCATTACGCAAGGCATTAAGACCTCGAAGGAGTGAAACCACTCCTCCGAGGCCTCGGGGGCTACACCCGGCGGGTGCGCTCGCGCGCACCCACCGGAACAAAGTACCACCGAGAAAGGCTGGTCCCCTTGCAAAAAAGTGCGACGCAAGCCTCCAAGCGAGTGTTAACACTCTCTTCGAGGCTCGGGGGCTACTGTCGGGGACCATAATTAGGGGTACCCTCAAGACGCCTAATTCTCAGCTGGTAACCCCCATTAGCATAAAGCTGCAGAGGCCTGATGGGTTTGATTAAGTCAGGGATCAGTCCATACGAGTGACTTGACCCCGCCACGCCCGAGCCTAGCCTCGGGCGAGGGCAGCCGACCCTAAGATGACTCCGTCTCGCCTGAGGTCTCCTCTTTCATGGCAGACGCATCTCCGGCTCGCCCTAGGCCCCGCCTTCGATAAGAAGAAACCCTGACTAAATCACCGCGCCAACCGACCGAGTCACCGGGGCGTTTAACGCAAAAGGTAAGACCAACGGGCGACCAGACTTCGCCAGAGGCGCCATAGGAGGCTCCGCCCGACCCAGGGCTCGGACTCGGGCTAAGGCCCCGGAAGACGGCGAACTCCGCTCCGCCCAAGGGCTCGGACTCGGGCTAAGGCCCCGGAAGACGGCGAACTCCGCTCCGCCCGACCCCAGGGCTCGGACTCGGGCTAAGGCCCCGGAAGACGACGAACTCCGCCTCGCCCGACCCACGGCTCGGACTCCGCCTCGGCCTCTGCCGAACGATCTCCGCCTCGCCCGACCCAGGGCT
The DNA here is from genome assembly GCA_029449295.1 of Zea luxurians. Lineage (NCBI taxonomy): Eukaryota > Viridiplantae > Streptophyta > Magnoliopsida > Poales > Poaceae > Zea > Zea luxurians. The sequence goes on along the minus strand of JAOPSE010000003.1, from coordinate 105,880,646 downwards.
CGGACTCCACCTCGGCCTCTGCCGAACGATCTCCGCCTCGCCCGACCCAGGGCTCGGACTCTGCCTCTGTCTTGCAGGACGGACTCGACCTCGGCTTCGGAGGAGCCTCCACGACGCCCGACCTAGGACACGAGACCGCCACGTCAACAGGAAGCGTCATCATCACCCTGCCCTGAGCCGACTTGGGTCGCAGAGAACAAGACCGGCGTCCCATCTGGCCGGCTACGCCAGATAGGCAAATGATGGCGCCCCGCTAGACCATGACGACGGCGACTCTCAGCTCCCTTACGAAAGCAGGAGGACGTCAGCAAGGGCCCAGCCACTCCGACAGCTGTCCCCCCGTCCGGCTCCGTTACTCCTCCAACAGCCACGACGCCACAACAACAGGGTGCCAAGACCTCTCCGGCTGCCACCTTGGCATGTACTTAGGCGCTAGCTCTCCCTCGCTAGACACGTAGCACCTTGCTACACCCCCATTCTGTACACCTGGATCCTCTCCTTACGACTATAAAAGGAAGGACCAGGGCCTTCTTAGAGAAGGTTGGCCTCGCGGGGACGAAGGGCAGGGGCAGGCGCTCTCTCGGGGCCGCCCGCTCCCCTCACCTCGCGCGGACGCTTGTAACCCCCTACTGCAAGCGCACCCGACCTGGGCGCGGGACGAACACGAAGGCCGCGGGAATTCACCGACTCCCTCACGACCCGGCTCCGGCCACCGACCTCTCTCTCTGTTCCCCCCTTCGCGCTCGCCCACACGCTCGACCCATCTGGGCTGGGGCACGCGGCACTCTCACTCGTCGGCTCGGGGACCCCCCCGGTCTCGGAACGCCGACAGTATGCTAATCCCATGCTTTTGCGACAACAAAATATTGAATACGTCTGCATAATGATAAGTCATAAATAGATCATATCTACATTAGAGAGTGTGCACATACCTAATGTCTGACAGCATGGGACCATTCAAGGCAGTCGCTAACTGCTGGTTGATCCTCAGGTGCAGTTGACAAAACAGATGAACATGAAGTCTCCGTAAAGTCAAAACCTCCAGCCAAGAACTTCCTCGAGCAGCGAGATGTGAGATACATAGGAGCTTGTTGTGTAGGGGGTGTACTCCATATCCTTGCTGAAAATTCTATAACTTCAACAGAACAAGGTGATGAAACCTGCATAAGTATATAAAGTGGTAATTAAGCAACAAATTGTCAATCCGAAAAACTTCCTTCCTCGATACATGGATGGGACAGACTGTTATAATTGTGCTTAAGTTATCTTGTGTTCACTATGACTGTAAAAGAAAAATCAATGTTCTATAGTGGTTTATTTCAAACCAAAAGGTCAACTAAGAGAGTGTTCACTATGGCTGTAAAAATAAATTCAGTGTTCTGCATACCCATGGTACACTAACACCTCTTCCTTGTTAATAACAAATTCTTTTAACTCATGAGCATACATATGACATCTTGGGCCTTGATGATGTTTGAGTTGTAGAGCCATTTAGTCCCACAAATCCTAGCAATAGCAATGTGCTAAACACATTCACCAAATGACAGTAGTGGTATATTTCTAAAATTGATATGAAAAAATAAGTTCATGACAGGAAGAAACTCTGTGCCAAGAAAGTATGTACCATGCAAAATGTGTGACAATTTAGAAATTAATTGTTTACAAAAAAAGACCAATATAAGTTTAGTGGAATATCCGGTGCATGCGCATTGGGGAAAATTGCAAGTCGAAAGAACTGGCTAGCACAAGTATATTAAGCAGACTACAGAAAAGCATTTGTATTCCATTTGACAATACATTCAAGATAAACAAACAAGAGCAACAAAGGATAAAAGTTGAAAGGACGTCTCGAGCTTGCAGTTTATGTAAATGGCACAATTAACATATGGTGTCATGGTGACGCGACAGCGAAACACCAGCTTGGCAAGGCGACGACTTGTTGACGAGAACAGACCAACTGCTAGCGTTGGACAGATCGACCGGCTCTGATCTGGATTGAATGCTTCGAATTCCATATCTCATGTAAAAAGGGATAAGAAATAAGTTCAGAGTGCTTTTCGAAAGAAAAATAATAATGATGATGCTTTTGGAAGAAATCAGCTCAGAGAGAGAAATGTAAAAGCTGGTGACACTGACATTGACTCCTTCAGCCTAGTATTTTGCAGAGCATTTTTAACTGCATCATAGCAGTGCTTCTTACGTTTTAGTTTACTCAATTTCTTTGCACTACAGATTTATAGTTCTGAAATAGCAAAGTCATGTTCCTCGCCCTCCATAACAAGAAGCATGCATTAACAACTGAAATTCAAACACCAGAACATTATCATGAGTAGTACAGGATCATTTGTGTGGTCCCTCGCTACATACACACAAAAGGGTGCTTTCTAAGCTATACTGCTACCAGCCTCCACTCGCACACAACACCATAAACCTCTCTGAGCGACACAACACAAAATATTCAGGATATTAGAAATTACATGTCGCCATAGGAGCACCGGATTAACTGGCATGCCCACAACAGCGAATTTTACAACAGTGAAACTCCATGGTGGTTATAAGCTTATTCTGAACTAAGGGTTTGTCGTCAGGACACGCGCTTGTTAGGACACTGGATTATTCTGAACTAAGGGTTTGCAGTACAGCACCAGGAAGCCGCTCATTTGTCCTGAACATCAGCCTATCAAGTTTGTTCCTCCGACCTACAGAATCCCCAACCTGGATTTCTAATAGCGTCACTACAGGAGGAGTGACGGCAAGGTCACGGCGTGACATCCACCTGGATGAATTCACCTGGCATGACATATTTGCTTGCTACATCGATTACTCTGACATTATCAACATCACATCAAGACATAAAAATTACTGTACCAGGTAAAGATCCTAAGGTAACCCAAGTGGAACACACACAATGAGGATCTAAAATAATTGGGAACTAACCAGTGGATCTCGCGAAGGCATAAGTCATCAAGCACTCACCGGGATGTTTGGGCGGATGGCGACGATGATGTCGTCCTCGATGTACACGTTGGCCTCCTCCGCGAGGTGCGCATTGACAACTGTCTGGTCCTTGATTCGATGGCGCAACGATGCCGCGAAGCCTTAGGCAGCACAAAGAACATCTGCCTCAGCACAACGGCGATCCCTCTCAAGTTTGTAACCATCTGCAGCTGCTGACTCAGGTCGGGGGCGGCTCGTGGCCTAGGTGGCAGGTCGGGGACGTCGGCGGGACTGGAGTTCCCTTCTTCACGGCGCATCGACGAGTGGGGGCGGGCGCGACAGTCTCGCCATAGAGAACGGAGCAGGGGTGAAGGATGGCGACAATTTCGGCAGTCTTGTCGAGGGGCAGAGGGGGCGGCAGTGTGACGAGGGGGCGGGAAGGGCGACAATCTCGTGGGGGAGGGGGCTAGGCGCGGCCATCCAGTCACGACGGGCGCTAACGTCGCGCAACGAGGGAGGGGCGGAGAGGGGCATGGTATCCGCAGGCAAGATCAGCTGGCGTGGGCATCGGGGGCTGGGTCCATGCGCGGTTCAAGGAGCAAGATAGAGGGTGTGGTCGTGGGCGGCGGCGGGGGCTGAGTGCCTTGCGCGGGCGTGGGAGGAGGACAGAGGCGGGGGCACGGCGGGGGCACAGAGGGTGTGGACGCACACTTTAGGTCTTAATAGAGTTGTATAGACTCGATCCACGGTCGAACCAGTGCAACTGCCTCGTAAACCAAACGTAGCGACAGAGCAGCACTTGAAAGCGACGACTTGTTTCTCCGTGCTATCAGCTGTCCTATCACATAAATTTGCTTTTTGCAAATTGCAATGTCGATCCTCGAAGTGCAGACTTTTCTCCACGCAAAAGAAAAGAAAAAAAATCACTTTAGCACAGATCACGTCCTTTTCTCTCCCCCGATAATAATAGTACCAACCGGTCCTCTGATTCTGCGAGGATTTTGTAAGTAGTGGTTTGCTGGTGGGTAGGGGCAGCTTGTCTAGAGCAGGTTTCTGTCCAGTCCAGCCTCTGCGGTTTCAGCGCAAGCTGGCAGTTTTCTACGTGTTCGGTAGCCGTAAACCTGCTGCCGCTCGGGCTTGTCAATCGCGACATGAAACAGCGTGTGTACGCAAGTAGTACGTCGGAACTGAAACCCGAGCAACCGCACTACCGTTTCTGGATCCATCAGTACTCCATGCCATGCCAAGCTGATGGAGAGAAAAAAAAAAACGGCGGGGACACTGGTACGTACGTACTAGAAAAGGGGGCTGCATTCCGTGCAAAAAAGACAAGGGATTTACAGCAGCATCTATGGAATTCCGAACTGTTTTGCTGATCTCAGGAAGGAAAAAAAAAGAGAATATATACAGAGCAAGGAACCAAAGAACTACTGGCTCACACACACTGGCACTGGGATGACATCACGTACCCGTTCACAGTAATTTACGCCATGTATCCATCATCTTTATATCCTATCGTTTGCGACTGTCTTGATTCGATTGGCCGAATTCAAGCCCTGAGATGGAACCCAGCAGGCTCTGAACAAACGCGGTTAGACTGGACGGAAACCTTCGCTCACGCAGGCAAATTAAACTGGAGAACGACGACGACGAGACGGGAGAAAAAAATGGCAAGAAATTCCTCTCTCTGCCTCTCTACACTTGGATGAAGGAGTGGCAGGGCACGCCCATGAGCTGCGCCAAGGTGGTTGACCTGAGCTTCCTCTCCTTGACGGCCGGGTCCTCCAGGAGCAGCACCTTGTCCTTGTCCTGGACCCCCACCATGTGCAGGTGCTCGCAGTCGTCCCTCTCCTTGCCCCTGTACAGCAGCCTCTGCTCCCTGGGCCACAGCCCGGTCGCCAGCGACAGCATCACCTTCAGGTCGCCTGCATTGGGTTGTTGTTGTTGGACCATCATCAGACGCAGCTTAGCGAACAGCGCCATGCTCCCCGTTCACTAGTTTGATAGGGAGCAGGCCAGGGACAATGGAGAGCATGCAGGCATCACGCAACGCAACGCAGTACAGAACGACGAGAAAGGCGGACGTACCGAAGGTTGCGGTGGCGTCGATGGAGACGTCGTGCCACTGCCACCCGGTGGTGGAGACTCTCACCAGGATGTACTCCACGGCCGCCGCGTCGTCCTCCGTCGAGCGCCGCTTCTGCACCAGCATCCCGCCGGGCCGCACCTCCCACTCGATCCTCTCGTGCTCGGCGACCATGGCGCAGATGTCCGCGCCGCCGCCGCCGCCGATGATGGTGGTGCTCCTGGACCGGCTCCTGAACAGCCTCCTGGGGCTCGGAATCTTCACCATCTCCGCTGCTCTCTGCTCCTAGTCAGTCTCTGCCTCGGTCGATCACTGGCTGGTCGCTGCCGGGGTGCCGGGACTGGCAGCAGGGCCTGGGATTTTAAAGAGGGGGGAGAAGGAGCGGGCGACGAGGACAAAACGGGAGGGAGGTTAAGTCGCGACGCGACAGGGGCGAGACGTCCACCGTGCGGGAATGATTGGCGATTAACCCGTGTTTGTTTAACACCCGCAAGAACAAGACCCTGCTCCCCCTCCTCATTGATTAAAACTTTAAAAGCGGATTAGAGGGGCGACGTGTCTGTTACGGAGCCGGACGGCACCCGTTGCTGACGCGGCGAGAGCGCTGAAAAGCGCCTAGAGGCTGGTGGTTTTCTCTTTGAGACTTTTTGCGTGCGGGCACAGTGGCACACAGAGACACGGTAGCGCGGCGGTTGGGAGCGGCAGCACATGGGGAGGTTTGCCTGCATGAATGGCGGGGCCGGCGGAACCAATCGCTCGCTCGCCCGCCCCCTGGCAGTTGGCTGCTTACGGCTCACTGTTCGGTTGGGCACTGCAGCTGCAGCTGCAGCCATCATCCATCTTTCGTCTAGCAGCAGCAGCAGTTGGAGCACTGTTCATTCCAAATTGCCCTGTTAATTTACTGTTTGGTAGGCCTGAAATAATGGCATGTTGTCTGCTTTTTATTTACCCATTTACTACGTTCCATCTGTTCCAAACGTGGGCTTAACGTATGATCCATCTCCATGGTCCATGGACCATGGCGGGGCGCCAGTGCTGTGGACGACCGAAATACGCCAGGATCATGCGTTCGTAGGTACTGCGTAGAACAGCGGCATGTGGGCATGCTGTAATCAAGGGGAGACCGTCCACGTCAGGCGCCCCTGGCCCTAGCCGCGCGCCATCGTGTGTCTCGTAGACGAAACGTGGAATGCATCTGGCTAATAGTACGAGGGCTAGATACTATTTGGATCTGGGCCCACCTTCACAGTCGCCGGCGGCGACGACGACGATGATTAATTGCCGCGCCGCGCAGGTCGGGCAGCACATGCGCTGGGCCTCCGGTGCCGTATTTTTAAGCGAGCCGTTCGGCGCTCCTGGCACAGGCGAACAGTAAGCAATGCCCAATGCTGACTCATAAGCAGATTCCGGCAGCTGAGCAGCCGCCACGTCGGTCGACGACGGGCGGAGGCGCCGCCGGGGGGGTTTCTTAAGTCCCGGCTCCCGATCGATCAGATGATTCAGATCAGATTCTCACGGCTCGGTCGGGTGCGTGGTGCAGACAAGGCAGGGAGGCAGCTGGCGGTGCAGCGAGGTCGATTGGCCCTGCCTTGTCCCTTGTCCGTCCGTGCGTGCGTGCGTGCGCGAGCCCCCCTTGGACGGCTTGGGGTTTCGACGGTTCGGTTCGGTGCCGACGCCCGACGGGGCTTCACGGAAGGCGACGCTTGCTTTTGGACTCTCCGGGTAGGTTGGGGTAGTTGGGCGGTGCCACAGTTGGCGACGACTACTTTGCAGCGTCCCTCCGATCCATCGACCTGCAGCGCAGGCTCGTCTGCGCGTAAGGTCTCGCTGTCCAAGGGCTCACGTTAACGCCAAGGACAACCTGAAGAGCGCGTATTCCATTCGGCTTGCTGTTCGTTTCCTGGCCTCCATGGACGCTACGCTAGTTGCTAGGCTAATGTAAGCTGTCATGCCTCAGCCGGTGATTGAAAGAACAGAGTACTGGGATAAGAAATATCAAATGTTCTCCCGCGTAGCGTTGATGAATACAGAGCAGATACCATTACACGCATGCACCAGCTGGGAGTGCATATTCGTTGCCTAATGCCACTGTCTACTGCTAGTTAGCAGCAATTACAGAGAACCAAAGCACGACTGGGCCTACTGCTCAGTCACTAGTTGCATTGTAACAAAAGCACCGCATGCCACTGACAAACTGCACAAGCCCAAGTTACAAACACGGATACGCTTCGCATCGCTTTAAAAAAAAAGATGAGCCCCAAAGGCCAAAGCCCCCAATCTCGTGAAGCAGATATCCATCGTTCAGGCCTTAATTTTTTTTAACCTAAAACCCGCATACGTACATAAACTCATGGGCCTAATCCAAAACGGCCCATCTGAAACGAGGACCGTAATAGGCAGCCGCTGGTGTGCGTGATGTGATCCGGGCCTGAAAGCAGCGTAGAGCTGTCGTGCTCCTTTGCTCTCCCCGTCCATGCTTTTGCAGAATTGCTCCAGTCAAGGGCTAGTCCAGTGCCCCCTGAACCCGCATCCGGAGCTCAGAAACCCCCGCCACCGGAGCCCGGACGGAAACGATGCAGGAGACCCATCCGCCGCCGCCGAGGCCGGTGATGCTCGCCGACCTCAACTTTGAACCAGCGGAGAGCGACGGCGAGGACCGCCCACCGACCCCCGCACCCAACCCCGCCGCCGCCGCCGCCGTGGCTCCGGCGGTCGCCGCTGACTCGTCCACGAAGTAAGTTTACCAAGAATACTCTTCGATCTGAGCGTGAGGGGTTTCCCGCCACTTGTACACTTGGCCAGTCGGGTGCGGCACTGTGGTTGTTAGAAATCAGGGCGTTAGTACCCATGGGCTCATGCCCGTGGGAGCCGGAACCCTAGGGCTTGATGGGGGCGTTAGTACCCATGGGCTCATGCCCGTGGGAGCCGAACCCTAGGGCTTGATGGAGTTATTCTTTTTTTCATAGGGGGGAAGTTCATGTAGCAACTCAATTTTTTGTGAGGATTGTTACGAATTCAACAAATATGCTGTCTACATGGTTCTGAAATTTCCGTGCATATAGTCCATATATAGTCCATATAATAATTGCTGCTCCTTGCTTATAGTAGTCTTATAAATCATAACCGTCATTTATTTGAACAGGAGGTAACATGTAGTGCTCTATTTTGATTAAGAAAAGGTTACTGGAACAATACTCAAATCGTTACAAGTTTACAAGCTAACTGTTGTGTCATAGGTTATCTCTGGTCACAAATTTTTTTGAGTCCTTAGATGATGAAATTGTTTTTTTTTTTTGGAAAATGAAGATTTATTTTCATCCCAAGATCAGTATATCGAGATGACATGATACATGGCCTTGGAACAACCTCCCAGCCTCTGCCCTAAGTGATAGGCACACAGTTTAAGATTAAAAATATTCTGAGCATACTCTGGTGAGAACGAGGTTATTAATATAGCTGACTGTTGGCTGTAAGGATCCTTACAACCTACGTCTTAGCCCATCCGTGTAGTAGTTAGCTCCTCCCTATTAATATATGACCCCACTTGTCTTACTCACAAAGCTTCTTGGTTCTTGTATCTAAGACGGACAGTCGGCTGTAATTTATAGCCTGCTTCTATCTCTTCTCTCCTCTACCTCACCATTTAGCCCCCTTGCAGCCTTTTATTATACTTGCTCTGACATTCAATTCAAAGACTAGATCACCACCCATATGCTCGGGTAAAAATATCCTTGTCCACTCGCTTCAATTGTCACGATGCCGCCACAACTGTATCCTGGAACTCTGGCCGTTGAAAGACGATGAAATTGGTGGGTGGTTTGATAAAAAATGACTTGCAGGAGTGGCAATGAGGAGGGTGGTTTGACAAAAACTGTGATAGCTACAAAGGATACCGACACTGTTGAATGTGAAGGTAGCATGATAATCGATGTGAAATGCAATGGCAGGAAACTTTTCTGTCGTGAATTGACTACTTACAATTCTTCATGAACAGATGTTGATCAACATTGTCAAGGGGCTTCTGCTCCACGTGAGGAAAAAGTTAGCAACCTGAAAGCTGTGAGTTCTTGGTTTTGATGCCATTTGAAATAATTAATCTTCCATGCAATAGATAAGTGGCAGTGTGACACTGTATTATAATACATTTAATGCCGTATGAGCCCTGATGTTGTTTTACCTTCTTAATTTGTGGTACTGGTATGATTAACAAAAATGATTGAGGGCCTAACCTTACTTCTTGCAGGCTTTGGTTCATGTGGCCCGAAAAATGCCTAAGAATGCTCATGCACATTTTATGTTGGGTTTGATGTATCAAAGGCTTGGTCAGGCACAGAAGGTAAATCTTCTCTTGAAAAATTGATGTTGCTTAGCGTTTGCGTAAAACTCAAGTAGCTGCATTTAAATTTCAGGCAATAGCATCATATGAAAAGTCAACTGAAATACTGCTACAAGATGAAGAAGAAGTGCGGAGACCTGATTTACTCTCATCAGTGAGGATACACCACGCACAGGTTCATCAGCTTGATCAACAAAAAGTTACCTTGTTTCTAGTTTTATTTTCTTTCAGGTGGTCATCGGCTGCTCTTTTTGGGTGCCTATCAAATAAAGAGCTTCTACTCCCTCTTAACTCAGTTTGTTCCCCATGCAGTGCATTTTGCAAGCAAGCATGGGGGATAGTTTTGATGAAGAGCTTGAAACTGGTGAGTTAGATGACATTCTTTCGAAGTTGAAGAGTTCAGTTGAGTTAGATCACAGGCAAGCAGCTGTTTGGAATATCCTAGGTTTAGTTCTTCTTCGGGGTGGTCAGATACAGGTATTATATGCTGAAATTGTTTCATTTTTCTCTACTGATCTTCATCATGCAGCTGTATCTGCAAAGAATTAATTGCTGATTTTTTGCACCCTATCCAGAGTGCTATCTCAGTTCTATCTTCTCTCACGGCTGTTGCTCCAGACTACTTGGACTCCCTTGCAAATCTTGGCGTTGCATACATTCAAAGGTTTGAAATACTATTTTCAGTTGTCATTGTCTTCCTTCAGACTTTAATATTTATCAACTTTCAGTGGGGATCTAGAGCTGTCTGCAAAGTGCTTTCAAGAACTTCTTCTAAAAGATCAAAACCACCCCGCTGCTCTGGTGAACTATGCAGTTCTTCTTCTGTGTAGATATGGATCTTTGTCTGCAGGTACATGAATGCTTGCTTGCCATAATCTTCTAGTACTTGCTATTTTCCTGTCATATCATAAAGGCGTGTTTATCCCTATGCTATTTTGCTCTAGCCAAAGTAGTGACACTAGACAATTAGTTAATGCACACCTTATTGTTGGATGCGTTACATCAATCGATTTGTTTGTTTTTATGTCCACTAATAATAAGTCCAGAAACTATTCTTTTCCCTCCAAAAATGTGACCAACCTAGGAGAACGAGAAACTAAGCGTTTTTTTCGTTGAGAAGAATATAGGCACCCAAATTCAAGTTGAGAGAAGACTTGAACCTGGGTGGCTGGGTGCATGAGCACACCTCCCACCTAATCAGTTGAGCACCCAAATTCAAGTAATTGTATGAGCACCTAAATTCAAGTAATTGCTTTTGGCTTCTGCCTCATGCCTTGTTACAAATTCAGGGGCAGGGGGCAATGTGAGCACAGGTCCTTACGTGCATCAGAAAGAAGCCTTAGTTGTTGCAAAAGAGTGCTTGCTTGCAGCAGTGAAGGCTGATCCTAGAGCTGCATCAGTTTGGGTTAATCTTGCAAATGCATATTACATGGATGGTGAGCATAAGAACTCAAAGAGGTGCTTGGAGCAGGTAAGAACTTCTGTTATTTCAGTTTCCCTTTTATTGACATGTATTACTCAAATTAGCTGTCACAAACATTGGCAATGTTGATTTGCTTTGTCATCTGCTGGATAAATATCTCTGACGAGAACACAATAATTTGTTTTATACTGACTTGTAAGAGATTGGTGCAGATTCGCTATTTGGTGTGTGTTTTTTATTTGCAGGGAGAAGCTCCCTTTAATTCATAGTTGTAAGCTTGTAGCATCTTGTACCCTAAGGCTGGCCTTTTGAGATTTGGTATTAACAAAAAGCGTTTGTTTCAAAAGTTGACCAGTGATCAGTTGGCATTTGTGGTCAGCTTAGAGCTCCACTGGGGACTGGGGCTTAGATCAAAGCTTTTAGACACAAGGAACTAACTTTCCAGAACTGTCTGGATGGTTTAAAACAAATATTCCAATGATATAGTCACCAAAGTTCTGCTAGTACCTAACCTGGTAGACCTCTCTTCCGCAAGTCTACAAATTGGGTCTTTTGGAAATTAATCACAGTTATGTTTAACAGCTAGCTACGTCACAAACTCCATACAGCAAAAGTCATTGTTTAGTATAGTGATATAATTTACTCAAGACATTTTTGGCAACTTGGCCATAGGAACTGTGGCTTATCAGGGGAGCTGGTTTTTATTTGCTGCCAAAGGAAGATTTGATGGTCTAGGTTTCTTGCAGTAAAAACTATTTTCTACATTTGGTACTTATTTCCTGCTCGACTGTTTATTTTAAACCAGTATGGGTGTCTTACACGGTTACACCACGACTATATGGTTCTAAATTAAAGCGAAAAGTATGACTAGTCAACTTGAAATTTGAAAATCGCTTGTCTAGCACTCAGTTCTATTCCAGACTCACCAGTCACTACTGTCCACTACTAGCTGTATATAATACTCCCTCCATTTGTTTTATTTGTCGCCGGTTAGTACAAAATTGAACTAAGTGGCGCAAATAAATAAAAATGGAGGCAGTACCTTTCATTACTTCTGCTCTGTTAAATACGCCAGAAAACTCTGTACTCACTGTAAAATAGAAAAGTATGTGACAAACTTCTCGTATATTCTTTTGCATGGTATGCTTTGCAGGCAGCAAAATTGGAACCCAATCATATGCCTGCTCGGTATGCTATTGCAGTTCACCGTATCAGAGATGCTGTAAGGTCACAATGTTCTGATGATCAACTTCTTTGGGCTGCAAATGAAATGGCAACAGTTCTAAAAGAAGGAGACCCTTCCGCAGTTGACGCCCCAATTGCATGGGCTGGGTTGGCAATGGCTCACAGGGCACAACATGAAATTGCAGCCGTCTATGATACTGAAAACATCAATCTTAATGATGCAGAAGAGCGAGCTCAATATACACTAAAACAGGTGATGTTTTGCAAACTGTTAGCAGAAACTGAATTTATTCTCTTCAATCTGATTGGCAAGTGCAAAACCTGGACATGGGAAAGTAACAAAATAAACATTCTTATGTTTGAAATTCTGTTACAGGCAATCCAAGAGGACCCAGATGATGCTGTTCAATGGCATCAACTTGGCCTGTATAATATTTGCATGACCCGGTTCAGCAGGTCTGTAAATTTTCTTAAAGCAGCCTTAGCCCGTTCCCCAGATTGCAGTTATGCTTGGTCAAATCTTGGTAAGTTTTGGTCTCACTTGAGTCTTTTTTTTGTTGATTCAAAATTTAGTAGAACTGAACAACATTAAACTTATCTGAGTTTTTCATTGCACAAGATTAATTCTTGCTAATCACAAGTTCTCAACTATTCTAGGAATAAGGTTCTTTTTTTGCTAGGAGACTGGTTGTTATGGATCAGGATCTGGTGGGTTGATAGGATTTAATACGAGTGGTAGGTTTGGGGTCTAGGGCCAGGACCCGACGCTTGGGGAGATCGGCCGCAGGGCTTTGCCCACGCCCGGGCAAGAGAGAAGGGATTTCCTTCTAATATCTTGCTTACCTTCAATTATACAATCCTTCTCCTTATATAGAGAGGGTTACTTACCTCTAAGCACTAGATCTAATCTTATCTCTAATTCTAATCTTATCCCAAACTAGTCTTATCTTTATCTAACCTACCTAAGGGGCCTTTACACTACACCCCTCCTTGACAAGCAGGTCGTCCTCGAGCTGCAACCTAACAATGACTCTGCTAGACACAAACCTAACACCTAAAAATAAGCCTTTTACATCTCGGCTTATTTTATTATTCCGAATCTGAAATAGACTGCGACTCTTTTTTGACCCCTTGAGCATCTCCAAGAGACTCTTCATTTTTGCCTCTCTATTTGACTCTCTATTTACTTTTTTCATAAAGACTATACTCTATATGTAGCATCTCAATCCAACAAACTATCTATCTAATTTAGCTAGTCAGAGTGGCTAGCCAAGTTTGGTTAGTGAGGGAGCCAATTTGGAGAGTCAGATAGCTTGGCGAGTCAGATGGTTAATCTGTTGGAAAGTTATTTTGCTTTTGAGTAGCTAAAATTTAGCTTGACAAGTCATTTGACTAGTCTCTTGGAGATGCTCTCAGATAAGGCAAACACCCTGCGCGCATTGGACCTGCATGTGTGCAGCCACCTGGATTCCATGGACGCCATCTGGTCGAAAGGGGAGCACGTGGATGTCCATCTGGAATGGGTCACAACAATGACCAGCGGAGGCGCCCTCGTGGTGGGCGGTAGCGAAATGTGATGGTGCTAGGCAGTAGGTGGATGCGGTTGTCGTAGGGTCGCACCGGTGGCAGTCCCCGTGACCATTATCACACTGTAGAGCACGGACCGGGCGACAGAACTGGGTGGAGACCCAGACGAAGAAGTGGGTGAGGGTGGTGAACGTGTCAGACTTTAACCAGAGAGGAGAAGTCTGAAAAATGGGAAAAATCATCCAAAATCACAAAATAGTATTTATATCCAGAAAGACTAAGTACAAGGGAGGTCCAGAGATCACAATAAACCAAAAGAAAAGCCTGCTCAACCTGAGAAGTAGTAAATGGGAGACGAGTATGTCGTTCTAGCTGACAAGCATGGCATAGACCCTCAAAATGTCCCCTACTACGAGGATTGTCTAAACTACTGGTGAACTTGATCATAATGTCGGGTCCTAGATGGCCGAGACGACGATGCCAAATGGTGGAGGAGGTGGTGGAGAGCAAGACGGGTGCAGGAGACGCGCCAATGGAGAAAGGCTGGAGCGTGTAGAGGGGCCTCGAGTTGTCATAACAGGCGAGAGGGGTCCTAGTGGCCAGATCTTTCACAGAAAAACCAAAGGTGTCAAAATCAATAGAACAAGAGTTGTCGACGGTAAACCGACGAACAGAAAGAAGATTATGAGTGATATGAGGGGCTACGAGAACGTTGTTGAGATAGAACGTCCACAGGGAGAACCGAGGCACCTACTGAGGTGACCGGCAGAGTGGAACTGTTTACAACAACGATCGAGGAGGGATGGGAGGAATGGAGGGGATGTGAGCGAGAGAGAGTGCCTACAGTAGAGGTGATGTGGTAGGACACCGGATTCGACCACCCAGTCGGAGGGGGTGGGGTCATCGCCATGGTGCTGAAAGTGGTGGCGAGGGAGGTGGAGTCCCATCTTCCAGCTAGCGGGGACCAAGGCGTTGAGCTAGGTGTCCCCGGGGCGGGAGCTGGGGGGAGCCGGAGTCGTCGGAGGCACGCCGTAGGGAGGCGCTGTCAGGAGGGCCAGCGACGGAGGGCGGGAGGCACTCGGGGCCTGGCCCGACCGCATGGAGATGGTCCTGGTCCAGGGGTTGTAGAACGACGACCACGCTTGGCAGCCATCCCGGCCGAAGGAACCACCTCGGGTGGAGTTGCCACCCTCGCGGCCGCCCTTGCGAGAACGACGACCTCCGTCGACGGTGGAAGCCGGACGAGGGGCGGTGGGTGGAGGACGGGCGGGAGCCCCAGTCGACGGAGGGCGAGGGGCCTGGCCCCCTGAAGGCGCTTGACCGCTGGGAGTAGCGCTGTAGAGTGTCGGGGCCGGAGCGGGTGCCTCAGTCTCCATGCTGAGCTCCTCGAGGAGAAGCTCGTTTCGCACGACATGGAAGGTGGGAAAGGGCACGGTCCTTTTGATGAGAGCCTTCAGGTGGCCGTAGCGCGGCTGAGGCCACGTAGAAGGTTCAACACCAAGGTACGGTCGGCGACAAGCTCGCCGAGGTTGCGGGGAGAGTCCGCCATGCCCTTCATCTGCTGACAGTACTCTCCCACAGAGAGATCCACCTGAGAGAACTGGTGGAACTAGCTGTCGAGGTGGAGTGTCTAAGCCTCCCGGTTCTTGAGGAAATGGCCCTCGAGAGCGAGCCATGCCTGGCTTGCGGTGTCCGCCTAGTCACGGACGATGTCTTGCAGCTCGATTGTGATGGTGCCGTTGAGCCACGAGAGGACCACACTATCCATTTGAACCCACAATGGAGACAGCGGGGTGACGGGGTCGTCGTGGACGTGGTCGGCAAGGGCGAACCATCGAAGGGTGAGGACCACCTGAGGGTGCCAGTGAGGGTATTGGGAGGACGTCGGGTCCAACACGACGGACATGAGGGACCGTATGTTGTGAACCCAACGCCCTGAGTGTGGAGGGCGGCGATAGTGTCCGCGTCGAGCCCGGAGGCGTGGGGAGACTCAGGAACCACCGGGGGAGATTCAGGGACTACCGGGGGTGGTAGTGTGCCACGACCGAGGAGATGCTGAGCCGTGGCCAAGTGAGTGGTCAAGGCCTGGCCCATAGCGCGCTCTTGCTCCCAAGTGAGGGACGCGACACGCTGGCGCTCCTGCGAGGCGGCCACGACAACCTGGATGGTGGCGATGGCGGCGGCCAACACAGAGTCGGTAGAGGGTGTCGGGGGAGCCCAGGTGACGTCGGTGACGAGCGGACGTGTGGTCGGGAAGCCAGGGGCGGCTACCGGGAGAACCGGGTCGGCGAGATTAGGCCTGATTCGCGGCGGTGGCGAGGGCACCCGTGCACGTCGGGTAACCTGGGAGGCTGAGTCCGGAGGGGAGGAGGCTGGCCACACTGGCCGCGAGGGGGCCGAGCGTGGAGGTGGTGTGGGCCGCGACGGCTGCGCTGACCGCAGTGGGGTCGAGGAGGACCGGTGGCGGCTACGGCGGCGGCGGGAGAGTCCATTGGGGAAGAGGTCGACGACTAGGGGGCCGACAACGCAAGGAGGAAGTCGGCGGCCAGGCTACCAATGGCGAAGGGACGGACGGACGGCACATGGAGTGCCGCAGGGGAGAAGACCCGGCGACCCTTGAGGGGAGAGGCCGGCAGCACAGGGAGAGGAGCCGACAGCATAGGGGTCGGTGGTGTTGGGGGGAGTGGCCGACGACACAGGGAGAGGGGCCGGTGGCATAGGGAGAGGGGCCGACGGCTGTGGGTGGGTGGGGGAGAGAAAAAGAAATCCTAGGTCTATACCATGTGGGAAACCCTAACCCTAACTCAGAGTTGGGTGTTGTATTAATAGACCAAGAGTTGGGCCTGACCCATTACACAGGGGTGATACTATAATTACAAGGGGCTAACCCTAGAACCCTAAACGGGTATTCTAACACCATGTCTGGGTGGCCCCAGTGAGGTGGTACGACGCTAGCCAGGTGCGATATGAGGTCGGTGTATGTTGGCCGCTGAAGTACTACTTGCATTGGTTGATCTAGTTGCGCGGGTCGATGGTGCTGTCGTAGGTCAGCAAGGTCGACCTTGTAGAAGCAGGGAGATGGTCCCTGTGGGGTCGGCATGGGCTCAGGCGACATGGCCGACATGTACGGAGGCCGACCCCTCTGCGGTGTGCCGTGGAAACTCTGACCCTCTACTGCCGAAGGGGGCGTCCTGGTCGTATGGAGGTGGGTGATGTTCCGGAGATGTAGATGTGGATCCTGATGGCGATGGTGATGTCGTCATTGTATAGTGTGTTGTTCCCATTCGGGCTAGCTCATATGATGGGATTGGGGATGGCGACTCTGGCATTGGCAGGAGGGGAAGTGGCACGTCTGGCGTGGTGGTGATGGAAGGTCGTAAAGTGGCGGAGGTGGAAGGGTTGTGGTCGGTGGTGGAAGGGTTGTGGTCGGTGGTGGCTGTTGGAATCTAGTTGCTGTCAGGAAGGTCTGCATGGTTGCCAAGGTCCTGGACTGCGGCGACTACGATATCAAGTGTGAGGGGTGTAGAAGGGGATGGTGGTGTCAGCGTTGTGGTGGTGGGTGGCACCAGAACGGTGGAGGCCGGTGGATGTGGCGGGTGGGTGGAAGATGGAGGATCACTGGACATCTCTGGTAACAGGTTGTTATGGATTAGGTTTTGGTGGGTTGATAGTATTTAATACGAGTGGTAGGTTTGGGGTCTAGGGCCAGGACCCCGGGGCTTGGGGAGGCCGACATCAGGGCTTTGCCCACGACCGACAAGAGAGAAGGGATTTCCTTCTAATCTCTTGCTTACCTTCAATTGATACAATCCTTCTCCTTACGTAGAGAGGGTTACTTGACCTCTAAGAACTATATCTAATCTTATCTCTAAGGGCTGATTTGGTGGCAAGGGATTTGGAGGGGATCCATGGGTTTAAAGCAAGGGATTTCCTCACCCATGGATCCCCTCCAAATCCCTTATCACTAAATCAGCCATAATTATAATCTTACCCCAAACTAGCCTTATCTTTATCTAACCTACCTGAGGGGTACGGACATTGCTGTTTTATGTTTAGCTAATGGGAAATGTTTAAAAATGATTTCTTTAATATATTTGTCTTGTTCAAGCCCCAATGATTTCTTAATTTACCAATTCATCTAATTAGCCATAGAAGTTTGCCATCCTTTGTTTAGTGGAATATTCTGGTTTGTGCAATTTATCTAATGAAGTGATGAGCATGCACAGTATGATCACCGTCTGAGAATAATTTCTTGTTTCTGCAGGTATTGCGTTGCAATTATCAGATGATCCATCCTCTGAAACTGTATATAAGCGGGCACTGGTACTATCATCAACTCAGCAGCTGCACGCAATCTTCTCTAATCTTGGAATTCTTTATCGGCAACATAGGAACTATGAATTTGCAAGGAAGATGTTATTAAGGTCGTTGGAACTGTGTCCTGGATTTGCACCAGCTAGCAACAACCTGGGTCTTGTATTTGTCGCTGAGGGCCGTTGGGAGGATGCTAAAAGCTGCTTTGAGAAAGCTCTGCAATCTGATCCCCTGCTTGATGCGGCCAAATCGAACTTGTTAAAAGTCCTCACATTGTCTACGAAACAATAGAACAAGAGAAGACCTAACTCCTAAGGAAATTGCCACTGGAGCCTCAGAGTTCAGACACGGAAGCGCGGTCACCAAATCTCTGTTCTGAAGTGTCTCAACTGCCAGCTCAAAATTGATGCTTGGTGCCTCTAGTCTACTGCTCATTGCTCACAGAGTCACAGGTGTAGGAAGTTTCAGAAGTGCGGCTTCGAAGACTGCATTTGATTTTGACTGAGTTGCTGCCTATATGACAATCAAAGCTGCACAGGCTCCGAAGTGGCTGTGATGTGTTCTTAAAGAGTCGCATCAGCGCAGGAAGAGCCCAGATTAAGTTCATGTGTAGCTAAATTTCGATATAAGCTTGAACGGCTTCCCTTAGCTGATGTATATAAATAAACTTACTCCAACTTGAGGTGTACTCCAAGTTGAGCATGTGCAAGTTATAGGTTCAGTGTTCCAGAGCAACTTATGGTTCTGTGCGGTGAAACTAACAGCATCTAAACCTCAAATTTGGCAGCAATTCCACTTTGGAATCAAAAGGGCGTCCTACGAGTGTATACAAATGGTCTGTTAACTGATTAACAATTTATAGTTTTATTTTAAGAGATGACTTGGAAGTATAACAACACCCGTTAGAGTTTGAGGTTAGATTAAAATACAGAGAGGATTAAATTTGGAAGTTCCAATTATAGTTCATATTTAGTAGCCAATAATTATTCGTTAGTATAATGCTCGTGTGCTGCGATGGCCTAAGAGATGCACAATCAACTGTACAGATCAAAGGTCATGGAACCTCAATTAGCTGCAAATCTCTACTACTTATTAAGTAAGCAATAGTAGTCTGCCGTTCTGCCCTCCCCCGTTCCGCGCGCAGAAAAAAAATTAAACAGTACCTGCTCAGGAATCGAACCTTGGATCTATTGAACAGAATATCTAGCCTTCCACCCTCTAGCCAACATGACTCATGTTGAATTGTGTACAACTTCAACTAAGACGTCTTTTGTGTTTAACCCGCCGTCCACTCTGTATGCTCACTGAGTCTAGAAAAACATTTATAGCTTAGCCCCTGATCTTTCTGAAATTTAGGACGCAGTCCAGTAAATAAAGAAAATAGAGAAAAGGAATTTAGAAATTGATTTTTAGTTTAAAAATAATTGCAGAAACCCATTTAATTCATGGAAATTTTATATTAAATCCAAATGAGTTCATTCCAATTTCTATAATTCTATAATATTATTTTTATCACATAATACCTCTGTTTTGTCATGAAAACAACAATAAAATTGATTTCCTAATTAATCCTATATCAAATACATAGAAACTTTGGAAATTCGTAACTTCCCCATTTTAATTCCAAATTGAACCGTTCCAGTTGTGTTAGTCTCGTATGAATATTTACTACACAGTAACAACATTGATTATATCATGTTTCATACTTTTATAATTAGATATTTATTTATCCTATGTTAATTGGGTTAATCTATGTCTATTGGATTAATTTATTTAATATATTAATATAGTATTCTAACTTTATGGTTATACGATGTTTGACCATTAGTCTTGCAAACACACACTTACCTTTTTGTTTAAGCAAAAGCGTATGGTGGTACGTGTCCGATGACTAACGATGTACGAGGGAATTTCTTCCGGTATGTGTGAAACGTGCTCTCCAATAATGAGACCATGCAAATTGTGACATATATCGAAGTCTGCATGATACTGATGCTTGCAATGTAGTGATGAAACAGATAGATTATAAATAATAAAATTTATGTATGGCCAGAATCACAAATTGATTATGAAACATTTTCTCATAACGGTATAACACATATTTTGTATATAAGTTATCGTAGTATACTGGTATTATATATTCCCGTTGCAACGCACGGGCATTCAGCTATCATGTATAGAAGTCTCCACGGTACTGTTGGTTGCAATGTAGTGATGAAAT
Source organism: Zea luxurians (assembly GCA_029449295.1). NCBI lineage: Eukaryota > Viridiplantae > Streptophyta > Magnoliopsida > Poales > Poaceae > Zea > Zea luxurians. The sequence continues at coordinate 105,860,617 of JAOPSE010000003.1, read as the reverse complement.
AGTTAGATTGAAATAACAAAATTTATGTATGGCTAGGATCACAAATTAATTACGAAACATTTTCACATAACAGTATAACACACATTTGTTCATAAGTTATCATGATATTAAATGTTTCTGTTGAAACACACGGGCACCCACCTATATGTGTTTATGTCTACATCTATGACAGGAAACACATCTACTACATCTCTCTCCAAGCTCACTTGCTACCATTGCACAATGCGTAGTAGTAGATAAGTATCACCGAGATTCTTGAATTATATTTTTGGATGGAGGTAATATTATTTAAAGAAGAGCTTTGCATGCTATTTCTTTTGTTTGAATAATGCATTATACTTAAATTCCCTTTTTTGCATGTGTGACATTTTTCTTCGTAATATTTTTTCCATGGATCAGACTTGTGAGTCATTTTCATAAACCAACGCCAAGCATGAATCCATGTTTCCTACTTCAAACCCCGAACAAACTCCATGAGCAGGAGGCACTCGCGTTGTCGTCGCTCATCGATGACGAGAAGAAGCTTGGCGACTGTCAGTTCGACCTCTAAAAGCAGTCTTATGTGGTCGCATGCGCTGCTGTGTACGACAAGTTCCCGCGAAGCCGCCGCTTGGACGCGGTCCAGAGCAGCTGCACCGCGTTGTCCATCGTTAAGCAGGGGGGCCTCATGGTTGTCGCTAACGTCGATGACTCTCGGGTTGTTCTGGACACCGCATCCGACGACGACGCCATCACACCGTCCAGCTCATCGTCCACCTGAAGCCCAACCTGCCACGTAAGTCGCTACTGACCGGACATGAATTCTTGTGCGCTGGGACGATGGACGTTGCTGACGTTGTGTGAGTGTCCTCGAACATAATGTATGTAGTGGAATAGCGCATCCGGTGGTGCAACGGCCAGGGGTACTACCTCGCTGATGAGCCCGGGGTGCACTTCGTTTGGCAGCCCAACCAAGAGTCATCGGTACTCGTCATGTCGCGTGCGTTCGATGACTACTATATCGAGGATTGTGGCGTCATCTTGACGCCGGAGGTGACACAGAGGAGGATCGACAACAGTGACCAGTTCGTCATCCTCGCCACCGTTAGGGTAGCTTTTGTATCGACCTGCCTTTAATTCTCTTCGCAAACACATACACACTTACCTTTTTGTTTAAGCAAGAGCATATGGTGGTGCGTGTCTGATGACTAATGATGTACGAGGGAATTTTTCCGGCATGTGTGGAACGTGCTCTCCAATGATGAGACCATACAAATTGTGGCATATATCGAAGTCTGCATGATACTGATGGTTGCAAAGTAGTGGTGAAATAACTAGATTAAAATAACAAAATTCATGTATGGCTAGGATCACAAATTGATTATGAAACATTTTCTCATAACAATATAACACACATTTTGTATATAAGTTATCGTAGTATATTGGTATTATATATTCCCGTTGCAACGCACGGGCATTCAGCTATAACATATATGTAGTTTGAAATCAAATCTCTACTACTTATTAAGTAAGCAATAGTAGTCTGCCGTTCTGCCGTTCTGCCCTCCCCCGTTCCGCGCGCAGAAAAAAAAATTAAACAATGCCTCCTCAGGAATCGAACCTTGGATCTATTGAGCAGTATACCTAGCCTTCCACCCTCTAGCCAACATGACTCATGTTGAATTGTGTACAACTTCAACTAAGACGTCTTTTGTGTTTAACCCGCCGTCCACTCTGTATGCTCACTGAGTCTAGAAAAACATTTATAGCTTAGCCCCTGATCTTTTTGAAATTTGGGACGTAGTCCAGGAAATAAAGAAAATAGGGAAAAGGAATTTAGAAATTGATTTTTAGTTTAAAAATAATTGCAGAAACCCATTTAATTCATGGAAATTTTATATTAAATCCAAATGAGTTCATTCCAATTTCTATAATTCTATAATATTATTTTTATCACATAATACCTCTGTTTTGTCATGAAAACAACAATAAAATTGATTTCCTAATTAATCCTATATCATACATAGAAACTTTGGAAATTCGTAACTTCCCCATTTTAATTCCAAATTGAACCGTTCCAGTTGTGTTAGTCTCGTATGAATATTTACTACACAGTAACAACATTGATTATATCATGTTTCATACTTTTATAATTAGATATTTATTTATCCTATGTTAATTGGGTTAATCTATGTCTATTGGATTAATTTATTTAATATATTAATATAGTATTCTAACTTTATGGTTATACGATGTTTGACCATTAGTCTTGCAAACACACACTTACCTTTTTGTTTAAGCAAAAGCGTATGGTGGTACGTGTCCGATGACTAATGATGTACGAGGGAATTTCTTCCGGTATGTGTGAAACGTGCTCTCCAATAATGAGACCATGCAAATTGTGACATATATCGAAGTCTGCATGATACTGATGGTTGCAATGTAGTGATGAAACAGATAGATTATAAATAACAAAATTTATGTCTGGCTAGAATCACAAATTGATTATGAAACATTTTCTCATAACGGTATAACACATATTTTGTATATAAGTTATCGTAGTATACTGGTATTATATATTCCCGTTGCAACGCACGGGCATTCAGCTATCATGTATAGAAGTCTGCACGGTATTGTTGGTTGCAATGTAGTGATGAAATAGTTAGATTGAAATAACAAAATTTATGTATGGCTAGGATCACAAATTAATTACGAAACATTTTCACATAACAGTATAACACATATTTGTTCATAAGTTATCATGATATTAAATGTTTCTGTTGCAACGCACAGGCACCCACCTATATGTGTTTATGTCTACATCTATGACAGGAAACACATCTACTATATCTCTCTCCAAGCTCACTTCCTACCATTGCACAATGCGTAGTAGTAGATAAGTATCATCGAGATTCTTGAATTATATTTTTGGATGGAGGTAATATTATTTAAAGAAGAGCTTTGCATGCTATTTCTTGTGTTTGAATAATGCATTATACTTAAATTCCCTTTTTTGCATGTGTGACATTTTTTCTTCGTAATATTTTTTCCATGGATCAGACTTGTGAGTCATTTTCATAAACCAACGCCAAGCATGAATCCATGTTTCCTACTTCAAACCCCGAACAAACTCCATGAGCAGGAGGCACTCGCGTTGTCGTCGCTCATCGATGACGAGAAAAAGCTTGGCGACTGTCAGTTCGACCTCTAAAAGCAGTCTTATGTGGTCGCATGCGCTGCTGTGTACGACAAGCTTCCGCGAAGCCGCCGCTTGGACGCGGTCCAGAGCAGCTGCACCGCGTTGTCCATCGTTAAGCAGGGGGGCCTCATGGTTGTCGCCAACGTCAATGACTCTCGGGTTGTTCTGGACACCGCATCCGACGACGACGCCATCACACCGTCCAGCTCATCGTCCACCTGAAGCCCAACCTGCCACATAAGTCGCTACTGACCGGACATGAATTCTTGTGCGCTGGGACGATGGACGTTGCTGACGTTGTGTGAGTGTCCTCGAACATGATGTATGTAGTGGAATAACGCATCCGGTGGTGCAACGGCCAGGGGTACTACCTCGCTGATGAGCCTGGGGTGCACTTCGTTTGGCAGCTCAACCAAGAGTCATCGGTACTCGTCATGTCGCGTGCGTTCGATGACTACTATATCAAGGATTGTAGCGTCATCTTGGCGCCGGAGGTGACACAGAGGAGGATCGACAACAGTGACCAGTTCGTCATCCTCGTCACCGTCAGGGTAGCTTTTGTGTCGGTCTGCCTTTAATTCTCTTCGCAAACACATACACACTTACCTTTTTGTTTAAGCAAGAGCATATGGTGGTGCGTGTCTGATGACTAATGATGTACGAGGGAATTTTTTCGGCATGTGTGGAACGTGCTCTCCAATAATGAGACCATACAAATCGTGGCATATATCGAAGTCTGCATGATACTGATGGTTGCAATGTAGTGGTGAAATAACTAGATTAAAATAACAAAATTCATGCATGGCTAGGATCACAAATTGATTATGAAACATTTTCTCATAACAATATAACACACATTTTGTATATAAGTTATCATAGTATATTGATATTATATATTCCCGTTGCAACGCACGGGCATTCAGCTAGTGATCAATTAAAGCTTCTGTAAGAGTAGTCATAAATGTACCCCAGTTCATGTGTTGGCACTCCCTAACAACTTCCTGAAAAATAATATTAGTAAAAAATACCAATCTAACTAACAAATACACAGGCAACTTTGCTTCGTATGTAGGCTGAGTAGGTGTACTACAACATGCAAAAAATAGATACCTTAGTCTTCCCGTGATAATCTGGTATATTGAGAGAAGATTTCTGCATTCCGGCCTCTCTGGGTTGTCGAACTCCATGCTGAAATATATGAGTTCAGTGAAATAAGTTTCCATACCAATGAAAGGAAAGGTAGAGAGGGCGGAGAAGAGAGGAAGAGATAAACCCCAGGAATGAGTCGGTTTTACAGCGTTTGATCTTGTTTGCGATTACCTACCAAAAAGCACACAACTATATAAGAAGAATATTTCCAATCACATAAATATATGAATACATTGTCAAGTTTACAAAAATACATAGGCATAAGGATTCAATTCATATCACTACTCTTCGGGGTGTTTGAATGTACTAGAGCTAATAGTTAGTGACTAAAATTAATTGAAACATCCAAACACCCTAGCTAATAGTTCAGCTATTAGCTATTTTTGGTAAATTAGTTAATAGTTAGTTAGCTATTTATTAGCTAGCTAATTCCACTAATAATTTTTAGCCAACTAATTATTAATTCTAGTGCATTCAAACACGACTTATACTCATAAATCTTTTGGGTCAAAAAGGTTAATACTGAAGCAGCAGACTTCACCAGGTGAGTGCTCGTGCGTTGCAACGGGGACATATAATACCACGATAACTTATATACAAAATGTGTGTTATACTGTTATGAGAAAATGTTTCATAATCCATTTGTGATCCTAGTCATACATAAATTTTATTATTTTAATCTAGTTGTTTCACCACTACATTGCAACCATCAGTATCACCCCGACTTCGATATATGCCACGATTTCTATGGTCTCATCATTGGAGAGCACACCCCACGCTTGTCATAAGAGGTTCCCTCGTGCATCGTCAGTCATCAGGCACGTACCACCATATGCGCTTGCTCAAACAAAAAAAACAATCGTGTGTGTTTGCGAAGAGAATTAAAGGCAGACCAGCACAAAAAGCTACCCGACAGTGGGGAGGATGACGAACTAATCATTCCTGTCGGTCCTCCTCTACATCAACTCCAGCGCCGAGATGACGCCACAGTCCATGATATAGTAGTCGTCGAACGCGCGCGACATGTCGAGTACCGATGACTCTTGGCTAGGCTGTCAGACGAAGTGCACCTCGGGCTCATCAGCAAGGTAGTACACCTGGCCGTTGCACCATCGGATATGCTACTCCTCTACATACATCATGTTCGAGGACACTCACACAACGTCAGCAACGACCGTCGTCCGAGCGCACAAGAATTTATGGTCGGTCAGTAGCGACTTACATGGCAGGTTGGGCTTCAGATGTACGATGAGCTGGACGGCGTGATGGCGCCGTCGTCGGATGCGGTGCCCAGAATAACCCGAGAGTCGCCAACGTTGGCAACGACCATGAGGTCCCACTGCTTGATGATGGACAACGCTCTGCAGCCGCTCTGGACCGAGTCTAAGCGGCGACTGCGTTAGAGCTTGTCATACACAGCGGCTCATGCGGCTACATAGGACTGCTTCCAGAGGTCGAACTGGCAGTCGTCAAGCTTCTTCTCGTCGTCGATGAGCGACGCCAACGTGAGCGCCTCCTGCTAGTGGTGTTTGTTCAGAGTTTCCAAGCAAGAAACATGGATTTATCCTTGGGTTTATGAAAATGACTCATAAGTCGGATCCATGGAAAAATATTATGGAGAATAAATGCCACACATGCAAAAAAGGAATTTAAGTTGAAAACAATATTCAAACAAAAGAAATTGCATGCAAGGCTCTTCTTTAAATACTACTCATTCCATCCAAAAAATATAATTCAAGAATTTCGGTGATATTTATCTACTACTACACAGTGTGCAAGGGTAGTAGAGTAGGCTTGGGGAGAGATGTAGTAGATGTTTTTCCTGTCATAGATGTAGATATAAATACATATGTGGTGTAGTGGTAGCTACTGCTTCTATTTGCTTGAGAGGTTGTGGGTTCGAATCCCCTTGGGATTCATTTATATTTTTTAATTTTAGCTAGACGTGGACTGTACGTGGAAATGAGAATGGGCTTTGCGGGTAGGGGGAATGAGAAAGACAGAACAGAGAATGACAGAACCTGGGAATGGGCTATGCGGGGAGGAGGGTGGCAGAACTGAGATCACCTAGAGAGGGAGGTGAATAGGTGATCCTGTAAGAAATTGAAACTTATAGCCACAAAACTTGGTTAAGTGTTAGAGGCTAAATGGCGAGCTCTTGTGAACACAAGTATCACAGAAAAACAATCACAAAAGACACACGAGTTATCCCGTGGTTCGGCCAAGTACAACACTTGCCTACTCCACGTTGTGGCATCCCAATGGATGAGGGTTGCACTCAACCCCTTTCAAGTGATCCAAAGATCCACTTGAATACCATGGTGTTCTTCTTTCTTTACTCTTTCCCGTTTGTGAGGAATCTCCACAACTTGGAGTCTCTCGCCCTTACAATGAGGATCAAAGTGAAAGCACTAGAGTAAGGGAGGGAAGCAACACACACAAATCCACAGCAATACGCACACACACAGCCAAGACTTGAGCTAGAATGAATCGCAACAAGTTCACCACTAGAACAGAGCTCAAATCACTAAGAATGTCGATCGAGTGCGCAAAGATGGAGTGTGAGAGATTAAGATTGCTCAAAGTATGCTTGGATAGCTCCTCCATGCGCCTAGGGGTCCCTTTTATAGCCCCAAGGCAGCTAGGAGCCGTTGGAAGCAATCTAGGAAGGCAATTCTTGCCTTCTGTCGGGTGGCGCACCGGACAGTCCGGTGCACCACCGGACATCCCCTGTTCACTGTCCGGTGCAGATTGCTTTCCTAAATTGGCGCAGCCGACCATTGAAGATTTGGAGCCGTTAGCGCACCGGACACTGTCCGGTACACACCGGATAGTCCGATGCTCCCATCTGACCGTTGGCCCGGCCACGTGTCACGCGCGGATTGCGCGGCCGACCGTTGGCTCGGTCGACCGTTGGCTCACCGGACAGTCCGGTGCACCACCGGACAGTCCGGTGATTTTTAGTCGGACGCTGTTGACTGGTTTCCCGAGAGCGACGACTTCACCGCAGACGACTCGCCGGACAGTCCGGTGATTTATAGCCGTACGCCGCCGTCGAGACCCGAGAGCAGGCTGTTCATCTGGACTGGTCCTGGCACACCGGACACTGTCCGGTGCACCACCGGACAGTCCGGTGCACCCAGACCGAGCAGCCTTTTGGCTGAACACAGCCAACTTAACTCCAAAGTGATTTCTTCTGTTTCTAGCACTTGGACACAATACATTAGTCTTCAAAACAATATACTAAGTCTAGAAACATACCTTTAATCTTGATTTGCACTTCTTGAGTCTTTGGAACAAATATCACTCAAAGCATTTGTGTGTAGCACTTAATCACCAAAATCTTATAGAAATGGCCCAAGGGCACATTTCCCTTTCAATCTCCCCCTTTTTGGTGATTTATGCCAACACAACAAAAAGCAACTAAAAGAAGTGCAACATCAATGCGAATGAGAACAAAAATTTTGTTTTTGATTCAAATTTGGCATATTTGGATCATTCTTTGCCACCACTTGGTTTGTTTTTGCAAATCAAACTCAATTTCCTATCTCTAAGTCAAATTCACTTGTTGAGGCATAGAGAGAGGTATTCCAAGAGAAATTGATCAAAGATTCAAAAACTCCCCCTTTTTCCCATAATCAAACATTCTCCCCACAAGAGACCAACTTTTGACAATAAGAGACAATAAGTGTATTTTGTCAAAACAAAAGCTCTAACTCTACTATTTTCAAAATTCTCAAGTGGTAGCTGATCCATTTCTTGCTTTTGGCCTTAATTTCTCCCCCTTTGGCATCAAGCACCAAAACGGGATCATTTTTGGCCCAAAACCCCATTGCCTCACCAAAATCTTCAATTAAGAGTAAAAAGGCAATAAGGGCATGTAGATGAATTTGGAGTAAATTACCCTCTCATCGGAGTGCAGTGGAAGTCTTGCATGGTCCAAGTTCACCTTTTCCCTTTCAATCACCTTTGAGACTAAATTAAGAAAACTCAAGCACACGGTTAGTCTAAAAGGGTCAAGTTATAGCATTTCTCCCCTAAGTATGTGCATCATTCACACATGGACTTGTGAGGTCCGAGGATCCCTTGCACAACTTGAGCACCATAAATAAACAATAAAATGCATAAAGGAACATGATCAAAGGCATAAAACACATGTATGCTATAGATCAATCCAAGTTCCGTGAATCTAAGACATTTAGCTCACTACGCAGCCTGCAAAAGGTCTTCTCATCTAAAGGCTTGGTAAAGATATCGGCTAGCTGGTTCTCGGTGCTAACATAAAACACTTCGATATCTCCCTTTTGCTGGTGGTCTCTCAAAAAGTGATGCCGGATGTCTATGTGCTTTGTGCGGCTGTGTTCAACAGGATTGTCCGCCATGCGGATAGCACTCTCATTGTCACATAGGAGTGAGACTTTGCTCAGATTGTAGCCAAAGTCCCAGAGGGTTTGCCTCATCCAAAGTAGTTACGCGCAACACTGCCTTGCGGCAACATACTCGGCCTCAGCGGTGGATAGGGCAACGGAAGTTTGTTTATTAGAACTCCACGACACCGAGGACCTTCCTAGGAATTGACATGTCCCTGATGTACTCTTCCTATCGACCTTACATCCAGCATAGTCGGAGTCTGAGTATCCAATCAAGTCAAAGGTAGACCCCTTTGGATACCAGATCCCGAAGCAAGGCGTAGCAACTAAATATCTAAGAATTCGCTTAACGGCCACAAGGTGACACTCCCTTGGGTCGGATTGAAATCTAGCACACATGCATACGCTAAGCATAATATCCGGTCTACTAGCACATAAATAAAGTAAAGACCCTATCATAGACCGGTATGCCTTTTGATGAACGGACTTACCTCCTTTGTTGAGGTCGACATGTTCGTCAGTTCCCATTGGAGTCTTTGCGGGCTTGGCATCCTTCATCCCAAACGTTTGAGCAAGTCTTGCGTGTACTTTGTTTGAGAGATGAAGGTGTTGTCCTTGAGTTGCTTCACTTGGAACCCAAGGATGTAGTTCAACTCGCCCATCATCGATATCTCGAATTTCTGAGTCATCACCCTGCTAAACTCTTCACAAGTCTTTTGGTTAGTAGAACCAAATATTATGTCATCGACATAAATTTGGCACACAAATAGATCGCCATCACAAGTCTTAGTGAAAAGAGTTGGATCGGCTTTCCCAACCTTGAAAGCATTAGCAATTAAAAAGTCTTTAAGGCATTCATACCATGCTCTTGGGGCTTGCTTAAGTCCATAGAGCGCCTTAGAGAGCTTACACACGTGGTCGGGGTACCGTTCATCCTCAAAGCCAGAGGGTTGCTCCACGTACACCTCCTCCTTGATTGGACCGTTGAGGAAAGCGCTCTTTACGTCCATTTGGAACAACCTGAAAGAATGGTGAGCGGCATAGGCTAACAAAATGCGAATCGACTCTAGCCTAGCCACAGGAGCAAAGGTCTCCTCAAAGTCCAAACCTGTGACTTGGGCATAGCCTTTTGCCACAAGTCGAGCCTTGTTCCTTGTCACCACCCCGTGCTCGTCCTATTTGTTGCAGAACACCCACTTGGTTCCCACAACGTTTTGCTTGGGACGTGGCACCAGTGTCCAAACTTCATTTCGCTTGAAGTTGTTGAGCTCTTCCTGCATGGCCAACACCCAGTCTGGATCTAGCAAGGCCTCCTCTACCCTGAAAGGCTCAATAGAAGAGACAAAAGAGTAATGCTCACAAAAATTAGCTAATCTAGAGCGAGTGGTTACTCCTTGCTAATATCACCCAATATTTGGTCGACGGGATGATTCCTTTGAATCGTCACTCGAACTTGAGTTGGAGGGCCTGTGGTACTTCTTCCTCAACTTGGTCTTCTTGTGCTCCCCCTTGATCACACGCCACTTCTTGAGGAACCTGTTCATCATCTTGAGTTGGGGGATGCACCATGGTTGAGGAAGAAGGTTGATCTTGCTCTTGGTGTTCCTGTGGTCGCACATCTCCAATCGCCATGGTGCGAATTGCGTCCGTTGGAACATCATCCTCATCTACATCATCAAGATCAACTTGCTCTCTTGGAGAGCCATTAGTTTCATCAAATACAACATCGCTAGAGACTTCAACCAAACCCGATGATTTGTTGAAGACTCTATACGCCTTTGTATTTGAGTCATAACCTAACAAAAACCCTTCTACAGCTTTGGGAGCAAATTTTGAATTCCTACCTTTCTTCACTAGAATGTAGCATTTACTCCAAAAAACTCGAAAATATGAAACGTTGGGTTTGTTACCGGTTAGTAGTTCGTACGACGTCTTCTTGAGGAGGCGATGAAGATATACCCGGTTTATGGCATGGCAAGCTGTGTTCACAGCTTTCGACCAAAACCGCTCGGGCGTCTTGAATTCTCCAAGCATCGTCCTCGCCATGTCTATTAGTGTCCTGTTCTTCCTCTCTACCACACCGTTTTGCTGTGGTGTGTAGGGAGCGGAGAACTCATGCTTGATTCCTTCCTCCTCAAGAAACTCCTCCACTTGAAGGTTCTTGAACTCGGACCCGTTGTCGCTTCTAATCTTTTTTACCTTGAGCTCAAATTCGTTTTGAGCTTGCCTTAGAAAGCGTTTGAGGGTCCCTTGGGTTTCTGATTTATCCTGCAAAAAGAATACCCAAGTGAAGCGGGAAAAATCATCATCAACAACAAGACCATACTTACTTCCCTTGATGCTAAGGTAGGCGACGGGTCCGAAGAGGTCCATATGCAATAGCTCCAGAGGTCTTGATGTAGTCATCACATTCTTGTTGTGATGAGCGCTTCCCACCTGTTTACCTGCTTGACACGCTACACAAGGTCTATCTTTTTCAAAAGTTACATTTGTTAGACCTAAAACATGTTCTCCCTTTAGAAGTTTGTGAAGGTTCTTCATCCTCACATGTGCTAGATGGCGATGCCACAGCCAGCCCATGCTAGTCTTAGTGATTAAGCATGCATCTAGACCGGCCTCCTCTTTCGAAAAATCAACTAAATAGAGTTTGCCGTCTAGTACACCCTTAAAAGCTAATAAACCATCATTCCTTCTAAAGACAGACACATCTGCATCGGTAAATAAGCAATTGTAACCCATATTACATAATTGACGAACGAACAACAAGTTATACCCGAGCGATTCAAATAAAAACACATTAGATATGGAATGCTCGGATGAAATAGCTATCTTTCCTAGACCTTTAACCTTGCCTTGATTCCCGTCACCGAATATGATTGAGTCTTGGGAATCTTTGTTCTTGACGTAGGAGGTGAACATCTTCTTCTCCCCCGTCATGTGGTTTGTGCATCCGCTGTCGATAATCCAGCTTGAGCCCCCGGATGCATAAACCTGCAAGGCAAATTAGGCTTGGGTTTTAGGTACCCAACTCTTGTTGGGTCCTATAAGGTTAGTAACAATAGCCTTAGGAACCCAAATGCAAGTCTTGTCTCCCTTGCATTTGGCCCCCACCTTTTTAGCAGTCACTTTTTCATTTTTATATGAAAGAACAAATTTAGCATTGCAAGCATGAAAGACAGTGGTAGATCCATTATACACTTTCCTAGGAGCATGAGACGCAAAATTCCTCCTAGATCTACCATTAAAGTTTGAATTTGAAGCAATCATGGCATGTGAGTCAAAAGCATTATAACTCCTATTATAATGAAAATTTATAGAATATTTCTTATCATGATATAAGAAAGCATGATTCCTTTGAACATTATTAGTCATAGGGGCCTTCCCTTTGTCCTTGGCAGAGATGGGAGCCCTTTGACTTGTTAAGTTCTTGGCTTCCCTTCGAAAACCAAGCCCATCCTTAATTGAGGGATGTCTACCAACAGTGTAGGCATCCCTTGCAAATTTTAGTTTATCAAAATCATTTTTGCTAGTCTTAAGTTGGGCATTAAGACTAGCCACTTCATCATTTAATCTAGTAATGGAAATTAAATGTTCACTACAAGCATCAACATTAAAATCCTTACACCTAGTGCAAATCACAACATGCTCAACACAAGAACTAGATTTATTTGCTACTTCTAGCTTAGCATTTAAATCATCATTAATACTTCTTAAGCTAGCCAAAGTCTCGTGACAAGTAGATAATTCACAAGAAAGCATTTCATTCCTTTTAACTTCTAAAGCAAGAGACTTTTGCACACTTACAAATTTATCATGCTCTTCATATAAAAGATCCTCTTGCTTTTCTAAAAGTCTATCTTTTTCATTTAGAGCATCAATCAATTCATTGATCTTTTCTACTTTTGCTCTATCTAATCCTTTAAACAAGCTAGTGTAATCAATTTCATCATCACTAGAGTCCTCATCACTAGAATTAGAGTACTTAGGAGTTTCTCTAGTGATTACCTTATTTTCCTTAGCCATAAGACAAGTATGGCGCTCGTTGGGGAAGAGCGACAACTTGTTGAAGGCTGAAGCGGCGAGTCCTTCGTCGTCAGAGTCGGACGACGAACAATCTGAGTCCCATTCTTTGCCGAGGTGCGCTTCGCCCTTCGCCTTCTTGTAGGCCTTCTTATTTTCCCTCTTCCCACTTTTCTCTTATTCCTGGTCATTAGTATTGTCGGGACAATTTGCTATAAAATGACCATACTTACCACACTTGAAGCAGGAGCGCTTTTCCTTCGTCTTGGTCTTGTTGGGATGCTCCTTGCGACCTTTTAGCGCCGTTTTGAAGCGCTTGATGATGAGGGTCATTTCTTCCTCATTAAGCCCGACCGCCTCAACTTGCGCCACCTTGCTAGGTAGCGCCTCCCTGCTACTTGTTGCTTTGAGAGCAACGGTTTGAGGCTCGTGGATCGGCATTGGGCCATTTAGCGCCTCATCAACATATCTCGCCTCCTTGATCATCATTCGCCCGCTTACAAACTTCCCAAGTATTTCCTCGGGCGTCATCTTGGTATACCTAGGATTTTCACGAATAGAGTTTACAAGATGAGGATCAAGGACAGTGAAGGACCTTAGCATAAGCTGGACGACGTCGTGGTCCATCCATCTCGTGCTTCCATAGCTCCTTATTTTGTTGACCAGGGTCTTGAGCCTGTTGTACGTTTGGGTTGGCTCCTCCCCCCTGATCATTGCGAACCTTCCTAGTTCGCCCTCCACCAACTCCATTTTGGTGATCATGGTGACATCATTCCCCTCATGCGAGATCTTGAGGGTGTCCCAAATCTGCTTGGCGTTATCCAAGCCGCTCACCTTATGGTACTCTTCCCTGCACAAGGATGCTAATAGGACAGTAGTAGCTTGTGCATTTTTGTGAATTTGTTCATTGATAAGCATGGGATTATCCGTACTGTCAAATTGCATTCCATTCTCTACTATCTCCCATATACTTAGATGAAGAGAGAACAAATGACTACGTATTTTGTGACTCCAAAATCCGTAGTCCTCTCCATCAAAGTGTGGAGGTTTACCAAGAGGAATGGAAAGCAAATGAGCATTAGAATTATGCGGAATACGAGAATAATCAAAAGAAAAGTTTGAGTTGACCGTTTTCTTTTTCTCGTCGTAGTCGTCGTCTCTTTGGGAAGAGGAGAATTCGTCGCTGTCGTAGTAGACGATCTTCTTGATACGCCTCTTCTTCTTCCCGTCCTTCTTCTTATGACTTGAGCCCGAGTCAGTGGACTTGTTGTCTTTTGGCTCATTGAGGAAGGACTCCTTCTCCTTGTCGTTGATCACCATCCCCTTTCCCTTAGGATCCATCTCTTCGGGCGATTAGTCCCTTTCGTGAAGAGAACGACTCCGATACCAATTGAGAGCAACTAGAGGGGGGGTGAATAGGTGATCCTGTAAAAACTTGAAACTTATAGCCACAAAACTTGGTTAAGTGTTAGAGGCTAAATGGCGAGCTCTTGTGAACACAAGTATCATAGAAAAACAATCACAAAAGACACGCGAGTTATCCCGTGGTTCGGCCAAGTACAACACTTGCCTACTCCATGTTGTGGCATCCCAATGGACGAGGGTTGCACTCAACCCCTTTCAAGTGATCCAAAGATCCACTTGAATACCACGATGTTCTTCTTTCTTTACTCTTTCCCGTTTGCGAGGAATCTCTACAACTTGGAGTCTCTCGCCCTTACAATGAGGATCAAAGTGAAAGCACTAGAGTAAGGGAGGGAAGCAACACACACAAATCCATAGCAATATGCACACACACAGCCAAGACTTGAGCTAGAATGAATCGCAACAAGTTCACCACTAGAACAGAGCTCAAATCACTAAGAATGTCGATCGAGTGCGCAAAGATGGAGTGTGAGAGATTAAGATTGCTCAAAGTATGCTTGGATTGCTCCTCCATGTGCCTAGGGGTCCCTTTTATAGCCCCAAGGCAGCTAGGAGCCGTTGGAAGCAATCTAGGAAGGCAATTCTTGCCTTCTGTCGGGTGGCGCACCGGACAGTCCGGTGCCCCACCGGACATCCCCTGTTCATTGTCCGGTGCAGATTGCTTTCCTAAATTGGCGCAACCGACCGTTGAAGATTTGGAGCCGTTAGCGCACCGGACACTGTCCGGTGCACGTCGGACAGTATGGTACTCCCATCCGACCGTTGGCCCGGCCACGCGTCATGCGCGGATTGCGCGGCCGACCGTTGGCTCGACCGACCGTTGGCTCACCGGACAGTTCAGTGCACCACCGGACAGTCCGGTGATTTTTAGCCGGACGCTGTTGACTGGTTTCCCGAGAGCGGCGACTTCACCGCAGACGACTCACCGGACAGTCCGGTGCACCACCAGACAGTCCGATGATTTATATCCGTACGCCGCCGTCGAGACCCGAGAGCAGGCTGTTCATCTGGACTGGTCCTGGCACACCGGTGCACCCAGACCGAGCAGCCTTTTGGCTGAACACAGCCAACTTAACTCCAAAGTGATTTCTTCTGTTTCTAGCACTTGGATAAAATACATTAGTCTTCAAAACAATATACTAAGTCTAGAAACATACCTTTAATCTTGATTTGCACTTCTTGAGTCTTTGGCACAAATATCACTCAAAGCATTTGTGTGTAGCACTTAATCACCAAAATCTTATAGAAATGGCCCAAGGGCACATTTCCCTTTCAAGAACACGGAATGGGAGACTACACTTGCAGCCTTAATAAGTAGAGAAAATCCTTTGAATGTCATCCAAACTTATATTAATCCCTTCAATACCATCAGAATTTATAGCTTCCCTTCAATGCCATCAAATTTAAATTTTAATCCCTTAAATGTCATTACAATTAGTTTGGAGTTAACGCCGTTAGTTCAATTTAAAGTCAATCTCTCCAATGCCATTAAAATCTATATTGATCCCTTTAATGCCACTAGAAATTAGTTCGACATATTTGGGGTTTAAAAATCCTAAAATCAAAAAATATGGATCAGATTTTTAAAATTCCACGACTTTTAAAAACTTAAGTACATACTTTTTTGTAAACCCCCAAAATTACTTCGCTATATCAGTTTTTTTAAAACTTAAGTATGGACTGAAGTTTTTAAAAATCGTATAATTTTAAAAATCTGATCTATATTTTTTTATTCTGGAATTTTTATACGCCAAATAGATCGAACCAATTTCTAGTGGCATTTAAGGGATAAGTATAAATTTTAGTGGCATTGGAGAGATTGACTTGAAATTGAACTAACGGTGTTAGCTCCAAACTAACGATAATGGCATTTAAGGGATTAAAATTTAAATTTGATGGCATTGAAGGGAAGCTATAAATTCTGATGGCATTGAAGAGATTAGTATAAATTTGAATGGTATTGAAGGGATTTTCTCTAATAAGTAGTAGAGATTTGCAAAAGGTCTAGGGAATAGTGATTTGTCATTCATTACTCTGTACAACACATAATTACCTCAAGAACATTTGTTCTTGAGACAGTGGTAGTGTATGGCTGGTAATCTTGAAATATTTCAATACATCTTCAAAGGTCTGCAAACAGAATCCATGTTACTAGTCATAACTCACAAGGACCATACAACACATTGTAGATGGTAGCGTGAACAAACATCCAAAAATACATTAAGTGTTAGCAAATGCTTAATAAGTGCACAGAGGAGGTGGCGGGCGTAGTAGGGTTGGAAGGGACAGAGGCCACAACTCGACGACACGCACCTGAGGTTGACACGACAATACCAGGGAGGTCGTTGTCCTTCACCACACTTCATCGTCTCCCTTTCTCCGGAGCCAGCAACACCTTCTTATCCACGCACATCCTCATTGCGGGTGAACGGGGAAGTGGTAAACCAAACACGTCCTTATCCAAAGCCGGCGGCCTGAGAGGCGGGCAGGTGTTTGTTGCGTGAGGATGAGGTCGCGGCTGTCGCGCGGAGGATGGAGTTTGTTGCACGGAGGATGAGGTTGCGCCTGTCACATCCTCATTGCGCGCGAACACGGGAGTGGTAAACCGGGCACGTCCTTATCCAAAGCCGACAATGCGAGAGGCGGGCAGAGGTTTGTTGCATGGGGATGAGGTGATTGGGCCGCTGAAGTCACATCGCTCTCCTACACATACAACGGAGCCAGGCAACATGCCCCATCGCCAACACCTCATCTTGGAGCTCCCGGAGAATGCCCGCCACAGAGGGAGGCAACGGGAATGGGCCACCGGAGCCACGGAGGGAGGCAGAGGACGTGATGGCGCTGAGCAGCACAGCTGTCCCTCCGATGAATGGGTCGTCAGAGCTGCGGAGGGAGGCAAAGGGCGTGGGTTACCAGCACCTTGTCTAGGATCTCCCGGGCAACGGGCACCGTGGATGAGGCAAAGGGCACGAGAATGGGCTGTGTTGGTACTTGCTTTTCTGGGCAAGTAGATCCAACGAGAGAGTGGAGAGAGTGTTTGCAAAGTTTAACGGGAATGACGATTGCTCTGTTAATCTAGCCTCTCAAGGGCACTGTACGGGGGTATTTATAGGCACCCGAGTGTCTACCATCTCCTAGCAAGGACGTTTATGCCCTCGGGTACCCGGACTATCCTCAGAATATTCCCACAAGGGGAGGTTATAGACCGTCATTACAGAAAAGGCTATTATAGATGAGGCCCGTAGCATGCTTATCCGTGCGGGACCCGTTATGGTGGGTTGAATCCCACATGGGACTCCGGACGCGATGAGGACGTGGGACTAGTAGACTCCGACGGAGTCTTGCCTTCATCTTGCATTGGAGGGGACAAAGGGCGACCGCGTCGGTCTTCATCCGGCCGGCGCCCTCGGCTCGCTCGGGCACGGTCTTGGATGGTGTAGCGAGGCGACGAAGGCATCGAGCGAAGGGTAGCGTCTTCGCCTTCGCCCCAACATTTGCCCTCCGAGGGACCAGTTCGACTAAGTCATCTGGTACCAAAGACGTCGCTAGATGGTGGAGACGCTACCCTCGCTCGAAGTGGTCCCGCGGGGGTTTTTGAGGTGACCGTTGATGGATGTGGCACTGTTGGACTGCGTGTTTCCCGAAGCGCTGCGCCCTGTCTATAAAAAGGCGGCGCGGCCGGGGCTGTTTCTTACCCTTGCGTGCTCTAGAAAACCCTAACTTTTTTCAAACCGCTCACCCGCTCGCCTTCCCTCCTTGTTCTTCTGCTTCGGAGATCTGGCTCGCGTCAAGCAGACCGCATGCCGCTGCCGACGGTACGTAGCAATGTCTTCTTCCTCGTCTGCTGTGAGTGCGTCACCGGTCGATCCGTCGTCCGAGGATACCCTGAGCGTTTTGGCGGTGATGGAGTTGCAGTCGGGCGACACGGTGGAGTTCGGCACCTCGAGGATTTCCTCAGTTCGTGTGCAGGAGATGCAGCAGCTGGGGTACTTTGGTGACGGTGTTGGGCGCGTCCCGGGTGCTGAGGAGATTCTTGAGCCTGAGGGCGAATTAGTTATGTTCGAGGCATTCTTCATCGTCTGCCTTCGCCTACCAGCGCATCGTTTCGTGGCGGAGGTCCTGCAGAGATTCGACGTCCAGGTCCACCAGTTGACACCAAACGCCATGGTTGCCCTAGCGAAGTATGTCTGGGTGGTGACTTCGTACGGCGGTCAGCTGTCCGTGGAGGTCTTTGCCAAAAACTATTGTCTGCACTGGCAAAAGAGGAAAATTGGAAATAAGATTGCACAATTTGGATCGTGCACCTTCACGCCGAGAACCGGAAAGACCTCGGTGGAGGTCGTGGAAATAGTCCCCTATGCTCGGAACAAGTGGGGCAACTGGTGGGACTATTGGTTTTATGTCTCGGGAGGGGAAGTCAAAGACCTCCCGGGGCTCCCTGTGACCGTCATGTGCTCCCACTGTTACATGGCATTCCCACCATTTGAGGTGGCGGAGGACGATGAGGATGAAGGGCCCTCCAGTATGCTGCCCGCATGAGTAGCGGGCGTGATCTGGTTGAGGAGTTCATCGATTATGGAGTATGGCCCTTGGCGCACGGCTAGGTGCTTGGCGAAGTGTGTCTTCACGAGATGCCTACCTTGGGCGAGCAGTTGGTGCGAAGTCCTGCCTTCGCTTTGGATTTGCGCGGCCGAAACCCAGTCGCGTTTGTGCGTGAAGTAGAGGATGGACAGTGAGGATTGTGGGGCGATATATGCCGAGGACGGAGGCTTTGTGGAGTTAGGATATTCGCGGTTCCAATATTCATCTGAACCGTGTCTTCGAGTTGAACCGTCTGCCATATGGCGGTTACCCAGGAGACGACGCTGTTGCTACTGTCGATCGCCGGGGAAAAAAGGCAGCGACTGCGGTTGAGGAAGGCCCATCACGGGGAGCTGTGCTGGTCATTAAAAAGAGAAAACTAGATACTGCAGTTGAGGGGTTGGGGGTCTTTGATCGTTTTGCTGTGGATTTAATGGGAACTTGTGCGGCCCCCGGGGGAAGGATGTCTTTGCCCGAGCTCCGGGAATCTTCGACACGAATGCTGGAGGTTACCGAGGGTCGCTGGCCGAGGAATGTTCCGATCCCCCGGGCGGCCGGTGAGGACATGTTTACGTCTCGCTTAGCTCATGAGATGAAGATTTTTCCTTATGGGCAGAATATTGCTGGTGTTGTATCGGCAGTGATGGATAGGGATCGCCAAGATGCGACGCGGAAGCGCTGGGCGTTCACTAGGGTCGGGGACCCTAGTCGTGAGGTCAATAAGGCGTGGGGAATCGCGAAGTCTGCTGCCCCCGGCAGTGGCAAGCCGCCGCTGGCTGCAAAGCCTGCCACCTCGGCCCTAGCAAACCTTCATCGGGTGCGAGGGCCATCGCTCCCGGCTCGAGCAAACCTTCTGCTGAGCCCACGTAGGAGCGAGGGCCACCATCTCCGCTGCGTGCTGCCAAGGCGGTGGCAGGTGGGGCCGACCTCTCCATGGACATCTACGTGGATGACTACCGCGTGGGTGGTGTCATGATGTTTGATGCCCGCACAGGGCGGGGACTTGTCTGTGAGTTTTTTCACGGGGTCTATGTCTTGGACAAGATTGTTGTCGGTACCTTGAAACAGGGGTACCCCTTACTACAGTGTGAAGACGCTATACCCGTGCAGCTACCTCTAGTCGTGGGGTGAACAGCACTCTGCCCCGCCACTTGGACGGCTCCAGCGTCGCCACATGGCCAGGGAAGACGATATACTCCAAGATATTAGCAGTGGGTCTGGACCCCCATGAGAAAGTGCTGGACCCCTGTACATGTAGACCGGACATAGGTTTCGGACCCCTCTGTGTGGGGTCTGGGCTGCCACAACCGGGTCCTGGGACTCTGGGACAGAGAATACCTAGGCCTTGCTTAGGCAGGGGTCCGGTGCCAACACGTGTTCAGGCCCAGCCTGGTACGGACCTGTCCGCATAACGCTACTACTCCCCGCCCAGGCGGAGACCCGATGCTGCCACGTGGTCTACTGCGTGTGATGTAAGCCAGCGGGCGGAGCCTAACATAAGGCCTCCGGGTTGCGCGGCCCCCACATTTATTGCGGATAAGGCACGCCACCTGACAAGCGATGTGTTGCCTCGGCATTTAATGAGGCCTACCCACTCTGCTATCAGGCGGCGACCTGTCCACTCTACTGGCAAGCAGTGTGCCACCTTAGCATTTAATGAGACCTATCCATTCCGCTGGCAGGGGGCGTGCCTGTCTATTCCATTGGCAGGCAGTACACATGTGTTGCCGCATGCACTGCACTCATCATGACTCGCGCGTTACCAAGGACGCTGCCGCGAGATATCAATACTGTATGCACTACGGATATTATGGTGCTCGGTGATCACCCTGGTGTGGCAGGCAGTAGTTCCTTCCTTCCATTTGTCCCTGAGCCCACATGTCAGGGCTCAGTACCCTTGTATGTGCTCCCCTTGAACTATAAAAGGGAGGGCACACTACGTTACAAGGCAATCCTCACACACACTCTCTCTTAGACTCTCAGACTCACAAGTTCACACAAGCTCTCAAGCTCAATACAGCACACAGTGGAGTAGGGTATTACGCTCCGGCGGCCTAAACCACTCTAAACCCTTGCGTGTTTTTGTGTTCATCGTCCATCTAGCAACAGGCAAATGCTTAGGCCCCCTCCTCATCTTAGGATTTAGGGCGGGTGCATTCCGCCACCCAGCCGGAGATTTCCTCTCCGACATTTGGCGTGCCAGGTAGGGGCTTTGGCATTAGGTTTTTGCTTGTTTTCCTGCTCAACACCATGGTTCACATCGTCGAGCACCATGACTTCGTCCCCGAGGACTTCCCCATGGAGGAGCAGGCTGCCTCTTCCACACCATGGGCCTTCAGCCGCCCTGTGCCTGGTGCAGCTGCTACTGTGCGCTCTGCACGGCAGCACACTCCCACGCAGACGTCTAGGGCGTCAAGGGCCGCTCTCGATGCGCTGTTCGTAGCCAGGGAGCTGTTGCGCCACCCTCCTAGCTCCACGGCCTCGCCAAGGGCCATGAAGCAATGGCGTGACGACGTCGACCGGCTGCTCGGCATGGTGCACTCTGGTTCAGCTAGGCCTAGGCCCCGCTCGTCCCGGCGTCAACATGAGGCATCGGCGTCGGTGCGCTCGCCCTCCATAAGGGTTGCGCCGACCGAGGACTTGCGGGCGGAGCTCAACCGCCAGTGGGCGGGAGAGGGCGCCACAACCTCTCTAGAGGGGCCAGATGACCTGTGGGTAGAACTCAACCACAGGCGTGCGGGTGAGGATGTCCGTGTCTCTCTGGAGAGAGCGCGTGAGCGCCGACAAAACATCAAGGGTCGCAACCTCGACTACAACTTCGCTGCGGTTGCTCCGTAGACCCTGACGGGCGCCTGGATCCTACCGGGTGTCCCGTTGGCCGGCGTGGGCTGCGCCGCACTCGTGGATCACCTCCGTGCGACGACGTGGCCATCCAAGTTCCGGCCACACCTATCGGAAAAGTACGACGATACGTCAAACCCGTCGGAATTCCTGCAGGTATACATCACCGCCATCACGGCAGCAGGTGGAGACACTGCTGTGATGGCAACATACTTCCATGTAGCCTTGTCCGGGCCGGCTCGGACTTGGCTCATGAACCTTGCTCTAGGATCAATCTACTCCTGGGAAGAGCTCTGCGTGCGGTTCACCGCGAACTTCGCCAGCGCGTACCAACAGCATGGCGTGGAGGCACACCTCCATGCAGTGAGGCAGGAGCCCAGGGAAACTCTCCGGGCCTTCATCTCCCACTTCACCAAGGTGCGTGGAACTATACCCCGTATCTCTGATGCTTCCATCATCACCGCCTTCCGCCAGGGAGTATGTGATGAGAAGATGTTGGAGAAGTTGGCCACACATGATGTGGAAACTGTCACAACACTCTTCGCTCTGGCCAACAAGTGTGCCAGGGCCGCCGAGGGCTAAGCGTGGCACTTGGCACCACAGACCGGGGTTGCCCAGATGGGTGGCTCCGGCGCCATCGCCCAGGACGGCAAGAAGAAGAAAGAAAAGAACCGCGGCCACGAAAGGTCGCAGACTACTGCTCCAGTCGTCGCGGCTGCGGCTAGGGGCCGGAGCGAGCGCAATAAGCGCCCACGGCCATAGGGGGGTAACAGCGGCTCATGTCCTGTGCACCCCAACAGCCGCCACAGCGCCGCAGAGTGCCGCGAGATTATCAAGCTCGCGAAGCGCGTCAATGAGCGGTGCGAGCAGTCCTCTAAGGATGGCTCGGTAAGGAGAGGGCTGACGACGGGGACATGGCCACCGGAGAACGGGACCTCGGGTACCAGTCACCTAAGGGGGTCCTGAAGGACGTCTTCACCGGGGACTCTGACTCTGGTGGCGAGAGCGACTGCCGTAAGAAGTTGTACGTCATGTACGGCGGGAGCTGGGAGCTCACCTCCCGTAGGAATGTCAAGTCCCTGCGCCGCGAGGTCCTGTCGGCGACCCCAGGGGTCCCGAAGGCTGCTCCACACCAATAGTGGAGGAGCACCACCATCTCCTTCGGGGCATCCGACTGCCCCGACGGCCGACGACATGGCAGGGGCCAGTATACTACCACTCATTACCGCCCCTGTCATCGCCAACCTGCGGCTGCACCATGTGCTAATCGACGGTGGGGCCGGCCTCAACGTCATCAGCCATGCTGCATTCAAGTAGCTGCAGAACCCCGGGTCCCGGCTAGGACCCTCTCGCCCATTCTCCATAGTGGGCCCATAGCCGGTGTATCCCGTTGGAGCATCACGCTCCTGGTTACATTCGGGACAGAGGAAAACTTTCACATGGAGAACGTCTAGTTCGATGTCGCGGAGGTTAACCTCCCCTTCAACGCCATCATTGGTAGGCCAGCCCTGTACCGGTTCATGGCCATTGCCCATTACGGGTATTTGGTCCTCAAGATGTCGTCCCCTGCCGAGGTCCTCATCGTGCGGGGCGACCGCGCCGCTGCGGTGGCGGCTATTGAGAAGCTGCACGCCCTGGCGGCGGAGGCTGCTCGCCCTGACGACGGAGGGAGGGACCCCTTGACCTCCGGCACCAAGGCGCCGACCAAGGTGCTAAAGGTGCGGCCATCTAGGGCGGATGACGTCCCCATCAAGGCCGTCCGGCTTACTGTGGATTCCTCCTAGACCACTTGCATTGCGGGTGATCTGGACGAAAAATAGGAACTCGCGCTCGTCGCCTTCCTCCAGGCAAATGCCGACGTGTTCGCATGGGAGCCGTCACAGATGCCTAGGATCCCCAAGGAGGTGATCGAGCACCATCTAAAGATCAACCCTGACACCAGACTGGTGAGTCAGAAGCCTCGCAGACAGTCTGTTGAGCGGTAGGACTTCATCCGCAAGGAGGTCCGAAAGCTGCTTGACGCTGGCTTCATCGTAGAGGTTCATGACCTGGTGTGGCTGGCCAACCCGGTCATCGTCCCCAAGGCGAACGGGAAGCTTCGGATGTGCATCAACTACACCAGCCTGAATAAGGCCTATCCCACTGACCCATATCCACTCCCGCGTATAGATCAGATCGTGGATTCTACCTCCGAGTGCGACCTGTTGTCCTTCTTAGATGCTTACTCTGGTTTCCATCAAATCCAGATGTCTAGGGAAGATAGAAAGCATACCGCTTTTGTAACAGTGGATGGTCTTTACTGCTATGTTGTTATGCCTTACGGTCTGAAAAACGCCTTGCCAACATTTGTGCGGGCGATGAGTAAGACTTTCGGGGACCTCATCAGGGACAAAGTGGAGGTGTACGTCGACGACATCATAGTCAAAACTAAGGCAAGGTCGACCCTAGTGGAAAACTTAACCCTGGTCTTCGACAAGCTGCGGGCAACCCGCACAAAGCTGAACCCGGACAAGTGTGTCTTTGGGGTCTCCGCAGGGAAGTTGCTGGGGTTCCTGGTTTCACACTGGCGCATTGAAGCAAACCCGGAGAAAATCAGGGCGATTGAGGTGATGAGGCCTTCAGTTCGAATCAAGGATGTCCAAAAGCTTACGGGGTCATTAGCCGCCCTTAGCCGCTTCATTTCAAGGCTGGCTGAAAAGGCGCTACCCTTCTTCAAGCTCCTGTGAAAATCCGGTCCATTCTCTTGGACCGAAGAGGCTGAGTGTTGGGGCGAAGGCGAAGACGCCACCCTTCGCTCGAGGCCTTCGCCGTCCTCGCTGCACCAACGGAGACAAGACAACGGGCAGACTTACCCTTCGCCTCATACGCCACCGGACGAAGACCTATGACGAGGTCGTCTCATCTTGCGACCCCGTCCAGAATGGAGGCCCACGTGTGGTCCGGCCCGTTGTAACAGGCCCTGCGTGGCCGTTGTGCGTTACGGGCCTAATTTGTAAAGGCCTCCCTGTAATTACGGTCTGTAACCCCGCTTTATGGGAATATTCCGGGGATAACCTAGGTGTCTGAGGGCACATGCGTCCTTAACACACGACGCTGGGCACTCAGATACCTATAAATACCCCCGCACAGTGCCCTTGAGAGGCTAGATTAATAGAGTGTTGGGACCACGCTTCGTCGCCGAAGGTCCTGCAGAAAGAAACAGCTTCGGCTGAAGCTGCTTGTATGTGACGCCGAAGACATCATTCATGAAGCTTCGGTATTATAACATATCCGAAGATGAAGGATCAAACCGACTTAAAGATGGAATGACCTTTTAGCTCATAGGGGTCTGAGTCATTGTTGCAAACTTTTATGAGGGGCATGATTGTAATTCTTCACAGGCTGTGTCCTGTGCCTATAAATAGTGAACAGTATTCCTTTACTGTTCACGCATTCCTGTAATTGCCGACGCATCACACTGGAATTATTGTTTTCCGTCAAGGAAAAGGTATAAACGTACCCAAATGTCATGTTTTAATATTCAAATTCATATAATGAAATATACGAATAATTTTATCTGTTTTTGGCATATGATTTACATGTTATACTTCATTTTACATTATTATATAAGTTTAATCACGAAGGTATGACCTTCGTGATATTTTGCCCGCGACCTTCGTCCGGAGTTCATTAAATCCTTGGGGAGATAATGCTTCAGCGGACGAAGGGCATTAACATTTAACATTTTTTATGTTGCCTTGTTCTTAATTCATAGCATTTGAGAACAAGCCCCCAACATTGGCACCCACCTCCGGTCAACACACTTCCACTTTTTTGAGCTGATGGCTTCGTTCAACGATCAAGCTGGAGCTGCTTCGGCCCCGAAGCTGGTACTCCCGATAACAGGCGGTTCATGCTCAGAGCCAGCCAACAAGAAGCAGAAGAAGGAAGCACAGAGAAGGGTACAGCACGTCGGGGTGCAAGGACCCTTCATCAAGTCAAGATGGTCTCACATTCCAATTACCTTCTCCCAAGAGGATCTTCAACTCAAGGATTACCCACACAATGATGCTATGGTTATCTCTTGTGTGATCAAAGGATTTCTGGTCCATAATGTTTTGGTTGATACAGGCAGCGCAGCTGATATCATATTTGCTAAAGCTTTCAGACAAATGCAAGAGCCTGAAGACAAGATCCATGATGCTACGCACCCCCTTTGTGGCTTCGGAGGACGGCAAATTGTAGCACTTGGGAAGATCACCATGCCAGTAACCTTCGGGTTTGTTAACAATACAAGGACTGAGCAAATTGTGTTTGACATTGTTGACATGGAGTATCCTTACAATGCTATCATTGGTCGTGGTACTCTCAATGCCTTCGAAGCAATTCTTCATCCAGCTTACCATTGCATGAAGATACCTTCGGACCAAGGGCCCATCGCTATTCATGGAAGTCAGGAAGCTGCCAGAAGGGCCGAAGGAAATTGGACAGATTCAAAAGCAATCCATAACATAGATGGAGCTGAAGCTTGTGAGCAGTACAAGTTCAGAAGGGAAAAAGCTGCTTCGGCTGATCAGCCGATACCCATGCTCTTATGTGAGGACATAGCAGAGCAGAAGGTGCTATTGGGATCTCAATTGTCCAAAGAAAGGAGAAAACCTTGATACAGTTTTTGTTCAATAATAAAGATGTTTTTGCTTGGTTAGCTAATGATCTTTGCGGAGTTAACAGGGATGTTATTGAGCACTCGCTCAATGTTGACCCATCTTTCAGACCCAGAAAGCAGAGACTTCGGAAGATGTCTGATGACAAGGCCGAAGGTGCTCGAAATGAAGTGAAAAGACTCCTCAGTGCTGGAGTTATTAGAGAGGTAAAATACCCAGAATGGTTGGCTAACACTGTTATGGTAAAGAAGGCCAATGGTAAATGGAGAATGTGTATCGATTTTACTGATCTCAATAAGGCCTGTCCGAAGGACGAGTTTCCATTGCCAAGGATAGATTCTTTGGTCGATGCAGCAGCTTCTTCAGAGCTTATGAGTCTGTTGGATTGTTATTCAGGCTATCATCAAATCTGGATGAAGAAGGAGGATGAACCGAAGACCAGCTTCATAACCCCTAGTGGAACATATTGTTACCTTCGGATGCCTGAGGGGCTTAAGAATGCTGGAGGAAGCTTCAGCAGAATGACAACGAAGGTTCTCCATTCTCAGATAGGCAGGAATGTGCTAACTTATGTTGATGATATCATTGTAAAAAGCACGAAGCAAGATAATCACATTGCTGATCTGCAGGAGACCTTCGCTATTTTAGACAGGCTGGTTTAAATTTAAACCCAGAAAAATGTGTCTTCAGAGAGAAGAAGGGGAAATTTCTTGGTTGCCTAGTTTCAACAAAAGGAATTGAGGCTAATCCAAACAAAATCGAAGCTATCCTTCGAATGGAACCACCAAGTACGAAGAAGGGGGCTCAAAGATTGACAGGAAGACTGGCATCTCTCAACAGATTCATATCCAGATCAGCAGAGAGAAATTTGCCATTTTTCGAAGTGCTGAAGTCAGCTGAAGTTTTTCAGCGGGGACCAGTCCAGCAGAAAGCCTTCGAGGAGCTGAAGCAATATTTAATAGATCTAACAACATTAACTCCACCAACGCCAGGGGCTCCTTTGTTATTATATGTAGCAGCTTCGCACTCAGCGGTAAGTGCAGCACTTGTTCAAGAGAAGTTTGAAGGCCAAGTCAAAAAGCAGGCCCCAATATACTTTGTGTCCGAAGTTCTTAGTTTATCAAAGAAAAATTATATAGAATTGGAGAAGGTACTGTATGCTGTTTTGATGGCCTCCAGGAAGCTTCGACATTATTTTCAAGCTTACAACATAATTGTTCCTTCTTCACAACCCTTGAAGGATATTATAAGAAACCGAGAAGCTACTGGAAGGATTGGAAAATGGGCTACAGAGCTCAATGAATTTTGTATTGATTATGTCCATAGATCTTCGATTCAGTCCCAAGCGTTGGCAGACTTCATTGCTGACTGGACGCCAGGAGCTCAGGAAGAAGAAATGAATAAAGATGCCGAAGCATGGACAGTGTTCTGCAATGGGTCTTGGGGGACCTTCGGAGCAGGAGCAGCTGCTGTGTTGGTTTCACCTTCCAAAGTTAGAACTTGTTATGCGGCAAGACTTGATTTCAGTTGCACAAATAATATTGCTGAGTACGAAGCTCTGCTCTTGGGTCTTCGGAAATTAAAGGCAATGGGAATCAGAAGGGCTATTCTTAAAACTGACTCCCAAGTTATTTCTGGTCATATTGACAAGAGCTATAAAGCAAGAGATCCGAAGCTTGAAAAATATCTAGATACAGTCCGAAGGATCGAGGCTTCCTTTGAAGGATTCTCTGTCAAAAATATTCCTCGCGGAGAAAATGAATATGCTGATCTGTTAGCCAAGTCAGCGGCACAGGGGCTGCCTTTACCTTCGGATGTATTTTTTGAAACAATAAAAGCACCTTCGGTTGAGCTTCTTGAAAGAGCGGTCCTCAACATATCCCCTGTCTATAGTGAAGATTGGAGAACTGAAATCATCTCTTTCCTTCAGGGTAATTTTCTTTCGGATGACGAAGCTTATAACAGAAGGATAGAAGCAAGAGCTCGGCCATATGTTATTATAGAAGGGGAATTATATAAGCGTGGGGTCTGTTCCCCGTTGCTCAAGTGTTTGTCCAGAGCCGAAGGTATAGAATTGATGAAGGAAATACATGCAGGCCTGTGTGGATCTCATATCAGATCTAGGCCTTTGTTGGGAAAAGTTTTTCGCCAAGGATTTTATTGGCCAAAAGCAGCTTCGGATGCAGCAGAACTAGTGCAAAAGTGCGAAGGTTGTCAAAAATGTGCAAGAGATCAAAAACAACCTTTGTCTCTAACTCAGTTAATACAACCCACTTGGCCGTTACAAAGGTGGGGCCTTGACTTGTTAGGTCCGCTACCACCAGCACAAGGAAATTTAAAATATGTTGTAGTGGCAGTGGAATATTTTTCTAAGTGGATTGAGGCAAAGCCTTTAGCCACAATAACTTCGGTCACCGTCCAAAAGTTTTTCTGGCAAAACATTGTTTGTCGCTTCGGAGTGCCGAAGGCCATTACTGTGGATAATGGAACGCAGTTTGACTCCGAAGTTTTCAAAGAGTTTTGTGACCAAATCGGCACGAAGATCCATTTTGCGTCAGTTCAGCATCCAGAATCAAATGGACTAGTCGAAAGAGCCAATGGGATCATAATGACAGGAATAATGAAGTCAATCTTCAATCAGCCCAGGGGAAAGTGGCCAGAAGAATTAATTAAAGTGGTGTGGAGCCATAACACAACAGCGTCAAGATCAACAGGCTTTACGCCATTTAAACTATTGTTCGGTGACGAAGCAATAACACCGGAAGAAGCCAAAGCAGGATCTATAAGAACAATAGCTTCGGCAGAAGGCGAAGATGAAGCTGATTGCTCTGTGGAAAAGGATGCTATCGAGGGGATCAGACTTCAGGCTGTGGAAAACATCAATAAATACCAAGCCGAAACAATAAAATGGCGTGACAGAAAGGTTCGGTTGAAGAACATTAAGCCAGGACATTTGGTGCTTCGGAGAGTGGCCAACCCAAACACAGTAGGCAAACTACAGTTGAAGTGGGAAGGCCCTTTCTTGGTAGTATCTTCGTCAAGACCCGGTTCCTACAGATTAAAGGATATGGACAGCAACGACATCCCTAGATCGTGGAACGCGGATGAGCTTCAGCGATATTATGTTTAGTTTGATGTAATTTTTTCTATTCCTTTTTTCTGGCACCCTTTTCCTTTCCAAAGGGGGAGAAAGGTTTTTAATGGGGCCACATCATGTAATTTTCCTTATTTCAATTCTATAAGAATGATATCCCCCAAAAATGTAAATGTAAATGCAAAGGAAAAAGGAAAGAAAGCAGGGAAAAGCTCAAAAGTCGTTCCTAAGGGAATGTAGAGCTTACAGCGAAAAGTCAACGCTGATTCCGCCGAAAGTAAAAGGCGAAGAAGCTCCTAAGGGAGGCTTACAGCAAAAAATAAACGCTGATTCCGCTGAAAGTAAAAGGCGAAGAAGCTCCCAAGGGAGGCTTACAGCGAAAAGTCAACGCTGATACACCGAAAAGTAAACGGTGAAGCCGAAAAGTAAACGGCAAAAAGATTCGAATCGTTCCTAACGGGATGAAAGGGGCTGTGATCATGATTTTTGAACAAGTGTCTCAATATTCATTTGCATAATGCATTCCATCATGTCATTTGCATTCATAAGCATTCATTTAGACATATATAGAATCATCATCATACCACACGAAAAAAGACAGGTACTTCGGCAATGAGAAAAGACTTCGAAGAAATTTTTTTTATGCTTCGTTGTGTACGAAAAGAAGGGAAGGTGTTTTTTGCCTTCGGCTCAAAAGAAAAGAGGAGTTTCGTTCACAGCAAAGCAAAATATATTATAAGGTATATACAAATTTACATGAGTTGTTTCATAATTATATTACAAAGTCTCTCCAGAATTTTTGCAGGAAAGTATGGAGAAGTAACTATCAAGCTTCAGGCTAGATTTCCTCAAAACTTCAGCTTCGTCAAACTTCAGCTTCGTCATCCTGCGTATATCAAAGATCAGAATAAGGAAGGTGCAAATTTCAAGGAGAAGGTAAAAGTAACAAATATAAGATTCTTACCGGCTTAAGATGGCTTCGAGCTTCGTCACCTGCCATTTTTCGGCCCCCATTTACCCAGATCTGGGTCATGAATCTATTTCCAATGCTTCGGGCCAGGCTTGGGATATCTACCAGATCTGATGCTGATAAGCTGAAGTTTGGTCTATTCACAATATTTCCATGCGTGCAGCCAGCCTTCAGAAAAGCGGCAGCTGTGCCCCGAGAAGCTACCATGGCGCAGAAGTCGGCGTGCCCACCAATAACTTCGTCAAGAGCATCAACCTCGCCTTCAATATATTCTAATGTGCTGGGCAGGTTGGCAGCCGAAGGTGTAAAATTCTCAGAGCTGGCTTCGATAGAATGAAACACATCCTTCAGCCGCTGCACGCATCAGCTGCCGAAGCTTAGACATTTCTCTTGAAGTTCTTTCAAGGATGTTTGCAAATTTGAACTTTTATCCATCTCAGTTTTAAGACTTGTTTCAAGGTGTTTCTTTTCCTCCTCAAATTTTTCTGATTGTCTAAGCAATTCATTCTTTAAGCTGTCGTTCTCAGCTTGGACTTCAGCCAAGGAGCCTTCCATAGACTGAATAACAAAGTCCTTCTTTTCCAATGCACCTTCGTGCTCTTTGGCCATGATTTCAAGATCTTGGATGGCAAAGTCTTTCTTTTTCAGAATAGCTTCATAATTGTCAACTTTTTCTTCCAAATCTTTGATGATAACCTTGTTCTTCTCTTCTTCGAGATCTTGTTGCATTTTTAGAACCTTACTTAATAATATACTCTGTCAAAACAATCTTCATTAGGAAAGACCTAAAAAACTAATAATAATAATAAAATGGTAATAATATTTTTTACCTTGAAATTAGCATAAAGCAAGCTTCCAGCGATATGGTGTCGCTGGTAGCGGTAGAGGTCAGCTTCCAGCTTCGGCAGGCCAATGCTTTTCGAGAGAGTTCTAATAATTTTAGCTTCGCTGCGGTTTCGAAGGCATCTCAGTTTTCCTTCGTTAACTCCACCGAATAGCATAGCCCCAGGCTTATATCCATAGGATACGGCATATTTTTTAAGCTCTTCTTTTTCAGCATCTGTTAATTCATGTCCAAGTAAATCTTGAAATTTAAAATCTCCCTCTTCCAAAACGTCTTCAACTTGCTTTTTCTCCTTTTCAGTAGCTGCGCTCGCCGCGACTACATCAGCTTCTTCTTCAGCCATTTTCAAGAGTATATTATCAATAACTTCAAGTGTGTCTTCCAGGTTTGGATCTTCTGTCGCCTCGGCTTCGGCCCTGATAGTTTCGGCTTTGCCGGTTTCGGCTTCGGGGGTTTCCACTCTGGTGGCTTCGGCTGTGGCACCTTCGGCGGCCTTGGCAATAACAATTTTTGACACCGATGTCCGTGACGGTGTCCCATGGATTACATCTGTCACTTGAATGATTCTTCGTTTTTTCGGCTTCACAGGACTTTCAGCTGCCGAAGTCTCTTTGTCCTTCTGTAAAGACTTTGTCAGTTCCGGTGCCAACGGACTTAACTTGACAGGCAAAGATTCAGTCATTACCTTCAAAATTTCTTCCACTTCGGCAGCAGAAGATGCCACAGACACTCCTTCATCTCGGGCCAATATCTCTGGTTCTGGAGATGCTGGCTTTGGAGATGTAGCCTTCGGAGATGCAGTTTTTCTTTTTCTTAAAATAATTGCTTTCGGTTCAAGTTTTTCTTTCTTCTTTTCTGGTTGATCTTCGACATCTTTAGTTAGAATGCTGGCCACTCGTTTTCTTTTTTGCCCTTCGGCACTCTTGTCTAGCCGCTCGTAGTCAGGGTATTCAAAACCTATAGCATCAAGCACTCTATTCAGCCTTCGTTTCGGCCGGGTGCCGAAGGCTGCTGTCATCAATTGATCTTCTTTTTTAGAATAATTTCCAAGAATTTCAGTACTCATTGCTTCAATTGTTTCCAACCATTCTTGGCAAGGTTCTTTAAAATATTTCTTGAACTTGTAGTGGTAGGGCAGGCGACAAGTTCCCCCTCTTTCTTCTCTTTTTTGAGCTTCGGCATAGCCCATTCCTTCATAGTTGGAAATATTTTGAACGACAGAAATTCCTGCACAAGATCTCTAGTGCCAATGTGCTCGACAATAGTCCTGAATTCGGCCAACACAATTTGAGTTGGACCTTCTGGTGTCATATTGCAGTGGGGTCTGGTCTCTCCGAATATCAATTCAAGCGGACTCTGTACTAGCTTCTCCTTGTCATCGTCGACTTTGACGTAGAACCATTCTGACTTCCAGCCTGCCGGCCACTTGCTTCGATAGCTGATTACAGGAAATTTCGTAGTCTTCCGATAGGCAAAATTATAACAACCAAAATTCTCATGTAACCCATCTTTTCTGGCCTTAGTTTGATAATGTAGCTCGTGTACCCGGCAGAAACCTTCGGCAAATGGCTCCACCCCCTGGCTTCGGAGAGCCCAAATATAAACACTAAGCCTAACAATAGCATTAGGAGTTAATTGATGAAAATAGATACCAAACTTTTGTAGCACATCGGCAATCATCCTATTCAAAGAAAATCTCAAACCAGCTTTGAGGAAACTCTTGAAAATCACTATTTCATCCTTCTCTGGCTTTGGGGTAGTTTCCTCTCCTCCGAAGCGAACCAGCTTCTTCTCATTTTCGCTAAAGTAGCACAATTTTACCATCTTCGGGAAATCAGCTTTGGAGATTGTTGACTTTCCGAAGTCCAGGTGGCTAGGCTTGCTTGGTATTGCGATAGTGTGATCATCCTCAGAATCAACTTCTTCAATATCTGCTTGTTCTGCTTCGGCAGCGGGGATGATCTCCGATGTCACCAATCCACTTCGCCTCATCGCTTCCGAGATAGGGACAGCTTCCGCAGCTTCGGCTTCGTCTCCTTCGCGCTCAGCCCTAGCAGTAGAGCGCACGCTGGCCATTTTGATTTTGAGTATCTTGAAAATTGCTCAGAAATTAATAACCTCTTTCCCGAAGCCTTTCTTCTGACGAAGCAGACGCCAAACTAGAGCTTCGTTCGAATGCGAAAGTCAGGCTTCGGCTATGGTTAAAAATTTTGGCAGCAAAACAGTGCAGTAGCAATGAATGCTGTGGTAACTTCATACCTACCCGTCTGTTTATATAGTGTTGCAGGAAGGAAGGTGAATCGTCAGAATTTTTTACACCGAGCAAACGATTGCTCGCACCCGCTGAACGGTGGACCGCAAAAACCAGAATAGTGAACCCGCATGGTGGAAATCACTGCGCGCTCGGAAATTGTATTGTTTCTCGACAACGAGCTGAGGGAAGGTGTTTTTCGGACCTTCGGCTTCCTGAAGCCTAAGAGACTTTTTTCACGGATCAAGCTCGTTACGAAAAACGATCTAGCACCGTGAAGGGGCTACTGTTGGGACCACGCTTCGTCGCCGAAGGTCCTGCAGAAAGAAACAGCTTCGGCTGAAGCTGCTTGTACGTGACGCCGAAGACATCATTCATGAAGCTTCGGTATTATAACATATCCGAAGATGAAGGATCGAACCGACTTAAAGATGGAATGACCTTTTAGCTCATAGGGGTCTGAGTCATTGTTGCAAACTTTTATGAGGGGCATGATTGTAATTCTTCACAGGCTGTGTCCTGTGCCTATAAATAGTGAACAGTATTCCTTCACTGTTCACGCATTCATGTAATTGCCGACGCATCACACTGGAATTATTGTTTTCCGTCAAGGAAAAGGTATAAACGTACCCAAATGTCATGTTTTAATATTCAAATTC
This sequence comes from Zea luxurians, assembly GCA_029449295.1. NCBI lineage: Eukaryota > Viridiplantae > Streptophyta > Magnoliopsida > Poales > Poaceae > Zea > Zea luxurians. Next base: position 105,826,592 of record JAOPSE010000003.1, on the reverse strand, counting down.
ATATAATGAAATATACGAATAATTTTATCTGTTTCTGGCATATGATTTACATGTTATACTTCATTTTACATTATTATATAAGTTTAATCACGAAGGTATGACCTTCATGATATTTTGCCAGCGACCTTCGTCCGGAGTTCATTAAATCCTTGGGGAGATAATGCTTCAGCGGACGAAGGGCATTAACATTTAACATTTTTTATGTTGCCTTGTTCTTAATTCATAGCATTTGAGAACAAGCCCCCAACATAGAGCTATTGCCATCTCGTGCGAAAACCCTGCTTACGTTGCTACACCCCCCCGTTGGATCAACTTGCACCAGTGCGCAAGTTCCAACATTTGGCGCCCACCGTTCGTGCTACGAAAAAACCACCCGCGATGGCACCCAAGAAAGCTAGCTCGAAGGCTGACGAGGCTGCGAAGGCAGCACTGCTGGCCGCAAAAAAGGGCAAGGCCCTCGCCCTCACCCACTCCACCCACCAAGAGGCTACTGAAGACAACGTTCTCCGCACCTGCGAAGACGACGCTCTCCGCACCTGCGGCCCTGAAGGGCAGCCGCAACCTCCCCCAGACTTTGCTCCACCAGAGGGCACGGACTTCACCGAGGACGGTGAAGCCATCGGTGTCTCAGCAGAAGAACAGCTACAGCTGCGCGCCCTGCGCATCAAGAACCGCAATCTCCAGAAGCAAAAGGAGATACTTGAGGCCAAGCGCCAACGCGTGTCTGCACAAGCCAAGGTGCGGCAAATGATACGAGACAAAGAGCAGAAGGCCCAGGAGCTCGAGCAAGAGATCGCGTTAATGCAGCGCGAAGGCCACTTTGGCCTGCAACACGGGCCACCCCTGCAACAGCGCGCACAAGTCGAAGACCTGCACTTCCCCCAGCGCGACCACGCCATCCAACACGCCGCACCATTCCAAGGGGTCAACTACCTCGACGAGCGAAGTCCCCTGGCGCCACACCTGCAAGTGACACCCTGGCCTGTCAACTTCCGGGTAGGGACCTATCCCAAGTACAACGGCAGCACTAACCCAGCACAGTACATCATGAGTTATCAGGTCGCCGTTGCATCTTCCGGAGGGGACGACGCCACGATGGCCAAGTCTTTCATCATAGCCCTCGAGGGCCCGGCTCTCACCTGGTTCACCCGGTTGCCACCGCTGTCCATCGACTCCTGGAGAAGCCTCCGAGACAAATTCCTGCTCAATTTCTAAGGGTACCGCCCAGACACCGACGCCTTGGCCGAACTCTCACTCTGCAAGCAGCTGGAAAAAGAGACTCTGCGGGAGTATTACCGCAAGTTTCTGACACTCAAGTCACAGCTGCCCTCGGTCGATGACCAGATCGCCATCCACTACGCCATCAGTGGCCTTCGCGCCGGCGTCCTTTACAGCCACTGCATCAGAGATCCGCCCAAGAACCTCCAGGAATTATATCAGCTATTTGAAAAATACGCCAAATCCGAAGAGCTCCACCAGCGCAAAGTTGAGTCTGAAAGGAAACCCAAAGATGCTCCACAGTCCAGCCGCACGTGGACGAGAACTCCGCAGCCAGACTCCGGTCGAGACGGCCGCAATCAGCAGCAGGTGCACAACATTGCCAACCAGCACCCCGCTGGTGATGCCCCTCGCCGCCAGGAATACCCCCCTAGGGCCGCGGAAATGGAACTCACGGTAGGGGCCAGGGACGCGCGCAGCCGCCGCGCCGATTCTACTGTCTTTTCCACGGCGAAGACTGCGCCCACCAAACCAAAGACTACCCAGAGACGAAGGCCACCAGAGACAGGATGGCACAGGCGCAACCGGCCGACAACCCTAGAGTTGTCGCGCACACTTATCAGCAACACCCTCCACCATACATCCACGCCCCCGCCCCGCATCCACCGCACCACGCATACCAACACCACCAGGAAGTACAAATCGTACCTCCCCCACCCCCACCTCCACACCAACAACAACAAAACATCCCCACCCCCACGCCCCAAAACAAGAAGACTTCACCGATCAGCCGTATCGCGGAGTCATTCATATGATCACTGGGGGGTCCAGCACCGACTTCGACACAAAGCGGCAGAAGCGGGACCACTACCGCAGCATCAACCACGTTGCCATCACCGATCCAGTCGTGCAGACGAAGTGGTCCCATGTACCGCTAACCTTCGACGCCCGAGACGTCGACCTGCGCAGCGCCCCCCACATCGACGCCATGGTTACCAACTGCAGCATGGCAGGCTGGGACCTGCACAAAGTCCTAGTCGACAATGGCAGTCAAGCAGACATCATTTTCCTCCATGCCTTCGACCGCATGGGCATAAACCACAGCCTGCTCAAGCCTTCGGACAACTCGTTGTATGGCTTCGGCGGCAAGGGCACTTTTCCTGTCGGCAGAATAGAATTGCCTCTCTCCTTCGGTGTAGCACCCAATGCCCGAAGTGAGCAAATAACCTTTGATATCGTCGACATGGTGTATCCATACAACGCCATCATGGGCCGGGGCTCCATCAACAAGTTTGAGGCAGCCATTCACGGACTGTACCTGTGCATGAAGATACCAGGTCCATTAGGCGCCATCACGGTCTACGGCAATCAGCAGACTGCGCACAACATAGAGCGGGACTTTGTCCCCGGGCAAAGAAATGTGCACTGCCTCACGGCCCAACGCGAGGTCCCTGCGTCCGCCAGCCAAACCGACAAAGAGCACGACAAGGCACAGCTGCAGAGCAACGACAGGACCAAGACTGTTCCCCTCGACCAGGCCACGCCCAAGCAGACAGTCACCATCAGCAAAGACCTCACTTCGCATGACAAGGAGAAACTCCTATGCTGCTTGTCCAAGAACAAAGACGTCTTCACCTGGTCCGCCCTCGACCTGGTCGGGGTCAGCCGATCCGTAATTGAGCACAGCTTGGGAATCGACCCTTCGGTGAGACCGAAAAAACAGCGGCTCCGCAAAATGTCCGACGAGAAGACAGAAGCCGCCAAGGCCGAGGTACATCGCCTCCTGGAAGCCAAATTTATCGAGCCAGTGGCTTAACCCACGTGGCTCTCAAACGTTGTGATGGTGCAGAAAAAGAGCGGCAAGTGGCTCACCAGTCTCAACAAGGCCTGCCCAAAGGACAATTTCCCGCTACCTCGGATCGACAAAATAGTCGATAGCGCGGCCGGGTGCGAAGTCATGTCTCTCCTCGACTGCTTCTCCGGTTACCATCAAATATATATGAAGGAGGAAGATAAGGCCAGCACCAGCTTCATAACATCCTTTGGCACACATTGCTTCATCAAAATGCCGGAGGGACTCAAGAACGCCGGGTGTGGGGGATAGATATCCCCTGGGTCCACTAAAAGAGTAAAGGACCTCACGAAAGGCCCAAGGGCCCAATAAATCGTAAGGTCATTCTTTCGCGGGCCTGGGGAGAAACTACCAGCGAAGCAGAACGACATGAGGCCAGATTGGTACAAGCCCAGACGGCCCACAGCATCGAGCGAGTGACCGCCACAGAGATCCAATTTTCCCGCGCTGGAGCCTCCATGCAACGAAGCCACGCGAGGATAAGTCGGCGAGGGTTACATGGGGATAATCTCAAGAGGTTCACTATCTTTTAGCTACTTGTTCCTATCTTATCCACGTGTACTGCCCCACGGTCGAGTATATAAGGCCTAGGGGGCACCCCTTCAGAACGATCGACCCTTCACTTAGCCACCCACATCAACTCTCTGTATTCTCAATCCAGAGAGCTCTCTTGTAACCACATTCACCAAGCATACTCACCAGGACGTAGGGTGTTACGCATCTCTAAGCGGCCCGAACCTGTAAACCTCGTCCACTGTCCCTCGTGCGATCTGCACGAACCATTTTGCTACAGTTGTCAACACCGTCCTACTCCTAAAACACCTTGAGGGGCAACCCCGGGTGTGCGGTCGGACCCAAAACACCGACAGCTGGCGCGCCAGGTAGGGGGCGTGTCGACAATCCAAGCTAGCTCAATGGCCGTCATCTTCTACAGCAAGATCACCCTGCGCCCCGGATCCATGTTCTGCTTCGGAACAATCTCATTTGTAGTGGATGAAGAAGGAATTCTGCACCGTATCGCGGATCCGCCGGAAAAGAAGTCTCCCCCAACGAACTCCGAAAATACCGGAGAAGATCAACCTCCAACTCTCCGGATGAGGATTATCTCCGGAAAGCTGGGGGCCGAGGGCTCGCTGACCCAGAGAACTCCACTGCCTACCTCTACGACAAAAGAGTGGACACAGATCGCAAGAAAGAAGGTAACCGGGGAGAAGCAAGTTGTTCTTTCCGTTCCTCATACCTCAAAGGGGAACGGGAAGAAGGTCACCACGACAGCAGCGCCATTCTACCCCGACGTCCTCTTCATCGGGAGAGTGGAGTCGCCTATCGTCTCCGACGACGAGCCGACTGCACCCGGGGAAGACCCGCCTCAACGAGAGTCCCGACGACGGAGGAACCGGCGCAGGAACGTTCGGCGACATCATGCGGCCGGAGAGCGGAATCCGGAACAGCCTGTCTCGCGAGACGAGGTCTCGGAGGTAGGAGAAACCCCGGAAGAACGCGTCTTCAGAGAACGAAGGAACTCCCGACGACGTGATCGCCGACGAGCTCAGGAACAGGCTGAGCAAGATGCAAGGCAGCGCCAGGAGAATCCATTCTTCGGGCGCAACCTGAACCCCGACTTCGCCCGAGCTATGAACACGCCGAGCGAAGTCGGAGGAGTACTGGCTCGGATAGCTGAGGGACTTCCTCGGACTCCTGACGCCAAGGGCTACCGACGACTGCTCACCCAGGTGGCCAATCATCTTCTACCGCTCGCTCACCCGCCGAACGACCTACGACACGCCATCAACAGTCGCCGAGACGCGCGAAGCTCCATCAATGCTTCGCGCGAGCGGCGGCATGAGAACGAGATTCGCCGTCGGGAGGAGTATGACAGGGATCATGGCATCCCGACTCAGAGCCAAGCCACCAGAACTGAGTCGGCAACGGCCTCAACTAGCGGAACCACCCGGGGACGGTCGAGGAACCACAATCCCAACTCCCCTCCCCGGGACAGACATCGTCCCCGACGACAGGAGGATACGTGCGGAGTGTCCGCTCTTACTCCGCGCCTTAGGGCCATCCAATGGCCTCCCAACTTCAAGGTATCCAATGTTGACAAATATGAACCTAAGCAGGATCCATGGGGTTGGCTAGCCGTCTACACCACCGCTGCTCGAGCTGCCGGGGCGTCCGAAGACGTGATGACCGCGTACTTACCCATTGTCCTTGGGCAAGACGCGCTGCAATGGCTGCGACATCTACCCCGACACTGCATCGACGTCTGGGGCGACTTCAGTCGACGCTTCACCGCCAACTTCCAGTCCCTCTCTGACAAGCCGGCGCAACCGTGGGACCTCAAATCCATCAAGCGCCGAGGGGACGAGACTCTCCGGTCGTACCTCAAGAGGTTTCAGACCATGAGAAATCGTATCCCCGAGGTCACGGAGGCGGCCGTGATCGAGGACTTCTACAGAGGATCCAATGACTCGGCTTTCGTTCGAGCCATACTACAGAGGGCACCGACTACCTCCGAGGAGCTGTTCCGGGAAGCCGACCTCTACATCACCGCCGACGAGCGAGCCCAGGACCTCATCGGAGGAGCAAAGCCCGCACCGGCAGCACCACGACGCGACACGAACCAGCAACCCGACAAACGATGGGAGAAGAGGCCTCGCGAAGAAGTACACGCCGCCGGACCACCTGCCTCTCGCGCCCGAGGAGGACCTCGGGGAGGCGAACGCACGTTGGACGACATCCTCGACGCCCAGTGCCCGTACCACAAGGACATGCGCCACACTCTTCGTAATTGCCGAGACTTCAAGCATTCCGTTGGACACGGCCGACCCTTCCAACCTCTACCTCCTCCTCCGCCGAGGGGAGGACCAGATGAACCACGACAACCCCATCGGCAGGAGGAGGGAGGAGGAGGAGCTTTCCCATGCGTTAACAGGGAGGTCAACGTCATCTTCGGTGGACACGGATCGCAGGAGAACAAAAGACAGCAAAAGCTCAACGATCGCCAGATACTGGTGGCGACCACCGGCCCTCCCGCCCCATACCGGTGGTCGGAGCACCCGATCACCTTCACTCGGGCAGATCAATGGCTCAACTTCGACCATCCGGGCAAATACCCGCTTCTCGTCGATCCGGTGATCCGAGAGAGCCGGGTGAAGAAGGTGTTAGTGGACGGGGGGAGCAGCATCAACGTCACCTTCCCCCGGACACTCCAAGGCTTGGGAGTTCACCTCAAAGAGCTCCACGAGTCGGACACTCCTTTCTTCGGCATCGTGCCGACGGAAGGGGAATACCCGCTGGGCCACATCTACATGCCAGTCACCTTCGGAACTCCGGAGAACTACAGAACCGAGTTCCTGAGGTTTGAAGTGGCGAACTTCGACTGCGGGTACAACGCCATCATCGGGAGGCCTGGATTGGCCAAGTTCATGGCCATTCCGCATTACACATACATGATACTGAAGATGCCAGGACCGCAAGGGATCATAACCGTGCGCGCCGACTTCCAAGGCGCCGCAGAGTGTTTCCGAGTGGCTATTCAAGCAGCCCTCACCGCCAAGCCATCGACGGCTCCCTCTACACTGGCGAACTCTAAGCCTGAGGAGGACCTCACAATACCGGCAAGCGAAGCTCAGACCGCGACCTCTATGCGGCCGACTGAAGAAACCAAGAGAATCAACCTGGGGTTCGCTGATGAGCGCAAGACGGCTATCATCAGCTCCAGCTTGGATGACAAATAGGAAAGCGCGCTCGTCCGGTTTCTGCAAGATAACTGAGATGTATTCGCATGGCAACCTGCGGATATGCCGGGAGTCCCAAGAGAACTGACCGAGCACAAACTGAAGGTTTATCCCCAGGCAAGGCCGATTCGGCAAAAATTACGTCGTTTCACGCCCGACAAGAGAGAGGCCATTCGCGCTGAGTTAGCTCGCTTGGTCGAAGCTGGATTCATTAGAGAAGTATTACATCCCGAGTGGTTGGCCAACCCTGTTCTTGTACTCAAAAAGAATAAAGTGGATTGGCGCATGTGTGTTGATTATACTGATCTCAACAAACACTGTCCGAAGGATCCTTTTGGGCTCCCGAGGATAGATCAGGTGGTAGACTCCACCGCTGGATGTTCTATGCTGTCTTTCCTGGATTGCTATTCTGGATACCATCAGATTAGTCTGGCAAAGGAAGATGAAGAAAAAACGGCATTCATTACTCCGTTTGGTGCTTTCTGTTATACCTCCATGCCGTTTGGCCTCAAAAACATTGGAGCAACTTACCAGAGAGCCATTCAAACATGCTTAGCCGATCACTGGGGCAAGCGTGTGGAAGCCTACGTGGATGATGTGGTAATCAAAACACAGGACTCAAAAAACTTCATCGAAGACTTGCAACTGGTTTTCAGCAGTCTGAGGCAGTATAGATGGAAGCTCAATCCCGAGAAATGTGTTTTCGGGGTACCAGCCGGAAAGTTGCTCGGGTTTATCGTCAGCCACCGGGGAATTGAGGCTAATCCAGATAAGATTGAAGCTATCATGAAGATGGAAGCACCTCAATCGCAGAAGAAGGTTCAGCGACTTACTGGATGTATGGCAGCTCTAAGCAGATTTATATCCAGGCTAGGAGAAAAAGGTTTGCCATTTTACAAGTTACTAAAGAAGGTGGATAAGTTTCAATGGACTTCAGAAGCGCAAGAAGCTCTAGATGCTCTGAAAAAATTCTTGACAACACCACCCGTACTGAAACCACCTCGGCGAGCTACATCAACTCAACCACCTGAAGATTTGCTACTGTATATCTCTTGCACGACTCACATGGTAAGCACCGCGTTAGTAGTCGAGCGAATAGAAGAAGGACATACCTATCCAGTACAACATCCTGTCTACTTCATTAGTGAAGTCCTAGGCCCCTCGAAGAAAAAGTACCCTCAAGTTCAGAAGCTATTATACGCAGTACTTCTAACTGCCCGCAAGCTGCGTCACTACTTTGACGACCACAAAGTCATAGTAGTTACAAGTTTTCCGATAGGGGATATTCTACACAACAAGGAAGCCATCGGTCGAATAGCCAAGTGGGCCTGTGAGCTGGGATCTCATGACATCGAGTTCCGACCTCGCACTGCCATCAAAACTCAAGCACTGGTTGATTTCGTATCAGAGTGGACTGAACAGCAAGTACCAGACAACCCGGAGACTACAGAAGTATGGCGAATGTATTTTGATGGCTCACTGAAGCTGCAGGGAGCAGGAGCAGGGATTCTCTTCACTGCGCCTGGAGGCGAACACCTCAAATACGCCCTCCAGTTGCTATTCCCAGCCTCCAACAATGCAGCCGAGTATGAAGCCTTGATCCATGGATTGAACATTGCCATATCGTTGGGCGTCAAAAGATTAATGGTATACGGAGACTCTCTGGTAGTCATCAGTCAGATAAACAAGGAGTGGGACTGCTCAAGCGATTCAATGGGAAAATACTGCACTGCCATCCGAAAGCTGGAAGATAAATTCGAAGGTCTGGAATTTCATCATGTAGAAAGAGATCGGAACACAGCAGCCGATGTACTGTCCAAGCTAGGGTCTGGTCGAACTCAGGTCCCACCCGGAGTTTTCGTGCAAGAAATTTTGCAGCCAAGTATCTCAAAGGATCAAACAGAAGAGTGCAACATCATAGATCAACCCGAATCAGACCCTGATGACTGGAGAAGGCCAATCATTAAGTATATAAAGAATGAAGAGGAACCAGACGACAGAAATTTGGCAGAGCGCATTGCAAGACAGTCGGCTCACTATACACTTATTGGGGAGACATTATACAGAAGGGGTGCATCAGGCGTCTTCATGAGGTGCATTCTCCCATCCACTGGGAAGCAACTTCTGGAGGAAGTCCATGCTGGGCAATGTGGAATACATGCAGCCTCCAGAACACTAGTTGGGAAGGTCTTCAGGTCAGGATTCTATTGGCCAACAGCAAAAAACGATGCAGCCGGGTTAGTTCAAAGGTGCGAAGCCTACCAATACTTGTCAAGGCAACAACACATGCCAGCACAGCAACTGCAGACCATACTAGTAACTTGGTCCTTCGCATGCTGGGGACTGGATATGATTGGACCTTTCAAGAAAGCTCAAGGGGGATACACTCATGTATTGGTAGCAATTGACAAATTCACTAAATGGATAGAGTTCAAGCCCATTGCCTCTCTAACCTCTGCTAAGGCCGTGGAATTCATACAAGACATAATATTCAGATTCGGGATACCAAACAGCATCATAACTGATTTAGGATCCAACTTCACAAGTTCGGAATTCTTTGACTTCTGCGAGCAAAAGAGCATTCAGATCAAGTATGCATCTGTAGCCCATCCAAGAGCCAACGGGCAAGTTGAGCGAGCCAACGGGATGATATTGGATGCACTCAGGAAAAAGGTCTTCGATAAGAATGAAAAATTCGCAGGAAAGTGGATAAGGGAATTACCCTATGTCGTTTGGAGCCTAAGAACCCAACCTAGCCGAGCTTTGCATGGAAACACCCCTTTCTTCATGGTCTATGGGTCGGAGGCAGTGCTACCTGCTGATCTCAAGTTTGGGGCGCCAAGGCTAATCTTTGAAAACATAGCAGAAGCTGAGGTCACCAGGCTGGAGGACATAGACGTACTTGAGGAAGAACGGCTAAACGCAGTAATCCAAGCAGCAAGGTACCAGCAGACTCTAAGGCGCTATCATGACAAGGCTGTGCGACAACGATCCTTCTCAGTAGGAGATCTCGTCCTCCGCCGAATTCTAACGGGGGAAGGACGACACAAGTTATCACCTTTATGGGAAGGACCCTTCGTGGTAGCAGAAGTCACTCGGCCCGGATCGTATCGCCTCACTCAGATGGATGGCACAGAAGTTGGAAACTCCTGGAACATAGAACACCTCAGAAAGTTTTATCCCTAGCTGTATCTCAAAACTGCTGGGATGACGATGTACTCTGTAAAGTGGAAATATGTCATCAGTAAAAAGAGGTTTCAAGGATACTCAGTTCATTTACGATTGACTTGCATTCTTACTTAACTCAGGGTGACCACTATGCCCTGCTAACGGAGCAATCGACTTAAGTCGGCAATGACTTAAGGCGGTGCAACATGCTCACGCTTACTTAACTCAGGGTGACCACTATGCCCTGCCAACGGAGCAATCGACTTAAGTCGACAATGACTTAAGGCGGTGCAACATGCTCACGCTTACTTAACTCAGGGTGACCACTATGCCCTGCTAACGGAGCAATCGACTTAAGTCGGCAATGACTTAAGGCGGTGCAACATGCTCACGCTTACTTAACTCAGGGTGACCACTATGCCCTGCTAACGGAGCAATCGACTTAAGTCGACAATGACTTAAGGCGGTGCAACATGCTCACGCTTACTTAACCCAGGGTAACCACTATGCCCTACTAACGGACCAATCAACTTAAGTTGGCAACAGCTTAAGACCGGTGCAACACGCTCGCGCCTATATAATTCAGGGGATGACTTCTATATCCCGCAAACAAATCTCATAATCATCATGCGTCATTACTGCCAATTCACGAACTAATAAATTCTGATACAATGAGAGAGTAATTATGTCATTTCGAATGATAAACTGATGTCCTCTAACAAATACTCGATCATGCTAACCGCACGCTCGGAGCACGCAAAATGTTTCTCTATTTTACAATGTCTTTCTCAGGAGCGACCGACGAAGAAGGGCGACTCGAGAAATCAGGGGTAGCATTCACGTCTGCCCTTATGTCTTCAGGAACAACCACGCCGGGTCTCCTCATCAAGATTCGTCCCGCCCGAATAGCCTTGTCCAGGGCTTTGTCGCGCTGGGCCTTGAGAGTAACAGAAGTTTCTTCAGCGGCTTTAGCAGCCAGTCGAGCGGTCTCTAACTCCTGGGCAACGGATTTTTTGGAAGCTCGGAGTTCTTTGATAGTAGCATCCTTTGCTGATATCAACTGCTTAAGCTGGGTTACCTCATCCATGGATTCCTGCAGCTTACGACGTTGGAGGTCTAATTCTTCCATGGTGAAGCGATGACTTCTCTCCAAGATAGTCAGCGAATTACTAGAATCACAATACAACCTGTCAAGATTGTCACGAGAAGCAGCAAGGATACGCTTTTCTTCCTGCAAGCACAAGTCAGTTCCTTCAAAAACCAAGCAAGTAATAGGAGCACAGCAAGGCAAAGCACAGTTTTGTATATTACCTTTTCAGAGTCAAGCTGAGCATGAAGGGAAGAATTCAGGGCATTGGCGTCATCTAAAGCAGCAGAAACTTGACCCAGTTCAATTTGGCCTTGAGAGTACTTCTCCTCAAAATCAGTGCACCGCTGAGCCAATTCAGCCAGATCTCGGGAGTGTTTTTCCTCAAGAATTGAAATCTGCCGAGTCACTCCTAGCGAGAGATAATCAAACAAAATGGGGTCAGAAGGTAAGGCAGTCCACAGCGAAGGCGGAGAGAAGCAAAAAAGCACTAACCAGCGTTGGTTGCCTCTAATTCAGAGACGCGACGTTGAAGTGACACTGGATTCCAACATGCAAGAGATGAAGCTACTTCTGGGGTGGAAGCACCCTGAAGCCTCAGCTGGCTAGCCATCCCGTCCACCAAAGCCTGATGAGGAAAACAGACGAGTGTGACGACAGCAGTTTAGGCAATGTAAAAGTCAAGTTAAAATACATCACAGTACCTGGAGGTTGGAGAAGAACGAAGGGATTCCCAAATCAGGAGAAATCAGTTGATAAGCAGATGCAAAGCCACCACTAGGAGCAGTTTGCAACGAATCAGCAGAGATCAATTCAGTACCTTCAACAGAGCCCAACATTTGGTCAGCAGGGACGCTGCCCTCTAAAGCGATTCCCTGATCCAAACTCTGGGCTACAACCATACAACCAGAGTGTGGAGGAGATCCCGCGTGAACGTCCATGGAGGTACAGGAAGGAGACCCTGCTCGGGCATCCTTGGGGGCTGGGTCATAGTTGGCACTGCCCATTTGAGCCGGATCATCCACGGCAGCACCCTCGGGGGCTGGGCATGTGACAGCACCACTCTTGAGATCCAAGCTCTCTGCAGTAATCACTTCTAAGGTTGATGGGCCCTCATCTACCTCCATAGGACCAGGATGATTCAAGTCAGTCTCCCAGCCCTCAAGATCGCGCTCTAAGGTCGACGAGGCACGAGATGACCTCAACCCAGCATCAGGCACGTCAGCACAAGCCTCCATTGCACCATCATCCACTGGCTCCGATAACAAGTCCTCGGGAACCATATCCTCAAGAGTTTGATCAAAGTTGGCCAGAGACAGTTCTTGTAGACCAATGAGGGCAGACAAAGCAGGAGAGGGAACTCCACTACTCTCACCACTGGCGATGAACTGCCGACTGTTCTTTCGAGTCAAAGGAACCTCGTTCTCTTCCCCTTCGTCATCCACACCGACAACACAAGCAGCACCCCCATTGGGATCAGCAACAGGTGGGGCACCCACATTGGGATCAGTTGAAGTTTGGGTACACCCATTGGGGTCAGCGTCAGTAAGTCCAGTCACAGGCACTTCTTCAGCAGCAGGAATTGAGGTACCAGCGTCCTCATCAAAACTGGATACTCGCCGGAGGCCTCTTCTTTTCTTCTTTTGCTCATCGGCAGAAGGCTCAGGCTGATTGGTTCGGCTAGGGCGCCTCGGGCGAGTACTGACAGGTTTCTGAACATCCAAAGTTGTTTCAACTTCTGGGAGGGGCACCACTGCCAATGTACCAGCAGGAGCAGCGTCGGAAGAATCCTCAGCCAGCAGATCAAGCATGGCATTTATATCTGCATCACTAGGGTTCAGGGGCACCTCAAAATGGACTTGCCGTTCGTCATCAGGAATCTCCCCAAGCGAAGCAACCAAAGCACTAACTTCTTCAGCAGAGGGTCGCATTCTAAGGCCCAAATTGCCATCAGTCACAGGTGGATTTGACATGAAAAGGGTGAAGGCTTTGGCAGGAGGCAAGTTCCAGGCCGAGTACGCCACCGGAGCACCAACATTGGACACCTTGCCCCTGAGAATCATTTCCAGTCGGCTCACCAAGTCTGCAGAAGGGATTCTCTTGTTGGTAACCCGAGTTGAGTCGGCCAGCCCTCCATACAGATAAGCTGGGTAGACCCTATCTTTTAGTGGCTGAATGTTCTTGAAAACGAAGTCAGCGACCACAGCTTCAGCAGTTAGACCTCTCTCTTTTAGCAGTCCAACTTCAGCTAGCAATACACCCGCTTCAGCTACCTCCTCATCTGTGGGAGACTCGGTCCAGCTGGGGGTGCGAACGTCTGGCTGTCTTCCCGACCGGGAGGGGAGAGAATTTCCATAATTATCAACTATAAACCACTCTAGACGCCATCCCTTAATACTGTCTTTAAGGGGAATCTCAAGATACCCAGTCTTCCGTCCGCGGCGCATCTCCAAACTGGCACCCCCGACCAACTGATGTTGTCCCCCGGCCATCCCAGGGCGACAATGATACAGGTATTTCCATAAGCCGAAATGCGGCAGCACGCCAAGAAAGGCTTCGCATAAGTGAACGAAGATGGAGATTTGCAGAATTGAGTTAGGGTTCAGATGGGTCAGGTTAATGTGGTAGAAATCAAGGAGACCGCGGAAAAAGGGAGAGATGGGAAGGCCAAGGCCGCGGAGAAGAAAAGGGGCGTAAACTACAGACTCGTGGGTATCCTCTATCGGGACAGTAGTCCCGTGGCAAATCCGCCAAGAACAGAGTTCCCGCGGACGAAGAACCCCGATAGACACGAGGTGGAGGAGTTCAGCTTCGGAAATGATGGACATGTGGTTACCTGCAAAGGGCAACTGGCTGTTGGGATCGATTGGAGGAATCGCCACAGCGGACGAGCTCACGGTCTTCCTCTTGGGCGCCATCTCGATTCTACCAGCGAGCAGAACGGAGGCGAGTGGCAGAGAGGATTCGGAAGCAGGAATGCAAGAACTAGGGCACGGAAAGCAAAGGCGGCTAAAAGCGCAGCTCTTATGGGATATTCTCGAGCCAGATACCGTTTTAAAAAGTGCCCAGTCATCACCCGGCGGTTATTTCCAAAACCAGCGTGCCACGTGGTCACCCGGCAGTTATCCCCAGAACACCAACGCACCACCTCATCACTCGGCCACCATCCTCAAAGTAGCTCGGGCGGCCTGCCGCCACTCAGCGTTGCTTCTAAAACGCTGATTTCGTACTCAGTCGCTTGGCATTACTTCTAAAATGCCGACGTCGACCTCCAATCACTCGGCGTTGCTTCTAAAACGCTGATTTCGTATTCAGTCGCTCGGCATTACTTCTAAAATGCCGACGTTGACCTCCAGTCACTTGGCGTTGCCTCTAAAACGCTGATTTCGTATTCAGTCGCTCGGCATTACTTCTAAAATGCCGACGTTGACCTCCAGTCATTCGGCGTTGTTTCTAAAACGTTGATATCACATTCAGTCACTCGGCGTTGCTTCTAAAAACGCAGACACAATCTTCAGTTACTCGGCAGTTACTTCTACAAGCGATGACACCACTTACAAAGTTACTCGGCAACCATTTCAGAAAACATCAGTTCAATGCTCGAGTATTTCGCTTACTTTTTCAAAGGAATTACACTCAAAAGTAAACGGGGAAGTCATCAAAAGAGAAGCCAAACATCATTCTTTCATTCAAAGGGAAGTTAATAAACTTACAAATCAACTCTTCGCGAGTTGATACTCCCCTACTATTACTACATTACATTACTACTACTACACTACGCTATACTACTCTACATTACCACTACATTATTCTAACTATACTATACTAATATCTAAGAAGACCAGTGGCGTCTAGCCACTGGCCCTGCCCCTGCTGCCGCCGCCGCCCTTGGCGCCGCCCTTGTTGCTGCCGCCCTTGGTGCTACCCCTGCTACCGCCGCCGTCACCGTCCCTGCCGCCATCGCCGCTGCCCCTGCCGCTGCCGCTGCCCTCGCTGTCGTCACCGTCGTCGTCGTCGCCGTCGTCGTCGTCGTCCTCGTCCTCGCCGCCGCCATCAGAGTCCTCCTCATCCGAGGAGTACTCCGACTCGTCCGAGCCCTCGAGCCCGGAGCGCTCGATGGCCCGGATGTATGACCAGACTTCCGCGGCTATCCCCTGGGAGTCGTCCGAGTCATCGGACGACGCTGGGGGAGAGACGGGAGCCGGAGTTCCCTCGGACTCGGAGGAGAACTCCTCCTCCGAGTATTCCGAGTCACCGAAATCCTCCGATGGAGGAATCGGTTCGCGCTTGCGCTTGTTGCTCTTGCCCATGGCGGAAGCAGACGGGAGAGAAGAGAAGGAAGCAGTAAAGAACAGCGAAGAGATGTGAAGAAACCAGAAGGGCAACGACGTTATTTATAGAAGGGAAAGGCAACCGCTCACTTCCAACCGCGGTCACTGAACAGTCGCAAAGCATTCAATAGGCACTTCCACCCGTCTGGAGACACGTCAGGCGGCTGACGTCATTTCATGCAACACTACACCCATTGGGACTCCAGTCAACAACGCAAAGGATATGATTACACTCGCCGTCCCATCACATTACTACTCAGAAGCAGCCGCCTAAAACACTCAGCGTACCAAGCCGTTTCTTGCCCACACCCATTGGGGGGGGGACGCCAAGGAATTATCAGTATATTTTTCAAAATGGTCACATCTGTGCAGAGCATGCAGTGAATGCCTCAGGACAAAAATGAGATATCAACAAGAGTTAGAGGGAAGCCAAATATAGCCAGTAGAGTGCAAAATATGGTCGACAGACACGACTTGAAGACTAGACAGAGAACGTCCATCAAATGTCCAATCAGTCACAGAGCAAATAAATTACACTGCCTAGCAAGATACGGATGGATTGCGAACTCGGCTGCAAAAGACAAAATACATGCTGACCTCTGAAGCATAATATTGATGACATAGCGCGGATGACATCATGCCAACTTTCTTACAAGCAGAAAGGATAATCTTCAGCAAAAGGACATAAAAAGAAAACCTTCGAGTGAATTATCCTCAAAAATCCACTTGAAGGTCGGGGGCTACACCCATTGGGTGCACCTCTGGTGCACCCCATGGATCATCATTCCAAGCCGAGATAGTGCCGATTTCTAAAGTGTGGGACAAGATTAAAAAAGCCAACCCTCAACCAAAATGAGTGAACACAAATGGAAGTGATCTCTACTGAAGACCTTCGAGTAGATTATTTTCTAAAATCTACTCGAAGCTCGGGGGCTACACCCATTGGGTGCACCTCCGGTGCACCCAATGAAGTCCAGAATCCTACAAATTGGAATGCCGACCTCTAAGGCACAGGCTCGAAACCAGGTTTTGGTCAACAAGTGATCAGAGCAGGAGAAGACAACAGGAAGCCATCTTTCTTCAAATTACCTGCAAGCTGGACCTGGGATCTTCGGGTCGATTACCTCTAAATTAACCCAAAGATCGGGGGCTTGTGGGGGATAGATATCCCCTAGGTCCACTAAAAGAGTAAAGGACCTCACGAAAGGCCCAAGGGCCCAATAAATCGTAAGGTCATTCTTTCGTGGGCCTGGGGAGAAACTACCAGCGAAGCAGAACGACATGAGGCCAGATTGGTACAAGCCCAGACGGCCCACAGCATCGAGCGAGTGACCGCCACAGAGATCCAATTTTCCCGCGCTGGAGCCTCCATGCAACGAAGCCACGCGAGGATAAGTCGGCGAGGGTTACGTGGGGATAATCTCAAGAGGTTCACTATCTTTTAGCTACTTGTTCCTATCTTATCCACGTGTACTGCCCCACGGTCGAGTATATAAGGCCTAGGGGGCACCCCTTCAGAACGATCGACCCTTCACTTAGCCACCCACATCAACTCTCTGTATTCTCAATCCAGAGAGCTCTCTTGTAACCACATTCACCAAGCATACTCACCAGGACGTAGGGTGTTACGCATCTCTAAGCGGCCCGAACCTGTAAACCTCGTCCACTGTCCCTCGTGCGATCTGCACGAACCATTTTGCTACAGTTGTCAACACCGTCCTACTCCTAAAACACCTTGAGGGGCAACCCCGGGTGTGCGGTCGGACCCAAAACACCGACACGGGTCCACCTTCTCCCGGCTCACCAAAACAGTGCTCGAGGGGCAAGTCGGCAGAAATATATTCACATATGTGGATGACATCATCGTCGCCAGCAGGAGCAAGGAGGACCATCTTGCTGACCTCGCCGAGACATTCGCGAACATGCGGGACGCACGACTTCGCCTGAACCCCGAAAAGTGCATCTTCGGCGTTCGCCAGGGGAAAATATTAGGGTACCTGGTATCTCACCGCGGCATCGAGGCCAACCCAACCGAAATCCAGGCCATCATCAACATGACGCCCCCGCAGTCAGCCAGAGACGTCCAGCGCCTGACGGACAGATTGGCCGCCCTCAACAGATTCATCTCCAAATCCGCTGAGCGAAGTCTCCCCTTCCTCAAAACACTCCGCAGCGCAAAAGACTTCGCTTGGGGACCAGAGCAGGCGGCGGCCTTCGCCTCACTGAAACAGTACCTGTTGGAATTGGCAGTTCTTACAAGCCCCGACTCTTCGCTACCCCTGTTGCTTTACGTTGTGGCCTCGCCGCACGCGGTCAGCGCGGCACTGGTTCAGGAGCAGACAGTAGAGGGCGTGATCAGATAGTGCCCAGTTTATTACGTCTCCGAAGTGCTCACACCGTCAAAATGTAACATGACGGAACTCGAAAAGATTGCCTATGCAGTTGTTATGTCTTCGCGCAAATTGCGCCACTACTTTGAAGCATTCAAGGTCCGCGTCACCTCAGATAGGGGACTCGGCGAATTATTCAGAAACCCGGAGGCATCAGTATGGATCGCCAAATGGGCGACCGAACTCTCCGGCTACCACATCACTTTCGAGCCCAGGACAGCGATCAAGTCACAAGTTCTAGCAGACTTCGTCGTCGACTGGACCGGGCCAATAACACAGCCGGACCCGTCCGCAGAGAAGGTTTGGACAATCCACTGCAACAGCGCATGGTGCCATGCGGGGGCAGGCGCTGCTGCAGTCATCACCTCACCCGCCGGGGTCAAGCACAGATACGCGGCACGCTTAAGCTTCGCTCTGGAATCTGACAGATGCACAAACAACATAGCAGAATACGAAGCTGTCATCCTCGGCCTCCACAAACTAAGAGCCCTTGGTGTCACCACCTACATTGTCAGAACAGACTCCAAGGTAGTCGCCGACCAAGTCGAGAAAGACTATGCAGCAAAGGACCCCGCACTTATGCAATACCTCGCGGCCATCCGAAGTCTCGAGAGACAATTCAAGGGATTCACCTTGCAGCATGTGGACCGGGCCAAGAATGAAGAAGCCGACGCATTGGCCAAGGCTGCCGCCAGAGGCGAATCCCTGCCCTCCGACGTGTTCTACCATGTTATCGGCACGCCAGCCGTCCGAAGCCCTGAAGGGCTCCAAATAACCAATGACAGCGAGGGCCACCACATAGTCAACCTTATTATGACCGAAGACTGGCGAGCACCAATAACCCTGTTCCTACAGGGGTACTACCACCCAACCGACATCAATGAGGCCAAGCGCCTCAAACATCGAAGCCGGGACTTCGCACTGATTGAGGGCCAGCTCTACAAGAAGGGGGTCAGTCAGCCAATGCTTAAATGTGTCATCGAAACCGAAGGCGTCCAAATCCTGCGCGAAGTCCACAGTGGTACTTGCGGCTCTCACGCAGGGCCAAGGGCCCTAGCCGCAAAGGTGATCCGCCAAGGTTTCTACTGGCCCGCAATGATCTGCGCCGCAAATCGGGTCACAAGGTCCTGCGAAGCCTGCCAGAAGTTTTCTCCTCGATCAGGCAGCCCTTCGCAATTCACAAAACTGATCGCCCACACATGGCCTCTCCAGCGCTGGGGCCTGGACATCGTCGGGCCCCTGCCCATGGCTCATGGGAACCTCAAGTTCACCTTCGTCGCTGTCGAGTATTTTACCAAATGGATCAAGGCGAGGGCTGTTTCCACAGTAACATCAAAGACTGCGCAGAAATTCTTCTGGCAAAACATTGTTTGCCGCTTCGGAGTACCGTCCGAACTCACAGTTGACAACGGCAAGCAGTTTGATAGCCAAGACTTCAAGGATTTCTGCTTCTCCATTGGCACTAAGCTTGCCTTCGCCTCAGTATATCACCCACAGTCCAACAGAGTTGTGGAACGCGCCAATGGACAAATTTTCACAGCTGTCAAGAAGATGCTCCTCGACGAAAAAAGGGCAGGTGGCCCGATTTGTTACCTGAAGCTGTCTGGGCGCTAAACACGACTGAGTGCAGGGCGACCGGGTTCACCCCTTTCCACCTTCTATATGGATTGGAGGCCATGACCCCACAAGAAATAAAACATGGGTCCCCGCGAACAATTTCGTCAGCTGTCCCCGATGTGGACGAACCCACTTCGAAGGATCTTATCGACGGAGACCGCGTCTTCGCTCTACAGGCTCTAAATAAATACCAAGCCCAGACAAAAGCATGGCGTGACCACGCAGTCATCCCGAGGGAATTCAGTGAAGGGGACCTCGTACTCGTCCGAACAGCTCGGACAGAGTCCAGGGGCAAGCTGGAGCCCAAGTGGGAGGGCCCTTTCATTGTCAAGACGAAGGCATCCCCCAGCGCATACAGGCACGCAACGCCAAACGGCGAAGACTTGGAGCATTCCTGGAACATCGACAATCTCCGCAAATTTTTTGTTTGACTCATCAGGGCCAGCTCGCCCTTGTAATTCGCAAAAACAATTTTATTCTGGCCCGCACTCTTTTCCTCCCGGGGGGTGAGGTTTTTAACGAGGCGGAGTCATGTAATATACAAGTGAAAAATCCCCTGCAAAAATCTACGTCGAAGAAAGACCGCGCCGACGGTCTTCGACATTCGACCAATACAAAGTCACCGCGAGGCCCAGCGCTAGCTACCCTCGCATGCGACACTCCGCGCAAAAGTCGCCTAAGGGTGCAGCCGGATTAGCACAACAAGTGCGAAAAATCGAAGTCTTCCTCAAAAAGACTATCCGTGCAAAAGTCGCCTAAGGGTGCAGCCGGATTAGCACAACAAGTGCGAAAAATCGAAGTCTTCCTCAAAAAAGACTATCCGTGCAAAAGTCGCCTTAGGGTGCAGCCGGATTGGCACAACATGTGCGAAAAATCGAAATCTCCGTGCAGAAGTCGCCTAAGGGTGCAGCCGGACCAGCACAACAAGTGCGAAAACTCGAAGTCCTCCTCAACAAAGACTATCCGTGCAAAAGTCGCCTAAGGGTGCAGCCGGACTAGCACAACAAGCACGGAAAATCGAAGTCTTCCGCGAAGAGTATCCGTGCAAAAGTCGCCTAAGGGTGCAGCCGGACCAAGCACAACAAGTGCGAAAATAACTACACCAAACTGTCCGCGCAAAGACCGACTACATGCGCACCAGACCGACATAACAAATACACCAGACCAAGTGCGCAACGCCTTCGTAAGCATAGCCGAATGTGCAAAGGCACACAACCTCATCATACAAGCCATTACATATGTACAGCGAGGGCATCACACTTTACATCGGCTCAACCTTCGGAATAATTCCCATCTCCCTATAGTTAAATAGCATTATCCTCAGCTCCTCACCCGCAAAAAGACTTCGCAGCTCCCCCTCACCTACACTCGCAACGGCCGGCAAGGACAATAGTTCCTGCCTGCCAGCCCTGCCCACACGAAGCCGACCGCTGTCCGCCTCACTCACTCTACGCTTCGCCCAACGCCCAGCCATGCGCCAAAGGCCACACCCCATAGACCACAAACTCCTCAACCAAATCGCGCCCACTACTCAGGCCGGCCGCGCACCGCAGGGCCCCTTCGTCCGCATCCTCCTCCGCCACTTCAAACTGCGGGTATGCGGAGTAATAATGCGAGCACATCTTAGCCACGGGGAGCCCCGGATGGACTTCGACTGTGCCCTTCGCAACGTAGAACCAAAACTCATGCCAGTTGCCCCATTTATTGCGAGCGCAAGGAACCAACTCAACTACCTCCATCGAGGTCTTGCCGGTCTTCGGCGTAAATGTACAGGACCCAAACTGAGCAACCTTATTTCCGATCATCCTTTTCTGCCAGTGCAGGCAATAGTACTTCGCGAAGACTTCGACCGATGGCTGCCCGCCGTACGAAGTCGTCGCCCAGACATATTTTGACAGGGCCACCACGGCATTCGGCGTCAGCTGGTGGACCTGCACATTGAATCTGCACAGGACCTCTCCCACGAACCAATGCGTAGGCAGGCGAAGGCCAGCGACGAAGAACGTCTCGAAGACAACCAACTCGCCTTCTGGCTCGGGGACCTCCTCCACCCCCGGGACACGAGCGACTCCGTCGCCAAAATAACCCAGCCGCTGCATATCTTGCACGCGAACCGAGGACATCCGCGATGCACCAAAATCCACCATGTCGCCGGCGCGCAACTCCTCCGCCGCCACAGTACTCAGCGTCTCCTCAGACGACGTGTCGGCCGGCGGCGTAGCGGCAGCAGAAGAAGAAGAGGTCGGCATCGCTACGTACCGTCGGCGGCGGCGGGCGGTCTGCTTCACGCGGGCCAGATCTCCGACGAACAGGAGCAAGGAGGGCAGACGAGCAGCGAGAGGTTTGAGAAGGCGGTTAGGGTTTTCGCGGAGCGTGGAAAGATAAAGTTCAAAACGCGCCGCCCCCCGTCCCCTTTTTATACACAGGGCGCGACGCTTCAGGAAACCCGCAATCCAACAGTACGGCGTCAATCAACGGTCATGTCAAAAACCCCCGTGGAACCACTTCGAGCGAGGGCAGCGTCTCTGCCATCTAGCGACGTCTTCGGCACCAGATGACTTAGTCGAACTGGTCCCTCGGAGGGCAAATGTTGGGGCGAAGGCGAAGACACCACCCTTCGCTCGAGGCCTTCGCCGTCCTCACTGCACCAACGGAGACAAGACAACGGGCAGACTTACCCTTCGCCTCATACGCCACCGGACGAAGACCTGTGATGAGGTCGTCTCATCTTGCGACCCCGTCCAGAATGGAGGCCCAGGTGTGGTCCGGCCCATTGTAACAGGCCATGCGTGGCCGTTGTGCGTTACGGGCCTAATTTGTAAAGGCCTCCCTGTAATTACGGTCTATAACCCCGCTTTATGGGAATATTCCGGGGATAACCTAGGTGTCTGAGGGCACATGCGTCCTTAACACACGACGCTGGGCATTCAGATATCTATAAATACCCTCGCACAGTGCCCTTGAGAGGCTAGATTAACAGAGCTATTGCCATCTCGTGCGAAAACCCTGCTTACGTTGCTACACCCCCCATTGGATCAACTTGCACCAGTGCGCAAGTTCCAACACTGAGCAAGCCTTTCAAGAGTTGAAGCAGCACCTTGTGTCCCTGCCGATACTGGTGGCTCCGGAGCCAAGGGAGTCGCTGTACCTATACATTGCAACGGCTGCAGAGGCGGTGAGCATGGTGCTGGTCATCGAAAGGACGACACAAGAAGGCCAGGAACCTGAGGGCCCAGGACCAGCTACAGGGGTTCGGACCGTTCAGAAGCCGGTCTACTACATCAGCGAGGTGCTCCATGAGGCGAAGACCAAGTACCTTGAGATGCACAAGCTCCTCTATGTTGTACTTGTTGCGTCCAGGAAGCTGCGCCACTATTTCCAGGCACATAGGGTTGTGGTGGTGACCTCCTTCCCATTAAGGGCCATCCTCCACAACTCTAACGCCACAGGCAACATCGCCAAGTGGGCAGCGGAGCTCGCTGAGTTCCAGCTAGACTTCCAGCCTCTCCATGCCATCAAGAGCCAAGTCCTGGCTGACTTCATCATGGAGTGGACGCCTCCCCTGAGCGCCCCTGGGGGTCCAGATCCCGACTCGGACCCCACACCTGCAGAGCCTAGGGGTCCGATCTTCAACGAGCCCCACTGGACGCTCTTCTTCGACGAGTCCGCTCGTTAGCAAGGTGGTGGAGCTGGAGTGGTCCTCATCGACCCAAGCGGAGATCAAGTGAAGTACATGGTGCACCTTGAGTTCAAGGCCACCAACAATATGGCAGAGTACGAGGCACTTATCTTCGGCTTGTCTGCGGCCCTATCCGTGGGGATCCTCCAGCTCCTCGTGAAGGGGGACTCCTAGCTGATCATCAAGCAAGTCCACGGGGAATGTAGCTACAACGAGCCCAGGCTTGCAGCTTACCTCTTCCACGTAAGGAAGCTGGAGAAGGACTTCACAGCCTTGGAACTGCAACATGTTCCTCGGGCTGACAACTCGGCGGCAGATGACCTCTCCGTGAGGGCATCAACTTGGGCACCCGTGCCCGAGGGCGTCTTCGAAAGACGGCTGCTGAGACCCACCGCCCAGCCTGCCGAACTAGGCGAAGGGGGCGAGACTAGCACCTCGAAGCTAGCGGTCTCGGTGGCATTACATCTGCAGAACCCACCAAAGGTTGTGTGTGCCACAGGGGGTCCTACCTACCCCTTAGTGCCGCAGCCAGTATCTCAGAGTGGTCCCGATGCATGGATCTCTGAGATCCGGGACTACCTGAAGGAAAACATCCTTCTTGAAGACCATGTATCCGCAGAGTGCATAGTGCAGTTGGTTAAACGCTACATGGTGGTGGAAGGGGATCTCTACCGCTGTGGCGCCAACGGCATTCTAATGCAGTGCATTACCTAGGAGGAGGGCCATGAATTAATCATGGAGATCCATGGAGGAGAGTGCAGAAGTCATTCATCATCCCGCACGCTAGTAGGTAAGGCCTTCCGGCATGGCTTTTACTGGCCAACAGCCATCCAGGATGCAGCTGAGATGGTAAAGACCTGCAAGGCATGCCAATTTCACGCAAAGTAGATACACACACTAGCTCAGGCTCTGCAGATGATTCCGCCCTCCTGGCCCTTCGTCATATGGGGGGTGGATATCCTGGGACCGTTTCCCAGGGCCGTCGGCGGGTACCGTTTCCTCTTTATCGCCATCGACAAGTTCACCAAGTGGCCAGAGGCCACCCCTGAAGCGCCCCAATCCTCTGGGACTCAAATGTGATACAATTACTAGTCCCAGGAGGCTAGTAAACACATTTATACATCAGATGATTATAGATCTGCTTAAATGAGACAAACCTATAAAGGTGGCGAACAACTTTAAGAGTTGGTCCACAACTCGGGACATATCATCAGAGTGGGGCTGGAGCAGCCCGATATACGTAGCGAAGCAAATCAGCGGTCCAACAGCCACATGCAAGGTTGGGAACAGGCGTAACTCTTACCCGATCTCCTTTTTCTGAAAAACAACAAATAAGCAAGGGTGAGTACAAACATACTCAGCAGCCCACCTTCACCCATGGAATGGGGAAATCAGATATAATGCATGGAATATGTGGAGCTCAGGATATTTTGCAGAAATAGCAATCTTTTATGCAGGGTTGTTTTGTAAAACATTTTGTATTTTTCAAAGCGCATCCTCTCCCAAAGGAGCAGGAAGTTTTTCAGTATAGAACAAAATCCCCTGGACTAAACCATCTAGGTATCTCAGCAGTTTCCCACTGGTTTTCATTTTCAAAAATAGCTACTGGACTTCCCGTCCACCACTGCCATGCCCAAACCGGACAAAACATTCCCCCTCCTTATCCTCCCGGTGCTCCCCAGCCTTCATAACCCTGGGGTTTGGACCGTACGAGTTCAGATTGAGTGACTGCCCATACAGTCTCGAGTGGTTGTACTTATCATGAGTACAGGTAGTGAAGGATGACAAACCAGTCCTTATGTGAGGGGACAATCCTTCTGCTCACACCTAAACCAGCTGAGCCATCACCTTAGGCCCTCCCCTAAACCAGGGAGTCCCTGATCATCCCTACTCAAAGGTGATAAGGGTGAAAACCCTTCATCATACACATTTTGAAAAGCATTTTCTTTTGAAAACTCACACCTTTTCTCAAATCATTTGAAACAAATATGTCAAGGATTGATTGCGGCAAGCGGCTGGGTGGCCATAATAACTTGTCTCAAAATCATATCATGCATAAAATAACAGGCTGAGGGTTGTGGTTGAAAAATCATAGGTAATTTATGCATCAAAGGGATCTAGTGAGCTTGCCGTGCTTATCCGGCGAAGGGGGAAGGGGAGCTCGCGGAACTGGCTTCTGGCTCCACTGCCTAGCGTAGACTTGCAGATCTGGCCTCCACGAGATGGCACGAACGCTCCGATAACTATGCAACATGAACAAGCAAACATACAAACCAGAAAGTATACCAACAAATATTTAGTATAGCGGTCAGAATAGCGATATATGGATGGGTAGAGTCTTGAGTAGAATATGTGTCATGTGGTGTTGAGATACTACTGGTGGTGGAGCGGAGGTGCTTACCAGGAGGGTGGACTGGAGGCGAAGCGACACTATGCATGTAGCCGACGGAGCAGGGTAACTAAGTGGGTGGGGTGTTTGTCTTGGCTGAGTGTGTTGAGTGTGTGTGGAGAGGGAGAGGGTAGCTAGGTGTATTTATAGCTGGGTGTATGTGGTGTAGCACAGTGAAGTTCACTGTTGGTGAGAATAGTGACTAATGAATCGTCTGACTTAGTATGAACATGAGAGTTATAGGCAGAATATGGGACAAGAGTACTTTGAGAGTTTTCTGGAACATGAACCATGCTTAAGGGATGACATGGTTGGATAGGGAATAGTTTGATAAGAATTTAGAAACAAGAATTATTGGAATCGGAGTTTGGAAGCCTGGTTCGAAGGAATCTCAAAGTTAAGCGTGCTCAACTTGGAGAAACCTCGGATGAGTGACCAGATGGGAAGTTCCCTACTGGAAGGAAAATCACAGTCACCGGAGTTCGTATGACTGGAATATGGGTCTGGCTGGTCTTAGGTGGACTGGACAGCATGATGGATGAGTAATTGAAATCTGGGGTGATCGGTTGATCGATGAATAGTAATGATAAATAGTGATGACAAAAAAGTTACCATAGATATCAACGATGAATAGTAATGTTGATGAATAGTAACAATGAGGAGTAGGGTCGATGAATAGTAACGATGGTGAATAGTAACGATAATGAATAGTAACGGTGAATAGTAATGATAAATAGTAATTGTGAATATTGATGTTGAATAGTTTGTATAAACGAACGATAAACGATGAATAGTGATGATGAACGAACGATGAACGATGAATAGGAACTATGAACGAATGGACGAACGATCGAATGATCGGACGAACGAACGATCGGAATTTCGGCAGCATAACGACAGGACAAAGATTATCTGGAAGAACGATGGATAGGGACTATGAACGAATGATGAACGATGAATAAGAACTATGAACGAACGATGAACGATCGAATGATCGAACGAACGAACGATCGAACGAACGAACGATCGAACGAACGAACGATCGGAATTTCGGCAGCATAACGGCAGGAAAAGGATTATTTGGACGAACGAACGAACGAACGATCGATCGAACGATCGGACGAACGGATGAACGAACCATGAACGATCGGACGAACGATCGAATGATCGAACGAACGAACGAACAAACTAAGAACAGGGGGGATGAACGATCAAAGAACGACCGAACGATCCTTGTGCTAGTGTGTGCTAGTGTGGGAGTGGAGTGGGCGTGTGTGGGGGGGAGAGAGTTGCCATGAAATGGCTTGGGGTGGGATGAGAGGAGGCCCTTGCCCCTCTATTTATAGCCATGGTGGGGGGATTAAGGGGAGGGATGAGAGGATTAGTGGGAGGATGAGAGGATTAGTGGGAGATTAGCATAGATTTGTCTTATATGAGTGTAATTAGTTTGTAGAGCTCACCGTATGACACCGGAGGCATACGTATACGTATGAGCATGAGGAAAGTTATGAAGAAAATATCTGTAGGGACTTGAAAAATGATTCTGAAGGTATTTCTTAGGAAGAAAATACTTGGAGATATATTGGTGGAATATTTGGGTAGTATTTCTGGAAAGAATTTGGGGGGGGGGGTCACTAGGGAAATATCTGGGTAATATTTCTGGAAAGAACTTGAGGGGGATCACTGGGGAAATATTTGTAGGATATTTTGAGGAGGATTTTGAAGATAATATAGACCACTATATTTTATTTGTTGATATCAACTCGCAAACAAACATTTTGAAACGAAATTTGAAATTCATTTTGAATTAAGAGCGAGTTTGAGAAAATTTTAAGATTTGAATTTTTGGGATGCTACAACTGTGGGGGACAGATATCCCCCGGGTCCACTGGAAGGGTAAAAGACCTCACGAAAGGCCCAAGGGCCTAATAAATCGTAAGGTCATTCCTTCATGGGCCTGGAGGGGGACAATCAGCAAAGCAGACCGACGTAAAGCCGGATCGACGCAAGTCCAGATGGCCCCACAACGTTGAGTGAGAAACCACAACAGAAGATCCGACTTTCCCGTGCTGGAGCACCATGCAGCAGAGCCAGGCGAGAATAGATCGGCTGAGTCATAGGAAGATAGACTCAAATAGTTCACTATCTTTTAGGTGCACGTTGTTATCATATCCATATGTATTGCCCCACGGTCGAATATATAAGGCCCAGGGGGCACCCCTTCAGAACGATCGAACACACTACCCAGCCATCTACCTAAACTTCCCATGTTCTCGCTCTAGAGAACCACCTTGTAACCCATAACACAAAGCATCTCCGCCAGGACGTAGGGTGTTACGCATCTCTAAGCGGCCCGAACCTGTAAACATTGTCTATTGTCCCTCGTGCATCTGGCACGAACCATTTTGCTACAGTCGGCGACACCATCCTACTCCTAAAAACACCTCGAGGGGCAACCCCAGGTGTGCGGTCGGACCCAAAACACCGACAGCTGGCGCGCTAGGTAGGGGGGTGTCAACGATCTAAGATTAGCTCAATGGCCGTCACTATCCACAGCAAGATCACCTTCCGTCCCGGATCCACGTTCTGCTTTAGGATGATCTCGTCCATAGCCGACGAAGAGGGAACTCTACACCGCGTTGCAGATCCGCCGAGAAAGAAGCCTCCTCCAACAAACTCCGAAAATACTGGAGAAGCGCGATCTCCAGCTCTCCAAAAGAAGATCGCCACGACAGCCACGCCATTCTACCCCGACGTTCTTTTCATCGGGAGAGTGGAGTCACCTCCCGTCTCTGACGACGAGCCGACTGCGCCTGGGGAAGAACCACCCTAGCGGGAATCCCGTTGACGAAGAAATCAGCGCCGAAACATCCGGAGACATCACCAAGCCGGAGAACGGGATCCGGAACAGCCTGTCTCGCGCGATGAGGTCTCAGAGATGGGAGAAACTCCGGAAGAACGCGTCTTCAGAGAACAAAGGAACTCCCGACGGCGCGATCGTCGACGAGCTCAGGAACAAGCCGAGCAAGACGCGAGGCAGCGCTGCGAAAATCCACTCTTCGGTCACAACCTGAACCCCGACTTCGCCCGAGCCATGAACACGCCGAGTGAAGTCGGAGGAGTGCTAGCTCGGATAGCTGACGGGCTCCCTCGGACTCCAGACACCGAGGGTTATCGACGCCTGTTCACCCAAGCAGCCAACCATCTCCTACCTCTCGCTCACCCGCCGAACGATTTGCGACACGCCATCAACAGTCGTCGAGACGCGCGGAGCTCCATCAACGCTTCGCGTGAACGACAGCATGAGAACGAGATCCGCCGCCGGGAGGAATATGACAGGGATCATGGCATCCCCACTCGGAGTCAAGCCACCAGAGCCGAATCAACGACGGCCTCGACTGGCGGAACTGCCCGGGGACGGTCGAGGTACCACAACAACTACTCCCCTCCCCGGGACAGACATCATCCCCGACGATAGGAGGACACATGTGGAGTATCCGCCCTTACTCCGTGCCTTAGGGCTATTTAGTGGCCCCCTAACTTCAAGGTATCCAACGTCGACAAGTATGAACCTAAGCAGGATCCAGGAGGCTGGCTGGCCGTCTACACCACCGCCGCTCGAGCCGCCGGAGCATCTGAAGACGTGATGACTGCGTACTTACCCATTGTCCTCGGGCAAGACGCACTGCAATGGCTACGACACCTACCTCGACACTGCATTGACGACTGGAGCGACTTCAGTCGGCGCTTCACTGCCAATTTTCAGTCCCTCTCCGATAAACCGGCACAACCATGGGACCTCAAATCCATCAAGCGCCGGGGGGACGAAACTCTCCGATCGTACCTCAAAAGGTTCCAGACCATGAGAAATCGTATCCCTGAGGTCACGGAGGTGGCCGTGATCGAGGACTTCTACAGAGGATCCAATGACTCGGCCTTCGTCCGAGCCATATTACAGAAGGCACCAACTACCTCCGAGGAGCTGTTCCGGGAAGCTGACCTCTATATCACTGCCGACGAGCGAGCCCAGGACCTCATCGGAGGAGCGAAGCCCGCACCGGCAGCACCACGACGCGACGCGAACCAGCAACCTGACAAACGCTGGGAGAAGAGACCGCACGAAGAGGTGCACGCCGCCGGACCACCTGCCTCTCGAGCCTGGGGAGGACCTCGCGGAGGCGAGCGCACGCTGGACGACATTCTCGACGCCCAGTGCCCGTACCACAAGGACATGCGCCACACTCTTCGGAACTGCCGGGACTTCAAGCATTCTGTTGGGCACGCCGACCCTTCCAACCTCTACCTCCTCCTCCACCGCGGGGAGGACCAGAAGAACCACGACAACCCCAGCAGCAGGAGGAGGGAGGAGGAGGAGCTTTCCCGCGTGTTGACAGGGAGGTCAATGTCATCTTCGGTGGACACGGATCGCAGGAGAACAAAAGGAAGCAAAAGCTCAATGATCGCCAGATACTGGTGGCAACCACCGGACCACCCGCTCCGTACCGATGGTCGGAGCACCCAATCACTTTCACCCGGGCGGATCAATGGCTCAACTTCGACCACCCAGGCAAATACCCGCTCCTCATCGATCCGGTGATCCGAGAGAGCAGGGTGAAGAAAGTGTTAGTGGACGGGGGGAGCAGCATCAACGTCACTTTCCCCCGGACACTCCGAGGCTTGGGAGTTCACCTCAAAGAACTCCACGAGTCAGACACTCCTTTCTTCGGCATCGTGCCGACTGAAGGGGAATATCCGCTGGGCCACATCTACATGCCCGTCACCTTCGGAACTCCGGAGAACTACAGAACCGAGTTCCTGAGGTTCGAAGTGGCGAATTTCGACTGCGGGTACAACGCCATCATCGGGAGGCCGGGATTGGCAAAATTCATGGCCATCCCGCATTACACGTACATGATATTGAAGATGCCGGGACCATAAGGAATCATAACTGTGCGTGCTGACCTCCAAGGCGCCGCAGAATGTTTCCGAGTGGCCATCCAGGCGGCCCTCACCACCAAACCGTCGGCGACTTCTTTAGCGCAGGTGAACTCTAAGCCTGAGGAAGACCTTATGGCACCGGCGAACGAAGCTCAAGCCGCGACCTCTATGCGGCCGACTGAAGAAACTAAAAGGATCAATCTGGGGTTCGCTGATGAACGCAAGACTGCCATCATCAGCTCCAGCCTGGATGATAAATAGGAAGGCACGCTCGTCCAGTTCCTGCAAGACAACCGAGACGTATTCGCATGGCAACCTGCGGATATGCCGGGAGTCCCGAGAGAATTGGCCGAGCACAAACTGAAGGTCTATCCCCAGGTAAGGCCGATCCGGCAAAAACTACGTTGTTTCACGCCCGACAAGAGAGAGGCCATTCGCGCTGAGCTAGCCCGCTTGGTCGCGGCTGGGTTTATCAGAGAGGTGTTACATCCTGAGTGGTTAGCCAACCCTGTTCTTGTACTCAAAAAGAATAAAGTGGATTGGCGCATGTGCGTTGACTATACTGATCTCAACAAACATTGTCCAAAGGATCCCTTCGGGCTCCCGAGGATAGATCAGGTGGTAGACTCCACCGCTGGATGTTCTGTGCTGTCTTTCCTGGATTGCTATTCCGGATACCATCAGATCAGCTTGGCGAAAGAAGACGAGGAAAAAACAACGTTCATCACTCTGTTTGGTGCTTTCTGTTATACCTCCATGTTGTTCGGCCTCAAAAACGCTGGAGCGACTTATCAGAGAGCCATTCAAACATGCTTAGCTGATCACTGGGGCAAGCGTGTGGAAGCCTACATAGATGATGTGGTAATCAAAACGGAGAACTCGGAAAACTTCATCGAAGACTTGCAGCTGGTTTTCAACAGTCTACGGCGGTATCGGTGGAAGCTTAATCCCAAAAAATATGTTTTTGGGGTACCAGCAGGAAAGTTACTCAGATTTATTGTCAGCCACCGGGGAATTGAAGCTAATCCGGACAAAATTGAAGCTATCATGAGAATGGAAGCTCCACGATCACAAAAGAAGGTTCAACGATTTACCGGATGTATGGTAGCTCTGAGCAGATTTATATCCAGGCTGGGAGAAAAAGGTTTACCGTTTTACAAGTTACTCAAGAAGGTGGACAAGTTTCAGTGGACTTTAGAAGCGCAGGAAGCCCTGGACGCGCTGAAAAAATTCTTGATAACCCCACCAGTACTGAAACCACCGCGGCGAGCCACGTCAACTCAACCAGCTGAAGATCTGCTGCTATATATTTCTTGCACGACTCACGTGGTAAGCACCGCGTTGGTAGTCGAGCGAGTAGAAGGAGGACATGCCTACCCTGTGCAACACCCCGTTTATTTCATCAGTGAAGTTCTAGGTCCCTCGAAGAAAAAGTATCCTCAAGTGCAGAAGCTATTATACGCAGTACTTCTAACTACCCGCAAGCTGCGTCACTACTTTGATGACCACAAAGTCATAGTAGTCACCGGTTTTCCGATAGGGGATATTCTCCACAACAAGGAAGCCATTGGCCGAATAGCCAAGTGGGCCTGTGAACTGGGATCTCATGACATCGAATTTCGACCTCGTACTGCCATTAAGTCCCAAGCATTGGTTGACTTCGTATCAGAATGGACTGAACAACAAATACCAGAGAACCCAGAAACTGCAGAAGTATGGAGGATGTATTTTGATGGCTCGCTGAAGCTGCAGGGAGCAGGCGCAGGAATTATCTTCATCGCGCCTGGAGGCGAACACCTCAAATATGCCCTCCAAATGTTATTTCCAGCCTCTAACAACGCAGCCGAGTATGAAGCTCTGATACATGGACTAAACATCGCCATATCATTGGGCATCAAGAGATTAATGGTATACGGAGATTCTCTGGTGGTCATAAGTTAGATAAACAAAGAATGGGACTGTTCAAAGGATTCGATGGGAAAATACTGCACTGCCGTCCGGAAACTAGAAGATAAGTTTGAAGGTCTAGAATTTCATCATGTAGAGAGAGATCGAAACACGGCAGCTGATGTATTGTCCAAATTAGGATCCAGCCGAACTCAGGTCCCACCCGGAGTCTTCATGCAAGAAATACCACGACCGAGCATCTCAACAGATCAAGCAGAAGAATGTAATATCGTGGATCAACCCGAGTCAGACTCTGACGACTGGAGAAGGCCGATCATCAGATACATAAAGAATGAAGAGGAACCAGATGACAAAAATATAGCTGAGCGCATCGCCAGACAGTCGGCCCACTACACACTCATTGGGAAAACATTATACAGAAGGGGTGCATTAGGCGTCCTCATGAAGTGCATTCTCTCATCTACTGGGAAGCAACTTCTAGATGAGGTCCATGCTGGGCAATGCGGAATACACGCAGCATCCAAGACACTAGTCGGGAAGGTCTTCAGGTCAGGATTCTATTGGCCAACAGCGAAAAGCGATGCAGTCGAGTTAGTTCAGAGGTGCGAAGCTTGCCAGTACTTGTCAAAGCAGCAACATTTACCAGCACAGCAATTGCAGACCATACTAGTAACTTGGCCCTTCGCATGCTGGGGACTGGATATGATTGGACCTTTTAAGAAAGCTCAAGGAGGATACACTCATGTACTGGTAGCAATCGACAAGTTCACCAAATGGATAGAATTCAAACCCATTGCTTCCTTAACCTCAGCCAAGGCCGTGGAATTCATACAAGACATAATATTCAGATTCGGAATAACAAACAATATCATAACTGACTTAGGATCCAACTTCACAAGTTCAGAATTCTTCGATTTCTGCGAGCAAAAGGGCATTCAGATCAAGTACGCTTCGGTAGCGCACCCGAGGGCCAACGGGCAGGTTGAGCGAGCTAACGGGATGATACTGGAGGCACTTAGGAAAAGGGTCTTCGAAAAAAATGAAAAGTTTGTAGGAAAATGGATAAGGGAACTGCCCTATGTCGTCTGGAGCCTAAGAACTCAACCTAGCCGAGCTCTACATGGAAACACTCCCTTCTTCATGGTCTATGGATCAGAGGCAGTATTACCCGCCGATCTCAAGTTCGAGGCACCGAGGTTGGTCTTCGAAAGCATAGTAGAAGCCGAGGCTACTAGGCTGGAGGACATCGATGTACTCGAAGAAGAACGACTGAATGCAGTAATTCAATCAGCACGGTACCAGTAGACTCTGAGACGCTATCACGACAAGGCCGTGCGACAACGATCCTTCTCAGTAGGAGATCTCGTCCTTCGCCGAATTCTAACGGGGGAAGGACGACACAAGTTGTCACCCTTATGGGAAGGGCCATTCATAATAGCAGAAGCCACTCGGCCAGGATCATATCGTCTAACTCAGATGGACGGCACAGAAATTGGGAACTCCTGGAATGTAGAACACCTCAGGAAGTTTTACCCCTAGCTGAATTTCAAAGGCTATCGGGACGACAATGTACTCTGTAAAACGGGAGATATGTCATCAATAAAGAAGGTCTCAAAGATACTCAATTTACTCATGCTTGACTAGCACTCTTGCTTAACTCGGGGTGACCACTATGCCCTGCTAACAGAGCAATCGGCTTAAGTCGGCAAAGACTTAATACGGTGCAACATGCTCACTCTTATTTAACTCAGGGTGACCACTATGCCCTGCTAACGGAGCAATCGGCTTAAGTCGGCAAAGACTTATTATGGTGCAGCATGCTCACTCTTACTTAACTCGGGGTGACCACTATGCCCTGCTAACGGAGCAATCGGCTTAAGTCGGCAAAGACTTAAGACGGTGCAACATGCTCACGCTTACTTAACTCGGGGTGACCACTATGCCCTGCTAACGGAGCAATCGGCTTAAGTCGGCAAAGACTTAAGACGGTGCAACATGCTCACGCTTACTTAACTCGGGGTGACCACTATGCCCTGCTAATGGAGCAATCGGCTTAAGTCGGCAAAGACTTAAGACGGTGCGACATGCTCACGCTTACTTAACTCGGGGTGACCACTATGCCCTGCTAACAGAGCAATCGGCATAAGTCGGCAACGACTTAAGGCGATGCAACATGCTCATGCTTACGTAACTCGGGGTGACCACTATGCCCTATAAACAGAAGTAATCGGCTTAAGTCAGCAGCGATTTAAGGCGATCTGACGTGCTTACGACTACTCATATGGGGATGACTTCTATATCCCGTAAACAAGTTTCGAAAACCATCACACAGCCTTTTTACTACTGCAAATCTATGTACTGTTGAACTCTAAAACGATAAGGAAAGTAGCAATATCACTCAAATGCTAAACTAGTGTCCTCTAACAAATATATGACCGTGCTAACCGCGCGCTCGAAGCATGCAAAACATTTCTCTATTTCGCGATGTCTTTCTCAGGAGCAACCGATGAGGAAGGGCGACTTGAGGAATCAGGCGCAGCATTCACGTCAACCCTTATATCTTCAGGAACGACTACACCAGGTCTCCTCATCAAGATTCGTCCCGCACGAATGGCCTTATCCATGGCTCTGTCGCGCTG
Organism: Zea luxurians; assembly: GCA_029449295.1. Classification (NCBI taxonomy): domain Eukaryota; kingdom Viridiplantae; phylum Streptophyta; class Magnoliopsida; order Poales; family Poaceae; genus Zea; species Zea luxurians. The sequence goes on along the minus strand of JAOPSE010000003.1, from coordinate 105,791,636 downwards.
AGCTCTCAGAGTAATGGAAGTTTCTTCAGCAACCTTGGCAGCCAATCGAGCATTTTCTAGCTCCTGGGTGATGGATTTCTTGGAAGCACGGAGTTCTTTGATAGTAGCATCCTTAGCCGATATCAACTGTCTGAGACGGATCACGTCATCTGTGGATTCCTGCAGTCTGCAGCGAAGATTATCTAACTCCTCCATGGAAAAGCGATGACTCCTCTCCAGGATGGTCAACGAGTTGCTAGAATCACGATACAGTCTGTCAAGATTGTCGCGAGATGCAGCAAGGACACGTTTTTCTTCCTGCAAACAAGAATCAACTCCTTTCAAACATCAAACAAGCAATAGGAACACAGCAATGCAAGGTACAGCTTCACAAGTCACCTTTTCAGAATCAAGCTGAGTGCGAAGGGAAGAGCTCAGTGCATTGGCGTCGTCTAGGGCAGCAGAAACCTGGGCTAGTTCAGTCTGGCTTTGAGAATATTTCTCTTCAAAATCAGAGCACCGCAGGACCAGTTCAGCTTGATCTCGAGAATGTTTTTCTTCAAGAGTGGAAATTTGCCGAGTCATATCTAGCAGGAGACAATCAAACAAAAAGGATCAGGATGTAAAGCAGTTCAATAATGCAGACAAAGAGAAGCAGAAAGGCACTAACCAGCATTGGTCGCCTCCAAGTCAGAGACACATTGTTGAAGTAACACCGGATTCCAACGTGCAAGAGACAAAGCTCCTTCTGAAACAGAAGCACCCTGCAACCTCAGCTGGCTAGCCATCCCGTCCACCAAAGCCTGATAAGAAGAACAGATGAGTGTAATGACAGCAGTTCACATGGCGCGAAAGTCAAGACAAGATATATTATAGTACCTGGAGATTGGAAAAGAATGAAGGGACTCCCAAATCATGAGAGATCAATTGATGGCCTAGCGTAAGGTCACCACCCGAAGCAGTTTGCAACAAACCGGCAGAAACCAACTCAGTGCCATCAACAGAGCTCAAAACTTGGCCAGCGGGGACGCTGCCCTCTAAAGCGACTCCCTGGTTCGAAGCTTGGGCAACCACCATGCAGTCGGAGTGCGGGGGTGATCCCGCATGAACGTCCATGGAAGTACAAGAGGGGGACTCCGCTCGGACACTCTCGGGGGCTGGGTCATAGTTTGCGCTACCCACGCGAGCCGGATCATCTCCGGCAGTACCCTCGGGGGCTGGACAGTGGCTTGCACTTCCCACCCGGGCCGAGTCACCCTCGGCAACACCCTCGGGGGCTGGGTAAGCGTCAACACCATCCTTGAGAGCCGAGTTCTCTGCAGTGGCCACCTCTAAGGCTGAAGGCCCCTCAGTTGCTTCCATGGGACCGAGACGATCCAAATCAGTCTCCTGGCCTTCAAGACCGCGCTCTAAGGTCGATGACGCGCGGGATGACCTCAACCCAGCATCAAGCACATCAGCACAAACCTCCATCACGCCATCATCCGCTGGCTCTAACAAAAGGTCCTCTGGAACCATATCCTCCAGGGTCTGATCAAAGTTTGCCAGAGATAACTCCTGTAGGCCAACGAGGGCTGACAAAGCAGGAGAAGGAACTCCACTACTCTCCCCACTGGCAATATACTGCCGACTGTTCTTCCGGGTCAGAGGGACCTCATCTTCTTCCTCCCTGTCGTTTTCATCAACAACATAAGCATCACACCCATTGGGATCAGCATCGAATGGGGCACACCCATTGGGATCAGCAGCAGATGGAGCACACCCATTGGGGTCGACGCCAGTGAAATCAGGCACGGGAACCTCCTCAGCAGCAGGAGCCGAAGGATCAACCCCCCGATCCGAACCAGATACTTGCCGAAGATGTCTCTTTTTCCTTTTCTGCTCATCCGCAGAAGGATCAAGTTGATTGACTCGGCAAGGGCGTCTCAGGCGAGCACTGGCAGGCTTCTGAACATCCAAAGTTATACTAGCTTCTGGGAGAGGCGCCACCACCAATGTCCCGGCAGGAGCAGCATCAGGAGAGTCCTCAGCCAGCAAATCAAGCATAGCACTTATTTCTGCTTCACTAGGATCCAAAGGCACCTCAAAGTGGACTTGCCGTTCATCGTCAGGAATTTCCCCGAGCGAAGCAACCAAAGTGTTAACCTCGTCGACAGAGGGTCGCACTCTAAGGCCCAAACCGCCATCAGTGACAGGTGGATTCGACACAAAAAGAGTGAAGGTCTTGGGAGAAGGCAGGTTCCATGCTGAATATGCCACTGGGGCGCCAATATTTGATACCTTGCCCCTAAGGATCATCTCAAGTCGGTTCACCAAGTCTACAGAGGGAATTCTCCTGTTGGTAACCCGAGTTGGATCAGCTAGGCCTCTATACAGATAAGCCGGATATGCTCTGTCCTTCAACGGCTGAACATTCTTGAAAACAAAATCAGCAACCACAGCTTCAGCAGTTAGACCCCTTTCTTTCAGCAGACCAACTTCAGCTAGCAAAGCCCTCGCTTCAGCTACCTCCTGATCCGTGGGAGACTCAGTCCAACTCAGAGTGCGAACATCCGGTTGTCTTCCCGACCGTGGGGGGAGGGAATTCCCATGGTTCTCAACAATAAACCATTCCAAGCGCCACCCCTTAATACTGTCTTTGAGGGGAATTTCAAGATACTCAGTCTTCCTCCCACGGCGCATCTCCAACTAGCACCCCCGACCAGCTGATGCTGACCCCCGGCCATTCCAGGGCGGCAGTGATACAAGTACTTCCACAACCCAAAATGTGGCAGCATGCCCAGCAAAGCTTCGCACAAATGAACGTAAATAGAAATTTGAAGAATAGAATTGGGATTCAGGTGGGTCAAGTTAAGGTGATAAAAATCAATGAGGCCACGGAAGAAAGGTGAAATGCGGAGAGCGAGACCGTGGAGAAGAAAAGGAACGTAAATCACGGACTCATGTGTATCCTCTGTCGGGACAGTAACCCCATGACAAATCCGCCAAGAACAAAGCTCCCTCGGGGGAAGAACCCCGATGGACACGAGGTGGAGGAGATCAGACTCGGAGACAACAGACATGTGATTACCTGCGAAAGGCAATTGGCTGTTGGGGTCGATAGGGGGAATTACCACAGCGGATGAACTCGAGGCCTTTCTCTTGGGCGCCATCTCAAATCTATTGGCGAACAGAGCGAGAGCCGAATTGCAGGAAGGATTTGGAGGCAGAAAAGCAAGAACTAGGGCACGGAAAGCAGAGGCGGCTGAAAGCGCTGTATAAGCGGGATATTCCCGAGCTGGATACCGTCTCCAAAAGCGCCCAGTCAGCACCCGGCGGTTACTTCTAAAACGCCGGTGTGTCACGTCGTCACTCGGCGGTTACCTCTAAAACCCCGGTGTGCCACATCATCACTCGGCTACTATCCTCAAAAGTGGCCGACACGGCCCGTTTTAACTCGGCTGTTATTTCTAAAACGCTGACGTTATCATCAGTCGCTCGGCAGCTATCTCTAAAGCGCCCACGATGTCCTTAGTCACTCGGAAGTTGCTCCTAAAATGCCGATGACGCTACAAGTCACTCGGCTGTCACATCTAAGAGCGCCGACGTGGTCAACAGTTATTCCGACGCTGACATGATTTCGTCATCACTCGGACTCTATGTCAAATACATAAATATCGACAATAATAACTCGGCCATCACCCCTGAAGCGGCGATATGATGCCTGAGTTATTTAAGTCACTATCCCAAAGGAGTCGACTTCATGAACAAGGCAGGCGGAGGAAGGACTCAAAAACTCTAAGTTACGCCACAGACACAACAACAAGATGATCTGCACAGAGGAGACGAAACTACTCTTCATTAAAGGGAAGTTGTCATACTTACAAATCAACTCATTATGAGTTGATAACTTCCCTACTACTACTACTGCTACTACTACTACTACTACTACTACTACTACTACTACTACTACTACTACTACTACTACTACTACTACGCAACACTATACTACTTTACATTACTAATACTACTACATTATTTCACTATACTACTTCTAATCTATACTAATATTTAAAAACCAGTGGCATTTAGCCACTGGCCTTGCTGCCGCCCCTGCTGCTGCCGTTGCCGCCCCTGCCGCCGCCATCGCCGTCGTCACCGTCGTCGTCGCCGCCACCGCCTCCGTCGTCGTCGTCGTCGCCCTCGCCACCGCCGCCGCCGCCGCCGTCCTCCTCGGACGAGTCCTCCTCGTCCGAGGAGTACTCCGACTCATCCGAGCCCGCGAGCCCAGAGCGCTCGACGGCCCGGATGTAAGTCCAGACCTCCGCGGCGAGCCCCTGGGAGTCGTCTGAATCGTCAGACGACTCACGCAGAGGGATGGGAGCCGGAGACCCCTCGGACTCAGAGGAGAACTCCTCCTCTGAGTATTCCGAGTCACCAAAGTCCTCAGACGGAGGAGTCGGCTCACGCTTGCGTTTCTTGCCCATGGTGGAAATGCAGGGAGAAGAAGGAAATAAGCAGTGGAGAACAGCAAGAGATGTGAAAAAACCAGAGAGGCAAAGGCACTATTTATAGGAGAAGAAAGCAACCGCTCACCTCCAACCACGGTCACTGAACAGTCGCGAAGCATTCAATACACACTTCAACTCGTCTGAAGACGCGCGACTGACGCCGTTTCACGCAATGCAACACCCATTGGGACTCCAGTCAACCGCACAGAAGATATGATTACACCCGCCGTCACATCACATTACTACTCAGAAGCAGCCGGCTAAAATACTCAGCGTACCAAGCCGTCTCTTACCCACACCCATTGGGGGGACGCCCAGGAATTAGCAGTATACTTTTCAAAAAAAACTGTCACATCCGTGCAGGGCGTGCAATGAACACCTCAAGACAAAAATGAGATATCAGTAAGGATAAGAGGAAAGCCAAATATAGCCGGTGAAGTACAAAATCTGACCGATGGAAGCGACGTGAAGACTAGCCAGGGAACGTCCATCAAATGTCCAATCGGTCACAGAGCAAATAAATTGCACTACTTAGCAAGATATGGGCAGATCACGAACTCGGCTGCAAAAGACAAAATACATGCTGACCTCGGATGCATGATATGGATGACATAATGCCGACTTCTAAGGCATCCAAAAAAAAAGAAGAGAAAGTATGACTCTCGGTAAAAGGACACGAGGTAAAGACCTTTGAGAGGATTGTTTTCAAAAATCCACTCAAAGCTCGGGGGCTACACCCATTGGGTGCAACTTCGGTGCACCCCATGGATCACCACTTCAAGCCAAGATAGTGCCGACTTCTAAGGCATAAGACAAGATTAAAAGACAAGGCTGGCCCTCAACCAGAGCACACGAAGAAAATAAAAATAATTTCTAATGAAGACCTTCGAGTAGATTATCTTCTAAAATCTACTCGAAGCTCGGGGGCTACACCCATTGGGTGCACCTCCGGTGCACCCAATGAAATTCAAGGTCCTACAAAATGAGAAGCCGACTTCTAAGGCACAAGTGTGAGGCAAAACTACAGATTTCGAGTGAAGCAAAGCAGAAGAAGACAGTAAGAAATCATTTTCACCAGATTGCCCGAGAAGCGTTTCTTGTTGTAAACAAAACCTGCAAGTCGAGCCTAGGATCTTTGGGCCGATTATCTCAAAATCAACCCAAAGATCAGGGGCTTGTGGGGGACAGATATCCCCCGGGTCCACTGGAAGGGTAAAAGACCTCACGAAAGGCCTAAGGGCCCAATAAATCGTAAGGTCATTCCTTCATGGGCCTGGAGGGGGACAATCAGCAAAGCAGACCAACGTAAAGCCGGATCGACGCAAGTCCAGATGGCCCCACAACATTGAGCGAGAAACCACAACAGAAGATCCGACTTTCCCGCGCTGGAGCACCATGCAGCAGAGCCAGGCGAGAATAGGTCGGCTGAGTCATAGGAAGATAGACTCAAACAGTTCACTATCTTTTAGGTGCACATTGTTATCATATCCATATGTATTGCCCCACGGTCGAATATATAAGGCCCAGGGGGCACCCCTTCAGAACGATCGAACACACTACCCAGCCATCTACCTAAACTTCCCATGTTCTCGCTCTAGAGAACCACCTTGTAACCCATAACACAAAGCATCTCCGCCAGGACGTAGGGTGTTACGCATCTCTAAGCGGCCCGAACTAGTAAACATTGTCTATTGTCCCTCGTGCATCTGGCATGAACCATTTTGCTACAGTCGGCGACACCATCCTACTCCTAAAAACACCTCGAGGGGCAACCCCGGGTGTGCGGTCGGACCCAAAACACCGACAACAACCCCTATGGTCAACATCACCTAGGGTGCTGCTGTGGCTTTCCTCAAGTCGATTGTCTGTAGATTTGGGGTCCCAAGCCGTATCATTACGGACAACGGGACCCATTTTATAAGTCGGCTTTTCCAGGAGTATTGCGAGGGCATCGGTACCCAGCTCTGCTTCACGTTTGTGGCTCACCCCAGGAGCAACGGCCAAGTGGAGAGGGCAAATGCAGAAATCCTTAGGGGACTCAAGACACGCACCTACGACTACTTGAAGAAGCACGGTGCAAATTGGGTCAGTGAGCTCCCGTCCGTGCTATGGGGGAAGCGGACCACACCCAGCCGAGCTACCGGAGAGACCTCGTTCTTCCTGGTCTACGGGGCCGAAGCCTGCCTTCCCCCAGAAATCATTATGGGCTCCGCACGGGTCTAGGCTTTCGATGAGTCTGTGCAGGAACAGCTACGACATGACAACGTGGACTTCATTGACGAGCGCAGATGGCAAGCGGCGATCCAAAATGCACGGTACAACCAGGCGCTCAAGCGCTACCACCAACGGTTCGTGCATAGTAGGGAGCTCTGGGTTGGGGACCTGGTCCTAAGGCGAGTACTAAACCGAGAAGGGCTCCACAAGCTCTCCCCTAGCTGGGAGGGACCCTTCAAGGTGATGGAAATATGCCGACCTAGGTGTGTCCGCCTTGCTACAACTGAAGGAGAGCCTCTCCCCAATCCTTGGAACATAGAGCACCTCCGTAAGTTTTTCCCATAAAAGCAAACCTGGGGGCCCAGTTTTCTTCCTTTGTAGCTAGGTAGCGCATATATGTACGCCAGCCCGGTAAGGTCCGCCCTCGTAAACCCGGACTGTTGGTCTACACTCATGTATAAAGAAAAGATTCACCCCCAGATTTGTTTTTGTGTTGATCTTATTTTGCTTCAATTTACGAGCATCATTTTTTATCTAACCCACCCATACAGTTCCCACCCTTGCTGGTATAATGACATCCAAATTGAGTAGCCAGGCTTGCAGTTCGGGACCCCTCGGCAAGGGGGTCCGGTAGCCTGGGGGCCAGTTCTAGAGAACAGGTACTTGTCTCCTAGGGTGGTCCAAAGCCGTGCAGCCACTTAGCTTGGTTCCGTACCCAAAGCCTGTACGCTCCACCACTCTGTGACGGGTACCCTAGTATTTGGAACTGTAGTCCCGTGGGTCCGACAACCTAGGGTCCGGTTCTAAAGAATGGACACTTGTCTCCTAGGATGGTCCGGAGCTGTGTAGCCGCTTAGTCTGGTCCTGTACCCTAAGCCTACACACTCCACCACTCTGTGACGGGTGCCCTAGTATTTGGAGCTACGATCCAGGGGGTCCTAACACACGGATTGGCTTCCCAGTCTAAGTCCTGCAGGTCCTGTGGCATTAATCAAAGGATAAAAGATACCAGTTAGTGGGTCCTATGGGTGCACTACTAAAGCTTCCTAGGCAAGGCTATGTGCAGGTCCAGGTCCCAGTCGAGACTATCTGTAACACCCGGATTTTAGGGGTCCAAAACCCGGGGTTAACATAAACACCAGGAATGCTGGGACCAAGTCTCAAACATATGATGTAAAGTGGCACAGGATCGAATGTCACATCTTTATATATAACAGGAGTTCTATACAAAATAAATAATTACATTATAGGGAGACAACGGTCCAGCAACCCAAAGTTGACTGGGAGACGACGACCTAGACCTCTCACGAACTCATCGCAGCATCCTCCATGAGCATCATCCTGCAGTACCTGTTCTTGACCTGTGGTGTATGTGAGATAGCAAGAGTGAGCTCACATACGTTCATCGCTCAACAAGTTGTGGGGAATAATGTGCATGAACTCGCCAAAGGTGGGAGCTCACGTGAAGTGTAAGGCTTACCAAAGAAGATGGTTAGAGCTGAGCATTGCTTTTAAAGTTGGTCAAAATTTTATTAGCAGTTACTAAGTATAAATAATTACCAACCCAATTAAATAGTAGAACAAAAGTAATAGCAACATCACCTGCAATGCAATGCATATGACAAATTGAATTTAGTTCCATAGATTAATCATGTGAGGGTCCGAGCTGCTCATGACCGTGAGCACGGCTAGTATACCAGTTTTACACTCTGCAGAGGTTGCGCATCTTTACCCACAAGTCGTGTATCCCATGTCGCCAGGGTTTGCAAAGCCCTTAGACACTTCCGAGGTGAATGGCTAGGGATCCACTACGAGGCCTTTACAAAGTTCCACTAGCTTCCGAAAACCCGCTACAGTTTATAGGAAGATCCAGTGCAGGAATCCCTTGCAGGACCGCCATCGCAGCAAAATCCTCCCGAGGGCCTCCCTACACTGACCTCTCCCCTACTGCCCTTGCCCCTTTCGGGTAAGGTAGTCTTCCACTAGCTTTCCTAATTAATCAGCCAAGGGCATCCCATACTACCCTTGTGGTAGCACTGTTTTCCCGGGTGGTCGCTCCATGTTCCAATTAACATAATGATCTTAACATGAACAATAAATAACAACTGATAACAAAAAGTGTAATCATGAATAATGTATCTCCATACCCAAAACCACATATAGCACTAGCAAGTACTACCCAGAAAGATCAGTGGTAAACAAGGTATAAAGATAGACAAACTAGGGTAACCTATTGGGTCCCATCAAAATTAACCTATGCAGATCATTATAATTAATCAGAACATGGCTGGGTAAAAAGAAGTGATCAAGGGCACAACTTGCCTGGGCCTTGAGATTCCAGGTACCAGGATGATTCTCAGATGACTCGTGACCTCGCACTAGTCGTAGCAATACAAACAAACAGTGTATAGGCAAGATTAACATTACACCAAACATGTATGCCAAAATACATAATAATAATCTACACATTAAAATAAGACTCTAGGAACAGGAATCATTAATTTTGGAGTTATAGATTTTAAGTTATGAATTTCCTAAGATTTAAGGTGATTATAATATGGTTAAATGATAAATAAATTTTCTGACAGAGTTCATGACAAAACAGTGATTCTAAATGGTAGAGAATATTATTACAAAATTTTAGGAATTGGAATGACTCAATTTGGAGCTAAAATGAATTAGTTATGAATTAATTAAGTTTCTGAATTTATTTTAACACCAAAAATCATTTTCTAAATCATTTTCTATGATTTTCCTATTCACTGGACTGGGCCTCAATTTCCAGGAAACGCAGGGGTCTCGGTGTAAGTGTTCCCAAGACACAGGGAACAGGGTCCCTGGACGGCGGGTTGTTTCATTAAAAACTCGAGGGCTAGTACGCAAAAGAGACACGGTGAAGGGTATGAGCGAATTCTGGCCGCTGGATCAAGGATGTGTGACCCAGATCAGATCGGACCCCATCGCGAACCGGTACGCGTTTATGACCACAGGATCTAGGATCCAAGGTCCAAAATCGTCCACGTCAGCCTCTAATCCGGTCCGTCCATCAACCGATCGAGTGACTCAAATGGCGATGAACGGCAAGCGATCTCCACCCTAGAATCTTGGATCTACGCCCCACATTAAATCGATCACGCCCGCACCATAGCCATCCAACGGCCCAGGCGTCTTCCCCCAATCTCGCCAGCAGAGATCAGAAGCACCGCCGGCCCTCACGGCGGCGGACTCACCGGCGTGCAGGTGATCCAGGGCCTCGACGCCCCAAATCAAGCCTGGTTTGATGCTATGCGCAGCGAAGTCAAAGGTGAGCTCAACGGCGGTCTCCTTACCTTCAATCGGTGCTTGTGTGATGCGGGCTACGCGGCGATGCGGACGGTTGCGCCGAGCTACATACCGACGAGCAATCCACCACCCAGCTGATCCAATCTCCACCCACCGAGGTCCCAAGCTGGTGCGCCGTGATCCCAAGGCTTCAATCCCGGCAAACATCCAACAGCCATAGCAAGATCCGCGCCACGGCATGTGGAGGCTTTAACCATGGCGGCGGAACACCTCACATTCTAGAATGGTGGCGCTAATCCAAGGCAAAACTCGATTCAAGGGGTGAGAAGGTCACGGGGTCCTTTGTTTATACTCTAGGGGCAAGGGCGATTCGATTGAAGTCCGACCGGATCGGGATCCCGCGATCCCGGGCGGTGGTTTGCAAACGGACTCAAGCAGGGAGAAGAACCTGTTGAGTCGGTCCCACATGTAAGTGCCACCATGAACAGGGCCCACACGTCATTGGGCGCAAGTGTGGGGTGCGCGGTGGGCTGGAAGCGCGGGAGCATACGAGCTGGTGGCGTGAGTTGGGCCGCGGGGAGTGAAATACGTAGTGGGCCGAAGCTGAGGAGTTTCAGCCCATGAAGCCGAGATCCCCATTCCTTTTCCATTTTCTTTTTCTGATTTCTTCTTTATTCCTAATTCCTTATTAAATTCAAATTCAAATTTCGAATTAAGTTAACATAGAGTTTAAACTTAAAGTATATTTAAGTGTCCAAACAAAACTCCAACATGTTATAGGTGGTTTATTTTATTTTATATATCAAATATTTATTTGGTCAATTGAAATGCTCCCATATTATCCCCTTTTGATAAGTGGTACATTGAATGTGTGCCAAGATCAAAGGTTAATAAATATTCGTTGCTTATTTTAGAATGAACAAATGTTTAATCTTTAGATGGGTTAATTTAATTATACAATTCGTCCAATAGGAACTTAAATAGAATCCTTTTATTTAATGACTATTAGAAAACATGTTTATTTTAGGAATTGTAGCTTCCTCACAATGAGCCCCATACCATAAGGTATTCCAATTCCAAATTGTTGGGAAATTTTAATATATTCCTAAAACACTAACATAATTATATTTATTTATTTATCCCATTATTTTTTTTTTATTATACCAATTTTGGGCATTACAAATCCTACCCCCCTTAAAAATAATCTCGTCCTCGAGATTTGTAAGAAAGAGGATATAGGAAGAGTGATTTGAAATTTAGCTTTTAGTTTCTAATTAGTTCAAAATCAAGAGTTTCTCTTTTTATTATTAGTTAGTGATAGGAGAGCATGGGTAATATGGGTATGTCCACTTTGTTATGTAGGATAGAAAGTATCTTTAAAGTATTTATAGGTTTGGGTAAGAATGTGTAGGGTAAGGAAAGACTTCCTCCAAGATTTTGTGGATCTGGATTCATCTTGATGGCCTCACTTGATCCTTGAAGACTTGAGTTGGTGCTCATCCTCCCTTGATGAAGTTGATCATCTTCGTTGGTCTTGTCTCAGTAATTAGCAGTTAGTGTATGTTATTGGGCTGGGGAATATGGTTAATATAGGTATGGATGAGATAGACTACATGATGTAGATCAAAAGTTTATTTGATGTTAGGTGGGGATAAACAGATCATGCAATCCATTATGAATCTATTGGTCGAGTTAGATCTTCTGCTCATGGTTGAGTTAGTCTAATGTGCTAAGTTAACACTTGGCTAGTAAGGTCTAATCTCTTTTTTTTTTACCTGTATCATTGGTCTGATTAAGTAGGCCACATTAGATTAGTTTAGTAGATGGCTATGAGTTAAATGAGATTAGTCAGAGTCTGGTTTGATTGTTTTGCTTCTATATGGTTTGGATAGGGTATGTAACCTGGGTATGGCTGAACTGATCTAAGTCATCAATTTAGACTTAAGTGAATTAGGAGCATGGCCATATCTTTTGCACCAGCATTAAGTAACACACACTAGATTAGATCATATTAGATTAAGTAGGAGCTAGATTAGATTGAATATGACTAGGTTAGACTAGTTTAGGTTAGATAGATTTATCAGGGTAAGATATATCTTGTCAGGATATGTTAGAATCTTTTGAGATAGGATGGGATATACGGTGTGGGTGGGTCAGAAGCTCTATTAAGTTGACACAGAGGGATTATGCAACTATCAGATGGTTAAGGTAGTTGCATATGGCCAAGTCGATCTGTCATTCTTAATTTTAGTGCAGGGTGAACTAAGTTAAAACCTGTTTTATAGGGGTAGAGTCTAAACTATTTCATCAGTATTATCTAACATGTTTGATAAGTCACTTTAGATTTGATCAGATCTAGGTTAGATTGGTGTGACTTGTTTGACTAGATAAGATCTAATTAATTTTGCATTAGATCATGGTTGTTAAGCTAGGGTGGATAAGTATGCTTATTAGGATAAGACAGATCCATAAAGATAAGATAGAATCTTCTGAGGCCAGTTAGATCTATTAAGATAAGGATAAAATCTTTTCAAGATAAGATGAGTATCTTTTAAGATGAGATGGATCTATTAAGATAAGGGAGAATCTTTTAAGATAAGATGAATTGGTTAGAATGAGATCTTTTAGGATAGGATAAATCTCTTAAGCTAGATATGTTCCAATGGGGATAATCTAGGTTGTCTAGTTATTTTATAAATATATTTTTATACCTATGTGTATATGCAGATGCAATTGTGGACATTATTCCACAACCCATCACACTCAATCAAAGATCCAAATCAAATAAGTATCATAAGAACAAACATTCAAGTCCATAGATATCTATAAAAAATAATTTTGTTTTTGTTCCTAAGAATAGGTCTCCTATTCCTAAAAGTCACTTCAGGTACAGGATTTCAAGTGTGAAATCCAAGTTTGTCTTTAGAAAGAAAAGATAAGAATAATCAGAGTAAAGCGGAAATAGATGAGAAAGGATTGAGATAAGTTTTAGAAAAGAATCAGAGTAAGATAAGTATTTAATGGTTGTCCAGTTCTATCTAGGTTTCGTCCTACAGTCAACATTGCTCTGATACCACTTCTGTAACACCCGGATTTTAGGGGTCCAAAACCCGGGGTTAACATAAACACCAGGAATGCTGGGACCAAGTCTCAAACATATGATGTAAAGTGGCACAGGATCGAATGTCACATCTTTATATATAACAGGAGTTCTATACAAAATAAATAATTACATTATAGGGAGACAACGGTCCAGCAACCCAAAGTTGACTGGGAGACGACGACCTAGACCTCTCACGAACTCATCGCAGCATCCTCCATGAGCATCATCCTGCAGTACCTGTTCTTGACCTGTGGTGTATGTGAGACAGCAAGAGTGAGCTCACATACGTTCATCGCTCAACAAGTTGTGGGGAATAATGTGCATGAACTCGCCAAAGGTGGGAGCTCACGTGAAGTGTAAGGCTTACCAAAGAAGATGGTTAGAGCTGAGCATTGCTTTTAAAGTTGGTCAAAATTTTATTAGCAGTTACTAAGTATAAATAATTACCAACCCAATTAAATAGTAGAACAAAAGTAATAGCAACATCACCTGCAATGCAATGCATATGACAAATTGAATTTAGTTCCATAGATTAATCATGTGAGGGTCCGAGCTGCTCATGACCGTGAGCACGGCTAGTATACCAGTTTTACACTCTGCAGAGGTTGCGCATCTTTACCCACAAGTCGTGTATCCCATGTCGCCAGGGTTTGCAAAGCCCTTAGACACTTCCGAGGTGAATGGCTAGGGATCCACTACGAGGCCTTTACAAAGTTCCACTAGCTTCCGAAAACCCGCTACAGTTTATAGGAAGATCCAGTGCAGGAATCCCTTGCAGGACCGCCATCGCAGCAAAATCCTCCCGAGGGCCTCCCTACACTGACCTCTCCCCTACTGCCCTTGCCCCTTTCGGGTAAGGTAGTCTTCCACTAGCTTTCCTAATTAATCAGCCAAGGGCATCCCATACTACCCTTGTGGTAGCACTGTTTTCCCGGGTGGTCGCTCCATGTTCCAATTAACATAATGATCTTAACATGAACAATAAATAACAACTGATAACAAAAAGTGTAATCATGAATAATGTATCTCCATACCCAAAACCACATATAGCACTAGCAAGTACTACCCAGAAAGATCAGTGGTAAACAAGGTATAAAGATAGACAAACTAGGGTAACCTATTGGGTCCCATCAAAATTAACCTATGCAGATCATTATAATTAATCAGAACATGGCTGGGTAAAAAGAAGTGATCAAGGGCACAACTTGCCTGGGCCTTGAGATTCCAGGTACCAGGATGATTCTCAGATGACTCGTGACCTCGCACTAGTCGTAGCAATACAAACAAACAGTGTATAGGCAAGATTAACATTACACCAAACATGTATGCCAAAATACATAATAATAATCTACACATTAAAATAAGACTCTAGGAACAGGAATCATTAATTTTGGAGTTATAGATTTTAAGTTATGAATTTCCTAAGATTTAAGGTGATTATAATATGGTTAAATGATAAATAAATTTTCTGACAGAGTTCATGACAAAACAGTGATTCTAAATGGTAGAGAATATTATTACAAAATTTTAGGAATTGGAATGACTCAATTTGGAGCTAAAATGAATTAGTTATGAATTAATTAAGTTTCTGAATTTATTTTAACACCAAAAATCATTTTCTAAATCATTTTCTATGATTTTCCTATTCACTGGACTGGGCCTCAATTTCCAGGAAACGCAGGGGTCTCGGTGTAAGTGTTCCCAAGACACAGGGAACAGGGTCCCTGGACGGCGGGTTGTTTCATTAAAAACTCGAGGGCTAGTACGCAAAAGAGACACGGTGAAGGGTATGAGCGAATTCTGGCCGCTGGATCAAGGATGTGTGACCCAGATCAGATCGGACCCCATCGCGAACCGGTACGCGTTTATGACCACAGGATCTAGGATCCAAGGTCCAAAATCGTCCACGTCAGCCTCTAATCCGGTCCGTCCATCAACCGATCGAGTGACTCAAATGGCGATGAACGGCAAGCGATCTCCACCCTAGAATCTTGGATCTACGCCCCACATTAAATCGATCACGCCCGCACCATAGCCATCCAACGGCCCAGGCGTCTTCCCCCAATCTCGCCAGCAGAGATCAGAAGCACCGCCGGCCCTCACGGCGGCGGACTCACCGGCGTGCAGGTGATCCAGGGCCTCGACGCCCCAAATC
This sequence comes from Zea luxurians, assembly GCA_029449295.1. Taxonomy (NCBI): domain Eukaryota; kingdom Viridiplantae; phylum Streptophyta; class Magnoliopsida; order Poales; family Poaceae; genus Zea; species Zea luxurians. The sequence goes on along the minus strand of JAOPSE010000003.1, from coordinate 105,776,413 downwards.
AAGCCTGGTTTGATGCTATGCGCAGCGAAGTCAAAGGTGAGCTCAACGGCGGTCTCCTTACCTTCAATCGGTGCTTGTGTGATGCGGGCTACGCGGCGATGCGGACGGTTGCGCCGAGCTACATACCGACGAGCAATCCACCACCCAGCTGATCCAATCTCCACCCACCGAGGTCCCAAGCTGGTGCGCCGTGATCCCAAGGCTTCAATCCCGGCAAACATCCAACAGCCATAGCAAGATCCGCGCCACGGCATGTGGAGGCTTTAACCATGGCGGCGGAACACCTCACATTCTAGAATGGTGGCGCTAATCCAAGGCAAAACTCGATTCAAGGGGTGAGAAGGTCACGGGGTCCTTTGTTTATACTCTAGGGGCAAGGGCGATTCGATTGAAGTCCGACCGGATCGGGATCCCGCGATCCCGGGCGGTGGTTTGCAAACGGACTCAAGCAGGGAGAAGAACCTGTTGAGTCGGTCCCACATGTAAGTGCCACCATGAACAGGGCCCACACGTCATTGGGCGCAAGTGTGGGGTGCGCGGTGGGCTGGAAGCGCGGGAGCATACGAGCTGGTGGCGTGAGTTGGGCCGCGGGGAGTGAAATACGTAGTGGGCCGAAGCTGAGGAGTTTCAGCCCATGAAGCCGAGATCCCCATTCCTTTTCCATTTTCTTTTTCTGATTTCTTCTTTATTCCTAATTCCTTATTAAATTCAAATTCAAATTTCGAATTAAGTTAACATAGAGTTTAAACTTAAAGTATATTTAAGTGTCCAAACAAAACTCCAACATGTTATAGGTGGTTTATTTTATTTTATATATCAAATATTTATTTGGTCAATTGAAATGCTCCCATATTATCCCCTTTTGATAAGTGGTACATTGAATGTGTGCCAAGATCAAAGGTTAATAAATATTCGTTGCTTATTTTAGAATGAACAAATGTTTAATCTTTAGATGGGTTAATTTAATTATACAATTCGTCCAATAGGAACTTAAATAGAATCCTTTTATTTAATGACTATTAGAAAACATGTTTATTTTAGGAATTGTAGCTTCCTCACAATGAGCCCCATACCATAAGGTATTCCAATTCCAAATTGTTGGGAAATTTTAATATATTCCTAAAACACTAACATAATTATATTTATTTATTTATCCCATTATTTTTTTTTATTATACCAATTTTGGGCATTACACTATCTCCTGGGGCCAGGTCTCCAATTCTTTCTTAATTACACTGGCATCCAGCCTCGATACCTTGAGCCTACATCCTAGGGGGGCCAAGTACCAAGAGAAGTTGGTAATGACGCACACAGCAAGGACAAAAAGCAAGCAAATAAGTGCTAATACTGATTAGTACTTAAGAGTATCTTACAGAACCAAAAAATATTACAAGCCGCTTCCCAGCGAGACCTGTGCACTCTCTCTGTAGATTTGCCTACTCATCATCCGTGGGATCCTGCTAGAAACGTTCGGCCACTTGCTCCACAGCATCTTGTATGGCCTCCCGGGCAACGTCTTCGGTGTCGGCAACCGGACCTGCGAGCACTGGCTCCAAGGAGATGGCCGGGTCGTGGCTCCGGAAGCACGTCAGGATGTATTCTATCACATCCCAGCAGAGCCTGCTGCCTTCGGCCTCCAGGCGGGCACCCAGGATCTGGTCCAGGCGACGGAGGCGGTCCGCGGTGGAGTCCAACACCGGGAGCGCGTCGGAGATGGTCGCCGGTGGCCCTGACACCGGGATGGGGCTCACCCCCAGTGGCACCAAGGTCGTGCTCGCCTCGCCGGCCCATGCGGCGATGCGCTGGACCCTAGCATGGTGCTCCACTTGAAGGTCTTCAAGCATCTTCTTCATTGCCTCCACCATGTGGGGGGGCGGTGCTGCCTGCGCCGCCTGGCCGCCTGGAACTGGCGGACTCGCTCCTCCAGTGCCTGCTCCCTCTCCTCTAGCGCCCGCTCCTTCTCCTCCAGCGCCCGCTCCTTCACCTCAGCCTCGAGCTCGTGCTCGGCCAGCGACTTCTCCCGCCCTTCGACCATTTCCTCCTTGAAGGCGAGGTCCGCCTCCCGCCTGGTGAGGGCCGCCTCCTGCCCAGTGAGGTCCGCCTCCCACCTGGCGAGGTCCGCCTCCCGCCTGTCCAAGGATTCTCCTCTTGCATTTAGCTTCTCCTCGGCGAGGGCGGCATCGCGGGCCTTGCCATCGAGCTCCTGCTGCAGCCTTTGCAGGCTCTCCATGGCCGTGGTCTGCTGGGTCCGCTGCTCCTCCAAAATTACGTTCAAAGTGCTTAGCTTGGTACTCAACTCGGTGACGACCTCCTCCCTCTGGTTCAAATGTTCCTCCTTCTTGGCTAGCTTTTTCTCCTTCCGGCTCGCCTCCAGCTCCCTAGCGAACACCCTTTGGAGGTCCTTCTTGTAGTCTTGGCGGTCCCGTGCCAGCTCGGACCGCTCGAAGGCGAACTGGCAGGATGTCGTCTTAGTGCGCTCCTCCAGTTGGGTACGCCAGTCGCTGAGGCGCTGGTGTTCGGCCTCCAGCACCTCCCACTCCCGCCAGATCGCCGCCTCAGTCTCTTGAAGGGCCTGATGTGCTCAAGACAGCACCCGGTGGAGAGGAACCGGCGCCGCTTCTGGCTCAGCACCGGACCAGAGCTGCCGCTCAAAAATCACCTCCGTCTCCTCCGGAGTGGGCGGCAGGACGGAGCTGGACGCGCCCCCCACGTCGACCTCGATGACGAGGGCGGACGCAGTTGGGGCCTCCTCTGCCGCTGCCGATGGAGTAGTGGGGACCCCATCCGCTGCTGCGGCATCGCTGGCCATCGGTGGCTCCGCTGCTGCCGAACCCCAACTAGAGCATGGGAGCCCGGTGACGCCTGCTGCTGGGCGCCTGACCCGTCGGCGGGCACGGCCTTGGAGGCAGAGGGGGAGGAAGCCCTAGCAAATAAGGATGGGTTGAGACCCATCTGCATGATAACTACACTCACAAGAACAAGGATGGGACTGCACTTACTTGGGGCCCTGGATCTTCCAGCGACCCTAAAAGCGGGACGTCCGCTGCTGTTGTTGCTACTGCTGCTGCCCATGAGGTGGCGACGGCGGGCCCGATGACGGTGGTGGCTGCGGTGGTGGCAGACCCGATGGTGGTGGTGGCGGAGGACTGGCACGCCTCTGCGTGCCCTGGGCCTAGGAGCCGTCCTCCTCGCCCCCATCGCCGACCCTCTGTCGCTTCTGGGTGCCAACCTCCTTGGTCCTGCTAGGAGGGTCTGAGACCAGCGACCCATCGGCACGACGCAGCCGGCATCGCCTCTCTTCCTCCGTACCCCCGGTACCACACAGGGTGGAGGAGCTACTGACAGCCCCTTTGCCCTTGTCCAAGGGGCTGGGGGCCGCAGGGGGAGCTCCGGAGCCCACACCAGCGGGCTGGGAACCTCCGACCGGTACACCTAGGATCTGGATGCCGCGGTGGGGGTCCTAGCCGCCGGTCTGGCGAACCACCACACCGCACTCGTCGAGGGTTGGCAGCCAGGCCAAGATCGCCGCCCTTAACACTGGGTCGTCGCAGAGCGGAGGGATGTCTTGGGGAGGGATTAGGGTCTCAGGAATGAAAGACTCACCAGTGATCCCCTTCACCAGGAGTTCCAGTTCCTCCTAGGACAAGTCAGAGCCTGGCCCACGCTAGATCCGGCCGATGTCGTTCGGGCCGATGAACTAGCAACACAAATGCGCCCTCTTCTGCAGCGGCCACGCCACCGGTTGCCAGGAAGTCGCCGACCACGTGCATCGACGTCTGGCCACCGGTTGCCAGGCTCTTGATCCTGTCCAGTATGGGCTTGAACTTCGGCGCCAGCGACGTCTTGGCCCTCCATTGCTTCTGGTCGAGCCGTGGCCCATCGCTCGGCAGCGCCAGGCGATCGTTGGCCTCCGTGCTGGCGATCACCCAGTAAGCGCGCCAGTTTTCCCACCTCGCGCCGCCGAGGGGAGAGATGTAAGAGTCGGCCAAATCCGCCCTTATCTGGAAGTAGTAGGCGCTGAGGTGGTCCTTCGCCTTCCCCGACCTCACCAGCACAAAGAAATGGCGGAAGAGGGCGGTGCAGGGCGCCACCCCCACGAACATCTCGCACAGGTGGGTGAAGATGGCCGCCTGGAGGATAGAGTGAGGGGTGAGGTGCTGAAGTTGGAGGCCGAGCTCCTCCAACAGCAGCAGAAAGAAGGGCGAGATCGGCAGCGCCAACCCGCAGGAGAGATAGGAGATGAAGAGCATGAACTCCCCGGCGGCGAGATTGCTGAGGGGAGTGGCGCCGGCGCGGATCCTCCCAGTGAACGCCGGCGCGCTCCACCCGAGCATGTTGCGCACCAGGTTGAGTGCCACCTCGGACTGGTAATGCAGGACAAACCAGCGTGGCCATAGTGTAACACCATAAAAGCCATCAATTAAGATAATAAATTTAAATATTATAATAATTAGGGTAATAAATTTTTTTTAGTGTTTAATTATTTATTTGCATCGTTTTCTTTGCATGCGCTTGATTTCTTATCGGATGTTTAATATCAATTCATTTTAAAAAAGAGATACTAGTAATTAAATAATAATTAAGAAATATAGTAATAATTAGTCTAAAAACAAGTATTCTATTTATAAATATTTTTGGTAATTTTTTTATTATTTATGAATTTTTGAGCTCTTTAATAAGCATTTCGGAATTAAAAAAAACTAACCCACACAACCGGCCCACTTAAGGGCCCATTGCCCCCAAACCCTAGTCATGCACGCGCCTGGCTAGTTTTCCAGCCACAGCCGCCGCCGCCTCCCTCACTTCCCTCTCTCTTCTCTCTCTCCCACTCTCTCTCTCTCCCTCGCCGCTCCTCTCTTCTCTCTCTACTCTCTCTCGCGCGCGCTCGCCTGCACGTTCGCCGCGCCGACTCGCTCCACCACGCGCAGCCGCCCAGGCGCTCGCGCAGCCGCGCGCGACGCCCCGCGCCTGGCCCCACCACGCCGAGCGCGCCACACGAGGCCGACGCCGCGCGCCCTGCGCGTTCGCTATGCTGAGCCCCGACCATAAGTGAGCTCACCCTTGCTAATATTTTGATCAGAGGATGATGCTGGAGACTTTGATGGAGAATTTATCGACGAGGAATTCTAAGTCTAACGATGCGCCGGTCAACTTCCTGTGGAAGATTGCCCAGTTGTTTATTTCCGCTTTACTTTGGTGTGATACTTGTTCAAGATACAATATTTCAGATGATGTAATAAAGTATTATACTCTCTTTACGCCTTTATTGCATTGTCTTTTGATATATTACACTTGTGACGTCAACATATGTGTGGAAATGGATCCTGGCACACATATGGTATGCGCTCGGTTCTACCCCTGGAACCGGGTGTGACACATGGCGACTGCAGCGGCGGAGAGCTGAAGAGCGTGAATCCAAAGGGGCGCAGAGGGCTCAGAGGCGAAAGGGCGCAGCAGTTGGAGAGAATGCGAGAGCGTAACTGCTGCACGCGGGGAGAATCCCTTTTCAAGGAAGACTCCCCCACTCGTGCCCCGGGAAATTCTGTCCGACGCGCACCTAGCGCCCGTGTGACTCAGTCACTGACATGGGGGTTTGGGCCCACAAGTCATGTAGCTGGGTTGCCGGTCTCCGAGTGCGAAAAAGGCAAACCGCCGCGCGAGGAACAAACCACCACGCGCGATCGTGCACCGCCTCGGGGCCGCTGCGGGGGAATATTTTTGACCTAGGCGGCGGCAACGAGGCGCCCCGCGCGTGGCCTGATGGAACCACCATACGTGGGGCCGTGGGTCAGTCAGCCGTGGGGACAGATGTGGCAGTTGACGTGACCAAGGGCGGACTGACAGCACGTGCGTCACCAGATGCACTAAGTTAATGCGGCGCGCGCTGAGGTGGTGCCCCAGTCACCGGTCATGCCATGCTGACGCAAGGTACAAGCTTTGGCCCCACCTGCAGGCTCGTATCCTCCCCTGAGGCAGGCCCAGGGGCCACTGTTGGTACCTTGAAACAGGGGTACCCCTTACTACAGTGTGAAGACGCTATACTCGTGCAGCTACCTCTAGTCACGGGGTGAACAACACTCTGCCCCGCCACGTGGACGGCTCCAGGATCGCCATGTGGCCAGGGAAGACGATATACTCCAAGATATCAACAGTGGGTCTGAACCCCCATGAGAAAGTGCCGGACCCCTGTACATGTAGACCGGACCTCCGGGTAGGGACCGGGACCCCCACGGGCGCGACCCGGACCCTCGAGACAGGTCTCGGACCCCTCTGTGTGGGGTCCGGGCTGCCCACAACCGGGTCCCAGGACTCTGGGACAGAGAATACCCAGGCCTTGCTTAGGCAGGGGTCCGGTGCCAACACGTGTTCAGGCCCAGCCTGGTGCGGACCTGTCCGCATAAAGCTACTGCTCCCCTCCCAGGCGGAGACCCGATGCTGCCACGTGGCCTACTGCGCGTGACGTAAGCTAGCGGGCGGAGCCTGACGTAAGGCCTCCGGGTTGCGCGGCCCCCGCATTTATTGCGGATAAGGCGCGCCGCCTGACAAGCGATGTGTCGCCTCAGCATTTAATGAGGCCTGCCCACTCTGCTGTCAGGCGGCGACCTGTCCACTCTACTGGCAAGCAGTGTGCCGCCTCAGCATTTAATGAGACCTATCCATTCCGCTGGCAGGGGGCGTGCCTGTCTATTCCATTGGCAGGCAGTACGCCTGTGCTGCCGCATGCGCTGCACTCATCATGACTCGCGCATTACCAAGGACGCTGTCGTAAGATATCAATATTGTATGCACTACGGATATTATGGCGCTCGGTGATCACCCTGGTGTGGCAGGCAGTAGTTCCTTCCTTCCATTTGTCCCTGAGCCCACATGTCGGGGCTCAATAGCCTTGTATGTGCTCCCCTTGAACTATAAAAGGGAGGGCACACTACGTTACAAGGCAATCCTCACACACACACTCTCTTAGACTCTCAGACTCACAAGTTCACACAAGCTCTCAAGCTCAATACAACACACAGTGGAGTAGGGTATTACGCTCCGGCGGCCCGAACCACTCTAAACCCTTGCGTGTTTTGTGTTCATCGTCCATCTAGCAATAGGCAAAAAGCTTAGGCCCCCTCCTCATCTTAGGATTTAGGGCGGGTGCATTCTGCCACCCAGCCGGAGATTTCCTCTCCGACAATTGTGATGCAGGGTCGGATGCTGGGCAACTGACTGTTGTCCCGGCTCCGGTGACGGCCGTGCCGGCCGCGCCGGCGGCTGAGGCGAAGGGTGCTTCGTAGGACCCATGGTCCAAGTTTTGTGCCAGCGGCGAGATTACTTCGGCCGCCGCTACTAAAGACGTGGCGAGTTCTGTTGCTCAGCAGCTAAAGCATGCAGTGCAGCAGCTGGAGCATGTAAGTTGTCTTGGACTTTGTTAGTTTGTTGTGTTTATGTGATTGCGAATTTGATGGACTTGTCATGGCAGGCGGCTGCCTTCGCTGATCATGTTGCGTCAGGCGCTCTGACCTTGGAGTTCGCTTCCGAGAGGCAACGACTCGAGGGCAGGATTGAGCGCCTCCGGATGCAGCATATGGAAGCTGTGCGAGACAAGTCAGCTACGGAAAACAAGAGACGCAGGCTGACGGAGAAGTTGGCGGCTGCGGAGGCCGAGAAGGAGGACCTCAGCCGTCAACTGGCGGTGGAGAAGAAGGATGCAAACAGGGCCTGTGCTGAGGCGCAGGCTGCACGTGCCGAGGCCAAACTTGCGTGCTGAGGCCAATCTCGCCCGCCAGCGCGCTGAGGAGGCGGAAGCGAGCCACAGCAGCCTGCGCGGCTGCCTGAACAAAGCAGAGGCCTCTACCCATGCAGAGGTCGACTGGACACATGCACAGCTCGCGGACGCGTACCGGCAGCTTGGTGTGCGGACCGCTCCCTTTGATGCGTCCAGTAAGGAGGTAGGCCTCCGCTTCCTCGGATGGCTGCAGGAAGAGTTGGAGGTGCTCCCAATGATTATGATGGGCCTCATGTCCTTCGCCTCGCTGATCACCTGCGAAGGGGCCGTGAATGCCTTGTCCCATGAGGCACTACAACACTTATGACCTTCTATGACGAATAGTCAATGACAATAGAGTAATTTGTCATTAGATCACCTTGTTTATGACGATTTTTAGAAGATGGCTTAGTGTAGTGACAAAATTTAATTCCCGTCATTAAAATTGTCATAATATACTCTAGCATCATGTTTGTGACAATTTTTTATGATAATATATGAATCAACATAAGAATAAATCGTCATAAATTTCTTAACATAATAATTGTGACGATATTGCATGACAATACATATATGTTATAAACATATGATGTGTTTCTTTAAAATACTATTATCCATATTAGCTCGCGTGACCCACGGTTAAGGGGAGGTCCCATTACCATATAGATTGTCATGTTTGACACATTATCACACATGGCAATATAATTACCACAATATAATTTTATTTTTCATAATAAATAAATGTAATTTTAGACAAAAATAAATAAATAAGCTACAGTACAAATGGCTTGAAACTATAATCTAAGGGCTAGCCAAAAGTCTCTTCCTCCACTAGTCTTTTGGCATATTTATTGCTAAAGAGGTATCTTATTTATGTTGTACACACAAGTTTATTGATTAGATGTACTCCGACCTCCGTCCCTATATATAAGACGTAACCACATATGGTTAAAAGACCAAAAAATATATTTAATTCTCTCTATACTACTGTATCGATGTATGTATGACTAAAGAGAGTATGCCTTATATTATGGGTTAAGAATAAAAAATGGTTAGATTTTGTAAACTACAACGAAGGGAGTATATATTTATAGAGGTGAAGTAATCGATATGGTCCATTATGGCACTCGCTATACGTGAGCGCATACAAATTATCTAGTATTCTTTAGGGGGTGTTTGAATGAACTAAAACTAATATTTAGTTGGCTAAAAATTATTAGTGGAATTAGCTAGCTAACGAATAACTACCTAACTATTAACTAATTTACTAAAAATAGCTAATAGTTGAACTATTAGCTAGGGGTGTTTGTATGTCTTAACTAATTTTAGTAGCTAACTATTAGTTTTAGTGTTCTCAAACACCTCTTTAGTAATTTTGCAGCCCATCAAATTAATGTCGGCCCACAATAACCACATGCAGCAAACCTATGGCCACTACTACTCTTGGACCAAATAGTGAGGTCCATGAACTAAGGTCGACCGAGAACTGCAACCTGCCATGAATCGGCACCCATAGGCCATAGGCCGTGTTTGGCACAGCTGCTGCTTGTTGAAAAAGCTGCTTATCTGATAAGCTGGTAGAAAGCAGCTTCTGCTTGTTGGTTGCTTTTAGTTCATTTTGAGAAGCTGCTGAACTGATAAGCTGCTGCAGAAGTTGTCTGTTTGGCAGAACTTCTGCTTAAATTTGTGAAGAAGCTGAAAATAAGTTGTGCCAAACAAGGCCATAGTCCCACACGGCGGCGGACGCGGGCTTGCTAGGGTTGAGCGGGGCTCCGTGGGCGTGCTAAGGTTTTGCGAGCGCAGCGGTGGCCGGCAGGCAGGTGAGTGCTCCCGCCTCTGATTCACTCCCCGGCTCCTCGAGCGGCCAAGCGTCCGTGCGTGGCCGTGTGGGAGAACAACTTGCGCCAGCCACCGTGCGCCGCTGGGCAAGCACGTGAGGCCAGAGGTGAAGCACAGGCACAAGCAACCGAGTGCGAGACTGCAGGATAGCAGGCAAGCCGCGAGCGCGTGTCTGCAGATGCTAGCCAAGCGAGCGTGCGACTACAGGACAACAAGCAACGACAACGGCAAGCAAGTAAGCAACGGGCAAGTTTTTTGTCTATAATTAAGGATCCTGATCTCCGACGCAAGGAGCAATTAGAAAAAATCTATTCAGGAGAACAAGGGTCTTAGCTTGGCTACCTTGTCATGTCTGTGTTGTATTCATGGTGCAGAAAAGTATTGTTCTGGGTATTATCTTGAAACTTTTGCTCAACCAACGTTTTGAGAAAATTCACTATTCAGCTTTGGAATATTATATGGTTCTTTCCTTAGCATTGAAAGATAATTTTTTCCTAATTTAGCATTGGATTCATTCTTGGCTCAATATATAGCACTACCGTAGGATGCAACCTCTGACACCGTTAACTATAAGGAGAAAAGACCATCCGGTCAACCTGTTAATATTGAATTTTCGTTCCTCACCCCACGTGGATTGAATATAGACGTGTGCCTAGTGTTTAAATGAAATATCCCAAAAATAAGGACTCTAACCCACAAGTTAATTAAAGAGGACCAATCTTAGTTGGCTGACGAGGACACTTTATTCCTTCCTCTTCCATATTCTTTTTTTATTGTGATGAGAGCTTGGCAACACTCTACTGTAACTGGTTTCTTAAAGTAGAGGATAACTTTGGTTGCAGATGATCCGTTCAGCATGTGCTCCCTATTCGAAGTCCCTTGGTACACTTATTTTTTGTCTAAAATTCTCGGAGTCCTTATCTTTTGAGAACTTTGGATGGAGGGAGTAGTATCTTGGGCTGATGAGGATACTCTGGTTGTTCATGTTCCATAAATTTTGTATTGCAGTGAGAGTTTTTGAGAATGTTCTTCTATATTTGTTCTTGCAAACTAGATGTTAATTTCTGCTTCAAATTCTCCTATGTTCTGCATGCGCTCCTTGTTCGGAGTTGCAGCATTTCCTACATTATGTACCTACTTATTCAATTCAAGTTGTCTTTACTGAATATTTGTTTGTTTGTGAAACTATGTATCATTGTGGCCATAAGTTATTTTGAGGGATAACTTTGGTTACAAATGATTCGTTCAACATGTCCTTGTGCTCCTCGCAGGGATCATGTCTAGGCTCACACTGGGGCTCGTTGCTCGGCCTCGTTGAGCTAAAGATCCTCCAACGTAGAGGCACTGACACCAAGGCTCAGGCTAGTCTGATCTGAACCCCTATCCATTCCCTGTTGTTACCTCGTTGTGCTTGATCTGGTTACCGTCCTATGTGTGGGTTTGTTATATTGGTAGTGAGGGGATCACACTGGCATGGCTTTTTACATGAGGGAATGGAGATGAGAGCGTCATATACTCTATCGTATTCTCATGTACCTCTGCAATTTTGAACATTAGAGCGTCTTTGGTGTATGGTGGTGAATTTTGTTTCTCGCTCCTATCGGAAGTCTACAAGATTTTGTAGGTGGCAGTAATGATAGTGAGGATAAAATGTGATGGTAACACTAACATTGACATATTATTTACATGCAGAAGTTTTTGAAAAGGAAAGTAGAACAAACAAAAAAGGGTATAGTCAGGAATAAGGAAAAGCAGTGTGGATGGGATTCATTCTTTTCTAAGGTTCACCTCGTTCTGGTGATATATGAAATGATACATCAGACAAGTGGGAAGAGGAAGTAGAATGCAATGGATAATCATAAAAAGTGATCACTCTGGAGTATCCTGGATCTACCATTTTTATTTACTAGGGTAGCCTGCACTTTCAGTTTTGTCTTACCTGGTAATCCTTACAGTCCGAAAAGATCTCTAGCTGAGTTGATTAGGTGGTCTGAGTAGCACTCCTTAGGTTTTGAGTTTGACTCCCCGTGTGAACAAATTCTAGGCTGGGTTAAAAAATCTCCTGGCTTGTCCCATGCCAAACCACTGCTCTAAGCCTCAACCCAGTGATGTCTTGGTTGTTCTCAAATGGGCTACGGTGCCGCTGCTATGCCAAAGCATAGGTCTAAGACTCGGCCCCGGTGCGGTATTTTAGCATCCCCTTTTTAGTTACAACAGTATATTGTTGTTGTCCCTCATGTTTTGTTTATTATTTACCTTGTTTGTTGCAGCTGTCGTCCTTCCAGCTGTTCAAAAGCAGCACCAGCTTCATGTCACCCTGTTGTTGTGTAATGTTGCTGTCATGGAGGTAGAGTATTTGGATTGCAATCATATCAATTATCACACTATTTTGTACTCTAGAAGATTAGAAGTGTATTCATTTGCTAAAAGAATGTATGGTAATATCAAAATTTTAGTTTGAAGCTTCTAATGAATTATCCTAGCATCAACACTTATACCTTTTAACTCATTATTGGGAGAGAGGGACAATGTTCTGAAGTTGTGTCTTTTCAACTTTTTTTTGCACCATGTCAACATGATTTTTTGTAATCCTGTTTATGATTATCTTACATTTTGGAACTACTTGATGAAGTTTAGATAAGATTGAGAATAACATCTATTGCATCCACTATATAAGCTTATTTCTCCCAGTTGCTACTAGTTTCTTTCATCATCCAACTTCAGCACGGCCAATTTGTGTTAGTCCAATTACATCGTATGGTGTATGTATATCTGATCAATATTATTTTCTGAGTCCTAAATATACTATTCACACTTCTCATATGAGTGTTCTTTCACCAATTGATACTCTTATACCTTATTCCTTCCTTATTTCTGTATTCTAAAGTCATTGATAGGTAGGGTATAGGTCACATGTTTCTTTATATCTTTTGCACTCCATTCTGTTTTAACCATTGACTTTTATGTTTACCTCGTTGCAGCCTTTTCAAACACTTGCTATATTTCTTGATAGAATGTTTCATCCTATTCTTGTTGTATTATTGTCAGTTACATTTGTTCTTGCCATTGGAGAGGTATTCATATGATGTCCAAAATTTACTATTTGCTCATTATGTGGTTTGACTGATAGTGATTGCATGAGCATCTCATGCTTCCCCGTGCTCTTCACAGGGATCATGTCTGGGTTCACATTGGGGCTCATGTCGCTCAGCCTCGTCGAGCTGGAGATCCTCCAATGTAGCAGCAAAAGCATCTCAGGAGACCATTGAAGACCATTGATAGTATGAAGAGATCGATGGAAGAAAATAACCTCCTTCATCAGCTAATAAGCTTCAATCGAGGCCAAGTGCCTCCATCTTAAGTCTACTTGACCACTATAGGACCTGCAATCTTATGACTGCTATAGTAGCTAGTTACAGTAGCTCTAGATTTGAAGTTATACGACTGTTTCCAATTATGCTTAATGTTTAATACTTTGAGTTGAAGTTATAGAATTTGCTTTGGATTTTAAGTTATAGAATTTGTAGATATATGTTTTGAAGTTATATAATTCTCTCATGGATTAAATATTTGTGTTCAACATATTCATACGATATTTTGGTTGTGATGTGTAATATTCCATGATATAAATTCATATGATGTGATCCTTCTGATGACAATTGTAACACCCCTGGTGTTACTATAACTAAAACTTGAGCATGGCATCATGATCATGGGCATTGCATATGTTTGACACACCTAGAGTGCATTCACTAGGCAAAAATTTCAAACAAGTTGTATTGTTTTAAAGTTTTACAAATAGGACCCTGGTTAAAGGACTTAACCCTAAATAGTGATTAAAGGGGTAAAACTTAACCAAAGTCGAGAAAACCTAAAGGCTTTAGGGTAAAAGTCATAAACTGACTCCAAGAATAAAGTTGAATCCCACTTATACCCCTGGAATGCCAGAAACCCTAATTGGAACCCTGGGAAACCCTAAAACCAAACCCTAGGGACCTAAGTGCAAAATTTGTCCACTTTTGGGCTAAAGTGCAAAAACCAAGTCAAATAAGTGTTTTAAGTCAATTGGATCACAAATATGTGGATTTGAAGGCCAAACCCTAAGTTTTGGACTTAAATGCAAAATGGACCTCATTTGAGTTTTACTCTAAGTCTGAAAATTCAGAGAATTGGCTCAACTTTGGGGCTTTGTATCTTTCAGGATATAGGGTTTTTGCCCTAGGTCACCACATCAAAGTTGAAGCCTAATCAAAGGAGAACAACTTTGCTTAAGGATGTAAGCATAGTTGTTATGAGAAATTTGGAGAAAAACCCAGTCCAAAACTGGCTGTCAGACTGCTTGAAGTTGAATTTCAGAGTTACAGTGCTATGGGGTGAACTTTGAGCTCGATTTTGATTTGGATCCAGTGCTCAAATGAGTTCAATCTCTATAGTTGGATTGTAGCTGGTTTGTAACTCTAAAACTTTGCTACAGAGAGTGGAATGAGTTACTAGAGAAATTTTAGAGAGATTTGGTCCTAAACTGTGACTGTCAGGTGCACTGATGAACGTATGGCCATGGTACAGTGACCGGTAAACTGAAGAAGATCGGGTTCGTGCTCATCGCCGGTAGCCGCCGCCGTTGATCGCGGTTCGTCACGATTCGTGCTCTGTGGTCCTTGGATAAGCGTAGCTCGGTAAAGATCTTTACCGCCGGTGAGCTGGCCACCACTCCGACGACCCCCCCCCCCCTCTGTCTTCCTTCTGCTTTGCGGCTGGCGATAAGTTCGCCGTCGACCGCCGCTGCCCGACCGTGCGCCGCGTGGCCTAGCCGGTTCACAGCACCGCCGTAACGCCCTATGACTGTCCCATCATCGCCGAGAGAGTTGCCACGGCGGTGGACACGTATTCACCGCGGCCAGCACTTCTTCCTCACCTCCGACCGCCGCGCGTCCTCCTCAAATTCACCGGCCACCGCCCCGGCGCCTATAAATTGAGGGCGGGGATAATTGCGCCATATAGTCGTGAAGCTGTAGCACCCGCTCCCACACTCGATCGTCCACCCGCTCGCCTGAATTGCTCGTTGCCCCCAAATTGGTTTTCCGCCGCCGTGAATCAAGCTCACCGTCGCCAGCCCAACTCCGGTCAGTTCCCGCCCTTTGCTTCCTCGTTTGAGCATTCTCATGCCTCTGTAATGCTCCCCGACCCCTTTAATTGAACTAGACCGGCGCCCATCGCCGGGAACACGGCTATCTCGCCGTGATGCTTACGGCCACCGTGGCCGGAGCTCTATAGTTCATCAATCGTGCGATTAAGTTAGGGGAAATGGTCAGGTTGATCCCAATTTCATGTCCACCGCTCGGAGAACCCAGCCGTTGCCCCGTTCGGCCGGTCTGCTGGCTCGCCGGAGCGCGGCCGTGCGTGAACGGCGTCGAGGACTTCGAGTTGTAAATTGATAGAAACCCGAGGGCCTTTTCGTGAAGCGTCAGTGACTCTGCGCAATAGTAAACGACCCTGTTCTGGTTTAGTCAAAACATCGAGGGCCTCTGCGCAAAACCTCCCTCGCGGGCGCGGGCGCGCACGCGCGCGGGCGTGTTTTATCGTGGACCTGGGTTAGTTGGGCCAGAATCGGCCCAATCCTATTCATCCTTTTGCTTTTTCTTTTTCCAGCAGAGCCAAAATAATTATAGAAAAATGTGGAAAAATGCTAAAATTGTGAAACTAATTTTCCTAGGCTTGTTAATTTCCCTAGAATTTAATAAAAATAAACTCATGATTTTTAGATCAAATAGGGAATTTTAGGGTAATTAAAATAGCCTAAACCATTGGTTCTGGATTTTTAGAAAATAAATAATAAGTCCAAAATTTCCCAAACTTTTTATGTGAACTTTTCACATTATTTAGAAGCCTTGGGTAGAATTTGGGTTGATTTGGACCTTGTTTGATCACTAAACCCAAAACCACCCCCCTTGCTCCATGAACTCCTTTACTGACTCCGGAAACCCTAGGTTCTCGGAGTACCGTGAAGGAAAGTTGTACTCAAGACATAAATAATAAGTTTATGCTATCTTTGCATCCTCATGAGCATTCCATGACATCCATTCTTATGCATGTATATGGTTATATTAGAGCACGAAGAAGAAGAAGAAGTTTCTGAAGAGAGGATACCACCAACCTCTGATCCTCAAGCAGACAACTGCTTTTATTTCGATATTTGTGGATCCGAGCAGGACACATCTGATAACAAAGGCAAGCCCCGGTGCATTTGCCACCTTCCTTGATGTTTTTAAAAATCTTTCTCACTTGCTTGCTGCATTAGGTGATAGGAGTTGATTGATTAAACAATTCCTGCATTACCTTCCTTGATCTTGATTACCCTCCTTGAAATCCTGTTTTTACAAAAAGGTTTTACTATGCTTAGTATTGCTTTAGAAAAACAAAAGGATTTGTTTTACAAAAGATGTTTGGCAAAGTGGGAGGGATGTTTTCAAAAATAAAACTTGATGGTGAATCCATCATGGCCGTGATGGATCCAACATCGGAAAAGATGTACCTCTGCCAGGTACCAAACTTTGGGTTTGAAATGATTAAGCTGAGACCGGGCGGGTGACTTGCACGAGAAGAGAGTCTCGGTGTAGTGTCTCCGTCTGAGTCGATTAAGGACCGTCTCGATGTAGGCTTGATGATCGAGGACCCTTTAACTGGTCACATGCCTCGTCATGGGTAAGCCTTGCCTTGGGCAGACTAAGGCCGGAATAAGATAACACGAAATGGGAGTGGAGCGGTGGCGAGAGTAGCGTGTACCCTCCGTGGCAAGAGGCTGGACGGTGGTGTATCTGTGCTCTCGGTTTGCGTGAACCTGATCCGGTCTTAAGAACCCCGGTGGCGGGTTGACATATGCAAGGGTTAAGTGCTACATATGTCGTGTGATTGGAGATCCTCAGCTGAGTATAATCGATTCGGATCGCCGTACCTTCGCGGTTATGAAGACTTGGTCACTGACCTACACGTAGCATTCCACTAAAGATGATGGGCTTTTGTTAAAGAAATTGGCTAGTGCAGGACCAGTGATTGAACTAGGGTAGAAAGAACTCTAGTGCAGGTAATTTTACCTAACTGGACAAATAAAATTGGATTTTTAAGGATCCACTTTACTAAGCATTTCTGCAAAACAGAGTCTTTGATTATTGGGAAGCCTTACCTTGACTCCCATATAACCAGCATACCCTTGAGAGTCTTTTCCTTAGTCGGGTAAGACTTGCTGAGTAATTCCATACTCAGGGTTTATCCCTTTGTTGTTTTTAGGTGGGGAAGTAGCAGACTTTTGCTGCTTCTGTGCCAAGGTGGTTCCCAAAGAAGAAAAACAAGACTGAAGTGCGGGAGGACTCGGTCCTCCATTTAGGAACTTTTGTTTATAGCCTTTCGGGAGAAGTTTGTGTCTCCCTTGGTTTGTATAATTATTACTGTTCTGCACTCACTTTTAGACTGGTCTGTAAATAAATAACTCAAGCTTACTTTTGAAATAAATGTAAGTTTATGTAATTCGCTTCCGCATTTCTTCATCTCCGATGGTCTGTAATGTCTGCAAGACGGGTGAAACGTTCCTGGTAAGGTCGGAAAAGATACCGAGCTTGTCAAGTGACTTAGGAACATCTACAGGGTGTCTGATGTCTGTTAGACAAGGACAACTGTAGGTGGGCCTAATTACTTGGGAGGTTCCGTCACAGCTGGTATCGGAGCGTAGCCCTTCTTTGCAGATATTAAGGCATCTTCAAAAAGATTTTCAAAAGTCTTACCTAAAGATTCTTTTCTCTTCTTACCTAAGTATTCTGAAGAGTTTATCTTAAAGACCAGATAGGAAGAGTGCAACGTATAGAAGGTTGAATCGACCAAGGTTGATTCTGTACTTACTCATGCATCATGCTAAGAATTATACTAATACGTTTTCCCCCTTAGAAAGATGCCGCCACGCACAAGGCTCACAGCACGTAAGTCAACGGGACCAATTGGAGTACCCCGACATCAACTGGCCCCTCGACACGAAAGCAGTAGCAGCGGGAGTAATGACCCCATAGGAGACTTGGAAGCCGAAGTGAGTCGACTTCAAGCAACGCTGCGACACAGGACCAATACTTGGATCGCAGACGGCGATAGAATTAATGAATTAAGAAGGGACATCCGTCACTTGCAGGATCAGCTGGCTGATCGGGACTTAGCACTTGACTAGGCAGTACAGTCTCGTATGCTGGCATGTGCTAAGGAAGCAAGGGCTCAGGCCCGAATTAAAGAACTTAGCTCAGCTGTCGATAACCTGCAGGTCTACTGCAATACGTTGCATGAGGAAGTCCATGTGCTATACTCACAACTACACCCTAGTGAGCCTGCACACTCTGCTGAGACGGAAGCCGGACCCTCTCACGTTGCGGGACGCGCGTTGGGTGGGGAGTTAGATCTTTTTGAACCCCCTCCTTCTTTGAGGTTGGTGGACGTCTGGACTCCCACACCTGACAATGAAGCCGCCAAAAGCAACGGAAAGCAGGACTAATGGTGTAATAAAGTAGAGTAGTGTATTGTAGAGTGTACTGTTGTATAATAGGTTAAACTTTTGTAAAATGGGTAATGTATCCTGTTGTGTAATATCGAGTCTGTATCATTACTCTTTATAGTAATGTAAAACGGAAGGTTTTCTTTGGCACATTATGTTTATTCAAATGTTTTTGCCTCAGATGCCGACCCGGACTCGCGGACAGGATGCAGCCGGAACATCCGGGGGTCGGGATGCTACCCCGAATCCACCTCCCGTTCCACCCACGCTTGCCGAGGCAATCGCTGCCTTGGTGAATGCTACAGCCGACAATACCCGCTTCCTGAGGGAGATGGCGGGTCAGCAGCAGCTTCAGCAACAAGCAGGAAGAGGATTCCAGCAAGGTCCCCGTGAGACTACTTATCTGGATTTCTCCGAGACTCGTCCGCCTCTCTTCATCAAAGCAGAAGACCCGCTCGAAGCCGACGAATGGATACGAGTCATTGAACAGAAATTTGGCCTTCTTCGTTGTTCGGAAACCCAGAAGCCATTGTTTGCGGCACAGCAACTCCGAGGCCCTGCCAGTACTTGGTGGGGAAACTTTGTGGCCATCCAACCGGACAACCATCAAATTACATGGAATGAATTTAAAGCAGCATTCCGCGAGCATTATATTCCTGAGGGAGTGCTGCACATGAAACAAGAAGAGTTTATGAAACTAAGACAAGGGGGAGATACTGTTAATCAGTATCTCAACAAATTCAATCACCTGTCACAATACGCAATTGATCAGGTGAATACAGATTTGAAGAAAAGGAACTGTTTTATGAGAGGTCTGAATGACCGGATGCAGCGAAAAATGGCTGCATGTATTGATCTTACATATGGGAAGGCTGTCAGCACAGCCTTATCTATGGAGGCCAAATATTCAAGCTCTAGAAAGAATAAGGGATTCAGTGGTGATAGGCCTAATCAGGGCCCGGTAAAGAGGCAACGGTTTATTCTCCGGCCCTCTAACCAGAACCGTTCAAGTGCACCATCTTTCCCTTTCAAGCAGCCCATAATTATTCGTCCCAACAAAGCCCCTACTGTCCAAAGTCAGCCGGGTGCCCCAGGCACTCGATTCCCTGCTCTGCCAAGTTCTTCAACTGGATGTTTTAACTGTGGCAAATCTGGGCATTTTATTAAAGATTGCCCCTATCCTCGGCAAAACCAGGCCAATAATCAGCAAGGATCGGGAAATTCAGCTCCAGGCAAGGGAAGTACTTCGGGCAAGAATATCAAGAAAACGGGGCGAGTATATTATACGCAAGTGGCTACCACACCGGAGGGAGAGTCGGTGATGATGGGTACGTTCCCTGTGGCCAGTCACCCTGCAATTATTCTTTTTGATTCTGGTGCTTCGCATACCTTCATTAGCAAGACATTTGTGGAGCAACATCACATTGCATGTCATGAATCAAAAGAGGGATTTAAAATTCATTCACCTGGGGGACACATTTTTACTAGAGAAGTGGCCTATGAAGTGCCAGTAACCATGGCCGGACGGAACTTTCCTGCTAACATGATTGTTCTGAAAGGCCAGGATATAGATGTAATTTTGGGTATGAATTGGTTAACTCAACACAAGGCAATTCTCAATACTGAACTCAGAACCGTCAGGTTGAGTTATAATCAAGAAGAAATTCTCTTATCTCTCCCCAAAACCAATCCAGCCAAAGCTTCTGGTAGAATATTTGAAGCCATTGTACCGGAAATCAAGAACATTCCGGTAGTATGTGAGTTTCCAGATGTATTTCCGGAAGATTTGCCTGGACTACCCCCTGAAAGAGATGTAGAATTCGTAATTGAGCTAAAGCCCGGTACGGCTCCCATCTCCCGAAGATCGTACCGTATGCCCCCTAATGAGTTGGCGGAATTGAAGATTCAATTACAAGATCTACTGAATAAGGGATTTATCCGGCCAAGCTCGTCCCCGTGGGGTTGTCCCGCCATCTTTGTGAAGAAGAAGGATCAAACCTTGCGCATGTGCGTGGACTATCGGCCCCTAAATGAGGTCACCATTAAGAATAAGTACCCTCTTCCAAGGATCGATATCTTATTTGATCAACTGACTGGGGCGAGGGTATTTTCCAAAATTGATCTCAGGTCAGGCTATCATCAAATCCGTATTCGGCCCGAGGATATACCGAAGACCGCATTTACTACGCGGTATGGATTGTTCGAATACCTGGTAATGTCTTTCGGGCTCACAAATGCTCCTGCCCACTTCACCTATTTGATGAACTCGGTGTTCATGCCCGAGTTAGACAAGTTCGTGGTGGTCTTCATCGACGATATTTTGATATATTCTAAAAATGAAGAGGAGCATGCTCAGCACCTACGGATTGTATTGACGCGCCTGAGGGAACATCAGCTGTATGCCAAGTTCAGCAAGTGCGCGTTCTGGCTGGAAGAAATTCATTTTTTGGGGCACGTGTTATCAGCTAAAGGAATTGCGGTAGATCCTAGCAAGGTCAAGGATATTCTGGAATGGAAACCCCCAACGACTGTCCACCAAGTCCGGAGTTTTCTTGGACTAGCTGGATACTATCGCAGATTCATACCTGATTTTTCTAAGCTTGTGAAGCCAATCACAAGTTTATTGAAGAATGATGTTAAGTTCAATTGGTCTTCTAAGTGTAACGAAGCCTTTGAGCAATTGAAGACACTATTGACCACTGCTCCGGTATTGGCTCAACCGGACATCACTAAGCCTTTTGATGTATACTGTGATGCGTCAGGCAGTGGACTCGGCTGTGTGCTGATGCAAGAGGGTCGAGTAATTGCGTATGCTTCAAGGCAGTTACGCCGACATGAAGAGCATTATCCAACACATGATCTCGAGCTAGCTGCTGTGGTTCATGCCCTGAAAATATGGCGTCACTATCTGCTGGGAAATATCTGTCACATATATACAGATCATAAGAGTTTGAAGTATATATTTACCCAGTCAGAGTTAAATATGAGGCAAAGACGATGGCTTGAGCTCATTAAAGACTATGAACTGGAGATCCATTATCACCCAGGCAAAGCCAATGTGGTGGCAGATGCATTGAGTCGTAAGACTTCCTGCCACTGTCTTATGGTAAAGACCTCCGAAAACACTTTGTGTCAAGAAATGGAGAAGTTAAACCTGGGGATAATCCAACAAGGGACTCTGAATCAGCTAAAGCTTAAGTCAACCATTTTGCAAAGGATAATTGATGCTCAAAAGGACAATCTGGGTATGAAGCACATACGCGAGAAGATAAGGGCTGGAACAGCCAAATGTTTCAAGGAAGATGATCAAGGTGTGTTATGGTTTAACAACCGCATAGTAGTGCCGAAGAGTGAAGAACTCCGCCAGCAAATCTTAGATGAAGCGCATCTTAGTCGCTATTCTATTCATCCGGGAAGCACTAAGATGTATCATGAT
Source organism: Zea luxurians (assembly GCA_029449295.1). Classification (NCBI taxonomy): domain Eukaryota; kingdom Viridiplantae; phylum Streptophyta; class Magnoliopsida; order Poales; family Poaceae; genus Zea; species Zea luxurians. Next base: position 105,754,864 of record JAOPSE010000003.1, on the reverse strand, counting down.
CTAAAACAACACTACTGGTGGACGAAGATGAAGATTGAAATTGCACGCTATGTGGCTAAGTGTGACACTTGCAGACGTGTCAAAGCCATACACATGAAAACTACGGGTCCATTGCAATCTTTGCCAACCCCAACATGGAAATGGGAAGACATAAGTATGGACTTCATTGTGGGATTGCCCAGGACCGCAAAGGGGTATGACTCTATCTGGGTGATTGTTGATCGACTTACAAAGGTTGCTCATTTTCTGCCGGTCAAGACATATTACCCGGTACTTACCTATGCGGAGTTATACATTGCCCGTATTCTCAGTTTGCATGGTGTTCCAAAGACCATAGTGTCGGATCGTGGACCTCAGTTCGTATCCAAATTTTGGGAAAAACTTCATAAATCCCTGGGAACTAAGTTACTCCACAGTTCGGCCTATCATCCTCAAACCAGTGGACAAACTGAGAGAGTGAACCAAATACTTGAAGATATGTTGCGGGCATGTGTCCTGGATTTTTCACAGAAATGGGATGAATGTTTACCTTTGGCAGAGTTTTCATATAATAACAGTTATCAAGAAAGTATTAAGATGGCACCTTTTGAAGCTTTATACGGACGTCGGTGTCGAACTCCGCTAAATTGGTCTGAACCTGGTGAAAGGTGTTTCTTTAGGCCTGATTTGGTAAAAGAAACCGAGGACAAGGTTCAGAAAGTTATTCATAATCTAAAGAAAGCACAAGTTCGTCAGAAGAGTTATGCAGACAAACGACGAATGCCCCTATACTTCTTAGAAGGAGACTACGTCTACTTAAAGGTTTCACCAATGAAGGGAGTATCGCGTTTCGGGGTAAAGGGAAAACTTGCACCCAGGTACATTGGTCCATTTCCTATTCTTCAAAGATATGGGCCAGTGGCGTATCAACTTCAACTTCCCGAAGCATTGTCTGCTGTACATAATGTGTTCCATGTATCTCAATTGAAGAAGTGTCTTCGGGTTCCCGATCGAACCGTTGAAGTGACTGATGTTGTCCTGGAACCAGATTTAACGTACTCGGAACATCCCATTCGAGTTCTGGATCAAAAGGATAGGGTTACCCGGAGAAAGACTCTCAAGTTTTATAAGATACAGTGGAACCAGCATTCAAAAGATGAGGCTACATGGGAAACCCAAGATTTCTTAGATAAGAATTTCCCAGGCTTTCTAGCCTCTTGTAAGTTGTAAAGTTTGTATGGCTGTGTAATAAAGGAATAAACCCCCACACCACCCCTGCCTTGTACCAAAAATAAGGAAATAAAAATGTGACACATTTCCTTTTCCATTACTCACCCTAGGACTTTAAATCTCGGGACGAGATTCTTTTATGGGGGGAAGGATGTAACACCCCTGGTGTTACTATAACTAAAACTTGAGCATGGCATCATGATCATGGGCATTGCATATGTTTGACACACCTAGAGTGCATTCACTAGGCAAAAATTTCAAACAAGTTGTATTGTTTTAAAGTTTTACAAATAGGACCCTGGTTAAAGGACTTAACCCTAAATAGTGATTAAAGGGGTAAAACTTAACCAAAGTCGAGAAAACCTAAAGGCTTTAGGGTAAAAGTCATAAACTGACTCCAAGAATAAAGTTGAATCCCACTTATACCCCTGGAATGCCAGAAACCCTAATTGGAACCCTGGGAAACCCTAAAACCAAACCCTAGGGACCTAAGTGCAAAATTTGTCCACTTTTGGGCTAAAGTGCAAAAACCAAGTCAAATAAGTGTTTTAAGTCAATTGGATCACAAATATGTGGATTTGAAGGCCAAACCCTAAGTTTTGGACTTAAATGCAAAATGGACCTCATTTGAGTTTTACTCTAAGTCTGAAAATTCAGAGAATTGGCTCAACTTTGGGGCTTTGTATCTTTCAGGATATAGGGTTTTTGCCCTAGGTCACCACATCAAAGTTGAAGCCTAATCAAAGGAGAACAACTTTGCTTAAGGATGTAAGCATAGTTGTTATGAGAAATTTGGAGAAAAACCCAGTCCAAAACTGGCTGTCAGACTGCTTAAAGTTGAATTTCAGAGTTACAGTGCTATGGGGTGAACTTTGAGCTCGATTTTGATTTGGATCCAGTGCTCAAATGAGTTCAATCTCTATAGTTGGATTGTAGCTGGTTTGTAACTCTAAAACTTTGCTACAGAGAGTGGAATGAGTTACTAGAGAAATTTTAGAGAGATTTGGTCCTAAACTGTGACTGTCAGGTGCACTGATGAACGTATGGCCATGGTACAGTGACCGGTAAACTGAAGAAGATCGGGTTCGTGCTCATCGCCGGTAGCCGCCGCCGTTGATCGCGGTTCGTCACGATTCGTGCTCTGTGGTCCTTGGATAAGCGTAGCTCGGTAAAGATCTTTACCGCCGGTGAGCTGGCCACCACTCCGACGACCCCCCCCCCCCCCCCCTCTGTCTTCCTTCTGCTTTGCGGCTGGCGATAAGTTCACCGTCGACCGCCGCTGCCCGACCGTGCGCCGCGTGGCCTAGCCGGTTCACAGCACCGCCGTAACGCCCTATGACTGTCCCATCATCGCCGAGAGAGTTGCCATGGCGGTGGACACGTATTCACCGCGGCCAGCACTTCTTCCTCACCTCCGACCGCCGCGCGTCCTCCTCAAATTCACCGGCCACTGCCCCGGCGCCTATAAATTGAGGGCGGGGATAATTGCGCCATATAGTCGTGAAGCTGTAGCACCCGCTCCCACACTCGATCGTCCACCCGCTCGCCTGAATTGCTCGTTGCCCCCAAATTGGTTTTCCGCCGCCGTGAATCAAGCTCACCGTCGCCAGCCCAACTCCGGTCAGTTCCCGCCCTTTGCTTCCTCGTTTGAGCATTCTCATGCCTCTGTAATGCTCCTCGACCCCTTTAATTGAACTAGACTGGCGCCCATCACCGGGAACACGGCTATCTCGCCGTGATGCTTACGGCCACCGTGGCCGGAGCTCTATAGTTCATCAATCGTGCGATTAAGTTAGGGGAAATGGTCAGGTTGATCCCAATTTCATGTCCACCGCTCGGAGAACCCAGCCGTTGCCCCGTTCGGCCGGTCTGCTGGCTCGCCGGAGCGCGGCCGTGCGTGAACGGCGTCGAGGACTTCGAGTTGTAAATTGATAGAAACCCGAGGGCCTTTTCGTGAAGCGTCAGTGACTCTGCGCAATAGTAAACGACCCTGTTCTGGTTTAGTCAAAACATCGAGGGCCTCTGCGCAAAACCTCCCTCGCGGGCGCGGGCGCGCACGCGCGCGGGCGTGTTTTATCGTGGACCTGGGTTAGTTGGGCCAGAATCGGCCCAATCCTATTCATCCTTTTGCTTTTTCTTTTTCCAGCAGAGCCAAAATAATTATAGAAAAATGTGGAAAATGCTAAAATTGTGAAACTAATTTTCCTAGGCTTGTTAATTTCCCTAGAATTTAATAAAAATAAACTCATGATTTTTAGATCAAATAGGGAATTTTAGGGTAATTAAAATAGCCTAAACCATTGGTTCTGGATTTTTAGAAAATAAATAATAAGTCCAAAATTTCCCAAACTTTTTATGTGAACTTTTCACATTATTTAGAAGCCTTGGGTAGAATTTGGGTTGATTTGGACCTTGTTTGATCACTAAACCCAAAACCACCCCCCTTGCTCCATGAACTCCTTTACTGACTCCGGAAACCCTAGGTTCTCGGAGTACCGTGAAGGAAAGTTATACTCAAGACATAAATAATAAGTTTATGCTATCTTTGCATCCTCATGAGCATTCCATGACATCCATTCTTATGCATGTATATGGTTATATTAGAGCACGAAGAAGAAGAAGAAGTTTCTGAAGAGAGGATACCACCAACCTCTGATCCTCAAGCAGACAACTGCTTTTATTTCGATATTTGTGGATCCGAGCAGGACACATCTGATAACAAAGGCAAGCCCCGGTGCATTTGCCACCTTCCTTGATGTTTTTAAAATCTTTCTCACTTGCTTGCTGCATTAGGTGATAGGAGTTGATTGATTAAACAATTCCTGCATTACCTTCCTTGATCTTGATTACCCTCCTTGAAATCCTGTTTTTACAAAAAGGTTTTACTATGCTTAGTATTGCTTTAGAAAAACAAAAGGATTTGTTTTACAAAAGATGTTTGGCAAAGTGGGAGGGATGTTTTCAAAAATAAAACTTGATGGTGAATCCATCATGGCCGTGATGGATCCAACATCGGAAAAGATGTACCTCTGCCAGGTACCAAACTTTGGGTTTGAAATGATTAAGCTGAGACCGGGCGGGTGACTTGCACGAGAAGAGAGTCTCGGTGTAGTGTCTCCGTCTGAGTCGATTAAGGACCGTCTCGATGTAGGCTTGATGATCGAGGACCCTTTAACTGGTCACATGCCTCGTCATGGGTAAGCCTTGCCTCGGGCAGACTAAGGCCGGAATAAGATAACACGAAATGGGAGTGGAGCGGTGGCGAGAGTAGCGTGTACCCTCCGTGGCAAGAGGCTGGACGGTGGTGTATCTGTGCTCTCGGTTTGCGTGAACCTGATCCGGTCTTAAGAACCCCGGTGGCGGGTTGACATATGCAAGGGTTAAGTGCTACATATGTCGTGTGATTGGAGATCCTCAGCTGAGTATAATCGATTCGGATCGCCGTACCTTCGCGGTTATGAAGACTTGGTCACTGACCTACACGTAGCATTCCACTAAAGATGATGGGCTTTTGTTAAAGAAATTGGCTAGTGCAGGACCAGTGATTGAACTATGGTAGAAAGAACTCTAGTGCAGGTAATTTTACCTAACTGGACAAATAAAATTGGATTTTTAAGGATCCACTTTAGTAAGCATTTCTGCAAAACAGAGTCTTTGATTATTGGGAAGCCTTACCTTGACTCCCATATAACCAGCATACCCTTGAGAGTCTTTTCCTTAGTCGGGTAAGACTTGCTGAGTAATTCCATACTCAGGGTTTATCCCTTTGTTGTTTTTAGGTGGGGAAGTAGCAGACTTTTGCTGCTTCTGTGCCAAGGTGGTTCCCAAAGAAGAAAAACAAGACTGAAGTGCGGGAGGACTCGGTCCTCCATTTAGGAACTTTTGTTTATAGCCTTTCGGGAGAAGTTTGTGTCTCCCTTGGTTTGTATAATTATTACTGTTCTGCACTCACTTTTAGACTGGTCTGTAAATAAATAACTCAAGCTTACTTTTGAAATAAATGTAAGTTTATGTAATTCGCTTCCGCATTTCTTCATCTCCGATGGTCTGTAATGTCTGCAAGACGGGTGAAACGTTCCTGGTAAGGTCGGAAAAGATACCGAGCTTGTCAAGTGACTTAGGAACATCTACAGGGTGTCTGATGTCTGTTAGACAAGGACAACTGTAGGTGGGCCTAATTACTTGGGAGGTTCCGTCACAGCAATTATATTTGCACAAATGCTTCGCCAAATCACTTGCCATATGCCATGTCAGTGGCCATCGCCTCCCAATTTATGACATGATTCTTCGTCACAACAATTTTGCCACATCATCTGCTATGTGGCTTGCCACGTGATCAAATCTATGACAAATGTTTTCGTCATAAAGGTTTGCCACATCATGTGCCACATCATCACCATTGTCCATGTGGCAATGCTTGTCAGTACAAATTGTGACGTTTTCAGAATGACTTATGACAAAATAGAGTGTCATAGATTTAGTGACGAAATTGATGCGTGTCATAAAATCTATGATGATTTTTTGATGATCGTCATTGTAGTCTATTTAACACGCACCTTCTGTGACGATGACCTTTTCATCACAACGCCGTCACCAAAATACAACCTGTGACAAATAAACTGTAGTTAGCAACATAATCACAATGTCACAGAAGGCCTAAAAGGTTGTAGTGAGGGGTGCAGGCACTTCGAAGTCTTTGACCGGTCGGTCGAAGACTTCGAACGCGGGATCTTCTAGGTTGAGGACCCGGTGCTAAAGCGATCGGCCGAGGCACTCTATGATAGGATGTGGGGCCCTCACAGTCGTGATACCGTCCGTGAGAGGTCCGACCGGGCGATGGAGCAGGTATGTGGTTGTTTTTGTGATTGTATGTATGGGTATATGTGTATTGTATGCGGTTTTTGTTGAATGAGTATGTTATTTCTGTAGATGGTGCATGATGAGGAGGTCGAAGACTTTGGGGACCTGGAGAGCACGCTGCCCGAAGCGTCGGGTGCGAAGGAAGGGACTGAGGGGCAGCTGGCGCCGCTGTCCGATGTTGGCGAAGGCCCCGTGATGACCCCCACGCTGACCTGTGCCGGTGAGGACCCTGTGCCGGCCACTGCGTCGACTGGTGAGGACACTTCGGTGGTGGCGGGCGAACCATCTGCCGAAGACCCTGCAGCGTCAGTCGGCCCTTCGCAGGTGGCAGGGTAGGGGCTAGGGCTATATGATGTAGGATTTTGTTTTTGTGATACTGAAAACTCAGTTGTTGCGCAGGTTTCGACATATGGGCCTGCGCAAGTAACCGCTGCTGACGATACTAATTTTGTGGTGGCTGCAACCACAGTGCCTGTCAATGATAATTTGTATGGTTCTGGGTCTGGGTCTTTTTTGTCTGATGGTGAGTTTGGGAGTCCATTTTCCTGGACCAAAGAGTCTTTGGATGAAGACTTGGATTATTTTACTGTGTTAGATGTGGCCGCTGTGGAGTCCTCGCCGCGGGTGGAGGTTGGCAAAGTGGCTGATCTCCCTAGTGCGAGGACCAACTGCCAGCGACGAAGAGTGGTGTCGAAGCATAGCGTGGGCGAGGTTTCGCGAAGTGGTAGACGCCGTCGGATGGGGATGGAGCGGGACCGTCTATGAGTAGATCGGTTTGGTAAACGAGAGTTATTGTCTTTGCCGATTGGGACGAGCATTGGTGAGGTGGATCTGCGGAATCTTTTTGAGGGTGAGGAATTGAAAATAATGTTGTTCAATTATAGAGAGGCGGGCATCATCTCGAAGGTTGAGCCGATGTAGAATGTGGTGCCCTCGCTGAGTGTATGTAACTGCAACTTGTATTGTAATGTGGCCTGTTGGCCATCTTTGAGTGAGACTAGTTGTCGCGCACTTGTGCTAATCCGGCTGCACCCTTAGGCGACTTTTGCGTGGAGTGTCTTTTTAATAAAAGACTTCGATTGACGCACTTGTTGTGCTATTCCGGCTGCACCCTTAGGCGACTTTTGCACGAAGTGTATTTTTAATAAAAGACTTCGATTGACGCACTTGTTGTGCTATTCTGGCTGCACCCTTAGGTGAATTTTGCATGGAGTGTCTTTTTATAAAAGACTTCGATTGACGCACTTGTTGTGCTATTCTGGCTGCACCCTTAGGCGACTTTTGCACGCAGAGTGTCGCACACGAGGGTAGTCTACGCTACCTGTCGCGGTGACCTGGAATTGGTCGAATGCCGAAGACCGTCGAAGCGGTCTTTTTCGACATGTTGCACCTGAGTTTTTGTTTTTGTGGGGGCTTTTGGTGGTATATTACATGGCTCCGCCTCGTTAAAAACCTCACCCCCCGGGAGGAAAATAGTGCGGGCCAGAATAACATTGTTTGCTAAATTACAAGGGCACATGGGCCCTGAGGGTTAGACAAAAAACTTCTGGAGGTTGTCAATGTTCCAGGAGTGCTCTAAGTCTTCACCGGAAGGCGTTACTAGTCTGTACGCGCTGGGGGATGCCTTCGACTTGACGATGAATGGACCCTCCCATTTCGGCTCTAGCTTGCCTCGTGATTCTGTCCGGGTGGTCCGGACGAATACGAGGTCTCCTTTGTTGAACTCTCTTGGGACAACCGCGTTGTCGCGCTAGGCCTTGGTTTGAGCCTGATATTTGTTGAGGGCCTATAGGGCGAGGACACGGTCTCCGTCGATGATATCTTTGGACGTTGGTTCATCGACGTCGGGGACTGCTGATATGCTTGTTCGGGGCGACCCATGCTTTATCTCTTGCGGCGTCATGGCCTTGGATCCATACAATAGACAAAATGGTGTGAATCCGGTCGCCCGGCATTCTGTCGTGTTTAGGGCCCATACCACTTCGGGTAGTTGGTCGGCCCATTTGCCCTTTTTGTCGTCGAGAAGTCTTTTCTTGATGGCAGTGAAGATCTTGCCGTTGGCGCGCTCAACGACGTCGTTGGATTGCGGGTGGTATACCGAGGCGAAGACAGGCTTGGTGCTGATGGAGAAACAGAAATCCCTGAAGTCTTGGCTATCAAACTATTTGTCGTTGTCGACTGTGAGTTCAGACGGCACTCCGAAGCGGCAGACAATGTTTTGCCAGAAGAACTTTTGGGCGGTCTTCAACGTTATGGTGGATACTGCTCTGACCTCGATCCACTTGGTGAAGTATTCAACGGCAACAAAGGTGAATTTGAGGTTTCCTTGAGCCGTAGGTAGAGGTTCGACGATATCCAGCCCCCAACGTTGAAGTGGCCATGTATGGGCGATTAGCTTGGTGAATTGCGAAGGGTTGCTTGAGTGAGGGGAAAACTTTTGGCATGCTTCGCAAGACCTCGTGACTCAATTCGCAGTACAGATTATTGCGGGCCAGTAAAATCCTTGACGGATCACCTTGGCAGCGAGGGCCCTGGGTCCTGAGTGGGAGCCACAAATTCCGCTATGGACTTCGCGAAGGATTTGAATGCCTTCAGTTTCAGTCACGCACTTTAGCATGGGCTGACTGATCCCCTTCTTGTACAGCTGACCCCTGAGTAGTGCGAAGTCCCGGCTTCGGTGCTTCAGGCGTTTAGCCTCATTGATATCACTTGGATGGTAATGGCCTTGCAGATACAAAGTTATTGGGGCCTGCCAAACTTTAGCCATGATGAGATTGACAATGCGATGGCCTTCGGCGTCATTAGTTATTTGTAAGCCTTCTGGGTTGCGGACAGCTGGTGTGCCGATGACGTGGTAGAACACGTCGGAGGGCAAGGCCTCGCCTTTGGCCGCTGCCTTAGCCAACGCGTCGGCCTCTTCATTCCTGGCACAGTCCACATGCTGTAGGGTGAAGCCCTTGAATTGTTTCTCGAGATTGCGGACAGTTGTAAGATATTGCATGAGCGCGGGGTCTTTTGCTGAGTATTCTTTTTCGACCTGGCCGGCAACTACTTTAGAATCTGTCCTGACTATGCATGTGGTGACACCGAGTGCTTGCAGTTTGCGAAGGCCCAGGATGACGACTTCATATTCTACTATATTGTTGGTGCATCTGTCAGACTCCAAGGCGAAACTAAGGTGTGCCGCGTATCTGTACTTGACGCCTGTGGGTGACGTGATAATTGCTGCTGCGCCTACCCCCGCATGGAACCATACATCGTCGCAGTGGATGGTCCACACCTTCTCTGGAGACTCTCCTTGCTGCCATGTTGGCCCTGTCCAGTCAACGATGAAGTCTGCCAGGACCTGTGACTTGATCGCTATCCTAGGTTCAAAGGTGATGTGGTACCGGAGAGTTCGGCTGCCCATTTGGCGATTCGGACGGACGCCTCCGGGTTTCTGAACAGTTCTCCCAGACCTCTGTTCGAGATAACCCACACCTTGAACGCCTCAAAGTAGTGGCGCAGCTTGCGTGATGCCATGACAACTGCGTATGAAATTTTTTCTAGTTCAGTCATGTTGCACTTGGAGGACGTGAGGACTTCGGAGACGTAGTAGACTGGGCATTGCTGGGTCGTGCCCTTTCTGTCTTGCTCCTGGACTAGCGCTGCGCTGACTGCACATGGCGAGGTTGCAATGTAGAGTAGCAGAGGCAGTGAGGGGTCGGGGCTGGCAAGAGTTGCTAAGTCTGATAGGTGTTGCTTAAGTGACTCGAAGGCTGCCGCCTGCTCTGGTCCCCACGCGAAGTCTTTTGCGTCGCGCAGTGTCTTGAGAAAGGGTAGGCTTCGCTCTGCGGACTTGGAAATGAATCTGTTCAAGGCGGCCAGTCTGCCTGTCAGTCGTTGGACGTCCCTGGCTGACTGCGGGGGTGTCATGTTGATGATTGCTTGGATCTTGGTTGGGTTGGCCTCGATCCCGCGGTGCGACACCAGGTAGCCAAGTATTTTTTTCCTGGCGAACTCCAAAGACACACTTCTCGGGGTTGAGATGAAGTCATGCGTCCCACATATTAGCGAACTTCTCTACGAGGTCGGCCAGGTGATCTTCTTTATTTTTGCTCGCGACAACGATGTCGTCCACGTATGTGAAAATGTTGCGGCCCACTTGGATCTCGAGCACCTTCTTGGTGAGGCGAGAGAAGGTTGACCCGGCGTTCTTGAGTCCCTCTGGCATCCTGATGAAGCAATACGTGCCGAAGGGTGTGATGAAGCTAGTGCTGGCCTTATTTTCCTCTTTCATGTATATCTGGTGGTAGCTGGAGAAGCAGTCGAGGAGGGACATGACTTCGCATCCGGCTGCGCTATCGACTATTTTGTCGATCTGTGGCAGCGAGAAATTGTCCTTGGGACAGGCCTTATTGAGGCTGGTGAAGTCGATGCACATGCGCCACTTGCCGCTTTTCTTCTGTACCATGACCACATTGGCGAGCCATGTAGGATAAGCGATTGGTTCGATGAAGTTGGCTTCTAGCAGGCGGTGCACCTCGGCTTTGGCGGCTTCTATCTTTTCGTTGGATATTTTGCGCAGTCGCTGCTTTTTTGGGCGCACCGAACAGTCGATGCTCAGACCATGCTCAATGATGGTGCGGCTGACTCCGACCAGGTCGAGGGCGGACCAAACGAAGACGTCCTTGTTTCGGGAGAGACAGGAGATGAGTTTCTCCTCGTCCCGCGGGGTCAGGTCTTCACTTATTACGACCGTTTGCTTGGGCATCGACAGATCGAGGCAGTGTATGTTCTGTTGGCCTGAAACGAAGTCTCTTTCAATATTGCACGCAGTCTGTTGGTTACCATAAACTGTTATCACGCCTTGTGGACCTGGAATTTTCATGCAAAGGTAAAGTTCGTGAATGGCCGCTTCAAATTTATTGATGGAGCCCCGGCCCATTATGGCGTTGTACGGGTAAACCATGTCGACGATGTCGAAGGTGACCTGCTCACTTTGCTCATTGGGTGCTACACTAAATGACAGGGGTAGTTCTATCTTGCCGACGGGGAAGGCGCCCTTGCCGCCGAAGCCATATAAGGGGTTGTCCGAAGGCTTGAGTAAGCTGTGGCTGATACCCATGCGGTCGAAGGCGTGTAGGAAGATGATGTCAGCTTGGTTGCCATTGTCAACTAGGACTTTGTGTAGGTCCCAGCCTGCTACACTGCAGTTGATCACCATGGCGTCGACGTGGGGTGCGCTGCGCAGATCAACATCTCTGGCATCGAAGGTTAGTGGCACATGTGACCACCTTGTTTGTACCACTGGGCCGGTGAGAGCGACATGGTTGATGCTTCGGTAATGATCCCTCTTCTACCGCTTCATTTCGAAGTCGACGCTGGACCCTCCGGTGATCATGTGGATGACTCCGCGATATGGCTGCTTGGCGAAGTCTTCCTGCTTTGGTGGTTGGGGGTGATTTTGGTGGTGTGGGTTTGGGTGATGCGGAGGCGGATGCGGGGGTGGAACGACTTGTACTTCCTAATGGTGCTGGTATGTGTGGTTAGGTGGATGTTGAACGTGGTCGTTATTGTATGGTTGTTGTTGGTGGTGGTGGTATGTGTGTGCGACGACTCTTTGGTTGTCGGCTGGCTATGCTCGAGACATCCTGTCCCTGGTGGCCTTCGTTTCCAGGCAATCTCTTGTTGGGTGTGTGCAATCCTCACCATGAAACAGGCAGTAAAATATGCGTGGTTGCTGCGCCCGTCCCCGGCCTCGCCCTCTCGTGCCATTACCGCGGCCCTGGGGGGGATATTCCTGACGGCGAACGGCCACGCCTGTGGGGTGCTGGTTGGCTATGTTGTGCACCTGCTGCTGACTGCGGCTGTCCCGTCCAGAGTCTGGCTGCGAAGGCCTGGTCCAGGTTCTGCTGGACTGCGGAGGGTCCTTAGGCTTTCTCTGAGATTCGACCTTTCGCTGATGTAGCTCTTCGGATCTGGTGTACTTCTCGAATAGCTGATATAGCTCTTGGAGGTTTTTGGGTGGGTCCCTGATGCAGTGACTGTATAGGACGTCGGCCCGAAGGCCACTGATGGCGTAACGAATCGCGATGTGGTCATCGACCGAGGGCAGTTGTGACTTGAGAGTGAGAAACTTTTGGTAGTACTCCTGAAGGGTTTCCTTCTCTTGCTGCTTGTAGAGTGACAGCTCGACCAAGGCGTCAGTATCGGGTCGGTACCCTTGGAAGTTGAGCAAGAACTTGTCCCGGAGTCCTTTCTAGGAGTCGATGGATAGTGGCGGCAACCTGGTGTACCAGGTCAAGGCCGGACCCTCGAGCGCGATGATAAAAGATTCTGCCATTATGGCGTCATCCCCTCTAGACGATGCGACGGTGACTCGGTAGCTCATGATGTATTATGCTGGGTTAGTGCTGCCGTTGTACTTGGGGTAGGTCCCTGCCCTGAAGTTGGTGGGCCAAGGTGACGCTTGGAGTTACGGAGCTAGGGGGCTTCGCTCATCAAGGTAGTTGATCCCTTGGAAAGCTGTGACATGCGGGACGAAGGACCCGCGCTGAGGTATGAATAGGTCTCCGGCTGGGACGCATTGTTGGAGGGGTGGTCCGTGCCGCAGATCATGTTGTCCTTCGCTCTGCATGAGCGTGATTTCTTGCTCGAGCTCCCGAGCTCTCTGCTCCTCGTCTCGTATCATCTGGCGCACCTTGGCCTGCGTGGTGACACGTTGGCGCTTGGCCTCGAGGATGTCTTTCTGTTTTTGGAGGTTGTGGTTCTTGACGCGCACGGCCCGCAGCTGTAGCTGTTCCTCGGCTGATATGCCGATGACTTTGCCGTCTTCTATTGCGTCTTCGCCCTCTGGTGGAGCGAAGCCTAGAGGTGGTGCTTGCGGTAGTCCTCCGGAGCTGCAAGTGCATAGGGTGCCTTCGAGGGTGGGGTGCTCTTGACGCTGTCTTTTATTAACAGCTTCGTCTTTGGAGGCTTCTTGGTGGGTGTTGTCCGCGAGGGCCTTGCCTTTTTTCTCAGCCAGCAGCGCTGCCTTCGCTACTTCGTCGATGGATGGGGCTGCCTTCGAACTTGTCACACCCGGCTTTAAAGGACCAAGCCAGGTGCATCTCATACATGCGCCAAGAAGACAACATATATAATAACAGAGTGCATAGAGATAAATGTCACAATAATCAGAGTATTTATTACATAGCGGAAGACTTACAAAAATAAAAGATAAATATAACACGAACTAAGGATCGTCGGCGCCAATGTCAACTGAGAAACGCCACCTAGATTGAATCGAACTCCTCGATACGTGGCTCCTCCTGAACCACCTGTCCTTCTCCTGTGGGGGGGTGTGAGACAGCAAGGGTGAGCTCACACATGTTCATCGCTCAACAAGTTGTGGGGAATAATGTGGCATAAACTCGCCAAAGGTGGGAGTTCATGTAGTGTAAGGCTAATCAATGACAGGGGTTAAAGCTGAGCATTGCTTTTAAGTAGTTGGTCAAAATTTTATTAGCAGTTACTAAGTGTAAGTAAATACCAAACCTTAAATAAAAGTAATAGAACAAAATTAATAATAAACCCATGCAAATGAAAATGACAAATTGAGTTTAAGTTCCATAATTTAATCATCGGAGAGTCCTGAGCCGCTCATGACCGTGAGCTCGGCTAGTATACCAGTTTTACACTCTGCAGAGGTTGTACCCTTTACCCACAAGTCGTGTTTCCCATGTCGCCAGGGTTAGCTAGGCCCTTAGACACTACCAAGGTGAATGGCTAGGGATCCACTACGAGGCCTTTACAAAGTTCCACTAGCTTCCGAAAACCCGCTACAGTTTATAGGAAGTTCCAATGCAGGGTTCTTGTCTGACCGCCATCGCAGCAAAATCAACCAAGGACCTCCCTACACTGACCACTCCCCTACTGCCCTTGCCCCTTTCGGGTAAGGTAGTCTTCCACTAGCTTTCCTAATTAGTCAGCCAAGGGGTCTCATTCCTCCCTTGTGGTGGCACGTGTTTCTCAAGTTAAGCTCCATGTTCCAATTAACAATAATATAATGATCTTGACATGAACATAAATAGAATAACAAAATAACTGGAACATGGATGTAATAAATGATTATCCCAAAACCATATAAAGCAATAGCAAAAACTACCCATGTGATTCAGGGGCAAACAAGGTAATGAGATAAACAATCTAGGGTGACCTATTGGGTCCCATCAAAATTAAACCTATGCATGGTAAATGATTATAAAGAACATTATTGGGTAACAAAAGTGAATCAAGGGCACAACTTGCCTGGCACTTGAGATTCCAGGTACCAACTTGCTTTTCAGATGACACGTGTCCACGCGCTAGTCGTAGCAATACAAACAAACATGATATAGACAGAATTAACATCACACCAAACATAAGAACAAACTAAATAATAATGATTTACGCGAAACTACGAGACTAACGCAACATGAACGGATCAAATCGGAGTTAAAACGGAGGAGATACGAATTTCCTAAGGTTTATGTATTTGATACGAGATTAATTAAGAAATAAATTTTAAAGTAGCTTTCATGTCAAATCAGAAACACTAGGTGATAAACAATAATATTACAAAATTATAGGAACTGAAATGAATTAATTTGGACTTAATATGAATTTTCTATGAATTACACAAGTTCTAGGAATTGTTTTCATATTAAAAATTCCTTTTCTAAATTATTTTATAGGTTTCTCTCACTGTCTGGACTGCGCCTCAATTCTATAAAAGACAGGGGCTAACACGTAAGTTTCCAGAGACTCAATAAGCAGTTCCAGTGGACGGCGGGTTAGTTTCTACAAAACACAGGGTCCTTTTTAGAAGGTGCGCGCGGCGAAGGGGTAACCACAAGCCTCGGCCGCCTGGTCAAGAATGGTTGGCCCAGATTAGATCTAGGTTGATATCGAACGGGTACGTGTTCCTGGCCGCCAGATCTAAAATTGATGGCGCAGACCTTATTTTCACCTAGTATCATCTGATCCATTCGATTGGATTTGGACGGACCCAGTTCACCCCTGCCTCAATCGTTACGCTTGGTTCGATCTCGGCCATTGATTATCAACTCAACGGTCGCTGTGACTTCGCCCATCATAAAACCGTGCACGGCGGGCCGCGCCCCACCACGGCGAAGGCCATGGCCGGTGCTCCCTAAAACTTGGCTCCTATGTTCGAATCCCCATCCGAAGGCAATAATACGCAGAGGGTAGCAATGCGATGTAGTGTAGAGGTTGCTCACCATGGTTCTAGGAGCTCCAATGTATTGGCCACAGCGAGCAGTAGACACGCGGTGGTGCCCAAATCCGACCACGAATTCCTGGTCTCCCGCACGATTGACCAAAGCTACCCGATGCGCAGGACAGGGCAATCGACCAGAAAGTGCCCTCACCGACCCCGGAGGCTCGAGACTTGCCACGACTGCTTGACGGCGCGACACAACCTGTGGTGTTGGCGGCTGGGCTAACGACGCTAGTCGGGCAAGGAGGAGCCGGGGCTTAGGTCTTATAGGAGGCCAGACTGGGGCGGTTCTGTCGCATGCTCCGGCTCTGGTGGAATAGGGAACCCCCCCCCCCCCGTCCACGCGTGAAGTCTATTGTGGACGACGCGGTCCTCCCGGGCGAGTGGTTCCGCGGCGCATGGTGAGGATAGAGATGACAAGTGGGGGCCACAACCAGTGAGAGAGGGAACTCGACGGTGTTGGACTTCTAGGCGGGGCCCGACGTCAGGGGTAGCTGGGCTGGCGGTATATGAGGTGGGGAGTGGGCTGTTTTCTTAGTTTGGGCCCAGCCGTGTTTTCTCTTTTTTTTCTTTTCCTTTTGCTTTTCTCTTTATTTTTGTTTCCCAAGTTTAAATCCAAACTTGGTGGTGAACTTTTGGATTTTAGGTTAAATATTCAAATTGAAACTGTTAGTATGAGAAGACACATTTATGCATATATTTTTCTTTACTTTTATCTAGGGTTTTCATTTCTCTCTTCTCTATTTTCTATTTCAAATTCTAGTTTTTAAATTAGGTTTAGCTCCAATTTCAACATCAATACATTTTTATCATTATTATTATTATTATTAAATGCACAAATAAATAACTCCAACATGATGCACTATTTCCTCTATTTAATATAATTGTTTGTAGTCATGGTGACCCCATGATTTAAATATGCAAAATGAGAAAAACAACACAAATAGTCTAATAATAAAAAATATTTTATTTTTTCCCAATTCTCATACATTCTACAACTCTAATTATCCGGGTATTACAAATCCTACCCCCTTAACAAGAATCTCGTCCTCGAGATTTAGGAAGAACGAGGGAAAAGATGGGGAAATTCTATACGAAGTTCTTCTTCTCTTTCCTATGTTGCTTCATCTTCTCCATGATGACTCCATTGCACTTTGCACATCTTTATAACCTTGTAACTTGAGCCAAAGTGTCAAGAATCTTGATCGGATACTCCGTGTAAGTCAAATTTCCCTGAACACTGAGCTCTTCCATACGTAACTGTTTCTCAGGGACACAGAGACACTTCTTAAGTTGAGACAAATGAAATACATTGTGCACATCAGATAGATTATCAAGTAGCTCCAGTTGATAGACCATCTCTCCAACTCGCCTAAAAACTCTGAATGGTCCAATAAAGTGAGGGGACAATTTGCCCTTAACTTTAAATCTCCTCATTCCACGAAGTGATGACACCTTGAGGTACACATGATCACCTTCCTCAAACTCTAGTGGCCTTCTTCTATTATCAGCATAGCTCTTTTGCCTGGTCTGAGCTACCCTCAAATTCTCTCGAATTATACAAACTTGTTCTTCTGCCTCTTGAATAAGTTCAAGTCCAAAGAACTGTCTTCCTCTAGTCTGGTCCAAAAATAGAGGAGTTCTGCATTTCCTGTCATACAGAGTCTCGAACGGTGACATCTTTTAGACTGGTCTGGTAACTATTATTATATGAGAACTCAGCATAAGGTAGACTCTTGTCCCAACTACTACCATGCTGAAGGGCACAAACTCTCAACATGTCTTCCAATATTTGGTTAGTCCTTTTAGTCTGTTCATCAGTATGAGGTAGGCCGGACTAAAACTCAACTTCGTATCCATTTTCTCATGTAAACTTTTCCAAAATCTGGAGGTAAACTATGATCCTCTATCCGAAACGATCTTCTTCGGTACACCGTGTAGAGACACAATCCGAGCCATATATAACTCTGTCAATTGGGATACTTTATAAGTAGTCTTGACCGGAATGAAATGAGCCACTTTGGTCAGTCTATCCATAATAACCTATATCGAATCATATCCTTTTGAGATGCGAGGCAATCCAGTAATGAAGTCCATACCAATCTCTTCCCACTTCCACTCGGTATCTTAAGTGGGTGTAATAGTCCAGCTGGCCTTTGGTGTTCGACCTTAACTCTTTGACACACATCGCACATAGCCACATGTGCAGCCACATCTCTCTTCAATCCATACCACCAGTATTTCTGCTTCAAATCCTGATACATCTTGGTACTACCAGGATGAATAGAATAATCCAAGTCACGGGCTCCTTCAAAATAGACTCACGAAGGCTTTCAATCTCAGGAACACATATCCGATCCTTGAACCATATTGTGCCTTGCTCATCTTTCGTGAATTCCGGACCTCGTCCTTCAGTAATAAGATCCTTAATCTCTTTTATTTTAGCATCACCAATTTGACCTTTGCGGATTTCTTGCTCCAAGGTAGGTTCCACATCAATAGTAACTCCTTCAGTGTGAGCAGCTATCCTTAGGTTAAGTCTCCTGAAATCCTCAACAATCTCATCGGGTAGCTGGGCAACAACAGCTAAATGAACATGCTCCTTTCGACTCAAGGCATCTGCAACCAAATTTGCCTTGCCCGGGTGATAGTGAACCTCCAAATCATAATCCTTAATAAGCTCCAACCAACGGCGTTGACTAAGGTTGAGATCCTTCTGAGTGAATATATACTTCAAACTCTTACGATCTGTATACACTTGACACTTGTTTCCCATAATATAATGCCTCCACATCTTAAGCGCATGCACAACGGCTACCAGTTCTAAGTCATGAGTGGGGTAGTTCAACTCATGTTTGCGCAATTGACGAGAAGCGTAGGCAATCACATGTCCTTCTTGCATGAGCACACATCCCAAGCCTTGGCCACGTACATCACAATAAATATTAAATCCCTTCTGTAGATCTGGCATAACCAATACTGGTGGTGACATCAACCTCTTCTTTAATTGATCAAAGCCTTTTTGGCACTTCTCATCCCACTTGAACTCTCTTTCCTTCTCCAGAAGTGAGGTGATAGACTTACAATCTTAGAAAATCCTTCAATAAATCTCCGATAGTATCCTGCAAGTCCCAAGAAACTCCGGATCTCAGTAACTATAGTGGGTATGCTCCACGCCAATATCTCCTTGACTTTAGCAGGATCCACTAATATCCATCCATTAGAAATGATATATCAAAGGAATGGCACCTCGTCAATCCAAAACTCGCATTTGCTATACTTGGCGTAGTGTTAATTGTCTCGTAGCTTCTGTAGCACCAATCTCAGATGTTCCTCATGTTCACTCTCACTCTTGGAATAAATAAAAATATCATCGATGAAAACCACGACGAATCTGTCCAAATCATGAACACCTTATTCTTCAAATCCATAAAATAAGCTGGTGCATTAATTAGTCCAAATGACATAACGGTGAACTCATATAAACCATATCGGGTCGAGAAATCCGTCTTGGGAATATCCAATGGTCTAATCTTCATTTGTTGGTAATCCGATCGGAGATCAATCTTCGAGAATACCCTAGCATCACTCATCTAATCAAATAAATCCTCAATGCAGGGTAATGGATACTTGTTCTCCACAGTGATCCACGCACATTCTTTATGATCAATCCTTCTTCTGTACAAACAGAACTGGCGCTCCACAAGGTGAAGAATTCGGATAAACGTACCCAGCCTTTTATAATTCCGTTAATTGCTTCTTAAGTTCCTTTAGTTCTTCTACGTACATCCTATATGGCCGTTTAGAAATAGGAACAGTCCCAGGTAAGAGATCAATGACAAACTCAACTTCCCTATCTGGTGGCATCCCTGGTAACTCCTCTGGAAAGACATCCGGAAAATCCCTAACTGCACGGATGTTGTCACCCACCAACTTCTCATCTACTAAGAATGCCGCTAGTCTGGTGGCGGTAGTTACTGCAATTCCAACTTCAAATCTTTCTTCTTTGGAACTGGTGAGTTCTACGGTTCCCTTAGCACAGTGTATAAACTGCCTTTGCCTTTCTCAACCATGACATACCAAGGATCACGTCTATAGTGCTCTCTTCTAACACTATAGGGGTAGTCCATCTGGGTTAGAAACACAGGGTAAGAAAGGAAGAACTGTAGACAAGGCGAGTAATTACGATAAATGTTACTGCGGGGGATTTATTAGCTAAGTAGATTAGTGTGTTAGCCACTAAAGCTAATACATTACCTTATAGTGGTACATGCAAAGATGCCCAACTATAATGTTGCAATCAACCAAAGAAGCAAATCAAACATTTATCATCAGAACAATCAACCAACTTTCTTTTTTAATAGGGAAAATAATTTTAATTTCGTCTTAGGTCTCCTATCTCTTACAAGGTCATAAATGTAGGATTCCAAGTTGTGAAATCCAGCTTGTCTCGGAGTAGAAAAGATAAGAGTAATCAGAGTATGACAGCAAAAAGGTAAGACAGGATCAAAATAAGATAAGTATAGAAAGAATTAGAATAAGATAAGTAGGTAAGGGTTTTGTCCATTTCTATCTAGGTTTCGTCCTACAGTCAACATTTCCTCTGATACCACTTCTGTCACACCCGGCTTTAAAGGACCAAGCCAGGTGCATCTCATACATGCGCCAAGAAGACAACATATATAATAACAGAGTGCATAGAGATAAATGTCACAATAATCAGAGTATTTATTACATAGCGGAAGACTTACAAAAATAAAAGATAAATATAACACGAACTAAGGATCGTCGGCGCCAATGTCAACTGAGAAACGCCACCTAGATTGAATCGAACTCCTCGATACGTGGCTCCTCCTGAACCACCTGTCCTTCTCCTGTGGGGGGGTGTGAGACAGCAAGGGTGAGCTCACACATGTTCATCGCTCAACAAGTTGTGGGGAATAATGTGGCATAAACTCGCCAAAGGTGGGAGTTCATGTAGTGTAAGGCTAATCAATGACAGGGGTTAAAGCTGAGCATTGCTTTTAAGTAGTTGGTCAAAATTTTATTAGCAGTTACTAAGTGTAAGTAAATACCAAACCTTAAATAAAAGTAATAGAACAAAATTAATAATAAACCCATGCAAATGAAAATGACAAATTGAGTTTAAGTTCCATAATTTAATCATCGGAGAGTCCTGAGCCGCTCATGACCGTGAGCTCGGCTAGTATACCAGTTTTACACTCTGTAGAGGTTGTACCCTTTACCCACAAGTCGTGTTTCCCATGTCGCCAGGGTTAGCTAGGCCCTTAGACACTACCAAGGTGAATGGCTAGGGATCCACTACGAGGCCTTTACAAAGTTCCACTAGCTTCCGAAAACCCGCTACAGTTTATAGGAAGTTCCAATGCAGGGTTCTTGTCTGACCGCCATCGCAGCAAAATCAACCAAGGACCTCCCTACACTGACCACTCCCCTACTGCCCTTGCCCCTTTCGGGTAAGGTAGTCTTCCACTAGCTTTCCTAATTAGTCAGCCAAGGGGTCTCATTCCTCCCTTGTGGTGGCATGTGTTTCTCAAGTTAAGCTCCATGTTCCAATTAACAATAATATAATGATCTTGACATGAACATAAATAGAATAACAAAATAACTGGAACATGGATGTAATAAATGATTATCCCAAAACCATATAAAGCAATAGCAAAAACTACCCATGTGATTCAGGGGCAAACAAGGTAATGAGATAAATAATCTAGGGTGACCTATTGGGTCCCATCAAAATTAAACCTATGCATGGTAAATGATTATAAAGAACATTATTGGGTAACAAAAGTGAATCAAGGGCACAACTTGCCTGGCACTTGAGATTCCAGGTACCAACTTGCTTTTCAGATGACACGTGTCCACGCGCTAGTCGTAGCAATACAAACAAACATGATATAGACAGAATTAACATCACACCAAACATAAGAACAAACTGAATAATAATGATTTACGCGAAACTACGAGACTAACGCAACATGAACGGATCAAATCGGAGTTAAAACGGAGGAGATACGAATTTCCTAAGGTTTATGTATTTGATACGAGATTAATTAAGAAATAAATTTTAAAGTAGCTTTCATGTCAAATCAGAAACACTAGGTGATAAACAATAATATTACAAAATTATAGGAACTGAAATGAATTAATTTGGACTTAATATGAATTTTCTATGAATTACACAAGTTCTAGGAATTGTTTTCATATTAAAAATTCCTTTTCTAAATTATTTTATAGGTTTCTCTCACTGTCTGGACTGCGCCTCAATTCTATAAAAGACAGGGGCTAACACGTAAGTTTCCAGAGACTCAATAAGCAGTTCCAGTGGACGACGAGTTAGTTTCTACAAAACACAGGGTCCTTTTTAGAAGGTGCGCGCGGCGAAGGGGTAACCACAAGCCTCGGCCGCCCGATCAAGAATGGTTGGCCCAGATTAGATCTAGGTTGATATCGAACGGGTACGCGTTCCTAGCCGCCAGATCTAAAATTGATGGCGCAGACCTTATTTTCACCTAGTATCGTCTGATCCATTCGATTGGATTTGGACGGACCCAGTTCACCCCTACCTCAATCGTTACGCTTGGTTCGATCTCGGCCATTGATTATCAACTCAACGGTCGCTGTGACTTCGCCCATCATAAAACCGTGCACGGCGGCGCCGCGCCCCACCACGGCGGAGGCCATGGCCGGTGCTCCCTAAAACTTGGCTCCTATGTTTGAATCCCCATCCGAAGGCAATAATACACAGAGGGTAGCAATGCGATGTAGTGTAGAGGTTGCTCACCATGGTTCTAGGAGCTCCAATGTATTGGCCACAGCGAGCAGTAGACACGCGGTGGTGCCCAAATCCGACCATGAATTCCCGGTCTCCCGCACGATTGACCAAAGCTACCCGATGCGCAGGACAGGGCAATCGACCAGAAAGTGCCCTCACCGACCCCGGAGGCTCGAGACTTGCCACGACTGCTTGACGGCGCGACACAACCAATGGTGTTGGCGGCTGGGCTAACGACGCTAGTCGGGCAAGGAGGAGCCGGGGCTTAGGTCTTATAGGAGGCCAGACTGGGGCGGTTCTGTCGCATGCTCCAGCTCCGGTGGAATAGGGAACCCCCCGCCCCCCCCCCCCCCCCGTCCACGCGTGAAGTCTGATGTGGACAACGCGGTCCTCCCGGGCGAGTGGTTCCTGAAAGTCGCCTAGAGGGGGGGTGAATAGGGCGAAACTGAAATTCTCAAAATAATCACAACTACAAGCCGGGTTAGCGTTAGAAATATAATCGAGTCCGCAAGAGAGGGCGCAAAACAAATCACAAGCGAATAAGGATTGTGACACATGGATTTGTTTTACCGAGGTTCGGTTCTCGCAAACCTACTCCCCGTTGAGGAGGCCACAAAGGCCGGGTCTCTTTCAACCCTTACCCTCTCTCAAACGGTCCCTCGAACCGAGTGAGTTTTCTCTTCTCAATCACTTGGAACACAAAGTTCCTACAAGGACCACCACAAGATTGGTGTCTCTTGCCTCAATTACAAGTGAGTTTGATCGCAAGAAAGAATCAAGAAAGAGGAAAGCAATCCAAGCGCAAGAGCTCGAAAGAACACAAGCAAATCTCTCTCACTAATCACTAGGGCGTTGTGTGGAGTTTGGAGAGGATTTGATCTCTTTGGTGTGTCTAGAATTGAATGCTAGAGCTCTTGTAAGTAGTTGAGAAGTGGAAAACTTGGATGACTTGAATGTGGGGTGGTTGGGGGTATTTATAGCCCCAACCACCAAACTAGCCGTTTGGTGGAAGCTGTCTGTTCGATGGTGCACCGGACAGTCCGGTGCACACCGGACATGTCCGGTGCGACAGCCACGTCACCAATGCCGTTGGGTTCCGACCGTTGGAGCTCTGACTTCTGGGCCCACCTGGATGTCCGGTGGCACACCGGACATGTACTGTGGAGTGTCCGGTGCGCCAGCATGGGCGTGCCTGACCTCTGCGCGCGCTGGCGCGCATTTAATGCGTCGCAGGTAGCCATTGGCGCCAGAAGTAGTCGTTGCCCCGCTGTTACACCGGACAGTCCGGTGTACACCGGACATGTCCGGTGAATTATAGCGGAGCAGTCGAAGTGAATTCTCGAGGCTGCCCAGTTCGTGAGGCTGCTCTTCCTTGGAGCACCGGACACTGTCCGGTGTACACCGGACAGTCCGGTGAATTTTAGCGGAGACGCCTCTGGAAATTCCCGAAGGTGGCGAGTTTGAGTTGGGAGTCCTCTGGTGCACCGGACATGTCCGGTGGCACACCGGACAGTCTGGTGCGCCAGACCAGAGGTGCCTTCAGTCGTCCCTTTGCTCTTTTGTCGAACCCAATATTTGGTCTTTTTGTTGGCTAAGTGTGAACCTTTGGCACCTGTATAACTTATACACTAGAGCAAACTAGTTAGTCCAATTATTTGTGTTGGGCAATTCAACCACCAAAATTATTTAGGAATTAGGTGAAAGCCTAATTCCCTTTCAATCTCCCCCTTTTTGGTGATTGATGCCAACACAAACCAAAGCAAATATAAAAGTGCATAATTGAACTAGTTTGCATAATGTAAGTGCAAAGGTTGCTTGAAATTGAGCCAATATAAATACTTACAAGATATGCATGGATTGTTTCTTTAATTTTAACATTTTGGACCACATTTGCACCACATGTTTTGTTTTTGCAAATCCTTTTGTAAATTCTTTTCAAAGTCCTTTTGCAAGATAGTCAAAGGTAAATGAACAAGATTTGCAAAGCATTTTCAAATTTTGAAATTTTTCTCCCTTTGTTCCAAATGCTTTTCCTTTGACTAAACAAAACTCCCCCTCAAATAAATTCTTCTCTTAGTGTTCAAAAGGGTTTTAAGATATCAAGTTTTAAAAATACTACTTGCTCCCCATTTAGAACACAAAGAGATACCAATTTGAAATTTTTCAATTGAAAACCATTAATTTTAAAATTAGGGTGGTGGTGCGGTCCTTTTGCTTTGGGCTCATGCTTTCTCCCCCTTTGGCATGAATCGCCAAAAACGGATACTTTGAGTGAGATATAAGCCCTTGCCTAATTACTATCTCCCCTTTGGCAAGTAAAACATATGAGTGAAGATTATACCAAAGACGGAGAGCGATGCGGAGCGACGGCGAAGGATGAGTAGTAGAGTGGAGTGGAAGCCTTTGTCTTCGCCGAAGACTCCAATTCCCTTTCAATATACCTATGACTTGGTTTGAAATACACTTGAAAACGCATTAGTCATAGCATATATAGAAGAGACATGATCAAAGGTATACTAAAGAGCTATGTGTGCAATTTAGCAAAAAAAGTTCCTAGAATCAAGAATATTGAGCTCATGCCTAAGTTTGGTAAAAGTTTGTTCATCAAGAGGCTTGGTAAAGATATCGGCTAATTGATCTTTAGTGTTAATGTATGAAATCTCAATATCCCCCTTTTGTTGGTGATCCCGAAGAAAATGATACCGAATGGCTATGTGTTTAGTGCGGCTATGCTCAACGGGATTATCCGCCATGCGGATTGCACTCTCATTATCACATAGAAGAGGAACTTTGGTCAATTTGTAACCATAGTCCCGCAGGGTTTGCCTCATCCAAAGAAATTGTGCGCAACAGTGGCTTGTGGCAATATACTCGGCTTCGGCGGTAGAAAGAGCGACCGAATTTTGCTTCTTTGAAGCCCAAGACACCAAGGATCTTCCTAAGAACTGGCAAGTCCCCGATGTGCTCTTCCTATTAATTTTGCACCCCGCCCAATCGGCATCCAAATAACCAATCAAATCAAATGTGGATCCCCGAGGGTACCAAAGCCCAAACTTAGGAGTATAAGCTAAATATCTCAAGATTCGTTTTACGGCCGTAAGGTGTGATTCCTTAGGGTCGGCTTGGAATCTTGCACACATGCAAATAGAAAGCATAATGTCCGGTCGAGATGCACATAAATAAAGCAATGAACCAATCATCGACCGGTATACCTTTTGATCCACGGACTTACCTCCCGTGTCGAGGTCGAGATTCCCATTTGTTCCCATGGGTGTCTTGATGGGCTTGGCATCCTTCATTCCAAACTTGGTTAGAATGTCTTGTGTATACTTTGCTTGGCAAATGAAGGTACCCTCCTGGAGTTGCTTGACTTGGAATCCTAGAATATACTTCAACTCCCCCATCATAGACATCTCGAATTTCTTTATCATGATCCTACTAAATTCTTCACATGTAGATTCGTTAGTAGACCCAAATATAATATCATCAACATAAATTTGGCATACGAACAAATCATTGTCAAGAGTTTTAGTGAATAAAGTAGGATCGGCCTTGCCGACTTTGAAGCCATTAGCAATAAGGAAATCTCTAAGGCATTCATACCATGCTCTTGGGGCTTGCTTGAGCCCATAAAGCGCCTTAGAGAGCCTATAGACATGGTTAGGATACTCACTATCTTCAAAGCCGGGAGGTTGCTCAACGTAGACCTCCTCTTTGATTGGTCCATTGAGGAAGGCACTCTTCACGTCCATTTGATAAAGCTTGAAGCCATGGTAAGTAGCATAGGCCAATAATATGTGAATTGACTCAAGCCTAGCTACGGGTGCATAGGTTTCACCAAAATCCAAACCTTCGACTTGTGAATACCCCTTGGCCACGAGTCGAGCTTTGTTCCTTGTCACCACACCATGCTCGTCTTGCTTGTTGCGGAAGACCCACTTGGTTCCTACAACATTTTGGTTAGGACGTGGAACTAAATGCCATACCTCGTTCCTCGTGAAATTGTTGAGCTCCTCTTGCATCGCCATCACCCAATCCGAATCTTGGAGTGCTTCCTCTACCCTGTGTGGCTCAATAGAGGAGACAAAAGAGTAATGTTCACAAAAATGGGCAATACGAGATCTAGTGAGGAGGATGGTTGATCTTGTGCATGTGGAGGCTCTTCGGGTTCCTTAGGACACACATCCCCAATGGACATGTTCCTTAGCGCGATGCACGAAGCCTGTTCTTCACCTATCTCATCAAGATCAACTTGCTCTACTTGAGAGCCGTTAGTCTCATCAAACACAACGTCACAAGAAACTTCAACAAGTCCTGAGGACTTGTTAAAGACTCTATATGCCCTTGTGTTTGAGTCATATCCTAGTAAAAAGCCTTCTACAGTTTTAGGAGCAAATTTAGATTTTCTTCCTCTCTTAACAAGAATAAAGCATTTGCTACCAAAAACTCTAAAATATGAAATATTGGGCTTTTTACCGGTTAGGAGTTCATAAGATGTCTTCTTGAGGATTCGATGTAGATATAACCGGTTGATGGCGTAGCAAGCGGTGTTGACCGCCTCGGCCCAAAACCGATCCGGTGCCTTGTACTCATCAAGCATGGTTCTTGCCATGTCCAATAGAGTTCGATTCTTCCTCTCCACTACACCATTTTGTTGAGGGGTGTATGGAGAAGAGAACTCATGCTTGATGCCCTCCTCCTCAAGGAAGCCTTCAATTTGAGAGTTCTTGAACTCCGTCCCGTTGTCGCTTCTAATTTTCTTGATCCTTAAGCCGAACTCATTTTGAGCCCGTCTCAAGAATCCCTTTAAGGTCTCTTGGGTATGGGATTTTTCCTGCAAAAAGAACCCCAAGTGAAGCGAGAATAATCATCCACAATAACTAGACAGTACTTACTCCCGCCGATGCTTATGTAAGCGATCGGGTCGAATAGATCCATGTGAAGGAGCTCCAGTGGCCTGTCACTTGTCATGATGTTCTTGTGTGGATGATGAGTGCCAACTTGCTTCCCGGCTTGGCATGCGCTACAAATCCTGTCTTTCTCAAAATGAACATTTGTTAGTCCTAAAATGTGTTCTCCCTTTAGAAGCTTGTGAAGATTCTTCATTCCAACATGGGCTAGTCGGCGGTGCCAGAGCCAACCCAAGTTAGTCTTAGCAATTAAGCAAGTGTCGAGTTCAGCTCTATCAAAATCTACCAAGTATAGCTGACCCTCGAACACTCCCTTAAATGCTATTGAATCATCACTTCTTCTAAAGACAGTGACACCTACATCAGTAAATAGACAGTTGTAGCCCATTTGACATAGTTGCGAAACGGAAAGCAAATTGTAATCTAAAGAATCTACAAGAAAAACATTGGAAATAGTATGGTCAGGTGATATAGCAATTTTACCCAATCCTTTGACCAAACCTTGATTTCCATCCCCGAATGTGATAGTTCGTTGGGGATCTTGGTTTTTCTCATATGAGGAGAACATCTTCTTCTCCCCTGTCATGTGGTTTGTGCACCCGCTGTCGAGTATCCAACTTGAGCCCCCGGATGCATAAACCTACAAAACAATTTTAGTTCTTGACTTTAGGTACCCAAACGGTTTTGGGTCCTTTGGCATTAGAAACAAGAACTTTGGGTACCCAAACACAAGTCTTGGAGCCCTTGTGTTTGCCCCCAACAAACTTGGCAACTACTTTGCCAGATTTGTTAGTCAAAACATAAGATGCATCAAAAGTTTTAAATGAAATGCTATGATCATTTGATGCATTAGGAGTTTTCTTTCTAGGCAACTTGGCACGGGTTGGTTGCCTAGAGCTAGATGTCTCACCCTTATACATAAAAGCATGGTTAGGGCCAGAGTGAGACTTCCTAGAGTGAATTCTCCTAATCTTGCTCTCGGGATAACCGGCAGGGTACAAAATGTAACCCTCGTTATCCTGAGGCATGGGAGCCCTGCCCTTAACAAAATTAGACAATCTTTTAGGAGGGGCACTAAGTTTGACATTGTCTCCCCTTTGGTAGCCAATGTCATCCTTGATGCCAGGGCGTCTCCCATTATAGAGCATACTTCTAGCAAATTTAAACTTTTCATTTTCTAAGTTATGCTCGGCAATTTTAGCATCTAATTTTGCTATATGATCATTTTGTTGTTTAATTAATACCATGTGATCATGAATAGCATTGATATCAACATCTCTACATCTATCACAAATAGACACATGCTCAATAGTAGATGTAGAGGGTTTGCAAGATTTAAATTCTACAACCTTAGCATGTAATATATCATTTTCACTTCTAAGGTTAGAAATAGTAGCATTGCAAACATCAAAATCTTTAGCCTTAGCAATTAATTTTTCATTTTCAATCTTAAGGCTAGCAAGTGAGGTGTTTAATTCTTCAATCTTAGGAAGCAAATCATCATTATCATTTCTAAGATTGGGAATTGAAACATCACAAACATGAGAATCAACCTTAGCAATTAAACTAGCATTTTCATTTCTAAGGTTATCAATGGTCTCATGGCAAGTGCTTAGCTCACTAGACAATTTTTCACATTTTTCAACTTGTAAAGCATAAGCATTTTTAACCTTAACATGTTTCTTGTTCTCCTTAATTAGGAAGTCCTCTTGGGAATCCAAAAGGTCATCCTTTTCATGAATAGCACTAATTAATTCATTCAATTTTTCCTTTTGTTCCATGTTAAGGTTGGCAAAAAGGGTACGCAAATTATTTTCCTCATCACTAGCATTATCATCACTAGAGGACTCATATTTAGTGGAGGATTTAGATTTAACCTTCTTCCTTTTGCCGTCCTTTGCCATGAGGCACTTGTGGCCGACGTTGGGGAAGAGGAGGCCCTTGGTGACGGCGATGTTGGCGACGTCCTCGTCGGAGGAGGAGTCGGAGGAGCTCTCGTCCGAGTCCCACTCCCGGCAAACATGGGCATCGCCGCCCTTCTTCTTGTGGTACCTCTTCTTTTCTCTCCTCTTGCCCTTCTTGTCGTTATCCCTGTCACTGTCACTTGATAATGGACATTTAGCAATAAAGTGACCGGGCTTACCACACTTGTAGCAAACCTTCTTGGAACGGGATTTGTAGTCTTTCCCCTTCCGTTGCTTGAGGATTTGGCGAAAGCTTTTGATGATTAAAGCCATCTCCTCATTGTCGAGCTTGGAGGCGTCAATTGGTTGTCTACTCGGTGTAGACTCCTCCTTCTTCTCCTCCGTCGCCTTAAATGCCACCGGTTGTGCTTCGGACGTGGAGGGTTCATCAAGCTCGTTGATCTTCTTTGATCCTTTAATCATACATTCAAAGCTCACAAAATTCCCGATTACTTCCTCGGGAGTCATTAGTGTATATCTTGGGTTACCACGAATTAATTGTACTTGAGTAGGGTTAAGGAAAATAAGTGATCTCAAAATAACCTTAACCACCTCGTGGTCATCCCATTTCTTGCTCCCGAGGTTGCGCACTTGGTTCACCAAGGTTTTGAGCCGGTTGTACATATCTTGTGGCTCCTCCCCTTAGCGAAGACGAAAACGACCGAGCTCCCCCTCGATCGTTTCTCGCTTTGTGATCTTGGTGAGTTCATTACCCTCGTGCGCGGTCTTGAGTAGGTCCCAAATCTCTTTTGCATTCTTCAACCCTTGCACCTTGTTGTATTCCTCCTTGCTTAGAGAGGCGAGGAGTATGGTTGTAGCTTGAGAGTTGAAGTGCTCGATTTGGGCCACTTCGTCCGTATCATAGTCTTCATCCCCTACGGATGGTACCTGTGCTCCAAACTCAACAACATTACATATACTTTTGTGGAGTGAGGTTAGATGAAATTTCATTAAATCACTCCACCTAGCATAATCTTCGCCATCAAAGGTTGGCGGTTTGCCTAATGGAACGGAAAGTAATGGAGTAGGTCTAGATGTACGAGGATAATGTAAGGGGATCTTACTAAACTTCTTGCGCTCTTGGCGCTTAGAAGTTACGGATGGCGCATCGGAGTCGGAGGTCGATGTTGATGAAGTGTCGGTCTCGTAGTAGACCACTTTCCTCATCCTCTTGTGCTTGTCGCCTTTCCGATGCGACTTGTGGGAAGAAGATTTTTCCTTCTTCTCTTTGTGGTGTGAAGAAGAAGATCTTTTCTCCTTCCGTTTGGAGGAGTCCTTCTTCTTCTCCTTCCTCTTGGTGCGGGACTCTTCCGATGAAGTGCTCCCATGGCTCGTAGTGGGCTTGTCGCCGGTCTCCATCTCCCTCTTGGTGTGATCTCCCGACATCACTTCGAGCGGTTAGGCTCTAATGAAGCACCGGGCTTTGATACCAATTGAAAGTCGCCTAGAGGGGGGGTGAATAGGGCGAAACTGAAATTCTCAAAATAATCACAACTACAAGCCGGGTTAGCGTTAGAAATATAATCGAGTCCGCGAGAGAGGGCGCAAAACAAATCGCAAGCGAATAAGGATTGTGACACGTGGATTTGTTTTACCGAGGTTCGGTTCTCGCAAACCTACTCCCCGTTGAGGAGGCCACAAAGGCCGGGTCTCTTTCAACCCTTACCCTCTCTCAAACGGTCCCTCGGACCGAGTGAGTTTTCTCTTCTCAATCACTTGGAACACAAAGTTCCTACAAGGACCACCACAAGATTGGTGTCTCTTGCCTCAATTACAAGTGAGTTTGATTGCAAGAAAGAATCAAGAAAGAGGAAAGCAATCCACGCGCAAGAGCTCGAAAGAACACAAGCAAATCTCTCTCACTAATCACTAGGGCGTTGTGTGGAGTTTGGAGAGGATTTGATCTCTTTGGTGTGTCTAGAATTGAATGCTAGAGCTCTTGTAAGTAGTTGAGAAGTGGAAAACTTGGATGACTTGAATGTGGGGTGGTTGGGGGTATTTATAGCCCCAACCACCAAACTAGCCGTTTGGTGGAAGCTGTCTTTTCGATGGTGCACCGGACAGTCCGGTGCACACCGGACAGTCCGGTGCACACCGGACATGTCCGGTGCGACAGCCACGTCACCAATGCCGTTGGGTTCCGACCGTTGGAGCTCTGACTTCTGGGCCCGCCTGGATGTCCGGTGGCGCACCGGACATGTACTGTTGAGTGTCCGGTGCGCCAGCATGGGCGTGCCTGACCTCTGCGCGCGCTGGCGCGCATTTAATGCGTCGCAGGTAGCTGTTGGCGCCAGAAGTAGCCGTTGCCCCGCTGTTACATTGGACAGTCCGGTGTACACCGGACATGTCTGGTGAATTATAGCGGAGCAGTCAAAGTGAATTCCCGAGGCTGCCGAGTTCGTGAGGCTGCTCTTCCTTGGAGCACCGGACACTGTCCGGTGTACACCGGACAGTCCGGTGAATTTTAGCGGAGACGCCTCTGGAAATTCCCGAAGGTGGCGAGTTTGAGTTGGGAGTCCTCTGGTGCACCGGACATGTCCGGTGCATGTCCGGTGGCACACCGGACAGTCCGGTGCGCCAGACCAGAGGTGCCTTCGGTCGTCCCTTTGCTCTTTTGTCGAACCCAATATTTGGTCTTTTTATTGGCCAAGTGTGAACCTTTGGCACCTGTATAACTTATACACTAGAGCAAACTAGTTAGTCCAATTATTTGTGTTGGGCAATTCAACCACCAAAATTATTTAGTAACTAGGTGAAAGCCTAATTCCCTTTCAGTTCCGCAGCGCATGGTGAGGATAGAGATGACAAGTGGGGGCCACAACCAGTGAGAGAGGGAACTCGGCGGTGTTGGACTTCTAGGCGGGGCCCGACGTCAGGGGTAGCTGGGCTGGCGGTATATGAGGTGGGGAGTGGGCTGTTTTCTTAGTTTGGGCCCAGCCGTGTTTTCTCTTTTTTTTTCTTTTCCTTTTGCTTTTCTCTTTATTTTTGTATCCCAAGTTTAAATCCAAACTTGGTGGTGAACTTTTGGATTTTAGGTTAAATATTCAAATTGAAACTGTTAGTATGAGAAGACACATTTATGCATATATTTTTCTTTACTTTTATCTAGGGTTTTCATTTCTCTCTTCTCTATTTTCTATTTCAAATTCTAGTTTTTAAATTAGGTTTAGCTCCAATTTCAACATCAATACATTTTTATCATTATTATTATTATTATTATTAAATGCACAAATAAATAACTCCAACATGATGCACTATTTCCTTTATTTAATATAATTGTTTGTAGTCATGGTGACCCCATGATTTAAATATGCAAAATGAGAAAAACAACACAAATAGTCTAATAATAAAAAAATATTTTATTTTTTTCCCAATTCTCATACATTCTACAACTCTAATTATCCGGGTATTACAGAACTAGCTCGCTTGGGTGCCATCGCGGGTTGTTTGTTCGTAGCACGAACGGTGGCCGGTGGGTGCCAAATGTTGGTACTTGCTTTTCTAGGCAAGTAGATCCAACGGGAGAGTGGTGAGAGTGTTTGCAAAGTTTAACGGGGAATGACGATTGCTCTGTTAATCTGGCCTCTCAAGGGTATTGTATGGGGGTATTTATAGGCACCCGAGTGTCCATCGTCCCCTAGCAAGGACATTTATGCCCTCAGGTACCCGAACTATCATCAGAATATTACAGATGAGGCCCATAACATGCTTATCCGTGCGGGGCCCGTTACGGTGGGCCGAATCCCACAAGGGCCTTCGGACACGATGAGGACGTGGGACTAGCAGACTCCAACGGAGCCTTGCCTTCGTCTTGCATTGGAGGGGATAAAGGGCAACCGCGCCGGTCTTCATCCGGCCGGCGCCCTCGGCTCGCTCGGGCGGTCTTCGATGGCGTAGCGAGGCGACGAAGGCATCGAGCGAAGGGTAGCGTCTTCGCCTTCGCCCCAACAGGCTGCCAGAGTCGCGGAGGGAGGTAGAGGGTGCGCACCGATGAACAACACGACTGTCCCTCTGATGAACGGGTCGTCGGAGGGAGGTAGAGAGCGAACGGTGTTACCCAGGTAGAGGGCACCGCGAAGGGCGCGAGCGAGGCTCCTGCGATGAACAGGGTGTCAAAGTTGCAGAGGGAGGCAGAGGGTGTGGCAACTGCGTTATCCAGACAGAGGGTGCCGTGGAGGGAGCATGGGCGAGGCTGTAGCTCGACTATTGGGCACGCACATGGCGACATGGTTGGGTTGGGGGAGGGGACAACGCAAGCCTAGGCTGGATCTGGAGGGACGACCAATTCATTTAGACATAATATAAGGGACTTTTTTTTGCAAAAGCGATGACGATGAAACCGTTGAACCATGAAAACTAATGCTTTATAATAGTAGAGATTCTCTCTATATTTTATATGCTTGATGTTTTTGTTGTGTTAGGTAACATGCAATCTTATCATTGTTTGGATAAAAAAACACTATGAATGAACTAGTTACTAAGTTGTGCAAGATCATTGCTCGAAAAACGGGGCATATGTATAACAACTGTCGTAGTTAGGTTAGTTAAAAAAATCTAAGTTATTCATGATTTTATTTACTTTGTACCACTGGTCCACCTCCAAATTGAAAATCCAATTTATTAAATTGGAAGATCATATTGTTACGAGAGTCTTCAACTCAAATGAATTTCAACTGAATAACTTATTTCTTGAAGAAGAAACTAAAATGAAGCAAATTGCAAGAGAAAAAAAATATCATTGCCAGGGATGAGAACACTAAATATTTTCATCTAAAAGCTAATGGCAATAAAAGATGTGTGAGAATTCATGCTCTATATGATAACGGGAGACTTGTTGATAACGAAGAAGAGATTAATAAGTTAGCCACTGTCTATTATAGAGACCTTTTTGGCCCCTCAAATATCTCAACCATTCATATGAATGATATGAATATGAGGAAGCTTAATGAGGTAGACAGAGAATCCCTTACTGCTCCTTTCAGTTTTGAAGAGATTTATAAGGTTGTCTCTGACCTCAAGCATAATAGTGCCCCAGGACCTGACAGTCTTTCTATAGATTTTTTTTCAGGATTTCTGGGATATTATTAAAAATGATATTTGGAACACGTGTGATGACTTTAGCAAATAAATTTTGGACATCGAAAGACTTAATTATGGATTGATTACCTTAATCCCTAAAGTGGATAATGCTATGGAAATGAAAAAATTCATACCAATCTGTCTATTGAATGTTTGTTATAAAATCATCACCAAAACTCTGAATAATAGGCTATCTACTTGCATTAACAAGATTATTAGTGAGAATCAATTTGGTTTTGTTAAAGGGAAATATATTTTGGATTGTGTTGTTGCTTTACATGAAATAATTCATGAAGTTAAAAGGAAAAAGCAAAATGGGATTATTCTCAAAATTGACTTTGAGAAGGCTTATGACAAAGTCAATTGGCATTTCTTATATAGTATGCTCTAACAAAAAGGCTTTGGAGACAAATGGGGAGATTGGGTGATAAAAACGGTGAAAGGAGGGAAGGTTGTCATTAGAACTAATGGTATGATTGGTCCTTTCTTTCCTACTCATAAAGGGGTCAGGCAGGGTGACCCCTTTTCACCTCTACTTTTTAACATTGCAGCTGATGGTATTGCGTGTCTTATTGAAAAAGCACAAGAGATGAAGCTTATTGCTGGATTAATTCCTCATATTATAAACAATGGATGTGTATATCTTCAATATGATGATGATACAATTCTTTTGCTCCAAGACAACCTTAAATTTGCAAGGAACCTAAAATTTATCCTGATTCTGTTTGAAAAAATGTCTGGACTTAAAATTAATTTTCAAAAAAGTGAGGTTTATTGTTTTGGTAATGCTAACAACAATAAGGATGCTTATGCTGAGATTTTTACATGTCCCATTAAAAAACTTCCCATATGCTACCTTGGTGTACCTATTAACCATAAAACACTGAGTATTTCTCAGTGGGCTAAAACTGAAGAGAAATTAGAAAAAAACTGGGAGTCTGGCAAGGAAGATATCTGAGCCTTGGGGGGAGATCAACTCTAATTAATAGTAGTTTGTCCAACATCCCCCTTTATATGCTTTCTCTTTATCTGGCACCCTCTTCTGTTTTGAAGAAGATGGATATCTTTAGAAAGAGACTTCTGTGGTATGGTGGAAACAATAAAAAAATACCATTTGGCGAACTGGGACACTGTCTGCACTGCTAAAGATAAGGGGGGCTGGGTATCTTAAACCTAAGATGGATGAATATCAGCCTTCTCACTAAATGGCTGTGGAAACTTGAGAAGGAAGAGGGACTCTGGCCGACAATTGTTAAAAAAATACATGAAAGGCAAGCCCTTATGTGTTTTAAAAAAGAAATAAGGAGACTCTCAATTCTGGCGAGGTATCATTGATAATAAGGATGAGTATTACAACAACAGAAAAATGGAAATTTGAAATGATTATTCTACCAGTTTCTGGAGTGACAAATGGTGTGGTGATGAACCTTTATCAATGAAATATAAAAGATTATTTGAGCTATCTCTTAATAAAGAGATAAATGTGAATTGGGCCTTAAGAGATAACTGTAATTCCTTAACCTTTCGAAGAAGATTATTTGGAGACGGAGCTAATCAATTGGAAGACTTGAAAAAAGACTGTGAAGGGTACTGTCTTAGGGACAGTAAGGATAAACCTTCTTGGTTGCTAGGTAAGAAAGGGTTTTCAGTGAAGTCTTTATATAAAAATTTTAAAAATAATATGAACAGAACACCATATTGGTTTATCTGGAAGGCAAAAATTCCTCAGAGAATTAAAGTTTTTCTTTGGTTGATTTTAAAAGATAAGATCTTATCCAAAGAAAATCTGAGTAAAAAAAATTGGCAAGGTAATGTAAAATGTGATTGGTGTGGTTGTCTCGAAACCACCAATCATATTTTTTATGGCTGTCAGGTGGCCACTTTCACTTGGAAGGTGATGGCTCTAGTTTATTTATCCCTTCCCAAGAATGCTAATGATATGTTTGGGATGTGGTTATGCAGTTTCAAAATTCATGAAAGAAATTTGATCACTATTAGATGCAGTGCAATGCTTTGGTCTCTGTGGAAAACTAGGAATGATTGCTGTTTCAACAACATCTCTCCTTCTAATGCTGCTAACATAGTGCTTCTGTGCTGCTCCTGGCTGGACGCTTGGGCGATTCTCTAGAAAGAAACGTTAAGAAAGATGCTGGTGGAAGGAAGCTCCCTTCTCAGAAGAATTGTTAAGGAGATCTTCAACAGAAAGTTTGGCTGGGCGCCGGTGGATAATCGTCTGTGCAATTAACGTCGGGGCGAGGCTAAAAATGTTTTGGTTTTGCGCAAGCCTGTCTGGTCTAGATTCTGCTCCTTGTCCTTTTGGTTAATTCTGGATGTAGTTGATATGTAGTAGATGTCCTTTACCAAAAAATTTTGGTAGTTGTTCGTTACTGTGCGCGAATGCGCTTTATCTGTGTGGTCTGCTTGTTAGCTGGAAACTTGAGTGATCCAAAACATTTCTGGATGGTTTGCTACTGTTTTTAGTTTGATGAACTAAGTCATGTAATAAGTAGCTTGTTTTTCTTTTGGAGTCTGTTAAACTGTGTTCCTATTTCTTAATAAAATAGGGAGAAATCCTCTTTCTGTTAAAAAAAAACTAGTACAAAGTATCCGTTTCCACCATTTCGCTGTAAGCTTTAAGCTTACGTTTATATCAACCTAATCAACAACACATATTTTTTATACTTTATATTCAAATATAAATGGAAACTTACTAGCAAAAGTTCTAATAATAACTATACAATGTGCTCAAGCAGCGGCAGGTAATCACAACAAGTGAACACTTCAACTTTTACAACTCTCATAATAGGAAAAGCGGGCTATTGGACTCCGCGCCCACCCGTTGAACGGCCGAACTGCCAACGACGGGGAGTAGTACCCGCCGGCGATTCCACCTCTCTCGCCACCACCTCCCCTCGCGTGCGCGAGGGGCAGCCCGGCGCCCGTTCGCCGCCAGATCAGCTCCTCCGCACCACCCCCCCTTCCAGATCCTTCTAGACCTCGCCAGATCCTCCGAGCGCGGGCGCGCGGGGCGGAGATCTCGCCGGAGAAATGGACAAGTCCAGCGCTCTCGAATACATCAACCAGATGTTCCCCACTGGTACGCACGCTCCCGCTCGAATCGGATCGGTGTTTCCTCGCTGGCACGGGGACTTTGCTCGTGATGCTGTGCTGCGGCAATGTGCTCGTTTCAGCTGTGTGTTGTTCGGAGCTCCTAGGGTACCAATTTCCTTCTGGTTTTTCTGTGACCTGCAGAGGCGTCGTTGTCGGGCGTGGAGCCGCTGATGCAAAAGATACAGAGCGAGATTCGCAGAGTGGACGCCAGCATCCTTGCTGCTGTCCGACAGCAGGTTTGGCCTTGTTGTCCCACGTTCTGTGTCATTCAGTGATGCTATTTGTAATGTGTATACTCTGTTTTGGGACAGTTAAACTGAACTGACCAAACTGACGTCTCATAATTTGATCAGTGCTATGTCAATGCAATTGCACCTAATGAAAATATGAAATTATGCTTTTGATCATGGTTATGCTACACTGGATAATGGAACGTTTCTTTTACTTAACAGAGCAACTCGGGAACCAAGGCCAAGGAAGAACTTGCTGCTGCAACAAATGCTGTTCAGGTTTTTCCCCCACTTGTTATGCACTATTAAGATTTCCCACTATGAAGCTACTGGATCAGTTGATTAAGCATCGTGCCTGTTGTCTGGTCAGATAACTGGATTAGTAAAACAATCTGGTTTCTGAATTTGTTGCAGCATTTAATAGCGCATTACAAGTGAAATAAAAACAAAGTTCTAATCACATTTCATACTAACAGGAATTAATGCATAAGATACATGAAATAAAAACAAAGGCTGAGCAAAGTGAAACTATGGTTCAAGAAATCTGTCGCGACATCAAAAAGTTGGATTGTGCTAAGAGGCACATAACAACTACAATAACCGCTCTTCACCGTCTTACTATGCTTGGTTAGTTTCTCTCCATCTGTATTCTGTCCCCCCCCCCTCTCTGTGTGTTATGATATAGCAAAGGACATCAACCTCAGCTAAATCATGTTGCTCCATACTTATGTTCAGTTTCGGCTGTTGAGCAACTTCAGGTTATGGCATCAAAACGGCAGTATAAAGAAGCATCTGCACAGCTGGAGGTAAGAATAATTTAATTAGCTGATAAACCTGCATAGGCTCTAGAGTTGATTTCAATGGATGGAACATTTTAACACTTGTTGTGATCATTTTTGCATGATTTTGCACATGATTTCCAACCAAATTTATAACTTTGTTCCAGGCAGTGAACCAACTATGCAGTCATTTTGAAGCCTATAGAGATGTGCCCAAGATAATAGAATTGAGAGAGAAATTCAAGAACATCAAGAAAATCCTCAAATCTCATGTATTTTCAGATTTTTCAAGGTACATAACAATTAGTCCTTTTTGTCATTGTGAAAAAGATACCAGGCTAATACCAATTAGGGTACTGCCAATTTCTGTCTAATTCCTGAGCAGTAAACTAAGAAAAGGACAATTTGAGTCCATGTATCAGCTCGAAACAGGTGAACCAGGAACACTGCGTAATTGAAGTTCTAAATCAGTACTCCCTCCATCCCAAAAATAAGTGCACCTCTAGGATTTTGGTGAAGAAATCAACGTTAGTGATAAATTACATATATACCCCTATAAAAGGTGCTTTAAGATGTAATCATTGTGCTATGGGAATAGAGAAAGTAGAAAAAGATAATATCTTGGCGATGTAAAGAGGGTGCACTTATTATAGGACGGTGGAAGTAACATCTTTCTATTAGGTCACACACGTAGTAATGATTGTATAACCTTTTCAGTCTGTTTACAGGGCAGCAATCATCTGGTAACAGGTAGGGGATCAGTTTCTTCTAGATGAGTCCCATAGAAAGCCTGGTAGACCTGTTTTTAGAACAATGTAATATCTTGGCGATGTAAAGAGGGTTCTGGTCTTTTGCATCCTCTGAACAATGTATATATGTTCCCTAAATAGCTTGGTTTACAAAATACTCTTCCCTGCTTGTAACAAACAGTTTGGGAATTCAGCCTCACAGAGCATGTTACGTGCCTGGTCAATTGTAAGACAATCAAGCAATTCAGCTTTTTATTTTTTTTCTCGAACACACAAAAGATCAATTCAATGTTTTGTTCAGTTGGCTGTTGTTATGCTATGCCTATTACTTCGTGCGGTGAAATAGTCTCAGTAATTTATACTTTTTCAGCTTAGGAACTGGGAAGGAAACAGAAGATTCCATGCTATTGCAGCAGCTATCTGATGCTTGTTTGGTGGTTGATGCATTGGAACCATCTGTAAGGGAAGAACTAGTGAAGAACTTTTGCAGCAAGGAACTCACCTCATATAGGCAGATCTTTGAAGGAGCAGGTCTGGCCTTGTATATGCTACGCATCAGTCCGGTTGTAATTTTAGTACCAATTTACTTACTCCCCTAGTTCACTGTTATTATAAAAATCAGAACTTGCCAAGTTAGACAAGACCGAAAGAAGATATGCATGGATTAAACGTCGACTAAGGTCAAATGAAGACACCTGGAAAATATTTCCACCTTCCTGGCATGTCGACTATCTGCTGTGTATCCAGTTCTGTAAGATTACAAGGTCTGATTTTACCTTAAATAGTTTTGCAGTGTCTTGCTCCAAACTAAGATTGCATAGAACTTAAACAGCATTTCCAGTTGATTTTGCTTCTTGTTTGTTGCATTATATCAGTACTTGTTTTTGAATGATTTCGTACTCTTTAACCTATCTCTTTACTCCCTCAGCTGTAAATTTATGTTATAACATTATGGTCAATTCTTATCTTCCACCTTACCAATCAGTTTGCCGGTGAAAATTCTTCTTTTCAGGGCCCAGCTTGTTGATATCCTTAATAATCTCAAAGAAAAACCAGATGTTGCAACTTTGTTATTGGTAATTCTCCTTGTGATTTATCTTACAATGCTGTGCCATTGATTTATATTTTGTAGCTTATTCGATATATCGTACAGCCTACTTTCTGTTATGTCTTCTAGGTCTTCACGTATTCTTTTAGTATTCTCATTTTGCTTCAAGGCCCATTTCTATCAGATCTTCCATTCTCTGAAAGTAGCAAATGTTCAAGAGAACAAACAGAATTTACGTACTTCATGATGTTGTTGCATTACAATTGTTGAAGTGATAGAGATATCTCTGAAATGTTTGGTTAAGTGGTCTGAGTAGCACTCCTCAGGTTCTGGGTTCGACTCCCCGTGGGAGCGAATTTTAGGCTGTGTGTTAAAAAAATCCTCTCCCTCGTCTATCCCACGCCAAAGCACAGTTCTAATGCCCGGACCCCATCACGGTCGTTCTCACATGGGCTACGGTGCCGATGTGTATGGGTGGGGCAGGGGTTCGAAGGTTTTCGCGACCTGTGTGAGAATGTTTTCTTAATACAATGCCTAGGGTTGCCTCCCGCCCCGCACGCGGCAGGTTGAGCTTTTTTATCTCTGAAATGTTTGGTTGTTTGAGTTGAGCATGTGAACTCATCCATTTGGCGTGTGGAACATCTGTAATGACCATTTTGAGATTCTTGCAATGCAGGCGTTCCAGAGAACCATTGAATTTGAGGAAGAATTGGCAGAGAAATTCAGTGGTGGAACTACAAATGCTAGAAATAAAGAGACAACAAGTGATGATGAAGATGAGGGTGGGGGACACAATAAAATTGTTTCGGACATACGAAAGAAATATGAGAAGAAATTGGCTGCACCCAGTGATGAGGTTGGACAAGTATCTGTTGTTTAGTTTTTACCGTTTTTTCATTTTATTATATATTTTACAGTTCTAGCATCTCCTTACTGGCAGGATAAAGATAAGCAGAAAGATTTGTCAGTTCCTGGTGCTGGGGTTAGTGTTCTATGATTCTATCAGCTATGTGCAGTGCATACTTACTAGTTTTCCAGAAGTTTCTATGATGACCTGTTCTGTATATTCATATTTATACTCTGGCCCATTGTCCTTGCAGTTCAACTTTCATGGGATCATATCTTCTTGTTTTGAACCATATATGACTGTATACATTGAACTTGAGGAGAAATCTTTAGTGGATCAATTAGAAAAACTTGTCCAGGTACACACGACATAAATAAAATTGCAACCATGGTACGTGAGGTCTCTGTATCTTGAGCTCATCCTTCTATTCTACCAGGAAGAAAGATGGGAAATCGAGGAAGGAAGTCAGACGAACATTCTATCAAGCAGCATGCAGGTAGATAATACAATGTTTCCCAAAATTTTATAAGTGGCTAGCTCTGCCCCCCCCCCCCCCCCTCTTCCCTACCCTAGTTAGGCTGTAGATCCGTAGATCTCCAAAGTTTGTGCCGCTCGGTTTTGTATGGTACTCATCATTTTGTGCTCAGCAATTTACCAAAAGACTGTCTTAATCTGGTTTACAATTTCACATATGCAGGTTTTCTTGGTGATTAGAAAAAGCTTAAAGAGGTGCAGCGCATTAACAAAGAACCAAACATTGTTCAACTTATTTCAGGTAGGCACTTTTCCCTTCTATGTACATTTCCTCATTTGCTGTGTATGGGCTACAACCTACAATGTCTGCTTGGAAACAAATATGAAGATCTTATCAGATACCAAATGGAAGGGATATAAATCAAATGAGGATACACTCACAAATATCTCAGATCATGAAAATTCACTTAAATTGTATAATAACATGAAGAAGCACAAATGGCCCCTTGATGTGTGTTGTTCATGCAATTCTCTTTTATTATCTACTTACTGCTTATAAGCTTCTTGAGTAGTTTGTTTGCATCACTTTAACGAGCCAATAAAGTATAGCCTCTGAATGGGGCTCATAATTGTTCGGACCTTTATTTTTGCAAGGTATTTCAAAGAATACTCAAGGCCTATGCGGCTAAGTTATATGCCAGATTACCAAAAGGTGGAACTGGTATTGTTGCAGCTGCCACTGGCACTGATGGACAGATCAGGGTACGATGGTCACAGTTGAACCACCCTTGTTTTCCTCATTTATTTGACAGCAATTTATGTTCCTTTTACATTGCTGCAGACCTCAGACAGGGACGAGAGAATGATATGCTACATTGTCAACACTGCTGAATATTGTCATCAGACAGTAAGTCAACTTTCTCTTAAAGTATTATGGTAGACTGGTGTAGTATGAAATATAGTGAGATTACAATATGGACATATTGTTGATTAGTTATCACATGCTCGACAGAAGCAAATTAACAGAAAGTGATGTAATCAAATTATGAGGCATATCTGTTTTTCACTGAATACTTGCAGACCTGTGCCACTTCATTTGTATGACAGTTCACTTGCAAGTGCTACTATATTTTTTTTTCGAAAACGCAGGAGAGCTGCGTATCATTATATTAAGAAGAAAAGGTGATGTAAAAAGGGGAAACCTCTTACAATTCCGCACAAACCCACACACACTAGATGATAGTTAGAAATACAACAATAGTATGAACAACTAGACCCATGACCATGGAAACCCAAAAACAAAAGGTCACCGATTAGTGCGCTGGAGCGAAAAGGATGCTAGCTAATCCACTGGCTCCAACCCTACACCAGAGGTGAGACTCCTCCTCGACCCACTTGATGACCATGCTAGAACAAGGCTGCACACCATTGAATACACAACGGTTGCGGTGATTCCAGATGGCCCAAGCTCCAAGTATGATCAAAGAATTGAGGCCCTTATACAACCCCTTATATGCTGGATCACCTGGGACCACGACAACTCCTTCCCATCAATCTTCAAAGGAAGAGGTCTCATGGCTAGGAGCAAGGTGCTGCAATCGGACATATTTCAGAATCTGAAACCAAACTTCTCGTGAGAAAACGCAGGATACTAACAAATGGTTTAGGGTCTCCTCCTGATCACACAACAGACAAAGAGGAGGGTGAGGCAGCCCCTTCTTTGCCAGACGGTCAGCTGTCCAGCAGCGACCGTGAGCCACAAGTCTCTTTGAGATATGCCACTGCAAACAGCCAAACACTGATTAGTTCACAAGATGCCACTTTGGGCTTCAAAATAATAGAAATTAAATTCATCTCATTGCATATCTTCATCTTTTCAGAACTCTTGCATCCTGGCTAAGTGTATCCTGGCCTGCCACTGAACATAAGACCTATAATCGAGTATACCCAGATTTATATTTTTTTTCTCGAACGCGCAGGAGGACTGTACATCTTTATATATTAGAGAGAAGAAAAACACCCACAAAGGGCAAAAGTACAGAACACAAACACACACCCAAACACACACACACACTCTTCTAAAGCACACACCAGGATAGGGATACCCGGATTTATATTACTAGTCCACATTTTTCAATGGACACCAATCATTTAGTTCCTCAAGGTAAGACCTTCCCCTGAAGCTGGGTTGGCAATGGTGGCACTGGAGATGGGCAGCTCAATAGTTTGTGGAATTTAGTGCTTAAGCTTATTGGTTGTTGCATCAGGCTATGTTTTCTTGTTGTGTGACGTGCATGCGTTAACTGAGTTCGTCTCAAACTGACTACTCATTAGCTTTCTCTATAAATTTTACAGTCAGGTGAGCTAGCTGAGAATGTTGCTAAGATGATTAACCCTCAGTTTGCTGACAAGGTGGACATGTCTGAAGTTCAGGTGGCCGGTCTTGTTTTTGTCCCTAACTTATGTGAATATTTTATTGATATTACTGTTGGAGATAAGGCCTCAATACCTCAATACTTGCAGGATGAATTCTCAGCCGTGATCACAAAAGCACTAATGACTCTTGTTCACGGACTTGAAACCAAATTTGATGCTGAAATGGTTGCAATGACTCGCGTTCCATGGGCTACCCTTGAAAGCGTTGGTGATCAATCAGAGTAAGATTTTACTGGTAGCCTATGTTATTCTGTTGCATCCTTTGCTGATATTCATTCTGTGTGCTTTGGGCTCAAAAGGAACTGGTCATACATGTCAGTCCAAATCCTTGATGAGAAATGTTATAATATGTTAGTTTGTCACATGTCATATTGTAGCAATGATGTCATGCATTTTTTTTTCTCGAACACGTGGGAGAACCACGTATCAATATATTAAAAAGACAGGAAAAAAAAGGACTCAGTACAAAGGTGCCAAGAAAGCACCCAAGGAAAAACAAAAAACAAGCTACAGCCAAACCTGCCTAAGAGCAGCGGCCCCACCAAGTCTCCATAACAAGGCCTCATCATGGATGGATAGCAAAATTGCGTGGATGTTTGGGGAAGCATTGTCAAACACACACGCATTTCTATACTTCCAAATCAGCCAAGCTACTAAAATTACGATAGAGTTGAAACATTTTTTCTTATGCTTAGACACATTTCTTTCTGCCTCTCGCGGTCTCGCCACCATTCCTGGAACACTGTAGCATCAGACGTGGGAGCAAGATGTTGCAGTCCTAGCCTGCTTAGCGTTCTAAACCATAATTCCCTCGTAAAGACATAAGCCACCAGCATGTGTTGCACTGTCTCATCCTGCTGGTCACACAGGGGACATCTATCTAGGTGATCCATGCCATGACGCGCTAGTCGATCAGCCGTCCAACATCGGTTGAGAGATGCAAGCCAAATGAAATACTTGCAACGCGGGGGGGCCCAAGTCTTCCAGATTCTTTTAGCAGGCTCAAAGGTTGTTGTACCACCTTGGAAGCGCATATAAGCAGAACTGGCCGAATACAGCCCCGAGGAAGATGGCAGC
Source organism: Zea luxurians (assembly GCA_029449295.1). NCBI lineage: Eukaryota > Viridiplantae > Streptophyta > Magnoliopsida > Poales > Poaceae > Zea > Zea luxurians. Next base: position 105,710,054 of record JAOPSE010000003.1, on the reverse strand, counting down.
CACCGATGTTGGTCCTCAACATTAGGATGCAGCTGCTCCTCTTGGAGTAAATCCCAGACCAACAAAAACTCAAACAGCACCTGCGCCGGAAGGCTTCCAGAGAGATCATTCACCCATCCATTGGCTCTTAAGGCTGCTTGGACTGATCTGCGCCTCCTTATTTTCGTGGACACCCGATTTGTTAGAGCAGGAGCAATCTGGAGCAAAGATTGGCCATGTAGCCATTTATCTGTCCAGAATAGAGTGTTTGCCCCATTACCAACCATAGAACACACAGAGGTTGCGAAGAGAGTTGAAGCAACTCTGTGTACCTTTATTTCAAAATCCGCCCAAGGCCTATCTGGTTCAGTTTTCTGGAGCCAAAGCCATGTGGTGTAGTTAATGCCTGAAGGGCGGACATGGTGCAGTGGTGAGAGCTGTTTCATTAAGTCACCAGGTCGCGAGTTTGGAGCAGCCTCTCCACATTTGCGGGGGAAGGCTTGACTCGGTTTATCCCTTCCCCAGACCTTACTTGTGTGGGAGCCCCCGACATTGGGTCTACCTTGATGTAGATAATATCTTTCACTTTCTACTGGAATCTGGAAAGGAGATCAGATTTGATTTGCTTTGGCCTGCTAATTGGGAACTATCTTATCAGAGCCTGCATATTATACACTAATGCAAATGGTGGATTGCTGAACTAACCGGGTTCATGTGGAGTTTGGTTGTGTTAGAGTGGACACACTAACCAGTTTAACCCAAAAGCTAAGCTTTTGGGAGAAGGTAGGCAATATACAATTCAACAACCCACTCACGTCTAGCCAGAGAGAAAGGCACAAACTGGAAATAAAGGAATAGAGGCACATTAGCGTCTGCCAGGATTCGAACTTGAGGCACTGATACCATGTTAGAGTGGATGCACTAACCAATTCAACCCAAAAGCTTAAGCTTTTTGGGAGAAGGTAGGCAATTCACTTATACACTTCAACAGGTTGGAGGTGCAGAATTATAGAACATTGAAATGTCATTTATCAGCATTTTGTTATAATATGGTAGCCTGCTAACATCCAATTTGCTTTATAAGCATTCTTTGACATTTTTAATTATAGAAATATCTAAATAGGATTCACTCTTGCGTGCCAGATATGTGAATGGTATCAGCTCTATTCTGTCAAGCAGTATTCCTGTGCTTGGTACCCTGCTTTCACCTACCTACTTCCAGTATTTCCTGGACAAAGTAAGTTCAGTATTCACCATCTTTGTAATTGCTAAAACCTCACATATCGTTCATCTTTTGTTATCACATATTGTCTGTCAGCATGGTCAGTTAACTTGTTTGTTCTGATCCAGCTTGCAGCATCTCTTGGGCCTCGGTTTTATCTCAACATATACAAGTGCAAACATATATCAGAAACTGGTGCACAGCAGGTACATGTTAAATGCCAGGCTAATTTTATTTTATTTACTACTCATTCGGACATATCTCATTGCTTTGCATTTTGCCCCCAAGATGCTTTTGGACACCCAAGCAGTAAAGACTATTCTCCTAGATATCCCAGCTCTTGGAAAACAGGTAACCTTAATCTGAACAATTGTCTATATCAGATATTATCTCAATTGTATGCATGTCTTATATTGTCTAGCAGTCTAAGTGGACTAATTCTTCTGTTTGATGTCTTATTGAGTCTGGAATGAAATCTGGCTGGAAACTGTGCATGTTCAGCTAAAATGATCTGATTCTTATGTACATAGGCTGCAAATGCAGCAGATCTGTGGTTGATGGTGGATTACAGTATATATATATATATATATATATATATATATATATATATATATATATATATATATATATATATATATATATATATATATATATATATATATATATATATATAATCATGGTATGTATCTTATATGCGGCTTCCTTGCATTGTGTGTTGCAGAGTACAGGTGCAGCTAGCTACTCGAAATTTGTCAGCCGAGAAATGGGTAAAGCCGAAGCTCTACTTAAGGTAAATTGGGGAGGACACTATAATGATTGCTGAAAAGGCACTTTGCTGAATGATTACCACCAGGTAGTATCAAGCTGATGGCATAACTCCATGCAGGTCATTTTGTCGCCAGTTGATTCTGTCGCTAACACATACCGTGCCCTCCTTCCCGAAGGCACGCCTCTTGAGTTTCAGCGGATACTTGACCTCAAGGTTTGTACATCAAAATCCGGCCCCTTTTGTATGCCAACTTCAACCTCACAGGCTAATCTGACACCCAACTGTTTGCTTCTGCTGTTACTATCACAGGGCTTGAAGAAAGCAGATCAACAAGCTATCCTGGAGGACTTCAACAAACACGCCCCTGCGCCAGCCCCCGCCATCAAACACCCTGCCGTTGCTCCGACGGTGGCGACACCAGTTGCCACAGCATCTGTCCAGATTGTGCCCTCGGTGGCAACTCCAGCTGTTTCGATTTCACCAAGCATGGCCTCCTTGAAGGGAGCACTGGCGAACCAGGAGGACGTCCTCGCCCGAGCTGCCGCCCTTGGGCGCGGAGCAGCCACCACGGGCTTCAAGAGGTTCCTTGCATTGACAGAGGCCGCCAAAGATCGCAAGGATGGGCCGTTCCGCAAGCTCTTCAACGCCTAAAATGTCGCTCACCGTTGTGTTCATAGTTCGTGCCCCTCGTGCAGTGAACATAGATATAGGAAATTCTTTCCACATCGTGTACACACCATTACCGTTAACCGACAGTCTATAACGACCATTTTGACAGATTATCCTATCCCATCCTGCGGAGAACGATTAGCTCAGTTGTAGCATAGAGATTTTGAGACAGTTTGAGCTATTAGATAAGTTTTTTCCCTCGTTTTGTGCATGCAAACCCAAGATTCTATACTCATGTGATTGAATAATCGTTTCTCTCCTTTTTTTCTCTTTTTGACGATCTGAAGGACGTCGTCATTGGCCGTCCGTCCATTCAGTACGTCCTTCCTTCGGATGACACGACACGAGCCTAGCAATTTCTGCAGGGTAGAAAACCAAACTGGACCGTCTAAGCCCGCTGGCAAAGCCGGACCGTCTAAGCCTGCTGGCTTTTTTCCCTGTTCAAGTCTGGCCGGCTGTGTGCTTAAATTGCTGGGTCGGTCCGGTAAACACAGAAAAAAGCGGGCTAAAAACGGGATCAACGGATCGGTAAGCATGATTTAGTGTAAAGAGGTGGTCTTGACGGGTTTAGAGATAAACAGGCCGTGTCGGACTAGTCCACCGTGCTTAGTTTCTTGTCTGAACCTGATCCGTTTATTCGTGCCGGGCCGATCTACACTCGTATAAAAGCGGGCCGGAACGGACTCATACTAGACTAAAAATACATGCTTCGGACCAGACTTTCGTGCTTCGTGCTTCGTGCTTTCCATGCATCTATAGAGATAGTTGAAAGGTGGACAGTGCAATATCAGTTACCGTGCTGCGAGCCTGCGACTGACATGCTTTGGCAACGGCATCCAAGAACGGCATATGCACCTAAAGGAATATTCGCTACACAATCAATCATTGAACATTCAAGCTGGATTCAACCAAACATAGCATTATTTTAGAGTGGTTTCCGTCAGTCATTTGAAGGAATAGGATCTTGCAGCTCCAAGCATGCAACAGTGCTCAATCCATAGCTGCCGCTTTTGAGCGTGTGAAAATGCTTCTTTTTCCTCAGCAGGACTGCCAATCTGCCATGGAGATGGGGTTGTTCGTGTCTTGCGGCGTTCTGAAAATTCAGAATCACATATCGATCCCTTCTTCGGTTCGTCCTTGACGGCCACGACTAATCATCTCACGTCGCGTCGATCCTCATCAGCGGCCATGGGAAACTATCGGTGAGCACATCCTCGTCCTCACGTCTCGGTTCTCACCGTCGAGAGCCGCGGGGTCGGTACCAACGATTTCAATTACTCGGGTGGGGTTGTTCGTGTCTTGCGTGTGAGCCACCACTGACCGGTAACCCTAGTTAAGGTTATATGGACAAATACCTGTTTTGCCTTTGAGGAATCTCACATCTTTATATAAGAAACATGTACACCCCTCATAATACAGAGAAGAGAAAGAGGCCAAAGGCCCAACCCTACATCGTGTCTCGTGTGTTTCTTTTGTCGTGCTTCTGGGAAGGAATACGGGTCTTTTACGACTTCTCGCGCCTAATCTGCTGACGGGAGGGAAGGGTGCGAATCTGGTGATCCGTGGTAACGTAGTTCTCAACACGTTATCAGCACGCTACTTCGACGTTGCTGTGGATCAGATCTGTATCAATTCTTCGTCAAGCCGGCAGGTCCCTGCCTAGTCGAACTGTCCTACGCGACAGATTTCGATTCCTCCACGTAATCGAGTGGTATATCTTCTAAGTAGAATAGATTCACTGTTCTTGATCTGTTCATCGGAAAAATGGTGGCGTATGTCGCCGTCGTCGAGGGCCTGCTGCCCTAGTCACGAGTGCTCGCGTCGGTCACGCCTCAGCCCAAGCTCGCCCCGGCACGAAGCAAGTTGTGTCCGCGCCATGTGCGCGGTGCAGCACACCGCCAGCGGCTCTGCTGGCCATGCCGCGCGTACCGCCCTGCCGGCAAGCCCACGAGTCTACTGCTGGACGAAGCAGAGTAGCGATCGAAAGTCGATCAGTCTCGATTCACGTGCCCAGACGATGAACATGCACTACCGGAATCAATCGCTTTGCCGAGTGCCTGAAGCACTCGGCGAAGCGTTCAAAACACTCGGCAAAAGCTTTGCCGAGTGTTACACTCGGCAAAGAAGGCTCGGTGAACAGTGCATCGGCAAAGCCTTCTTTGCCGAGAGCTTTTTATCGGGCACTCGGCAAAGATCTTTGCCGAGTGCCAGAGAGCACTCGGCAAAGAAAAGCAGCCGTTACGGCGTCGAGTGACGGAGACGGCGGCTTTGCCGAGTGTCCCACCTGACACTCGGCAAAGAAGTTAGTTTTGCCGAGTGCCTTCCGTGCAGCACTCGGCAAAGAATCCATCTTTGCCGAGTGCCACACGGGACAGTCGGCAAAGAACCCGCCAGGGAGGGTCCCCATGTCAGGTTCTTTGCCGAGTGTCCCGTGTGGCACTCGGCAAAGCCGACCTCTTTGCCGAGTGCCAGGGACGCAACACTCGGCAAAGAACCTAAGCCGGTGCCCAGGTCTATGCTCTTTGCCGAGTGTTATGACCTTGACACTCGGCAAAGAGCCTCTTTGCCGAGTGTTACACTCGGCAAAGTGACCAGTATATACCTTTTTTATTTGTTTTTTGTATTCCATCCACACAAACAGAAGATATCACATATATATCACATATATACATCACACATATCATCACAGACATAAATAGCCAACACAAACATAAAACCGTCACCACAAACATAAATATCCATCACAAACATAAGTGTTCAACATAAGTATCAAACACAAACATAAGTCTCTAACGTCGCAAGCTCTCACATAAGTATCAAACACAGACATAAGTATTATACACAAGTACAGAAGTCTAAAGCAATGAAAACACAACACTCATGGAGGTGGGCGGCTTGACCGGGGCTGCGTTGGGCTGAACCCTTCCGGAGGATTGTTGGATGCCTCCCCAGATTGGCCCTGCACAGAGAAGAGATTGCATGTGTTATACCAGATGCATTACAAACATCTAACTACAATTTTGATACTCACAGGAGTGTGGAAGAGAGCAGGGTCAACTGGAGGGAACAATGGAGGTGGCGGAGCGATGCCCTGTGCGGCGCCAAGGCTCTGCATGTACTGGAACATCTCCGCCATCCTCTGTTGATCTGCCCGGCGGGCCTCCCGCTCCGCCTCCCGCTCCGCCATCATCCTCGCCTCCATCTCGCGACGTTCCCTCCTCTCTTCTTCTAGTTGGGTCTGTAATATTACAAGCCAACGTTATAGTAACTCAAAGAGTAGGTATATAACTCAAGGAAGGACGAGTTACACTAACCTCGAGTGCCTGTATGCGATGCTGTGAGCTGTCGTGCCGAGGTCGTATGACTGGACTCGAGCCCGTGCTCCTTGCTCTCACCTGAGACAGAGTGGGAGTGGAGGACGAGTCGATTGCCCCGTCGGCAATCCAGTACCGCCCATGTCTCTTGCCTCCTCCGACCCTCATGAGCACATCGGTGTCGATCGGCTGGGTGCTCGGATCATAGTCTGGGCCATGGACCTCCTGCGCCATGGCGGTGTAGTCATGGAGGCGGCTGTAGACGGCGGGGTTGGTGTAGGCCTCGGGCCCGTCATCCAGGTTGTAGGTGACGTCGGACGTCGCCTTACCCTTATGGGCCATAGCATAGGCCGAGAAGGTGGAGCAAGGCCTTCCACCATGTGACGCCGACTGCAACGAAAACCAACGAGATAGTTAGAAATAATATCTAACTTAGTGCTATATATCTAAATAAAAAAGGTGGCGTACCCATGCTTCGGCATATTGGCCCAGGCTCCGGCTGCCTTGGTGGTGGGAGGGGCCTTGCATCATCAAACGCCGTTCCCGGCTAGCTGTGTGCGCCTCGTCCCACTCAGCCGAACACCACCTATCCACCATCTGCTCCCAGCACAGAGGATGTGCGGCGCACCAATGTGGAATCATCTGCAAAGTAAACACGTAAAGTGCATATCAGAAGATAAAATAAAATTCATGTATCGAGTACTGGTACCAAACATGCATGACTTTACCTGCAGGTACTGCTCCCTGGTCAACGACATGGTTCGGGCTTGAGTTTTGGTCACCTTCTCCCCAAGGACGGAGCCGTGGTAGGTGATGATGGCCTGGATGCGGGCCTCATAGTGCATGTCCACGACGAGCTTCTTACAGCTCGTGGTGGCCACCACATCCGCCCTAGCCTCGTATCCAGCATCGCATCTGAAGAAATCCTGCATACAAAAACGATGTATCCATACATTATTTCAAGAATTTGCAACGAATGCGACATATTTTACATTATACTAAGACTTACCCACAGCTCTTGCTTCACCCGCTCCGCCTTGTTATTGAATTCCCTGCCGTCCCGGTCTACTGCATCGGGGGCGACGGCGTAGTGGTCAAAGGTGAAGGCTGGGCCCGTCACTCCGGCGTACTCCACAAGTCCAGGGAAGTGTTCCCTGCACAGCAGGCCGAGGATGCCATTGGGGGGGGGGCGACGATGACCCCCAGCATAATCCAAAACCGTCCAAGACCTGTCCAAGTGATAAATAAAAAGTATTAGTTTATATTATGATTTTGAACACATAATATGAATAAGAATGAAGAACATAAAGTTACATACCTCTCCCCTTCCGGCCGAATCAGCGGTCGTCTGTCCCGAAGTATGGGACGCTGAGGGAGACTCGCGGGGCCTCGCAGGTAGATGCTCCTCGAACTAGAGCCGCCTGAACCTGAGGCGTCCTGCTGCTGGTCGTCGTCGTCCTGCTGCTGGCCGTCGTCGTCCTGAGGCGCCGCCTGCTGCTGCGCTGCCTGCTCTGCCTCGTCCTGTTGCACTGCCTGCTGTGCATCGTCCGCCGTCCTACTCCTCCTCCCCCTCCTCCTCCTCAGGAAACCGCCCACCATATTTGTCCAACAACCTGCAATTAAGAGTAAACAAATAAGCACATATAAAAAGATGTATTTAAAAACAGGTGCGAAATAAAAAGTCATATAGCATTACATCGATTAAAAATAATCTTCATATGTGTCGGGGTTAGCCGGATCATAACTCTCATCATCACTATCAAGCATTTCAATCTCCACACCATCGGAAGAAGCAAGTTCGTCAGTAATGTCATTGCCTTCAAGGATTACTAAGTCATTATCATTTTGCACCTCATCCTCCTCCTCATCAACAACCATTTCAATATCTACGTCCATTCCGATAGCTTCGGTTAAGTCTATCTCAAATCGCCCTTCTAGCCCATCTTCTTGGAAGAACTCTCCATCATATGTGTCCGGGTCTAAGTTGTAATCTTCATCGTTAGGAACAGGTAACCTCCCGTGCGGCGATACCTTATACACAACATCCCAACCCTTAAGATGTTCTTTCGTTTGACACGCATATGGGAGATAATACACTTGTGTGGCCTGTTGGGCAACGATATAGACATCGTCTCCTGCTAAGGTGGAATCCTGTCGAATTTCGACTATCCCAAGATTAGAATGTGTCCGTCTCGTCACTTGAGGGTCAAACCAATGACATTTGAATATCACTGGAGTAAGAGGTTTGGAACCATAAAAATTGAGTTCATATATTTCTTCAATTCTTCCATAATACTCGACCTCGTCAAGCCCGGGCGTAAAGACTCCAGAACACGTGGTTTTTCGATTGGGCCGACTTTGGTCGTAGCTTGTTGTGCGAAAACGGTATCCATTGATGTCATACCCAGAAAATTTCCTGACCCTATAGGCAAAGCCATTGGCTACTTGTCTCAACTCGGCACTCATAGACGGCTCTCTTTGGCCCTGCAAGTTCAAACACGCTAGATTGTTATATTATTCGCACGTAAGAGCAACTTGGAATAACAAACTAAGCACGTACCTTATGTTTAAACCAGGAAATGAAATCGGGCAATCCATTTCCCGCACCCTTTCTAAGAAGGGTATCATATTCCTGTGGAGTTGGGTCCCTTGATCGACGCCAGAATTCATGAAGAAATTGCTCCATGTATGGCGTCACCTCTTCAAGGTTGGTCAATACATATAGCATGATATGGCGCCACTCTTCATGTCTCAGGGTCTTGATGGTCGAACCACTCGCGCTTCCGAGTTGCCCTCGAAAAATGCTGAGGTTCGATTCATTGCCGCCATCATTGTAACGAGGGGGTGGATTATGCACGCTCGGCAGTTTGTCACCATAGTAAGTTGTTGTGAAGTTTGACACCTCCTCCAGTATGTATGCCTCTGCAATGGAAGCCTCGATTTTGCATTTATTTCTACATTTCTTTCGGATACTCTTTAGACATCTCTCGATTGGATAGCACCAACGTCCCTGCACGGGCCCCCCCATTCGTGCCTCATATGGGAGATGAATAATCAAATGCTGCATCGGATTGAAGAAGCCGGGTGGAAAGATCTTCTCCAGCTTACACAGTAACACGGGTGCCATCCTTTCCAAGTCTGCAATCATGGTCCGAGCTAACTCTTTTGCACAAAGCTGGCGAAAGAAATAGCTCAACTCTGCAAGCGCTAGCCAGACATGCTCAGGGACATAGCCTCGAACCATCGCCGGAAGAATTCGTTCAATCCATATGTGGAAGTCATGACTCTTCATCCCTAAGACTCGCAGAGTAGATAAGTTCACCCCCCTACTAAGGTTAGCTGCATACCCATCAGGGAACATTAACATCTTGATCCACTGTAGTACTTCCTTCCTCTGGGCCCTGCTCAGGACGAAATCGGCCTTAGGCCTTCTCCATGTCTTACCACCACTAGGCGGCTTCATCTCTTGGTTTGGTCTATCACATAACTCTGCCAGATCCACTCTTGCCTTTACGTTATCCTTTGACTTATCAGGAATCTCCATAATTGTCACCCAAAGTGCCTCGGCGACATTCTTTTCAGTGTGCATCACGTCAATGTTGTGTGGAAGGAGCAGGTCATCATAATAGGGGAGCCGAGTCAAGCCCGACTTATGTGTCCACATATGTTGCTCACCATATCCCACAAAACCACCTTCTGGGTTGGCCACGAGACCATCTATCTGTTCGCGAACTTCGGCACCAGTCATCATTGCAGGTGGGCGGTCTGTCACCACGACACCTTTCGTAAAGTTCTTGATGTCTTGTCAGAATGCATGGTCAGGAGGGAGAAATTGTCGATGTTTATCGAATGACGAATATTTGCCACCCTTCTTCAACCAAATGAACCTAAGAGCTTCCTTGCAAACTAGGCATGGGAACTTACCGTGAACACACCAGGCGCAAAATAGCCCATACGCCGGAAAGTCATGCATGGAGTACTGGTACCAAACATGCATTTTGAAGTTTGTCTTCGTAGCTCGGTCGTACGTCCATACCCCTTCCTCCCAAGCATGGACCAATTCATCAATCAAAGGCTCCATGTACACGCCCATTTTATTCCCCGGGTGTCCAGGAATTATCAACGACACGAATATGTTCTGTCTTTGAAAGCATACACCGGGGGGGAGATTGATGGGGATAACGAACACGGGCCAACATGTGTATGGGGCAGCGGTCATTCCATAGGGATTGAACCCATCTGTGGCCAGCGCAACACGAACATGTCGAGCCTCTTTGGCTTTCTCATGGTGAATGGCATCAAAGTGGGTCCATGCTTCACCATCGGATGCGTGAACCATCTTGTCAGGATTGTATCGTTTGCCTTTTTTGTGCCATGTCATCTGTTTCGCGGATTCCTCTGTCATGTATAGACGCTGGATCCTCGGTATGAACGGAAGGTGGCGTAGGATTGTCACGGGGATGTCGAGCTGCTTCTTCTGTCCATCACCAGAGTCTACCTCCATGAACCTAGACGATTTACACTTCGGACAGTACTTTGCCTCAGTGTGTTCTTTCCTAAATAGGACGCAGCCCTTCGGACAAGCATGTATCTGCTCATACGTCATCTTGAGTGCACAAAGGAGTTTCTGTGCCTCGTACATGCTCTTTGGCAGAACGTGATCCTCCGAAAGCAGGCTGCCAATAACTGTCAACAAACCATCGAAGGCGTCTCGACTCATGCTATACTGCGACTTCAACGCCATTATACGCCCAATGGCATCCAGTTGAGAAACCTTTGTCTTGCCGTGAAGGGGTTTCTGTGCCGCGTCAAACATGTCGTAGAATGCCTTTGCGGTCGCCTCTGGCTCGTCCTCCGTACGTCCTTCGGCGAACTGTGCCTCGTGATAGTCGTTCAACATGTCTGCTACCCCGGCATCAGCATCGTAATCCTCGACGCGTTGTCTCACCACCTCCTCTCTCGTGCGATGCGCTTCACCATGGAAGATCCACCGAGTATAGTCCGGCGTAAATCCATTCTTCCAAATATGTTCTACCATGGCCTTCTTTGGTTTTCTTTTCCGGTTGTCACATTTGCTGCACGGACAAGGGACTAGGCTAGCTCCTTTAGCAGCTTCGCCATATGCCCGTTCCACGAAAGCATCGGTCTTCCTAATCCAATCTGGGGTGACATCATTACGTCGAACGCGGCCCGTGTACATCCACTCACGGTCCTCCATCCTCTAACATATATAACCGAGTATAGTTTAATATAGACATGTAATGCATGTACACTACGTTCCTACCTTCTAATAGGTGAGGATAGGTCCTAATCCCACCCGCGGTTGCGTAGATGGAGTTAGTTTCCATGCTCTACTCCGATCCGAGATAGAATTTCGGCAGCACCTCCCCACTGTTCTCCGGATACACGTCCTGGCAGGGAGAGTGTACTGTCCGGAGAACAACAGGGAGGTGACGCCGAAACTCTTTCTCGGACCGGAGTAGAGCATGGAAACTAACACCATCTACGCAATCGCGGGCTGTCCAAAAAACGTGGACAATTCGAAACTGATACATTTGTAGATATGCAAAGATCTGCATATCTACACCGTATCACTTTCAAACGGGAGACGCCTAACTGGGTTACGTGATCTACGACCATGATGCGGAAATAGAGGTTATACCTAGGGTGGCGGTGGAGTCAGGCTAGTGGGGCTGTGGCGGGTCGGTGCAGTGGCGACGCGACGCGGTGCAGGCAGACCCGCAGCGGCTAGGAAGACAAGTATCTTCTCTGTAAAAAAGAAACACAAGTCTGTTAATACAAAAGCCTAGCAACAGAAAATTTCGGCAGCACCTCCCCTGCACGGGGAGGTTTCAAAATCCTGCAAATAAAACTATCAGCACGATGGCTGACATCCACGCATAATTCAACGGCACGATGGCCGGCAATCCACAATACTACATATTAACCTAATCATGCACGTATATAATTAACTTAATATTAAAACTAATCATTTCATATAAATCATACACGTATAACATAAAACAAGTAATCACCTTAGAGGTTTCGGCGGGCGAGGCGCCTGGCGGGCGAGGGCACGGCGGGGAAACGGCGGGGTCACGACGAGGAGAGCGGCGGGGGCACGGGCGGGGGCGGTGGGCGAGGAAACGGCGGGGGCACGGGCGAGGGCGAGGGGTTAGGCGAGGGGCACGACGACGGGCGAGGGCGAGCGTAGGCACGGCACGGCACGGCGAGCGCGGGCAACGGCACGGCGAGCGCGGGCACGACGGGCGCGGCTTCGGCGAGCGCGAGGGCGAGCGCGGGCGCGCGGCGGCGGCACGGGAGCGCGCACGGGCGAGGGCGCGCGGCGGCGGCGGGCACGGGAGCGCGCTCGGCGAGGGCGCGCGGCGGCGCGGGAACGGGCGCGCGGCGGCGCGGAAACGGGCGCGCACGGCGGCGCGGGAATGGGCGCGCGGCGGCGTGGGAGCGCGCACGGGCGCGCGGCGGCGCGGCAGGCGAGGGGGCGGCGCAGGCGAGCAACGGCACGGCGGCGGCGACGACGAACGGCACGGCGGCGTTGAGTGAGTGAGAGAGAGAGTGAGGAAGATGCCCGCTGGGCGTTGTATGTAGGGCGCTTTGCCGAGTGCCCGTGATCTGGCACTCGGCAAAGTTTTTTTTTTAATTTTAAAATAAGCTTTGCCGAGTGCCAGATCGCGGGCACTCGGCAAAGCCGTCTTTGCCGAGTGTCGCTTGAGCGACACTCGGCAAAGACTCTTTCCTTATTCTTTGCCGAGTGCCACGCAGCTGGCACTCGGCAAAGGAAGCTTTGCCGAGTGTCTTATCCAGACACTCGGCAAAGTATATTTTTATTTTTTTGATTTTGTCTCCCAAACTTTTTGTGGTATGTTCCTACACTATGTAGACCTACATGTATCATTTGTAGACAATTATAACATAGTTTTCAATCGTTAGTAGATTTAGTTTGTTTTTTTGAAATTCTTCGGAAAATTCAAATTTGAACTGCAGGTCACTCGAAACTTGGAAAACCGTGCATGAAAAAAATGATATTCATGTTACTTAGCATAAGTTACGACCGATTCCATGAGCGGACCGAAAACTTCGAGCAACATGCTCACTAAACATGGCCGTGAACTTGCCATCCACATGTTTAATAATTGTATAAAACACAAACAAAGTCAGAAAATCATGAAACTTGTCCACGTGTCATGATATCATATGTACAGGTTGTGATAAAAAATTGAGAATGTTTGGACAAAGTTGTGAGACACTATGTGTAGAAACCTAAGAGAACTACACATGAAATCATAGAGTTTCAATGTGGATCTCTTAGGTTTGTACACATAGCGCGTCATAGTTTTCTCGAAATTTTTTCAATTTTTTATCGCAGCCTGTACATATGATATCATGACACGTGGACAAGTTTCAAGATTTTCTGACTTTGTTTGTGTTTTATACAAGTTTTAAACATGTTGATGACAAGTTCACGACCATGTTTAGTGAGCATGTTGCTCGAAGTTTTTGGTCCGCTCCTGGAATCGTTCGTAACTTATGCTAAGTAACATGAATATCATTTTTTCATGCACGGTTTTCCAAGTTTCGAGTGACCTGCAGTTCAAATCTAAATTTTCCGAAGAAATTCAAATAAACGAACTAAATCTACTAACGATTGAAACTCTGTTAAAATTGTCCACAAATGATACATGTAGGTCTACATAGTGTAGGAACATACCACAAAAAGTTTGGGAGACAAAATAAAAGAAATAAAAATATACTTTGCCGAGTGTCTACGGATGGCACTCGGCAAAGAGTTCTTTGCCGAGCGTCAACTGGGCGACACTCGGCAAAGAAGACTCTTTGCCGAGTGCCAACCATTGGCTCTCGGCAAAGACTGACGGCCGTCAGCTTTGGGACGGCCGCTGACGGCCCTTTGCCGAGAGCCCCGTTTGCCGAGTGTTTGACACTCGGCAAACATGGATTTGCCGAGTGTGGACCTGTACCGAGTGCCCTACGCTCGGTAAAGACGCTCGTTACCGAGAGCCGAGCTTTGCCGAGTGCGGCTCTCGGCAAAGCCGTCTTTGCCGAGTGCCCGAGAAAAGGCACTCGGCAAAGCGGCCGGCACTCGGCAAAGGATCGGATTCCGGTAGTGATGCTCGTGCTCCCGTCCACCGCGCTCCTATCCTTGCCGGGCGCCTGTAGCGAAGTCATGACGCTAGAGATTAGTGTCGGGGACGGAAACGACTGAGTCGAGTTAGTCCCCGTGGACGCCAACGACATGATGCCCTAGAACCAGTTCGACCATGCCGGCGGTGACCCGTTGCGTTGGGTCGCATACTCGCATGCCACGGGGCTATACCGCGCTGACCAGTTCTAGCGGCGAGAAGGAAAGGATCAGGCTTGCGCGACGCGGTACAACCAGATCCCACTTCGCATGACATGCATCACGAAAAGGCCTCGCCCCGCATTGTCGCAAGCATCGTTATGTTCTACGGCATAGAAAAGGCTTGCATGCTATTCTCCTGGAGAAGTTATTTGTGTTGCCCCATTCAGCCATACAAAATGAAAGTAGCCCATGCGGCCATGCGGGCGTATCCATGCATGTGCACGAGCGGGTCATCTAGCTAGGAGAGAAAAAAATGCGGGCCCCATTTCTTTGACTAGGGCGGGGCGTGACGTGCGGCTGAGAAAAACCAAAAAAAGATATGAAACATATGCTATTAATTCTACTAGAATAAGACAGCGCCCTATCAGGCGCTATACTATTCACATAAGTATTTGAAATTGTAATGAGAAAAAACACTCAAATAGCACCATAATATTTTTTTCACAAAAAGGAAGCATAAAACAAAACATCAAAGTGGCTGCAAAAGTCTATATATATAAAAAATCTCCTACATCACATTTGCTTATGGTTTACATGTTCGGTCAATTGCATGACCGTTCGCTAGAAGCAAGTTATAATAAGATCAGAGTTAAATAACTACGGTCCCTGACATGTTGCATCATTATCAAGCAAAGTAAATTGATAATGACAAGTGCATTTACCCCAAAACAAAATCTAGCCTGGCTCTAACCTGCACCACTTTCAATAGCCTGATGAAACTCACTTATTGAAGCCATTACATGATGGCACCTCTGAGGGGACCGTGATGAAGGTAAGGCCCAACATATTCTACTTTTGGCTTGTCCCTGAACCTGATGACCCCTAGCAGTCCCATTGCAGAATCCTAAATCAATATCAGACTGAAACATGTCCACAAAAATCGCTGCAGCTCCTTAAAGCATTTCTGCCTCTGCAAAACCAACAATCAAATGTTATTTTGTTGTAGTTGTCAAGTTTTTATATATCAGGTCCATGAAAATGGTGTCGTTTTGTAGCTTTTTTTTCTGGACAAAAAATTATCTAAAAGTTCCGCTTTTAATATCCACTTAGAAGCATTGAGGATACAGAGCTTTTCTGATGAGCATGTGAGCTGGCACAAGACAGTGAGATCCAAAGCCTGTTTTTGTCATGAATAAATCCCTTTTCTTCTGAATTAAGTGTACGTACCTTGAAATCTGAAAAAAAAGTCAAGGCCAAGGATAACTCTGTCTTATGAGATAACCGGAGGAAGACCAGTGAAAAGCCTGGACAAAGTTGTCCTTCTAGATAATTTTTAACGCAATATCTTGGCACTCAGTGTGTTTAACCCTGATATGTAAAAAAGGTGGGCTTGCTCAATTTTTTCTTGTTCTAGAAACGTGATCAATCAGTCGCTTGTATAATGTCCCATTCAAAAGCTGAACTCTTGCCAGGACTTGATGCTATATGCAATGAACTATTGCGAGAGGACGAGTATGTTTTGTGTTTCTTTGAGCGATATGTTTTCTGTTAAACCGTTGCAAAGTTGGATAGCAAGTTCTTTACTGCCATGGGTTTTTTCATCGAAGAAGGTCCATACCATCGTGATCTACTAAACATTTGAAGAACCCAAACTAACAAAAACCACGAATGGCAAACATGTGACCAGTATATCCATTGCATCCCCAAAAAATAATACGTAGAAGTACAGAATACCGAGCGTTGAAGGGCAAATGCCAACTGCAATCGACGCCAAAAAACTTCTGAAGTGCCAGCAACATTCGTCAAGTCTGTACCTAACTGAGTAAATATTTTTAAAGCAGCAGCCTAACATAGATTCAGATGAAGATTTTGTAGGACAAACGACTAATAAAACTAATAGCTAATAATTGCTTGCCAGATTGATTCACTATAGAACGAAATCGCATTTTCACAAATTATAGCCTCCCTAAGCTCCTGCCATGGACGAACTATACGGAGCCAAAAAATGCTCTGAACAATTGGTAAAAGGATCCATATAGTTCCTGCTGAACTATCCTGCTCCTATCAATGCAACACACGTAAAAAATCCTAAAAGCAACACTGATTTGGCAAGCAAACTTGACCGAAGAAATGGACAAAATTTCTGTGCAAACAAACATGCACCCACGGAGGCCTTCCCGAGATTCAGGTCACGAACGACACCAGTACCACATCAGGCAACCTCATGGCGTCGGTAGTTGGCGACACCAAAAAAAGGAAAGAGAGCATGAATGAACTTGCAAGACTTTGTGGAATCTGGTAGATCCAGCAAATTATGAAGAAACGCTTCCATATGCTAAAATAGCAAAGAAGGGAAAAACGGTGACACGGGAGAGGGACATCATCAAATGAGAGAGGGAGAGGGGAGGGGCGCAGCTCATCCGCATCTGGTTCCGAAGCGGCGAAGCAGGGCAGAGCTGGAGCCGTCCACAACGAGCTCGACGATGAGGGCGGACACCATGAGGATTGCAAGTGATGCGGCAAGGTGTGTTGGGGCCACGAAGAGGAAGACCATGAGGCGCTCGCCAGTGAGCAGCGTCGTGGCCGGCGACAGGGACACAGAGTCGATGGCGCGCGCGAACCTGGCCCAACACTAGCGACGGTGGCGAGGTCGGAGGAGGACGCAGCAGCGTGGAGGGAGGGACGTCGTGGGAATTTGGATGGTGGTGGACTGGTGGCCGTGGGTCAGAGTCGGACAAGGAAGGGGGGACCGTGGATGTGACACAAGCTTCGTTGAATGGAAGACTGTTTGTGCTGTTAGTAGAGAGTTTAGATTTCTTCAACAGCACCTCCGGATCTACATATCCCATAACCAATTTATGTGCACAACGCATGATCGAAGGGACACCCCAATTGCTTGAACATCTCTTAGGATGGCTCCAACTCCTATAGAATAACAGACATCCCTGATTTTAGGCCAGCAGATGTCATCCTGAACTGAGAACTAATAAAAGACAAAGGGAGTTTAACGCCAAGCTCTAGATCGAGAAGTAGCGAAGGGGGATTGATGATCACCTGCATGTCTTTGCGATGGGGGGATCACGCTCGCCGAGCGTAGCCATCATGATCTCGAGGCCCTTGTCGTAGTAGGCGATGGACCTGCAAGTCTCGGCACCTAAGCATGTACTGCGTATCACTGAACTACATCTAGACTGAGAAAGCGGCGAGGGACCACTCCTCGTCCCTCTGGTGAGGCTCAACAAGCTGCAGCTGGTGGTGGTCGTCGCCGCTGGGTGCACAGGCGTTGGTCTCGGCCTCGCCGCTGATAGGAGACTCTGGCGGCGGCACGACGTACGCAACAGCGCAATCGAGGACGAGGATGGAAGGGGAGATGCACGGACGGCGGGAGCATCTAGACGGAGAAGGTGGCTCCTCGGCCCTCTAGTTAGGCTCGGCAGGTTGGAACTGTTGGTGGTCGTCGCTGCCGGCTGCATAGGCCTCGTCCTCGTCGCCGATAGGTGTTTTTAGCGGCGGCGTGATGCCTGCAACAGCACGCTCGAGGACGGCCATGAAAGGGGAGATACACGGGCGACGGGACCATCTAGCCGGAGGAGGAGGCGAGGGACCACTCGTCGGCCCTCTGGTGGTCGTCGCCGCCGGTTGCACAGGCCTTGGATTCAGCCTCGCCGTCAGCAGGCACCTCTGGCGACGGTGTGACACCTACAGCGGCTCGCTCGAGGACAAGAATGGAAGGGGAGGTAAGGGACGACAGGAGCAAGGAGGGAGAGAGCATCTGATGTGTTTCTGTTGTGTCCATGAAGGTTGTGGTCGCGAAAAGGAAGAGGGATGAGGTGACCGCGATGGACCAGAGGCGGGGTCCGCGTCATGGATCTGCCATCACTCGAGCATGGCTGCACCCATGCCTATCACGACTTCACTGCAGCAGTACCTGCCTGTCGCAGTAATGTGAGCGGACACAGAGAAAAGAATCACCACACGTCAAAACGCGCAGGCGCCGTAGACCGGTCCGGGACCGCATGGGTGGTGTCGTGGTGGCCTAGTGTGTCGGAGAGGGTGGGGCAGACCATGGACGTAGAGTCCGACTATCGGCCCACGCGTCATGCCGTGGAGGGCTGTGAGCGCGTGAAACGCGGACAGAGCTCGAAAGGGCTTTAATTTTTAAGGAAGTAGATTTATTCTACGTTGCAAATAAAAATAGAATAAAAACTTGTTTTATATTGTAGTTTCTTCCTTAATCAATTATTTCTCGCAGTAAATAATTAGTAGAAAAATGCATGTGAAGACTATGTTGAGTATTTTTATACGCTCTAAATATTTATGATGTGTTGAGCTTTTGGACTCACGTTGAGCGATTAAATTGTATAGTGGGTACTAAGACACGTCGACCAGACTACGTTATTAATCGACCGAGTTATGGCATTGGCTGAGCACTCGCTGCGCCCTGGCAACACGACGCAGTATTTGTGTCGTACGAACTTGGCTGCGTCATGTGATTGCTATGTAGCACTATCGTTTAATCGGACAGCTCTCGTTGAGTCGAACCACCATCGCTGAAGTCACGTATTTTTCGCATACCCTGTAGGCACTGTCTGTCTATCGTGATCATTGAACCACAATTGCGTCTGTTGCGCATGTTGCGTAGACTTATCATGTACCCCGATTACCGAGCCATAATTGTGCCTGTTACGCTTATTACGAAGGCTTGCTGTGTTGTCCTAGCCCTGATGGCCGCACACGCGTTGACACCAGACGCTAGAGTTTGTACTCGCGTGGATTGTGGTCGGTTGTTCAAGCCCCTAAAATCACATTATGCGCAACCTTCATAAACAATTTTGTTTGGCTCTATATTTTATTTGACTGTGTTGTTTGGTATTATATATTTATGTATTGCCAAGTGGCCATAACAAATATATCAAGCTCTATAGTGCTTTGAAATATGGGAAATTAAATCGAAATACAATAAAACACAGATAAGTTAATTTTTTGCTCTCTCTCTCCTTATGCATAAAAGTTTTACCCGAAGTAAACCGAAGATATATAATGCATGAAAGCCTTTTTGGCATAGAAGATGTCACACATTGGGATTCTATTAGCAAGCAAAAGACCTTACCAAATGAATAAAGGCTATAAATCTTAGTTATATATTGCTCAACCAGATGTTGGCACATTGCTATTTGTTGCTGAACGACATGAAGCGAACTTTAAGATAAATGACTAGTACCTTAGCAACACGAAGTTGCGAGTACATCGAAAGTTAATTCTGAGAAAAAATTTCACAATGTTGGTGTGAAAAAACATTGTGTGTTTCCGTCGAACCACTTTACTCGTCCTATCTAGGACCTCTATGCTTGTGTTGCATACATCTCTCAGAATTATAAATACTTATAGTCACTGAATTGACTTGGGATAGTCCTTTGACTGGTATGGTATACAGTAAGTCAAATGAAAGGTCGGTACTGAATGGAAATAAAATTAGGGATTATGTAGCAAAACTACATTTGATTCCACCCTTTGACATGCTTACCATAATCTATCTATGATCTACCAGAAGTAAGAAGAGTAGAAAATAGCCTTAAAATCCCATGTCACCACAGAGCTTAGAGCCAAATTGGACATTAATATGTGGTTAGTCCTTGGCGCCGAAAGAGCCATAAATCTTGACCACCATAGTGGTAGTGATGGTTTGTGATAGAACTATGAAGACCTTGTGGAGATCGGATGACTCATTCTTATGAGAGCAACACTATCTATTATTGAAGACAGATCCTATGAGGATACCAGTCTTGTTTCGTTCTTGCCAAGCAGTTATCATCATTTGTTTCATGAAAAGCTAGTTATATGGTGATTTTTCCCAGATAAAAATGAATTCTTGGCCTTGTCTGTTCTATTCCAAAGCTTCTCTTTTTGTCGAACAACGAAGATATCGAAATAATGCTTTATAGAACAAATTAGTATATAATATGAGGAGAAATGTTTGCCCTGCTGGCAACATCACAAGTTATTAACTATTGTTATAAATTCTCTCTCAAAATTATAATACCTAAAAATGTTGCACAAATTGATACCTAATTTCAGAACATTATGAGTAATTGGGTAAACCATGGGCAGTGATAAAAATGAGCTGGACTATACATCTATGCATATAAAAATATTTGTTTGGCAGCATTGGCCTGATGCCGTGTACTTTACTACCATTATCTACACACATATTTTCCTATGTGCTTAAAAGCACAATGCAACCAGTGAATGTCTTTGTGAGCGTTAGACCCTGATGGTCATTTTAATTGTTGATCTGAAGTCAACTAATGCTCCAAACGACGAATGGTATTCATGAGCCCCTAAAGGACCCTTATGGATAAAATAGTGTTGTGCATACTAGTCTAAATCTTAATGATTGACTGTGCATTTGGTAATAATTACAATAAGTTGGCAGAATTGTAACCACGAAGCAACTTGTTGTTGCGTGTCTCGCTGGATGTTGAGACTAACCCTTCATGTTGAAGGAAAAATATGCAGTATTCATGCCACTACATTAATATAAGTCCAAAGCTCACTGCATAAACCCCTATCCGTAATGTGCGTAAGATTTCCCAAATAAATCACCACAATAGCATACATTGGCCACAACTGGATGATTGTGGTTGGGGATTTTATCTGTATGCTTTTAGAACATCTCAGCATTAGGGGAGGAATGCCCATATAATGTAATGCCTCAATATTCTATTAAATGCACAAAAGCCAAACTGAACCTGTCGTTCGGTGTGTACTCCTGTGTATATGGAGTTCTCCAAAAATCGTTGAGGAGTAACCATTTTGGTTTGAATGCTTCTACCTGATGTAGATGTGGATATACCCGGGATTAATATCATATCCACATTTGACTTATTGGTATTTGATCTATTCTCGGGGACGCCTGCGAATATGATCCATCAGCCTTAGTCAAAGTATATGTTCTGATTGCAGATTCACGTGGTCTGTGATAACTCTCCTCCGATTAATTCACCCTGATGGTGATTTGCCTCATGAAGAGGTTCATCTTGATGATGAAATTCCTAGCAATGCGTGCAATATCATTGTGCTGGGAATACAGAACAATGAATCTTTCGTTTTGGGAAATGATGGAGATCATTATTAAATGTGGGAGACAAATATGTCGACACCTATCTTGCCCCTTTAGATTGCAAATGGATCCAAAACAAAGTCCTAGGCATGAGTGATTTAAACTCTCTTATCGGGCCATTGATAAATGCAATCGAGGCTGAACCAATAATTGCAAAATGAAAGTCACGAGCTTGAAGTTCGGACATTTATGGGCACTATTGAAATAATGTGTGGTGAATGTGATGGTTCAAGTGATCTTGTGAGAGACCCATCCCACATGTGTTGAATAAACATTGTTCTGCTATGTAATATATCTGGCAAATGGCATGAATTAAAATATGCAGTTAATAGGATTCTGAAGATCCATCATGAGATCCTATGAGGATTCATATCTTTGATTTATATATATGCAACATATAAATCTCATACCGGGTAATACATTCCTGATGAATGACCACTCTCTAGTGTAGAGAGAATATCTCCTAGTTGAGATTATAGTTCCCAACTGGAACCTTTCAAGAGGAAATAAAGTCTGTGTTCAACACCAAAGTTTGATAACCCCAATAAAGGGATAAAGACCCATACAGACCCAAAAAGGAATAAGATGAGGTACCAAAGGACTTGAAGTTCACCGAATAAGCACATGTGCATTCCATGATCTTTACTCATGGTATTTTCCACTAGATGTGGAATTACGGTATCCTCCAAAGCCACGATGGCAGAAACCTATAAGGTTTAGGTGTTACTGGCAAAATATCCACATTGTGCCAGAATGACAGACTATAACGATATATCTGATCGATGAAAAATCCCTGATGGATTACGATCTTTGATGGACTTTTGTTACACCATCATAGATGTTGCAAAGGATGAACGCCTGGAGCGATGTGTTATTTTTAGAATATGTACTATTGCAACTATATTATCTCCTAAGTCCTATTGAAGGACATGTTATTTGCTTTGCACAACTATGTATAAATTGTGGTGTAAGATAGAAAATGATAGCACCCCAACCTCATCCATTCTCGTTATTCCAGATGAACAATGAGACATATATCTTGAAGAATATGCTTGAGTTATGAGGGATAACGACTTTGACAGATGTCATCGTCAGGGGAGCGAATGCTTATATTGATCACAATCGTGAGACAATAAATGTCATATTCTATGCCCTGAAGGCGTGCGCTTGATGATCAATATGTGAACCTTTATGGAACTTTCTATTAAATATATAGATCCAGTCGATCGAACACCATTAGTCAAAGTGGCTTATTTATATTGATACGTGCACTTACCTCGTATATCCTAGAAGTGAGTAGAGGTAAAGTTCCTGAAATAGTCCTTGCAAGGATATGCAATCCGTTTGCTAAATCTTTATGTGCATATACTTCCAGAAGAAGATGTTTTGCCTTATTGATACGGTTTTGCAAGGATCAAGGGGAGCACATTTCTAAAGTTAGCCCTTGTAGAAGATTCGATAGAATCTAGATCCCAGAGGATCGAAATATGTCCCGACGACAACTGTTGTACTCTTTTTCCCTTGCTGAGTTTTCTTGAAGTTTCTCACATGAGGTTTTTAACGAGGCAACAAAGTGCAAATGCAATTTGTATCACCATGCACTCTTTCTCCACATTTTTCCCACTGGGTTTTTCGGAGTTTTAACGAGGCATGTGTTGGTCGCTGTAGTCGCCCAAGGGGGAGTGTTAAGTAACCTTAGTTAGGGTTATGTGGGCAAATACCTGCTTTGCCCTGAGGGGTCTCACATCTCTATATAAGGAACTTGTACACCCCTCATAATACAGAGAAGAGAAAGAGGCCAAAGGCCCAACCCTACATCGTGTCTCGTGTGTTTTCTCTGTCGTGCTTCTGGGAAGGAATACGAGTTTTCCACGACTTCTCGCGCCTAATCTGCAGACGGGAGGGAAGGGTGCGGATCTGGTGATCTGTGGTAACGTAGTTCTCAATAGTGCTGTGTTGTGTGGTGCGCCTGTTCCGCGGTGCCGTTCATTTTCGGCAACGGCAAGATTGCTGCCAACGCAGCCCTCGCGTGTGTATGTGCGACTGAGGGTTAGTCCAATGCTCGCTGCGGTTTCTATATACACATATCTTTCGTTCTTGAATATTTGTCGTCCGCTAGTTTATTTTTAAATTAAAATATGACAAATAAAAAATGGAGAAAGTACTATATTAATAAACTTTATTTTAATAAAACATAAAATATATGTGTTCTTTTGATTAGAGGATGTAAATGTGCAGTCAACAACCAAACTTTCACTTGTATATAATTTTACTATATTTTTTATATAAGCGGAAAGCAGAAGGATGGTGACTATGAAAGTATGAAAACTGGTGCTTTATTGAGGGCTTGTTCGGTTTGACGCTAATCCATGTGGATTGAGTGGAATTAGATGAGTTTAAATCTATAAAAAGTCAAAATTCACCTTAATACATTCTAATCCCCTACATGCCACATGGAATAAAAATAACTGAACAAGACCTTAGTAGGAATCGCTGATTTCTAAAATAGAGCAGGGCAGATATATCACATACGTAATAGAGAAGGGGCTCAGTGTTTGAATGACAAGTGCGTCCATCAGCCATGGTACCCAGGGGAAGAGAATACCAAGTCTATATTCTGCCTAGCCAATAGGAGAGAAGAGAGAAAATTTAGACATTAGAGAGTTTGTGAGGCTATCTGCAACCGTTACCCCTAAATTTTTCCCCATATATCACTTTCCCCCTATTTCCCCCCCTATTTTTTCATCTCCCGCAGCGGTTCCCCCTAAATACTCCCCCTATACCCCACTACAACTATAAAATATCATTTTCTATATCAACTATCAATTTTTTATCTACTAACAATTACTCGTGGACCCACAACACAGTGTTTAGGGGGATGAACAGTGACACGCTATATCTGGAGGGAGAGAGAAGGAGGCCGACGCGTAGGGGGCGCTGTAGGGGGCAGCGCTGCGGTCGTAGAGTGCCCCCTACAGGCGCCATGCAAGGGGAGGGGGATGCCCAAGGGGCAGCGTTGCAGGCAGCCTGACAGAAAGAGGACTACTCACACATCCTAAGATAGTTTGTGATAGAAAGAGGTGTACCCATTATTAAATATACATCTTATACCATTAGAGAGTTGTTATATAAGTAGGCTTAGTTAAGTATATATGACAAGATAACATCATAAAACCTATTATTGGCTATATTATTAACCTTGCTCTTAGGCTATCCACAACTGTTACCCCTAAATTTCCCCCCTATATCACTTTTCCCCCCTATTTTCCCCCTATTTTTTCATCTCCCGCAGCGGTTCCCCCTAAATACTCCCCCTATACCCCACTACAACTATAAAATATCATTTTCTATATCAACTATCAATTTTTTATCTACTAACAATTACTCGTGGACCCACAGCATAGTGTTTGGGGGGGGGGGGATGAACAGTGACACGCTATATCTGTCGGCGTTTCAACCCTGGGGGGTCCCTGGACCGACGAGTGAATTGTCGCTGCGTGTCCCTGCCCAGATGGGTTGGCGCGGGATATAACACAAGATGTGGGAAAAGCCATGTATTATCCTGCACTAGGGGTGCCGCTCGCAGTAGGGGTTACAAGCGCGTCGCGAGAGAGAGAGAGAGAGGGACACAGAGCTCGTCCGCCGCTTCCCTCGCGTGAACCCCTCTCAGGGTGGCCCTGGACCTCCCTTTTATAGAGGCAAGGAGAGAGTCCAGACGTACAACGGGGGGCGTAGCTATGCGCTAACGTGTCCGGCAGTGGAGTGCCTAAGCCCTGAGTACATGCCAACGTGGCCGTTGGGGGAGAGCTTGGGCCCTGTACATGTGATGGAGTGGCCGCCAGAGGAGCGCCTGAGTCCTGTAGGAGCACAGCTAGCAGCGCGGCGAGGACCCTGCTGACGTCTCCTTGCTGTCGTAAGGGGCTGAGAGCCACCAGCGTCATGGCGCACGCGGGGCACCATCATTACCCGTCACCAGGGTAAGCCAGATGGGACGCCAGTCTTGTTCCTTGTAGCCTGAGCAGGCTAGGAATAGGGAAATGATGCATCCCCTATTAGCGCGGGCAGTCTGAGCCCAGGGTCGGTCGAGGCGGAGACTTCTCTTGAGGCCGAGGCCGGGGTCGGGCGAGGCTGAGACCTCCTCCCGAGGCCAGAGCCTGAGGTCGGACGAGGCGGAGACCTCCTCCTGAGGCCGGAGCGTGAGGTCGGGCGAGGCAGAGCTTCCTGTTGTGCCCGAGGCTTGAACTCGGGGGTTGATCGTGACTTGTTGTCAGTCGTTGCCGGGGTGGCTGACACGGCAGTCGGAGCGGAGCGAGCGGCGCTGTTTTCCTGTCATATCGGATAGTAAAGAAGAGGAGCGAAGTGATTGCGGTCACTTCGGTCTGGCCGACTGAGGCGCGTGTGTTAGGATACGGCGTCAGGCATCCCCTGCATTTAATGCGCCTGCGAAGCGGTCGGTTGGTGAGGCGGTATGGCCAAGGTTGCTTCACAACGAAGCCTACCCGAGCCGGGCCTCGGGAGAGCTGAGGGGGCGCCCGCTGTCTGAGGAGGCCCTCGGGCGAGGCGTGAACTCGTTTGGGACTACGGTTCCAACCCGAGGCTGGGCTCGGGTGAGATCGCGTCCCTCGGGTGGACGAAGTCTTGGCTTGAACCGCACCCGTCAGTTGGTCTGAGGGTGTTTACCAGCCATGATTAGGAGCGTTGGGGGTACCCCTAATTATGGTACCCGACAGTAGCCCCCGAGCCTCGAAGGGAGTGATGGTACTCGCTTGGAGGCTTTTGCCGCGTTTTCGGTGAGGGGACCGGCCTTTCTCGGTTTTTGCCTTGTTCTGGGGGGTGCGCGCGAGCGCACCCGCCGGGTGTAGCCCCCGAGGCCTCGGAGGATTGGTTTGACTCCTCTGATGTCTGAATGCTTTTTGTGGTGCTTCGGCCGGTCTGATCGTTCCCTCATGCGGTCTGGCAGTAGCCCGGGTGCGTGGTCGGGTTCCACGTTATCAGGCTGGTTTGTTGACGCTGTCAACAGTTTTGGCCGTAGCCGGGTGCGAGAGCAGCCCCCGAGCCTCTGCATAGAGCGAGAGGACGATCAAGGACTTTCCCGACTTTTATTATATGCCCCTGCGTCACCTTTCCGCAAGGAGGAGGGGGGAAAGTGCCATGTTGCCCTCGGAGGGCGCCGAACATGGTGTTTCCAGTGAGCTGCTAATGGGTGATCCGAGTGGACGCCTGTGCCCCGTTCGTTAGGGGTCAGCTCGTGGCCCAGAGGCGCGCTCCAAAAGGACCTACGGGTGATTCGCCGGACCCAGACCCCTTCGATAGGGTCCAAGGGCTCGATGCCTCCCTCCGGTGGGATTCCGTTACAAATCGTTCCCGCCGGTCTCAGAAATGTCCTAGGGTACCTCGGGAGCATAGCCCGAGCCTTGGTTATGTATCGAACGTACCCAGAGTCATCCCTCACTCTGCGTGCTCTGGGGCGACTGTCGAACCCTTCCGAGGGGCCAGCCTACGAACCCTTGATCAGTAGTGGGCACGGAGCCCAGGCGCTCTGGGGCGGCTGTCGAACCCTTCCGAGGGGCCAGCATTCGAACCCCTGATCAGTAATGGGCTTGAAGACCGAGTGCTCTGGGGCGGCTGTCGAAACCTTTCCGAGGGGCCAGCCTTCGAACCCCTGATCAGTAGGAGGGCTTGGGGCCCGCTTCCTCCGCCAAGAAGGATCCTTTCCACAACGTCCCCTTTCCCGGTCCCTGTGGCAAGAGAGTGAGAGGAGGAGGAGGGGAAGGATATGAATTTAAATAAGGTGGCACACCTTTTTTGACGCGGTCATTATGGCGAAGGCGAAGCGACGCCCGCCTCGCCTGCCAGAGGTGTCGCCTGCTCCGTCGGGGAGTTAATGCGACGGGACAGGCAATTCGCGTGGCGCCCGTTGCACGTGCGAGCCGTTCGAGGAACGGGGCACGGGCGCGTCATTTCACGCTGTGGGAGAGGGCTCTCCCGTCGCTTCAGGAGGGGACGCGAGCCTGCAGGCGACTTGACTGCTGCCTCCGCTCGTCTGCTGCAGTTACTGCCGGCCCACTTTTGACCATGCCAACCGTCGTGCCTACCCCGCGGCTGACTGACCCATGGCCGTCGCCTTTAATTGGCACTGTCGGGTCATGCGCAGGTCTACCTCGAGTCGTGGTACTGGTTCCGCAGTCGAGGAGGCGCAGCATTGGCGCGAGTGGCGGTGTAGCTCCTTGCACGTCGTAACCGGCGCGCCGGTTACATGACATGCGGGCCCGCTTCCTTTGCGCTGGTCCACCGGATGTGGATGGAGCCGAAGGGGCGCACGGTTGCGGTGCAGTTGGATGCCTGTTGCGTGGCAGTCCACCCTTTCGACCACCGGCTTCTGCGAAGATGGGAGAGCGCTTGTAACTGCGGGACGGTTACATGCCTCGCTTGCGGCGGTTCGCCTTCTTCGTGCTTCGGATCAGCTCGTATGACGTGTGGGTCCTAGCCCCCGTGTCGTGGGGGGAGAACCCTGAAGGATGTCAGCGGGGATTTCGCCCGTGACGCTAAGGGGTGCAAGCGAGGAGGTCTGCCTATAAAAGGGGGATCGATTCTCCAGGCAGTGGCCATGCCTTCGTCCTCCCCTCATGCCTTGCGCCCTTCCACCTTTTGAGCCCCCGGATGGGGTGGTCCAGCGCCGCCTTGCTCTTGCTGTCGTTGGAGGAGCGTCGCCTCGTGGAGATCGGCACCTTTTCAGCCATTGCTCGGCTTCAAGGATTTTTGTCGTGCAGCCCAGCTGTATTCCCTCACCAATGGGCAGTTTGGTGGGGAACAGCAAGCCGGGCTGCGGCCTCCGCCCCGCCCTCAGCTTCAAGGATTTTTGTCATTCGGGCTGAGGCGGAGGGAGAGCTGAGCCGGGGCCTACCTCTGCGTAGGCTGGTGTCCCGCCTCTTCCTCCGGCATCTAGGGTGGAAACCATCCTCCAGCTCTACGGAGGAGGCGTCCTCCGGCCATGCGAGGGGAGGCAAACTGCTGCTGCCTGGCCGGGGTGCAGCATTCCGTCCTCTGCCTGGGCGACTGTGGCCGGCCGCACCGGAGGGTCTCACAACACGTCGTACGCCGCGAGGGCGGTACTCGTGTTCTGGGACGGTCTCGTTCTCGTTTTCGTGGCGAGGACAGGAGTGAGGACCTGTCGGTGCGCTTTGGGGCGGCCGGCGCTCGCTGGTGCGGTGTTGGTGGGTAGGTGGACGCCGCCGTCGGTGCTGTGGTGACGGCACCCGAAGAAGGTTTCTCCGCCGACGAGATCGTCGGCGTCACCTGCGCTCCGGGCCTCCGGCTCTTCGGCTTTAATGGCTGGTTCTCGTCCCCCCGTGAGGGGATACGAACGAGAGCCTTCCAGCGGTGGCGTTCGCCCTGGGGCCATTGCGGCTGCTGCAGAGGTCGCCGGTGAGCCACCCGGAGTTTGTCATCCCGCGGGCCCCCTGGTATGGTGGTCGTTCATACCCGTGGGAGCGGAACCGGAGTCCCGTTTGTAATGGCACCTTGAGTGCTAGTGTATGTTCATTATGGCTGTCGAGGCCTGAACATTTGGGTATTCGAGAATGAAGATGTGTGTCTTCCTCATTCCGATCGCTGGGACTTGTCTGTTGGCTAGCCGAACCACTTAACTGAGCGTCGGTTGCCTTTCGCGGAAGGTGACGAGTGAGGTGTCCGTATCCCGGAGGCGTAGGAGTCCCTCGGCTCTGTCGACCTTGCCGCTCTAGGCTTCCCTTGCTTAGTTTTCGGAACCCTCGGCTGCTCTGCGATGAGCCGGAGCCGGAGGCAGCGGTGTTAGGGCGGACAGACGCGGAGTCGGCTCGGAAAGAGACTTCATCGGCCCGGGAGATGGCGGCTTCCCAGGCCGAGGAAGATGTGGTAGCAGCCACTGGAGCTTGGCCAAGACATCTGCTGGCGCTGTGCTGGCGTCCTCCCTTAGGTGGAGGTCCTTTTGCCCGGGTCGCCGTCCGAGGCCGGGTCTGGTTCCGCCGAAGGTGGAATCAACGCCGAGGGTGCTGCTGCTCCCCCTGCCGATGCCCAAACCTGCAGGGACAGTTTGTCTGTAGCATGCGCATGCTTTTTCGCGGCCGCCGAGGCCTAAACACTTTATCGTCGTGTTTAAAAAGCTGCGTCTTCTCTCCTCTTGTTTCGAGCATCACGACTTGTATGTCAATAGCAGAATCGTCTGTCCGAACGAGAGCTACTTTTCGCGGAAGGTGATGAGCGAGGTATCCGTATCCCGGAGGCGTAGGAGTCCCTCGGCTCGGTCGGCCTTGCCGCTTACGTGCGCTCTCATTTGGTCAAAGGATTCCATTATTGGTACAGTCGAGAAGGCGCGAAAGTCGTTTTCTACCCGAGTGTTAGGACTTGTTTGGTAGCAGGATCGCTTATCCGAGCGTGAGTTACTTCTCACGGAAGGTGATGAGTGAGGTATCCGTATCCCGGAGGCATAGGAGTTCCTCGGCTCGGTCGGCCTTGCCGCTTACGTGTACTCTCGTCGTTCTCGGGATCCTGCTATCAATACGGAAGTCGAAAGCACAAAGGTTGTTTTGGTAGAAAATTTTTCCGAGGAAAATTTTGACGTAGAGGGGGTTCCCTCCTTCTAGGCCCCGAGGGAGGGTCGGGCTTTGCCGAGGCAAGGCCGACCCTTCCTTGATGGTTAGACTTTGTGTATGTAAACGAGGTACATGAATGACTTAAAACATCTTAAGGGTAGAAGCGACGTAGCTGTTGGATGTTCCAAGCGTTGCTGTAGACCTCGCCTTGGTTGTTGGCCAGCTTGTATGTTCCAGGCTTCAAGATCTTGGCGATGATGAAGGGCCCTTCCCAGGGAGGAGTGAGCTTGTGGCGCCCTCGGGCATCCTATCGCAGGCGAAGCACCAAGTCTCCGAACGCTTCGGGCGTGGTAGCGCCGCAGCGACTACTGGTACCGCGCCGAATGTAGTAAGGCAACGTCCCAAGCCTCCTCGAGTTAGTCCAGCGAGTCTTCTCGGCTGGTCTGGTTGCTTCGGTCGTCGTACGCCTTGGTCCTCGGGGAGCCATATTCTAAGTCTATGGGGAGGACGACCTCGGCCCCATAGACTAGAAAGAACGGCGTAAAACCCGTGGCGCGGCTCGACGTCGTCCTCAGACTCTAGACTACTGAGGGTAGCTCTTTCATCCACCGCTTGCCGAGCTTGTTGAGGTCGTTGTAGATCCTTGGTTTGAGCCCCTGCAGAATCATACCGTTGGCACGCTCCACCTGCCCATTCGTCATGGGATGAGATACGGCGGCCCAGTCCACACGGATGTGGTGATCGTCACAGAAGTCTAGGAACTTTTTTCCGGTGAACTGCGTGCCATTGTCGGTGATGATTGAGTTTGGGACCCCAAACCGATGGATGATGTTGGTGAAGAATGCCACCGCCTGCTCGGACCTGATGCTGTTTAGGGGTCGGACCTCGATCCACTTGGAGAATTTGTCGATAGCGACCAGTAGGTGCGTGAAGCCCCCGGGTGCCTTCTGCAAGGGACCGACGAGGTCTAGACCCCACACAGCAAATGGCCAGGTGATGGGTATCGTCTGCAAGGCCTTAGCGGGCAGATGCGTCTGCTTTGCGTAGAATTGACACCCCCGGCAGGAGCGCACAATCCTAGTGGCGTCGGCCACCGCGGTTGGCCAGTAGAAACCTTGTCGGAAGGCATTCCCCACGAGGGCTCGAGGCGCTGCATGGTGGCCGCAAGCCCCCGAGTGTACTTCTTGCAACAGCTCTTGTCCTTGGGCGATAGATATGCATCGTTGGAGGATGCCCGAGGGGCTGCGGTGATAGAGCTCTTTTTCATCACCCAGCAAGATGAATGACTTGGCGCGCCGAGCCAGCCGCCGAGCTTTGGTCTTGTCGATGGGAAGCTCTCCTCAGAGGAGATATTCCAGGTACGGGGTCTGCCAGTTCGGATCTGGCGTGACCCCATTCTGTTCCTCTTCGACGGGCAAGGCCTCTTCCTTGATGGCCGAGGGTGCCTCGGGTGCGGCTGAGGGTACCTCGGGCTCGGCCGAGGGTACCTCGGGATGGGCCGAGGCTTCCTCAGGCTCGGGCGCGTCGTCGATCTTGACGGATGGTTGATGTAGGTCTCTGGAGAAGACGTCCAGGGGAACCGTCGTTCGCCCCGAGGCTATTTTCACCAGCTCATCCGTAGTCTTGTTGTACCGTCGGCCGATGTGGTTGAGCTCCAGCCCGTAGAACTTGTTTTCCATGTGCCGGACTTCGTCGCAGTAGGCTTCCATCCTCTGGTCATGGCAGTGGGAGTTCTTCATGACTTGGTCAATGACAAGCTGCGAGTCGCCTCGAGCGTCGAGGCGTCGGACCCCTAGCTCGACAGCGATGCGTAGCCCATTAACCAGTGCTTTGTACTCTGCCACATTGTTTGATGCCGGGAAATGGAGGCGAATGACGTAGCGGAGATGCTTTCCGAGGGGTGAAACGAAGAGCAGGCCAGCGGCCGCTCCTGTTTTCATGAGTGACCCATCGAAGTACATGGTCCAGAGCTTGGGCTGGATTGGAGTTGTCGGTAACTGGATGTCAGTCCACTCAGTCAGGAAGTCTACCAAGACCTGGGATTTTGTGGCCTTCCGAGGAGCGATCGATAGCGTTTCGCCCATAAGCTCCACCGCCCACTTTGCTATCCTACCCGAGGCCTCGCGGCACTGGATGATCTCCCCCAGGGGGAAGGATGACACCACAGTCACCGGATGAGACTCGAAGTAGTGTCGCAACTTCCACCGTGTCAGAATCACTGCGTAGAGCAGCTTCTAGATCTGTGGGTAGCGGACTTTGGTCTCGGAAAGCGCTTCGCTGATGAAGTAGACTGGCCTCTGGACCGACAGTGCATGCCCTTCTTCTCGCCTCTCGACTACGATCGCGGCGCTGACCACCTGAGTAGTCGCGGCTACGTAGATCAAGAGGGCTTCTCCTGCAGCGGGGGGCACCAGGATGGGTGTGTTCGTAAGGAGCGCCTTAAGGTTTCCGAGGGCTTCCTCGGCCTCGGGGGTCCAAGTGAAGCACTCGGCCTTCCTTAAGAGGCGGTACAGAGGCAAGCCTTTCTCGCCAAGGCGTGAGATGAAGCGGCTCAGAGCCGCAAGGCATCCCATGACCCTTTGTACTCCTTTCAAATATTTGATCGGTCCCATGTTGGTGATGGCCGCGATTTTCTCTGGGTTGGCCTCGATGCCCCGCTCGGAGACGATGAATCCAAGGAGCATGCCTCGGGGGACTCTGAAGACACACTTCTCGGGATTGAGTTTCACGCCTTTCGCTCTCAGACACTTGAATGTCGTTTCAAGGTCAGAGAGGAGGTTGGAGGCTCTCTTCGTCTTGACAACGATGTCGTCGACGTAAGCCTCGACTGTTCTGTCGATGTGTTCTCCGAACACGTGGTTCATGCACCTCTGGTAAGTGGCGCCTGCATTCCTCAACCCAAATGGCATTGTAGTGTAACAGTACATGCCAAAAGGTGTGATGAAAGAAGTCGCGAGCTGGTCGGACTCTTTCATCTTGATTTGGTGATAGCCTGAGTAGGCATCGAGGAATGACAGGGTTTCGCACCCAGCAGTGGAGTCCATGATTTGATCGATGCGAGGTAGAGGGTAGGGAACTTTCGGACATGCTTTGTTTAGACCAGTGTAGTCTACACACATCCTCCATTTCCCATCCTTCTTGCTTAAAGAACAGGGTTAGCTAACCATTCGGGATGGAATACCTCTTTGATGAACCCTGCCGCGAGTAGCTTGTGGATCTCCTCACCTATGGCCCTGCGCTTTTCTTCGTCGAAACGGCGTAGGGTTTGCTTCACGGGTCGGGCTCCAACTCTAATGTCCAGTGAGTGCTCGACGACATCCCTCGGTATGCCGGGCATGTCCGAGGGACTCCACGCAAAGACTTCGGCGTTTGCGCGGAGAAAGTCGACGAGCATTGCTTCCTGCTTGGGGTCGAGCTCGGAGCCGATCCAAACTTGCTTGCTGGCGTTGTTGCTGGGGTCGAGAGAGACGGTCTTGACCGCCTCAACTGGTTCGAAGTTGCCGGCGTGCCGCTTCGCGTTGGGCGCCTCCTTGGAGAGGCGTTCCAGGTCGATGATGAGGGCCTCGGACTCGGCGAGAGCCTCAGCGTACTCCACGCACTCCACGTCGCATTCGTACGCGTGGTGGTACATGGATCCAACGGTGATGATCCCATTCGGGCCCGACATCTTGAGCTTGAGGTAGGTGTAGTTGGGGACGGCCATGAACTTGGCGTAGCATGGTCTTCCCAACACCGCATGGTAGGTTCCTCGGAACCCGACGACCTCAAAGGTGAGAGCTTCCTTTCGAAAGTTATAGGGAGTTTCGAAGCAGACGGGTAAGTCGATCCGTTCGAGGGGTAGGATTCACTTCCCGGGCGCGATCCTGTGGAAGGGTACCGCACCGGCCCGGACTTCAGACCGATCAACCCCTAAGAGTTCCAGGGTCTCGACGTAGATGATGTTAAGGCTGCTGGCTCCGTCCATGAGGACCTTGGAGAGCCTAACATTGCCGATGATCGGATCGACGACGAGCGGGTTCCTTCCCAGGCTTGGCACAAAGTCGGGGTGGTCGCCTTGGTCGAAGGTGATAGGCTTGTCGGACCAGTCTAGGTAGACTGGCGCCGCCACCTTCACCAAGCAGACTTCCCGGCGCTCCTGCTTGCCGTGCCGAGCCGAGGCGTTCGCCGCCTGCCCGCCGTAGATCATGAAGCAGTTATGGACTTCCAGGAATCCCTGTTCCTTACTGCCCTCCTTCTTGTCGTTGTCATGGCCCTTGCCATCCTCCGCCGGGGCCCCGGTCTTATGGAAGTAGCGTCGGAGCATGACACATTCTTTGAGGGTGTGCTTGACGGGCCCCTGGTGATGGGGGCACGGCTCTTCGAGCATCTTGTCGAACGCGCCGGCCCCTCCAGGAGGTTTCCGAGGGTTCCTGTGCTCGGCCGCAGCGATGAGATTCGCGTCTGCGGCGTCGCGCTTCGCTCGCGACTTGCTTTTAGCCTTCTTCGTCGTGCCCCGTGGGCGGACGCCTCAGGGGCATCTGTCTTCGGTTCCCCCTGAGGCTGCTTGTCCTTCCGGAAGATGGCTTCGACCGCCTCTTGACCCGAGGCGAACTTGGTGGCGACGTCCATCAGTTCGCTCGCACGGGTGGGAGTCTTGCGCCCCAGTTTGCTCACCAGGTCTCGGCATGTGGTGCCGGCAAGGAAAGCCCCGATGACATCTGAGTCGGTAACGTTGGGCAGCTCGGTGCGCTGCTTTGAAAACCGCCGGATGTACTCTCGGAGGGACTCCTCTGGCTGCTGGCGGCAGCTTCGGAGGTCCCATGAGTTCACAGGGCGCACGTACATGCCTTGGAAGTTCCCCGTGAAAGCTCTGACCAGATCGTCCCAGTCGGAGATCTGCGCAGGAGGCAGATGCTCCAGCCAGGCTCGGGCGGCGTCGGAGAGGAAAAGGGGTAGATTATGGATGATGAGGTTGTCATCATCTGCCCCTCCCAACTGGCATGCCAGTCGGTAGTCTGTGAGCCACAGCTTCGGCCTCATCTCCCCCGAGTACTTGGTGATAGTAGTCGGGGCTCGAAAACGGGCAGGGAACGGCGCTCGTCGTATGGCCCGGCTGAAGACTCACGGACCGGGTGGTTCGGGTGAAGGACTGCGATCCTCCTCGCTGTTGCAGTGTCCCCCACGCCTAGGATGGTAGCCTCGGCGCACCTTCTCGTCGAGGCGGGCTCGATGGTTGAGGTGGTGGTGCTCGTTGCCGAGGCGTTCCCGGGTGGCGGGCGCCTCGTCCTGTGTACGCTCGGGATGGACCGAGGCTTCCCGAATGCGCCGGGAGGACACCGCGTGATGCTCCGAGAGGTCAGCTCGCCTGCGGGAGGCGGAGCTCTCGGCTCGTCGAACCGCGGCGCCTTCTAGGAGATTCTTGAGTTCGCCCTGGATGTGCCGTCCCTCGGTGGTGGATGGCTCCGGCATGGCCCGAAGCAGCATCGCCGCTGCAGCTAGGTCCTGGCCGGACCCGCTGACGGCCGGAGGCAGCGCTGCCCTGGCATTGTCGATGATGCGGCGCCGAATGTCTTGGGCCCGATGACAGGCTTCTTCGGCGAGTGATCGGCCTGCCCACTCCTGTTCGATGTTCTATCGGAGCTGTACAAGCCGGCCTGCTTCCCCGTCGACCCGGGCCTGCATCTAACGAATTTGTTCGAGCTGTATGTCCTGACCCCCCGCAGGGACTGGGACCACAGCTAGCTCCCGCGGGATGTCACCGTGAGACGAGGGCCTAGGGGGATCGTCAACCTCTGGCATACCGAGGTGGTTGCCTTCGTTGTGATCTCCCAGATCGACGTGGAAACATTCCCGACATGGGCCATAACCCTCGTTGTCAAGGTCATGGCCATCGTCAGAACAACCGGAGAGGCAGTGGTCACATGCGGACATGAAGCCCCGCATGGCACCGGGGTCATTGAGGGCAGAGAAATCCCAACCGGAGTCGGGGTCGTCCTCTTCCTCAGAACCCGCCGGTCCGAAGGTTGAGACGGCTGCTAGTCGGTCCCAGGTCGACCACATGTGGTACCCCCGAAGGTTTGGATACGCCTTTGCGAAGGCGCTCACCATAGC
This sequence comes from Zea luxurians, assembly GCA_029449295.1. Classification (NCBI taxonomy): domain Eukaryota; kingdom Viridiplantae; phylum Streptophyta; class Magnoliopsida; order Poales; family Poaceae; genus Zea; species Zea luxurians. Next base: position 105,674,001 of record JAOPSE010000003.1, on the reverse strand, counting down.
GGGGTCGCTAGGTGGATCGAAGCTGAACCGAAAAGGTATGGGATGGAAAACGGACGGAACCTCTTGGTCGTTGGACGGTGGTGAAGTCACGTCGGGGCGGAGCACATCGTCATCTCAGGTATGAGGGTAACGCCCAGCAGGTCCTTTGCGAGGGTGTTGGCGTCATCAATCCGCTTGGGGCTGACACGTCGCAGGGAAGTGACACCCGCCATCGCCTCAGGTGCCAGGGCAATGTCCGACATGTCCCCCGGGGGAGTGCCGGCGTCATCGACTCGCTCTGGTGCGACAGCCGACAAGGTGCCGCCTCCTGCGTGGCCATGGTTGCCCCGTCTCCGCCTCCTCCGACGAGGAGGGTGGCGGGGACGACCGGAGTGCTCCTCTTCTGCCGCGGGGAGATGCTGTCGTAGAGCTCGCCGCCGCCGGGCGAGTCGGAGACCATCGTCGTCGTCACGCCGCGGGGGGAGGAGTACCATGTCGTAGCTGCCGTCGAGGGACATGAACTCGACTCTCGAAGCGGAGCACCGTCCCAGGCTGGAGAGGTTGCTGAAGACTCCCCATCTGGATCTCAATGGGAAGATGTTCGTTAACATGCAGCAGGCCCCTACCTGGCGCGCCAACTGTCGGCGTTTCGACCCTGGGGGGGTCCCTGGACCGACGAGTGAATTGTCGCTGCGTGCCCCTGCCCAGATGGGTTGGCGCGGGATAGAACACAAGATGTGGGAGAAGCCTTGTATTATCCTGCACCAGGGGTGCCGCTCGCAGTAGGGGTTACAAGCGCGTCGCGAGAGAGAGAGAGAGAGAGAGAGAGGGACACAGAGCTCGTCTGTCGCTTCCCTCGCGCGAACCTCCCTCATGGTGGCCCTGGACCTCCCTTTTATAGAGGCAAGGAGAGAGTCCAGACGTACAACGGGGGGCGTAGCTATGCACTAACATGTCCGGCAGTGGAGTGCCTAAGCCCTGTGTACATGCCAACGTGGCCGTTGGGGGAGAGCTTGGGCCATGTACATGTGATGGCGTGGCCGCCGGAGGAGCTGAAAGGGAATTAGGCTTACACCTATTTCTTAATTGATTTTGGTGGTTGAATTGCCCAACACAAATAATTAGATTAACTAGTTTGCTCTAGTGTATAAGTTCTACAGGTGCCAAAGGTTCACAATAAGCCAATAAAAAGACCAAGAAAAGGGTTCAATCAAAAGAGCAAGGGACAACCGAAGGCTACCCTGGTCTGGCGCACCGGACTGTCCGGTGTGCCACCGGACAGTGTCCGGTGCACCACCGGACTCCAAGCCGAACTCTTCACCTTCGGGAAATCTCAGAGGCGCTTCGCTATAATTCACCGGACTGTCCGGTGCACCACCGGACAGTGTCCGGTGCTCCAGGGGAGAGCGACTCTGAACTCGCCAGCTTCGGGAATCCACTCTGCTATAATTCACCGGACTGTCCGGAGAGTCACCGGACAGTGTCCGGTGTGACAGCGGGGCAACGGCTACTTCGGCGCAACGGTCGTCTGCAACGCATTAAATGCGCGCGAGCGCGCAGAGGAGCAGAGCATGCGTGGGTGGCACATCGGACAGCCTACAGGGCATGTCTGGTGCACCACCGGACAGCCAGGCGGGCCCACAAGACAAAGCTGCAACGGTCGAACCCCAACGGTCTGCTGACGTGGCTGGCGCACCGGACAGTGTCCGGTGGCGCACCGGACTGTCCGGTGCGCCATGCGACTGCAGCCTTCCAACGGCCACTTTGTGGTGGTTGGGGCTATAAATACCCCAACCACCCCCACATTCAAGTGATCCAAGTTTTTCACCTTCCAACTACTTACAAGAGCTCTAGCATTCAATTCTAGACACACCAAAGAGATCAAATCCTCTCCCAATTCCACTCAAAGCTTTAGTGATTAGAGAGAGTGATTGTTGTGTTCATTTGAGCTCTTGCGCTTGGATTGCTTCTTATTTCTCATTCTTCTTGCGATCATCTCAATTGTAATCAAGGCAAGAGACACCAATTGTGTGGTGGTCCTTGCGGGGAAGTTTGGTTCCCGTTTGATTGAGAAGAGAAGCTCACTCGGTCCGAGGGACCGTTTGAGAGAGGGAAAGGGTTGAAAGAGACCCGGTCTTTGTGACCACCTCAACGGGGAGTAGGTTTGAGAGAACTGAACCTCGGTAAAACAAATCCTTGTGTCCCACTTCTTTATTCGCTTGCGATTTGTTTTTACATCCTCTCTCGGACTCGCATTATATTTCTAACACTAACTCGGCTTGTAGTTGTGATTAACTTTGTAAATTTCAGTTTCGCCCTATTCACCCCCCTCTAGGCGACTTTTAATTGGTATCAGAACCCGGTGCTTCATTAGAGCCTAACCGCTCGAAGTGATGTCGGGAGATCACGCCAAGAGGGAAATGGAGACCGGCGACAAGCCCACTACAAGCCACGGGAAAACTTCATCGGAAGAGTCCCGCAACAAGGGGAAGGGGAAGGAGAAGAAATCCTCTTCCCACAAGTTGCATCAGAAAGGCGACAAGCACAAGAAGATGAGGAAAGTGGTCTACTACGAGACCGACTCTTCATCACCATCGACCTCCGGCTCCGATGCGCTGTCCGTAACTTCAAAGCGCCATGAGCGCAAGAAGTATAGTAAGATTCCCCTACGCTATCCTCGTATTTCAAAACGTACTCCTTTACTCTCCGTTCCATTAGGCAAACCACCGGTTTTGACGGTGAAGATTATAATATGTGGAGTGATAAAATGAGGCATCATCTAACCTCACTCCACACAAGCATTTGGAATGTTGTTGAATTTGGTGTACAGGTACCATCCGTAGGGGATGAAGACTACGACTCGGACGAAGTGGCCCAAATCCACCACTTTAACTCCCAAGCCACCACTATACTCCTCGCCTCTCTAAGTCGAGATGAGTATAATAAGGTGCAAGGGTTAAAAAGTGCGAAGGAAATTTGGGACGTACTCAAGACCGCGCACGAAGGAGACGAGGTGACAAATATCACCAAGCGGGAGACGATCGAGGAGGAGCTCGATCGCTTCATGCTTCACCAAGGGGAGGATCCACAAGCTATGTACAACTGCTTGAAGACCTTGGTGAACCAAGTGCGCAACCTCGGGAGCGAAAAATGGGATGACCATGAGATGGTCAAGGTTATTCTTAGATCCCTCGTTTTTCTTAACCCTAAGCAAGTTCAATTAATTCGAGGTGATCCTAGATACAAGCTAATGTCTCCCGAGGAGGTTATAGGAAAATTTGTGAGCTTTGAGCTAATGATTAAAGGCTCAAAGAAAATCATCGAGCAAGGCACCTCCTCAACGCCCGAAGCACAACCGGTGGCATTCAAGGTGACAGAGGAAAAGAAGGAGGAGTCTACATCAAGTAGACAACCCATCGACGCCTCCAAGCTCGACAACGAGGAAATGGCGCTCATCATCAAGAGTTTCCGCCAAATCCTCAAGCAAAGGAGGGGGAAGGATTACAAGCCCCGCTCCAAGAAGGTTTGCTACAAGTGCGGTAAGCCCGGTCACTTTATTGCCAAATGTCCTATTTCTAGTGACAGTGACAGAGGCGACGACAAGAAGGGGAGAAGAAAGGAAAAGAAGAGGTACCACAAGAAGAAGGGTGGCGATGCCCATGTGTGCCGCGAGTGGGACTCCGATGAGAGCTCCACCGACTCCTCCTCCGACGAGGACGCCGCCAACATCGCCGTCACCAAGGGACTTCTCTTCCCCAACGTCGGCCACAAGTGCCTCATGGCTAAGGACGGCAAAAAGAAGAAGGTTAAATCCAAATCCTCCACTAAGTATGAGTCCTCTAGTGATGATAATGCTAGTGATGAGGAGGATAATTTGCGTACTCTTTTTGCTAACCTCAACATGCAACAAAATGAAAAACTAAATGAACTAATTAGTGCCATCCATGAGAAGGATGAACTCTTGGACTCCCAAGAGGACTTCCTAATCAAGGAAAACAAAAGGCATGTTAAGTTTAAAAATGCTTATGCTCTCAAAGTTGAAAAATGTGAGAAATTAACTAGTGAGCTAAGAACATGCCATGATTTGATTACCAACCTTAGAAATGAAAATGCTAGATTAATTGCTAAGGTTGATTCTAATGTTTGTGATGATTCAATTTCTAATCTTAGAGATGATAATGCTAATTTGCTTGCTAAGATTGATAAATTGAATGATTCTCTTGATAGCCTTAGAAATGAAAATGAAAAATTAATTGCTAAGGCTAAAGATTTTGATGTTTGCAATGTTACTATTTCTAACCTTAGAAGTGAAAATGATATATTACATGCTAAGGTTATAGAATTAAAATCTTGCAAACCCTCTACATCTACCGTTGAGCATGTTTCTATTTGCACTAAATGTAGAGATGTTGATATTGATGCTATTCATGATCATATGGCTTTAATTAAACAACAAAATGATCATATAGCAAAATTGGATGCTAAAATTGCCGAGCATGACTTAGAAAATGAAAAGTTTAAATTTGCTAGAAACATGCTCTATAGTGGGAGACGCCCTGGCATCAAGGATGGCATTGGCTTCCAAAAGGGAGACAATGTCAAACTTAATGCCCCTCCTAAGAAATTATCCAACTTTGTTAAGGGCAAGGCTCCCATGCCTCAGGATAACGAGGGTTACATTTTGTACCCTGCCGGTTATCCCGAAAGCAAAATTAGGAGAATTCATTCTAGGAAGTCTCACTCTGGCCCTAATCATGCTTTTATGTATAGGGGTGAGACATCTAGCTCTAGGCAACCAACCCATGTCAAGTTGCCTAAGAAGAAAACTCCTACTGCATCAAATGAACCTAGCATTTCATTTAAGACTTTTGATGCATCCTATGTTTTAACTAACAAATCCGGCAAGGTAGTTGCCAAGTTTGTTGGGGGCAAACACAAGGGCTCCAAGACTTGTGTTTGGGTACCCAAAGTTCTTGTGTCTAATGCCAAAGGACCCAAAACCGTTTGGGTACCTAAAGTCAAGAACTAAATTTGTTTTGTAGGTTTATGCATCCGGGGGCTCAAGTTGGATCATCGATAGCGGGTGCACAAACCACATGACAGGGGAGAAGAAGATGTTCTCCTCCTACGAGAAAAACCAAGATCCCCAACGAGCTATCACATTCGGGGATGGAAACCAAGGTTTGGTCAAAGGTTTGGGTAAAATTGCTATATCTCCTGACCATTCCATTTCCAATGTTTTTCTTGTAGATTCTTTAGATTATAACTTGCTTTCTGTTTCCCAATTATGTCAAATGGGCTACAACTGTCTATTTACTGATGTAGGTGTCACTGTCTTTAGAAGGAGTGATGATTCAATAGCATTTAAGGGAGTGTTAGAGGGTCAGCTATACTTGGTAGATTTTAATAGAGCTGAACTCGACACTTGCTTAATTGCTAAGACTAACATGGGTTGGCTCTGGCATCGCCGACTAGCCCATTTTGGAATGAAGAATCTTCATAAGCTTCTAAAGGGAGAGCACATTTTAGGATTAACAAATGTTCATTTTGAGAAAGACAGGATTTGTAGCGCATGCCAAACAGGGAAGCAAGTTGGTGTTCATCATCCGCTTAAGAACATCATGACGACTGACAGGCCACTGGAGCTCCTACACATAGATCTATTCGGCCTGATTGCTTACATAAGCATCAGCGGGAGTAAGTACTGTCTAGTTATTGTGGATGATTATTCTCGCTTCACTTGGGTGTTCTTTTTGCAGGAAAAATCTCAAACCCAAGAGACCTTAAAGGGATTCTTGAGACGGGCTCAAAATGAGTTCGGCTTAAGGATCAAGAAAATAAGAAGCGACAATGGGACGGAGTTTAAGAATTCCCAAATTGAAGGCTTCCTTGAGGAGGAGGGCATCAAGCATGAGTTCTCCTCTCCCTACACGCCACAACAAAATGGTGTAGTGGAGAGAAAGAATAGAACTCTATTGGACATGGCAAGAACCATGCTTGATGAGTACAAGACGCCAGATCGGTTTTGGGCCGAGGCGGTCAACACCGCCTGCTAGGCCATCAACCGGTTGTATCTACAGCGAATCCTCAAGAAGACATCATACAAACTCCTAACCGGTAAAAAGCCCAACATTTCATATTTTAGAGTCTTTGGTAGCAAATGCTTTATTCTTATTAAAAGAGGTAGAAAATCTAAATTTGCTCCTAAGACAGTAGAAGGCTTTTTACTAGGATATGATTCAAACACAAGGGCATATAGAGTCTTCAACAAGTCCTCAGGACTAGTTGAAGTTTCTTGTGACGTTGTGTTTGATGAAACTAACGGCTCTCAAGTAGAGCAAGTTGATCTTGATGAGATAGGTGATGAAGAGGCTCCATGCATCGCGCTAAGGAACATGTCCATTGGGGATGTGTGTCCAAAGGAATCCGAAGAGCCACCACATGCACAAGATCAACCATCCTCCTCCAAGCAAGCATCTCCACCAACTCAAAATGAGGACGAGGCTCAAGTTGATGAAGGAGAAAATCAAAATGATGAGCCACCTCAAGATGACGGCAATGATCAAGGGGGAGATGCAAATGATCAAGACAAGGAGGATGAAGAACCAAGGCAGCCACACCCAAGAGTCCACCAAGCAATCCAACGAGATCACCCCGTCGACACCATCCTCGGCGACATTCATAAGGGGGTAACCACTAGATCTCGTGTTGCACATTTTTGTGAGCATTACTCTTTTGTTTCCTCTATTGAGCCACACAGGGTAGAGGAAGCACTACAAGATTCGGATTGGGTGATGGCGATGCAAGAGGAGCTCAACAATTTCACTAGGAACGAGGTATGGCATTTAGTTCCACGTCCTAATCAAAATGTTGTAGGAACCAAATGGGTCTTCCGCAACAAGCAAGATGAGCTTGGTGTGGTGACAAGGAACAAAGCTCGACTTGTGGCCAAGGGATACTCCCAAGTCGAAGGTTTGGATTTTGGTGAAACCTATGCACCCGTAGCTAGGCTTGAGTCAATTCGTATATTATTAGCCTATGCTACTTACCATGGCTTCAAGCTTTATCAAATGGATGTGAAGAGTGCCTTCCTCAATGGACCAATCAAGGAAGAGGTCTACGTTGAGCAACCTCCCGGCTTTGAAGATAGTGAGTATCCTAACCATGTCTATAGGCTCTCTAAGGCGCTTTATGGGCTCAAGCAAGCCCCAAGAGCATGGTATGAATGCCTAAGAGATTTCCTTTTTGCAAATGGCTTCAAAGTCGGAAAGGCTGATCCTACTCTATTCACTAAAACTCTTGACAATGATTTGTTTGTATGCCAAATTTATGTTGATGATATTATATTTGGGTCTACTAACGAATCTACATGTGAAGAATTTAGTAAGATCATGACACAGAAATTCGAGATGTCGATGATGGGGGAGTTGAAGTATTTCTTAGGTTTCCAAGTGAAGCAACTCCAAGAAGGCACCTCCGGAAAGATGGAGGTTGTGCTTCTCCGGTATTTTCGGAGTTCGTTGGGGGAGACTTCTTTTCCGGTGGATCCGCGATACGGTGCAGAATTCCTTCTTTATCCGCTACAGATGAGATTGTTCCGAAGCAGAATACGGATCCGGGACGCAGGGTGATCTTGCTGTAGAAGGTGACGGCCATTAAGCTAGCTTGGATCGTCGACACACCCCCTACCTGGCGCGCCAGCTGTCGGTGTTTTGGGTCCGACCGCACACCCGGGGTTGCCCCTCAAGGTGTTTTAGGAGTAGGACGGTGTCGACAACTGTAGCAAAATGGTTCGTGCCGATAGCACGAGGGACAGTGGACAAGTTTTACAGGTTCGGGCCGCTTAGAGATGCGTAACACCCTACGTCCTGGTGAGTATGCTTGGTGGATGTGGTTACAAGAGAGCTCTCTGGATTGAGAATACAGAGAGTTGACGCGGGTGGCTAAGTAAAGGGTCGATCGTTCTGAAGGGGTGCCCCCTAGGCCTTATATACTCGACCGTAGGGCAGTACACGTGGATAAGATAACAACAAGTAGCTAAAAGATAGTGAACCTCTTGAGATTATCCCTACGTAACCCTCGCCGACTTATCCTCGCATGGCTTCGTTGCATAGAGGCTCCAGCGCGGGAGAGTCGGATCTCTGTTGCGGTCATTCGCTCGACGCTGTGGGCCGTCCGGGTTTGCACCAATCCGGCCTCATGTCGTTCTGCTTTGCTGGTTGTTTCTCCCCAGGCCCACGAAAGAATGACCTTACGATTTATTGGGCCCTTGGGCCTTTCGTGAGGTCCTTTACTCTTTTAGTGGACCCGGGGGATATCTATCCCCCACAAGCCCCCGATCTTTGGGTTAATTTAGAGGTAATCAACCCGAAGATCCCAAGTCCAGCTTGCAGGTGATTTGAAGAAAGATGGCTTCCTGTTGTCTTCTCCTGCTCCGATCACTCGTTGACCAAAGCCTAGTTTCGTGTCTGTGCCTTAGAGGTCGGCATTCCAATTTGTAGGATTCTGAACTTCATTGGGTGTAGCCCCCGAGCTTCGAGTAGATTTTAGAAAATAATCTACTCGAAGGTCTTCAGTAGAGATTATTTGCATTTGTGTTCCTTCATTTTGGTTGAGGGTTGGCTTTTTTAATCTTGTCCCACGCTTTAGAAATCGGCACTATCTTGGCTTGGAATGATAATCCATGGGGTGCACCAGAGGTGCACCCAATGGGTGTAGCCCCCGACCTTCAAGTGGGTTTTTGAGGATAATCCACTCGAAGGTCTTCCTTTTGTGTCCTTTTGCTGAAGATTATCCTTTCTGCTTGTAAAAAATTGGCATGATGTCATCCGCACTATGTCATCAATATTATGCTTCAGAGGTCAGCATGTATTTTGTCTTTTGCAGCCGAGTTCGCAATCCATCCATATCTTGCTAGGTAGTGCAATTTATTTGCTCTGTGACTGATTGGACATTTGATGGACGTTCTCTGTCTAGTCTTCAAGTCGTTTCTGTCGACCTTATTTTGTACTCCACTGGCTATATTTGGCTTCCCTCTAACTCTCACTGATATCTCATTTTTGTCTTGAGGCATTCACTGCGCGCCCTGCACAGATGTGACCATTTTGAAAAATATACTGATAATTCCTGGGCGCCCCCCCCCCAATGGGTGTGGGCAAGGGACGTCTTGGTACGCTGAGTGTTTTAGCCGGCTGCTTCTGAGTAGTAATGTGATGTGACGGCGAGTGTAATCATATCCTTTGCGCTGTTGACTGGACTCCCAATGGGTGTAGAGTTGCATGAAACGGCGTCAGCCGCCTGACGTGTCTTCAGACGGGTGGAAGTGCTTATTGAATGCTTTGCGACTGTTCAGTGACCGCGGTTGGAGGTGAGCGGTTGCCTTCTCCCTTTATAAATAACGTCGTTGCCTTTCTGGTTTTTTCACATCTCCTCGCTGTTCTTTACTGCTTCCTTCTCTTCTCTCCTGTCTGCTTTCGCCATGGGCAAGAGTAACAAGCGCAAGCGCGAACCGACTCCTCCATCGGAGGATTTCGGTGACTCGGAATACTCGGAGGAGGAGTTCTCCTCCGAGTCCGAGGGATCTCCGGCTCCCGTCTCTCCCCTGGCGTCGTCCGATGACTCGGACGACTCCCAGGGGATAGCCGCGGAAGTCTGGACATACATCCGGGCCGTCGAGCGCTCCGGGCTCGAGGGCTCGGATGAGTCGGAGTACTCCTCGGATGAGGAGGACTCGAACGGCGGCGGCGAGGACGAGGACGACGACGACGGCGACGGCGACGACGACGACGGTGGCGACGGCGACGACAGCGGCAGGGGCAGCGGCGACGGCGGCAGGGACGGTGACGGCGGCGGCAGCAGGGGCAGCACCAAAGGCGGCAGCAGCAAGGGCAGCACCAAGGGCGGCGGCGGCGGCAGGGGCAGGGCCAGTGGCTAGACGCCACTGGTCTTCTTAGATATTAGTATAGTATAGTATAGTTAGAATAATGTAGTAGTAATGTAGAGTAGTATAGCGTAGTGTAGTAGTAGTAATGTAATGTAGTAATAGTAGGGGAGTATCAACTCGCGAAGAGTTGATTTGTAAGTTTATTAACTTCCCTTTGAATGAAAGAATGACGTTTGGCTTCTCTTTTGATGACTGTCCTGCTTACTTGTGAGTCTAAATCCTTTGAAAGAGTAAGTGAAATACTCGGGCATTGAACTGATGTTTTCTGAAATGGTTGCCGAGTAACTTTGTAGGTGGTGTCGGCGCTTGTAGAAGTAACTGCCGAGTAACTGAAGATTGTGTCAGCGTTTTTAGAAGCAACGCCGAGCAACTGATCATTGTATCAGTGTTTTAGAGGCAACGCCGAGTGACTGAATATGATATCAACATTTTAGAAGTAACATCGAGTGACTGGAGGTCGGCATCGGCATTTTAGAAGTAATGCCAAGCAACTGAACATGAAAACAGCGTTTTTAGAGGCAACGCCGAATGACTGGAGGTTGACGTCGTCATTTTAGAAGTAATGTCGAGCGACTGAATACAAGATCAGCGTTTTAGAGGCAACGCCAAGTGACTAGAGGTCGACGTTGACATTTTAGAAGTAATGCCGAGCAACTGAATACGAAATCAGCGTTTTAGAGGCAACGCCGAGTGACTGGAGGTCGACGTCGGCATTTTAGAAGTAATGCCGAGCAACTGAATACGAAATCAGCGTTTTAGAAGCAACGCCGAGTGACTGGAGGTCGACGTCGGCATTTTAGAAGTAATGCCGAGCAACTGAATACGAAATCAGCGTTTTAGAAGCAACGCCGAGTGACGGCAGGCTGCCCGAGCCACTTTGAGGATGGTGGCCGAGTGATGAGGTGGCGCATCAGTGTTCTGGGGATAACTGCCGGGTGACCACGTGGCACGCTGGTTTTGGAAATAACCGTCGGGTGATGACTGGGCACTTTTTGAAACGGTATCTGGCTCGAGAATATCCCATAAGAGCTGCGCTTTTAGCCGTCTTTGCTTTCCGTGCCCTAGTTCTTGCATTCCTGCTTCCGAATCCTCTCTGCCGCTCGCCTCCACTTTGCTCGCTGGTAGAATTGAGATGGCGCCCAAGAGGAAAACCGCGAGCTCGTCTGCTGTGGTGATTCCTCCAATCGATCCCAACAGCCAGTTGCCTTTTGCAGGTAACCACATGTCCATCATTTCCGAAGCTGAACTCCTCCACCTCGTGTCCATCGGGGTTCTTCCTCCGCGGGAACTCTGTTCTTGGCGGATTTGCCACGGGACTACTGTCCCGACAGAGGATACCCACGAGTCTGTAGTTTACGCCCCTTTTCTTCTCCGCGGCCTTGGCCTTCCCATCTCTCCCTTTTTCCGCGGTCTCCTTGATTTCTACCACATTAACCTGACCCATCTGAACCCTAACTCAATTCTGCAAATCTCCATCTTCGTTCACTTATGCGAAGCCTTTCTTGGCATGCTGCCGCATTTCGGCTTATGGAAATACCTGTATCATTGTCGCCCTGGGATGGCCGGGGGACAACATCAGTTGGTCGGAGGTGCCAGTTTGGAGATGCGCCGCGGGCGGAAGACTGAGTATCTTGAGATTCCCCTTAAAGACAGTATTAAGGGGTGGCGTCTAGAGTGGTTCATAGTTGATAATTATGGAAATTCTCTCCCCTCCCGGTCGGGAAGACAGCCAGACATTCGCACCCCAAGCTGGACCGAGTCTCCCACAGATGAGGAGGTAGCTGAGGCGGGTGTGTTGCTAGCTGAAGTTGGACTGCTGAAAGAGAGAGGTCTAACTGCTGAAGCTGTGGTCACTGACTTTGTTTTCAAGAACATTCAGCCACTGAAAGATAGGGCCTACCCAGCTTATCTATATCGAGGGCTAGCCGACTCAACTCGGGTTACCAACAGGAGAATCCCTTCTGCAGACTTGGTGAGCCGACTTGAAATGATTCTCAGGGGCAAGGTGTCCAATGTTGGTGCTCCAGTGGCATACTCGGCCTGGAACTTGCCTCCCCCCAAAGCCTTCACCCTTTTCGTGTCAAATCCACCTGTGACTGATGGCAATTTGGGCCTTAGAGTGCGACCCTCTGCTGAAGAAGTCAGTGCTTTGGTTGCTTCGCTTGGGGAGATTCCTGATGACGAACGGCAAGTCCATTTTGAGGTGCCCCTGAACCCTAGTGATGCAGATATAAATGCCATGCTTGATCTGCTAGCTGAGGATTCTTCCGACGCTGCTCCTGCTGGTACATTGGCAGTGGTGCCCCTCCCAGAGGTTGATACAACTTTGGATGTTCAGAAACCTGTCAGTACTCGCCCGAGGCGCCCTAGCCGAACCAATCAGCCTGAGCCTTCTACTGATGAGCAAAAGAAGAAAAGAAGACGCCTCCGGCGAGTATCCAGTTTTGATGAGGACGCTGGTACCTCAGTTCCCGCTGCTGAAGAAGTGCCTGCGACTGGACTTACTGACGCTGACCCCAATGGGTGTACCCAAACTGCTACTGATCCCAATGTGGGTGCTCCACCTGTTGCTGATCCTAATGGGGGTGCTGCTTGTGTTGTCGGTGTGGATGACGAGGGGGAAGAGAATGAGGTTCCTTTGACTCGAAAGAACAGTCGGCAGTTCATCGCCAGTGGTGAGAGTAGTGGAGTTCCCTCTCCTGCTTTGTCTGCCCTCATTGGTCTACAAGAACTGTCTCTGGCCAACTTTGATCAAACTCTTGAGGATATGGTCCCAGAGGACTTGTTATCGGAGCCAGTGGATGATGGTGTAATGGAGGCTTGTGCTGACGTGCCCGATGCTGGGTTGAGGTCATCCCGTGCCTCGTCGACCTTAGAGCGCGATCTTGAGGGCCGGGAGACTGACTTGAATCGTCCTGGTCCTATGGAGGTAGATGAGGGCCCATCAACCTTAGAAGTGGTTACTGCAGAGAGCTTGGACCTCAAGAGTGGTGCTGTCACATGCCCAGCCCCCGAGGGTGTCGTCGGGGATGACTTAGCTCGGGTGGAGAGTGTAAGCCACTGCCCAGCCCCCGAGGGTGCTGCCGGGGATGATCCGGCTCAAATGGGCAGTGCCAACTATGACCCAGCCCTCGAGGGTGCCCGAGCAGGGTCTCCTTCCTGTACCTCCATGGACGTTCACGCGGGATCTCCTCCACACTCTGGCTGTATGGTGGTAGCCCAGAATTTGGATCAGGGAGTCGCTTTAGAGGGCAACGCCCCTGCTGACCGAGTGTTGGGCTCTGTTAAAGGTGCTGAGTTGATCTCTGCTGATTCGTTGCAAACTGCTCCAGGTGGTGGCCTTACATCTGCTTATCAACTGATCTCTCCTGATTTGGGGATCCCTTCATTCTTCTCCAACCTCCAGGTACTATGATGTATTTTAACTTGACTTTTACATTGCCTAAACTGCTGTCGTCACACTCGTCTGTTTTCCTCATCAGGCTTTGGTGGATGGAATGGCTAGCCAGCTGAGGCTTCAGGGTGCTTCCACCCCAGAGGTAGCTTCATCTCTTGCATGTTGGAATCCAGTGTCACTTCAACGTCGCGTCTCTGAATTGGAGGCAACCAACGCTGGTTAGTGCTTTTTTGCTTCTCTCTGCCTTCGCTGTGGACTGCCTTACCTTCTGACCCCATTTTGTTTGATTATCTCTCGTTAGGAGTGACTCGGCAGATTTCAATTCTTGAGGAAAAACACTCCCGAGATCTGGCTGAATTGGCTCAGCGGTGCACTGGCTTTGAGGAGAAGTACTCTCAGGGCCAAATTGAACTGGGTCAAGTCTTTGCTGCCTTGGATGATGCCAATGCCCTGAATTCTTCCCTTGATGCTCAGCTTGATTCTGAAAAGGTAATATACAAAACTGTGCCTCGCCTTGCTGTGCTCCTATTACTTGCTTGGTTTTTGAAGGAGCTGACTTTTGCTCGTAGGAAGAAAAGCGTATCCTTGCTGCTTCTCATGACAATCTTGACAGGTTGTATCGTGATTCTAGCAATTCGCTGACTATCTTGGAGAGAAGTCATCGCTTCACCATGGAAGAATTAGACCTCCAACGTCGTAAGCTGCAGGAATCCATGGATGAGGTAACCCGGCTCAAGCAGTTGATATCAGCAAAGGATGCTACTATCAAAGAACTCCGAGTTTCCAAAAAATCTATTGCCCAGGAGTTAGAGACTGCTCGACTGGCTGCTAAAGTCGCTGAAGAAACTTCTGTTACTCTCAAGGCCCAGCACGACAGAGCCATGGATAAGGCTATTCGGGCAGGACGAATATTGATGAGGAGACCCGGCGTGGTTGTTCCTGAAGACATAAGAGCTGATGTGAATGCTGCTCCTGATTCCTCGAGTCGCCCTTCTTCGTCGGTCGCTCCTGAGAAAGACTTTGCAAAATAAAGAAAAACTTTTGCGTGCTTTGAGTGCGCGGTTAGCATAATCGAGTATTTGTCAGAGGATATTAGTTCAGCAGTCGAATGATATAATGACTTTCTTATTGTATCAGAATTCATCAGTTCGTAAACTTATAGTAATGAAATGACGCATGATGATTATGAAATTCGTTTGTGGGATATGGAAGTCATCCCCTGAATTGTAAAGGCACGTTGCATCGGCTTAAATCGCCACTGACTTTTAGCCGATGGCTCCATTAGTAGGGCATAGTGGTCACCCCAAGTTAAGTAGGCGTGAGCATGTTGCACTGCCTTAAATCGTTGCCGACTTAAGTCGATTGCTCCGTTAGCAGGGCATAGTGGTCACCCTGAGTTAAGTAAGCGTGAGCATGTTGCACCGCCTTAAGTCGTCGCCGACTTAAGTCGATTGCTCCGTTAGTAGGGCATAGTGGTCACCCTAAGTTAAGTAAGCGTGAGCATGTTGCACCGCCTTAAGTCGTCGCCGACTTAAGTCGATTGCTCCGTCAGTAGGGCATAGTGGTCACCCTGAGTTAAGTAAGCGTGAGCATGTTGCACCGCCTTAAGTCGTTGCCGACTTAAGTCGATTGCTCCGTTAGTAGGGCATAGTGGTCACCCTGAGTTAAGTAAGCGTGAGCATGTTGCACCGCCTTAAGTCGTCGCCGACTTAAGTCGATTGCTCCGTTAGTAGGGCATAGTGGTCACCCTGAGTTAAGTAAGCGTGAGCATGTTGCACCGCCTTAAGTCGTCGCCGACTTAAGTCGATTGCTCCGTTAGTAGGGCATAGTGGTCACCCTGAGTTGTGCAAGTCAATCGTAAATGAACTGAGTATCGTTGAAACCTCTTTTTTATTGATGACATATTTCCACTTTACAGAGTACATCATCATCCCAGCAGTTTTGAGATACAGCTAGGGATAAAACTTTCTGAGGTGTTCTATGTTCCAGGAGTTCCCAACTTCTGTGCCGTCCATCTGAGTGAGGCGATACGATCCGGGCCGAGTGACTTCTGCTACCACGAAAGGCCCTTCCCATAAGGGTGATAACTTGTGTCGTCCCTCCCCCGTTAGAATTCGGCGGAGGACGAGATCTCCTGCTGAGAAGAATCGTTGTCGCACAGCCTTGTCGTGATAACGCCTTAGAGTCTGCTGGTACCTTGCTGATTGGATTACTGCGTTTAGCCGTTCTTCCTCAAGTACATCTATGTCCTCCAGCCTGGTGGCCTCAGCTTCTGCTATGCTTTCGAAGATCAACCTTGGCGCCCCAAACTTGAGATCAGCAGGTAGCACTGCCTCCGACCCATAGACCATGAAGAAAGGAGTGTTTCCATGCAAGGCTCGGCTAGGTTGGGTTCTTAGGCTCCAAACGAAATAGGGCAATTCCCTTATCCACTTTCCTGCGAATTTTTCATTCTTATCAAAGACCTTTTTCCTGAGTGCCTCCAATATCATCTCGTTGGCTCGCTCAACCTGCCCGTTGGCTCTTGGATGGGCTACAGATGCATACTTGATATGAATGCTCTTTTGCTCGCAGAAGTCAAAGAATTCTGAACTTGTGAAGTTGGATCCTAAATCAGTTATGATGTTGTTTGGTATCCCGAATCTGAATATTATGTCTTGTATGAATTCCACGGCCTTAGCAGAGGTTAAGGAGGCAATGGGCTTGAACTCTATCCATTTAGTGAATTTGTCGATTGCTACCAATACATGAGTGTATCCCCCTTGAGCTTTCTTAAAAGGTCCAATCATATCCAGTCCCCAGCATGCGAAAGGCCAAGTTACTGGTATGGTCTGCAGTTGCTGTGCTGGCATGTGTTGTTGCTTTGACAAGTATTGGCAGGCTTCGCACCTCTGAACTAACTCGGCTGCATCGTTCTTTGCTGTTGGCCAATAGAATCCTGACCTGAAGACCTTCCCGACTAGTGTTCTGGAGGCTGCATGTATTCCACATTGCCCAGCATGGACCTCCTCCAGAAGTTGCTTCCCAGTGGACGGGAGAATGCACCTCATGAGGACGCCTGATGCACCCCTTCTGTATAATGTCTCCCCAATAAGTGTATAGTGAGCCGACTGTCTTGCAATGCGCTCTGCCGAATTCTTGTCGTCTGGTTCTTCTTCATTCTTTATATACTTAATGATCGGCCTTCTCCAGTCATCAGGGTCTGACTCGGGTTGATCTATGATGTTGCACTCTTCTGTTTGATCCATTGAGATACTCGGCTGCAGAATTTCTTGCACGAAAACTCCGGGTGGGACCTGAGTTCGACTGGACCCTAGCTTGGACAGTACATCGGCTGCTGTGTTCCGATCTCTTTCTACATGATGAAATTCCAGACCCTCGAATTTATCTTCCAGCTTTCGGACGGCAGTGCAGTATTTTCCCATTGAATCGCTTGAGCAATCCCACTCCTTATTTATCTGGCTGATGACTACCAGAGAGTCTCCGTATACCATTAATCTTTTGACGCCCAACGATATGGCAATGTTCAATCCATGGATCAAAGCTTCATACTCGGTTGCATTGTTGGAGGCCGGGAATAGCAACTGGAGGGCGTACTTGAGGTGTTCGCCTCCAGGTGTAGTGAAGAGAATCCCTGCTCCTGCTCCCTGCAGCTTCAGTGAGCCATCAAAATACATTCGCCATACTTCTGCAGTCTCCGGGTTGTCTGGTACTTGTTGTTCGGTCCACTCTGATACGAAATCAACCAGTGCTTGAGTTTTGATGGCAGTGCAAGGTCGGAACTCGATGTCATGAGATCCCAGCTCACAAGCCCACTTGGCTATTCGACCGATGGCTTCCTTGTTGTGAAGAATATCCCCTATTGGAAAACTTGTAACTACTATGACTTTGTGGTCGTCAAAGTAGTGACGCAGCTTGCGGGCAGTTAGAAGTACTGCGTATAATAGCTTCTGAACTTGAGGGTACTTCTTCTTTGAGGGGCCTAGGACTTCACTAATGAAGTAAACAGGATGTTGTACTAGATAGGCATGTCCTTCTTCTACTCGCTCGACTACCAACGCGGTGCTTACCACATGAGTCGTGCAAGAGATATACAGTAGCAAATCTTCAGCTGGTTGAGTTGACGTAGCTCGCCGGGGTGGTTTCAGTACTGGTGGTTTTGTCAAGAATTTTTTCAGAGCATCTAGAGCTTCTTGTGCTTCTGAAGTCCATTGAAACTTATCCACCTTCTTGAGTAACTTGTAAAATGGCAAACCTTTTTCTCCTAGCCTGGATATAAATCTGCTCAGAGCTGCCATACATCCAGTAAGTCGCTGAACCTTCTTTTGCGATCGAGGTGCTTCCATCTTCATGATAGCTTCAATCTTATCTGGATTAGCCTCAATTCCCCGGTGGCTGACGATAAACCCGAGCAACTTTCTTGCTGGTACCCCAAAAACACATTTCTCGGGATTAAGCTTCCATCTATACCGCCTCAGACTGTTGAAAACCAGTTGTAAGTCTTCGATGAAGTTTTTTGAGTCCTGTGTTTTGATTACCACGTCATCCACGTAGGCCTCCACACGCTTGCCCCAGTGATCGGCTAAGCATGTTTGAATGGCTCTCTGGTAAGTTGCTCCAGCGTTTTTGAGGCCAAACGGCATGGAGGTATAACAGAAAGCACCAAACGGAGTAATGAATGCCGTTTTTTCTTCATCTTCCTTTGCCAGACTAATCTGATGGTATCCAGAATAGCAATCCAGGAAAGACAGCATAGAACATCCAGCGGTGGAGTCCACCACCTGATCTATCCTTGGGAGCCCAAAAGGATCCTTCGGACAGTGTTTGTTGAGATCAGTATAATCAACACACATGCGCCAATCCACTTTATTCTTTTTGAGTACAAGAACAGGGTTGGCTAACCACTCGGGATGTAACACTTCTCTAATGAATCCAGCCGCGACCAAGCGAGCTAACTCGGTGCGAATGGCCTCTCTCTTGTCGGGCGTGAAACGACGTAGTTTTTGCCGAATCGGCCTTGCCTGGGGATAGACCTTCAGTTTGTGCTCGGCCAGTTCTCTTGGGACTCCCGGCATATCCGCAGGTTGCCATGCGAATACATCTCGGTTATCTTGCAGAAACCGGACGAGCGCGCTTTCCTATTTGTCATCCAAGCTGGAGCTGATGATAGCCGTCTTGCGCTCATCAGCGAACCCCAGGTTGATTCTCTTGGTTTCTTCAGTCGGCCGCATAGAGGTCGCGGTCTGAGCTTCGCTTGCCGGTACTGCGAGGTCCTCCTCAGGCTTAGAGTTCGCCAGTGTGGAAGGAACCGTCGATGGCTTGGCGGTGAGGGCTGCTTGAATAGCCACTCGGAAACACTCTGCGGCGCCTTGGAAGTCGGCGCGCACAGTTATGATCCCTTGCGGTCCTGGCATCTTCAGTATCATGTATGTGTAATGCGGAATGGCCATGAACTTGGCCAATCCAGGCCTCCCGATGATGGCGTTGTACCCGCAGTCGAAGTTCGCCACTTCAAACCTCAGGAACTCGGTTCTGTAGTTCTCCGGAGTTCCGAAGGTGACTGGCATGTAGATGTGGCCCAGCGGGTATTCCCCTTCTGTCGGCACGATGCCGAAGAAAGGAGTGTCCGACTCGTGGAGCTCTTTGAGGTGAACTCCCAAGCCTTGGAGTGTCCGGGGGAAGGTGACGTTGATGCTGCTCCCCCCATCCACTAACACCTTCTTCACCCGGCTCTCTCGGATCACCGGATCGACGAGAAGCGGGTATTTGCCCGGATGGTCGAAGTTGAGCCATTGATCTGCCCGAGTGAAGGTGATCGGGTGCTCCGACCACCGGTATGGGGCGGGAGGGCCGGTGGTCGCCACCAGTATCTGGCGATCGTTGAGCTTTTGCTGTCTTCTGTTCTCCTGCGATCCGTGTCCGCCGAAGATGACGTTGACCTCCCTGTCAACGCGTGGGAAAGCTCCTCCTCCTCCCTCCTCCTGCTGATGGGGTTGTCGTGGTTCATCTGGTCCTTTCCTCGGCGGAGGAGGAGGTAGAGGTTGGAAGGGTCGGTCGTGTCCGACGGAATGCTTGAAGTCTCGGCTGTTACGAAGAGTGTGGCGCATGTCCTTGTGGTACGGGCACTGGGCGTCGAGGATGTCGTCCAACGTGCGTTCGCCTCCACGAGGTCCTCCTCGGGCGCGAGAGGCAGGTGGTCCAGTGGCGTGCACTTCTTTGCGAGGCCTCTTCTCCCATCGTTTGTCGGGTTGCTAGTTCGTGTCGCGTCGTGGTGCTGCCGGTGCGGGCTTTGCTCCTCCGATGAGGTCCTGGGCCCGTTCGTCGGCGGTGATGTAGAGGTCGGCTTCTCGAAACAGCTCCTCGGAGGTAGTCGGTGCCTTCTGTAGTATGGCTCGGACGAAAGCCGAGTCATTGGATCCTCTGTAGAAGTCCTCGATCACGGCCGCCTCCGTGACCTTGGGGATACGATTCCTCATGGTCTAGAACCTTTTGAGGTACGACCGGAGAGTCTCGTCCCCCGGCGCTTGATGGATTTGAGGTCCCACGGTTGCGCCGGCTTGTCGGAGAGGGACTGGAAATTGGCGACGAAGCGTCGACTGAAGTCGCCCCAGACGTCGATGCAGTGTCGGGGTAGATGTCGCAGCCATTGCAGCACGTCTTGCCCAAGGACAATGGGTAAGTACGCGGTCATCACGTCTTCGGACGCCCCGGCAGCTCGAGCAGCGGTGGTGTAGACGGCTAGCCAACCCCCTGGATCCTGCTTAGGTTCATATTTGTCTACATTGGATACCTTGAAGTGGGGAGGCCATTGGATGGCCCTAAGGCGCGGAGTAAGAGCGGACACTCCGCACGTGTCCTCCTGTCGTCGGGGACGATGTCTGTCCCAGGGAGGGGAATTGTGATTGTGGTTCCTCGACCATCCCCGGGTGGTTCCGCCAGTTGAGGCCGTTGCCGACTCAGTTCCGGTGGCTTGGCTCTGAGTCGGGATGCCATGATCCCTGTCATACTCCTCCTGACGGTGAATCTCGTTCTCATGCCGCCGCTCGCGCGAAGCATTGATGGAGCTTCGCGCGTCTCGGCGACTGTTGATGGCGTGTCGTAGATCGTTCGGCGGGTGAGCAAGCGGTAGAAGATGGTTGGCCGCCTGGGTGAACAGTCGTCGGTAGCCCTCGGCGTCAGGAGTCCGAGGGAGTCCATCAGCTATCCGAGCCAATACCCCTCCGACTTTGCTCGGCGTGTTCATAGCTCGGGCGAAGTCGGGATTCAGGTTGCGCCCGAAGAATGGATTCTCCCGGCGCTGCCTTGCATCTTGCTCAGCCTGTTCCTGAGCTCGTCGGCGATCACGTCGTCGGGAGTTCCTTCGTTCTCTGAAGACGCGTTCTTCCGGAGTTTCTCCTATCTCCGAGACCTCGTCTCGCGAGACAGGCTGCTCCGGATTCCGCTCTCCGGCCGCATGATGTTGTCGAACGTTCCTGCGCCTGTTCCTCCGTCGTCAGGACTCTCGTTGAGGCGGTTCTTCCTCGGGTACGGTCGGCTCGTCGTCGGAGACGATAGGCGACTCCACTCTCCCGATGAAGAGGACGTCGGGGTAGAATGGTGCTGCTGTCGTGGTGACCTTCTTCCCGTTCTCCTTTGAGGCATGGGGAACGGAAAGAGCGACTCGCTTCTCCCCAGTTACCTTCTTCCTTGCGATCTGTGTCCACTCTTTTGTCGGAGAGGTAGGCAGTGGAGTTCTCCGGGTCAGCGAGCCCTCGGCCCCCGACTCTCCGGAGACGATCTTCTTCTGGAAAGCTGGAGGTTGTGCTTCTCCGGTATTTTCGGAGTTCGTTGGGGGAGACTTCTTTTCCGGTGGATCCGCGATACGGTGCAGAATTCCTTCTTTATCCGCTACAGATGAGATTGTTCCGAAGCAGAATACGGATCCGGGACGCAGGGTGATCTTGCTGTAGAAGGTGATGGCCATTGAGCTAGCTTGGATCGTCGACACACCCCCTACCTGGCGCGCCAGCTGTCGGTGTTTTGGGTCCGACCGCACACCCGGGGTTGCCCCTCAAGGTGTTTTAGGAGTAGGACGGTGTCGACAACTGTAGCAAAATGGTTCATGTCGATCGCACGAGGGACAGTGGACAAGTTTTACAGGTTCGGGCCGCTTAGAGATGCGTAACACCCTACGTCCTGGTGAGTATGCTTGGTGGATGTGGTTACAAGAGAGCTCTCTGGATTGAGAATACAGAGAGTTGACGCGGGTGGCTAAGTAAAGGGTCGATCGTTCTGAAGGGGTGCCCCCTAGGCCTTATATACTCGACCGTAGGGCAGTACACGTGGATAAGATAACAACAAGTAGCTAAAAGATAGTGAACCTCTTGAGATTATCCCTACGTAACCCTCGCCGACTTATCCTCGCATGGCTTCGTTGCATGGAGGCTCCAGCGCGGGAGAGTCGGATCTCTGTTGCGGTCATTCGCTCGACGCTGTGGGCCGTCCGGGTTTGCACCAATCCGGCCTCATGTCGTTCTGCTTTGCTGGTTGTTTCTCCCCAGGCCCACGAAAGAATGACCTTACGATTTATTGGGCCCTTGGGCCTTTCGTGAGGTCCTTTACTCTTTTAGTGGACCCGGGGGATATCTATCCCCCACAGCAAGAGACACCAATTGTGTGGTGGTCCTTGCGGGGAAGTTTGGTTCCCGTTTGATTGAGAAGAGAAGCTCACTCGGTCCGGGGGACCGTTTGAGAGAGGGAAAGGGTTGAAAGAGACCCGGTCTTTGTGACCACCTCAACGGGGAGTAGGTTTGAGAGAACCGAACCTCGGTAAAACAAATCCTTGTGTCTCACTTCTTTATTCGCTTGCGATTTGTTTTTACATCCTCTCTCGGACTCGCATTATATTTCTAACGCTAACCCGGCTTGTAGTTGTGATTAACTTTGTAAATTTCAGTTTCGCCCTATTCACCCCCCTCTAGGCGACTTTCAGGAGCGCCTGAGTCCTGTAGGAGCACAGCTGGCAGCGCGGCGAGGACCCTACTGACGTCTCCTTGCTGTCGTAAGAGGATGAGAGCCACCGGCGTCATGGCGCACGCGGGGCACCATCATTACCCGTCGCCGGGGTAAGCCAGATGAGACGCGATCTTGTTCCTTGTAGCCTGAGCAGGCTAGGAATAGGGAAATGATGCATCCCCTATTAGCGCGGTCAGTCCGAGCCCAGGGTCGGTTGAGGCGGAGACTTCTCTTGAGGCCGAGGCCGGGGTCGAGCGAGGACGCGATTCCTCCCGAGACCGGGGGTCGGACGAGGCAGATACCTCCTCCCGAGGCCGGAGCCTGAGGTCGGGCGAGGTGGAGACCTCCTCCTGAGGCTGGAGTGTGAGGTCAGGCGAGACGGAGCTTCCTATTGCGTCCGAGGCTTGAACTCGGTGGTTGATCGTGACTTGTTGTCAGTCGTTGCCGGGGTGGCTGACACGGCAGTCGGAGCGGAGCGAGCAACGCTGTTTTCCTGTCATATCAGACAGTAAAGAAGAGGGGCGAAGTGACTACGGTCACTTCGGCCTGGCCAACTGAGGCGCGTGTGTCAGGATACGGCGTCAGGCATCCCCTGCATTTAATGCGCCTGCGAAGCGGTCGGTTGGTGAGGCGGTATGGCCAAGGTTGCTTCACAACGAAGCATGCCCGAGCTGGGCCTCGGGAGAGCTGAGGGGGCGCCCGCTGTCTGAGGAGGCCCTCGGGCGAGGCGTGAACTCGTCTGGGACTACGGTTCCAACCCGAGGCTGGGCTCGGGTGAGATCGCGTCCCTCGGGTGGACGAAGTCTTGGCTTGAACCGTACCCGTCAGTTGGTCTGAGGGTGTTTACCAGCCATGATTAGGAGCGTTGGGGGTACCCCTAATTATGGTACCCGACAATATCTAGAGGGAGAGAGAAGGGGGTTGGCGCGTAGGGGGCGTTGTAGGGGGTAGCGCTGCGACCGTAGAGTGCCCCCTACAGGCGCCATGCAAGGGGAGGGGGATGCCCAGGGGGCAGCGTTGCAGGCAGCCTTAGGCCAGCTCCAATGTCATGCCTCCCCCACCCCCACGTCCAGTGATATATAGGGGAGAAAACCTTTTAACGACCCCCACGCCACACCCTATAGACAACTCCCCCATATACGAGGAGCTCTAATATCCTCTTTTTCTTTAATTACTTTATTTTTGTGATATTAATAATTTTTAAGGACCATAATATGATAACAATGTATATTATGGTTGTATAAATAATCTACAATTTTTTATAACATCAAAAATTAATGAAAATGTTAAATAACTAAGTTATAGTGCTGAGTTATAGTTATAACTCCAAATTTTACTAACTTATTTATAAAAATATATTAATATCTATAGTCTTTTTTTATGAATCCACTCATCCACTTTCAATACATGTGATGTTATTGATGATAGTGTGTTTTTAAATTTTTTAATGTAAATTTAAACATTTAGTTTATGACAAAATTAGAATAACATATAATTATAGCACGCAGAGTTTGGCGATTATTTTCGTTCAACATTTACAGTTTGGTACGCATATCAATCCCAATTCAAAATAAAACACATAGAGCAGGGTGGCCAGAAGCATTTTGGGAATCAGCGGCCAGCCCAAATCGACCCTTCCCTCCCCCCATCCCCTTCTCCCTCCTCTCTACACATCAGGCAGCCCTCTCTCACCGCTCAGGTCAGGTCAGGCCAGGCCCGGCGAGAGACGCGGCCTCTTGCTCCCCACTCCACTCCAGAAGCACCTAGAAGCTTTGGAAGGTACCCCACCGTGCTTCGAAGGAGGGGAGGGGACACCGCGGGCAATGTGTCATGACTGAAGATGCAGACTGAAGTGGATCTGCAGGAGATGGAGTGGCGCGAAGAATGGTGGACCGAGGTCAGCCAGCCAGGCATTTCTATTTCATTGTTAATGGAGTCTGTAATGGAGTTGTGGGCTGTTTAAGCCGTATTAGTGTCATCTTGGGCCGTAAATAATAGACCAGGGGAGTTGTTGGTGTGCCTATAAGTATTGTACTCGGTGCTTTGAGCCAGACATGCAAAATCAGAAAGGAATCAAATCTGTTGAAACTACCCAACCACTTACCTCTGTTCTTCTCTGCTTGTCTAGCGTCTCACGTCGCGGCGATCTCTACCGCTGGCCAAGGGTCGTGACAAGTGGTACCAGAGCCATCGATCTTCAGAGGAGAGCACCACGGCGCCATCCACCAAGCCGTCGGTGCAAACGCGACTGATTCTGGAAGCCATGGCGGGAGCTGAGCAGAAAGGAGAAGAGCGATGGGAGCGCATGTTGACAGCGGTGGAGCGCCTGACAGGCAAGATGGAGGCGATGGAGGTCGGTCAGAGGAAGGCTGAAGAGGATCGGGCGCTCATGGCTCGTCAACTGTAGGAGACCGAGCAGACTGTCTCGCGTCTTCAACTCGAGCTGCTGGCGAAGGATTTGGAAGGTAACGAATCCAACTCTGAGCGAGAACACCGTGTCCATCACGGGGATGAGAGGGGCGGAGGATTCGACAGGGAAGGAGGTAGAGAACGAAGGGAGCAATGGGTGAAGGAAGGGAGTTCAGGCCCAGTTCTCTACCGAAGTGGTCGTTTCCTAAGTTCCAAGGGGATGATCCAGGAATCTGGTTTGATAGGTGTGTGGAATATTTCACAGTTTATCAGGTGCCCGAATGGATCTGGGCAAGCACTGCCTCAACGCACATGGAGGGAAATGCGTCGAAGTGGCTGCAGGTGTATAAACTGAAACATGGTTTGGGAGACTAGGAGCAGTTCACCCATGCGGTGAGGGAGAAGTTTGGGGTAGAAGAGTACCCTCATGCCATGAGAGCGTTGGTCAATGTGAAACAGCAGCATGGGGTAGAAGAATATTCCCAAGCGTTCAATGATATCAGATATGCAGCTACCTTGCATAATCCGGAGTTGGATGAGACTTTGTTTGTGACCCACTATGTGAGGGGTTTGAAGTCTGAGATTCAGTCCCAAGTGTTGGCACGGATGCCCAAGACAGTGGATAAGGCCATGAGATTAGCCCAATTATATCAGGAAATTGCCGAGAAGAAT
Organism: Zea luxurians; assembly: GCA_029449295.1. NCBI lineage: Eukaryota > Viridiplantae > Streptophyta > Magnoliopsida > Poales > Poaceae > Zea > Zea luxurians. The sequence goes on along the minus strand of JAOPSE010000003.1, from coordinate 105,648,607 downwards.
AGGATGAGAAGTCAGAAGGGGGTTATGGGAATTAAGACTCAAGCAATAGGGAGTAGAAGTGGAATCCTGAATCCTGAATTGAATAACGAAAGACAGTTAAGAGATTATAGAAGGGCCAATGGGCTATGTTACATATGTGGTGACAAATTTGAACCGGGGCATCAAGCCAAATGTCCCAAGAGAGTAGTGACTCAAATACATCAGTTGACAGTGGAGGATATGAGCACAGTTCTAACTGACGAAGTGTTGCTGAAGCTGGAATAGGAGGAGGAGCATATAGTGGAAGGATTACATCAGTTGTCCTGGAATGCCATAAAGGGGACAGAGTGTGATGGTTGTATGAGGGTGCTATCCCTGATCCAAGATCAGGTGCTGGTTATGCTGATTGACTCCGGGAGTTCCACAACTTTTATTAGTCAGAGGATGGTGACTAAACTAGGGTTGAGCACAGAAGACTGTCCTCTTGTGAAGGTGAAGGTAGCTAATGGAGAGATCATGGTGTGTGAAAAAAATGTCAGAGAGGTGAAGTGGAAGGCTGGGGGCATGTTTATAGAACTGCCATGAGGGTGTTGGCGTTGGAGGCTTATGATGTGATATTAGGGTATGACTGGTTGAAACAACATAGCCCAATGCATTGTGACTGGATCAACAAGGTGCTAACCTTCTGTGATCAAGGGGTGGAGGTTAAACTTCAAGGGGAAGCAGACCTAAAGAGAGAGGTGCAACAGGTGTCTGTCTTGCAGTTAGAAAAGTGGGTGAAGGGAGATGAAGTATGGGTGTTTGTGATGCTGGAGGAGGTTAAAGGAGAGGAAGATGTGGCTGGAAATGAGACACTAACAGGAATTCTGGAAGAGTTTGCGGATGTGTTTGCGGTGCCCACCCAGTTGCCTCCCACTAGACCATATGACCATCATATCCCACTCTTGCCAGGTTCTATACCAGTGAATTCCAGACCCTACAGGTATTCACCACATCACAAAACTGAGATTGAAAAGCAAGTGTCGGAACTATTGGCTGCGGGATTGATAGTTCCTAGTGTGAGTCCTTTTGCCTCTCCTGTGTTATTGGTGCAAAAGAAGGATGGAAGTTGGAGGTTTTGTGTGGATTACAGAAAATTGAATGACATGACAATTAAGAACAGATTCCCAATGCCTTTGGTGGAGGAGATATTGGATGAATTAGCTGGAACTAAATTTTTCACAAGTCTTGACATGACCTCAGGGTATCACCAGATCCGAATGGGGGCTGAAGATGAGTTCAAAACTGCTTTTAAGACACACCATGGTCATTATCAGTTCAGGGTGATGCCATTTGGGCTCACCAATGCTCCAGCTAGCTTTCAGTGTGCCATGAATTCCATATTGCAGAGTTTCCTCAGAAAATTTGTGATGGTTTTTCTAGATGACATAATCATTTACAGTTCCAGTTTGGAGGCTCACTTGCAACATATCAGACTGGTTTTGGATAATTTGAGAGAACATCAGTTTTATTTGAAAATGAAGAAATGTACATTTATGAAATCTGAATTGAAGTATCTGGGGCATGTGATTTCAAGAGAAGGGGTATCAACTGACCCTAGTAAAACTGAAGTAATGTTGAATTGGCCCCAGCCCAGGAATGTCACTGAGCTTAGGGGATTTCTTGGCCTTACAAGTTACTATAGAAGATTTGTGAAGAACTATGGGTTGTTGGCTAAACCTCTCACAAGGCTGTTGCAAAAACAGCAAGGGTTTGCATGGTCAGAAGAAGCTCAGATAGCTTTTGAAAACTTGAAACAAGCTATGGCCTCTACTCCAGTTCTGGCTTTACCAAGATTTGACTTGCCATTTATAGTAGAAACTGATGCTTCAGATATAGGATTGGGGGCTGTTCTGATGCAACAAGGCAGGCCCATAGCCTTCATCAGCAAGGCATTGGGTGAGAAGAACAAACACCTTTCAATTTATGAGAAGGAGTTTTTGGCTCTGATCCTAGCAGTGGACAGGTGGAGACAATATCTGTAGAGGGGTGCCTTTGTGATTAAAACAGATCACAAATCTCTGACTTATCTTGGAGATCAGCAGTTACAGTCTGATCTGCAGAAGAAAGCCATGACCAAGCTTATGAGCTTGCAGTTTCAGGTGGTGTATAAAAAGGGCACAGAGAATGTAGTGGCGGATGCATTATCAAGGGTGGAGCATATGATGGGGTTGTCTGTTCTCTCTGAAATTCAGCCTATATGGATTCAAGAAGTAGTGAACTCGTATGCCACAGATGAGGATGCACAGCAATTGATCACTCAACTGTTAATTCAGAGCCCGGATGAACAGGGGTTTTCTTTGCAGCAAGGTATTATCAGAAAAGCAAACCGGATCTGGATTGGGTGCAACTCAGCTCTGCGCACTAAACTATTTGCAGCACTGCATGATAGTGCAGTTGGAGGGCACTCTGGAATTCAAGCAACATATCAGAGGGTAAAGAAGGTGTTCTGGTGGAAGGGTTTAAAAAATGATGTGACACAGTATGTGCAGCAATGTGTAGTCTGTCAAAATGCCAAGGGTGAGAGGGTGCACCCCGCAGGGCTGCTACAGCCTTTACCAGTTCTGCAAGGTATTTGGGAAGAGGTGACTATGGATTTCATAGAAGGGTTACCAAAGTCTAAGGGGTTTGATACCATTCTGGTAGTGGTGGATAGATTCTCGAAATACAGTCATTTCCTTCCTCTAAAGCACCCCTTTACTACTAAAGGCGTTGCCCAAGTATTTCTCGAGAATGTGGTGAAGTTGCATGGGGTTCCAAGATCTATAGTGTCTGACAGAGACAAGGTTTTCACCAGTGCCTTTTGGAAAAATCTATTCCAACTTATGGGAGTGAAGTTGCTGATGTCCACTGCATATCACCCTCAAACTGATGGTCAGAGTGAGCGAGTGAATCAGTGCTTGGAAATGTATCTCAGGTGTGCTGTACATGACCAACCTAACAAGTGGAAGAGCTGGCTCGCTTTAGCTGAGTACTGGTATAATACTACATATCATTCGGTGCTGGGATGTACGCCCTTCAAAGTGTTGTATGGCTATGAAGCACCATTGCTTGTTACACCAAAAAACTCTGGGAATGGAAGATAGGGAGATAACTGACTGGTTTGCTGAAAGGAATGCATTTTCAGTCATGTTAAAGGAGCAGTTAGCACGAGCTCAGCTTCGCATGAAGCAGTATGCTGACAAGGGCAGAACTCCCAGGGAATTTCAAGTGGGCGATCTGGTTTTGCTGAAGTTACAACCTTATGCACATAAGACTGTGGTGAACCGATCCTGTCCTAAATTGGCATTTAAGTACTTTGGTCCTTTCAAGGTGATATCAAGGATTGGGGAGGTGGCATATAAGCCAGAATTACCTGGGGATGCACAAGTACATCTAGTTTTTCATGTGTCACAACTAAAGCCATTTCTGCCCTGTTATTCTCCAGTTTTCTCAGAGCTACCTCCTGCGGTGGATTTGTCTCAAGGGGGTATAGAGCCAGAGCAGATCCTTGATCGAAGGATGGTGAGAAAGGGCAATCGAGCTATTGTTCAAGTGCTGGTGAAATGGAGTGGGGTACCTAAGGAAGCTGCAACATGGGAGGATTATGCAGTGGCCAGGGCACGGTTTCCAGAGGCAAACGCTTGGGGACAAGCTTTATCTGAGGCCCGGGGAGATGTCATGACTGAAGATGCAGACTGAAGTGGATCTGCGGGAGATGGAGTGGCGCGAAGAATGGTGGACCGAGGTCAGCCAGCCAGGCATTTCTATTTCGTTGTTAATGGAGTCTGTAATGGAGTAGGCTGTTTAAGCCGTATTAGTGCCATCTTGGGCCATAAATAATAGACCAGGGGAGTTGTTGGTGTGCCTATAAGTATTGTACTCGATGCTTTGAGCCAGACATGCAAAATCAGAAAGGAATCAAATCTGTTGAAACTACCCAACCACTTACCTCTGTTCTTCTCTGCTTGTCTAGCGTCTCACGTCGCGGTGATCTCTACCGCTGGCCAAGGGTCGTGACACAATGGCGGCGATGGAGGCCGCCGCCGACGCTATGCTCGCCGCCGCGAGCCACGCCTTCACCAGCACCTTCGCCATCGCCATTCAGATCCAGGTGAGACCCCGTCCCCTGCTCTTCGCATTGTGGGCATTGGGGCGGAATTGTCTGGGAGCTGCAAGAAGCGCGATGTTTTGAGGAATAGTTTTGGCCATCAGGGATTTTTTTTTACGATTCTGTTCTCCAATAAGTAGGAAGTTACAAAGAGTTTTGTGACGTCGCAACTGTTTTGTGGATGTTGAGAAGTTTTACAGTGGAGAAAATACTTAACTGTGCTTTTTGAATGAGATGGGTTGATGTACAAGCTTGATTACTACGTTTAAAAAACCAACGATTTTTCACAAGACTTGTAACATCTATTGGTGCATATGCTTAGAGATCTGTCGGTTTCGTTCCTGTTAGATTATATGTGGTTAGGCCCATGTGGCTAGGCCCATATGGGCCATGTACAAACACTATATAGCCACCCTCTAGGGTTGGCCCAACAATCCATTCACCTCTCTTCAACATGGTATCCAGCTAGGGTTTCTCCCTCCCCTCCCCTCGAGGCGCCGCCAGGGAGCCACCGCAGGCCGCGCCGGCGAGCCCCTGCCCCGCGCCCTGCCCTCGCCGCGCCCCTTCCCTCCGCAGGCCGCGCCGGCGAGCCCCTGCACCGCGTGCCGCGCCCTGCTCTCGCCGCGCGCACCCATCCGAGTGCGCCGCCCTGCTCACCCGCGTCCCAGGCCGAAGCCGCCCCGCAGGACGACGCACCGAGGACGCCGCTGACCAGCACCGACGCTCCGCTAACCCCGACGTCCGCGCCAGGCGTGCGCGCCGCGCCGCTGCCCCCTCCATGGCTGGCGAGCAGCCTCCTCTGTCCCCCTCCACTTTCCCTCCCCTCTCCTCCTGGGCGCGGGCTGTCTCCCCTGGCAGGCCCGCCGTCGCCGCCTCTCCTGCCGCTGCTGCAGCCCCCGTGCGTGGGCGTACCCCCCTGGCCCCTCCCCACCCCCTCCCAGCTGCCGCCGCTGTCTCCCCTGCAGGTGCGCAGGCGCTGGTGGCAGGGGCGTGGGGGTCCGTGCTCGCCTCCCCTGTGCTCGGGCCGACGTGGGGGGACGGGCCCACCGCCGCCGGTGGGGCCCTCACCGCTGCGCGCACCGCCTCGGCCCTTGCGGCTGTGGCGGATGCAGTTCCTGCGAGGGTTGCCGGTCCGGAGGACCCTCCCCCGCCGCTGGTCGTTGATCCGCCTCCGGTCGTCGATCAGCCACCTCCTCCACCGATCACCCACCAGGGATACACCGTCGCTGCTCTTACTGCTGCCCGTGCGGAGCACGCGGCACGACAGGCCCGCTTGCGGGAGGCGGCCCTCGTTTGGGAGCGTGAGCGCGAGGCCGCCGACGCTATCGCTGCTCAGATTGCCGCGGCAGAACAGCTCCTCGCCTCGCCTGCGACCCACGACGGCGGGGTCACCTCCTCTGACACCATGGGCGGCGTGTACGGGGTCCCGACCGCACCGACCGTCGGAACCGAGCCCCGCACCATCCCCACGGTGCTCTGGCATGACCCGGCTGACCCGCTAGTGGCTCAGCTCCACCTTCAGGCTGGGAGTGTCCAGAACATTCGCCTGATGGTTCCTGTCGTCCTGAAGCCTGAGTCGCCGTCTTAAGCACGCTGGCGGGACTTACTCCTCCTCACCCTTCGTCGCTACGCTCTGGACGACCACGTCCTCTGCGACCCCACCGGCATGGCGCCGACTGCCGCGTGGGTGCGCCTTGACAGCATCGTACTCACCTGGATCGTGGGGACGATCTCCGTTGACCTCCACAGCCTCCTCTGGAACCTTCCTCACGCTCGGGCTGTTTGGCTTGCCATCGAGGGCCAGTTCATGGGCAACGCCGAGGCCCGGGCTCTCCGCCTCGACGCTGCTTTTCGCACCTTCGTCCAGGGGGACCTCAGTGTCAGTGCGTACTGCCGCAAGATGAAGACCATGGCGGACTCTCTTGGCGATCTGGGTTGCCCCGTGGAGGACCGCATCCTAGTCCTCAACGTCCTCCGCGGCCTCGGCGATCGCTACACCCACCTCCGGTCGTTGATCATGCGCCAGCGCCCCTTTCCTACCTTCCTCCAGGTTCGCGACGACCTCGCCCTAGAGGAGATCACTCTGGGCGCTCAGGCTGCATCGATCTCCGGCACGGGGTCCTCGTCCTCTTCGACAGCACTGGCGGCTTTCACCCCGACCCGTCCTCCTACTCCGTCACAGTCTGCCCTTGGCCCTCGCCCTCCCGGGCCGAGCATGGGCGGCGGGGGTCGTGGTGGCGGAGGCGGGGGCGATGGTGGTCGTCGCCGCCGTGGTGGCCGCGGTGGTGGTTCCGGGGGTGGTGCCCGTGGCCATGCACCGGCGCCGGGACCCCAGCAGGGTGCGCCTTGGCCCACTTTTCACCACCCGTGGTCAGGGCGCATCTCCATGTGGCCGTTCCAGGGGCCAGGCTCTGAGGCTCGGCCCCCGGCGGCCATGTTCGCTGGTGCGCAGCCAGGGTTCGCCCTCGCCTCCCCGTCACCATGGACCTCGACACCTGCCGCTTCGTCGTGGCCCATGCCACCGGCTACTCCTCCGTCCGGGCTGGTTGGTTGGGACGCGGCCACCCTGGCTGCCTTTCAGACTCCTACTCTGACTCCGCCAATGGGTCCCGAGTGGATCGCGGACACCGGTGCTACCTACCACACCACCGCAATTAAAATAAAATAATTGTTGCTCGCTCATATTCCATATCTGAGACCCAAGAGAGGCTCGACGTGAAGGGGAGTGTTGGAATATAATATAAGTGAATTGTCCACCACTTTCTATCAGCTTAAGCTTTTGGGTTGAACTGGTGGTGCAGGGAACGTCCTGTCCTAGCTATCCCCAGGTGTCCCGCAACCAAACGCACCCTTAACTTATGCTTGTAGACGTTCCTAGTGTGTGGAATGGAGTTGTTGAATGTGCATGCATTCGAACAATCCGTTCTATTGTGTTCCACTTTGTTTCTAATATGCTTTTTTGCCTTTTACATATCATTCATCTTCATCTTTTATAGTAACTAAATGTCGGCGTTTCGACCCCGGGGGGTCCCTGGACCGATGAGTGAATTGTCGTTGCGTGTCTCTGCCCAGATGGGTTGGCGCGGGATGGAACACAAGATGTGGGACAAGCCTTGTATTATCCTGCACCAGGGGTGCCGCTCGCAGTAGGGGTTACAAGCGCGTCGCGCGCGCGAGAGAGAGAGGGACACAGAGCTCGTCCGCCGCTTCCCTCGCGCGAACCCCCCTCAGGGTGGCCATGGACCTCCCTTTTATAGAGGCAAGGAGAGAGTCCAGACGTACAACGGGGGCGTAGCTATGCGCTAACGTGTCCGGCAGTAGAGTGCCTAAGCCCTGTGTACATGCCAACATGGTCGTTGGGGGAGAGCTTGGGCCCTGTACATGTGATGGCATGACCGCCGGAGGAGCGCCTGAGTCCTGTAGGAGCACAGCTGGCAGCGCGGCGAGGACCCTGCTGACGTCTCCTTGCTGTCGTAAGGGGCTGAGAGCCACCGGCGTCATGGCGCACGCGGGGCACCATCATTACCCGTCGCTGGGGTAAGCCAGATGGGATGCCGGTCTTGTTCCTTGTAGCCTGAGCAGGCTAGGAATAGGGAAATGATGCATCCCCTATTAGCGCGGTCAGTCCGAGCCTAGGGTCAGTCGAGGTGGAGACTTCTCTTGAGGCCGAGGCCGGGGTCGGGCGAGGACGCGATTCCTCCCGAGACCGGGGTCGAGGCCGAGTCCGGGGGTCGGGCGAGGCGGAGACCTCCTCCCGAGGTCAGAGCCTGAGGTTGGGCGAGGCGGAGACCTCCTCCCGAGGCCGAAGCCTGAGGTTGGGCGAGGCGGAGACCTCCTCTTGAGGCTGGAGCGTGAGGTCGGGCGAGGCGAAGCTTCCTGTTGCGCCCGAGGCTTGAACTCAGTGGTTGATCGTGACTTGTTGTCAGTCGTTGCCGGGGTGGCTGACACGGCAGTCGGAGCGGAGCGAGCGGCGCTGTTTTCCTGTCATATCGGACAGTAAAGAAGAGGGGCGAAGTGACTGCGGTCACTTCGGCCTGGCCGACTGAGGCGCGTGTGTCAGGATACGGCGTCAGGCATCCCCTGCATTTAATGTGCCTACGAAGCGGTCGGTTGGTGAGGTGGTATGGCCAAGGTTGCTTCACAACGAAGCCTGCCCGAGCCGGGCCTCGGGAGAGCTGAGGGGGCGCCCGCTGTCTGAGGAGGCCCTCGGGCGAGGCGTGAACTCGTCTGGGACTACGGTTCCAACCCGAGGCTGGGCTCGGGTGAGATCGCGTCCCTCGGGTGGACGAAGTCTTGGCTTGAACCGCACCCGTCAGTTGGTCTGAGTGTGTTTACCAGCCATGATTAGGAGCGTTGGGGGTACCCCTAATTATGGTACCCGACAGTAGCCCCCGAGCCTCGAAGGGAGTGATGGTACTCGCTTGGAGGCTTTTGCCGCGTTTTCGGTGAGGGGACCGGCCTTTCTCGGTTTTTGCCTTGTTCTGGTGGGTGCGCGCGAGCGCACCCGCCGGGTGTAGCCCCCGAGGCCTCGGAGGAGTGGTTTGACTCCTCTGAGGTCTGAATGCTTTTTGTGGTGCTTCGGCGGGTCTGATCGTTCCCTCATGCGGTCCGGCAGTAGCCCGGGTGCGTGGTCGGGTTCCACGTTATCAGGCTGGTTTGTTGACGATGTCAACAGTTTTGGCCGTAGCCGGGTGCGAGAGCAGCCCCCGAGCCTCTGCACAGAGCGAGAGGACGATCAAGGACTTTCCCGACTTTTATTATACGCCCCTGCGTCGCCTTTCCGCTGTTTAATGGATTTTTGCGATTAGTAGACCGGAACAACCTGAGCGATAAATTAGCTTCAGCTCAGTTCTTATCTAACTAACACGCGCATGCAAGGGAGGGTGAACTTATCCTTACCGCGCATGCAAGGGATGGTGAACTTATCCTTACGTGAATTTCTGAACGCGCACGCGAGTACTGATCCATTTGCCAGCTGCCTATAAAGAAGCAGAGTGCCAGACGCGCAAAGAAAAAAAAGGGGGGTCAGCCGGGCATCAACCAGGTAGCTGCGACTGACGCCGCCAGGAAGCAAGCAGAGAGAGATCGACCAGAAGAAAGGACGCGCAGTGAAAAAAAAAGAAAGAAAGAAGAGGGGTGAAGCCAGCCCAGCCGTGGCAGAGCACCAGAGCGAGAGAAGAAGCAGCCGCTGCAAAGGAATCTGTAAAGCAAAAAAAACAGAGAGAGAGCAGATCGGTCAAAGAAAGAAAGGGAGAGAGAGGCCAGAGAAAGCAGCACGTAAAAGAAAAAAAGTAGATCAAAAAGCAACCTCCAGCCACCAGTTGCTAGCAGATCAAAACCAGCCACTCGCAGATCAAAACCAGCCACTCGCAGATCAAGAAATTTTGCAGCCACCACAAAAACAAGCAGCCCTCGTCGCAGATTATAGCACCAGCACAGTAGTGAAACACCAACAGCAACGCAGATCGTCGCCAGATCAGCCTACAATCATATGGCGTTTACAACATCTATGGGTGAGATCAATATTTAATATTTTATTGTCTGCGCTTGTTATGTTAAAGTGCGCACAAGACTTGTGTATGTCGAAGCACCCTATGATTAGCGTTTTAAAACGCGTCCAAAAAGATCTGTCGATTCATTCCAGATATTGAAGCCTCCAAAAATCTGATGCTCAGGCCGAATCAATTTAAATTGATAATTTGATGTCGTGCTTGTGTTCTAGATTGATTTCCTAATCCGATGGTTATTTTGGATTAAACTGATAATCCGATGGTCATGCCGGATCAATTTAATTTGATAATCTGATGTTGCGCTTGTGCGCCAGATTGGTCCACTGGTACAATGGTTATTCCGGATTAATCTAGGAAAAATCCGATAGGCATGCCATATTAATTTTCACGCAAAGGGGTGAACTCTTTTCTCGCTACCTCGAAGGGCGAACTCACGGCTTGATAAAGTGATAGCCAAATTATTGACAAAATTTATCATTATTAGTCCAACGACACGTCTTGTGTAAACGAGATCAAACACATTGTTGCTGGGCACTGACGAGGCGAAGGCAATACATACGTTCATGCTGATGAAAACTGGCGGACATATGACTGGGCACCGACGAGGCGAAAGTCATCCCCTTCATCAACAACATCCCGTTTACCAATCAATGTGACAATGGCGTAGTCATGATTAAGTTTTGGCAATTTTAAAAGGCACTCACATCATTCACCGTGCACTCATTTTGGAGATACGACGACCACTATGCGCAGCTTAATCGGAGGTGTTCTACATATTGTACTATGTAGATGTAATTAACCGGGCGAGCCTCTTTCACGTAAGGCCCCGGGAATCAGCGAACTACACATTTCTCCAAGTCAGAAGCTTGTCTAAGCCTTGACATAGAAGACAGCGGAAGACAAGTTCAGGCGAACTATGTACTTTGTAAAAATCTGATGATTAATGAAATATATGGTTCATGATTGCTATACTTGTCCTCATTCGCTCGATTCTTTTTATTTCTTTTTTGTTCTCGCGAACAAAATGGCACGCCCAGTGGGACATGATTCTCCTCCCATCTTTGTTGCGCTACAGTGGTCGTCATACAATTTCTCTTCTAGGCCTAGCTATTCAATAGCAATGGCTGATGCTTGTCACCAGAACTCTAAGAGTTCAGCGACAACAAATATTTATGTTGCATGCACATGGTAACATGTACTAGCAGCCTGCATGATAGACTCTCACCTGAGTCACATAAAATAAATGATTTAATAGACACGGTGAAATGAGCTTGTCTAATGGTCATTATAGATTTACATGTTTTATATTGATTGAAGCATGTTTGAATACACATAAAGTTGAATGGCGTGCTAACAAAAGGATCCCTGCTTGCAGGAGAGACTTTTCCCACCATCTCCGCTCAAGAAGCGACCAAGTTTGATGCAACAACACAATTGTTTCAGTTTGGGACAAATCCACCAGTCGCGGTGATCAAGTACGAGGGCAAGACGTACTACCACATCACCAAAGACCCAGCCAAGCCTGACACTGGAAAGCATGCATCCATGAAGGCGAAGAAACAGAGATGCGAGGTGATCACTAAAGCTCGCGATCTTCTCAAGAGCAATGAAAGGCTTCATGCCAAGAAGTCTGAGCAGGTTCTTAATGGCCTCCACAACGTGACCTACAAGCTCTCCATATCCATGCATAAAGCTCGGTCTAGTGGCAACGCTAATACTGCACGCAACTACAGAAGGAAGAGAAGTCAAGTTAAGGGGCTATATGAGGCCCTAACAAACCGTGTCATCCAGGACACGAGAAGCGAAGAAGAACCACATGGCTCTGATTATTCAGATCCTGTGGAGACACCTTACGTATTGTCTGTAAAGGCAAGACGTCCTCATGAGCTAAAGCAACTCATTAGGGATGCTATTATGAATGAGTTCTGGACACGCACCATGAAACGTCCAGCTCATTTTCCTGGTTGCAAACCATTGCCACCGCGACAACCTGCCATGCTAGTCTCGGTCAATCACATTACGACCGATGACAATGCCAGAAATAGGTTTGCAGCACTTCCTAATGAGGTTCCAGCACCTCATTCTGGTGATCTTCAACGCCAGTTCCAACAGTTACAAGCTCAGATGTCGCAGCTTCAACAACAATTACAAGGGCGTGAGGAAGGCACACATGCTGGGGGCAGGCCTAATCATCCTCATGAAAATGAACATTATACACATGCTGGGGGCAGACCTAGCCGTCCTTATGAGAATTACACGCGAACTGGGGGCAGGTCTATGCACCGAACTCAGGACCGCTATCATGAAGAGCCAGAGTCGTCTCGCCAAGCTAATATGAGACAACATATCTCGGGTTATCGTCCTCAATATGATCAAAGAACTTTGGCTCCAAGAAGAGGTTCTCATCAATACTTCAAGACTAGGCATGCATCATCGTCGTCGCATGTCTACAAGCAAGCACGTCAAGAATGGCGACCTGTGTCGCCAAGGCGGGAACAACATCATGGTGAACCCGCAATTACATTTGCTTCACGAGGACAAGAGGGCCCAATGCCGCCGCCTCAACGACCTACAAGTGCACCCACTCAGATTGCAACTACATTAAGCTCTCAACAGAATAGGTCATTGCTACCAACACCATCAATCCAACCTATCACTGCATATGTTCCATCAGTAAACAAACGCAAGCGTGAAAATCGTCGAAATAATCGACGTGTGTTGTACCAAGAGCTTCAAGAATTGGTGCTCAACAATGTGCGAGTGAAAGTGCGACCAGAAGGTCAAGTCCACCCGTTCTATGATAAAATTATGTTGCGTCTCTCCCCTGCCTTGAAGCAGAATGAAAGATATAGGTATCTAGTGGAATGCCTGGTACCCAAGCCTAAGAAATTACAAGAGAATATGCAAACAATCACACCCGAGCAGGGGGTTGGTTTTCTTAAACCCGAGGCAGCCGTAATGGAGGTCGATACTAAAAATTCTATAAAGGAAAAATCAGAAGCTTTGACTCCTCCAAAGGAGATTGAGCAAACAAAGGCACAACAGGTGACATCATTACAAGACCTTGAGCGAAAGGGTAAAGAGATATTGCAAAACACTGAAGATGGTGACCATCATATGAAAGATGCTGATAATATGAAGGGTGTTGACAATGATGTTGCTTTATGTGGCACTCTTTCGGCACTCTCAGAACAAAGTGATGACCCCAAATGGGCACCACCACAAGTAACACATGAGTTTTCTTATCCTTCGGATGAGGAAATAGTTCCCAACCCTAAGGCAAGCTATTCCAAGAGGGGACTTCTTCCTAATCTAGGAAAGGTCCGTAAGTGGTTCAGTGGGTCTAATGATCAAGATGATGAGAGTGATATGAAGTCTTCAACAGCACCATGCCTCCCTGTTACATCAAAAAATTCAACAGCTAGTGGGAGATCACGAGGTGGGCTATCACCACATCATTACATAAATGTGGAGTCACGTCTGCCGCAAGATAATCCCTCATTGGAGATTATCGCACAAAGAGAGGGTGTTAGCACTCGTCTTAAGATGATCGCATCACAGAAAATAGCATGTACCTCACCACATGTTAATAATGAAAGTGTTGAAGAAGAGGAATCAGATGGAGATTCTAGTACATCACTGGAAGAACGTCCTGGTTCTCCTCACTATTCTGAACTCGCACATTCTATAGTATCGGATGATGACACTGAAGAAGGCAATCTATATGATGCACCAGCTAATGTAATCATTGCTGGAGATAAAGATAAAGAAAAAGACTCCGGTGCCGGTGTTTCAGGAACAAAGAATGATATGGAGCAGATGTTGCTCACTCAGCAAAAACAAATTGATGCTTTGACGACACAAGTAGGTCAGCTAGTTGAGCTTTTCAAGAATGCCGCGGGTGGTGTGTCCAATAAAGTTATTGACCCGCAAATGGAAGATCAAGAAGAGGATGAAAATTGGCGTGAAGCAGGAAAAGGTCATGAACAATTCATGTTCCAAAAGCAACAAGCACCACCACCATTACACACATTGAAGGATTATCATGATATCATTAATGACTTGGTTGATAAGAAGATGAAGCAAATATCAATCGAGCAAAGCCCTCAAGTTTCTGAAAGTGAGCTTGAAAAGCCATATGAAGCATGGCATGATTTAGTGCCCTTCCCATCAGGGTGGCACCCACCGAAGTTTCGTCTATTTGATGGCACTGGTGATGCAAGAGAGCATTTGGCGTACTTTGAAGCCATGTGTGGAGACACATCCCGCACTCCATCTCTTCTATTACGACAGTTCTCTGGTTCGTTGACTGGGCCAGCCTTCCATTGGTATAGTCGCTTGCCGGTTGGCTCCATACCTGACTGGAAAACCATGAAAGAATTGTTTAAATCCCATTTTGTGTCCATGAAGAAGGACTTCTCCATCATCGAGCTGCTTCAAGTCAAGCAAAAGCGAGATGAGAAAATTGACGACTACATACTTCGTTTCCGCAATAGCTATGTTCGCCTTGCAAGAGAAATGCACCCTCAAGAGGCTGTTAGTATGTGCATACATGGCATGCAACAACATTGGTCGCTCGAGGTGTCTCGACGCGAACCTAGAGATTTCAGCTCCCTCAGTTCGGCAGTGGCCGCAACAAAGCTGGAGTTTGAGAAGTCTCCTCAGATTATGGAGCTTTATAAGAATGCCGGCCTCCTAGACAACACAAAGAGGTTCAATGCTACAATGAAGCCTAACAATAATAATAACAAACTGAAAATGGCTGAGACAAATACAACAAGGGTTGGTTCGTCAGTGCCGCAAGGCAATGTACCTATTCTAGGTGCTAGAAATGAAGTTCCAGGAGGCCGGCAACGTCCTTCAATGCAAGAATTACTCAAGAAGCAATATGTGTTCAAGCGATCAATGATTAAAGGTTTTTTCAATCAGGTGTTGGAACATGATCACATTAAATTGCCAGACCCTAAGAGACCTGATCAAGTTGGGATGACAAACAACCCTCTCTATTGTCCATACCATCGTTATGTTGGACACATTATTGAGGATTGTGTGGCTTTTAAAGAGTGGCTCCAGCGAGCAATTGATGAGAAGAGGTTGGGACTCCAACCTGACGCTATAAATCCAGATTATCATGCCGCTAATATGGTGAGCATTAGATCACCATCAAAGAGTTCTATGGGAAAGGAAGATTGGGTTCCGTTGACACAGCTAGAACATGAGTTTGCTAGCGTGCAACTTACTCAAGACGTTCCAAGGGTTGACACTAACAAATGGCATGTCATGAAGCATCATATACCTCCATTAAGAGGGTATCAACATCATGAAGCAAGATTAGTTCCACCCTACTTTAAGCATGTCGTGTCACATAGGCAGCATGACCCAAGTCATCGTCGTCTACCACAAAGGTTTGTGCCACTGTCTGAGGGGGATGAGCAATTCTCGCGACTTGCCCGAAGGTCACCAACTCTAGCACAATTCATGCCCAAAAGCTGGGGGCAGGCATCCCACTTCACAGTGCAAGAAAGAGAACCTACAAGAGAAGAGTGCAATGTGATCCTCCAACATAGCGACAACACAGGTAGTAGCTCTGATGAAGGGTTAACCATTCATGAACAAGAGATATTTCAAGCTGAGGCTTCTTCAACAAGTGCTAATAAACTAGAAGTAGATATGAATCTACGAAGTGGCAAAGTCTTGCCAGAACTCCAAAATCTGCGCAAGAAGTCCAAAGAAAAAGATGTTTGCCTGAAGGAAAACTTACCACAAGTTGATACAAGGAATGCACCAATGAATGATGGAGATGCTGCGCTCAAGGTTGATTATAATGTGGTTGCACACCTCAAGCGTATACCAGCACTGTTAAGTGTGTATGATGCCCTCTTACTGGTTCCTGAGCTTCGCCAAGCACTTATTGAGGCATTGCAAAAACCAGAAGTTTATGAAATAGACATGGCAAAGCACAACCTGTTATGTAACTCGATAGAAGCCAACCAACTTACATTTTCTGAAGAGGATAAAGTACTAGAATACGATGATCACAATCGCCCGCTATACATAGAAGGAAACATTGCTTCAGCACATCTGCGGCGTGTACTTATTGACCCTGGCTCTGCAGTGAATATCTTGCCGGTCCGTAGCCTAACCCGGGCTGGATACACTTTGGATGACCTTGACCCCACTGAAGTGGTGATTTGTGGATTCAACAATCAAGGGACTTCTGCCCTCGGCGCCATCACTGTGAAAGTGCAAATGTCTTCATTCAGCTTCAAGGCACGGTTCTTTGTCATTGATTCAAATACATCATATTCAGCCCTCTTGGGTAGACCTTGGATACATAAGTACCAGGTAGTCCCCTCAACTTTACATCAATGTTTGAAGTTCTTGGATAATAAAGGAGAGCAACATCGAATAGCGGCTAATCCAATGCCTTACACTATTCATGAGTCGCATCATGCCGATGCAAAGTATTATTTTTCAAGCGGAGAGTCGTACGACCAGCAAGGACGAGTGACCCCTCCCGCTGACGTTGTCATCACCCCTGGCTCTACTTCATCATCAGAGTTAAAGGAGTTTCTATCCCACCATTCTGCCAGGCGGGGTGGTAAAGGCAAAGAACAACAAAGGCGACGCGGAACACCGTCGGCCGCTGTTGCTGGCAAATCTGCTTCATCAAGTGGCTCCAGAGTATTGGCACCCTCTCCTGCCTCTACTTCAATGCCATTTTCATTAGGAGGAGCAGAACCGCCCCCTTCTATTCCCCTTCTGTTGAGGTCTGTTCCTACAGAACCCAAAGAAAATTCTGGGATGCTTATCTTAGTGTCATCTCCGCCTAATGATATGATGTCCCCAAACATTACAGGTGCTCAAGGAGGTCCTAAGCTGCCTGCACAAGAGGCTGATCTTCCACCTCCAATTATATTACAATCAAAGAATTTAGAACAGAAAAGCACAACCTTGCCTAAAGGAAGTGTTCGAAAGAGAGTGGAAGAATTTGAGAAATCAGTAGAGGCTAAGATCAAACAACCTCCATCCATGTATACATCTATAGCGACGCCGCTAGAAGTGTGGGTTGTTCAAGAACCAAAGAGTTATGCTTATCCCACCATTTTCTATAAAGCTCCACAGGTATTACCTTATGATTCTATCATTAGGTTACCTACATTTAACAGTCATGCTGACAAGGCACTAAGTACTATTAAAGCCGATCCAAGGTTGGCTCGTTTGTTAGAAAAATCTGGGATTAAACTTCAACGCAATTTCAGGCTTCCATCACCACCTACAATTTGTGAAGAATGGTGGGATGAGGCAGAAAGATTAATCAGAGAAAGGAATAAAAAGGGGAGAAACATAACTCAATCAAAGTATGGCCTGGGTTATAGTCATGATGACTCAAGTGAAAATGAAGATGATGAAGTCAATGACCCACGACGAGTGACATGTCATATGACCTTCGAAGGTGCTTCCTTTTATGAAGAACAAGATAAGGCTTATAAAATGCCATACTGGGCCCGATCAATTCACACAATAGCAAATGCTTGTCAAAGAATGGGAAATGAGCAGTATGTCTTATCACGAGTTGAAGAAGTTCTCACTATGGGAGAGCAGGGAGAAGTCGTCGATGCTGCCCCTGCCCCTCAACAATTAGAAGATGGTGTTCAACTCACTATTGATGAATTAGTTGAGATCAACCTAGGGGCTGAGGATGATCCACGTCCCACGTTTGTAAGCGCAAGCCTTACGCCTGAGGAGCGAGAAAGTTACCGAGAATTCCTTATGGAATTTCATGATTGTTTTGCTTGGTCATATAAAGAAATGCCCGGGCTTGACCCGCAAGTTGCCACACACAAGCTTTCTATTGATCCTAAGTTTCGACCAGTGAAGCAACAACCACGTCGCTTTCGTCCTGAGCTGCAGGACAATATCATTGCAGAAGTAGAAAAGTTGATCACTGCCGGGTTTATCAAAGAAGTGCAATACCCACGATGGCTTGCAAACATTGTCCCCGTAATAAAGAAAAATGGACAAGTACGAATATGTGTTGATTTTCGTGACTTGAATCGTGCTTGCCCCAAGGATGACTTTCCTATTCCCATTACTGAGATGGTGGTTGATGCTACAACAGGATATGGTGTCCTATCCTTCATGGATGGGTCGTCTGGATATAATCAAATCAAAATGAATGAGGATGATGCAATAGATACTGCATTCCGCACCCCTAAAGGGAATTTTTATTACACAGTCATGCCGTTTGGCTTGAAGAATGCTGGTGCCACATATCAACGGGCAATGACTATTGTGCTTGATGATCTTATCCATCACTCTGTAGAATGCTACATTGATGACATAGTGGTGAAGACAAAAGAATGGCAAAGACATCAGGATGATCTTCGTGTTGTCTTCAACAGACTCCGAAAGCATCAATTAAAGATGAACCCTTTAAAATGCGCCTTCGCTGTTAAATCAGGTGTGTTTTTAGGTTTCGTCGTCCATCATCGAGGTATTGAAATAGAGCCAAAGAAAATTAAGGCAATACAGAAAATGCCTCCCCCTAAAAATTTAAGTGGCCTCAAATCTTTGCAGGGTCATTTGGCGTACATACGACGCTTCATATCTAATCTCTCTGGGCGTACTCAACCATTTACGAGATTAATGAGGAAAGGTGTGCCATTCCATTGGGATGAGCAATGCCAAAATGCGCTTGATAGTCTAAAGAGGTACTTACTTAATCCTCCAGTATTGGCTGCACCTGTAAAAGGTCGCCCCCTTATTTTATATATTGCCACGCAGCCAGCCTCAATCGGCGCGCTTCTTGCACAACATAACGATGAAGGGAAGGAGGTGGCTTGTTACTACTTGAGTCGTACCTTGGTGGCAGCTGAGAACAATTACTCTCCAATAGAGAAGTTGTGCTTGGCCCTAGTCTTTTCCTTAAAGAAGTTGCGACACTATATGTTGGCACATCCAATACAGCTCGTGGCAAGAGCAGACCCTGTAAGGTATGTGCTAAATCAACCGGCCCTCATGGGACGCCTTGGTAAATGGGCAGTAATCATGATGGAATTTGACATTACCTATGTGCCACAAAGAGCAATTAAAGGTCAAGCCTTGGCTGATTTTCTTGCTGCTCATCCTGTGCCAGATGATTCGCCGTTGGTGATAGACTTGCCCGACGAGGATGTTTTTGCCATAGACATAGAGTCACCATGGGAGCTTTATTTTGATGGAGCGTCTCGTATAGAGGCTAGTCCTGATGGTTCTCAAAGGAGAAGGGCTAGCGCAGGGATAGTATTCAAGACACCACAAGGTGAAACAATTTATCATTCCTTCTCTCTGATGAAGGAGGAATGCTCGAATAATGAAGCAGAGTATGAAGCCCTCATATGTGGTCTCTTGCTTGCACTTTCTATGGACATTCGGCATTTGCTAGCATATGGTGACTCACAGCTTATTGTTCGACAAGTTAGTAATATTTATGAAGTACGTAAGCCTGGGTTGGTGCCTTATTACAAAGCAACACGAGGGCTCATGGAAAAATTTGATAATATTAATATCTCTCACATTACGCGAGGTAAAAATTCTTCAGCTGATGCTCTAGCTAAACTTGCAGCTGCGCTAGTGCTCCCAGATGGGGAGCCTGCTCAAATAAAAATTGAAGAAAGGTGGCTTCTACCAGCCGTCTTAGAATTAGTCCCACAAGAATGTGAAGTCAACCATATTCTCGTTATGATTGTTGATGAAAGTGATTGGCGTAAGCCATTCTTGGATTACTTTAATCATGGCATTCTCCCAAAAGATCTTGTGGAAAGGCGTCGTTTACAACAACGTCTGCCTATTTACACCTACAAGGCTGGAGTATTGTACCGACGGTCTTTTGGTCGAGAAATTCTTTCACGATGTGTGTCAAGGGAAGAAGCCAATCAGATATTACAAGAAATGCATAAGGGTGTGTGTGGTGGACACCAAAGTGGAGCTAAAATGTATCACAGCATCAGGCTGATAGGTTACTTTTGGCCTGGAATTATGGCAGACTGTCTCAAGATCGCCAAGTCTTGTCATAGTTGTCAAGTGCATGATAATTTTAAACATCTACCGCCAGTACCTCTTCATCCTACAGTTCCTTCATGGCCATTTGACACTTGGGGAATTGATGTTATCGGTGCCATCGAGCCTCCATCTGCCAGGGGGCACCATTTCATTCTAGCTGCAACCGATTACTTCTCTAAGTGGGCTGAAGCTATACCATTGAGAGAAGTCAAGTCGGATAATGTCATTAACTTTCTAGAGCGGCATATTATATATCGCTTCGGAGTGCCACGGCGCATCACTTCTGATAATGGAAAGGCTTTCAAATCAAACAAGATACAAAGATTCATTGCCAAGTATAATATAACGTGGAACTATACCACAGGTTATTATCCTCAAGCAAATGGTCTAGCAGAAGCATTTAATAAAACACTTGGCAAAATACTAAAGAGGACAGTCACCAAGAATCGAAGAGATTGGCATGATCGTCTATTTGAAGCTTTATGGGCATATCGAGTCTCTGTGCGTACACCAACACAAGCCACTCCATACTCTCTTGTTTATGGGAGTGAAGCAGTCCTACCCCTTGAAGTGCAACTACCCTCACTGCGAATTGCCATTCATGAAGGGATTAGTAATGATGAACAAATCAAACTCAGATTCCAAGAGCTTGATGCCCTAGAAGAAGGACGCCTTCAAGCTGTTCAAAATCTGGAGCTATATCGCCAAAACATGGTAAGAGCTTATGATAAGCTTGTTAAACACAGAGTATTCAGAAAAGGCGAACTTGTGCTTGTTCTTCGACGTCCAATTATCATTACCCATAAGAAGAAAGGAAAGTTTGAGCCAAAATGGGAAGGACCATTTGTTATTGAACAAGTTTATGATGGTGGTGCATATCAACTGGTGGATCATCAAGGCTGTCGTCCCATGCCTCCGGTTAATGGGAGATACCTCAAGAAATACTTTGCATAACCAAGTATCGATGCAATTTTCTATCTTTTTTTATTTTTTTATTTTTTATTTTATTATTATTATTTAAAAAAAAGTTTTTTTATGGACTCATAGTCCTACATCAAAGGCTTTCCTCCAACTTTCATCAGGTATGCCAGCAACTGGTTGTCATTATAGGATGTGACCCTGGACAGGGAATGTCCCAACCAATTAAACTTTGCTCTGAAGTGACCTCAACATAAGTACTTGGTCTGCACCGGTAAGTGACAAAAGGAGCTAGCCAGACTCAGATTCAGATTGACTCTGGAAGTGGTGAGTTTATCATGCCATCTACATCCATCCAACTAGGGGAATGCTAGGCCTCAAGGGAAACTATAGCGAAAAGAGTATGAAAGGGCTACCAAGCTTGACAAAAGTCTAAGTTTTGTGTGAAGCCACATGCCACCCAACGAGGTATCAACAAGGGCCAATAAAAAAATGTAGCCAGCGAGGATTTTAGTCACCAAAGGTGGATGCTACCCTTCAAATTCACAAAAAGTGACCTGCAAACAACACTAAAAAAAATGGGCGCCAAAGAAGCGGTCTCTCTAAAAAAAATCAATCATGTGTTGTGCAAATTCAAGTAAAGCAGTTTGAAGGCGGAGGGTAGCTATCCACCATCCTCGGCAAAAGTGATGGCAAAACAATTGCCTCGGCCATATTCCCAAACCTTACCCCCAAAATATTAGCCATATCCCACATTCCCCATTGAAAAGACGTGAATGGCATGGGACACATGACTGAAGGGAGGTCTGATGATGGTCCGCCTAGCTTCAAGAGGTCATGAGGAAGTGCTAACCTTTGATACGCAGACAATACGAGGAAGCTGAAGTACAAGTGAAAATCGTGTTGAAGATTTGAGAAGTGATGCTAAACATACCCTTTAGTGGCACCGTTGCTGGCTATCATATAACTTGGTGACCTAAAGGAAAGCCAACATTTTTTTTAAAAAAAAAAAACTTTGTTCCTTTCATTCTTTGAAATTTTCGCATAAGTCCTCAATCTAGGAGTGACGTTTTTGTTGTCTATTTGACAAATGTGTTTTACTAGAGATATTTACCCCTTTGTAGTAAGATTTTTACTCAAATGGACGAGTATTTGCATGTTCATGGTATTTCGGACACAGGCACATACAAGTTATTATTTAAGAAGCAGTGAAGCAGACCAGTGTGGTGACTGTGGATCTGTGGACAAAGTCAAGATATATGGTTGGCACCATGGCTGCTATATGGTCGCATTTATCCTGACTAGGAACTAGGTTCATTGGCTGGCACTAAATTTCTTAGTCGCAATGAAACTGTATGTTCTAGCATGACAAAACAGATGGCCGACATCATGGTGGTCGCATCCGTCGGTGATAACAAATTTCGTTGGTTAATGCTGATATATTTAGCCTCAATGAAATTGAGTTATATAGACCTACTCAAGGTTGATAGCATGGATATACGCTACACCTTGTACGATCTCTAATTATGCTGTAATTATTTAACGAAGTTGTGGCATGGTCTTACGCCAACAAATTGGAAAGGTGCAGAGTTGTGGCATGGTTTTACATAGCGGCAGTCTGTGCTTTACTTCGGCTGATCAAACACATTAGCCACATGCAACGTATCATGTGAATCATGGGAACACTACAGAAATGAACCGTTTGATTATTATTACTACTCCTGGGAATTGTAAATACATTACATATAAAATTCTAGGGAAGAAAATATAATAGATAAGGTACCAGAGTACTCCTATTTATTGATTAACTAGTATTGAATACTAAACTATGGCTGATGGCCAGTACATTATTTAAACAATGAGAGAGAGACTAAATATATTCATGCATATGGTCCGAAGGTGCAGGACGCAAAGAAGTCAAGAAGGGAGTGGACATAGTTGGTAAGTCCTTCCTCGTCCTGATCAGTGAAGCCGGCAATAGTTTTTTCTGCATCCTGAAGTTGGCTCTGACTTTTAACAGAGGAGGCCTCCAATTCTGATTGGAAAGACACAATTTTTGCCAGTCGCTCATTGTGTCGGGTCAAAAGAGTTGCAGTTTCTTCTTTTATAAGTGTCTCTAAAACCAAACCATCCTCAGTCTCTTTGAGCTGGGAAGACAGTTTCTTTATTTGGGCTTGTAATTCCTCAGCATGAGATACATGTTGTTGCCGCCTTAGTTCATGCAAATTAATTTGCGCCTCAAGGCTTTTGGTAATACTAATCATGGAAGAACAAGCAGTAGCAACAGAGGCTTGTGAAGCTTTTATGTCATCAATCTTTTGACGTACTTGCTTCCTCTTGTCAATGATGCTGGTAGTGGAGTCCTCTGGATTTTCAGAGAGAGTCTCATGTAGAGCATTGAACCCATCTATTAATCTTTGTATTTTTGGCGGAGCTGGGTTAAACCACTCCTTCCACCATTTCATAGTATCGGCTATCTCCGAGATCACAATGTCTTTGTTGAAGGGGCGTTCGCGTATACGACGTTGGAAGCGATCAAGATCCCCATGAGCATATTGCATAAAGCGTGGTGCCGGAACATCTGTAGGCTCAGATATATGCACAGGCTGCCGAGCATCAAATTCGCTATAATTTGGCTTCTCTCCAATGACATCAGTAGCACTTGCCTGTGCTCGAAATAAGCTGATGGCTTGTTCAACCTCATTCCATAATTGTTCAGACTCCACGGCCAATTCAAGATCTCTGTGTTTGTCTGCAAGGAATATATATATATATATATAAGAAAAACAGAGAAGAAAGCATGAACATGTGCACACTGGTGTCATAATGTTACTGAAAGCAGTATATTACCTTTGCTAGTTTTCTTGCTTTTAGGATCAGAAGCAGCAAGGTTGTCGGTGTCATATGCTTTCCGCTTGGGAGTATTGACCTTACGCACACTAGCTTGGTTCGAGCCAGGTTGCGTCGAGGGTACATCCTGGTCGAGGCTTGACATTAGTCCAGTCGAACTAACCGGTTGCGAAACATGCGCCATATCAGTCTGTTCTAAGTTGCCTGATGTTGGAACCTGAGTATGCGAGGCCTGCATCTCCATGACCTCATTTGGGAGGTCTGTGAATAAGTCTGTAAAGGGCTCCAGCGCTCCAGTGAAGACGAAGTCATTCAGGAAATCTGGATCATCCGGAGGACATGCCAAGCCGCCATCTGATAATGTATCATCAAGTAGATCAGTGTTTGCACGTGACCCTTCGCTGGTGTGTGTAGATTGGCCTGAGTCTACTAGCAAAGGTAATTCAAATGAAGAGCTTAGAGCAGATGCCTTGTCTTGCAAACGAGCTTGGATTATGCCAATGTTTTTTCCTTGACCAAGTCTAGACACAGTTGTGGGGGTCGTATCCTCCCGGTCATGTTCACTATCACCAGGGAGAAGAGAATATTTGATGACTGCTGTTTCTTTAGCAGGTTGATCAATGTCACCCTCTGTTAAAAAAAATAATAAAAATAAAAAAAAGTATATATGAATCATGGAACAGTAAGGTACGCAGAAACAA
Organism: Zea luxurians; assembly: GCA_029449295.1. NCBI lineage: Eukaryota > Viridiplantae > Streptophyta > Magnoliopsida > Poales > Poaceae > Zea > Zea luxurians. Next base: position 105,624,476 of record JAOPSE010000003.1, on the reverse strand, counting down.
CCTACGTAGAAAAAAAAAATGTGCAGCATTACCTGCAGGGGCAGAGACTGTTGTTTCGATTACAGCTGTCATAAAAATCCTATCACAAAAGAATGAGGGATCTCGAAGAAACCGAAAAGCATTGTTACACCAGATAATATAATTGTACGAACGTCTAGTTCCAAGATTAGAAGGTTGCACCACGAGAGCATGTCCCTCAGGTTGATCATAATAAGAAAGATGCCGCCGAACACAAATTTGAAGTGTTTCCTTTCGGCTCGAGGGAGAGTAACTTCGAAAGTTCAAACTATCAGTTACATTATCAGCAGCACGATAATCAAAATATGGGATGAGTTGATCATAGTTAAACATGCGTGCGAAGCGATGCGGACAATACACCAGGTTGTCAGAACGTTCGCCACGCCTATGAGTAATACCACCAAAGAGGCTGCTCATAAGTAGCTCCATTGCAGAAACTGATATGGCAAATGGTTGTTTCTCATTCTTCGTACGACCATCTCGAATAAATACTGGTCGGTGACCGCCTGGGAATCGCAGCGAGGAGCGGCCCAAAAAATCTAGCGAGCGCAGTCCCCGACCATCACCATCAAAATCCCAAAATATATGATGTGCCTCTGTTATAGGCATGTGTTGTTCCAACTTCGTCAAATCTATGACAAAAGGAGGAAATTTAACTGGACAATGTAAGGTCGCTGATTTCCGAGCTTGCTTCCAAAAAGAGGCGAACCAGCCCATGATGAAATGACCCGGGAGAAAAAGGGAACACTCGCTCGCGGACCGCGTCCCACTAATTATATTATCATGAATATTATCCAAACAATTATATAGAAAAGCCAAGCTTGCGACACCAATTGCTCTGCGAACGCCTTCTGATATCTGAACGGCCATATGAAATACCTCAGGACGAATGTATTGGCCAGCTTCGACAGGAATGCAATAAGTGCATAGCCAAGCTGCTATAAATGCAGCACGGTAAACCGTTGAAGGATATATAGATCGGTAAGATAATGTCTCGGCACCAAGAATGGCTGCAGGACGGTCACCTTGAACCGCTACATGGAAACGAAGCTTCTGAAGTAGCGGATCTTTGGGGTCAGCAAAGCCATCCAATAAAGAACTGCCAAAAGAATCAGCTTTATCATCAAAAAAGTGGTCTAACCAAGCGGTAAGGCTCACTAATCCTGGGCCTGGCTGCAGCTCTGATGGGCATAAGCTAGCATAAATAGCATAAAGAGTCTCCAAGTGACCATGGACGTCAGAGCAAGGAGGAATAAATTCTTCATAAAGACGACCTGAGATAGGGATCCCCATCGCATCAGAGATAGTATGTAGTGGATATCCCATCTCCCCTTGACCGGTAACCAATGTATGTCCATCAACATTCCAATATGTCAAGAAGGCAGCTACCAATGATGGGTCAGCTTGAAAACAATAAAGTGAAGCTAGTACACCGCGATAGATATCAGATTTTTGTAGCATACTTCAGTCTTCGTGGTTCACCAGCATCATACGGGCCCATATTAACATCTTCCGACATACAGGCACATCCAATCGAAGCTGCGCCCGACAGTCGTTGAACCACCTTGATGAGGGATGCTTGACCATTTTTTGGGCTAGTGTGGAGGTCGAGCTAGGAATGTCGAGTGACCTTTTGGATGAGTCCAGTACCGGGTGAAGAATGTGTGCACGACCAGCGTAATCTGACACAGACGGTTCTTGTGGGTTCTTTTGAATGCCAAAGGGAATATTATCCGGGGTGGTGGTCGAGAGGGTCCTCGACGAAGTTGGAACACGACATCGTTTACGATTTTTTCGTTCTTTTCCAATAATTTCATGTGCTGGTTCAGTAACAAGCTGATAACCTCGTCCAAGGCCTAAACAATTAGCCACCAAAGTCATAAAATCATCAGGATTTTCTGCTTTCGCGTCGTCGGTGTTCCCTGCATGATGCATTACTGAGTTTGCATCTTGAAAGGGAATTAGGCTTAGACCTAGTTCCTAAATAATTTCGGTGGTTGAATTGCCCAACACAAACATTGGACTAACTAGTTTACTCTAGTGCATAAGTTATACAGGTGCAAAAGGTTCACAATCAGCAAATAAAAAGATCAAATGTTGGATTCAACAAAGGAGCAGCAAGGCAACCGAGGGCTCCTCTGGCCGGAGGCACCGGACTGTCCGGTGTTCACCGGACTGTCCGGTGCGGCCAGAGGACTTCGACTTCCAAACTCTTTGCTCTCGGGATGTCTCGGTGGACAGCGCGCTATAATTCACCGGACTGTCCGGTGTGCACCGGACATGTCCGGTGCTCCAAGGAAACACCGTCCCTGGAACTCGCCAGCCTCGGGTTCGCTTGGCAGCCGCTCCGCTAAAAATCACCGGACTGTCCGGTGTGCACCGGACTGTCCGGTGTACCAGCGGAGCAACGGCTCTCTGCGGCGCCAACGGCTCCCTGCAGTGCATTAAATGCGCGCGCAGCGCGCGCAGTCGTCAGGCACGCCCATGCCGGTGCACCGGACATCAAACAGTTCATGTCCGGTGTGCACCGGACACCCAGGAGGGCCCACAAGTCAGAAGCTCCAACGGTCAGAATCCAACGGCAACTGTGACGTGGCAGGGGCACCGGACTGTCCGGTGTGCACCGGACTGTCCGGTGCGCCATCGAACAGAGGACTCCAGCCAACGGTCACTTGTGGTGGTTGGGGCTATAAATACCCCAACCACCCCACATTCATTGCCATCCAAGTTTTCCAACTCTCAACCACTTACAAGAGCTAGGCATTCAATTCTAGACACATACAAAGAGATCAAATCCTCTCCAATTCCACTCAAGCCCTTAGTGACTAGCGAGAGAGATTTGCCGTGTTCTTTTGAGCTCTTGCGCTTGGATCGCTTTCTTTCTTTCTCATTTGTTCTTGAGATCATCACTCAATTGTAACCAAGGCAAGAGGCACCAATTGTGTGGTGGCCCTTGCGGGGAAGTTTTGTTCCCGGTTGATTGAGAAGAAGAGAAAGCTCACTCGATCCGTGGGATCGTTTGAGAGAGGGAAGGGTTGAAAAAGACCCGGCCTTTGTGGCCTCCTCAACGGGGAGTAGGTTTGCGAGAACCGAACCTCGGTAAAACAAATCCTCGTGTCACACTCCTATTTGCTTGCGATTTGTTTTTGCGCCCTCTCTCGCGGACTCGTTTCCTTACTACTAACGCTAACCCGGCTTGTAGTTGTGATTATTTTTGTAAATTTCAGTTTCGCCCTATTCACCCCCCCTCTAGGCGACTATCAATTGGTATCAGAGCCCGGTACTTCATTAGAGCCTAACCGCTCGAAGTGATGTCGGGAGAACCCGCCAAGAAGGAGATGGAGACCGGCGACAAGCCCACTACAAGCCAAGGGAGCACTTCATCGGAAGAGTCCCGCACCAAGAGAAGGGAGAAGAAGAAGATCTCCTCCAAGCGGAAGGAGAAAAGGTCTTCCTCTTCTCACCACAAGGAGAAGAAGGAAAAGTCTTCTTCTCACAAGCCACATCGGAGTGGGGACAAGCACAAAAGGATGAGGAAGGTGGTCTTCTACGAGACCGACACTTCATCGACCTCCACCTCCGGCTCCGACGCGGCGTCCGTCACTTCTAAACGCCAAGAGCGTAAGAAGTATAGTAAGATTCCCCTACGCTACCCTCGCATTCCTAAACATACACCTTTACTTTCCGTCCCATTAGGCAAACCACCAACTTTTAATGGTGAAGATTATGCTATGTGGAGTAATTTGATGCGATTTCATCTAACCTCTCTCCACAAGAGATTATGGGATGTTGTTGAGTTTGGTGTACAGGTACCATCCGTAGGGGATGAAGACTACGACACGGACGAAGTGGCCCAAATCGAGCACTTCAACTCCCAGGCCACAACCATTCTCCTTGCCTCACTAAGCAAGGAGGAATACAACAAAGTTCAAGGGTTGAAGAACGCCAAGGAAATTTGGGACCTACTCAAGACGGCACACGAGGGTGATGAACTCACCAAGATCACCAAGCGGGAAACGATCGAGGGGGAGCTCGGTCGCTTCCGTCTTCGCCAAGGGGAGGAGCCACAAGACATGTACAACCGGCTCAAGACCTTGGTGAACCAAGTGCGCAACCTCGGGAGCGCAAAATGGGATGACCACGAAGTGGTTAAGGTTATTCTAAGAGCCCTTATTTTCCTTAACCCCACACAAGTTCAATTAATTCGTGGCAATCCTAGATATACACAAATGACCCCCGAGGAAGTTATCGGGAATTTTGTTAGTTTTGAATGCATGATTAAGGGCTCCAAGAAGATCAACGAGCTTGACGAGCCGTCCACATCCGAGGCGCAACCCGTGGCCTTCAAGGCAACGGAGGAGAAGAAGGAGGAGTCTACACCAAGTAGACAACCAATTGACGCCTCCAAGCTCGACAACGAGGAGATGGCCCTAATCATCAAAAGCTTCCGGCAAATCCTCAAGCAACGGAAGGGGAAGGACTACAAATCCCGTTCCAAGAAGGTTTGCTACAAGTGTGGTAAGCCCGGTCACTTTATTGCTAAATGTCCATTATCAAGTGATAGTGACAGGGACAACGACAAGAAGGGCAAGAGGAAGGAGAAGAAGAAGTACTACAAGAAGAAGGGCGGCGATGCCCATGTTTGTCGGGAGTGGGACTCCGACGAAAGCTCAAGCGACTCCTCCGACGACGAGGACGCCGCCAACATCGCCGTCACCAAGGGCCTCCTCTTCCCCAACGTCGGCCACAAGTGCCTCATGGCCAAGGACGGCAAAAAGAAGGTAAAATCAAAGTCCTCCACTAAATATGAAACATCTAGTGATGAGGATGATGATAAAAATGAAGAGGATAATTTGCGTATTCTTTTTGCCAACCTTAACATGGAACAAAAAGAAAAATTAAATGAATTGATTAGTGCCATCCATGAAAAGGATGATCTCTTGGACTCCCAAGAGGACTTCCTAATCAAGGAAAACAAAAAACATGTTAAGGTTAAAAATGCTTATGCTCTAGAAAGAGAAAAATGTGAAAAATTGTCTAGTGAGCTAAGTATTTGTCATGAGACTTTAGACAACCTTAGAAATGAAAATGCCAATTTAATTGCTAAGGTTGATTCTCAGGTTTGCATTGATCCTAGAAATGATAATGTTGATTTGCTTGCTAGGATTGATAAATTGAATGCTTCCATCGCTAGCCTTAGAAATGAGAATGAGAAATTAATTGCTAAGGCTAAGGATTTTGATGTTTGCAATACTACTATTTCCGACCTTAGAGCTAAAAATGATTTGTTGCATGCTAAGGTTGTTGAACTAAAATCTTGCAAACCCTCTACATCTAATGTTGAGCATATTTCCATTTGTACTAGATGTAGAAATGTTAATGTTGATGCTATCCATGATCACCTAGCTTTAATTAAGAAACAAAATGATCACATAGCACAACTTAATGCTAAGATTAGAGAGCATGACTTAGAAAATGAAAAATTTAAACTTGCTAGAAGCATGCTCTATAATGGGAGACGCCCGGGCATTAAGGACGGCATTGGCTTCCAAAGGGGAGACAAGGTCAAAATTAATGCTCCTCCTAAGAACTTGTCTAACTTTGTTAAGGGCAAGGCTCCCATGCCTCAGGATAACGAGGGTTACATTTTGTACCCTGCCGGGTATCCTGAGAGTAAAATTAAGAAAATTCATTCTAGGAAGTCTCACTCTGGCCCTAATTATGCTTTTATGTATAAGGGTGAGACATCTAGATCCAGGCAACCAACCCATGCCAAGTTGCCTAGAAAGAAAATTCCAAATGCATCAAATAATCATGCTATTTCATTTAAGACTTTTGATGCATCTTATGTTTTGACTAGCAAATCCGGCAAGGTAGTTGCCAAAATTGTTGGGGGCAAACACAAGGGCTCCAAGACTTGTGTTTGGGTACCCAAAGTTCTTGTATCTAATGCCAAAGGACCCAAAACCGTTTGGGTACCTAAAACAAAGAACTAAACTTGTTTTGTAGGTTTATGCATCCGGGGGCACAAGTTGGATACTCGACAGCGGGTGCACAAACCACATGACCGGGGAGAAAAGGATGTTCTCCTCATATGAGAAAAACCAAGATCCCCAACGAGCTATCACATTCGGGGATGGAAATCAAGGTTTGGTCAAAGGTTTGGGTAAAATTGCTATATCCCCTGACCATTCCATTTCAAATGTTTTTCTTGTAGATTCCTTAGATTACAATTTGCTTTCCGTATTCCAATTATGTCAAATGGGCTACAACTGTCTTTTTACTGATACTGGTGTAACTGTCTTTAGAAGAAGTGATGATTCAATAGCTTTTAAGGGAGTGTTAGAGGGTCAGCTATACTTAGTAGATTTTAATAGAGCTGAACTCGACACTTGCTTGATTGCTAAGACTAACTTGGGTTGGCTCTGGCACCGCCGACTAGCCCATGTTGGAATGAAGAATCTTCACAAGCTTCTAAAGGGAGAACACATTTTGGGACTAACCGATGTTCATTTTGAGAAAGACAGGATTTGTAGTGCATGCCAAGCCGGGAAGCAAGTTGGTGTTCATCATCCACACAAAAACATCATGACTACCGACAGGCCACTGGAGCTTCTTCACATGGATTTGTTCGGCCCGATCGCTTACATAAGCATCGGCGGTAGTAAGTACTGCCTTGTAATTGTGGATGACTATTCTCGCTTCACTTGGGTATTCTCTTTGCAGGAAAAATCACAAACCCAAGAGACCTTAAAGGGATTCTTGAGACGGGCTCAAAATGAGTTCGGCTTAAGGATCAAGAAAATTAGAAGCGACAATGGGACGGAGTTCAAAAACTCTCAAATAGAAGGCTTTCTTGAGGATGAGGGCATCAAGCATGAGTTCTCTTCTCCCTACACTCCTCAACAAAATGGTGTAGTGGAGAGGAAGAATCGAACTCTATTGGACATGGCAAGAACCATGCTTGATGAGTACAAGACACCGGATCGGTTTTGGGCCGAGGCGGTCAACACCGCCTGCTACGCCATCAACCGGTTATATCTTCATCGAATCCTCAAGAAGACATCCTATGAACTCCTAACCGGTAAAAAGCCCAATATTTCATATTTTAGAGTTTTTGGTAGCAAATGTTTTATACTTGTTAAAAGAGGTAGAAAATCTAAATTTGCTCCTAAAACTGTAGAAGGCTTTTTACTAGGATATGACTCAAACACAAGGGCATATAGAGTCTTTAACAAGTCCTCAGGACTTGTTGAAGTTTCTTGTGACGTTGTGTTTGATGAGACTAACGGCTCTCAAGTAGAGCAAGTTGATCTTGATGATGTAGGTGAAGAACAGGCTCCATGCATAGCGCTAAGGAACATGTCCATTGGGGATGTGTGTCCTAAAGAATCCGAAGAGCCTCCAAATGCACAAGATCAACCATCCTCCTCCATGCAAGCATCTCCACCAACTCAAGTTGAGGATGAGGCTCAAGATGTTGAACAAGAAAATCAAGAAGATGAGCCACCTCAAAATGACGGCAACGATCAAGGGGGAGATTCAAATGATGAAGACAAGGAGGATGAACAACCAAGGCCGCCACACCCAAGAGTCCACCAAGCAATTCAACGAGATCACCCCGTCGACACCATCCTCGGCGACATTCATAAGGGGGTAACTACTCGATCTCGTGTTGCTCATTTTTGTGAACATTACTCGTTTGTTTCCTCTATTGAGCCAACCAGGGTAGAGGAGGCACTTCAAGATTCGGATTGGGTGATGGCGATGCAAGAGGAGCTCAACAATTTCACGAGGAACGAGGTATGGCACTTAGTTCCACGTCCTAACCAAAATGTTGTAGGAACCAAGTGGGTCTTCCGCAACAAGCAAGACGAGCATGGTGTGGTGACTAGGAACAAAGCTCGACTCGTGGCCAAGGGGTATTCACAAGTCGAAGGTTTGGATTTTGGTGAAACCTATGCACCCGTAGCTAGGCTTGAGTCAATTCGTATATTATTAGCCTATGCTACTTACCATGGCTTCAAGCTCTACCAAATGGACGTGAAGAGTGCATTCCTCAATGGACCAATCAAGGAGGAGGTCTATGTTGAGCAACCTCCCGGCTTTGAAGACAGTGAGTATCCTAACCATGTTTATAGACTCTCTAAGGCGCTTTATGGGCTCAAGCAAGCCCCAAGAGCATGGTATGAATGCCTTAGAGATTTCCTTATTGCTAATGGCTTCAAAGTCGGCAAGGCCGATCCTACTTTATTCACTAAGACTCTTGATAATGATTTGTTTGTATGCCAAATTTATGTTGATGATATCATATTTGGGTCTACTAACAAATCTACATGTGAAGAATTTAGTAGGATCATGACACAGAAATTCGAGATGTCGATGATGGGGGAGTTGAAGTATTTTCTAGGATTTCAAGTCAAGCAACTCCAAGAAGGCACCTTCATTAGCCAAACGAAGTATACTCAAGACATTCTAAGCAAGTTTGGAATGAAGGATGCCAAGCCCATCAAGACACCCATGGGAACTAATGGGCATCTCGACCTCGACACGGGAGGTAAGTCCGTGGATCAAAAGGAATACCGGTCGATGATTGGATCATTGCTTTATTTATGTGCATCTCGACCGGACATTATGCTTTCCGTTTGCATGTGTGCAAGATTCCAAGCCGACCCTAAGGAATCACACCTTACGGCCGTAAAACGAATCTTGAGATATTTGGCTTTTACTCCTAAGTTTGGGCTTTGGTACCCTCGGGGATCCACATTTGATTTGATTGGTTATTCGGATGCCGATTGGGCGGGGTGCAGGATTAATAGAAAGAGCACATCGGGGACTTGCCAGTTCTTGGGAAGATCCTTGGTGTCTTGGGCTTCAAAGAAGCAAAATTCGGTCGCTCTTTCCACCGCCGAAGCCGAGTATATTGCCGCAGGCCATTGTTGCGCGCAATTGCTTTGGATGAGGCAAACCCTGCGGGACTACGGTTACAAATTAACCAAAGTCCCTTTGCTATGTGACAATGAGAGTGCAATCAAAATGGCCGACAATCCCGTCGAGCACAGCCGCACTAAGCACATAGCCATTCGGTATCATTTTCTTCGGGATCACCAACAAAAGGGGGATATCGAGATTTCTTACATTAACACTAAAGATCAATTAGCCGATATCTTTACCAAACCACTTGATGAACAATCTTTTACCCGACTTAGGCATGAGCTCAATATTCTTGATTCTAGGAATTTCTTTTGCTAGTCTTGCACACATAGCTCATAAACATACCCTTGATCATGTCTCTTTTATATATGCTATGACTAATGTGTTTTCAAGTGTATTTCAACCAAGTCATAGGTATATATTGAAAGGGAATAGGAGTCTTCGGCGAAGACAAGGCTTCCACTCCACTCTACTACTCATCCTTCGCCGTCGCTCCACATCACCTCTCCAACTTTGGTATAATCTTCACTCATTCATTTCATGACCAAAGGGGGAAGTACTTCATGGGCTCTAATGATTCCGTTTTTGGCGATTCATGCCAAAGGGGGAGAAAATATGAGCCCAAAGCAAAAGGACCGCACCACCACCTAATTTATAAATTTGATGATTCGGACCGCACCACCACCTAATTTATAAATTTGATGATTCTCATTGATAAATTTCAAAATTGGTATCTCTTTGTGTTCTAAAGGGGGAGCAAGTAGTATTTTCGAAATTGATGGAAAACCCTCTTGAACACTAAGAGGAGAACTTATTTGAGGGGGAGTTTTGCTTAGTCAAAGGGAAAGCATTGGAAATAGGGGGAGAAAATTCCATATCTTGAAAATGCTCTGCAAAATCTTTTTCATTTACCTTTGACTATCTTGCAAAAGTACTTTGAAAAGAATTTACAAAAGAATTTGCAAAAACAAAACTCGTGGTGCAAATATGGTCCAATAGGTCAAAAACAAAGAAACCATCCATGCGCATCATTTAAGTTTATATTGGCTCAATTCCAAGCAACCTTTGCACTTACATTATGTAAACTAGTTCAATTATGCACTTTTATATTTGCTTTGGTTTGTGTTGGCATCAATCACCAAAAAGGGGGAGATTGAAAGGGAATTAGGCTTAGACCTAGTTCCTAAATAATTTCGGTGGTTGAATTGCCCAACACAAACATTGGACTAACTAGTTTACTCTAGTGCATAAGTTATACAGGTGCAAAAGGTTCACAATCAGCAAATAAAAAGATCAAATGTTGGATTCAACAAAGGAGCAGCAAGGCAACCGAGGGCTCCTCTGGCCGGAGGCACCGGACTGTCCGGTGTTCACCGGACTGTCCGGTGCGGCCAGAGGACTTCGACTTCCAAACTCTTTGCTCTCGGGATGTCTCGGTGGACAGCGCGCTATAATTCACCGGACTGTCCGGTGTGCACCGGACATGTCCGGTGCTCCAAGGAAACACCGTCCCTGGAACTCGCCAGCCTCGGGTTCGCTTGGCAGCCGCTCCGCTAAAAATCACCGGACTGTCCGGTGTGCACCGGACTGTCCGGTGTACCAGCGGAGCAACGGCTCTCTGCGGCGCCAACGGCTCCCTGCAGTGCATTAAATGCGCGCGCAGCGCGCGCAGTCGTCAGGCACGCCCATGCCGGTGCACCGGACATCAAACAGTTCATGTCCGGTGTGCACCGGACACCCAGGAGGGCCCACAAGTCAGAAGCTCCAACGGTCAGAATCCAACGGCAACTGTGACGTGGCAGGGGCACCGGACTGTCCGGTGTGCACCGGACTGTCCGGTGCGCCATCGAACAGAGGACTCCAGCCAACGGTCACTTGTGGTGGTTGGGGCTATAAATACCCCAACCACCCCACATTCATTGCCATCCAAGTTTTCCAACTCTCAACCACTTACAAGAGCTAGGCATTCAATTCTAGACACATACAAAGAGATCAAATCCTCTCCAATTCCACTCAAGCCCTTAGTGACTAGCGAGAGAGATTTGCCGTGTTCTTTTGAGCTCTTGCGCTTGGATCGCTTTCTTTCTTTCTCATTTGTTCTTGAGATCATCACTCAATTGTAACCAAGGCAAGAGGCACCAATTGTGTGGTGGCCCTTGCGGGGAAGTTTTGTTCCCGGTTGATTGAGAAGAAGAGAAAGCTCACTCGATCCGTGGGATCGTTTGAGAGAGGGAAGGGTTGAAAAAGACCCGGCCTTTGTGGCCTCCTCAACGGGGAGTAGGTTTGCGAGAACCGAACCTCGGTAAAACAAATCCTCGTGTCACACTCCTATTTGCTTGCGATTTGTTTTTGCGCCCTCTCTCGCGGACTCGTTTCCTTACTACTAACGCTAACCCGGCTTGTAGTTGTGATTATTTTTGTAAATTTCAGTTTCGCCCTATTCACCCCCCCTCTAGGCGACTATCACATCTGCGAAGAAATCAAAATCTTTGCGCCAGAGATATATCTCTTCCTCTTCCTCTAGCGGTGCTTGTTCTGCAGGCCCACTAAATAAAGTATAAAATGTGCGCTCGCCGGGGCTCATATTCTGAAAAATGGGAGGCAAAAGCATAAGAACAGTTTCCTTCTATGGTATGTAAAAAAAAGAGAGGATATGATATATAGATTACCCGTGAATGTACACTGGTAATGACACGTCTGGTATTCGTGGAAGGATCATGACGCTGGTGTGCAGAAGGGCTAATAGTCTGGCTTGGATGATGATCAGGCCTATCATCAGATCTAATTCTCTGGCCTGCTACTTCTTGGGTGTTCCGGTCATACGAGCGAGGGACGGATGGCCGAGCATGGAAAGTATTCATATTTTGCGGGAAATCACCTTGGCGGCGTGATCGACCCCTCAGCGACATGGCATTAAGTCTCTGAATTATCAACTTGGCAAGAAAGCTAAAAAGGGACAACAGAAATAGCCAAAGATTCAGAACTATGTAGCCAATATTCAGATTCGCGTTAGTTTATACTTACATATGTGAGGTCTGCAGATATAATCAGAGAAACTGACAAGCCTATTCGCTAGCTTATGGCAGCGTGTCACCAAAACTGCAAACTACAAAAAAAGTAGCAGGGCCTTTGTGTTAGGTTGGGCTGGCGTGCTGCAAGGATAGTAGATGCAGTATATAAAATAAATCCCAAGGCCTCTCGCTAGCTTCTTATTGACGAATAGAAGGACGTTGGCAGGAAGTTTTTTTTTTAAAGACAGTAGCGCGATGCCTTTTGATCAACCCCATGGTGAACAAATATATGGGCTGCGATCAATGCATTGCATCAACTGTCTCAGCGATTTGAGGGTGGATTCTCAGGTTTCCACCAAGTTGAATTCGAAATTGCTGCGCCTCCGAACCCAACTTGGCGGGGGGGTTTGTTTAATGGATTTTTGCGATTAGTAGACCGGAACAACCTGAGCGATAAATTAGCTTCAGCTCAGTTCTTATCTAACTAACACGCGCATGCAAGGGAGGGTGAACTTATCCTTACCGCGCATGCAAGGGATGGTGAACTTATCCTTACGTGAATTTCTGAACGCGCACGCGAGTACTGATCCATTTGCCAGCTGCCTATAAAGAAGCAGAGTGCCAGACGCGCAAAGAAAAAAAAGGGGGGTCAGCCGGGCATCAACCAGGTAGCTGCGACTGACGCCGCCAGGAAGCAAGCAGAGAGAGATCGACCAGAAGAAAGGACGCGCAGTGAAAAAAAAAGAAAGAAAGAAGAGGGGTGAAGCCAGCCCAGCCGTGGCAGAGCACCAGAGCGAGAGAAGAAGCAGCCGCTGCAAAGGAATCTGTAAAGCAAAAAAAACAGAGAGAGAGCAGATCGGTCAAAGAAAGAAAGGGAGAGAGAGGCCAGAGAAAGCAGCACGTAAAAGAAAAAAAGTAGATCAAAAAGCAACCTCCAGCCACCAGTTGCTAGCAGATCAAAACCAGCCACTCGCAGATCAAAACCAGCCACTCGCAGATCAAGAAATTTTGCAGCCACCACAAAAACAAGCAGCCCTCGTCGCAGATTATAGCACCAGCACAGTAGTGAAACACCAACAGCAACGCAGATCGTCGCCAGATCAGCCTACAATCATATGGCGTTTACAACATCTATGGGTGAGATCAATATTTAATATTTTATTGTCTGCGCTTGTTATGTTAAAGTGCGCACAAGACTTGTGTATGTCGAAGCACCCTATGATTAGCGTTTTAAAACGCGTCCAAAAAGATCTGTCGATTCATTCCAGATATTGAAGCCTCCAAAAATCTGATGCTCAGGCCGAATCAATTTAAATTGATAATTTGATGTCGTGCTTGTGTTCTAGATTGATTTCCTAATCCGATGGTTATTTCGGATTAAACTGATAATCCGATGGTCATGCCGGATCAATTTAATTTGATAATCTGATGTTGCGCTTGTGCGCCAGATTGGTCCACTGGTACAATGGTTATTCCGGATTAATCTAGGAAAAATCCGATAGGCATGCCATATTAATTTTCACGCAAAGGGGTGAACTCTTTTCTCGCTACCTCGAAGGGCGAACTCACGGCTTGATAAAGTGATAGCCAAATTATTGACAAAATTTATCATTATTAGTCCAACGACACGTCTTGTGTAAACGAGATCAAACACATTGTTGCTGGGCACTGACGAGGCGAAGGCAATACATACGTTCATGCTGATGAAAACTGGCGGACATACGACTGGGCACCGACGAGGCGAAAGTCATCCCCTTCATCAACAACATCCCGTTTACCAATCAATGTGACAATGGCGTAGTCATGATTAAGTTTTGGCAATTTTAAAAGGCACTCACATCATTCACCGTGCACTCATTTTGGAGATACGACGACCACTATGCGCAGCTTAATCGGAGGTGTTCTACATATTGTACTATGTAGATGTAATTAACCGGGCGAGCCTCTTTCACGTAAGGCCCCGGGAATCAGCGAACTACACATTTCTCCAAGTCAGAAGCTTGTCTAAGCCTTGACATAGAAGACAGCGGAAGACAAGTTCAAGCGAACTATGTACTTTGTAAAAATCCGATGATTAATGAAATATATGGTTCATGATTGCTATACTTGTCCTCATTCGCTCGATTCTTTTTATTTCTTTTTTGTTCTCGCGAACATCCGCAAGGAGGGGGGAAAGCGCCATGTTGCCCTCGGAGGGCGCCGAACATGGTGTTTCCAGTGAGCTGCTAATGGGTGATCCGAGTGGACGCCCGTGCCCCATTCGTTAGGGGTTGGCTGGTGGTCCAGAGGCGCGCTCCAAAAGTACCTGCGGGTGATTCGCCGGACCCAGACCCCTTCGACAGGGTCCGAGGGCTCGATGCCTCCCTCCGGTGGGATTCCGTTACAAATCCTTCCCACCGGTCTCGGAAATGTCCTAGGGTACCTCGGAAGCGTAGCCCGAGCCTTGCTTATGTATCGAACGTACCCAGAGTCATCCCTCACTCTGCGTGCTCTGGGGCGACTGTCGAACCCTTCCGAGGGGCCAGCCTACGAACCCCTGATCAGTAGTGGGCACGGAGCCTGGGCGCTCTGGGGCGGCTGTCAAACCCTTCTGAGGGGCCAGCCTTCGAACCCCTGATCAGTAATGGGCTTGAAGTCCGAGTGCTCTGGGGTGGCTGTCGAAACCTTTCCGAGGGGCCAGCCTTCGAACCCCTGATCAGTAGGAGGGCTCGGGGCCCGCTTCCTCCGCCGAGAAGGATCCTTTCCACAACGTCCCCTTTCCCGGTCCCTGTGGCAAGAGAGAGAGAGGAGGAGGGGAAGGATATGAATTTAAATAAGGTGGCACACCTTTTTTGACGCGGTCATTATGGCGAAGGCGAAGCGATGCCCGTCTCGCCTGCCAGAGGTGTCGCCTGCTCTGTCGGAGAGTTAATGCGACGGGACGGGCAATTCGCGTGGCGCCCATTGTGCGTGCGAGCCGTTCGAGGAACGGGGCACGGGCGCGTCGTCTTCACGTCGTGGGAAAGGGCTCTCCCGTCGCTTCAGGAGGGGACGCGAGCCTGTAGGCTATTTGACCGCTGCTTCTGCTCGTCGGCCGCTGCAGTTACTGCCGGCCCACTTTTGACCATGCCAACCAGATGGCTTTACGCCCAAATACACAGATGTTCAGGCCCCGACAGCCGTAATGAACATACGCCAGCACTCAAGGTGTCGTTACAAACGGGACTCCGGTTCCGTTCCCGCGGGTATGAACAACCTCCATACCAGGAGGACCGCGAGACGACGAACTCCAAGCGGCTCACCGCCGCTCGCTCCTGCAGCAGCGACAACGACCTCCGCTCCGGGCGGCCAAACAGCAGCAGCGATGACCTCAGGGCAGACGCTGCTGCGACAAGGCCCTCGCCCACGTCTCCACTCGAGGGGCGAGGACAAGCTATCAAAGCCAAAGAGCCGGAGGCCCGGAGCGCAGATGGCAGCGGCGATCTCGTCGGCGACGAGGACTTCTCCGGCCATCTGTCCACCGGCAGATCCCCACTCAAGTCCTCCCGGATGGGCGAGCACCGACCCCCGCGTGAAGGCGTCGTGCCGGAGCAAGGGTAGGACAGCCCAAGAACACGAACGCCGCCCTAGCAGCGCGCGACGTCTTGGGCGGTCCCCCGGTGCGCGCGGCGCAGCAGCCGCCCGTATGGTGGACAGATAGCCGCACTCCGCCCAATGGTGGGAGGTGGCACCGGAAGCCGTGCCAGAGCCAGCTGAGCCAGCGAACCAGGCATGCTGGACCTGATGACGCTTGTGGCCGCTCGGCCACGCATTGTCGAAGTCCGCCCCTTCCGCTAAGCCGGTGAGCGCCCTCTCCCATGAACGCTTAAGGAGGAGGTGGCCCGCCGGCCCGTACGGGAGGTAGAGCTCTGGCTCAGCTCGCCCTCCGCCCCAGCAAGGATGACGAAAATCCTTGAAGCTGAGGGCGGGGCGGAGGCCGCAGCCCGGCTCGCTTCTCTCCACCAAACTGCCCACTGGTGGAGGAACGCAGCCGGGCTGCATGACGAAAATCCTTGAAGCCGAGCAATGGCTGAAAGGTACCAAACCTCCACAAGGTTGCGCTCCTTCCACAACGAGACGAAGACAACGTGGCCACTCCCCATCTGGGGGCTCGGAAGGCGAAAGGGCGTGACGCATGAGGGAAGTGCGAAGGCATGGCTACCACCCAGGAGGTCGATCCCTTTTTAAAAGGCGACTCTCCCCGCTCGCGTCCTCAGCCGTCGCGGACTGAGTCTTCACCAACAACGCTCCAAGGTCCTCCCCCTACGACACGGGGGCTGGGTCCCACGCGTCATGCGAGCTGGCCCAGGACAGAAGAAGCCAAACCGCCGCGCACGGAGCGTGTAACCGCCCAACGGTTACAAGCATTCCTCCGTCTTCGCCCAAACCAGCGGGTGAAAGGGCGGACCGCCATGCAGGCGGCATATAACTACACCAAGGGGGCGCACCCTTTCGACTTCGACGCATCCAGCATGGAGGCCCAGACCCACACGTCATGTAACCGGCGCGCCGGTTACTACGTGCGAAAAACTGCACCGCCACTCGCGCCAGTGCCGCGCATCCTCGACCGCGGAATCGGTGCCGCGACTCGAGGCAACCCTGCACATGGCCCAGCAGTGCCAACCAGGCACGCCGGTCACGGGTCAGTCAGTCGCGGGGAAGGCGCGACGGTCAATATGGCCAGAAGTGGGCCGGCAGTAATGGCGGCGGCAGGCGGGCGGAAGCAGCAGTCAAATCATCCGCAGGCTCACGTCCCCTCCTAGAACAGCGAGAGAGCCCTCTCCCACGGCGTG
This sequence comes from Zea luxurians, assembly GCA_029449295.1. Taxonomy (NCBI): domain Eukaryota; kingdom Viridiplantae; phylum Streptophyta; class Magnoliopsida; order Poales; family Poaceae; genus Zea; species Zea luxurians. The sequence goes on along the minus strand of JAOPSE010000003.1, from coordinate 105,607,702 downwards.
AAGGCGACACGCCCGTGTTCCGTTCCTCGAACGGCTCGCGCATGCACAAACGGCTGCCCCGCGAACCACTCGTCCCGTCGCATTAACTCTGCAGCAGGACAGGCGACACCTTTGGTAGGCGAAGCAGGCGATGCTTCACCTCCGCCATAATGACCGCGTCAAAAAAGGTACGCCACGACGTTCAATTTTGTATCCTTTTTCGCTTCCCCTTTCTCTCTCTTGCTAACAGGGACCGGGAAAGGGGATGCTCCGAAAGGGATCCTTCTCCGCGAGGGAAGCGGGCCCCGAGCCCTCCTACTGATCAGAGGTTCGAAGGCTGGCCCCTCGGAAGGGTTCGACAGCCGCCTCAGAGCACTCGGGCTCCGAGGCCCCACTACTGGTCAGAGGTTCGGAGGCTGGCCCCTCGGAAGGGTTCGACAGCCGCCTCAGGCCACTCAGGCTCCGCGCCCACTACTGATCAGGGGTTCGTAGACTGGTCCCCTGACGGGTTCGACAGTCGCCCCAGAGCACGCAGAGTGAGGGATGACTCTGGGTACGTTCGATATATAACCAAGGCTCGGGCTACGCTCCTGAGGTACCCTAGGACATTTCCGAGACCAGCAGGAGCGATTCTGTAACGGAATCCCATCAGAGGGAGGCATCGAGCCCTCGGACCCTATCGAATGAGACCGGGTCCGGCAAATCACCTGCAGGTACTTTTGGATCGCGCCTCTAGGCCACTAGCCGACCCTTATCGAACGGGGCACGGGCGTCCACTCGGATCACCCGTTAGCAACTCACCGGAGACACCATGTTCGGCGCCCTCCGAGGGCAACATGGTGCTTTCCCCCCTCCTCCTTGCGGAAAGGCGACGAAGGGGCGTGTGAAAAAAGTCGATTCAGTCCCTGACCGTCCTCTCGCCCTGTGCAGAGGCTCGGGGGCTACTCTCGCAAACCCGGCTTCGGCCAACCCGTTGACAGCGTCAACATACCAGCCCGAGAACTCGGAACCTGACTATGCACCCGGGCAACGACCAGTTCGCATGAGGGAACGACCAGACCGGCCGAGGCATCACAAAAGGCATTAAGACCTCGAAGGAGTCAAACCAGTCCTCCGAGACCTCGGGGGCTACACCCGGCGGGTGCGCTCGCGCGCACCCACCAGAACGAAATGCAACCGAGAAAGGCCGGTCCCCTTGCAAAAAAGTGCGACAAAGCCTCCAAGCGAGTACCCACACTCCCTTTGAGGCTCGGGGGCTAATGTCGGGGACCGTAATTAGGGGTACCCCCAAGACTCCTAATCTTAGCTGGTAACCCCCATCAGCACAAAGCTGCAAAGGCCTGATGGGCGCAATTCCGGTTAAGGCTCCGTCCACTCAAGGGACACGATCTCGCCTCGCCCGAGCCCAGCCTCGGGCAGGAACGGTAGACCAAGGCAGATTCACGCCTCGCCCGAGGGTCTCCTCAAGCAACGGGCACACCTTCGACTCGCCCGAGGCCCAGCTCGGGAAGGCTTTGCAGAGAAGCAACCTTGGCCAGATCGCCACGCCAACCGACCGGATCACAGGAGCATTCAATGCAAGGATCGCCTGACACCTTATCCTGACGCGCGCTCTCCAGTCGACAAGGCCGAAGTGACCGCAGTCACTTCGCCCCTCCACTGACTGACCTGACAGGAAAACAGCGCCGCCTGCGCTGCTCCGACTGCTGTGCCACCTGCCAGGGTGAGGCTGACAGCAGCCAAGTCCAGCCTCGGGCTCCATAGGAATCTCCGCCTCGCCCGACCTCAGGGCTTGGACTCGACCTCGCCTCGGACGACGGTCTCCGCCTCGCCCGACCCTAGGGCTCGGACTCCACCTCGACCTCGGACGACGGTCTCCGCCTCGCCCGACCCCAGGGCTCAGACTCCACCTCGACCTCGGACGACGGTCTCCGTCTCGTCCGACCCCAGGGCTCGGACTCTACCTCGACCTCGGAAGACGGTCTCCGCATCGCCCGACCCCAGGGCTCGGACTCTACCTCGACCTCGGAAGACGGTCTCCGCCTCGCCCGACCCCCGGGCTCAGACTCAGCCTCGACCTCGGAGGAGCCACCGCCTCGCCCGACCTTGGGCTCGGACCGACCACGTCGCAGGGGGTACATCATTACCCTACCCCTAGCTAGCTCAGGCTACGGGGAACAAGATCGGCGTCCCATCTGGCTCGCCCGGGTAAAACAAGCAATGATGGCACCCCATGTGCTCCATGACGACGGCGGTTCTTAGCCTCCTACGGAAGCAAGGAGACGTCAGCAAGGATCCGACAGCCCCGATAGCTGTGCTTCTACAGGGCTCAAGCGCTCCTCCGACGGCCACGACGCCACATGAACAGGGTTCCAACACCTCTTCGACAGCCACGTCGGCATGTACATGGGGCTCTGGCTCCCCTCTGCTAGACACGTTAGCACACTGCTACACCCCCCGTTGTACACCTGGACCCTCTCCTTACGTCTATAAAAGGAAGGTCCAGGGCCCTCGTACGAAAAGGTGGCCGCGCGAGAGGACGGGCTGCGCGCAGTCTCACGCCCTCTCTCTCTCTCCCTCGCGAACGCTTGTAACCCCCTACTGCAAGCGCATCCGCCCTGGGCGCAGGACAACACGAGGCCGCGATTCCCCTTACTGTTTTCCCCCCTTGTGTTCCGTCTCGCGCCGACCCATCTGGGCTGGGACACGCAACGACAATTTACTCGTCGGTCCAGGGACCCCCCGGGGTCGAAACGCCGACAATATGTTTGTTTTCTTCATATATTATTCCGTATGCATCTTGACTTTCTAGGGCACTTGACTTTGTTTTTGTACGTATCTTAACTATATTATTTTCTTGTATTTGTTTGTTTTTCATGCAGATACTGGAATTACCTCAGGAAACAGACTTTTGTTCTTGAGTCATATGTATCGAAGGTGAACTGGATGATGAACCATGCATTATTTACAAGTCATTGATATCTGTCGTGGGGGTTTGTTTGGCCATATATTATGGCTTTGGTCCATGTTTTAGCTGCACACTGCGAGCACCATACAGCAAAGTTGTAAAGGAAGCAGCTGATTCATCTTGGGGTCAGTTCCTTGTCTCTCCAACACCCAGCCCCAAACCTTTTTGTTGTGTTATAAAATGTCTCATCACACCTACATTATCTTGTGGCATGCTGTTTCAGGTTTGTTCCTAGTGGGACTCTTGTTCATATGCACTCTCATCGAACTTGTTTCAATGTGGAATTTGACAACGGTGGAAATTCAACTATGGCAATATGTTGTCTCCTGAAGGACCGAAAGTATCTCTTGATTCATTCAATTGGGAGCTTGTGAGTGTCCCTTTTCACCACTCCACCAAATAATTTTAGGACCCTCAGCTTTTCTCCCCTGGGATTCATTCAATAGAGTTCCATGCCCTCGAATCGATGCAGCAAGATTCTACTTTTGCTGTTTGTATTAAGAATGGCGACTTGGCGAGCATCATGCTGCTTTCCAGGTCGCTCCTCATTAGAAACAACCGCTGCCCCCGTCACCCATGTCCGAAGGCATTTCTCAACTCGAAAGTCCCTGTCGAACTGACCTGTCAAACCCGTCTCTCTGGTGAGAGCGAGACCACCAGGCCAGTGGCCGGCATCCGTTTTTCCAAGGCTGCGTGTGTTAGTGCTCGCCGATGTGACCCATGGAAGACCTAAAAGTATATTCCACACGGTCGGAGCCAGTCACCTACGGCGGCTGGCACCTAAAATACCGCCTTTCCGGCGCACGCATCGCACACTTGGATTTTTAAACAGAGCTACAGCTCTGGAAGCGGAAGCTGCCATAACTTCCGTCTCCGTTCAAAAGGGAAAGCCGCGACGGCGACCGGCGAACCGCATCCCGGTATGTGTCGCGCCACGTGAAGCCGTGGCCCGGGCACCGGATGCCGTGTCGCACTTGCGGGTCAAGGTCCGGCGGTCCGGTCTCGTCCGGCCGCACAGGCACAGCGATGCCGCCAGAGACCGTGACCCGCGCCGCTGAACCGTGTACGTACGTGGGTGGACGGGAGGAAGGTGCCGCCCGCGCAGCCGTCGCCCCCGACAAGGACGACAACGAGCCGGGTTCGCGAGGGAATGAGCACGTGGGCGCGGTGGAACGGGAGCTGGAAAGCTCGAGGCTGTGAGACTCTGGGAGCACGGGACGGCAAAGGGTTTGGGTGGTGCAGCAGAGGGATCAGATCACGGGAGACGAAACCGGGGCGCAGCCGCAGCCGCAGCCCGCAGGCCGAAAACGGGGAGGGGGAGGCCGCCAGGTTTAGGCCATGTTCGGTTATTCCCAATACACGATTAGATGGGATTGGAAAATTTTTTTAAGAAGTTTGACTTGTTTGGGATTCAAACCCATCTAATCCCACTTAATCCATATGGATTGAGAGCTAACCGAACAAGCCCTTAGGTGCGTGGTGGACCGGAAACCGCTTGGCACCGACGGTTTTGGTGCGCCGCTGCGGACGCTAGAAGCCGCGACGACGCGCGCCGCCCGCTCCGCGCGGCCGACGACAAAACTGCCCCGTCCGGACTCCGGATCCGGAGGCGTTGCCGCCGTCCCGTACACGGGTGGACCGGCGTGGTCTGCGCTCTGAGGCGCGGCAAGGTGTGGATTGCGACGCTGCGTCACGCACGCCTGCGGGGGGCGGCTTTGGGCTAGTAACCGGACCACTCGTGAACCGGGGGGTTGGTGGCACGGTTGGACGAAGAGCACCCGGTCCGGACAGACGGCCGGCTTTGCGCTGGGGTGGGATTCTGGGAAATTACCTGAGCGCCCATGGCATGCCAAGGCCCTAGCTATGATAATCGAATCTACGTATATAAACAACGAAAATAAATATTTAACAAAAAAAATATTGGGAAATATGATTACCACATGCTGTATCCAACTGCACTCTATGTTTCAATTATTATCTTTTTTTTTGTCTTGGAATGATGTTTACTAAAATGATAATCCCACATATAGAAGGTACGGAAACCATCGTTATTCTAATAATTCGAAGCTGGAAAGCGCCTTTGTAATAACCAGAGAACAACAAAAAAGACTCGATGTCACCGATGCAGTTTACACTTTACACTATGTTGTATATAGCAGCCAAAATATATGGTAAAAAATAGATAGATATGCCTCGTGGAGAAAGAGAACCGGCCGCCCAACCAAAACAAAAAACCAGAAAGCCGCGTCGACGAGACTGCACATGAAAACCGGGGGCAGCGCCGCGCCGAACCGGGCGCGCCGCACAAGGTTCGATCCGCCGGCTCCGGTGGCGCACCCAGATCAGATCCCCCTTTCGCTGGTTTCTTTCCCCTTGGCCAAGCCCAAACCGTCTTTAAATACACCCGTCGTCGTCCGCATCCCCCGCCTGCCTTAACCATTCCTCCCAACACCACCTCGCCTGCGATCTCCGTAGCCTCCGTCGCGTCGAGCATCGATCATGTCGGCCTACTGCGGAAAGTACAAGGGTACGTCCCATCGTCTCCTCCTCCCCCCTGTCGTGATCGTATCCTCGTTCGTTGCTGATCTTCGTTGCTGATCTGCTTGTGATGCCTTTAGGTCTCGTGTATCGTAGATCTGTTTAGTTGTTTCGTTGTTGGTGCGCTCAGATCTCGCTGAGATTGATGGGTATGCTAAGGCTAACGGCTATATGGACGGGAGAACACTCTTTGTAGACTGTACTGTCCACAGATCGGAGTTTGAAATGGAATGCGTGGACAGAAATCTGGTGGCCTAGCCTAGGGATTCGTATAGGTCTCAGAGACTCGTTCGGTTGTAGGACTTGTGGATTTTTTTTAGATCCGTACAGGATTGTGCTGTCGTGTGCCCACCAGGGGCTTGGTGGTTGCCAAAAGGTGATGCCTCTGATCGGTTAATTTGGATATGGGATTTGCTTACTTTTTGCTTCGATTTTATACATGCATATAGTGGTATGCATCTGCTCGTCCTGTTTCCAGTTGATGAAACATATATTCTCCTGCTAGCAAGTTTTATACAAAAATAGAGGGAGTAGTTTTTATATGGTTGTTTCAAATTATATATAGCCTGTTTGTTCAATCTAAATATTTTCCTGTCGTTTCATGGCTACTAGAATAGATGCTGGACGCATATACATCTAGGATAGTCAGATATGTAAATCGTTTAAAGCTTTGTGCTAGTCTAATCTTGATCTGTGGTTCCTTTTAGTCATGATGCTTATGCCAATACAATTATATATAAAACAGTTTTTTGTTAATAAATAGTAAACTTCCTGAATTAATAATTAAAGTTTATTTTGTATTATTCAGGATGGCCTCCTGAATTGATAATGGAAGTTATTTTGTATTATTCAGTATAGCCTTGGTACCTGGTAGATACCCATGCTAATTATGCATATTGTTTTGCAGATGAGCTCATCAAGAATGCTGCCTACATTGGCACCCCTGGCAAGGGTATCCTTGCTGCTGATGAGTCCACTGGCACCATTGGCAAGCGCCTTTCCAGCATCAATGTCGAGAACGTTGAGGAGAACCGCCGTGCCCTCCGTGAGCTCCTATTCTGCTGCCCTGGTGCTCTCCAGTACATCAGCGGTGTGATCCTCTTCGAGGAGACCCTGTACCAGAAGACCAAGGATGGCAAGCCTTTTGTTGATGTCCTCAAGGAGGGAGGCGTCCTCCCTGGCATCAAGGTTGACAAGGGCACCATTGAGGTTGTTGGCACTGATAAGGAGACCACAACCCAAGGCCATGACGACCTTGGCAAGCGCTGCGCCAAGTACTACGAGGCCGGTGCCCGCTTTGCCAAGTGGCGCGCTGTTCTCAAGATTGGCCCCAATGAGCCATCACAGCTTGCCATCGACCTGAACGCTCAGGGTCTGGCTCGCTATGCCATCATCTGCCAGGAGAATGGTCTGGTGCCAATTGTTGAGCCTGAGATCCTTGTTGATGGCCCTCATGACATTGATCGCTGCGCTTACGTCACTGAGACCGTCCTTGCTGCCTGCTACAAGGCGCTCAACGAGCACCATGTCCTCCTGGAGGGTACCCTCCTGAAGCCCAACATGGTGACTCCAGGCTCCGACTCCAAGAAGGTGACCCCTGAGGTGATTGCTGAGTACACCGTCCGTACCCTCCAGAGGACCGTACCTGCTGCTGTGCCTGCTGTTGTCTTCCTCTCTGGTGGACAGAGCGAGGAGGAGGCCACCCGCAACCTCAATGCCATGAACAAGCTCAGCACCAAGAAGCCGTGGGCCCTGTCTTTCTCCTTCGGCCGTGCCCTCCAAGCGAGCACCCTCAAGACCTGGGCTGGCAAGGTGGAGAACTTGGAGAAGGCTAGAGCTGCCTTCCTCGCCAGGTGCAAGGCCAACTCTGAGGCTACCCTGGGCACCTACAAGGGTGATGCTGCCGCCGACACCGAGAGCCTCCACGTCAAGGACTACAAGTACTGAGTAGCTTCTCTTTGCGTGCCCGTTTTGGAACTCCTGCCTACGAGCTAGGTTGCCGAGTGTGGTTTGCTCGTTAGAGCTTAATTTCGGGCATCAAAAAAACATGCTTCCTATGTGGGATGATGGTTATCTTTATATTCGTATGTTAACTAGTCTCTTTGCTGTTAAATTTCGTGTAAGTTGGTCCTGCCGATGGAGAATCGAGCAGCCCCTTTTTTTGTTCTATCAATTATGATGTAATGCTGGCTATGTATCGGCAAAAACAATTCTATATGCTGAGTTGGAGTCTGCAAAAATTCATATATGCTGAGTTGGAGACAGCAACTTGTTTGGATCATATTTTGCTGAGACACTCATGAGAGATTGGCATAGCAAGAGACCTGAAAGTGTTAGCTGAAGTTTGAAACAAAACTTACATCATTGCAACACATATTAATAACACAACACGTTCAGCACGCAAGATCTTTGCACATTGCTGACGTATGAATAAATTGCTAGTTGGATTTTGTTTTACCTGTTAGGGCTGGATTGTTAGGTTAGAAGAGGATTGAAAGAGATTAAATCTTATTAATCCCCTTACAAATGAAAATGCCTTAGCGTGTAATCTCTCCGTTACCACTAGATGAATCATTTAATATCTTCTCATAAAAACTTATTTCGACACAGTTTCATTTTGAAGAGAGTAAAGAACTCAGCAGCTGGAAAGGAAAATAAAGAACCCAGTCAGTAGTAGGAACATTACTAGCCAAATGAAAGTGTGGCAGCCTACCCATCGACAATTATAGGCGAGGAAATAATTACTTAAAATATGTAGTATTTGATTTGGTACAAACTAGGCCAATTAAGCTCAGGGCAAATATAAAGCAAGGCAGAACTCGGACAACCTATTCCAGGATGTCCTCGTCAATCTCGATTGAAATGATCTCCCCGTCATCGAACTGGTCCTTCCTTGGAGGAGCAGGAGGAGCAAAGAGCCGTGCAGGCCCAGTTCCCTTCTTCTTGTTGCGCGGCCTCGCCTAGACATGATCAGACAGCTAAATAAAACAGAACAGGGGGAAAAAACCCAAAAATGCGATGTAAATTGTGCTGGAGCACTCACATTGCCATATGAATGGTTGAACCTTTTGCCCCTTTTCGTTTTCTTGTCCCCTCTCCCGCAGTAGACTGAGCAAGACCAGATAAAGTTTAAAACTGTCTGTCAGTCGCAGGATCATCAGTATTGATATAAACAGAGGCCAAAAGGGACAGCACCCCAGTTGGGTTCGTAGTACAATCAGAGAATAAAATCCTGAAGCAGGCTATGGACACTAGAATTTCAGAAATTGATTTCAAATTATGATTAACTACAACTTCTTTGAAGTACACGCATGAGAAGCGTCCATCTTTGACTCTTTTTATTAATAAACCAGAAACAAGCGTTTACAACAGCTGAGGCCAGTGGCAACAGAGACGACCAAAACTATAGGCAGTAGTGATAAACAAGAGATTCAGCTTCCTTGATTGGCACTCACTCCTGACACCGTGTGAAGTGAATCAGTCAACCGGTAAAGGTTTAATAATCTACTACAGTAGTAGTTTTCAGTTCATATATATGCTCCTGCTCCTCGATACCGTAATTTTTTCGTGTGGAACAACTTAAGCTCTTAAGAATCCAATTTCTAGAAACTAGTTTATAAAAAAACGGTTAATGGTGTTTAGAACCACCTTAATTTTTATAAATTGATTTTATCTAGAGAAAACTAGCTTCTTAGTTTTTTAAGAAACTAGGAATCCAATTTCTATAAATTAGTTTGAAACCACATCAATTTTCATAAACCGGTTTTTAAAAAACTGGGTGCTTCCAAACAGACCCTTAGGCCCTGTTTGCAAGCAACCTAGTTTTTAAGAATCAAGTTTCTAACTTTATAAAAAAACTGGTTATTGGTGTTTGGAACCACCTCAGTTTCTATAAACTGTCTTTGGCTATGTGGGATTAGCTTCTTGGTTTTTAAGAAACTGAGAATCCAGTTTCTATAGACTAGGACAAAAGCTAGTATATTTGGAACCACCACATTTTTCATAAACCAGTTTGTTAAAAACTGGATGCTTTCCTTGGTCGGTCTAATGGACCCAGATCGACTAACAGCATCACAGCCTCCATCTCTTCTGGGGAGTCCATTTCAGTAATAAATCCATTGGCTATTTCATAAAAAGAAGAAAAATCCCAATTGAATTGGAACGAATTTCCCAAGTGTCAGTGTAATAGTAGCCATTGCCTTTTCTCCCTTATTGCGTGGAAAACAGTAGCCATTGCTCGTGACATGTGTTAGAAAGAAACTACTCCTACATCGGACAAAAACAAGGGGAGTGAGGAGGTAGCTGTTTAATTACCGTCAAGAACTGGAGTGACGGTGGCCGACAAGACGGCGCCGACGGCGAACGCAGCTCGGGCGCGGGGGAAGGCGGCGGAGGCTGCGAGCGCGTAGGAGGAGGTGGAGACGTAGGATGAGACGGCGCCGTGGTTGTGAGATGGGAGGGCCGCGGCGGCGGTCGACATGGCCATGCCCTGGACGGCGAGCAGCGCCATGGGGGCAAGAAGGAGCGAGCAAGCGCAGGGAAGACTAGTGTGCTCGGAATGGTGGTGTGGTGGATCAGGTTGGATAAGGGATAAAAGGGCTCGCGGTTGGAGCCATAGCGCACATCTAAGATGGGCTGCAGGGCTGGTGTGGGCTGGGCCAGAAGTAACCTTATCGGCCGTTACTGTGAAGTATGGTGCACACACCCAGCCAGGCCCAGCCAGGCCTGCGTCGAGTCTTATCAGGTCCTACATTTCCGTCTCAGCCTTGGATTCTTGATTTCTTTCCTCCTCCTCCTCCTTTTGGATAATTAATACTGTATAAGCAAGATGATCAAAGCTTAGATTTGATTCACGCTAACAGAAAACAGAACCCTAGATGCTCCAGCGTCGTTCTCCAGCCCGTGCTTCTCCTGATGAGTTAGGGTACTGGTCCATCTCGATTTCGATGGACTGGTGGAGGCAGACACTTGAACCCATGGTAGCCTCACGGCACCACCCGTGCAAGGTGCCAGCTTTCCGGACTGGATGAGCTCATGGTTTGTGCATCAACAAACCCTGAGGCTACGGGTGAGCGTCAAGGAGCGGCCCCGAGCTGTCCCCCACCCCCGTGCAGGCAATTTTCGGTCCTGGAGCTGGAGTTAGGAGTATTTGGGAGCGTGTGGCTGGAGGGATTCCAATTCATTTCAGCAACCGAAATACCGAATGGAGGAGTTGCCAAGGTCACTGTCAGGCACCCCGCCCGCCCTGGCTGCTCTCTCACCTGTGCACTACTGTACAGCACAGAGTGAACGGTCGCTATCAAGTTCATGTCAACCGAGTAGAGTTTCAGTTTCAGTGCCCAATCATGAATAAAAAACCGATGGCCAAAATGATGTAGTGGTGGGAGAACGCCTAAAGCAAAGTGCCTTGCACGGAGTGGAGACGGTTCGATGGCATGACCTGACCACATGTGTGTTCTTTCTTCTGGAACCTCTAGAAGGAGAGGAACGGAAGAATCCTCAACAACGCTTATGATTATGAATGGTGCAGGTGGCCACGAGAATTAATATAGAGCAGAGAAGTAGAGGCCCCTGATTTCTTCATTCTTAACAGTCCGGCAATTCGCCAGACGAGAAATGTCAAGCTAGTATATGATATATAAAACCCGAGACATTTTCCTTCTTTATTTACAACCATTACAGCGAGCAACGCCACCATGCAATAAAGCCAGCGCAACGGCGTGGCATGCCCACGAGATTATCGTCTGTTGGTCGGCAACGGCTTCGCTTTGCCAACTCGATCCGCAGAGGATGGTCGGCTGCGGGTAACCCTTGTCGCTTGTACGCCGCGTCTTCTTCCCATACCCCTTTCCTCTTCCAGAGCTTCAGAGTGGGGGGTAGGGGGAGGAGCCTTGCTAGACTAGGTAGTCGTAGTAGACCAGCAGCATGTTGTCGGGGACGATCAGGGGCAGGCTGTCGATGAAGCTGAGGAAGTGCTTCACGTTCTCCTTCTCCAGCGTCACCGTGTCGATCACGTCGTCGTCGCCGGTGAGCACCCACAGGTCTCTGGACCGGACCCTCTTCAGGCTCCCGCGGCAGAACGGGCATGACTGGGACCTTGTGTACCTGCAGTCACGGAACATCCAGGTTTCAGCGTTCAGCATTGGTGTTGCTTGGAACAGTACAGTATGGGGTCATTAAAACAATTGGGGATGATCCCTCTTATCGCTAGTATTTTCAGTTGCTGACAACAATAGATGGGCCCAGTGGTCACCAAAAGAATCTACTGCAATAACCAATCCCATTGAGTTTATCCGTAATCTAATCTAACTGAAGCAACATTATTGTGAAAGCTACTATTGACTTCGCCAAACTTGGAGTGATGCAGCCGATTGATGAGTATCATCAACAACCTGACATATACTCAAAACACGACTTGCAGATGACATCCTTGGTACACAAGCATGATCCGCCAGCTAAGAGAATACAATCATTTAGGATTTAGAATGCCACGTCAACACTCCCAGCGTCTCCCCTTTTATCCCTTTATTAATTTTTTGTCTGTAACTTAGCAGTTGGCTGGCACTGGTGAATAATGGTTTAACGACTTCATTAAAGCTACAACAGCACTCCCAGTTGTCTGCTTTCGATTCCGTTAATGGACCATTGCTAATTGTTGACGAAACGTGGGGGCTTTTTAACAACGGCGCAAAGTATCATAAACTTTGTCCAGCAATCTCTGGCATTCAGCTGGACTGCTGGAGGAATGAAGATAATGAATCTCCTGACATGGCACATGGTCATTAGATCACATAAAATCCCTCCTAGTTTTGACAAACAGAAGGCTGAAAAATATAGAACAAGAAACACATGGATTCCCATGCCATCATGGTGGTAAAAAACAAATAGAAGAAACTCCGCACATGAGGGCAGCGAAGATTTAAATGGACCATTCAGGAGAAACACACGCACACGCACACATTCAGGAGAATATAGCATCTGAATTTGACTAAATGGAGGCTGTAAATGATGAACATGAAAAAAGAAGTGCATTGGGACTATGATGGGTTGTTCAACCACCCCCTCCCCACTCCCCACCAAGGCACCAACAACAATGAGTGAGTAGAAGTAGCCCACAGAGAAGTTTAAGAAAATCATTACTGAACCACCCTTGCGCTATCAAGAGTTCAAGACTGCGTCAATGCTTACTCGTTTCCTCGAACCTTATTATCTTTAAAATCGACATCACATTGAGTCTGTTCAAACCGCTAGCGAATTTTTTTAATGGTGGCGTGTGATATCGGGGCCCTAACTGATAACGATCCAGGCTCAGTCAGATATATTGTTGCTTAAATAATACACCCCCCAAACGGATAAGCAAGAGCGACAGGGAGCAATACCAGTCTCGGTAACAGTTGATGCACATGGCATGGTTGCAATTCGGAAGGACCATCTTGGTGCAGGTCTCCAGGCAAATGCCACACTCATCCTCCCTGTCATCTTCGGCAACAAGCTTCCGACCGCCGCCGCCGCCGGCGGCGGCGGCGGCAGCAGACCACCCTTTGTCCTTGCAGTCCTTGTCCATCAAGTTGTCCTCAAGTTGTTGCAAGAAAGGGTATATGATAGCTGCATTCCATGGGGTCCCAAAACTATATTAAACCACTGCTGCTGCAGCAGCAGAATCAACAAAAAAATCTTGAACAGAAAAAAAAAGCTTCTTAATCACTAGTTTCTATAGTAAGCATACTGTAGAATTCCTTCAGGCTCGCCCTCCTTTCTATGGTGGATATGGAGGCATCTTCATCGACATAAACCTGCGTGTTCAACCACCAAGACCGTGTCAACATTCGGGAGCCTCTGGAGATACCAGTTCGTCGTGGATTCAGCAAACTCTCTCGGCAAGTGCTATTCGTCGGTACCTTGTAAACGAGAACCTCGAGCAGGCCAAGGTAGCTAGGGAGCGTGTATGACAGGGAGCAGCTGCAGTCCATCCATTGGATAAGGTTGAGAAAGATTGGAGCCATGGAGCTGTAGGACAGCCTCATCTGCACGCAGGCACCCCCATACGCCCTGTGTATAGCATGCGCCCTGGAGAAGAGAGAGGGGATTTTACCTATATTCATCAGTAAACGCATAGAACAGGAGCCGAATACAATCGGGGACGGAAAACAAAAGGGCAAACTTTTCCCTACTCTATACAGCTTTTCCAAAGAAAAATCAGGTAGCAGAGGAGAACGCCGAGAATCAAGAGAGTAGGAAATACAGGGCAAATTAAAAGGGAGGAGAGGACTTACAGGGTGTTGGCATGGTGGATATCAGCTTCAAGCGCCTTGAGAGACCCCCGGAGGGACAGAGGCCTGCCGCCATGGAACATGACTCCCCTCTAGAACACAAAACGAAGCTCCTCTTCCGATTCCTCCACCCCCCGCTATTCCAAGCTCTCAAGCCTATAAAAAACACACAGAGACTTGGGCAAGGCGCAGAAGGGGCGGGCTCGAGCTCAAGAAGCAACGAGCAAGCAAAAGCAAGGCAAGGAGAAGGCCAACAAGAAAAGAAACGAGAGACGCAACGCAAGCTGCTCTGGTCTGGGTTTGTGGGAAAGTAGTTTTGGGGGAGGGAAACTGTGAAAGGGGGGCCCTTTGTTCCGTCCTGCGTCCCCTTGGGTTTTATATAAGACTGTGTTCAACGCATGCCCCCACGCGCCCCCTCCCATATTACTGTTGCTGGGATAGGGGCTACAGTAGCCCTCTATCCCCTTCATCGCGTTTCTCCTCCTCCTCCTCTTCCCTCCTGATTTCTTCTCTCTCCCGCTAAATGGATGGCGACGCTACGGCGGAGAAGTTTCTCGCAGCCGCTTCCTTCCCAGACAAGAGCGCGCGCTCGGAATACTCCGAGGAAGACGCCCGAGGCGATCCGCGGGCGACCGAACCGCCGCCGGAGAAGGTACGCGTCGATCCGCCGTCGCCCGCGAAGCGTTTGTCTTCCTCCGGCCGACGAGCAGCAGTGGGGCTCGTCCAAGCGACTCCGCCCCTAACCTTCGCGGACCGGCGACCCGGCCGATCCGTGCGAAGACACCGGCGCCGTTCGTCGCTGTCCGCCGGAACGTTTGGGTTGGGGTCGAGGTCCAAGGGAGGTCATCCATTCGCGGACAGATCTACGCTCAGCCGATCTGCGTCTTTCGAGGTACAAGGTCCAAGGTACGCTTCGTCGCATCGCCTTCGTCTACACCTCGGCTTGATCCGGGTTCCTTCGAAACCGTACCTAGGGTTACCACTAGGGTTTACTTGTACTTTACCTTGATTCTGCGCTACGATTTATGTGTTCATCGCCTACTTTGACTAGTTAGGGTTGCGGTTATGTCCGACATTCGATGCGATGATTGTTTAAGTACAAGAACCAAGTTTGATATTGTGGTACACATAGATCTGAACCTGTCCTCAATCACGTATTGGTAACTGATCCGTGCTTTTGAATTCAAAAATTGATGCTTCCTTACTATGGTACAAACGAAACAACATTGAGACTTGAGTGTGATTTGCATAATCCTCATCCTCGTTTACTCATGTTTGTGACTCCACCATTTTCTCTTTTGCGAAATGATTTGCAGTCATGTGGATTGAATGTTTTTTGTTGAATGTTCCTGGTAGAGATATCCATGTTAATGTTCCTAGTATAAGAACTAAGTACCAGTGCCGTTCAATTCCCCAACACAACCCCTTGTTCCTTCCATATTGATTACTTGAAATTGGTGTTAGTTCCTCTGTCTAAGAATTGGACATCTCACCCTTCAATTTTGAGTAGTCTTTCCTTACATGACCAACTGTTGCATGCAACTAACGAAACCTTTACTTATTATGCAGCTTGATAAAATAATTTGATTATTTGACGTCCTCTTCAACTAATTGAGGTTCTAACTCCTTTTTCGCTATAGTACATTGTTTTTTTATGAATTGCATACGTCTGTCTCCATGTTTTCTGTCTGCGCTTTCATGTGTTCTGTGCAGCTGTACCTTATTATATGCAACCATCTCACGTACCAAAGCCACGATACATGTGTACAAATACTTTACCAGTGCATACAAAAACAACCAACACTAGTTTGCTAACTGCCATCAGCACATTAGTTTCTTAAATTCAAATATTACTTTTGTATATTGCAACCCACAGATGTTTCCTAAGTGCCATGAACACTTTAATTTCACCAATTAGGAACAAGACTGCCCCTAATTTTTTCATGTATGCACCTTGTCTAGCCAAGTAGGTACTGGTTGAGTATACGAATCAAGATGAGCAGCCATGATGCCAAAGTGCTGCAACACTTGGTCCTCAATCTTGCATCCTCAGTGGAAACTGGTGCTTTCAATATTAGAAGCTTTCTAGAAGAGGCTTTCCGGCATTTGGGTGACGAGCATTACCTTCTCAATGCTCTACTTGCAATTCGAAAGGAGGTAGACCAGATGGAGCAGGACGCACTTGAGACTAAAGCAAGGTCTGACCCAGAGAAGGAGAGGATGGAGGAACAAATTAGCCTTGCGGAGCCTGTGAAGCCAGGGCCTAGACATATTACTTTCACCCCCCCTTCGTCCCCAGAACTGTATGAGGCCAGTGATAATGACTCCTACGACTCCGACAGGTCCACTAGGTATAGCATTTGGAACCTGTAATTGTGGTACGTAGACTACGGTGTTACTGGTAGTAAGGCATCGAAATGAAATAAGGACTTGTGTCTTATGTATGTGATGCATGGGTGACCGATGTACGAATGCTCCTACCTTATGTTTACTTTGTATGAACCTTATGTGCAATGGTTCATCCTTATGTGTTCCTTCTCTATGAGTCTTATGTGCAATGCTTAATCGTTACGTTGGTTTCGTATGAACCTTTTTGTCCAATTCGCCGTCATTGTGTTCCTTTGCTATGAACCTTTATGTGCAATGCATTACAGTTCATACTTTACAGTTCAAGTCTGTTCTGTGTTGTCCAAATTAATGTATTCCTGTATTTCATTCCAGAATGGCTGACAACAACTCAAACACACCTTTTCGACCTACTGGTGCCAGCCCCAATTCAGGTAACCAGTCTTTCCCCCCACCCATGTGGGATCCTCAGATGTGGCAGGGCCAAGGTTTCGACCCAACCCATCCTTCTACATTTAGTACTCCTACAAACCATATGAGTAATCCTACCTGGTCCCAGGGAGCTAATGACCCATCTACATATACCTTTCGTAGTCCATGGAACCCATTTTTTGGTATGATCAATCCTGGGGGTCCTCCACTGCAACCATCATTCAGTCAACCCCAGTTTGCACCTCCCATTCCAAGTCCACAGGTTTGTACCCAAGTTCCCAACCAGACTGACCCAATTACTTTTGAATCCGAAGCAGAACATAGTGTCCAGGAAGTTAACAGCCCAACCAAACCTTCAGACACACCTATCACATTTAGAAGGACAAAGGAACAGAACTTCAAACCTGCTGAAGACCTGTTGCTTTGCAAAACATGGCTAGAGATTAGTAGTGACCCAGTAATTAGCACAGGCCAGAGAAAGGAGGGGTTATGGGCTAGAATTGAGAAAAGGTATAATGAACTTAGAGGTGAGTTTCCAATGAGACTTAATAGGGCCCTGAGCAGCAGGTGGGACAAAATCAGAGCTGAAACAGGCAAATTTGCTGGATTCTACGCTAGAGTGTTAAGGGAAAACCAGAGTGGCCTCACAGATAACGACAAGGTACACTTATATTAATTTGTAATACTGTACGTTTGGTCATGGTTTATGTGAACTTACTATTATTCATGCACTTACAAGTGGTTATACATATTGTGTAGACTTCAAAAGCAGCAACTTTGTATGCAACATCACAGAAAAAGCCATTTCATTTCATGCACTGCTGGACGCGCCTGAAAGACGAACCCAAATGGGATGCCATGGTTCATGGCAGCCCATGGAGAGCCAATGCGGGGACCGAGCCTGTTCGTAGTTTAACACCTACAGGTTCTGTGAATGAAGTGGAATCTGATGAAGGTGGTTCGAAAGGCAAGAGACCATTAGGACGTGACTCGACGAAAGCATCCAGGAAGAAGTCAATGTCCAGTTCATCCCAGTCTACTGACTACCTCTCCAGAATCCATGACATTCAAATAGCAAGATTGAAGCAAAGTGAAGAAAAATCAGACCTCAAACAACAGAACATTGAGTTCATGAAGGAAGTTGAACTGAAGAAGTTGGAGGTTCAGTCCAAGGAAATAGAAGTGCAGGAAAAAAAATTGATGATGGAAGACAGGAAGCAAAAGGATGAAGAGCTCAACAAACTTTATGCCATGGATATGGATGCTTTACCAGAAGAGTTGAGAGCTGTATACATGGCGAGGAGAAAAGGTTTAATTGATTTTTTCATCAACAATCCTATCTGAAGAGTACTTATTTATTTCATAAGGTGTTGCTCACCTGTGTATCGGCGTACCCTTGTCATGTGTGTTTGCACTTTATACAATTTCGAGTAGTCTGAACATTTCCTTACTATTTTGAGAACATGAGCATGGTTTTTGAACATTGTTTATTGTAATAATATCGATATTCATAATAACGTTGGTGTCATACATGACTCAACGTTTGGCAACATATGCTAATTATTTGTAGCAGATGCATTACAGAGGACAGGTACCATGACTTCTTCACTGACGCCCAAGGTACATGACTTCCATTGCTACAACTACTTGTACTTAGTTCATAAATGAAATATAACAACATTGCTGACCCACATAATACGGATGAAGACCTTCAACCCATCGACCCTCGACGTGCCCAAAGGTGTTCTATCAGGTTGTGCTGCAAAGACAAGTATGTGGTCTGAGATGTCATGTCCTGGTCGGGGTCGTTGGGTAATTCAGAACGGATATGGTTGTTTAGCCACTCGTTGCGGACCTCAGGAATATTGTTACAAACTTCGGGGGGACCTGTGGGGCCAACGAAATCCAGATTTGCTGCACCATCACCTTTGTCCTCGACAATCATGTTGTGCATAATAATACAAGCAGTCATCATCTCTGCGAGGTGAGTACGATCCCAACCATAAGCAGGCCCACGTAGAACTGCCCACCTCGCCTGCAAAACCCCAAATGCTCGCTCTATGTCCTTTCGACAACTCTCCTGCTTGGTTGTGAAGTGAACCTTTTTTTCCTCAAAAGCGTGACGAATTGCTTTTACAAAGGTAGGCCAATTGGGATATATACCATCGGCTAAGTAGTATCCGAAATTGTACGTGGTACCATTAATAGTGAAGTGCACTGGTGGCATCGTCCCATTACGTAACGGATCAAACACTGGTGATCGATGAAGGACGTTGAGATCATTGTTAGTACCAGGCATTCCAAAGAAGGCATGCCAAATCCACAGGTCATACCCTGCGACTGCCTCTAGTATCATTGTTGGCCTCGAATTGCGCCCACAAAACTGTCCGCGCCATGCAGTAGGACAGTTGCGCCATTCCCAATGCATACAGTCGATGGAGCCTAGCATACCCGGAAACCCCCTGTCCGCGTTAACACTAAGTATGCGAGCAATGTCGTCGTGGTTAGGGATACGGAGGTATCGTTCGCTAAAGGAAGATATGATTGCGCGACAGAAACGGATAAGGCAGTCCCTAGCCGTAGTCTGTCCAATCTGTATGTACTCATCGACCGCATCGCTTGGTAACCCGTACGCAAGGATACGCAAAGCAGCACAAACTTTTTGCAATGGACCAAGACCTGCTAAACCAGTTGCATCACATCTTACTGTGAAGTAATCGTCTTCTCGTTGAATGGCACGAAGGATACGTACAAACAAAGGACGTTGCATCCGAAACCTAAAATCGAGAACAACACAAAAAAATAAGAATATGAAGCTCCAAATCGAAGTCAAAACATTACTTAGGAAACGTACCTTCGACGAAATACATGGGATGGATACACTGGATTTGGTCCGAAGTAGTGGTGCTTGATGAGATTTTCTCCAGCAGCGTGGTCCCTATGGATAACACGGCGAGGCAATGAGGAGCGCCTACGACGCGTGCTCGTGTCTCCGAGTACAAGGTGGTCAACATGTTGCCAAAGCAACAAGTTATCGATCTCATCGTCCGAATCATCGGATGACGAAGATAACACTAGGCTTCGCAAAGAGTCCATGATGACCTCAACTAAGACTACGTACTGCGTACTTCGGATGGAATGGCGGATGATACAGAAGAGACGACTGTGGAGTCGAGTGGAGCATGGCCGCAGGGGTAGCATATTTATACATGGCTTGGGTGTGTGAAGGAAGGCAGAGGGTCGTGGCTTGCCGTAGAAGCCAGTCGTGTGGTGGAAGCCACTCGTGTCGTGTACGAGAAGAATGCGAATTTCTTTTTTTTTTAAAAAAAAAAATCGACCGTATTTATACTAACGTATTAATACTAATTATGAAGTTTGTTAATTAATTGTCGTCCATGTTGCGCCCGTCAACTGTGGAAATAAGAAATAAAAATAAAATTATTATTGGATGGTAGTTGAGTTAGTTGATGATGAAAGTATATAATATTGTTGTTGTGGGGTATAGAGGTTTGATATAGGGGGAACCGCTGTAGAGCGTGGAGATATAGGGGGAGAGAGAACGCTGACGTGGCACGTGAGTGGGATATAGGGGGAGAAATTTAGGGGGAACCGCTGAAGACAGTCTAAGCAAGGAGTGCAGGAGATGTCTTGGCAACTTGCAAATTGTTTTTGCTTGGTTTGCTTGACAAGAAGTGCAAAAGCTTTGGAATAAAGTTTGGGGGAGGGAAGGAGACAAAGGCTGAGGAAAAAAGCCTACACGGATAGAGGGCACTCATGGTGCTTAGATTAGGAGCAGTTATGGTACCGTTCTGATTGTCTCCAAATTTCCACTCTTGTCCAGTTGTTAAATTGTTTTAAGACAAAAAATGACAAAAAAATGTAAGTGAAAAGCCTATACGAGTAATTATCTAGTGATTTATTTATATGATTTGGATTGTTTATTAAAATCTGGAACACAAATGTTGCAGAAGAGAAAGGTTCTGGAGCAGAATGAGAGAGAGAGAGAGAATGAAAAAAGAGAGAATAATAGGGTGGATAGATTGATGACGGACGGATGGTGATAAAGGGTCGATGGACGGCTTGGGGTAGGGCTCAGATGACACGCAGAAAAGAGGGGTCCGGTCATCCGGTGGCGCAGGCGGCAGGTGGCTGGCTGAGCCTATCCACTAGCAGCACGGTGTGGGACCCGGCGCCGGTTTTTGTGGGATCCACAATCATATTCCTTGTGATTCTTGTGGCCATGGAAAGAGATATCCATTATCTCCTGGCAGCACGGTTGCAGAGTTCTTTTAAAGTATTGGATAAAGCTGTGTGTGATGCACTAGTACTAAAAAATTGCTAGATAGCTATTAGCTAATTTGATAAAATTAGTTAATAACTTAACTATTAGCTAGACTATTTGAATGTCTTTAGCTAAGATCATCTCCAACAAAAAATCCTATATTTGAGTCCTTAAAACTAAAATAGGACATGGTTTAAAATGTTTAGGGTAAAAAAAAACGTTTGCAGCTCCAACTATCGAGCCAGATATCACATTATTAGAAAATAAATCATGTTAATTAGAAAATAAAAGGTTAAAAATAGTGTGTAAGATGATATAGGGCTTCAGTATATGAGGTACTATATTTAGTACCTGAGATACCGAGCTCTATAATAGTTTGATGATTCTTTTGTAAAATAAAGCCACGTCAGAGCATGGTTTTTTTATGTTAGAGTCCTATAGTTCAAAATATGACCCCTCCCGTTTAGCTCTAATTTTAGTAGCTAACGGTTAGCTCCAGTGCATTCAAATATAGCCTTAACGTTGTTCGCATTAAATTTTGTGCTTATACAAAAAGTGTACGATTCGAATTTATTCCCAGTCAAACAGGCTAACGTTTTTTGCAAGAAAGAGTGCCAGAATTTATAATAACAGAGAGGTATTTTTTAATATAAAAAGCTTGGTCAAAACTAAGACAATCAGGCTCGGTACTACTACTGCTGCTCTGTCTTATTTTTTTTTCCCGTGGTTTGTTTACCACCGTAAAGTTCTTGGAGCTGTAGAAATTCCATCTCCATCTGTGGCCTAATTCTTCCTGCCCACAGGTTTACGCGTCGTCTTTGGTTCAGAAAAAAAAAGCAGCAGCTTTTAATATATATACCTTGATCGTCCAATATCCAAGCACGCCCACGGACACCGTATGGTTTCGCGTACAAGTGCGATGCAAACAGTGTAGGCAAGCAATCCTGTCCGGTCCGTGGTCCCGTTCCGCTCTCTGGCCATGGCCGCAGCAGCACCAGTGTTTCCCACTACGAGAAAAAAAAGGCGAGAATCTACTGTATCTCTGATCCGTCCAGCGACCAGCGTCAAATATCTATGATCCGTCCAGCGACCAGCGTCAAATATCTAGCGGTGGTGGTGGGCACTGGTCGAGTGAGTGCTAGTGCTAGTAGTAGTTGGTAGGCAGGCTAGCTACAGGAAACACTGAATGGGGCTGGTCAGCTCATGAGATGAGAGCCTCCTCTCCATTGCAGTTGCAGGCCCTCCTCCTGTGAGCTTTACGCTAGATTCGCGGCCCTTGTCCTCCCGAGATTGCTGCTGCTGCTGCTAGGCAGCAGTACATGCATGCTACAAATATCCTGAGCGAGCAATCTATGGCGTCCACTCCATCAAACGGCTATTTCGGTCATCAGACGCGGTCGTTTTGGTTGGCAACACAGATGGTTGGTTTTGCTGCCGCGGCTATTATCTCATCTGCGGGGGGTGAGGCAAGCTATGATGCCATGATCTCATCACCTCTCTGCTGGAGCAGGAAGGCGGGCGATCCACGGCCGTTGGAACACGTCAGGAAAGGTTGCTGAGTTTGACCGTGTGATCACGCTATCAGAGGGAGATGAGAGGAACAAGACCGTATTTTGCATTGCGTCAGTCTTGAGCCATAGCCGGACCGGACCGGCCGGCAACATGTTTGAAAATTTCGAATTCAGGCCGCCGCTGACGCGGTTACGCGACGGATTTCCCGATGCCCGTGATGGGAGGGAGGAGGCGCCGAGGCGGGGGGTGGAGCTGGAGACAGGGTCATCATGACGTCCCCAGGGACGGGACTCCGCCGCGCTGTTTTCCCGGAGGATAGGATCTCCGTGTTTCTGGCCTACCGTAGGTTCCAAGCTTGCCGTGTCGCCTGTCGACGGCGGGCTTTTGGGGGTACAGGAGGCACGCTGCTGGTACGGGTACGGCTACGCCGACAGGATCACAGGACCTGGTTTATTAGGAAAAGTATTGTGACGCTTAGGGGGTGTTTGGTTGCCCCTGCTAAAGTTTAGCCCGGGTCACATCAAGCGTTTGACTTTCAAATAGGAGTATGAAATATAGACCCAACCAACTGGACTAGATTCGTCTCGTCTTTTAATCTTCGGCTGACAAATTTGTTTTATAATCCGACTACATTTAATACCCGAAACGGAGGTTCAAACATTCGATTGGACAGGGGCTAAACTTTAGTTTGGGGTAACCAAACGGGGCTTTACTTCTTTCGAGGCGTTGAGAACAGCTGGTTTTTCAGGTGTCTAGATACTGGAGGTTTTATACTATCTAATAATAATTAGTATATGGAGATTAATTAAGCTGTCCAGTTCATCGAGATTCCCGTCGCGCATATCGTCCTGTTGCGGCGTGCTCGTTCGGGCTGATCACGGGGGCCGCGGCACTGTACGCAGTTCTGCAAGCTGCGGCTCGGGCAATCATTGGACGGACGGATCGCCACGCCACGTCCCCATTGGGGAAGGTCGCGTCACGGCCACGTACGTCCTCGCGGGCCGCCGGCCGGGCTGCATTTATACTCCTCAGTTTTTTAGTTATAATTTAATTTTATATTAAAGAGCGATAACTAAAACGAAACGAATGAAATATAATTTAATTCATTTAATTTTCTAGCTGGAGTACGTACGGTCGCAGCAGCCGCGGTGCGCTTTGGATTGACCACGCACACAGCCACGGGTGTCCAGGCTTGCTCGGCGGTGGGTGGACGGTGGCGAGCCTCCCATTAGTTCCCGTCCGCACGGTGACTACATGGTGGATACGGCCCACGGGCCACGGTCGCTGTCTCATGGTTTCTTTCGGCTGGACGCCGATGGCCCACAAAGAGTGGTGGTGGAGTGCTAAACGCTACTAGGCCGATGTCCGGCATGGAAACGTGGCACGCGCTCCGCTTCTTGCCCTTTCGCTTTTGTGAGTGCAAAGCGCCGCCCATGCTCTCTGAAACGGAAGCGTCACGAAGGAAGGGAAGCTGCACCCACGTCAGGCAGTTCGTCGTCCGTCCGTCCATCCATTCGATCGATCCAACGCGCGCACAGGTGCGACGCTGCGAAAGAAAATAACCCAGGTGATGATGATGATGCGTCAAAGGCTGCTGATGGCTTTGCCTAGCTTCTTGTCGGATAGGATAGGCACCCCCCCGCTTGCGGTTCGCAGCAGTCGTAGTTGAGCGGCGACGGCTGCCTTTATCATTGGCATCATCTTCTTCCTAACACTATTAATATTAATAATAATAATAATCGGTGTCCTGTATCTGCCTGACAAATCAATCAACCGATGCATGGTTCATTTGTCCTGCCACTCGGTGGTCTCTCTCGCTCGCCGGGACTACGGGATACCAGACCACAGGCGCTGGCGAGGAGGGGCAAGTCAAAGGGCGGCCGAAAGGGACGTGCCAACCGAAAGCCGTTCTTCGGCACTCACTCACCTAATGCATAAGCATCCTGCATTCCTGCGCTGCTTAACCAATGCGAGTTTGCGACCCCTCGCGTAACCGGCAAGGGAACCAATCCCGCCCAGATTTACTCGTTGACGAATTCGCCGCGCCGATTCGAATGGATCCGCCGAATAAGGAACCTTCGCGTCTTTTCCTTTTCCTTGGCGACGCCTCCGTCGGCGTTCGCCTGCGCCCGAATAATTAGAGTTCCTTCTCTTTTTTTTTTTGAAAGATTGAAGGATAAATGGCTTTGGACCGACGGGACTGTTGGGCTGGGTGAACTGTGCGTCTGCAGTGGAGTGCCGTACGTGTACGAGGACAATGCAGCAGCGCAGGGCAGGGGTGTGTGTGTGTGTGTGTGTTTCCAATCCATGCGATGTTGTTAGTGCTGGTGCTGTTCTGCAAGTTCCAGCGAGCTTTGTTTGGCGGTCCAACTACTAATCACCAGCTTAGACTACGTTGTGCGTTGCTGTTGCTGGTCCAAAAAGATGTTCGCTAGACGGCACTAGAGCACGCGCGCGCGTCTGCTGCCTGTGACCTGCTTTCTACGGCGGCAACCTTACCAACTCCACCCCTATGCTTTGGACTCCTCCGCAAGGCCGGCCACCGCCCGCCGTCGGAGCTGTGCCCGGTCGACTTCGT
Organism: Zea luxurians; assembly: GCA_029449295.1. Lineage (NCBI taxonomy): Eukaryota > Viridiplantae > Streptophyta > Magnoliopsida > Poales > Poaceae > Zea > Zea luxurians. The sequence continues at coordinate 105,582,797 of JAOPSE010000003.1, read as the reverse complement.
TTCCATTTGGTCCTAAAGTAAAGTCACATCACAAAAGACCCCTTTTTTTTGTTAAGAAAAGGTCGTGAGGGAGATGCAAAGCAATGCGCCAATGCCGGCATGGATCTTTTCTGTTTCCTACCACGAAATCCTCGCGTTGCCTGGTCTCGTCTCGATTTTTTTACCCCGGCCAGCAAACAAGCCGTATGTATTAACAGGCCTCAAGCTGGACCGGAACCGGTCGGAGCGAATTTGGCCCAACTCTGCTGGAACCATACAAATAAAATTAGGAAGTCACTATAAGAAGAATGAAGGCAAATAAATAAGGCTTCAAAAAGTAAACGGTAATGAATCGAAAGGAGAAGAAAAGAAAATAGAAAACTCATGTACCGGATAAAAATAAAAGGGGGAAAATAGAAACGAAAGCCGAAAACTAACTTTCATGGAAAAAAAAGGAGAAATGGGCACAACTTTTTATTTTGCATGGGTCTAGGACTGATTTATTGGGCCAAAATCTGACTTACATGGGCCAATCTTTACATAAAAACCATTTCGCCTCCCTGAATTTATGACTCATGTATTTTTTTTTTACTCCTTGAACACCAGCACGAGATCTTACTCTTTGGAATCTGAAAACTGTTCAAGTAACCTCCCTGCCCCGCTTTGAAGTGGGTTTGAAACCGGTTTTGTATCTTGTAGTTCAAAATATGGTACATAATTGATAAGCTTATTAAACAAAATTGTTAGGATCACATGTGGGGAAAAGGAGATACAGAGTTTAACGTGAAAAAATTCCTCCAATGTGGAGGAGAAAAAACACATGGGAAAACAAATTTATTACGTGGTGTGTCGTACAGGGTGCAAGGGGATCTATTTATATAGGCAAAGCAGATAGAGATAGGGTCACATAATCTTATCCAACAAATCTTCCATTGATGCTAAATCTATAAAACTGTTTTCCCAAACACCACTAGGGTGCTAAGCTCCACGAATACCTATGAAGTCAAGACAATGCTTGAACTTGGTATTAGATAATGGCTTTGTAAGCATGTATGCAGGATTTTCATCAGTATGTATCTTGTCCACTTTAATCTTGACTTCAGCAACAATATCACAAATGAAGTGGTACTTGGTATCAATATGCTTGGTCTTGAATTGATACATGTTATTCTTGGTCAGACAAATAGTACTATGACTATCACAATAAACCTTAATGACATCCTGAGGAACACCAAATTCAGAAATAAGACCTTGCATCCAAATAGCTTCTTTAACCCCTTCAGTAACTAAGACATATTTTGCTTCAGTAGTGGAAAGAGCAGTAACAGACTGAAGTGAAGCCTCCAACTCACTGCAGAACCGCATAATGAAAAACACTGCCAGATATGGAGCGTCTCTTATCAAGATCACCAGCAAAGTCAGAATCAACAAATCCCATCACACCAATTTCCTTCACAAAATTCTTGTCAGACAATAATCCTAAATGAGAAGTACCTTTCAAGTAGCGAAGAATCCACTTTACTGCATTCCAATGCTCTTTACCAGGATTGCGCATAAATTTGCTAACCACACTAACAGCATGAGCCAAATCGGGTCTTGTACAGATCATAGCATACATGGGATTCCCAACAACATTAGAATATGGTATGTGAGACATGTGTTCTTTTTCATCTTCAGTAACAATACATTGCCTCGATGACAATTTAAAATGTGAGACATGTGTTCTTTTTCATCTTTAGTAATTACTAAGATTATACTTTTCAAGAACTTTCTCAATATAGCTTTTCTAAGATAGAAAAAGAGAACCAGCACGACGATCACGCTGAATTTCTATCCCAAGAATCTTCTTTGCTAGTCCAAGATCTTTCATATCAAATTTATGACCAAGTTGAGCCTTCAATTCAACAATCAGTGACTTGTCATGAGAAGCAATCAACATAAAGCAGTAGTGTCGGGGACCATAATTAGGGGTACCCTCAAGACGCCTAATTCTCAGCTGGTAACCCCCATCAGCATAAAGCTGCAGAGGCCTGATGGGTTTGATTAAGTCAGGGATCAGTCCATACGAGCGACTCGATCGCGCCTCACCCGAGCCCAGCCTCGGGCAAGGGCAGCCGACCCTGAGGTGTTTCCGTCTCGCCCGAGGCCCCCTTTTTTACGGCAGACGCATCTCCGGCTCGCCCGAGGCCTTGCCTTCGTTAAGAAGCAACCCTGACTAAATCACCGCGCCGACCGACCGAGTCGCAGGGGCATTTAACGCAAAGAGTGAGACTGACAGGCAGCCAGGCCTTGCCAAAGGCGCCATAGGAAGCTCCGCCCGACCCAGGGCTCAGACTCGGGCTAAGGCCCCGGAAGACGGCGAACTCCGCTCCGCCCGACCCAGGGCTCGGACTCGGGCTAAGGCCCCGGAAGACGGCGAACTCCGCTCCGCCCGACCCAGGGCTCGGACTCGGGCTAAGGCCCCGGAAGACGGCGAACTCCGCTCCGCCCGACCCAGGGCTCGGACTCCGCCCCGGCCTCTGCCGAACGACCTCCGCCTCGCCCGACCCAGGGGCTCGGGCTCGGCCTCGGCCATGCAGGACAGACTCGACTTCGGCTTCGGAGGAGCCTCCACGTCACCCGACCTAGGGCACAAGTCCGCCACGTCAACAGGAAGCGCCATCATCACCCTACCCCGAGCCGACTCGGGCCACAGAGAACAAGACCGGCGTCCCATCTGGCTAGCTCCGCCAGATAGGCAATGATGGCGCCCCGCTAGGCCATGACGACGGCGGCTCTCAGCTCCCTTACGAAAGCAGGGGGACGTCAGCAAGGGCCCTACCACTTCGACAGCTGTCCCTCCACCAGGCTCCGTTGCTCCACCAACAGCCACGACACCACACCAGCTGGGTGCCAAGATCTCTCCGGCCGCCACCTTGGCGTGTACCTAGGGCGCTAGCTCTCCCCCGCTAGACACGTAGTACTCTGCTACACCCCCATTGTACACCTGGATCCTCTCCTTGCGCCTATAAAAGGAAGGACCAGGGCCTTCTTAGAGAAGGTTGGCCCCACGGGAACGAGGGCAGGGGCAGGCGCTATCTTGGGGCCGCTCGCTCCCCTCACCCGCGCGGACGCTTGTAACCCCCTACTGCAAGCGCACCCGACCTGGGCGCGGGACGAACACGAAGGCCGCGGGATCTCCGCCTCCCTCGTCACGACCCGGCTCCGGCCACCTCGCTCTCCCCCCTTCGCGCTCGCCCACGCGCTCGACCCATCTGGGCTGGGGCACGCGGCACACTCACTCGTCGGCTTAGGGACCCCCTGGTCTCGAAACGCTGAAAGTTGGCGCGCCAGGTAGGGGCCTGCCGCGTGTTGACGAGCAGTTTCCCGTCAAGCTCCAGATGGGCAGTCTCCAACGACCTCTCCAACCCGGGACGGTGCTCCGTTTCGGGAGCCTCGAGTTCATGTCTCTCGACAGCGGCTACGACATGGTACTCCTTCCACCGCCGCGCGGCGGCGACAATGGCGGTCGACAGCCCGCCCGCCGGCGGCGGAATCGACGGCGTCTTTCCCGCGTGGGGGAAGAACAACATTTGAGCTCGCCCCATCCTCTCCCTCGCCATCGGAGGAGGAGGCGGGGCAACCAGGGCCGAGCGGGAGGCTGCGCTCCGACGGCTGTCGAGCAAATCGACATCCCCAATGTCCCAACGGAGGACACGCCAGGCGTCACCCTCGCGTTTGAGGCGAAGGCGAGCGCCGTCCCCCCGCAACACGCCGACCCCGAGCAGGTGGACGACGCCAGCACGCTCACGAAGGGCCTGCAGGACGTCGCCCTCGTACCCAAGACGACGGCGCGATCAGCCCCCGACGTGACTTCGTCGCTCCTCGTCGACAAAAAGGTACCGACTGTTCCCCATCCTTCGTCATTTCGACTCGACCTCAACCTGCCTAGCGACCTCGCTCTGGCGGGCACTCACGTTGAGGCGAGTGCAACCCCTCTGGGGTTTCGTGTGCGGTCGCCTTGGGACCGATTGACGGGCGTCTCGACCTACGGGCCCTCTGGGTCCGAGGAAGATGACGACCCCAGCATCCTCTGGGATTTCTCTGGACCTGGCAACCCCAGTGCCATGCGGGACTTCATGACCGCATGCGACTACTGCCTCTCCGACTGTTCCGACGGCAGCCGCAGCCTTGACGACAAGGACTGCGGCCCGAGCCGCGAATGTTTCCACGTCGAGCTAGGGGATCCCTCCGGAGACAGCCATCTCGGCATGCCGGAGGGTGGCGATCTCCCTAGGCCAGTGCCTCGCGCCGACATCCCGCGGGAGCTAGCTGTGGTCCCCGTTCTGGCGGGGGGTCACGACCCACAGCTCGAGCAAGTCCGCGGGGCGCAGGCCGGGCTCGACGAGGGGGCAGGAGCGCTCGAGTCGATCCGCCGGGACGTCGGGCAGGTATGGGCGAGCCAGCCCCCGGCCGGAGAAATACGTCACCTGCCCCAGGGTCTCTAGCACCGCATCGCCAACGATGCCAGGGACAGGCCGCCACCCGCATCCGGCGGAATCGGTCAGGACCTGGCAGCCGCGACGATGCTCCTCCGCGCGATGCCGGAGTCATCAACCACCGAGGGTCGGCGAATCCAGGGAGAGCTCAAGCATCTCCTGGAAGGCGCTGCGGCCCGGCGGGCCGAGAGCTCTGCCTCCCGAAGGCAGGGGTACCCCTCGGAACCTCGTGCCGCGACTTCCCGACTCATGTGGGAAGCCTCGGTCTACACCGGGCGCACGCGCAACACCGCGCCTGCGGCCCCGGGCCACCTCGGCAACGAGCACCCTCATCGCGACCGTCGGGCCCGCCTCGACGAAAGGGTGCGCCGAGGCTATCACCCCAGGCGTGGGGGACGCTACGACAGCGGGGAGGATCGGAGTCCCTCGCCCGAACCACCCGGTCCGCAGGTCTTCAGCCGGGCCATTCGGCGGGCGCCGTTTCCGACCCGATTCCGACCCCCGACTACTATCACAAAGTACTCGGGGGAAACAAGACCGGAATTGTGGCTCGCGGACTACCGCCTGGCCTGTCAACTGGGTGGAACGGACGACGACAACCTCATCATCCGCAACCTCCCCCTGTTCCTCTCCGACACTGCTCGCGCTTGGTTGGAGCACCTGCCTCCGGGGCAGATTTCCAACTGGGAGGATCTGGTCCAAGCTTTCGCCGGTAACTTCCAGGGCACGTACGTGCGCCCCGGGAATTCCTGGGACCTCTGGAGCTGCCGGCAACAGCCGGGAGAGTCTCTTCGGGACTACATCCGGCGGTTCTCGAAGCAGCGCACCGAGCTGCCTAACATCACCGACTCCGATGTCATCGGCGCGTTCCTTGCTGGCACCACTTGCCGTGACCTGGTGAGCAAGTTGGGTCGCAAGACCCCCACCAGGGCGAGCGAGCTGATGGACATCGCCACCAAGTTCGCCTCCGGTCAGGAGGCGGTCGAGGCCATCTTCCGAAAGGACAAGCAGCCCCAGGGCCACCCGTCGGAGGATGCTCCCGAGGCGTCTATTCCGCACGGCGCCAAGAAGAAAGGCAGGAGGAAGTCGCAAGCGAAACGCGACGCTGCCGACGCAGACCTTGTCGCCGCGGCCGAGCACAAGAACCCTCGGAAGCCCCCCGGAGGTGCCAACCTCTTCGACAAGATGCTCAAGGAGACGTGCCCTTACCATCAGGGGCCCGTCAAGCATACCCTCGAGGAGTGCGTCATGCTTCGGCGCCACTTCCACAGGGCCGGGCCACCCGCAGAGGGTGGCAGGGCCCGCGACGACGACAAAAAGGAAGACCACCAGGCAGGAGAGTTCCCCGAGGTCCGCGACTGCTTCATGATCTGCGGAGGGTATGCGGCGAATGCCTCGGCTCGGCATCGCAAGTGAGAGCGTCGGGAGGTCTGCTCGGTGAAGGTGGCGGCGCCAGTCTACCTAGATTGGTCCGACAAGCCCATCACCTTCGACCAAGATGACCACCCCGACCACGTGCCGAGCCCGGGGAAGTACCCGCTCATCGTCGATCCCATCATCGGCGACGTCAGGCTCACCAAGGTCCTGATGGATGGGGGCAGCTGCCTCAATATCATCTACGCCGAGACCCTCAGGCTCCTGCGCGTCGATCTGTCCTCCGTCCGAGCAGGCGCTGCGCCTTTCCACGGGATCATTCCTGGGAAGCGCGTCCAGCCCCTCGGACAGCTCGACCTTCCTGTCTGCTTCGGAACACCCTCCAACTTCCGAAGGGAGACTTTGACATTCGCGGTGGTCGGGTTCCGAGGAACCTACCACGCAGTGTTGGGGAGGCCATGCTACGCGAAGTTCATGGCCATCCCCAACTACACCTACCTGAAGCTCAAGATGCCGGGCCCCAACGGGGTCATTACCGTCGGCCCCACATACGAACACGCGTTCGAATGCGATGTGGAGTGCGTGGAGTACGCCGAGGCCCTCGCCGAGTCCGAGGCCCTCATCGCCGACCTAGAAAACCTCTCCCGAGAGGTGCCGGACGCGAAGCGACACGCCGGCAACTTCGAGCCAGCGGAGACGGTTAAGGCCGTCCCTCTCGACCCTAGTGGCGACGCCTCCAAGCAAGTCCGGATCAGTTCCGAGCTCGACCCCAAATAGGAAGCAGTGCTCGTCGACTTTCTACACGCAAACGCCGACATTCTTGCGTGAGATCCCTCGGACATGCCCGGCATGCCGAGGGATGTCACCGAGCACTCGCCGGATATTCGGGCAGGAGCCCGACTCGCCAAATGGCCTCTGCACGGATGACGCCCGGGGGCTGCGCCCTTCCCCCGCCCACACACGAGCATCAGTCATCAAGGAAGGGTCGGCCTCGCCTTGGCGGAGCCCGACCCTCCCTCAGGGGCTAAAAAGGGGGAACCCCTCCGCGTTGAGATCGGATGCACTTTTTCGCGTCAAAAAATTGTTCGATCAAGAAGGGGTTTTTGCGTTCTCCCGGATGTGTCAGATGCAGGGTCCCGAGGAGCGAACGTGGGTACAGATAAGTGGCGGGACCGACCGAGCCGAGGAACACCTACGCCTCCGGGCTAGGGACGCCTCACTCATCGCCTGCCACGAAAAGGGACCCAACTCGGGAAATCACCCTACTGTTGACAAGTCAGGCCAGGTGCGAGAATTGAAAGAAAAGAGAGCACAACTTCACGCAAAAAAAGTAAAGTGTCTAGGCCTCGGCGGCCGCGGTAAAGCGCACATCCAACAGAAACCGCCACAACAAAAATCAGGCGCCGCCTTGGGAGGGCGCCGCACCCTCAGTTCCGCCCCCGCCGTCGGTAAGGTCCACCTCCGCTTCCAGCGGCGGCGCAGGAGGAAGGATCTCCGCCTCAAAGGTGGTCGCTAGCACCGCGCTCGGACCCGCGGCGACCGCGTCGAGCCGCTGAACTTCTGCTAGGGCGGCTTCGTCTTCGTCAGGAAGACAATACCCCTCACTGACCCGCTCCAGGTCCACAACGTAATGGGAAGCGAGCACGGCGAAAGCCCGCCTGACGCCGTGGTGTAGCGCCCTGCGGACTTTACCGCGCTCGTAATCACCTAAGGCTTGAAGGCGGCTTTGAGGGGAGCTTCCTGAAGGGACGTCGCCGGGGCCAAGGAGCCGATAAACATCCGAGACGGCCTCGGACATGGCCGCGAAGTCGGCCTCCCTCTGCTCGGCAGCTCCAGCAAGCGCCTCGGCGAGCGCTTTGGCCGACTCGTCAAGGGCAGACTCGAGCTCTGCGAACAACCAAAAGAAAGACCTCAAGCACAAGCAGAAGAGACGGACAAGAACAAGAGCCGAGAACAGTCGAGGCATACCTCCGGCCCGGACGCACTGCTCCGAGGCCGCGACTTGGGCTGCGGCTAGATCGGCCGCGAGGGCCTCAACCCGACTTTTGGCTTCGGCGGCCTGGCCCCGAGATTGGTCCCGCTCCTCGGCAACCTGGACGAACTCTGATCGCTGCCGTAGCGCCTCCGCGCGCGCCGCCGCCGCCTCGGCCCTCAGGTCAGCGCAGAGCAACTGGAGGTCCGCTATCTTAGCGTCCTGCTGAGAAAGGCGCGCGGTAGCCCCGGCGAGCGAGGTCCTCAGGGATCGCAGCGAGCCCCAGACGTCGGCCTCGCGGCGGATGAACGACGACTTGGCGGCGCTCCGGTCCGTCAGATCCTGAAAAGGAAAAACAAGACGTCACGACAAACGCCTTGCTCACAGAAGGGAGAAGGTATGCTTGAAAACCATTACCTGGAGGATTTTGGGGACGTCCCCGCAGAGGGCCTCCAGCGACGATCGGAGCGACCCCACCGTTGCTTCCGCACGCTTGCGGAGCTCGTCCCAGGACTGGTCCTCTTGCTCGTCGTCAAGAACGAAGATAGGGTCCGAGGCCTCGCGGTGTCACACCCGGTTTTTAGAAGGTAAACCAAATGCGAACCATGTACGTGCCAGGATCAGTTATTCACGTACACAACAGTTACATAACATGGACATCATCACACAGTGCTCAAATAGTATTAAAAGGGAAATAATAGTCGATTACATCATACGTCTGAGACGTCCATATAGTTCTTACAATAAATCAAAGTGCGGAAAAGAAACGTAGATAACGCGGCCTTCACAGGCAGCCGACTGGGGGTTGCCGCTAACCCACACCTAGAACTCGTCGTAGTCTTGGAACTCCTGGAAGTCTCCTTCCACAGCTTCATCTTCTCCTGAGCAGTGGTTGCAATGTTGACAACCTGGGGGGGGTTTGGTGTGTAGAGCAAGGGTGAGTACACATCAACATACTCAGCAAGTATCCTGTTTGGCTGTAGTGGACTAGCTTTATGTGGGGATAGTCAAGCAGTTGCTTTTAGTTGGTCAGGTTATTACTTACTAGTAGAGAGCCAGGTTTTAACATTAACCCAAGTTATTAGCCCAATGTATCCTTTCCAAACGGAAAGAATACCACTTACCAATACCATAATCATAATCAGAACCATCAATCTCATTGCCACCTATACCAAAGTATCTCTGATCAAGTATCACTAATATCTGGAGCTCCCTTGGCCGCTCATAACCGTGAGCACGGCTGATATATCAGTTTCATAACACTCTGCAGAGGTTGTGCACTTTACCCATAAGCCGTGATTCCCTCTCTAGCCCGGGCTTGCAAGACCCTTATTCACTCCCGAGGTGAATGGCTAGGGATTCACTACGAAGCTTTTACAAAGATTCCCCGAGGCTGTAGCCACCCGTTAGGTTTCCTAAATGTACCGCACTCCTCCCCAAGGGACAAATCAACCTTGGCAGAGCGAGCCGCATACACCGAGCCCCATTGACGGCACAACGGCTAAGCGAACTACACCCCGGTTCCTCTAATTATTCAGCTAAGGGCGTCCCATTCCACCCTCATGGTTGCACTGTTTTCCCGGGCGGTCATCCATTGAACAGGTCCTTACGGAGAGGCACTCGAGAAACCGCTCGAGTCCCCTTGAAGGTCACAAATATAATCATAAATAAGACGGGAAAACAGCGTATCATAGATAATCACATCATGTTCATTGATTAGAGTTGAGCAATAGCATCAAACTAAGCAGTAATAATCCGACCCAAATAGGTAAACAAGGACATGGATAACAAAAGCTAGTCAATCCTTAGGTATAAATGTGTAATGCGGGAGGTGAATTAAAGAATGAATAGGACAGAGATAGGTCAAAGGACACTTGCCTCCACCAACCGACTGCTGCTCAGGGGCTTCTCCTGCGAATTCCTCGGGCTCTTCGACCGGATCGTTCTCTATGCGAGCGCAAACATACATACATCCACACATTTAATTCAAAAGAACAGTACACCATACAAGGGAACAAGTAAAGCGAATATGCATCAAGTATGACATTTGACATCGCATTTGTTATGGTTAGAAAGAAACGGGGAAAGGTCTCACAGGAGGGTTAAAGCTTATGCACTAATGATTAGTTACAATTGGTTCTTAACAAAAGAATTCTGTTATATACACTAATGGAAACCTAACCATTTTAAGTTGATCAACATTGAACGAGATAAACAATTAACTAAATGAATCAACTAGCGCAACGAAATTCTAAATTAAACTTCCTATTTCAATAGCATGAACAATGATTAGCCTACCTAAAATAAAGTAACTATGATCACAGAAAGTAAATAAAATAAAATAAAAAAAAATAAAAAAAACAGGGGGAGGGCGGTTGAACCGGCCCTAGGGCGGTTGAACCGGCCGGGGGCAGGGCGGCCGAGCTGGGCGGCCAGGGCGGCTGAGCCGGCCAGGCGGCCAAGCGGGCGCGCGGCCGGGGCGGCCAGGCGGGCGGCCGAGCCAGGCGCGGCCGGCTGGGGCGTGGCCAGGGCCGGCTGGGCGCGGCCAGGGCCGGCTGGCGGCCAGGCAGGGGGCTGGGGCGGCCGGGGGGGGGGGGGGGGCGCGGCCAAGGGCGGCCGGGCCATGGCCGGACACGGAGGGGAGAGGGAGGGGAGAGGGGAGGGAGAGGGGAGGGGGAGGGAGGCTCACCGGCGATGGGCGGCCGAGGGCGAGGGCGGCCGAGCGGCGCTAGGGCAGGGGGGTAGGGGCGGCGGCGGCTTAGGGAGAGGATGGGAGAAAATGAGAGGGAGGGAGAGAGAATTGGGGGGAAAAGGGGAGGGGGGTGGGGGGCGGTTGGGCCTATCCAGGCCCAAGAGGGGGGCGCGGGGGCTTGGGCCGGCTAAGGGGCGGCTGGGCCGGCCAAGGGGCCCACGGCGCGGGAGAGAGAGAAAGGGGAAGAGGGAGAGAGAGAAAGAAAGAAAGAAAAAGAAAAAGAAAAGATTATCTCCTTTTCGAAATCCGATCTTCCTAGATGAATGCATCCACGTTCTCAATCAATCCAAAAGAATGCATGGTTCGGCATGGTGCATTAAACAACATAAAACAATTTTAGGGTTTTTTCTTTACACGGGAATTCCAAACCGAATCCCGCTAGCTTTGGAAAAGATCAAGGTCTAGCGAGGGGAGAAAGAAAAAGAAAAGGTAACGCCCGAATTTTGGCGAGTAAAGAAAAGAAAAAATTCAACTGCAAAAATTCGGGGCGTTACAAACCTATCCCCCTTAAAAGAATCTCGCCCTCGAGATTCAGGGCTGGCTAGCAAAGAGCTCTGGGTACTTAGCCATCAAATCATCTTCACGCTCCCAGGTTGCTTCTTCCTCAGAGTGGTGATTCCATCTGACTTTGCACATTCTGATGGTTTTCCTTCGAGTGACTCTATCTGCAATCTCAAGGATCTGAGCTGGCTTCTCAACATAGGTCAAGTCCTCCTGGACTTCAAGACCTTCCACTGGCAACTGCTCTTCTGGCACACGCAAACACTTCTTCAACTGAGACACATGAAAGACATCATGCACAGCGGACAAATTCTCTGGCAAACTGAGCTGATAAGCCACTTCTCCACGCTTTGAGAGAATTTGATACGGACCAATGTAGCGGGGTGCTAGCTTGCCTTTCACTCCGAATCTTCTGACTCCTCTGATCTGTGACACTTTCAGATAGACAAAGTCTCCGACTTCAAAACTCAGCTCTCTTCTTCTAGTGTCTGCATAGCTTCGCTGCCTCGATTGCGCTACCTTCAGATTCTCTCGGACCATCTTGATGTTCTCTTCGGCTTCAAGCAAAATATCTGGCCCAAACACTTGCTTCTCTCTAGGCTGATCCCATTGCAACGGAGTTCTACAACTCCTTCCATAAAGCGCCTGAAACGGTGACATCTTCAAACTGGCCTGGTAACTGTTGTTATAGGAAAACTCTGCATAAGGCAATCGCTTATCCCATCCGGACTGATCTTGCAACGCACAGGCTCTCAACATATCTTCAAGAATTTGATTGGTTCTTTCGGTCTGGCCATCTGTCTGCGGATGATAAGCTGAACTGAAGTTCAGATGCGTGCCCAAAGCTTCATGCAACTGCTGCCAGAAATGAGAGGTGAACTGCGTTCCTCTGTCTGACACTATCTTCTTTGGCACACCATGAAGACAAACGATCCGAGACATGTACAACTCTGCCAATACTGCATTGTTGTAGCTGGTCTTGACTGGTATGAAGTGGGCTGACTTGGTCAAACGGTCCACCACTACCCAAATAGAATCGTAGCCGGCTCGAGTGCGAGGCAATCCGACTATGAAATCCATACCGATTTCATCCCATTTCCACTGAGGGATCTGCAACGGTTGCAACAATCCAGCAGGTCTCTGATGCTCTGCCTTAATTCTTCGGCAACTATCGCACTTAGCCACATGCTCTGCGATTTCCCTCTTCATTCCATACCACCAGAATTTCTTCTTCAGATCCTGATACATCTTCTCACTGCCAGGGTGAATCGAATAGGCTGTCTCATGAGCTTCCTTGAGAATCAACTCCCGAATGGACTGGACATTGGGAACACACAAGCGGTCTTTGAACCATACCACGCCTTCTGCATCTTCTCGAAAATCTTTGCCTTTGCCATCTAGAATCAGTCGCCGAATCTCACTGATCTTCTCATCATTCTTCTGCGCTTCTTTGATTTCTCGCTCCAAGGTAGGTTCCAATTCAACTGTGACTCCTCGCGAATTGTTCAGAAATCCGAGACTCAACCTGTCAAACTCCTTGGCCAACTCATAAGGCATCGGACGAGCGACCATCAGATTGACTTGACTCCTTCTGCTCAAGGCATCTGCCACTACGTTTGCTTTGCCTGGATGGTAATGAATCTCCAACTCATAATCTTTGATCAACTCTAACCATCTTCGTTGCCTCATGTTCAATTCTGACTGAGTGAATATGTACTTAAGACTCTTGTGGTCTGTGTAAACATCGCATTTCTGTCCATACAAATAGTGCCTCCATGTCTTCAGTGCGTGAACCACTGCTGCCAACTCTAGATCATGGATTGGGTAATTCTTCTCATGAACCTTCAGCTGTCGGGACGAGTAAGCCACAACTCTTCCCTCCTGCATCAACACGCATCCCAAACCCGTGTAACAAGCATCGCAATACACCGAGAAGGGCTTGTGCACATCAGGCAAGACTAGGACAGGCGCTGTTGTCAACTTCTCTTTCAGCGCTTCGAAGGCCTCTTGGCATTTCTGGGTCCACTTGAACTCAACCTTGTTGCCTAGCAACGCTGTCATTGGTTTCGCAATCTTCGAAAATCCTTCAATGAATCGCCGATAATATCCGGCCATTCCAATGAAGCTCTTGATTCCTCGAGCATCCGTTGGCGCTTTCCAGTTCAGAATGTCTACCACTTTCTTCGGATCCACAGCCAATCCTTCCTTATTGATTATGTGACCCAAGAACAGGACTTCACTGATCCAGAACTCACACTTGCTCAACTTTGCATACAACTGGTGCTCTCGCAATCTCTGCAATACCATCCTCAAATGATCTGCATGCTCTTCTTCACTTTGAGAATAAATCAGAATGTCATCAATGAATACCACCACAAACTTATCAAAGTAATCCATGAATACACTGTTCATCAAGTTCATAAAGAAGGCTGGTGCATTGGTCAAACCAAAAGACATCACTGTGAACTCATATAACCCATACTTGGTAATGAATGCCGTCTTCGGAATGTCCGAAGGTCGGATCCTGAGCTGATGATAACCTGACCTCAGATCGATCTTGGAGAACACACTGGCTCCTCTCAACTTGTCGAACAGATCTTCTATTCTGGGCAAAGGATACTTGTTCTTGATCGTGACTTCATTCAAAGCTCGATAATCGATACACATCCTCTTGGTGCCATCTTTCTTCTCCACAAACAGGACAGGGGCGGCCCAAGGCGAGGTGCTTGGCCGGATGTAACCTTTCTCTGACAGCTCATCAATCTGCTTCTTAAGCTCAACCAACTCTGGTCCGGATATTCTGTAAGCTCTCTTAAAGATGGGGGCGGTTCCAGGAAGAAGCTCTATGGCAAACTCAACTTTCCGCTCCGGTGGCATACCCGGTAAATCCTTTGGAAACACATCTGGGAATTCAGACACAACCTTGATACTCTCAATTGGGTCTGCTTCACTGCTATCGACAGCCATCTGATAACAACTTCCTTTCTTCGGCTCAGGCGGGACTAACTCGGTCACCACTTCCTCTCCTAGTGGGGACACCAACTTGATTGTCCTTCTATCACAACTGATAACTGCCTGATACTTATCTAGCCAATTCATCCCTAGGATGACATCTATTCCCTGAGTACCCATTACTATAAGGTTAGCGGGAAACGCTATCCCCCTTATTTCCACACTTACATTCAAGCATATGCTATCAGCTCGAATTCTACCACCAGCTGAGTCAATTTGAATGGGGGTTGACATGGTAGTAATTGGAAGATTATGTGCTTCTACCCATGATGCAGTAATAAAAGAATGCGTTGCTCCAGTATCAAATAACACTTCTGCAATATGGGAATCGACTGGGAACATACCTACTGTCATGCCGGGAGTCTCCTGAACTGCTTCAGCCTCCAAGTGGTTCAATCTTCCATGATTATAGCGCTGCTGAGGGCGGTTGCCTGCTCCAGGCTGGGACACATTCTGCTTCGCTGGGGCATTGGGGCCTGACTGCTGCTGGGCTGCCTTCTTCGGACATTGCATCACCCAGTGGCCTTGCTCTCCACAGTGGAAACATGCCCTGTTTCCAACTTGAGCTGGTGCTGCCTGATTGCTCTGCTGAGTTGCGGGGGCAGGAAGACGAGGTGTCTGCTGATTCTGCCTCTGAAACTGACCTCCTCCTGACTGATTGCTCTGACGATTCTGGTACTGATGCTGAGGATACTGCCTTTGGAACTGCTGATACTGCTGACGCTGCTGATGCTGCTGAGGTGGACGCTGGTTCTGCCTGAACTGCTGAGGTTGATTGCCTGAAAAACGAGGACGGCTGCTGCTTCCAGGCTGGGGCCCACTGATCTTGCGCTTACGATCCTCCATCTCCTTACGCTTCCTTTCTGTCATGATTGCTCTGTCAATCAGGTGCTGGAATGTCGGGAAGGTGTGATTCATCAGTTGATACTGCAGAGGGTCAACCAAGCCTCTCAAGAAACAGTACTGTCGCTTGGCATCGGTGTTGACATCTTCAGGAGCATAGCGGGACAACTGCAGAAACCTATCTCGATACTCACTGACAGATGATGACCCTTGCTTAAGGGCCAGGAACTCCTCCTTCTTCACTGTCATCAGACCTGCAGGCACATGGTACTGACGAAAGCTACCTCTGAACTCTTCCCAGGTGATGGTGTCGGGGTCGGCATGGGTGGCGAGGTAAGACTCCCACCATGATTGGGCTGCTCCTCTCAACAGACGGGGACCATACAAGACTTTCTCCCTGTCATCACACTGAGCGGTATGCAACTCCCGCTCCACAGTGCGCAGCCAATCTTCAGCATCCATGGGGTCAGAAGAGTGAGCGAACGTTGGGGGATGACCTCTCATGAATTCAGCACGCTTGTCTCTAGGCATCTGAGGCATCTGAGGCTGGGGTGGTGCTTGCTGCTGTTGCTGCTGCTGCTGCTGAATGGCGGCCAGAGTCTGACCGATGGCCTGAACTGCCTGAGTCTGCATCAGAAACATCTGCTCGATCGACATCGGGGGCGGGGGCGGCAGCTGCTGTTGCTGGGGCGCCTCATCCTGCGGAGCGGCTTGCTCCTGCTGAGCACGCCTTCCTCCTCTGCGCCTGTTCTCTGACATCTGCAGAACGCAACCACACATCATAACTGATCTGGCAAATCTTGCAGCATAAGAAAAGAGTGTAGAATTCTCCAACAGCACTGAACAGATGAGCATCTTCACTGATCTCCAACACAGACCACACAGCTTCTCAGATAAAGAGGAAAGTAGAATAAAGGTTTCCCCAACTATATAACTAACTCCATTAACATAATAGGTAAACCAAAATGCAGGGGATACCCACACTCTGGTGACAATCATTACAAAGATCCAAACCAAACATAGTTCATCATGACAAACATAAATGCACAGGATATAACAAACTACCCTGTCTAACTAAGACTAACTAAGACCGAGACTAACGCTAAGACTGAAGCTTCTATGTATATATATTTTGTATTAATTACAAGATCCAACTCTAACGATCTATGGTTCTAGATTTATCTTGGTCTTGCAATCGGGATTGCCATAAGACTGGAGTCCACGCCGATGTGAGCGGTACGGGTGCTGAGTCCCAACGGGGGCGGGGGAACCATCATCCAAGTGACGACGCTCCGCGCGCTCAGCCCGCAGCAGGGCGATCTCAGCACGAGCCCTACTCAACTCGTCTAATGCATGGTCCAGCTCCGTGTTTAGCACGGCGGCTAGGTTGACTGTGCTGCTCAACCTAGGATTGTCCTCACCAGCAGGTGAGACAATCACGCCTCCTGTGCTGCCAGATGGACGGCGGGGGTAATACTTCAGGTCGAGGCCGTCAGCTACCCCACCGAGAACCGAGCAGTAGTGCGAAAGCGCACGCCGTGCAGCATCCTGCATGGCTGCCTCAGCTGAGTCCCGCTCAGAGATAGAATAGTGCTCTGAGCAAGCCTCCGCGCCCTGGAGACTGTTCTCCGGACGGCGCACCAAGCAGGTCGCCTCCCAGCGGTCCGGGTAGACCCCGCGACTATGCTGGTAGACCACACAGCGATACTCGATGGACCAAGTACGCCGGTCAAGTGCCCGACGTAGCAGGGTGTCGAGCGCGTCGTGGAAGTGACACCCGCGTGCAGCGTCGCGAGTGATGGGTCGAGCAACCCATCCTTCCGGCTCATGGTCAGCAGAGAAGTCGATGTCGTGGCTCGGGCTGTCGTCGCCACCTCCGTCGTCTGGATCTCCTCCAACAGCTACTCCAGAAACTGGGGCGCCCAGTGGTGGTGCAGGGGGCGCCTCCAGGGGAAGCACAGGAGAGCAGCTCCTCACAAACTCTATCTCCTGCTGGAGCGAGAAAGAAGAGCAATGCTGCTCCTGTCGTCGATGTTCCTGCTCCTCATGCAGGCGGTGGTGCAGTCTCTCCAAGTGGCTGGACTGTCTGGCCACGGGACGGCGAAGCGGACGCTCAGCAAGGCGGGAGGGTAAGAAGGGGATGACGGACTTTCGTGCAGTGTGTCTAAGACGAGCCATCTACAAAAGACACCGCAAGCAAAAGAGTGAGAACAGAATGAATATGACCAGCAAATAATGAATCATAAATAAATGAAGGATTAGAATAAAACATAATTTTCAGCAAGGTATAATATATAGTAGAACATAGGTTCGGTCAGTAGGACCAACTTTTGAAGGGATACCAAAGTCAAGGCAGGGACAGAGGCCTATAATCCTTAGAACGACCATTCAACTCTAGGTTAGCGGTCCTATAGTCAGCACGGCTTTGATACCACTTATGTCACACCCGGTTTTTAGAAGGTAAACCGAATGCGAACCATGTACGTGCCAGGATCAGTTATTCACGTACACAGCAGTTACATAACATGGACATCATCACACAGTGCTCAAATAGTATTAAAAGGGAAATAATAGTCGATTACATCATACGTCTGAGACGTCCATATAGTTCTTACAATAAATCAAAGTGCGGAAAAGAAACGTAGATAACGCGGCCTTCACAGGCAGCCGACTGGGGGTTGCCGCTAACCCACACCTAGAACTCGTCGTAGTCTTGGAACTCCTGGAAGTCTCCTTCCACAGCTTCATCTTCTCCTGAGCAGTGGTTGCAATGCTGACAACCTGGGGGGGGGGGGTTTGGTGTGTAGAGCAAGGGTGAGTACACATCAACATACTCAGCAAGTATCCTGTTTGGCTGTAGTGGACTAGCTTTATGTGGGGATAGTCAAGCAGTTGCTTTTAGTTGGTCAGGTTATTACTTACTAGTAGAGAGCCAGGTTTTAACATTAACCCAAGTTATTAGCCCAATGTATCCTTTCCAAACAGAAAGAATACCACTTACCAATACCATAATCATAATCAGAACCATCAATCTCATTGCCACCTATACCAAAGTATCTCTGATCAAGTATCACTAATCTCTGGAGCTCCCTTGGCCGCTCATAACCGTGAGCACGGCTGATATATCAGTTTCATAACACTCTGCAGAGGTTGTGCACTTTACCCATAAGCCGTGATTCCCTCTCTAGCCCGGGCTTGCAAGACCCTTATTCACTCCCGAGGTGAATGGCTAGGGATTCACTACGAAGCTTTTACAAAGATTCCCCGAGGCTGTAGCCACCCGTTAGGTTTCCTAAATGTACCGCACTCCTCCCCAAGGGACAAATCAACCTTGGCAGAGCGAGCCGCATACACCGAGCCCCATTGACGGCACAACGGCTAAGCGAACTACACCCCGGTTCCTCTAATTATTCAGCTAAGGGCGTCCCATTCCACCCTCATGGTTGCACTGTTTTCCCGGGCGGTCATCCATTGAACAGGTCCTTACGGAGAGGCACTCGAGAAACCGCTCGAGTCCCCTTGAAGGTCACAAATATAATCATAAATAAGACGGGAAAACAGCGTATCATAGATAATCACATCATGTTCATTGATTAGAGTTGAGCAATAGCATCAAACTAAGCAGTAATAATCCGACCCAAATAGGTAAACAAGGACATGGATAACAAAAGCTAGTCAATCCTTAGGTATAAATGTGTAATGCGGGAGGTGAATTAAAGAATGAATAGGACAGAGATAGGTCAAAGGACACTTGCCTCCACCAACCGACTGCTGCTCAGGGGCTTCTCCTGCGAATTCCTCGGGCTCTTCGACCGGATCGTTCTCTATGCGAGCGCAAACATACATACATCCACACATTTAATTCAAAAGAACAGTACACCATACAAGGGAACAAGTAAAGCGAATATGCATCAAGTATGACATTTGACATCGCATTTGTTATGGTTAGAAAGAAACGGGGAAAGGTCTCGCAGGAGGGTTAAAGCTTATGCACTAATGATTAGTTACAATTGGTTCTTAACAAAAGAATTCTGTTATATACACTAATGGAAACCTAACCATTTTAAGTTGATCAACATTGAACGAGATAAACAATTAACTAAATGAATCAACTAGCGCAACGAAATTCTAAATTAAACTTCCTATTTCAATAGCATGAACAATGATTAGCCTACCTAAAATAAAGTAACTATGATCACAGAAAGTAAATAAAATAAAATAAAAAAAATAAAAAAAAACAGGGGGAGGGCGGTTGAACCGGCCGGGGGCAGGGCGGCCGAGCTGGGCGGCCAGGGCGGCCGAACCGGCGGCCAGGGCGGCTGAGCCGGCCAGGCGGCCAAGCGGGCGCGCGGCCGGGGCGGCCAGGCGGGCGGCCGAGCCAGGCGCGGCCGGGGCTGGCTGGGGGCGCGGCCGGGCGCGGCCAGCGGCCGGCTGGGCGTGGCCAGGGCCGGCTGGCGGCCAGGCAGGGGGCTGGGGCGGCCGGGGGGGGGGGGGGGGGGGCGGCCAAGGGCGGCCGGGCCATGGCCGGACAGGGAGGGGAGAGGGAGGGGAGAGGGGAGGGAGAGGGGAGGGGGAGGGAGGCTCACCGGCGATGGGCGGCCGAGGGCGAGGGCGGCCGAGCGGCGCTAGGGCAGGGGGGTAGGGGCGGCGGCGGCTTAGGGAGAGGATGGGAGAAAATGAGAGGGAGGGAGAGAGAATTGGGGGGAAAAGGGGAGGGGGTGGGGGGGGGGCGGTTGGGCCTATCCAGGCCCAAGAGGGGGGCGCGGGGGCTTGGGCCGGCCAAGGGGCGGCTGGGCCGGCCAAGGGGCCCACGGCGCGGGAGAGAGAGAAAGGGGAAGAGGGAGAGAGAGAAAGAAAGAAAAAGAAAAAGAAAAGATTATCTCCTTTTCGAAATCCGATCTTCCTAGATGAATGCATCCACGTTCTCAATCAATCCAAAAGAATGCATGGTTCGGCATGGTGCATCAAACAACATAAAACAATTTTAGGGTTTTTTCTTTACACGGGAATTCCAAACCGAATCCCGCTAGCTTTGGAAAAGATCAAGGTCTAGCGAGGGGAGAAAGAAAAAGAAAAGGTAACGCCCGAATTTTGGCGAGTAAAGAAAAGAAAAAATTCAACTGCAAAAATTCGGGGCGTTACACGCGGGTCCGGAATCGGAGCAACTGACGCTGGGCCTCGGGGCTCCGTCGCACAGCCACGAGGCTGCCGCCCGCCTGGATGGACTGCGCATCCACGCCCACCTCTTCCGAGGCCCTGGGCACCGCCGCTGCGGCCATCTCGACGCTGGCAGCGACCAGATGCTCTCCGACCGGGACGGTGGCAACTGCGGTGGCGGCAGGCGCCGGCACGGCCGGCACGGCGGACGGGCTCGGGACCGCGTCGGCGCCGGCCGCCTCCCCGATCACGATGGCCGCCTCGGCAGAAGAACCCGCCTCGAGGACCTGCTCCCCCGAGACCTGCGACGCCCGAGCCCCACGCGGCGAAACGCCCTGCGAAAGGGTTAGCTGAGCGGCAGGGCCTGGGGTGGCGCCAGCCGCCCGCGCCGATGCCGTCTTAAGGGCCTTCCGGGGCGCCAGGTCGGTACGACCATGGCTCCGCTTGCTGGAAGAAAGAAGAAAGAGAAAGTCACGGCCGGGACGTATGAACGGAGCGCCGGGGCGAAGACATTCCAAGATACTTACCCGCTCCGGGCCATGATCCACTGTGCCTGGGGGGAGGTCTCTTGGCTCCCGCTCCCTGGAACCGCCGCCGAGGTCCGCTTCGCCGACGGCCTCGGCACCACCCTCGCTTTGGGCGCCCCTGACGCCGGGGAGGCGGACTGCCCGGGCGCCGCCATGGCGACCTGAGGACCGCTCCCCCGCGCTGCCGGCGCGGGTGGCGGCTCTCGAGGGACGAGTACCTCGGCCCGGCTCCCTGAAGTCGCGTCAGCTCCTCCAGCCGAGGGGTCAAGTGCCCTCTCGGGTTGCCCCCGCCCCTCGGGTCGGGGATCCGGCATTCCGGCTCCGGAAACCGACGACATCGGCCCGCTCGGGGGCTAACTCGACGGCCCCTGGCCACACCCCAAGCTGGGGCTGAGGCCGAGCCGGGCGGCCATGTCGTCCTCCTCCTCTTCACCATCGTCGTCATCGTCGTCGGATGTCTCCGGCGACAGCTCCCTTGGGAGTCCTTCCCTCTCCTGCTGACGACGGCGTTTCTCCAAGGCGTCCCGAGCCCGCCTCCGCTTGCGGGCCCGGGCCTTCACCGCATCCTTCTGTTTCTTTTCCTCCTCCGCGGCGACCCGCCGTGCTGCCCGACCCACCGCGTCCTCCGGGACCCGCGGCAGGGAGGGTTTGTGCCACCCCACCTCCTAAAGGGGGGGGGGGGAAGAAACCCAATCGTGAGAACCAGGAGCAACCCGATATATGAAGAAGGAAGGGGCGAACACTCACCAGAGTGACACACCCCTGGTCGGGGCGCATCCGAGGCTGGGAGAAGGCGTGGGGGTCCGGCTTCCCCATCGCGACCGACACCCGCCATTGGAGGGCGTCGAGGGGAAGAGAATCAGGGGACATTCGCGACCCTTCCCAGTCGGCCTCCGAGGTCATCTCCCAAAGCGGCAGCCGCCGCTCCGCTAAGGGGAGCACTCTCCGTCGGTGGATGGCGGCAACCACTCCCGCGGCGGTGAGTCCTCCCTCCCGCAACGCCTTCAGGGCCTGGAGAAGAGGTTCGAGGTTCTTCTGCCTCTCGTGTGGAGTCCCGTGGCGCCAGGCGTCGGTGGCGGCGGTGACGACCCGCTGAGAAAACGGCGGGAGCAACTCTCCGTCATTCCGGAGGTAGAACCACCGGCGCTGCCACCCCTTGTTCGAGGATGCGAGGACGGCAGGGATATACTGCGATGACCGCGACTGCCTCAACAAAAGGGTGCAGCCGCCGGCCCGCACCGCCGCGCGGACCTTCCTCTCCCCCGTCGGCAAGGCAAAAGGCTCGGCGAAGGAGAGATGGGTCCACAAATCCCAATGGGGGGCGATCCCCAAATACCCTTCGCACACCGCTACGAAGATAGCGGCCTGCGAGATGGAGTTGGGGGTAAGGTTGTGCAACTCCACCCCATAATGGAACAGGATGGCCCGCATGAAGCGGCTCGCCGGCACACCAAATCCCCGCTCATGGAAGGAGACGAAGCTCACGACGTACCCCGGCGGTGGGGATGGAGTGACTCCGCCCGTGGGTGGAATCCATTCCGGCCGCTGCTCATCGGTGAGAGGGTGGAGCAAACCCTCGCCGACGAGGTCCTCCAGATCACTCGCCGTCACCGTGGAGAAGGGCCATGGGTCGCGCGGCGAGATGATGGTCACCCGGTCAGCCATCGCCGAGCGGAACGGGTGGCGGCGCGAAGGACAGGGAGGGCGGTTTTCTTTTCCCTGGCTAGATCTCTCAGGCTGCAAAAAACCTAAGAGGGAGACAGGAAGCGGAGTCGAGAACCGTCATCGGACCCTCTCCGGGGTATATAAAGACCAAAGCGAAGACGGTTCCAACTTTCCGCCCGGACCGGACGCGGGGTTCAAAAAAACGCGAAGCAAAACAGCCGTTCCTCGAACGACTCGCGCACGCGCAACGGCAGCCTCGCCAACTACTCGCCCCGGCGCATTAACTCCGCGGCTGGACAGGCGGTGCTTCTGGCAGGAGCAGCTGGCGACGTTTCGCCTTCGCCAAAACGACCACACCAAAAAAGGTACGCCACGTCGTTCAAATTCGTATCCTTTTTTCCCTTTTTTCTCTTTCTCTATCTCTCGCAACAGGGACCAGGAAAGGGAATACCCCCAAAGGGATCCTTCCCCGTGAAGGAATTAGGCTCCGAGCCTCCTTACTGATCAGGGGTTCGAAGGCTGGCCCCCCGAAGGGTTCAACAGCCGCCTCAGATCGCGTGGGCCCGACACCCACTACTGGTCAGAGGTTCGAAGGTCGGCCTTGTGACGGAACCTCCCAAGTAATCAGGCCCACCTACAGTTGTCCTTGTCTAACAGACATCAGACACCCTGTAGATGTTCCTAAGTTACTTGACAAGCTCGGTATCTTTCCCGACCTTACCAGGAACGTTTCACCCGTCTTGCAGACATTACAGACCATCGGAGATGAAGATATGCGGAAGCGAATTACATAAACTTACATATATTTCAAAAGCAAGCTCGAGTTATTTTATTACAGACCAGTCTAAAAGTGAGTGCATATAAGTAATATTATACAAACCAAGGGAGACACAAACTTCTCCCGAGAAGCTAAAAACAAAGATCCTAGATGGGGGACCGAGTCCTCCCGCACTTCAGTCTTGTTTTTCTTCTTTGGGAACCACCCTGGCACAGAAGCAACAAAAGTCTGCTACTTCCTCACCTAAAAACAACGAAGGGATAAACCCTGAGTATGGAATTACTCAGCAAGTCTTACCCGACTAAGGAAAAGACTCTCAAGGGTATGCTGGATAAATAGGAGTCAAGGAGAGGCTCTAGCAAAAATCAACTTATACTTTTGCAGAAGTAGCTTACTAAAGTGAGTTCTTACTTTCAATCTTTTAACGTCATATTAAGTATTAATAGACTCTATTTGCATCTAGTCTAATTTCACATCACATCAAGACAACATCATTTTTATCCATAGTGTTCACGTCCTGACTTTAGGTTGCAGGGAAGTGACCAAGTCTTCATAACCGCGAAGGTACGGCGATCCGAATCGATTATACTCAGCTGAGGATCTCCAATCACACGACATATGTAGCACTTAACCCTTGCATATGTCAACCCGCCACCGGGGTTCTTAAGACCGGATCAGGTTCACGCAAACCGAGAGCACAGATACACCACCGTCCAGCCTCTTGCCACGGAGGGTACACGCTACTCTCGCCACCGCTCCACTCCCATTTCGTGTTATCTTATTCCGGCCTTAGTCTGCCCGAGGCAAGGCTTACCCATGATGAGGCATGTGACCAGTTAAAGGGTCCTTGGTCAGCACGCCTACATACGCGTTAATCCTTAACCAACCTGGGTAGAACATCACCTGTTCCTACCCCAAGTCTCAATTTACGTATTTCCATCCTTAGGATTGTGTCTGTTCCTTAGGATGAAAGAGCATCACAGGGAACTTTGCAGTAAGATCCCACCATTGCTCCAAATGAAAATATTCTTGCGGGTAGAAGCCATCCTTTCTCGAGTTAAATTAAGGACAACCTCTATCCACAAGATCTAAGCAAGGCTAAGCATTTTTATAAATCATAATTTTGATACTTCACAGAAGTATCTATAAAGGTATGGATATCAAGGAAAGCAATGCATCAAAGGGTTTCAAGTAACTCCTATGAACCTAATGCACATTTCACTAGACTTAAGTGTGCGAAAAGTATTTTTAAAAACACAAGGAAAAGGGTTGCATGCACCGGGGCTTGCCTTTGTTATCAGGGGAGTCCTGCTCGGATCCACAAATATCGAAATAAAAGCAGTTGCCTGCTTGAGGATCTGAGGATGGTGGTATCCCTTCTTCAGAGACTTCTTCTTCTTCTTCATGCTCTAATATAACCATATATTTGCATAAGAATGGATGTCATGGGATGCTCATGAGGATGCAAAGATAATATAAACTTATTATCTATGTCTTGAGTACAACTTTCCTTCACGGTACTCCGAGAACCTAGGGTTTCCGGAGTCGGTAAAGGAGTTCATGGAGCAGGGGGGGGTGGTTTTGGGTTTAGTGATCAAACAAGGTCCAAATCAACCCAAATTCTACCCAAGGTTTCTAAATATTGGTTTAAGTTCACATAAAAATTTTGAGAATTTTTGGGATTACTATTTATCTTTTAAAAATCCAGAATTACTTCTTTAAACTATTTTAAATGCCCTAAAATTCCTTATTTATCCTAAAAATCATGAAACTATTTTTATTAAATTCTAGGGAAATTAACAAGCCTAGGAAAATTAGTTTCACAATTTTAGCATTTTTCTACATTTTTCTATATATTTCTAAAGCTCTGCGGAAAAAGAAAAAGAAAAAGCTTCAATAGTAACGGGCTGAAACCAGCCCAGACGGCCCAGATCCGCGCGAAATCGCGCGTGCGCCCGCGCCCGCGAGGCGAACTTGCGCAGAGGCCCTCGGCGTTTTGGCTAACTGGAGATAGGTTCGGTTACTGTTTTTCTAAGTCACTGACACTTCACAAAAGGCCCTCTGGTTTCTATTTATTCTGCGTTTCAAGTCCTCGACGGTGCTCACGCACCGCCGCGCTCCGGCGAGGTCTTGGACCGGTCGATTGGGACAAGTACTAGCGCCCAGCTTTGGATTAAGACCCGCCGAAGCATTACGCAAGGCATTAAGACCTCGAAGGAGTGAAACCACTCCTCCGAGGCCTCGGGGGCTACACCCGGCGGGTGCGCTCGCGCGCACCCACCGGAACAAAATGCAACCGAGAAAGGCTGGTCCCCTTGCAAAAAAGTGCGACGAAAGCCTCCAAGCGAGTGCTAGCACTCCATTCGAGGCTCAGGGGCTACTGTCGGGGACCATAATTAGGGGTACCCTCAAGACGCCTAATTCTCAGCTGGTAACCCCCATCAGCATAAAGCTGCAGAGGCCTGATGGGTTTGATTAAGTCAGGGATCAGTCCATACGAGCGACTCGATCGCGCCTCACCCGAGCCCAGCCTCGGGCAAGGGCAGCCGACCCTGAGGTGTTTCCGTCTCGCCCGAGGCCCCCTTTTTTACGGCAGACGCATCTCCGGCTCGCCCGAGGCCTTGCCTTCGTTAAGAAGCAACCCTGACTAAATCACCGCGCCGACCGACCGAGTCGCAGGGGCATTTAACGCAAAGAGTGAGACTGACAGGCAGCCAGGCCTTGCCAAAGGCGCCATAGGAAGCTCCGCCCGACCCAGGGCTCGGACTCGGGCTAAGGCCCCGGAAGACGGCGAAATCCGCTCCGCCCGACCCAGGGCTCGGACTCGGGCTAAGGCCCCGGAAGACGGCGAACTCTGCTCCGCCCGACCCAGGGCTCGGACTCGGGCTAAGGCCCCGGAAGACGGCGAACTCCGCTCCGCCCAACCCAGGGCTTGGACTCGGGCTAAGGCCCCGGAAGACGGCGAACTCCGCTCCGCCCGACCCAGGGCTCGGACTCGGGCTAAGGCCCCGGAAGACGGCGAACTCCGCTCCGCCCGACCCAGGGCTCGGACTCCGCCCCGGCCTCTGCCGAACGACCTCTGCCTCGCCCGACCCAGGGGCTCGGGCTCGGCCTCGGCCATGCAGGACAGACTCGACTTCGGCTTCGGAGGAGCCTCCACGTCACCCGACCTAGGGCACAAGTCCGCCACGTCAACAGGAAGCGCCATCATCACCCTACCCCGAGCCGACTCGGGCCACAGAGAACAAGACCGGCGTCCCATCTGGCTAGCTCCGCCAGATAGGCAATGATGGCGCCCCGCTAGGCCATGACGACGGCGGCTCTCAGCTCCCTTACGAAAGCAGGGGGACGTCAGCAAGGGCCCTACCACTTCGACAGCTGTCCCTCCACCAGGCTCCGTTGCTCCACCAACAGCCACGACACCACACCAGCTGGGTGCCAAGATCTCTCCGGCCGCCACCTTGGCGTGTACCTAGGGCGCTAGCTCTCCCCCGCTAGACATGTAGTACTCTGCTACACCCCCATTGTACACCTGGATCCTCTCCTTGCGCCTATAAAAGGAAGGACCAGGGCCTTCTTAGAGAAGGTTGGCCCCGCGGGAACGAGGGCAGAGGCAGGCGCTCTCTTGGGGCCGCTCGCTCCCCTCACCCGCGTGGACGCTTGTAACCCCCTACTGCAAGCGCACCCGACCTGGGCGCGGGACGAACACGAAGGCCGCGGGATCTCCGCCTCCCTCGTCACGACCCGGCTCCGGCCACCTCGCTCTCCCCCCTTCGCGCTCGCCCACACGCTCGACCCATCTGGGCTGGGGCACGCGGCACACTCACTCATCGGCTTAGGGACCCCCCGGTCTCGAAACGCCGACAAGTAGATACACAAAAGATCCATTAGAGAACTGCTTTAGATAAATACAATGATCATAATTGCTTTGAGAATAACCATGTGCAAGCATGAACAAGTCAATTGATTTTATAGTGGGTCGGTGCGTGAAAGCATGTGCTATAGTTTTTAAATTTTTAAGACCATCTAGGGCCTTGGCTATTGACACTTCTTTCATAGGGGACGTTGTTGCTCTTTATTGGCAAGAGGCAATTGATTTTATAGTCTCCTGTATCACATGATCCTTGTTTACTTATTCATTGTCTTTGAAGGGCCAACAATAGGTGTTGTATAATGTCATACAACATTAACATGTATTGAGCAATTTGTTGTTCTTTAATCATTGGATTATGAACATAGCACCAACTCATTGGAAGAAGCCATGGAGGCACTCGCTCGTCTAAATGGCAAAAGTATAAATGATTATCAACGATGTTTGGGACTCGAAAATAATTTCTAATAGAATAAAGATAGTAGGTCGTAAAGGGTCTACAAGATGAAATGTGACTCTAAAAGGAATATGTAAAAATTAGAAGGACAACTTGAATCGAAAGATTTTGAGGAAAGAGAATGAATAGATTACATGGGTGCTATTGACACATCATGATCTAAGTTACATCAGATGAAAGAAAGACAACAATCCTCAGTAGGATCTATATGAAACAATTACATCACATAAGCTAAAGGGTTTTCCATGGAAGTAAAAGTACATAAGAGATGTGAAAGTCGCCTAGAGGGGGGTCGATAGGCGAAAACTGAAATTTACAACTTTAAACACACTACAAGCCGAGGTTAGCGTTAGAGTAAAATCTGAGTCCGGGAGAGAGGGGGAAACAAATCAACCAAGAAAATAAAGCGGATGACACGGTGATTTGTTTTACCGAGGTTCGGTTCTAAAGAACCTAGTCCCCGTTGAGGTGGTCACAAAGACCAGGTCTCTTTCAACCCTTTCCCTCTCAAACGGTCACTTAGACCGAGTGAGCTTTCTTCCTTGATTTCCCAGGTCACTTAGACCCCGCAAGGACCACCACACAATTGATGTCTCTTGCTTCGCTTACAAGGCTTTGAGAGTAAGAATGAGAAAAAGAAGAAAGCCAACCAAGCGACAAGAGCAACAAGGAAACACAAGACGATGTTCTCACAAGTCCTAAAATACTAGAGTTGAATTGTGGACTTTGATTGGATCGGAGGCTTTGATTTGTGCCTTGGAGTGTTGTGTATTGCTCTTGTATTGAATGAGGAGTAGTGAATGCTTGGATGGTTGGAGTGGAGATGGTTGGGGGTATTTATAGCCCTCAACCACCAATTCAACCATTGGGACAGGCTGCTGTCGATGGGCGTACCAGACAGTCTGGTGCGTCAGCCACGTCACCCAACCGTTAGGGTTCTGACGGTTTCGACCGTTGGAGCCTTGTCTTCATGTGACATTGGACAGTCCGGTGCCACACCGGACAGACACTGTTCACTGTCCGGTGCGCCTTCTGCGGCTGTCGGTGTTTTGAACCTGGGGGACCCTCAACCGAACCGACTAGTGAATTTTGTGCCGCGTGTCCCTGCCCAGATGGGTTGATGCAAGATGGAAGACAATAGGGGGATGAGGCTTATATTATCTTGCACCGGGGTGCTTGCAGTAGGGGTTACAAGCTTCGTGAGAGAGGGAACGGGTCCCAGGTCTCTTGAGAGGTCTAGCGTTGCGAAGAGGAGTTCGATGTTTTAGCAAGTCCGTCTTCGTTGTCCTCCCCGCGTGCCGTGGGAAGGCCCTGGGCATCTCCTTTTATAGATACAAGGAGGTGATCCAGCTGTACATATGGGGGTGTAGCTGTGTGCTATCGTGGCCGGCGGAGAAGTGCTTAAGACCTGTAGAATCATGGTTGGCGGTACAGCCCTAGGTCCTGCTGATGTTCTTTTGATTTTGTAGAGAGCTTGAGGATAGTTGACGTCATGAGCGCATGCCGGGGTTCATCATTACCTGTTACTGGAGTAATTTGATGTGACACTGGTCTTGTTCCTTTGTAGCCTGAGGTGGCTAGCTAGGGGTAGGATAATGATGGTTTCCTTGCTCACATAGTCGGTCCGAGGCCGTCTCGAGCGAGGCCGTGACCTCTCCCGAGGCCGAGGCTGGGGTCAGGCGAGGCGGTGTCTCCTCCCGAGACCGATGCCAAGGCCTAGGTTAGGTGAGGCGGAGACCTCCCCCCGAGACTAGAGCTGAGGCCGAGGCCTAGGTCGGGCGAGGCGGAGACCTCCTCACGAGACCGAAGTTGAGGCCGAGGCTTGGGTCGGGCGAGGCGGAGACCTCCTCCCGAGACCGGAGCTGAGGCCGAGGCCTGGGTCGGGCGAGGCGGAGACCTCCTCCCAAGACCGGAGCTGAGGCCGAGGCCTGGGTCGGGCGAGGTGACGACCCCTCCCGAGGCCGAGGTTGGGGTCGGGCAAGGCGAAGCTCCCTGTGGCGCCCGAGGCTAAACTTCGGAAGAGGTGGTGACTTACTTTTGTTAGTCTTACCTTGGTGGTTGGCACAGTGGTGGGAATAGGGTAAATAGTGTTGTCATCCCGTCAGAATGATCAGTAAAAGGGTGAAGTGACTGCGGTCACTTCGACCTTGTCAACTGAGGCGCGCATGTCAGGATAAGGTGTCAGGCGATTCTCGCATTAAATGCGCACATGATATGGTCGATGGCAAGGTGTTTTGGCCGAGGCCGCTATGCGACAAAGTTCACCTGAGCTTTACCTCGGGCGAGTCGGGGGTGCGCCCACCGCCTGGGGGGACCCTCGAGCGAGTCGTGAATTTGTACGGGGCTACTACTGCTGCCCGAGGCTGGGCTCGAGCGAGACGGGATCACGTCCCTCGGCAGACAAAGTTTTTATCTCTGATCCGCGCTTATCGGTCTTTTTAAAGATGTTCTTCCAGCCATGTTTTAGGACTATCGGGGGTACCCCTGATTATGGTACCCGACAGTAGCCCCCGAGCCTCAAAGGGAGTGTAGGCACTTGCTTGGAGGTTCTACCGGGCTTTTGCAAGGCGACTGATCTTTTTTAGCAGTATTTTGTTCCGATGGGTGCGCGCGAGCGCACCCGTCGGGTGTAGCCCCCGAGGCCTCAGAGGAGTGGTTTGACTCCTCTAAGGTCTTAATTCTTCCTGTGATTCCTCGGTCGGCCTTGTTGTTCCCTCATGCGGCCTGGCCGCAGCCCGGGTGCGTGGTTAGGCCCTGAGCTTTTTAGTTTTGTTGACGCTGTCAACAATTTAGCCGCAGCTTGGTGCGAGAGCAGCCCCCGAGCCTCTGCACGGAGCGAGAGGACGATCAAGGACTGTCTCGGCTTTTTATAGTACACCCCTTCATCGCCTTTCCTCAAGGAGGAAGGGGGGAACACGCCGTGTTACCCTCGGTGGGCACCGAACACGGTGTTTCCAGTGAGTTGCTAACGGGTAATCCGAGTGGACGCCCGAGCCCCGTTTGATAAGGGTCGGATAGTGGCCCAGAGGCGCGCTCCAAAAGTACCTGTAGGTGATTTGCTGGACTCGGTCCCATTTGATAAGGTCCGAGGGCTCGGTGCCTCCCTCCGGTGGGATTCCATTACAAAATCATTCCCACTGGTCTTGGAAATGTCCTAGGGTATCTCGGGAGCGTAGCCCGAGCCTTGGCCATGTAACGGGCGTACCCAGGGTTATCCCTGACTCTGCATGCTCTGGGGCGGCTGTTGAATCCCTCCGAGGGGCCAGCCTTCGAACCCCTAATCAGTAAAGGGCTCGGAGCCCAAGTGCTCTGGGGCGGTTGCCAAACCCCGCAGGGCGCAACCTTCGAACCCCTGATCAGTAGGAGGGCTCAGGGCTCGTTTCCTTTGCTGAAAAGGATTCTTTTGAAAAACCTACTTTCCACCAATCCCTGCGGAGAGAGAGAGAGAGGGGAAAGGAAAAAAAAGGATGTAAACTAAGACAGTGTGGCGTACCTTTTTTGAGGCGGTCGTGATGACGGAGGCAAAACGATGCCCGCTCGCCTACTAGAGGTGACGCGTGCCCTGCCAGAGAGTTAATGCGACGGGACAGGCGACTCACGGGGTATCCGTTGCGCGTGCGCGAGTCATTCGAGGAACGGAGAAACTGCTTCGATTTTGAATTTTAAAAATTCTCGAGGGGCTCAGGCAAAGTTTTGGGCAGATTCTGTCCGGGCCTTTATATACCTGGGAGGGGGACCGGCAGTGGTTCTTTACCCTACCATTCGTGCTTCCGCTCTTGCCTTCTGCCTTTGCTTTCGCAACCTGAGAGAGCAGAAAGAGAGAAGAGAAAAACCACGCACCTCGCCCCTTCCGCTTCCACCGCCCCTGTTCGGCAATGGCTGATAAGCCGACCGTTATTCCGCCGCGCGACCTGTGGCCCTTCTCCACCATCACTGTGGAGGATCTTCAGGCCCTCGTTGCCGAGGGTTTGCTCCGTCCTCTCTCCGGCGGGCCGCAGCCTCAGTGGTTGGCCCCTGGGAGAGAGGCCGACCCGACTCCACCGCCGGGGTACGTGGTCAGCTTCACCCCCTTCCATGAGAGGGGGTTTGGGATGCCGGCGAGTCGCTTTATGCGGGCGCTCCCGCACTACTACGGGGTGGAGCTACATAACTTCAACCCCAACTCCATCGCGCAGGTGGCCATTTTCGTGGCGGTTTGCGAGGGGTTTTTGGGGATTGACCCCCACTGGGACCTGTGGACTCATCTCTTCTGCGCGGAGTTTTTTGCCGCGTCGACGGACGTGAAGAAGGTCCGTATGGCGGTGTGGGCTGGTGGCTGCACCCTTCAGCTGAGGTCGGGGCGCGCACAACAGTACATCCCGGCCTCCCTTGTGTCTTTGAACAAGGGGTGGCAGAACCGGTGGTTCTATCTCCAGAATGACGACGGGGTGCTACCGCCATTTTCTCAACGAGTGGTGACCGCCGCCGGCGATAACTGGCGCTAGGGTGTCACACGCGAGAATCAGGAGAAGCTCCAGCCCATTCTCCGGTCCTGCAGAAGCTCCAAGCCAAAGGCCTTACTGTCGCGGGGGTCTTCGCCGCTATCCACCACCGGAGGGTGCTCCCATTGGCCGAGCAGCGGGTGCGGCTTTCGGAGATGAAGCCGGCGGTTGATCCGGAGGGTTCACGGATGTTCTCAACCCCCCCTCTCCGCTGACGACCTCCTTAGACGGGTAGCAGGCACGGTAGGGAGGCTGGACGCTGGCGCCCTTAATCAGCCCCCGATGCGTCCCGACCATGGGTATGTGTCCCTGGTAAGTGTCCGACCCTTCTTCTATTTTGCGCCGTGTTTCTTACGTCTTTAGCCCTTACCCTTGGATTTTTCGTTCAACCCCAGGGGCTGAGGAACTTTAAAACCTCCCGGCCACCGGTCCCGGAGGACGTGGCGGGCCGAACCGCGCGTAGGCTTGCTGCGGAGAAGGATAAGCAGAAAAAAGACGCGGAAAAGGCCCGAGCTCGCGAGAGGATGTGGGCTTGGGACGCCTTGGAGAAGCGTCGTCGGAGGCAAGCAAGGGATGGGCTCCCGTTGGAGCCATCGCCGGACACGCCTGACGACGACGACGATGATGATGATGATGATGATGATGACGAAGACGACGACATGGCGGCCCGACTTGGCCTCAGTCCAGATCCAAGGTTGGGCCAGGGGTCGTCAAGCCAGCCTCCAGGTGGGCTGGTGCCACCAGTGTCTGGGGCCAGGACGCCGGGGTCCCGGTCCGAGGAGCGGAGGCGGGCCGAGGTGGTACTCGACCCCTTGGTCGAGATAATTGGGGCAACTCCGAGGGTCAGGCCGAACCACAGGTCCCCCAAGAGCAAGTGCCCGTGCCAGCCGTGTGGGAAGTTGTTCCCTTGACTGTTGTGACATCGCCCGGGCAGCCCCCCCCCGACGCCTTAGGCGTCCGAGGCGGAGGCGGCGTTGAAGCCGGCCACTGGCCAACCCTCGGCAGCGTCTGCGGAGACCGGGGTCCAAGAGATCTCTCCACAGGCACGATTGGTCTTGCCCTGGAGGGGGTAAGTATCTGAGGGCGCCCTTGATTCGGTCATCTTTCTGTGTATCTTGATTTTGCCTTTTCTTCCTTTCAGTAAGCGGAGGCAGGGCTCGGCCGGTCTGGCCCCCACGAAGGCCCTTAAGACGGGGCTTGCCTCTTCATCTGGAGCTACAGCGCGCCATGCCGGTTGGTTGGCCTCCGCGCAAGGCGCCCTCCGGCGGGGAGCCCAGGAGGCACGGGCTGCCATGGGGCAAGCCTCCTAGGTCGACCCCCCTGTTGGAAAGGCCATCATGCCAGGGGAGGCGGTTGACACGGCCGCGGCCTCGAGCCCGCCTGTCGCATCGCTGACGCCGATGTCGATTCCTGTCGGGGCCACCGCTAGTGTGCCCACGGTGTCGCCCGCCGCCGCCGATGTCGAGATGGCTGAGGTGCCTCCGCCCCTGGCTCCTTCGGTCCTGGTCATTCCTGTCTCCCCCGTTTTTGACTATGAGGAGGGGGTGGCCGTCGTTGCCGAGGTTGATGAGCGGAGGCTTGTCGTCTTGACCGAGGAGCGGCCCGATGCGTCGGCTGCAGAGGGACCCAATGCCTCGGTCGCGGGGCACGCTGATCCGTGGCCCGTCATGGGGAGCAGCGGCCTCATCCCCACGCAGCTTAATCCCAATGAGTGGGGAGGGCAGCCGCTCGTGTTCTGGGGCCGTGATGCCTCAGAGCCTCTTCTTGCCCTTAACGATGAGTTGGAGGAAAAGCTGCGGAGTTCTTTTCGTGAGTATAACGAGGCGGCGATGACGTCGCTTCAGATGGCCACGAAAATCCTTTCTAAAGACGTTCCCAGGGTCTTCCAGGTAAGGATATAGACACACACCTCATGTGGTCAGGGCATTCTTTGTGATATTTTATTTTTCTTTTTAGGAGCTCTCGGACATGAGTATTGCCAAGTCGCTGTTTCTCCGCCGAGAGAGCAGCGTTTGGGAATCGCTGCAGCAGCAGGGGGTCCTGCTTGCCGAGGGCAACGAGCGCCTCGCCCAGTAGAGCGCCGAGGTGACAGACCTTTGGCTGCTCTGTGAGGAGCTGAAGTCGGAGGCAGTGACGGCGCGGGCAGAGGCGGCGTCGGTGCGGACAGAGGCTTCGTCGGCTCGGGAGCAGGTGGCTTCCCAGGCCAAGGAGATGCAGCAGAGACAGCTGGAGCTTGGCCAGGTCACCAGTGAGCGGGACCAACTCCGGGGCCAAGCTGTCGAGGCCGCGAGCCGGGCTGAGACCCTTAAGGGACAGCTGGCTGTGGTCACGGAGCGGCTAGCTGAGGTGACTGCTCGGGCTAGGACCCTTTCGAAGGGTCTGGCCGTAGCCGTCGGGTCAGCCTGGTCCACCCAAGCTATGGCATCACAGCAGAGTGCCCGGGCCAAAGGTATGTTTTGCCCGCTTTTGTGATTTCACCTTAGCTTAACTCTTCTCCTCGTGTCTGAATATTGTCTGGATGTCTTCAGGGTTCGAAACGGCTCTTAACGAGTCCGCTAAGAATCACAAGGCGCTTGCCCAGGCGGCCGAGCAGAAGGAGGCTGACCGCATAGCCATGTCCGAGGCCATCTCGACCTTTTGCCGGACCTTTGGCCTTGACGACGTCCCCTCGGGCAGCTCCCCCCAGAGTCGCCTGCGGGCCTTGGGCGGCCATGTGCACAGCAGACTCCGTGGGGCGCTGCATCACGATGTTAGGCGGGCCTTTGCCGTCCTCGCTTCCCACTACGACGTGGATTTAGAGCGGGTCAGCGAGGGCTACTGCCTACCTGATGATGAGGATGCCGCCCTGGCCGAGGCCGAAGGGCTTAATGCGGTTGCCGAGGGTCTAGGCACGGTGCTGGCTTCCTTGTTTGAGGTGGAGATCTGTGACGGAACCTCCCAAGTCATTAGGCCCACCTACAGTTGTCCTTGTCCACTATGACGGAACCTCCCAAGTCATTAGGCCCACCTACAGTTGTCCTTGTCCAACGGACCTCAGACAACCCTGTAGGTGCCCCTGAATCACTTGACCTGCACTAGCCAATTTCTTAACACCCTTAATCTTTACTGGAGTTCTACGTATAGGGCAGTGACTAAGTCTTTATAACCGCGAAGGTACGGCGATCTGAATCGATTATACTCAGCTGAGGATCTCCAATCACATGACATATGTAGCACTTAACCCTTGCATATGTCAACCCGCCACCAGGGTTCTTAAGACCAGATCAGGTTCACGCCAACCGAGAGCACAGATAAACCACCGTCCAGCCTCTTGCCACGGAGGGTACACGCTACTCTAGCCATCTCTCCACTCCTATTGCGTGGTATCTTATTCTGGCCTTAGTCTGCCCGAGGCAAAGCTTATCCATGACGAGGCATGTGACCAGTTAAAGGGTCCTCGGTCAGCAAGCCTACATCGACATGGTCCTTAATCGACTCAGACGAAGACACTACATCGAGGCTCTTTTCTCATGCAAGTCTCCCGCCCGGTCTCAGCTTAATCATTTCAACCCCAAAGTTTAGTACCTGGCAGAGGTACATCTTTTCCAGATGTTGAACCCATCATGACCATGATGGATCCACCATCAAGTTTTATTTTCAAAAACATCCCTTCCATTTTGCAACATCATCTTTTGTAAAAACAAAACATTTTGTTTTGCTAAAGCAAGACTAAGCATAGGAAAATCCTTTTTTTTAAAACAGGGATTCAAAGGAAGGTAATCAAATTCAAGGAAGGCAATGCAGGAATTGTTTTAGCAATCAACTCCTATCACCTAATGCATCAAGCAAGTGAGAAAGATTTTAAAAGAGTTAAGGAGGTAGCAAATGCACCGGGGCTTGCCTTGGTTTACAGGTGATTCAGGCTCAGTTCCACAGATGTCAAAATAAAAACAGCTGTCGGCCTGATGTTCCAGAGGTGGTGGTGAAGTCTTTTCTCCTTCTACTTCAACTTCTTCTTCGTTTTCTAAAGTTAACCATACATAATAATGAATGCCCATGAAATGTTCATGAGAATGCAAAGATAATAAGAGTTTATTATCTAAGGTCTTGTATACAATTTTTCTTCACGGTTCTCCGAGAAACTAGGGTTCCCGGAGTCAGTAAAGGAATTCAAAGGGCAGGGGTAGGGTTTTGGGTTCTAGTTTTCAAACAAGGTCCAAATCAAATCAAACTCTACCCAAGGCTTCTAAATGATGTTTAGAGTTCAAATAAAAAGTTTGGGGATTTTTGGAATTATTATCTATTTTCTAAAAGTCCAGAAACAATGTTTTAGGCTATTTTAAATGCTCCAAAATTCCCCATTTGATCTAAAAATCATGAATCTATTTTTATCAAATACTATGGAAAATTAGGAATCCAGGAAAATTGGTTTGACATTTTTACTATTTTTCTACCATTTTCTAAAATTGCTGGAGTCCTTTCAGAAAAAGAAAAGGAAAAAGAAGGAACAGTCCTGGGCCGATTTCAGCCCAGGCGGCCCAACAGCACAGGGAACAGGAGCGCGCCCACGCGCGCCCGCGCGCGCGACGACGACTTTGCAAATAAATCCCTGTAGGTTTGAATAACCCGAAGAAGTCCAGAACACTGTATTAACAGTCATTGACACCTTGCAGAAAAACCCTCACACTTCTATTCCTTCCCCAAATAACTCCCTGACCGCGGCGCGCTCGACGTTCGTCTCTGACACGGCCCGTACCGGCCATCGCCGGCGATGACTGCTACGGCTAACTAACGGGGAGGCATAACTGACCTAGGACGATCTAGGAACACCCATTTATTTGACCTAAACCCTACTGGGAACTGTCTGTCCACGATCATGGCGGAAACCGAGTTCGTGAGCACGCGTTCCCGCCAAACCATGGCCGAATTGAGTAAATGGGTGCCACAGTGAGCTTCACAAGTGTGCAGAGTCATGAAAACAATACGTGAATTGGACAGTGTCTTACCAGAGCGGGCTGGCCATGGGTGAGCGGTTCTTGGTGGCGCGACAATCGAATTTGGGGGAAAATGGTGTCGCAGCGTGCTCGGGTGTAATTGAGGACGGAGCTTGGGGCTACACGGCCGCAAGAGGTTCTAGTTTTACTGCGCACAATCAATTGGAGAGGAGGGGGCAGAGACAACGCAAATTTGGCTTCGATTCAACCCACGGTGTGTGTGATGGTCGTGCCTCGCCGGGAATCACAGGGCTATTTATAGCCGCGGCGGTCCGGCGATCACCTCACGGCCACGGATAGCATCACGAGCGCATGCCGACCACGTCGGTAGGAGACACAGTGAGGGAGATCACGGCATGAGCGCCACCGCGGCAAAATTTACTGGTCACGGTGGCCGCCGGTGAGGACTCCGGTTGGACTCGAGAGATGGCGCCACGTATGAGTTATCCATCCCCGGCGTAATCCGTTCCACATCGGGCACGAATCAGGACGGCGGCGGCATGAATCACAGCGGGGATCGCCGGCGGTGAGATGCGCTGGCGTTCTGATCTTGTTCAGGTACTGTACTATGGGAGTTACCATCAGACGACCTGACTGAGCAAGTTCAGGTCCAGATTTCTCCACATTTTCTATGGTACCAAGCCCAAACATCTATAGCAAAGTTGTTCTACTACAAAGGATCTACAATTTTGCTATATTGACCTAGGGCAAATTCCTTGAAGATCATGATCTATAGAGCTCCAAAGATGACTCGGTACCACTGTTAGTCTGAATTTCAGACTCCAATAACCTGACAGCTCGACTTTGAGTGTGTTTTTCTTCCATTTCTTCATAACAACTATGCTTACACTCAAGCAAAGTTGTTCCCCTTTCATAGAGCTACAAAGTTGATGTGGTGCCCTAAGGTGAATTCTCACTATTTTGAAAGTTATAAAGCTCCAAAGTTGAGCCAAAATACTGATTTTCAGATTTAGGTGTATAGGGTTTAAATGGTGCTTTTTGCAACTAGACCCAAAACTTAAGGTTTAACTTGCAAATCCTCATATTTGTGATCCATATGACTTAGGACACTTTATTATCATGTTTTTTGCACTTTAGCCCAAAAGTGCCCTGATTTTGCACTTAACCCCCTAGGGTTTAGGTTTAGGGTTTTCCAGGGTTCCAATTAGGGTTTTTAGTATCTCAAGGGTGTAAATGTAATGTAGGTCCATTCTTAGGAACATTTTATGACCATTTCACTTAAACTTCAGGGTTTACTCTATTTGGGTCTTGCTTTACCCTTCAAAATCCTATTTAAGGTTAAGTACCCTACACTAGGGTCTTATTTGCAAAATGCCATAACAATACAACTTGCTTGAAATTTTTACCTAGTGAATGCATCCTAGGTGTGTCAAACATATGAAATGCCAATGCTGATGATGTTATGCTCAAGTTTTAGTAACAGTAACACCAGGGGTGTTACATCCTTCCCCCATAAAAGAATCTCGTCCCGAGATTAAAAGTCCTAGGGTAAGTAGTGGAAAAGGAAATGCTTCACATTTTTATTTCCTGAGTTTTGGTACAAGGCAGGGGTGGTTTGGGGTTCACTCCTCTATTACAACCATTTTATACACTTTACAAATTATAGGAGGCTAAAAAGTCTGGGAAATTCTTATCTAAGAAGTCTTGAGTTTTCCAAGTAGCCTCATCTTCGGAATGTTGGTTCCACTGTATCTTGAAAAACTTGAGAGTTTTTCTTCAGGTAACCCTGTCCTTTTGATCCAAGACTCGAATAGGATGCTCTGAATATGTCAAGTCTGGTTCTAGGACAACATCTGTTACTTCGATGGTTCGATCTGGAACTCGAAGACATTTCTTCAATTGAGACACATGGAACACATTATGTACAATAGACAAGGTTTTGGGTAGTTGAAGTCGATATGCCACTGGTCCACACTGTTCAAGTATAGGGAATGGACCAATGTACCGGGGTGCAAGCTTCCCTTTAACCTTGAAACGCGATACGCCCTTCATTGGTGAAACTTTCAAGTAGACGTAATCTCCTACGAGAAAGTACAAAGGTTGGCGTCGCAGGTCTGCATAACTCTTTTGGCGAGCTTGAGCTTTCTTTAGATTATGAATGATTCTCTGATCCTTTTCTTTGGTCTCTTTCACCATATCAGGCCTGCAGAAAGACTTTTCACCAGGTTCAGACCAATTTAGCGGAGTACGACATCGTTGTCCATATAAAGCTTCAAAGGGTGCCATCTTGATGCTTTCTTGATAGCTATTATTATATGAGAACTCTGCTAAAGGTAAACATTCATCCTATTTCTGGGGGAACTCCAAAGCACAAGCCCGTAACATGTCTTCAAGTATTTGGTTCACCCTCTCAGTCTGCCCACTAGTTTGAGGATGATAGGCCGAACTATGGAGTAACTTAGTATCCAAGGCCTTGTGAAGCTCTTCCCAAAATTTGGACACGAATTGTGATCCACGATCAGACACTATCGTCTTCGGAACACCATGCAAACTGAGAATACGGGCAATGTATAATTCTGCATAAGTGGCCACTGTATACTTTACCCTGACAGGTAGGAAGTGGGCAATCTTTGTGAGTCGATCAACGATAACCCAGATAGAATCATACCCTTTGGTAGTCCTGGGCAGTCCCACAATAAAGTCCATACTAATATCCTCTCATTTCCATGTGGGGATTGGTAATGATTGCAATGGCCCAGCAGCCTTCATGTGTATGGCCTTGACATGTTTGCAAGTGTCACACCTTGCCACATAACGTGCAATTTCGATCTTTATTTTCGTCCACCAATAATGCGATTTCAGGTCTTGATACATCTTAGTGCTTCCAGGATGAATAGAATCACGACTAAGATGTGCTTCATCTAGAATTTGTTGGCGGACTTCTTCATTCTTCGGCACAACTATGCGGTTGTTGAACCATACAACACCTTGGTCGTCTTCTCTGAAACGGTTGGCTTTTCCAGCCCTTATCTTCTCAGGTACATGTTTCATACCCTCATCATTTTTTTGTGCGTCAATTATCCTTTGTAGGATGACTAACTCCAGCTTCAAGTGATTTGAAGTCCCTTGCTGAATCATTCCCAGGTTCAGATTTTCCATCTCCTGGCATAATGTAATGTCAGAAGTCCTCATGGTTAAACAATGGCAGGAGGCCTTGTGACTGAGTGCATCTGCCACTACATTTGCTTTGCCTGGGTGATAATGGATCTCCAGTTCATAGTCCTTGATTAGCTCGAGCCATCTTCTTTGTCTCATATTGAGCTCAGACTGGGTAAAGATGTACTTCAAACTTTTATGGTCTGTATAAATGTGACAGACATTTCCCAGTAGATAATGACGCCATATCTTCAAAACATGAACCACTGCAGATAGCTCCAGATCATGAGTGGGATAATGCTCCTCATGCCGGCGCAACTGCCTTGAAGCATATGCGATTACTCGGCCTTCTTGCATTGATACACAACCGAGACCACTACCTGATGCGTCACAATACACATCAAAGGGCTTATTAATGTCTGGTTGAGCCAATACCGGAGCAGTGGTTAATAATATCTTCAATTGCTCAAAAGCTTCATTACACTTTGAAGACCAATTGAATTTAGTATCATTCTTCAATAGACTTGTGATTGGTTTCACAAGCTTAGAAAAATCCGGTATAAATCGGCGGTAATAGCCAGCTAGTCCAAGGAAGCTTCGGACATGATGAACAGTGGTTGGGGGTTTCCACTCTAAAATATCCTTGACTTTGCTAGGATCTACCGCAATCCCCTTGGCAGATAACACATGTCCCAAGAATTGGATTTCTTCCAGCCAGAACGCGCATTTACTGAACTTAGCATATAATTGATGTTCCCTTAAGCGCGTCAATACGATCCGTAAGTGTTGAGCATGCTCCTCTTCATTCTTGGAATATATTAAGATATCATCTATGAAGACCACCACAAATTTGTCCAACTCGGGCATAAATACCGAGTTCATCAGATAAGTGAAGTGGGCAGGAGCATTCGTCAGTCCGAAATACATTACCAAGTATTCAAATAAACTATACCGCGTAGTGAATGCGGTTTTGGGTATATCCTCGAGCCTGATACGGATCTGATGATAGCCCGACCTGAGATCAATTTTAGAGAATACCCTCACTCCAGTTAGTTGATCAAACAAAATATCAATCCAAGGAAGAGGATACTTATTCTTGATAGTGACCTCATTAAAGGGTCGGTAGTCCACACACATCCGCAATGTTTGATCCTTCTTCTTGATGAAGATGGCTGGACAACCCCATGGTGACGAGCTTGGCCGGATGAATCCCTTTTCAAGTAAATCTTGCAAGTGGGTCTTAAGTTCTGCCAGCTCATTTGGAGGCATCCGGTACGATCTTCTAGAAATGGGAGCCGTACCGGGCTTCAACTCAATTACAAATTCTACATCCCTTTCAGGTGGCAATCCAGGCAAATCTTCTGGAAAGACATCTAGGAACTCACATACTACCGGAATATCCTTGATCTCCGGTATGATGGCTTCTTTTATTCTGCCAATTGGTCTAGCTGGAATAGCTATGGGGATAGACAAAAGAATTTCTTTCTGGCCATAACTCAACCTGATTGTTCTCTGTTCAGTGTTGAGGACTGCTTTATGTTGTGCTAACCAATTCATGCCCAAGATTACATCTATGTCTTGGCCTTTCAGAACAATCATCTTAGTAAGAAAGTCCCGTCCAAGCAATGTTACGGGCACTTGGTAAGCCACTTCTTTGGTAAA
Organism: Zea luxurians; assembly: GCA_029449295.1. Classification (NCBI taxonomy): domain Eukaryota; kingdom Viridiplantae; phylum Streptophyta; class Magnoliopsida; order Poales; family Poaceae; genus Zea; species Zea luxurians. The sequence continues at coordinate 105,541,198 of JAOPSE010000003.1, read as the reverse complement.
TATTTGTCCCCTAGGCGAATGTATTTTAAACCCTTCCCTTGATTTAGTATAAGGAATGCAATGTTTCTCCACGAACTTTTTGCTTATGAAAGTATGTGATGCACCCGAATCAAAGAGAATAAGTGCAGGGTGATTGGCTACGAGGAACGTACCCATCATCACTGGTTCGCCCTCCGGTGTGGTAGCCACTTGAGTGTAGTAAACCTGTCCAGTTTTCTTTGTGTTCTTGCCTGAAGTATTGTTGCCAGCATTTCCCTTGGAGCTTCCAGAACTCTGTTGATTATTTGCTTGATTTTGCCTTGGGTACGGACAGTCCTTAATGAAATGTCCGGACTTCCCGCACTTGAAGCAGCCGGTAGATAAGCTTGGAAGAGCAGGGAAACGAGTGCCAGGGCACCCGGCTGATTTGTAGTAGTGGGGGCAGGGGGTAGGACGGATGAACACTGGTTGCTTGAATGGGAAGGAGGGTGGGCGTGATGAAGAACGACCCTGATTAAAAGGCCGGATAACTAACCGTTGCCTTTTCTCGGGGCCCTGATTAGGCCTGTTGCCTCCATTCCCCTTGGACTTTCCAGAACTTGTATATTTAGATTCAACTGCCAGCGTTGTGCTGACAGCCCTTCCGTATGTGAGGTCGATGCAGCTAGCCATTTTCCTTTGCATCCGGTCATTTAAACCCCTCATGAAGTAGTTCTTCTTCTTTATGTCGGTGTTGACTTGGTCAATCGCATACTGAGATAAGTGATTAAATTTATTGAGATACTGGGTGACAGTATCTCCGCCTTGCTCCAACTTCATGAATTCCTCCTATTTCATGTGGAGGACTCCTTCAGGTATGTAATGCTCTCTGAAGGCCAGCTTGAATTCATCCCATGTAATCTGATGATCGGCCGGCTGAACGGCCACAAAGTTTCCCCACCATGTGCTGGCAGGGCCACACAATTGCTGAGCTGCGAATAGGGGCTTTTGAGTTTCTGAACATCGAAGAAGCCCAAATTTTTGCTCAATGACGTGGATCCATTCATCCACCTCTAAAGGATCTTCTGCCTTGACGAACAACGGAGGGCGCGTCTCGGAGAAGTCCAGATAAGATGTCTCACGGGGACCTTGCGGATAGGCCCGTCCGCCTTGTTGTGGAAGTTGTTGACCTGCCATCTCCCGCAGGAAGCGGGTATTTTCTGCTGTAGCGTTTACCAAGGCAGTGATGGCCTCGGCAAGTGTCGGGGGTACTGGAGGTGGATTCGGGGTCGCCTCCCTCCCACGGGAGGTACTAGCCCCATCCTGAGCGCAAGTCCTGGAAGGCATCTGAGGCAAAGAACATTGGGAGCAATATGATATGCCATACAAACCATCCATTTCACATTACTTAAAAGGTAATGTTATAGACTCGTACTTTACAATAGGATTACACCACCTATTACACAATAGTACTACTTCTATACTATACTATTCCTGCTTCCTGTCACTCTTGGTAGCCTCACTGTCCGGCGTAGGAGACCACTCATCGACCAACTTCATAGAGGGAGGGGGCCTGAAAAGGTCCAATTCACCACCAAAAGCTTCTCCCGCTACTTGAGAAGGTCCGGCTTCTGTCCCGATAGGATCCGCAGGTACACTGGGGTGTAATTGTGAGTACAATACATGAACTTCTTCATGTAGAGTATTACAATAAGCCTATAAGGTATCAATAGCTGAGCTAAGCTCTTCTACTCGGGCTCGAGCTTTCGCCTCCTTAGCCCAGGCAAGCGAACGAGAGTGAACCGCCCAGTCGAGCGCTAGATCTCGATCCGCGAGCTGACCTTGTAGGCGGCGAATGTTGCTTCTTAATTCATTGATCCTCTCGCCATCCGCGACCAATATGTTATTCCTGCGACGGAGTTTTGTTTGAAGCTGATTAACTTGTGCTTCCAGATCTCCAATCGGATTGTTGCTCCCACTACTGCTGTCGTCATGTCTCGGGGCAAGTTGGTGACGAGGTACACCAATCGGCGCGGTCGACTTGTGTGCAGTCTTACTTGTACGTGGTGGCATTTTTCTAAGGGGGAAATCTTATTAACATAATTCTTAGCATGATGCATGTGTAATTACAGAATCAACTTTAGTTGATTCAACCTTCTATACATTGCACTCTTCCTATCTGGTCTTTCATATAAACTCTTCAGAGATACTAGGTAAGAAGGGAATAAATTTTTTAGATAAGTCTTAGAAAAATTCTTTTGAAGATGCCTCATAATATCTGCAGAGATGGGCTTTGCTCCGATACTAGCTGTGACGGAACCTCCCAAGTCATTAGGCCCACCTACAGTTGTCCTTGTCCAACGGACCTCAGACAACCCTGTAGGTGCCCCTGAATCACTTGACAAGTTCGGTATCTGCTTTTCTTACCTTTCCCAAGAGCGTTTCACCCGTCACGCAGACATTACAAATCATCGGAGATACGAAAATGCGGAAGCGATTACATAAACTTACCTTTATGTTAAAAGTAAGACAAAGTTATATATTACAGACCAGAATATAATTAACTGAGTGCAGAGTATTATTATTACAGAACCAAGGGAGGCAAACCCCCCTCCCGATAAGTTTCAAACAAAAGTTTTTATGGAGGATCCTTTCCTCCCGCAGCTTCATTCCTGGTGTTCTTCCTTTGGAACCACCTTACAACAGAAACAACAAAAGTTTGTCACTTCTTCACCTAAAAACAATAGGGAATAAAACCCTGAGTATGGAATTACTCAGCAAGTCTTACCCGACTAAAGAAAAGACTCTCAAGGGTATGCTGGTTATCAGGGAGTCAAGGTAAGGTTTCTCAACAATCAAAGACTCTTTTTGCAGAAATGCTTACTAAAGTGGATCCTTAAAAATCCAATTTTACTTGTCAGGTTAAGTAAGATTACCTGTCTCTAGAGTTCTTTCTACCCTAGTTCAATCACTTGACCTGCACTAGCCAATTTCTTAACACCCTTAATCTTTACTGGAGCTCTACGTATAGGGCAGTGACCAAGTCTTTATAACCGCGAAGGTACGGCGATCCGAATCGATTATACTCAGCTGAGGATCTCCAATCACATGACATATGTAGCACTTAACCCTTGCATATGTCAACCCGCCACCAGGGTTCTTAAGACCAGATCAGGTTCACACCAACCGAGAGCACAGATACACCACCGTCCAGCCTCTTACCACGGAGGGTACACACTACTCTCGCCATCTCTCCACACCCATTGCGTGGTATCTTATTCTGGCCTTAGTTTGCCCGAGGCAAAGTTTACCCATGACAAGGCATGTGACCAGTTAAAGGGTCCTCGGTCAGCAAGCCTACATCGACACGGTCCTTAATCGACTCAGACAGAGACACTACATCGAGACTCTTTTCTCGTGCAAGTCTCCTGCCCGGTCTTAGCTTAATCATTTCAACCCCAAAGTTTGGTACCTGGCAGAGGTACATCTTTTCCAGATGCTGAACCCATCATGGCCATGATGGATCCACCATCAAGTTTTATTTTCAAAAACATCCCTTCCATTTTGCTAAATCATCTTTTGTAAAAACAAAACATTTTGTTTTGCTAAAGCAAGACTAAGCATAGGAAAAACCTTTTTTTAAAACAGGGATTCAAAGGAAGGTAATCAAATTCAAGGAAGGCAATGCAGGAATTGTTTTAGCAATCAACTCCTATCACCTAATGCATCAAGCAAGTGAGAAAGATTTTAAAAGAGTTAAGGAGGTGGCAAATGCACCGGGGCTTGCCTTGGTTTACAAGTGATTCAAGCTCAGTTCCACAGATGTCAAAATAAAAACAGCTGTCGGCCTGATGTTCCAGAGGTGGTGGTGAAGTCTTTTCTCCTTCTACTTCAACTTCTTCTTCGTTTTCTAAAGTTAACCAAACATAATAATGAATGCCCATGAAATGTTCATGAGAATGCAAAGATAATAAGAGTTTATTATCTAAGGTCTTGAATACAATTTTTCTTCACGGTTCTTCGAGAAACTAGGGTTCCCGGAGTCAGTAAAGGAATTCAAAGGGCAGGGGGTAGGGTTTTGGGTTCTAGTTTTCAAACAAGGTCCAAATCAAATCAAACTCTACCCAAGGCTTCTAAATGAAGTTTAGAGTTCAAATAAAAAGTTTGGGGATTTTTGGAATTATTATCTATTTTCTAAAAATCCAGAAACAATGTTTTAGGCTATTTTAAATGCTCCAAAATTCCCCATTTGATCTAAAAATCATGAATCTATTTTTATCAAATACTATGGAAAATTAGGAATCTAGGAAAATTGGTTTGACATTTTTACTATTTGTCTACCATTTTCTAAAATTGCTGGAGTCCTTTCAGAAAAAGAAAAGGAAAAAGAAGGAACAGTCCTGGGCCGATTTCAGCCCAGGCGGCCCAACAGCACAGGGAACAGGAGCGCGCCCACGCGCGCCCGCGCGCGCGACGACGACTTTGCAAATAAATCCCTGTGGGTTTGAATAACCCGAAGAAGTCCAGAACACTGTATTAACAGTCACTGACACCTTGCAGAAAAACCCTCACACTTCTATTCCTTCCCCAAATAACTCCCTGACCGCGGCGCGCTCGACGTTCGTCTCTGACGCGGCCCGTACCGGCCATCGCCAGCGATGACTGCTACGGCTAACTAACGGGGAGGCATAACTGACCTAGGACGATCTAGGAACAACCATTTATTTGACCTAAACCCTACTGGGAACTGTCTGTCCACGATCATGGTGGAAACCGAGTTCGTGAGCTCGCGTTCCCGCCAAACCATGGCCGAATTGAGTAAACGGGTGCCACAGTGAGCTTCACAAGCGTGCAGAGTCATGAAAACAATACGTGAATTGGACAGTGTCTTACCAGAGCGGGCTGGCCACGGGTGAGCGGTTCTTGTTGGCGCGACAATCGGATTTGGGGGAAAATGGTGTCGCAGCGTGCTCGGGTGTAATTGAGGACGGAGCTTGGGGCTACACGGCCGCAAGAGGTTCTAGTTTTACTGCGCACAATCAATTTGAGAGGAGGGGGCAGAGACAACGCGAATTTGGCTTCGATTCAACCCACGGTGTGTGTGATGGTCGTGCCTCGCCGGGAATCACAGGGCTATTTATAGCCGCGGCGGTCCGGCGATCACCTCACGGCCACGGATAGCATCACGAGCGCATGCCGACCACGTCGGTAGGAGACACAGTGAGGGAGATCACGGCATGAGCGCCACGTATGAGTTATCCATCCTCGGCGTAATTCGTTCCACATCAGGCACGAATCAGGACGGCAGCAGCACGAATCATAGCGGGGATCGCCGGCGGTGAGATGCGCTGGCTTTCTGATCTTGTTCAGGTACTGTACTATGGGAGTTACCATCTGTCGGTGTTTTGAGAACGGGGGGTCCCTAAGCCGACGAGTGAGTGTGCCGCGTGCCCCAGCCCAGATGGGTCGAGCGCGTGGGCGAGCGCGAAGGGGGGAGAGCGAGGTGGCCAGAGCCGGGTCGTGACGAGGGAGGCGGAGATCCCGCGGCCTTCGTGTTTGTCCCGCGCCCAGGTCGGGTGCGCTTGCAGTAGGGGGTTACAAGCGTCCACGCGGGTGAGGGGAGCGAGCGGCCCCAAGAGAGCGCCTGCCCCTGCCCTCGTTCCCGCGGGGCCAACCTTCTCTAAGAAGGCCCTGGTCCTTCCTTTTATAGGCGCAAGGAGAGGATCCAGGTGTACAATGGGGGTGTAGCAGAGTACTACGTGTCTAGCGGGGGAGAGCTAGCGCCCTAGGTACACGCCAAGGTGGCGGCCGAAGAGATCTTGGCACCCAGCTGGTGTGGTGTCGTGGCTGTTGGTGGAGCAACGGAGCCTGGTGGAGGGACATCTGTCGAAGTGGTAGGGCCCTTGCTGACGTTCCCCTGCTTTCGTAAGGGAGCTGAGAGCCGCCGTCGTCATGGCCTAGCGGGGCGCCATCATTGCCTATCTGGCGGAGCTAGCCAGATGGGACGCCGGTCTTGTTCTCTGTGGCCCGAGTCGGCTCGGGGTAGGGTGATGATGGCGCTTCCTGTTGACGTGGCGGACTTGTGCCCTAGGTCGGGTGACGTGGAGGCTCCTCCGAAGCCGAAGTCGAGTCTGTCCTGCATGGCCGAGGCCGAGGCCGAGCCCCTGGGTCGGGCGAGGCGGAGGTCGTTCGGCAGAGGCCGGGGCGGAGTCCGAGCCCTGGGTCGGGCGGAGCGGAGTTCGCCGTCTTCCGGGGCCTTAGCCCGAGTCCGAGCCCTGGGTCGGGCGGAGCGGAGTTCACCGTCTTCCGGGGCCTTAGCCCGAGTCCGAGCCCTGGGTCGGGCGGAGCGGAGTTCGCCGTCTTCCGGGGCCTTAGCCCGAGTCCGAGCCCTGGGTCGGGCGGAGCAGAGTTCGCTGTCTTCCGGGGCCTTAGCCCGAGTCCGAGCCCTGGGTCGGGCGGAGCGGAGTTCGCCGTCTTCTGGGGCCTTAGCCCGAGTCCGAGCCCTGGGTCGGGCGGAGCTTCCTATGGCACCTTTGGCAAGGCCTGGCTGCCTGTCAGTCTCACTCTTTGCGTTAAATGCCCCTGCGACTCGGTCGGTCGGCGCGGTGATTTAGTCAGGGTTGCTTCTTAACGAAGGCAAGGCCTCGGGCGAGCCGGAGATGCGTCTGCCGTAAAAAAGGGGGCCTCGGGCGAGACGGAAACACCTCAGGGTCGGCTGCCCTTGCCCGAGGCTGGGCTCGGGTGAGGCGCGATCGAGTCGCTCGTATGGACTGATCCCTGACTTAATCAAACCCATCAGGCCTCTGCAGCTTTATGCTGATGGGGGTTACCAGCTGAGAATTAGGCGTCTTGAGGGTACCCCTAATTATGGTCCCCGACAGTAGCCCCCGAGCCTCGAAGGGAGTGCTAGCACTCGCTTGGAGGCTTTCGTCGCACTTTTTTGCAAGAGGACCAGCCTTTCTCGGTTGCATTTTGTTCCGGTGGGTGCGCGCGAGCGCACCCACCGGGTGTAGCCCCCGAGGCCTCGGAGGAGTGGTTTCACTCCTTCGAGGTCTTAATGCCTTGCGTAATGCTTCGGCGGGTCTGGTGTTTCCCTCATGCGAACAGGCCGTAGCCCAGGTGCACTGTCGGGGCCCAAGTTCTCGGGCTGGTATGTTGACGCTATCAACGGTTTGGCCGGAGCCGGGTTTGCGAGAGCAGCCCCCGAGCCTCCACACAGGGCGAGAGGGCGATCAGGGACAGACTCGGCTTTTTTACATACGCCCCTACGTCGCCTTTCCGCAAGGAGGAGGGGGGGAGAGCGCCATGTTACCCTCGATGGGCACCGAACATGGTGTCTCCGGTGAGCTGCAATTGGGTAATCCGAGTGGACGTCCGTGCCCCGTTCGTTGGGGGTCGGCTAGGGGCCCGGAGGCACGCCCAAAAGTACCTGCGGGTGATCTGCCGGACCCGGTCCCCTGGCGACGGGGTCCGAGGGCTCGATGCCTCCCTCCGATGGGATTCCGTTACAGGATCGCTCCCGCTGGTCTCGGAAATGTCCTAGGGTACCTCGGGAGCGCAGCCCGAGCCTCGGTTATGTATCGAACGTACCCCTGGTCATCCCTCGCTCGGTGTCTGAGGCGACTGTGAACCCTTCGGGGGGCCAGCCTTCGAACCCCTGATCAGTAATGGGCGCGGAGCCCGAGTAGCCTGAGGCGGTCATGGAACCTTTCGGGAGGCCGACCTTCGAACCTCTGACCAGTAGTGGGTGTCGGGCCCACGTGATCTGAGGCGGCTGTTGAACCCTTCGGGGGGCCAGCCTTCGAACCCCTGATCAGTAAGGAGGCTCGGAGCCTAATTCCTTCACGGGGAAGGATCCCTTTGGGGGTATTCCCTTTCCTGGTCCCTGTTGCGAGAGATAGAGAAAGAGAAAAAAGGGAAAAAAGGATACGAATTTGAACGACATGGCGTACCTTTTTTGGTGTGGTCGTTTTGGCGAAGGCGAAACGTCGCCAGCTGCTCCTGCCAGAAGCGCCGCCTGTCCAGCCGCGGAGTTAATGCGCCGGGGCGAGTAGTTGGCGAGGCTGCCGTTGCGCGTGCGCGAGTCGTTCGAGGAACGGCTGTTTTGCTTCGCGTTTTTTTGAACCCCGCGTCCGGTCCGGGCGGAAAGTTGGAACCGTCTTCGCTTTGGTCTTTATATACCCCGGAGAGGGTCCGGTGATGGTTCTCGACTCTGCTTCCTGTCTCCCTCTTAGGTTTTTTGCAGCCTGAGAGATCTAGCCAGGGAAAAGAAAACCGCCCTCCCTGTCCTTCGCGCCGCCACCCTTTCCGCTCGGCGATGGCTGACCGGGGTGACCATCATCTCGCCGCGCGACCCATGGCCCTTCTCCACGGTGACGGCGAGTGATCTGGAGGACCTCGTCGGCGAGGGTTTTGCTCCGCCCTCTCACCGATGAGCAGCGGCCGGAATGGATTCCACCCACGGGCGGAGTCACTCCATCCCCACCGCCGGGGTACGTCGTGAGCTTCGTCTCCTTCCATGAGCGGGGATTTGGTGTGCCGGCGAGCTGCTTCATGCGGGCCATCCTGTTCCATTATGGGGTGGAGTTGCACAACCTTACCCCCAACTCCATCTCGCAGGCCGCTATCTTCGTAGCGGTGTGCGAAGGGTATTTGGGGATCGCCCCCCATTGGGATTTGTGGACCCATCTCTTCTTCGCCGAGCCCTTTTCCTTGCCGACGGGGGAGAGGAAGGTCCGCGCGGCGGTGTGGGCCGGTGGCTGCACCCTTTTGTTGAGGCAGTCGCGGTCATCGCAGTATATCCCTGCCATCCTCGCATCCTCGAACAAGGGGTGGCAGCGCCGGTGGTTCTACCTCCGGAATGACAGAGAGTTGCTCCCGCCGTTTTCTCAGCGGGTCGTCACCGCCGCCACCGACGCCTGGCGCCACGGGACTCCACACGAGAGGCAGAAGAACCTCGAACCTCTTCTCCAGGCCCTGAAGGCGTTGCGGGAGGGAGGACTCACCGCCGCGGGAGTGGTTGCGGCCATCCACCGACGGAGAGTGCTCCCCTTAGCGGAGCGGCGGCTGCCGCTTTGGGAGATGACCTCGGAGGCCGACTGGGAAGGGTCGCGAATGTCCCCTGATTCTCTTCCCCTCGACGCCCTCCAATGGCGGGTGTCGGTCACGATGGGGAAGCCGGACCCCCACGCCTTCTCCCAGCCTCGGATGCGCCCCGACCAGGGGTGTGTCACTCTGGTGAGTGTTCGCCCCTTCCTTCTTCATATATCGGGTTGCTCCTGGTTCTCACGATTGGGTTTCTTTCCCCCCTTTAGGAGGTGGGGTGGCACAAACCCTCCCTGCCGCGGGTCCCGGAGGACACGGTGGGTCGGGCAGCGCAGCGGGTCGCCGTGGAGGAGGAAAAGAAACAGAAGGATGCGGTGAAGGCCCGGGCCCGCAAGCGGAGGCGGGCTCGGGACGCCTTGGAGAAACGCCGTCGTCAGCAGGAGAGGGAAGGACTCCCAAGGGAGCTGTCGCCGGAGACATCCGACGACGATGACGACGATGGTGAAGAGGAGGAGGACGACATGGCCGCCCGGCTCGGCCTCAGCCCCAGCTTGGGGTGTGGCCAGGGGCCGTCGAGTCAGCCCCCGAGCGGGCCGATGTCGTCGGTTTCCGGAGCCGGGATGCCGGATCCCCGACCCGAGGGGCGGGGGCAACCCGAGAGGGCACTTGACCCCTCGGCTGGAGGAGCTGACGCGACTTCAGAGAGCCGGGCCGAGGTACCCGTCCCTCGAGAGCCGCCACCCGCACCGGCAGCGCGGGGGAGCGGTCCTCAGGTCGCCATGGCGGCGCCCGGGCAGTCCGCCTCCCCGGCGTCAGGGGCACCCAAAGCGAGGGTGGTGCCGAGGCCGTCGGCGAAGCGGACCTCAGCGGCGGTTCCAGGGAGCGGGAGCCAAGAGACCTCCCCCCAGGCACAGTGGATCATGGCCCGGAGCGGGTAAGTATCTTGGAATGTCTTCGCCCCGGCGCTCCGTTCATACGTCCCGGCCGTGACTTTCTCTTTCTTCTTTCTTCCAGCAAGCGGAGCCATGGTCGTACCGACCTGGCGCCCCGGAAGGCCCTTAAGACGGCATCGGCGCGGGCGGCTGGCGCCACCCCAGGCCCTGCCGCTCAGCTAACCCTTTCGCAGGGCGTTTCGCCGCGTGGGGCTCGGGCGTCGCAGGTCTCGGGGGAGCAGGTCCCCGAGGCGGGTTCTTCTGCCGAGGCGGCCATCGTGATCGAGGAGGCGGCCGGCGCCGACGCGGTCCCAAGCCCGTCCGCCGTGCCGGCCGTGCCGGCGCCTGCCGCAACCGCAGTTGCCACCGTCCCGGTCGGAGAGCATCTGGTCGCTGCCAGCGTCGAGATGGCCGCAGCGGCGGTGCCCAGGGCCTCGGAAGAGGTGGGCGTGGACGCGCAGTCCATCCAGGCGGGCGGCAGCCTCGTGGCTGTGCGACGGAGCCCCGAGGCCCAGCATCAGTTGCTCCGATTCCGGACCCGCGAGGCCTCGGACCCTATCTTCGTTCTTGACGACGAGCAGGAGGACCAGTCCTGGGACGAGCTCCGCAAGCGTGCGGAAGCAACGGTGGGGTCGCTCCGATCGTCGCTGGAGGCCCTCTGCGGGGACGTCCCCAAAATCCTCCAGGTAATGGTTTTCAGGCATACCTTCTCCCTTCTGTGAGCAAGGCGTTTGTCGTGACGTCTTGTTTTTCCTTTTCAGGATCTGACGGATCGGAGCGCCGCCAAGTCGTCGTTCATCCGCCGCGAGGCCGACGTCTGGGGCTCGCTGCGATCCCTGAGGACCTCGCTCGCCAGGGCTTCCGCGCGCCTTTCTCAGCAGGACGCTAAGATAGCGGACCTCCAGTTGCTCTGCGCTGACCTGAGGGCCGAGGCGGCGGCGGCGCGCGCGGAGGCGCTACGGCAGCGATCAGAGTTCGTCCAGGTTACCGAGGAGCGGGACCAATCTCGGGGCCAGGCCGCCGAAGCCAAAAGTCGGGCTGAGGCCCTCGCGGCCGATCTAGCCGCAGCCCAAGTCGCGGCCTCGGAGCAGTGCGTCCGGGCCGGAGGTATGCCTCGACTGTTCTCGGCTCTTGTTCTTGTCCGTCTCTTCTGCTTGTGCTTGAGGTCTTTCTTTTGGTTGTTCGCAGAGCTCGAGTCTGCCCTTGACGAGTCGGCCAAAGCGCTCGCCGAGGCGCTTGCTGGAGCTGCCGAGCAGAGGGAGGCCGACTTCGCGGCCATGTCCGAGGCCGTCTCGGATGTTTATCGGCTCCTTGGCCCCGGCGACGTCCCTTCAGGAAGCTCCCCTCAAAGCCGCCTTCAAGCCTTAGGTGATTACGCGCGCGGTAAAGTCCGCAGGGCGCTACACCACGGCGTCAGGCGGGCTTTCGCCGTGCTCGCTTCCCATTACGTTGTGGACCTGGAGCGGGTCAGTGAGGGGTATTGTCTTCCTGACGAAGACGAAGCCGCCCTGGCAGAAGTTCAGCGGCTCGACGCGGTCGCCGCGGGTCCGAGCGCGGTGCTAGCGACCACCTTTGAGGCGGAGATCCTTCCTCCTGCGCCGCCGCTGGAAGCGGAGGTGGACCTTACCGACGGCGGGGGCGGAACTGAGGGTGCGGCGCCCTCCCAAGGCGGCGCCTGATTTTTGTTGTGGCGGTTTCTGTTGGATGTGCGCTTTACCGCGGCCGCCGAGGCCTGGACACTTTACTTTTTTTGCGTGAAGTTGTGCTCTCTTTTCTTTCAATTCTCGCACCTGGCCTGACTTGTCAACAGTAGGGTGATTTCCCGAGTTGGGTCCCTTTTCGTGGCAGGCGATGAGTGAGGCGTCCCTAGCCCGGAGGCGTAGGTGTTCCTCGGCTCGGTCGGTCCCGCCACTTATCTGTACCCACGTTCGCTCCTCGGGACCCTGCATCTGACACATCCGGGAGAACGCAAAAACCCCTTCTTGATCGAACAATTTTTTGACGCGAAAAAGTGCATCCGATCTCAATGCGGAGGGGTTCCCCCTTTTTAGCCCCCGAGGGAGGGTCGGGCTCCGCCAAGGTGAGGCCGACCCTTCCTTGATGACTGATGCTCGTGTGTGGGCGGGGAAGGGCGCAGCCCCCGGGCGTCATCCGTGCAGAGGCCATTTGGCGAGTCGGGCTCCTGCCCGAATATCCGGCGAGTGCTCGGTGACATCCCTCGGCATGCCGGGCATGTCCGAGGGATCTCACGCAAGAATGTCGGCGTTTGCGTGTAGAAAGTCGACGAGCACTGCTTCCTATTTGGGGTCGAGCTCGGAACTGATCCGGACTTGCTTGGAGGCGTCGCCACTGGGGTCGAGAGGGACGGCCTTAACCGTCTCCGCTGGCTCGAAGTTGCCGGCGTGTCGCTTCGCGTCCGGCACCTCTCGGGAGAGGTTTTCTAGGTCGGCGATGAGGGCCTCGGACTCGGCGAGGGCCTCGGCGTACTCCACGCACTCCACATCGCATTCGAACGCGTGTTCGTACGTGGGGCCGACGGTAATGACCCCGTTGGGGCCCGGCATCTTGAGCTTCAGGTAGGTGTAGTTGGGGATGGCCATGAACTTCTCGTAGCATGGCCTCCCCAACACTGCGTGGTAGGTTCCTCGGAACCCGACCACCGCGAATGTCAAAGTCTCCCTTCGGAAGTTGGAGGGTGTTCCGAAGCAGACAGGAAGGTCGAGCTGTCCGAGGGGCTGGACGCGCTTCCCAGGAATGATCCCGTGGAAAGGCGCAGCGCCTGCTCGGACAGAGGACAGATCGACGCGCAGGAGCCTGAGGGTCTCGGCGTATATGATATTGAGGCAGCTGCCCCCATCCATCAGGACCTTGGTGAGCCTGACGTCGCCGATGATGGGATCGACGACGAGCGGGTACTTCCCCGGGCTCGGCACGTGGTCGGGGTGGTCATCTTGGTCGAAGGTGATGGGCTTGTCGGACCAATCTAGGTAGACTGGCACCGCCACCTTCACCGAGCAGACCTCCCGACGCTCTCGCTTGCGATGCCGAGCCGAGGCATTCGCCGCATACCCTCCGCAGATCATGAAGCAGTCGCGGACCTCGGGGAACTCTCCTGCCTGGTGGTCTTCCTTTTTGTCGTCGTCGCGGGCCCTGCCACCCTCTGCGGGTGGCCCGGCCCTGTGGAAGTGGCGCCGAAGCATGACGCACTCCTCGAGGGTATGCTTGACGGGCCCCTGATGGTAAGGGCACGTCTCCTTGAGCATCTTGTCGAAGAGGTTGGCACCTCCGGGGGGCTTCCGAGGGTTCTTGTGCTCGGCCGCGGCGACAAGGTCTGCGTCGGCAGCATCGCGTTTCGCTTGCGACTTCCTCCTGCCTTTCTTCTTGGCGCCGTGCAGAATAGACGCCTCGGGAGCATCCTCCGACGGGCGGCCCTGGGGCTGCTTGTCCTTTCGGAAGATGGCCTCGACCGCCTCCTGACCGGAGGCGAACTTGGTGGCGATGTCCATCAGCTCGCTCGCCCTGGTGGGGGTCTTGCGACCCAACTTGCTCACCAGGTCACGGCAAGTGGTGCCGGCAAGGAACGCGCCGATGACATCGGAGTCGGTGATGTTAGGAAGCTCGGTGCGTTGCTTCGAGAACCACCGGATGTAGTCCCGAAGAGACTCTCCCGGCTGTTGCCGGCAGCTCCGGAGGTCCCAGGAATTCCCGGGGCGCACGTACGTGCCCTGGAAGTTGCCGGCGAAAGCTTGGACCAGATCCTCCCAGTTGGAAATCTGCCCCGGAGGCAGGTGCTCCAACCAAGCGCGAGCAATGTCGGAGAGGAACAGGGGGAGGTTGCGGATGATGAGGTTGTCGTCGTCCGTTCCACCCAGTTGACAGGCCAGGCGGTAGTCCGCGAGCCACAATTCCGGTCTTGTTTCCCCCGAGTACTTTGTGATAGTAGTCGGGGGTCGGAATCGGGTCGGAAACGGCGCCCGCCGAATGGCCTGGCTGAAGACCTGCGGACCGGGTGGTTCGGGCGAGGGACTCCGATCCTCCCCGCTATCGTAGCGTCCCCCACGCCTGGGGTGATAGCCTCGGCGCACCCTTTCGTCGAGGCGGGCCCGACGGTCGCGATGAGGGTGCTCGTTGCCGAGGTGGCCCGGGGCCGCAGGCGCGGTGTTGCGCGTGCGCCCGGTGTAGACCGAGGCTTCCCGCATGAGTCGGGAAGTCGCGGCACGAGGTTCCGAGGGGTACCCCTGCCTTCGGGAGGCAGAACTCTCGGCCCGCCGGGCCGCAGCGCCTTCCAGGAGATGCTTGAGCTCTCCCTGGATTCGCCGACCCTCGGTGGTTGATGACTCCGGCATCGCGCGGAGGAGCATCGCCGCGGCTGCCAGGTCCTGACCGGTTCCGCCGGATGCGGGTGGCGGCCTGTCCCTGGCATCGTTGGCGATGCGGTGCTGGAGACCCTGGGGCAGGTGACGTATTTCTCCGGCCGGGGCTGGCTCGCCCATACCTGCCCGACGTCCCGGTGGATCGACTCGAGCGCTCCTGCCCCCTCGTCGAGCCCGGCCTGCGCCCCGCGGACTTGCTCGAGCTGTGGGTCGTGACCCCCAGCCAGAACGGGGACCACAGCTAGCTCCCGCGGGATGTCGGCGCGAGGCACTGGCCTAGGGAGATCGCCACCCTCCGGCATGCCGAGATGGTTGTCTCCGGAGGGATCCCCTAGCTCGACGTGGAAACATTCGCGGCTTGGGCCACAGTCCTTGTCGTCAAGGCTGCGGCTGCCGTCGGAACAGTCGGAGAGGCAGTAGTCGCATGCGGTCATGAAGTCCCGCATGGCACTGGGGTTGCCAGGTCCAGAGAAATCCCAGAGGATGCTGGGGTCGTCATCTTCCTCGGACCCAGAGGGCCCGTAGGTCGAGACGCCCGTCAATCGGTCCCAAGGCGACCGCACACGAAACCCCAGAGGGGTTGCACTCGCCTCAACGTGAGTGCCCGCCAGAGCGAGGTCGCTAGGCGGGTTGAGGTCGAGTCGAAATGACGAAGGATGGGGAACAGTCGGTACCTTTTTGTCGACGAGGAGCGACGAAGTCACGTCGGGGGCTGATCGCGCCGTCGTCTTGGGTACGAGGGCGACGTCCTGCAGGCCCTTCGTGAGCGTGCTGGCGTCGTCCACCTGCTCGGGGTCGGCGTGTTGCGGGGGGACAGCGCTCGCCTTCGCCTCAAACGCGAGGGTGACGCCTGGCGTGTCCTCCGTTGGGGCACTGGGGATGTCGATTTGCTCGACAGCCGTCGGAGCGCAGCCTCCCGCTCGGCCCTGGTTGCCCCGCCTCCTCCTCCGATGGCGAGGAAGAGGATGGGGCGAGCTCGAATGTTGTTCTTCCCCCACGCGGGAAAGACGCCGTCGATTCCGCCGCCGGCGGGCGGGCTGTCGACCGCCATTGTCGCCGCCGCGCGGCGGTGGAAGGAGTACCATGTCGTAGCCGCTGGCGAGAGACATGAACTCGAGGCTCCCGAAACGGAGCACCGTCCCGGGTTGGAGAGGTCGTTGGAGACTGCCCATCTGGAGCTTGACGGGAAACTGCTCGTCAACACGCGGCAGGCCCCTACCTGGCGCGCCAACTGTCGGCGTTTCGAGCTCGGGTGAGGCGCGATCGAGTCGCTCGTATGGACTGATCCCTGACTTAATCAAACCCATCAGGCCTCTGCAGCTTTATGCTGATGGGGGTTACCAGCTGAGAATTAGGCGTCTTGAGGGTACCCCTAATTATGGTCCCCGACACCATCAGACGACCTGACAGAGCAAGTTCAGGTCCAGATTTCTCCACATTTTCTATGGTACCAAGCCCAAACATCTATAGCAAAGTTGTTCCATTTCTTTGAGTGTGTTTTTTCTTCCAGACTCTAATAACTTGACAGCTCGACTTTGAGTGTGTTTTTTCTTCCATTTCTTCATAACAACTATGCTTACACTCTTAAGCAAAGTTGTTCCCCTTTCATAGTGTCGGCGTTCCGAGACCGGGGGGTCCTCGAGCCGACGAGTGAGAGTGCCGCGTGCCCCAGCCCAGATGGGTCGAGCGCGTGGAGCGAGCGCGAAGGGGGGAACAGAGAGAGAGAGAGGTTGGTGGCCGGAGCCGGGTCGTGAGGGAGTCGGAGAATTCCCGCGGCCTTCGTGTTCGTCCCGCGCCCAGGTCGGGTGCGCTTGCAGTAGGGGGTTACAAGCGTCCGCGCGAGGTGAGGGGAGTGAGCGGCCCCGAGAGAGCGCCTGCCCCTGCCCTTCGTCCCCGCGAGGCCAACCCTCTCTAAGAAGGCCCTGGTCCTTCCTTTTATAGTCGTAAGGAGAGGGTCCAGGTGTACAGAATGGGGGTGTAGCAAGGTGCTACGTGTCTAGCGAGGGAGAGCTAGCGCCCTATGTACATGCCTAGGTGGCAGCCGGAGAGATCTTGGCACCCTGTTTGGTGTGGCGTCGTGGCTGTTGGAGGAGTAACGGAGCCGGACGGGGAGACAGCTGTCGGAGTGGCTGGGCCCTTGCTGACGTCCTCCTGCTTTCGTAAGGGAGCTGGGAGTCGCCGTCGTCATGGTCTAGCGGGGCGCCATAATTTGCCTATCTGGCGTGGCTGGCCAGATGGGACGCCGGTCTTGTTCTCTGCGACCCAAGTCGGCTCAGGGCAGGGTGATGATGACGCTCCCTGTTGACGTGGCGGTCTCGTGTCCTAGGTCGGGCGTCGTGGAAGCCCCTCCGAAGCCGAGGTCGAGTCCGTCCTGCAAGACAGAGGCAGAGTCCGAGCCCCGGGTTCGGGCGAGGCGGAGATCGTTAGGCAGAGGCCGAGGCGGAGTCCGAGCCCTGGGTCGGGCGAGGCGGGGTTCGTCGTCTTCCGGGGCCTTAGCCCGAGTCCGAGCCCTTGGGCGGAGCGGAGTTCGCCGTCTTCCGGGGCCTTAGCCCGAGTCCAAGCCCTGGGGTCGGGCGGAGCGGAGTTCGCCGTCTTCCGGGGCCTTAGCCCGAGTCCGAGCCCTGGGGTCGGGCGGAGCGGAGTTCGCCATCTTCCGGGGCCTTAGCCCGAGTCTGAGCCCTGGGTCGGGCGGAGTCTCCTATGGTGCCTCTGGCGAAGTCTGGTCGCCCGTTGGTCTTACCTTTTGCGTTAAACGCCCCGGTGACTCGGTCGGTTGGCGCGGTGATTTAGTCAGGGTTTCTTCTTATCGAAGGCGGGGCCTAGGGCGAGCCGGAGATGCGTCTGTCGTGAAAGAGGAGGCCTCAGGCGAGACGGAGTCATCATAGGGTCGGCTGCCCTCGCCCGAGGCTAGGCTCAGGCATGGCGTGGTCAAGTCACTCGTATGGACTGATCCCTGACTTAATCAAACCCATCAGGCCTTTGCAGCTTTATGCTGATGGGGGTTACCAGCTGAGAATTAGGCGTCTTGAGGGTACCCCTAATTATGGTCCCCGACAGTAGCCCCCGAGCCTCGAAGAGAGTGTTAACACTCGCTTGGAGGCTTGCGTCGCACTTTTTTGCAAGGGGACCAGCCTTTCTCGGTGGTACTTTTGTTCCGGTGGGTGCGCGCGAGCGCACCCGCCGGGTGTAGCCCCCGAGGCCTCGGAGGAGTGGTTTCACTCCTTCGAGGTCTTAATGCCTTGCGCAATGCTTCGGCTGGACTAGCGGTTCCCTCATGCGAGCAGGGCGTAACCCAGGTGCACTGTCGGGGCCCAAGTTCTCGGGCTGGTATGTTGACGCTGTCAACGGTTCGGCCGGAGCCGGGTTTGCGAGAGCAGCCCCCGAGCCTTCGCACGGAGCGAGAGGACGATCAGGGACAGACTCGACTTTTTATATACGCCCCTACGTCGCCTTTCCGCAAGGAGGAGGGGGGGAGTGCGCCATGTTACCCTCGATGGGCACCGAACATGGTGTCTCCGGTGAGCTGCAATCGGGTAATCCGAGTGGACGTCCGTGCCCCGTTCGTTGGGGGTCGGCTAGGGGCCCGGAGGCACGCCCAAAAGTACCTGCGGGTGATCTGCCGGACCCGGTCCCCTAGCGACGGGGTCCGAGGGCTCGCTGCCTCCCTCCGATGGGATTCCGTTACAGAGTCGTTCCCGCTGGTCTCGGAAATGTCCTAGGGTACCTCGGGAGCGCAGCCCGAGCCTTGGTTATGTATCGAACGTACCCCTGGTCATCCCTCGCTCGGCGTCTGAGGCGACTGTGAACCCTTCGACAGGCCAGCCTTCGAACCCCTGATCAGTAGGGGGCACGGAGCCCGAATAGCCTGAGGCGGTTGCGAGTCCTTTCGGGGGCCGACCTTCGAACCCCTGACCAGTAGTGGGTGTCGGGCCCACGCGATCTAAGGCGGCTGTTTGAACCCCTCGGGGGGCCAGCCTTCGAACCCCTGATCAGTAGGGAGGCTCGGAGCCTAGTTCCTTCACGGGGAAGGATCCCTTTGGGGTTATCCCCCTTCTCGGTCCCTGTTGCAAGAGATAGAGAAAGAAGGAAAAGGGAAAAAGGATTCGAAATTGAACGTCGGGGCGTACCTTTTTCGGCATGGTCGTTTTGGCGGAGGCGAAGCGTCGCTAGCTGCCCCTGCCAGAAACGTCACCTGTTTCGCCGCGAAGTTAATGCGCCCGGGTAAGCGGTCGGCGAAGCTGCCGTTGCGCGCGCGGGCCGTTCGAGGTACGGGTCACGGGCGCGTCGTCTTCACACCGCGAGAGGGGGTTCTCTTGCTGCCTCTGGATGGGACATGAGCTTGGCAGATGGCGTGACCGCTGCTCTCGCGCGCCTGCCACCGTCATTACTGCCGGCCCATTTTTGACCGCTTTTGACCGCTGCGCCAGGCTGGCGCTGCCGGGTCGCGGGCTGGGTCGCCTCGAATCGCGGTATCGGTTCCGCAATCGAGGAGGTGCGGCGGTGGAGCGAGTGGCATAGCGGTTCGCATGCAGCGCCCGGCGCGCCAGTTGCACGACGCGTGGGCTTGAGCCGTCGCGCTGGCCTGTCAGGAGTCGGAGAGGCGCGTCCACTTGGCGCGGTTGCATGCCGCCTGCATGGCCGCCTGCCCCTTTCGCCCGCTGGTCCGGGCAAAAGTGGAGGGTTACTTGTAACCGCTGGGTGGTTGCGTGCGTCGTGCGCGGCGGTTCGGCTTCTTCTGCTTAGAGCCGGTCTGCATGACAGGCGGGTCCCAGCCCCCGCGCCGCAGGGAAGGGCTTTGGAGGCGTGTTGGAGAAGACTCAGCCCGTGACGGTTGAGGGCGCAAGCAGGGGGAGTTGCCTTTAAAAGGAGGGCGACCCCCTTCGTGAGGTAACCATGTCTCCTTCCTCCCCAACGCATTGTGTCCCTCCATCTTCCGAGCCCCTGGATGGGGGAAAACCGCCGTCTTTTCGCTCCATCGCTGGAGGAACGCAACTCCGTGGGAGTTGGTACCTTTCAGCCATCGTTCGGCTTCAAGGATTTTCATCGTACAGCCCAGCTTTTCCCCTCCGCTGGTGATCACCCAAGATGGTGGCCTCCAGCTCCCGAATGGGGAGGGGCAAACCGGGCTGCGGTCCCGGCCCCGCCCTCAGTGTTGAGGGTGTTCGTCATCCTCGCCGGGGCGGGGAGCGAGGCGAGCCGGGGCTGCACCTTCTACGCGGGTCGGCGGGCCACCTCATCTTCCAGCTTCTGGTGGCGGCAATCGCCTTTTAGCCCCACGGCGGAGACGTCCTCCAGTCATGCCGGGGAAGGAGAACTGTTGCTGCCCAGCTAGGATGCAACATTCCGCCTTCCTCCTCGCATTCGTGGCGAGGACGGCTGCGAGGATCTGCCGGGGTGCTTAGGGGCGTCCCGCGTTTGCTGGTGATTCGCCCAGAGCTCGTCGCTCCACGGGCTTCCCTGGCGGGGAGGTTGCCCGTACCCGCGGGGGTGGAACCGGAGTTCCGTTTGTAATGGCACTTCGAGTGCCGGGTTTTTTGTTCATTTCGGCTTTCGGGGCCTGAACATGTATGTAACTTACGGCACAGAGCCGTGTTTTTTCCTCATTTCTGAGCACTAAGACTCGCCTGTTGTTTGCCTGAACCGCTTCACCAAGCATGAGTCGCCCCGCGTCAAGGTGACGAGTGAGGTATCCGTATCCCGGAGGCGTAGGAATCCCTCGGCTCGGTCGGACCTGAACATGTATGTAACTTACGGCACAGAGCCGTGTTTTTTTCCTCATTCCCGAGCACTAAGACTCGTCTGTTGTTTGCCTGAACCGCTTCACCAAGCATGAGTCGCCCCGTGTCAAGGTGACGAGTGAGGTATCCGTATCCCGGAGGCGTAGGAATCCCTCGGCTCGGTCGGACCTGTTGTCCGAGGCTCCTCTAGCTTAGTTAAAGAGACCCCTCGGCCGCTCTTCGACGAGCCGAGGCCAGGGGTAGCGATATTAGCATGAGCAGAGGCGTTGTCGGCTCGGAAATGAAACCTGGTTGGCCGGAGCCTAGCCGGGTTGTTTGTTGGCAGGATCGTCGTCGGAGTTGCTCAGCCGAGGCTTCGGACCGAGCTGGCGCCCTCGGAAGGTGGTCGGCCGAGGCCCCGGGGGTGGCCGGCCGAGCCGTCCGCTCGGGCCGGGTTCTCGGAGAAGTCCCTGGCAGAGATTGCTCGAGCGTGGTGATGACGTCGTCCTTCGGAGCGGAGGCCCTCGGACCGCGTCGCCGTCCGAGGCTAGGTCAGGCCTTGCCGAAGGTGCTGTCGATGCCGAGGGTGTCGTCGCCCTCTTCCAGCGTCAAGATCCGAGCCCTTGTTGCGTTGTAAAGCTGCGTCTCTTTTCCTCTCGTTTCGAGTATCTGGACTTTTTGTCGGTAGCAGGGATGTTAGTGCGAGCAAGAGTTGCTTCTCGCGGAAGGTGATGAGTGAGGTATCCGTATCCCGGAGGCGTGGGAGTCCCTCGGCTCGGTCGGCCTTGCCGCTTACGCGTACTTTTACCCGCCCATGAAGCCCTGTCACCGACTCGGTCGAGAAGGCTCGAAGAATCACTTCGACAGAAGAGCTCCCGTACGTAAAGACTCGTTCGATCCGCGGATTCGCCTTATCCGAGCGCGAGTTACTTATCGCAGAAGGTGATGAGTGAGGTATCCGTATCCCGGAGGCGTAGGAGTCCCTCGGCTCGGTCATCCTTGACTGCTTACGTGTACCCCGTCGTTTCCAGGACCCGCTTTTCGAAGTAGTCAAAAAGCACGAAAGATGTTCTGGTAAAAGGGATTTTTTGTTCGAGGAAAATTTTGACGCAGAGGGGGTTTCCCCCCTTTTAGCCCCCGAGGGAGGGTCGGGCTCTGCCGAGGCGAGGCTGACCCTTCCTTGTTGACTAAACTTTGCGTGGGTGCGAGGTATATAAACAACTTGGAAACATCTTAAGGGTAGAAGCGACGTAGCTGTTGGATGTTCCAAGCGTTGCCGTAGACCTCGCCTTGACTGTTGGCCAGCTTGTACGTTCCGGGCTTCAGTACTTTGGCGATGATGAACGGCCCCTCCCAGGGGGGCGTGAGCTTGTGCCTCCCTCGGGCGTCTTGCCGCAGCCGAAGCACCAGATCGCCCACCTGGAGATCTCGGGGTCGGACCCCTCGGGCGTGGTAGCGTCGCAGGGACTGCTGATACCACGCCGAGTGTAGTAAGGCCCTGTCCCGAGCCTCGTCCAGCTGGTCCAGCGAGTCTTCTCGGCTAGCTTGGTTGCTTTCTTCGTTGTAGGCCCTCGTCCTCGGGGAGCCGTATTCCAGGTCCGTGGGCAGGATGGCCTCGGCCCCGTAGACCAGGAAGAACGGCGTGAAACCTGTGGCTCGGCTTGGCGTCGTCCTCAGGCTCCAGACCACCGAGGGGAGTTCCTTCATCCATCGCTTGCCGAACTTGTTGAGACTGTTGTAAATCCGAGGCTTAAGCCCCTGTAGAATCATGCCGTTGGCACGTTCCTCTTGCCCATTCGTCATGGGGTGAGCTACGGCGGCCCAGACCACCCGGATGTTGTGATCCTCGCAAAAATCCAAGAATTTTTTGCCGGTGAACTGGGTGCCATTGTCGGTGATGATGGAGTTCGGGACCCCAAAGCGATGGATGATATTGGTGAAGAACGCCACCGCCTGCTCGGACCTGATGCTGTTCAGGGGTCGGACCTCGATCCACTTGGAGAATTTGTCGATGGCGACCAGCAGGTGCGTGTAGCCCCCGGGCGCCTTCTGCAGAGGGCCGATGAGGTCCAGACCCCACACAGCGAAGGGCCAGGTGATGGGTATCGTCTGCAGAGCCTGAGCGGGCAGGTGGGTCTGCTTCGCATAGAATTGGCACCCTTCGCAGGCGCGGACAACTCTAGTGGCGTCAGCCACCGCCGTTGGCCAGTAGAAGCCTTGGCGGAAAGCATTCCCGACGAGGGTTCGGGGTGCTGCATGATGACCGCAAGCCCCCGAGTGTATTTCCTGCAGGAGTTCCTGGCCCTCGGCGATGGAGATGCATCGCTGGAGGATGCCCGAGGGGCTTCGGTGGTAGAGTTCCTTCTCATCGCCCAGCAAGACGAACGATTTGGCACGTCGCGCTACCCGCCGAGCCTCGGCGCGGTCGAGGGGCAGTTCTCCTTGGCGGAGATATTGCAGGTACGGGGTTTGCCAATCTTGATCTGGCACGACCCCGTTCTGCTCTTCCTCGATGCGCAGTGCTTCGCCCTCGGGCTCCGAGGGTTCCTCGGGGCGAGCCGAGGATGGCTCGGGCTGGGCCGAGGTCACCTCGGACGAGGCCGAGGGTGCTTCGGGCTCGAGCGCGTCATCTATCTTGACGGAGGGTTGGTGCAGATCCTGGGAGAAGACGTCCAGGGGAACCGTCGTTCGCCCCGAGGCTATCTTCGCCAGCTCGTCCGCAGTCTCGTTGCAGCGCCGGGCGATGTGGTTAAGCTCGAGCCCGTAGAACTTGTCTTCCAGGCGTCGAACCTCCTCACAGTAGGCCTCCATCTTCGGGTCGCGGCATAGGGAGTTCTTCATGACCTGGTCGATGACGAGCTGCGAGTCGCCGCGTGCATCGAGGCGTCGGACCCCTAGCTCGATGGCGATTCGCAACCCGTTAATCAGAGCCTCGTACTCAGCCACATTGTTGGACGCCGGGAAATGGAGGCGTAGCACGTAGCGTAGGTGTTTCCCGAGGGGCGAGACGAAAAGCAGGCCCGCGCCAGCTCCCGTCTTCATCAGCGACCCGTCGAAAAACATGGTCCAGAGCTCTGGTTGGATCGGAGCCGTTGGTAACTGGGTATCGACCCATTCGGCTACGAAATCCGCCAGTACCTGGGACTTGATGGCCTTCCGAGGGGCAAACGAGATTGCCTCGCCCATGATTTCCACCGCCCACTTCGCGATCCGTCCGGAGGCTTCTCGGCACTGGATGATCTCCCCCAGGGGGAAGGATGACACCACAGTCACCGGATGGGACTCGAAGTAATGTCGCAACTTTCGCCTCGTCAGGATCACTGCATATAGCAGCTTCTGGACTTGTGGGTAGCGGATCTTGGTTTCGGACAACACTTCGCTGACGAAGTAGACTGGCCTCTGAATGGGCAAAGCATGCCCCTCTTCCTGCCTTTCGACTACGATCGCGGCGCTGACCACCTGAGTGGTTGCGGCGACGTAGACTAGGAGGGTTTCTCCATCAGCTGGGGGTACCAAGATGGGCGCCTGAGTGAGGAGCGCCTTCAGGTTCCCGAGGGCTTCCTCGGCCTCGGGAGTCCAAGTGAAGCACTCGGCCTTCCTTAAGAGGCGGTACAGGGGCAGGCCTCTTTCGCCGAGGCGCGAGATGAAGCGGCTCAAGGCCGCGAGGCATCCCATGACCCTCTGTACGCCTTTTAAGTCCTTGATAGGCCCCATGTTTGTGATCGCTGCGATCTTCTCCGGGTTGGCTTCGATGCCCCGCTCGGAGACGATGAACCCCAAGAGCATGCCTCGGGGCACCCCGAAGACGCACTTCTCGGGATTGAGCTTGACGCCCTTCGCCTTGAGACACCGGAATGTCAGTTCGAGGTCGGAGAGAAGGTCAGAGGCTTTCCTCGTCTTGACTACGATGTCATCGACGTAGGCCTCGACCGTGCGACCAATGTGTTCGCTGAACACATGGTTCATGCACCGCTGGTACGTTGCACCCGCGTTCCTCAACCCGAACGGCATTGTGACATAACAGTACATGCCGAAGGGCGTGATGAAAGAAGTCGCGAGCTGGTCGGACTCTTTCATCTTGATTTGATGATACCCTGAGTAGGCATCGAGGAAAGACAGGGTTTCGCACCCTGCAGTGGAGTCCACAATTTGGTCGATGCGAGGTAGAGGGTAGGGGACCTTCGGACATGCTTTGTTGAGACCAGTGTAGTCTACACACATCCGCCACTTCCCCCATTTTTTCCTCACAAGTACAGGGTTGGCAAGCCATTCGGGATGGAATACCTCTTTAATGAACCCTGCTGCCATCAGTTTGCGGACCTCCTCGCCTATCACCCTGCGCCTTTCCTCGTCGAATCGGCGCAGAGGCTGTCTGACCGGCCGGGCTCCGGCCCGAATATCCAGCGAGTGCTCGGCGACATCCCTCGGTATGCCAGGCATGTCCGAGGGACTCCACGCAAAAACGTCGGCGTTTGCGCGGAGAAAGTCGACGAGCACTGCTTCCTATTTGGGGTCGAGCCCCGAACCGATCCGGATCTGCTTGGAGGTGTCACCACTGGGGTCGAGAGGGACGGCCTTAACCGTCTCCGCTGGCTCGAAGTTGCCGGCATGCCGCTTCACATCCGGCACCTCTCGGGAGAGGCTTTCCAGGTCGGCTATGAGGGCCTCGGACTCGGCGAGGGCCTCGGCGTACTCCACGCACTCCACATCGCATTCGAATGCGTGTTTGTACGTGGGGCCGACGGTGATGACCCCGTTGGGGCCCGGCATCTTGAGCTTCAGGTAGGTGTAGTTGGGGATGGCCATGAACTTCGCGTAGCATGGCCTTCCCAACTCTGCGTGGTAGGTTCCTCGGAACCCGACCACCTCGAACGTCAAAGTCTCCCTTCGGAAGTTGGAGGGTGTTCCGAAGCAGACAGGGAGGTCGAGCTGTCCGAGGGGCTGGACGCGCTTCCCGGGAATGATCCCGTGGAAGGGCGCAGCGCCTGCTCGGACGGATGACAGGTCGACGCGCAGGAGCCTGAGGGTCTCGGCGTAGATGATGTTGAGGCAGCTGCCTCCATCCATCAGGACCTTGGTGAGCCTGACGTCGCCGATGACGGGGTCGACGACGAGCGGGTACTTCCCCGGGCTCGGCACGTGGTCGGGGTGGTCGTCCCGGTCGAAGGTGATGGGCTTGTCGGACCAGTCTAGGTAGACTGGTGCCGCCACCTTGACCGAGCAGACCTCCCGACGCTCTTGCTTACGATGCCGAGCCGAGGCGTTTGCCGCATGCCCTCCGTAGATCATGAAGCAATCGCGGACCTCCGGGAACTCTCCTGCTTGGCGATCCTCCCTTTTGTCGTCGTCGTGAGCCCTGCCAGCCTCTGCGGGCAGCCCGGCCCTGTGGAAGTGGCGCCGAAGCATAACACACTCTTCGAGGGTGTGCTTGACGGGCCCCTGACGGTAGGGGCACGTCTCCTTGAGTGCCTTGTCGAAGAGGTTAGCACTTCCGGGGGGCTTCCGAGGGTTCTTGCGCTCGGCGGCGGCGACAAGGTCTGCATCGGGAACGTCGCGTTTCGCTTGCGACTTCCTCCTGCCTTTCTTCTTGGCGCCGCGCGGAGCAGACGCCTCGGGAGCATCTTCCGACGGGCGGCCCTGGGGCTGCTTGTCCTTTCGGAAGATGGCCTCTACCGCCTCCTGGCCGGAGGCGAACTTGGTGGCGATGTCCATCAGCTCGCTCGCCCTGGTGGGGGTCTTGCGACCCAACTTGCTCACCAGGTCGCGGCAGGTGGTGCCGGCGAGGAACGCGCCGATGACATCAGAGTCGGTGATGTTGGGCAGCTCGGTGCGCTGCTTCGAGAACCGCCGGATGTAGTCTCGGAGAGACTCTCCCGGCAGTTGCCGACAGCTTCGGAGGTCCCAGGAATTCCCGGGGCGCACGTACGTGCCCTGGAAGTTCCCGGCGAAAGCCTGGACCAAATCTTCCCAGTTGGAAATCTGCCCCGGAGGCAGGTGCTCCAACCAGGCACGAGCGGTGTCGGAGAGAAACAGGGGGAGGTTTCGGATGATGAGGTTGTCATCGTCCGTCCCACCCAGTTGACAGGCCAGGCGGTAGTCCGCAAGCCACAATTCCGGTCTCGTCTCCCCCGAGTACTTCGTGATAGTAGTCGGGGGTCGGAATCGGGGCGGAAACGGCGCCCGCCGAATGGCTCGGCTAAAGACCTGTGGACCGGGTGGTTCGGGCGAGGGACTCCGATCCTCCCCGCTGTCGTAGCGTCCCCCACGCCTGGGGTGGTAGCCTCGGCGCACCCTTTCGTCGAGGCGTGCTCGACGGTCGCGATGGGGGTGCTCGTCGCCGAGGTGGCCCGGGGCCGCAGGCGCGGTGTTGCGCGTGCGCCCGGTGAAGACCGAGGCTTCCCGCGTGAGTCGGGAAGTCGCGGCACGAGGTTCCGAGGGGTATCCCTGCCTTCGGGAGGCAGAGCTCTCGGCCCGCCGGGCCGCGGCGCCTTCCAGGAGATGCTTGAGTTCTCCCTGGATTCGCCGACCCTCGGTGGTTGATGACTCCGGCATCGCGCGGAGGAGCATCGCTGCAGCGGCCAGGTCCTGACCGGTTCCGCCGGATGCGGGAGGCGGTCCGTCCCTGGCATCGTTGGCGATGCGGTGCTGGAGACCTTGGGGCAGGTGACGTATTCCTCCGGCCGGGGGCTGGCTCGCCCATACCTGCCCGATGTTCTGGCGGATTGCCTCAAGCGCTCCTGCTCCCTCATCGAGCCCGGCCTGCGCCCCGCGGACTTGCTCGAGCTGTGGGTCGTGACCCCCCGCCGGAACGGGGACCACAGCTAGCTCCCGCGGGATGTCGGCGCGAGGCGCTGGCCTAGGGGGATCACCATCCTCCGGCAGGCCGAGACAGCCGCCTCCGGAGGGATCCCCTAGCTCGATGTGGAAACATTCGCGACTCGGGCCGCAGTCCTTGTCGCCAAGGCTGCGGCTGCCGTCGGAACAGTCGGAGAGGCAGTAGTCACATGCGGTCATGAAGTCCCGCATGGCACTAGGATTGCCAGATCCGGAGAAATCCCGGCAGATGCTGGGGTCGTCATCTTCCTCGGACCTAGAGGGTCCGTAGGTCGAGACACCCGTCAATCGGTCCCAAGGCGACCGCACACGAAACCCCAGAGAGGTTGCACTCGCCTCAATGTGAGCGCCCGCCAAAGCGAGATCGCCAGGCGGGCTGAGGCCGAGTCGAAATGACGAAAGATGGGTAGCAGTCGGTACCTTTTTGTCGACGAGGAGCGATGAAGTCACGTCGGGGGCTGACCGCGTCGTCGTCTTGGGTACGAGGGCGACGTTCTGCAGGCCCTCCGTGAGCGTGCTGGCGTCGTCCACTTGCTCGGAGTCGACGTGTTGCGGGGGGATGGCGCTCGCGTTTGCCTTGAACGCGAGGGCGACGCTTGGCGTGTCCTCCGTCGAGGCGCCGGGGATGTCGATTTGCTCGACAGCCGTCGGAGCGCGATCTCCCGCTCGGCCCCGGTTGCCCCGCCTCCTCCTCCTCCGATGGCGAGGGAGAGGATGGGGCGAGCTCGAAAGTTGTCCTTCCCCCACGCGGGAAAGACGTCGTCGATTCCGCCGCCGGCGGGCGGGCTGTCCGCCGCCAAGTTCGCCGTCGCACGGCGGTGGAAGGAGTATCATGTCGTAGTCGCCGTCGAGCGACATGAACTCGAGGTTCCCGAAACGGAGCACCGTCCCGGGTTGAAGAGGTCGTTGGAGACTGCCCATCTGGAGCCTGACGGGAAATCGAATGTCAACACGCAGCAGGCCCCTACCTGGCGCGCCAACTGTCGGCGTTCTGAGACCGGGGGGTCCTCGAGCCGACGAGTGAGAGTGCCGCGTGCCCCAGCCCAGATGGGTCGAGCGCGTGGAGCGAGCGCGAAGGGGGGAACAGAGACAGAGAGAGGTCGGTGGCCGGAGCCGGGTCGTGAGGGAGTCGGAGAATTCCCGCGGCCTTCGTGTTCGTCCCGCGCCCAGGTCGGGTGCGCTTGCAGTAGGGGGTTACAAGCGTCCGCGCGAGGTGAGGGGAGTGAGCGGCCCCGAGAGAGCGCCTGCCCCTGCCCTTCGTCCCCGCGAGGCCAACCCTCTCTAAGAAGGCCCTGGTCCTTCCTTTTATAGTCGTAAGGAGAGGGTCCAGGTGTACAGAATGGGGGTGTAGCAAGGTGCTACGTGTCTAGCGAGGGAGAGCTAGCGCCCTATGTACATGCCTAGGTGGCAGCCGGAGAGATCTTGGCACCCTGTTTGGTGTGGCGTCGTGGCTGTTGGAGGAGTAACGGAGCCGGACGGGGAGACAGCTGTCGGAGTGGCTGGGCCCTTGCTGACGTCCTCCTGCTTTCGTAAGGGAGCTGGGAGTCGCCGTCGTCATGGTCTAGCGGGGCGCCATAATTTGCCTATCTGGCGTGGCTGGCCAGATGGGACGCCGGTCTTGTTCTCTGCGACCCAAGTCGGCTCAGGGCAGGGTGATGATGACGCTCCCTGTTGACGTGGCGGTCTCGTGTCCTAGGTCGGGCGTCGTGGAAGCCCCTCCGAAGCCGAGGTCGAGTCCGTCCTGCAAGACAGAGGCAGAGTCCGAGCCCCGGGTTCGGGCGAGGCGGAGATCGTTAGGCAGAGGCCGAGGCGGAGTCCGAGCCCTGGGTCGGGCGAGGCGGGGTTCGTCGTCTTCCGGGGCCTTAGCCCGAGTCCGAGCCCTTGGGCGGAGCGGAGTTCGCCGTCTTCCGGGGCCTTAGCCCGAGTCCGAGCCCTGGGGTCGGGCGGAGCGGAGTTCGCCGTCTTCCGGGGCCTTAGCCCGAGTCCGAGCCCTGGGGTCGGGCGGAGCGGAGTTCGCCATCTTCCGGGGCCTTAGCCCGAGTCCGAGCCCTGGGTCGGGCGGAGTCTCCTATGGTGCCTCTGGCGAAGTCTGGTCGCCCGTTGGTCTTACCTTTTGCGTTAAACGCCCCGGTGACTCGGTCGGTTGGCGCGGTGATTTAGTCAGGGTTTCTTCTTATCGAAGGCGGGGCCTAGGGCGAGCCGGAGATGCGTCTGCCGTGAAAGAGGAGGCCTCAGGCGAGACGGAGTCATCATAGGGTCGGCTGCCCTCGCCCGAGGCTAGGCTCAGGCGTGGCGTGGTCAAGTCACTCGTATGGACTGATCCCTGACTTAATCAAACCCATCAGGCCTTTGCAGCTTTATGCTGATGGGGGTTACCAGCTGAGAATTAGGCGTCTTGAGGGTACCCCTAATTATGGTCCCCGACACATAGAGCTACAAAGTTGATGTGGTGCCCTAAGGTGAATTCTCACTATTTTGAAAGTTATAAAGCTCCAAAGTTGAGCCAAAATACTGATTTTCAGATTTAGGTGTATAGGGTTTAAGTGGTGCTTTTTGCAACTAGACCCAAAACTTAGGGTTTTACTTGCAAATCAACATATTTGTGATCCATATGACTTAGGACACTTTATTATCATGGTTTTTGCACTTTAGCCCAAAAGTGCACTGATTTTGCACTTAACCCCCTAGGGTTTAGGTTTAGGGTTTTCCAGGGTTCCAATTAGGGTTTTTATTATCTCAAGGGTGTAAATGTAATGTAGGTCCATTCTTAGGAACATTTTATGACCATTTCACTTAAACTTCAGGGTTTACTCTATTTGGGTCTTGCTTTACCCTTCAAAATCCTATTTAAGGTTAAGTACCCTACACTAGGGTCTTATTTGCAAAATGCCATAACAATACAACTTGCTTGAAATTTTTACCTAGTGAATGCATCCTAGGTGTGTCAAACATATGAAATGCCAATGCTGATGATGTTATGCTCAAGTTTTAGTAACAGTAACACCAGGGGTGTTACAAGATCCTTCTGCCCGTGTCGCCGTCCGAGGCTGGGCCACACTCTGCCGCAGGCGGAAATGACGCCGAGGGTGCTGCTCCTCCCCCTGCCGACACCTGAGCCTGTGTAGAACAGTTATTTTAAGTATGTGTATGTTTTGTGCGGCCGATGAGGCCTAAACATTTTGGGTGTCTGAGTATAAAGCTGCGTTTCTTTCCTCTCGTTTTGAGCGTTAGGACTTGTTCGGTAGCAGAATCACTTATCCGAGCGCGAGTTACCCTTCACAGAAGGTGATGAGTGAGGTATCCGTATCCCGGAGGCGTAGGAGTCCCTCGGCTCGGTCGGCCTTGCCGCTCGAGGTCTCTCTCATTCGTTTTTAGGATCCTGTTATCAATATAGTCGAAAGGCACGAAAGTCGTTTCGATAGAAAACTTTTCCGAGGAAAATTTTGACGCAGAGGGGGTTCCCCCTTCTAGCCCCCGAGGGAGGGTCGGTTTTTGGTGAGGCAAGGCCGATCCTCCCTTAACGGTTAGACCTTTATTTATACATGTAAAGGGACCGAGATACATGAACGACTTGAAACATTTTAAGGGTAAAAGCGACGTAGCTGTTCGATGTTCCAAGCGTTGCTGTAGACCTCGCCTTGATCGTTGGCCAACTTGTATGTCCCGGGTTTCAACACTTTAGCGATGATAAATGATCCTTCCTAGGGAGGAGTAAGCTTGTGGCGTCCTCGGGGGTCTTGTCATAGCCGAAGCACCAAGTCTCGAACTTGGAAGCCTCGGGGCCGGATCCTTTGGGCGTGGTAGCGTCGCAGAGACTGCTGATACCGCGCTGAGTGTAGTAAGGCTACGTCCTGAGCTTCTTCCAGCTGGTCCAATGAATCCTCTCGGCTGGTTTGGTTGTTCTGTTCGTCGTATGCCTTTGCCCTCGGGGAACCGTATTCTAAGTCTGTGGGTAGGATGGCCTCGGCCCCATAGACTAGGAAAAACGGCGAGAAACCCGTGGCTCGGCTCGGTGTTGTCCTCAGACTCCAAACCACCGAGGGTAGCTCTTCTATCCATCGCTTGCCAAACTTGTTGAGGTCGTTGTAGATCCTTGGTTTTAGTCCCTGCAAAATCATGCCATTGGCGCGCTCCACCTGCCCATTTGTCATTGGGTGAGCTACGGTGGCCCAGTCCACACAGATGTGGTGGTCTTCGCAGAAGTCTAGGAACTTTTCCCAGTGAACTGTGTGCCGTTGTCGGTGATGATAGAGTTCGGAATCCCGAAGTGGTGGATGATATTTGTAAAGAACGCCACCACCTGCTCGGACCTGATGCTGGTTAAGGGTCGGACTTCGATCCACTTGGAGAATTTGTCGATGGCGACCAACAGGTGCGTAAAGCCCCCGGGCCTTCTGCAAGGGACCGACGAGGTCCAGACCCCACACAGCAAACGACCAAGTGATAAGTATTGTTTGTAGAGCCTGAGCAGGCAGGTGTGTCTGTCTCGCGTAGTATTGACACCCTCAGCAGGAGCGTACAATCCTAGTGGCGTCAGCCACTACGGTCGACCAGTAGAAACCTTGTCGGAAAGCGTTTCCTACAAGGGTCCGAGGTGCTGCATGGTGATCACAAGCCCCCGAGTGTATTTCCTGTAACAGCTCTTGTCCTTGGGTGACGGATATGCATCGTTGGAGAATGCCTGAGGGGCTGCGGTGGTACAACTCTTTTTCATCATCCAGTAAAACGAACGATTTGGCGCGCCGAGCCAGTCGCCGGGCTTCGGCCTTGTCGAGGGGTAGCTCTCCTCGGAGGAGATATTCCAGGTAAGGGGTCTGCCAGTTTAGGACTGGTGTGACCCCATTCTGCTCCACCTCGACGTGCAGGGCCTCTCCCTTGGCTGCCGAAGGCACCTCGAGCTGGGTTGAGGTCCCTTCGGGTTCGGGTGCGTCGTTGAGTTTTACGGATAGTTGATATATATCCCTGGAGAAGACATTCGGGGGAACTGTTGTTCGTCCCGAGGCTATCTTAGCCAGCTCATCTGCAGTCTCGTTGTACCGTCGAGCAACTTGTCTTCCAAGCGCCGAACTTCATCACAGTGAGAGTTCTTCATGACTTGGTCAATAACGAGCTGCGAGTCGCCATGAGCGTCGAGGCGCCGAACCCCTAGCTCGATGGCGATGCGCAACCCATTTACCAAGGCCTCGTATTCGGCCACATTGTTTGACGCCGGAAAATGGAGGCGTATTACATAACACACATGTTCTCCGAGGGGTGATATGAAGAGCAAGCCTGCGCCTACTCCGGTTTTCATTAGTGACCCATCGAAGTACATGGTCCAAAGCTCGGTCTGGATCGAAGTTGTCGGCAATTGGGTGTCGGTCCATTCAGCTAGGAAGTCGGCCAAGACTTGGGATTTTATGGCCTTCCGGGGGCGAATGAAAGTGTTTCTCCCATGAGTTCCACTGCCCATTTTGCTATCCTACCCAAAGCCTCTCGGCACTGGATGATCTCCCCCAGGGGGAAGGAGGACACCACAGTCATCGGATGAGACTCGAAGTAGTGTCGCAGCTTTCGCCGTGTCAGAATTATTGCAGCAGTAGCTTCTGGATTTGCGGGTAGCGGATTTTGGTCTCGGATAGCACCTTGCTGATGAAGTAGACTGGCCTCTGGATGGACAGTGTATGCCCTTCTTCTCGTCTCTCAACTACGACCGCAATGCTGACCACCTGAGTGGTTGTGGCTACGTAGATCAAGAGGGCTTCTCCCGCGGCAGGGGGCACCAGGATGGGTGCATTAGTGAGGAGTGTCTTAAGGTTTCCGAGGGCTTCTTCGGCCTCGGAAGTCCAAGTGAAGCGTCCGGTCTTCCTTAGGAGGCGGTACAAGGGTAACCCTTTCTCGCCGAGGCGCGAGATGAAGCGGCTCAGAGCCGCAAGGCATCCCATAACTCTTTGCACTCCCTTTAAATCTTTGATGGGTCCCATGTTGGTGATGGCCACGATTTTCTCCGGGTTGGCCTCGATGCCTCGTTTGGAGACGATGAATCCTAGGAGCATGCCTCGGGGGACTCCGAAGACACACTTCTCAGGATTGAGTTTTACGCCCTTAGCTCGCAGGCACCTGAATGTTACTTCAAGGTCGGAGAGAAGGTCAGAGGCTTTCCTTGTTTTGACAACGATGTCATCAACATAAGCCTCGACCGTTCTGCCGATGTGCTCTCCGAACACGTGGTTCATGCACCTTTGGTATGTAGCACCTGCATTCCTCAAGCCAAATGGCATAGTAGTATAACAATACATGCCAAAAGGTGTGATGAAAGAAGTCACGAGCTGATCGGATTCTTTCATCTTGATTTGGTGATAGCCTGAATAGGCATCGAGGAAAGACAGGATTTCACATCCAGCAGTGGAGTCCACAATTTGATCAATGCGAGGCAGAGGGTAGGGAACTTTTGGACATGCTTTATTCAGCCCAGTGTAATCTACGCACATCCTCCATTTCCCCCTTTTTTCTTTACAAGTACAGGGTTAGCTAACCATTCTGGATGGAATACCTCTTTGATGAACTCTGCTGCCATTAGCTTGTGGACCTCCTCACCTATGGCCCTGTGTCTTTCTTCATCAAAACGGTGCAGGTGCTGTTTCACGGGTCGGGCACCAGCTCGGATGTCCAGTGAGTGCTCGGCGACATCCTTCGGTATGCCTGGCATGTCTGAGGGACTCCACACAAAAATCTCAGCATTTGCGCGGAGAAAGTCGACGAGCACTGCTTCCTATTTGGGGTCGAGCTCGGAGCCGATCCTGACTTTCTTGTCGGTGTCGTCGCTGGGGTCGAGAGAGACAGACTTGACTGCCTCGGCTGGCTCGAAGTTGCCGACATGCTGCTTCGGGTCGGGCGCCTCCTTGGAGAGGCTATCCAGGTCGGCGATGAGGGCCTCAGACTCGACGAGGGCTTCGGCGTACTCGACACACTCCATGTCACACTCGTAAGCGAGGCAGTATGTGGATCCAACGGTGATGACTCCCTTAGGGCCAGGCATCTTGAGCTTGAGGTAAGTGTAGTTGGCGACGGTCATGAACTTGGCGTAGCATGGTCTTCCCAACACTGCGTGATAGGTCCCTCGGAACCCGACTACCTCGAAAGTGAGGGTTTCCTTTCAGAAGTTGGAGGGAGTTCCGAAGTAGACGGGCAAGTCAATTCATCCAAGGGGCAGGATACGCTTTCTGGTCGCAATCCTGTGAAAGGGTGCTGCACCGGCTCGGATCTCGGACGTATCGACCCCTAAGAGCCCTAGGGTCTCGGCATAGATGATGTTGAGGCTGCTGCCTCCATCCATGAGGACCTTGGAGAGCCTAGCGTTGCCGATGACAGGGTCGACGACGAGCGGGTACCTCCCTGGGTTTGGTACGTAGTCGGGGTGGTCGTCTTGGTCGAAGGTGATGGGCTTGTCGGACCAGTCTAGGTAGACTGGTGTTGCTACCTTCATCGACCAGACCTCCCGGCGCTCTTGCTTACGGCGTCGAGCCGAGGTATTCGCCACTTGCCCACCGTAGATCATGAAGCAATTGTGGACCTCTAGGAACTCTTCTCCCTTTTCACCCCCTTATTGTTATTGCCTTGGTCCTCGCCATCTTCCGCCGAGGGCCCAGCCTTGTTGAAGTAACGCTGGAGCATGTCGCACTCTTCAAGGGTGTGCTTGACGGGACCCTTGTGATAGGGGCATGACTCCTTGAGCATCTTGTCGAACACGTTGGCCCCTCCGGGAGGTCTCCGAGGGTTCCTGCGTTCGTCAGTAGCGACAAGATCCGCTTCAATGGCGTTGTGTTTTGCTTGCACCTTCTTCTTGCTTTTCTTCTTTGTGCCGCGCTGGACGGATGCCTCGGGGACGTCTCCCTTCTGCCTTCCCTGAGGCTTCTTGTCTCTCTGGAAGATGGCCTCGACCGCCTCCTGACCAGAGGCGAACTTGGTGGCTATGTCCATCAATTCGCTTGCCTTGGTGGGAGTTTTGTGTCCTAGTTTGCTTACCAGATCCCGACAAGTGGTGCCGGCAAGGAATGCTCCGATGACGTCCGAGTCAGTGATGTTAGGCAACTCGGTGCGTTGCTTAGAGAACCGTTGGATGTATTCTCGCAGGGACTCCCCTGGCTGCTGCCGGCAGCTCCGGAGATCCCATGAGTTCCTAGGGCGCACGTATGTACCTTAGAAATTACCTGCGAAGGCCCTGACTAGGTCGTCCCAGTCGAAGATCTATGCAGGAGGCAGATGCTCCAGCCAGGCTCGGACAACGTTGGAGAGAAAGAGGGGGAGGTTGCAGATGATGAGGTTGTCGTCGTCCGTCCCTCCCAACTGGCAAGCCAGCCGGTAATCCACGAGCCATAACTCCGGCTTCGTCTCCCCTAAATATTTGGTGATGGTAGTCAGAGCCTGGAACCGGGCCGGGAACGGCGCCTATCGTATGGCTTGGCTGAAGACATGTGGGCCTGGTGGTTTAGGTGAGGGGCTCTGATCCTCCCCACTGTCATAGCGTCCTCCGCGTCTAGGGTGATAGCCTTGGCGCACCCTTTCCTCGAGGCGGGCTTGTCGTTCGCGGCAGCATTGCTCGTTGTTGAGGTGGTCCAGGAATGCAGTGGTCCTGTCCCTCGTGGGCTCGGTATGGACCGAGGCTTCTCGCACGTGTCGGGAGGGCTCATCGTGATGTTCTGAGGGGCCTCCCTACCTTCGGGAGGCAGAGCTCTCGGCTCGTTGGACTGCGGTGTTTTCTAGGAGGTCCTTGAGTTCGCCCTGGACACGCCGCCCCTCGGTGGTGGACGGCTCTAGCATTGTTCGGAGCAACATTGCCGCTGCAGCTAGGTTCTAGCTGGCCCCGTTGAAGGTCGGGGGCAGCCCCGCCCTGGCGTTGTCAATAATATGGCGCTAGACGTCTCGGGCTCGATGACGTGCTCCTCCGCCGGGGCTCGGCCTGCCCACTCTTGTTTGATGTTTTGTTGGAGCTGCACCAGTCGCCTCGTTTCTTCGTCGAGCTTGGCCTGCATCTCACGGAGTTGCTCAAGCAGAGTGCCCTGACTCCCCGCAGGGGTTCGGGCCTCTGCTAGCTCCCGCGGGATCTCGACGCGAGATGCAGGTGCAGGGGCGCCGTTGTTTCCTGGCATGCCAAGGTGGTTGTCTCCGTCGTGATCCTTCTGATCGATGTGGAAGCACTCGCGAGTCGGGTCGTAACCCTCATCGTTGGGGCTGTGGCCATTGTCAGGGTCGCTGGAGAGGCAGTGGTCACATGCGGACATGAAGTATCGCATGGCCCCGAGATCACGGAGTCCGGTGAAATCCATACCGAAGTCGGAGCCATCCTCTTCCTCGGGACCAGCGGGTTCGGAGGTAGAGGCGGCCGTCAGTCGGTCCCAAGTTGACCACATATGGTACCCCGGGAGGTCAGGGTATGCCGTTGCGGAAGCGTACACCGAAGCGGGGTCACCTGGCGAATCGAAGCTGAATCTGAAAAGAATAGGATGGAAAACCAATGGTACCTCCTGGTTGGTGGACGGTGGTGAAGTCATAGTGGAGACGAAACGTGTCGCTGTCTCGGGCATGAGACTGATGCCCGACAAGTCCCTCGCAAGGGTGCTGGCGTCATCAGTCCGCCTGGGGTTGGCATTTTGTATGGAAGCGTCGCCCGTCGTTGTCTCAGGTGCGAGGCTAACGCCCGACATGTCCCCCGCTGGGGTGTCGGCACCGTCAACCTGCTCTGTCCCGACAGCCGATGAGGTGCTGCCCCAAGCCTGGCCATGGTTGCCCCGCCTCCGTCTCCTTCGGCGAGGAGGGTGGCGGGGTTGACCCGAGTGTTCCTCTTCCGCCCCCGGGAGATGTCGTCGTCGGGTTCACCCCAACCGGGCGTGCCAACGACCGTTGCTGCCGTCATGCTGTGGTGGAAGGAGTATCATGTCGTAGCTGCCGTCGAGGGACATGAACTCGAGACTCCCAAAGCGGAGCACCGTCCCGGGCTGAAGAGGCTGCTGAAGATTGTCCATCTAGAACTTCATGGGAAAGTATTGTTTACACGCAGCGAGCCCCTACCTGGCACGCCAACTGTCAGTGTTTCGGACCCACGGGACCCTCAACCGAACCGACTAGTGAATTTTGTGTCGCGTGTCCCTGCCCAGATGGGTTGATGCAAGATGGAACACAAGAGGGGGGATGAGGCTTATATTATCTTGCACCGGGGTGCTTGCAGTAGGGGTTACAAGCTTCGTGAGAGAGGGAACGGGTCCCAGGTCTCTTGAGAGGTCTAGCGTTGCGAAGAGGAGCTCGATGTTTTAGCGAGTCCATCTCCGTTGTCCTCCCCACGTGCCGTGGGAAGGCCTTGGGCATCTCCTTTTATAGATACAAGGAGGTGATCCAGCTGTACATATGGGGGTGTAGCTGTGTGCTATCATGGCCGGCGGAGAAGTGCTTGAGCCCTGTAGAATCATGGCTAGCGGTACAGCCCTAGGTCCTACTTGCGTTCCTTTGATTTCGTAGAGAGCTTGAGGATAGTTGACGTCATGAGCGCATGCCGGGGTTCATCATTACCTGTTACTGGAGTAATTTGATGTGACACCAGTCTTGTTCCTTTGTAGCCTGAGGTGGCTAGCTAGGGGTAGGATAATGATGGTTTCCCTGCTCACGTAGTCGGTCCGAGGCCGTCTCGAGTGAGGCGATGACCTCTCCCGAGGCCGAGGCTAGGGTCGGGCGAGGCCTAGGTCGAGCGAGGCGGAGACCTCCTCCCGAGACCAGAGCTAAGGCCGAGGCCTGGGTCGGGCGAGGCGGAGACCTCCTCCCGAGACCGGAGCTGAGGCCGAGGCCTGGGTCAGGCGAGGCGGAGACCTCCTCCCGAGACCGGAGCTGAGGCCGAGGCCTGGGTCAGGCGAGGCAGAGACCTCCTCCCGAGACTGGAGCTGAGGCCGAGGCCTGGGTCGGGCGAGGTGACGACCCCTCCCGAGGCCGAGGTTGGGGTCGGGCGAGGCGAAGCTCCCTGTGGCGCCCGAGGCTAAACTTCGGGAGAGGTGGTGACTTATTGTTGTTAGTCTTACCTTGGTGGTTGGCACAGTGGTGGGAACAGGGTAAATAGTGTTGTCATCCCGTTAGAACGATCAGTAAAAGGGTGAAGTGACTGCGGTCACTTCGACCTTGCCAACTGAGGCGCGCGTGTCAGGATAAGGTGTCAGGCGATCCTCGCATTAAATGCGCACGTGATACGGTCGGCGGCAAGGTGTTTTTGGCCGAGGCTGCTATGCGACAAAGTTCACCCGAGCTTAACCTCGGGCGAGTCGGGGGTGCGCCCACCGCTTGGGGGGACCCTCGAGCGAGCTGTGAATTTGTATGGGGCTACTACTGCTGCCCGAGGCTGGGCTCGGGCGAGACGGGATCATGTCCCTCGGCAGACAAGGTTTTTATCTCTGATCCGCGCTTACCGGTCTTTTTAAAGATGTTCTTCCACCATGTTTTAGGACTATCGGGGGTACCCCTGATTATGGTACCCGACAGCGGCTGCTCTGACTTCTGCGCGAACTATCTGTGCACTGTAGCGTTGCAGGCGACCGTTGGAGCCGACCGTTGCGCTGCCTAGTCGTTGCTCCGCTGGTGCACCGGACAGTCCAGTGGCACACCGGACAGTCTGGTGAATTATAGCGGAGCAGCGCTGCTGAAACCCGAAGGTGGCAAGTTCAGACTCGTACGACCCTAGGCACTGAACACTGTCCGGTGGTGCACCGGACAGTCCGGTGCGCCAGACTAGGGTTCTCTTTGGTTTCTTTTGCTCCTTTCCTTTTTGTACCCTAACTTGATCTTTTTATTGGTTTATGTTGAACCTTTAGCACCTGTAGAGTATATAATCTAGAGCAAACTAGTTAGTCCAATTATTTGTGTTGGGCATTCAACCACCAAAATTATTTATAGGAAAAGGTTAAACCCTATTTCCCTTTCAATCTCCCCCTTTTTGGCGATTGATGCCAACACAAACCAAAGCAAATATATAAGTGCAGAATTGAACTAGTTTGTATAAGGTAAGTGCAAAGGTTGCTTAGAATTAAACCAATATTTTACTTCTACTAGATATGCATGGTTGGTTTCGTTTATTTAACATTTTGGACCACGCTTGCACCACTTGTTTTGTTTTTGCAAATTCTTTTGGAAAATCTTTTCAAAGTCTTTTTGCAAATAGTCAAAGATATATGAATAAGAGTGCAAGAAGCATTTTCAAGATTTGAAATTTTCTCCCCTTGTTTCAAATGCTTTTCCTTTGACTTAACAAAACTCCCCCTGAATGAAATTCTCCTCTTCGTTTTCAAGAGGGTTTTACCAATTTGTGCAAGATTTAGATACCAACTTGAAAAACTCTTTTGAAGGTAAGCATACCAAAATATATTAATTGAAAATTTTGAAATTTTGAAATTGGTGGTGGTGCGGTCCTTTTGCTTTGGGCTACTACTCTCTCCCCCTTTGGCATGAATCGCCAAAAATGGAGAATTCGTGAGCCCTTTTTATTTCTCCCCCAATGGAACACATAAATATGAGTGAAGATTATACCAAAGTGGAGAGTGGTGCGGAGTGACGGCGAAAGCTAATAGATACTGGTAGAGTACAGTGGAAGCCTTGTCTTCGCCGAAGACTCCATTTCCCTTTCAATCTACGACTTATCATAAAATTCACTTGAAAACACATTATTCATAGACATAAAGGAGATATGATCAAAGGTATATAAATGAGCTATGTGTGCAAAGTTTCAATCAAAGTTTCGAGAATCAAGAATGTTTAGCTCATTCCTAAGTTTGGTAAAGGTTTTCTCATCTAATGGTTTGGTAAAGATATCAGCTAATTGTTCTTTGATGCTAACATAAGCTATCTCAATATCTCCCCTTTGTTGGTGATCCCTCAAAAAGTGATACCGAATGTCTATGTGCTTAGTGCGGCTGTGTTCAACGGGATTATCCGCCATGCGGATGGCATTCTCATTATCACATAGGAGAGGGACTTTGCTCAATTTGAAGCCATAGTCACTGAGGGTTTGCCTCATCCAAAGTAATTGCGCACAGCAATGGCCTGCGACAATGTACTCGGCTTCGGCGGTAGAAAGAGATACAGAGTTTTATTTCTTTGAAGCCCAAGACACCAGGGATCACCCCAAAAACTGACAAGTCCCTGATGTGCTCTTCCTACCAATTTTACACCCTGCCCAATCAGCATCTGAATATCCTATTAAATCAAAGGTGGATCCCTTGGGATACCAAAGACCAAACTTAGGTGTATAGACTAAATATCTCATGATTCTTTTCATTACCCTAAGGTGAACTTCCTTAGGATCGGCTTGGAACATTGCACATATGCATACAGAAAGCATAATATCCGGTCGAGATGCACATAAATAGAGTAAAGATCCTATCATCGACCGATATACCTTTTGATCTATGGATTTACCTCCCGTGTCGAGGTCGAGATGCCCATTAGTTCCCATGGGTGTCTTGATGGGCTTGGCATCCTTCATCCCAAACTTGTTGAGTATGTCTTGAATATACTTGGTTTGGCTGATGAAGGTGCCCTCTTGGAGTTGCTTGACTTGAAATCCTAGAAAATACTTCAACTCCCCCATCATAGACATCTCAAATTTTTGAATCATGATCCTACTAAACTCTTCACAAGTAGATTTGTTAGTAGACCCAAATATGATATCATCAACATAAATTTGGCATACAAACAAATCTTTTGCAATAGTTTTAGTAAAGAGTGTAGGATCGGCTTTGCCGACTTTGAAGCCATTAGTGATGAGGAAATCTCTTAGCCATTCATACCGTGCTCTTGGGGCTTGCTTGAGCCCATAAAGCGCCTTTGAGAGCTTATACACATGGTTAGGGTACTCACTATCTTTAAAGCCGGGAGGTTGCTCAACATAGACCTTTTCCTTGACTGATCCATTGAGGAAGGCACTTTTCACGTCCATTTGATAAAGCTTAAAGCCATGGTAAGTAGCATAGGCAAGTAATATGTGAATTGACTCAAGCCTAGCTACGGGTGCATAGGTTTCACTGAAATCCAAACCTTTGACTTGTGAATATCCCTTGGCCACAAGTCGGGCTTTGTTCCTTGTCACCACACCATGCTCATCTTGCTTGTTGTGGAATACCCACTTGGTACCTACAACATTTTGGTTAGGACGTAGAACTAAATGCCATACCTTATTCCACGTGAAATTGTTGAGCTCCTCTTGCATAGCTAGCACCCAATCCGAATCTCTTAGTGCATCCTCTACCCTGTATGGCTCAATAGAGGACACAAAAGAGTAATGTTCACAAAAATGAGCGACTCGAGATCGAGTTGTTACCCCCTTATGAATGTCACCAAGAATTGAGTTCACGGGGTGATCTCTTTGAATCGCTTGGTGAACCCTTGGGTGAGGCGGTCTTTGACCCTGTACTTCTTGATCATCTTCCTTGTCTTGATCATTATCATCTCCCCCTTGATCATTGTCCCCCTCTTGAGGTGGCTCATCCTCTTGATCTTCATTTTTATTATCTTGAGCTTGATCCTCATCTTGGGTTGGTGGAGATGCTTGCATGGAAGATGATGGTTCATCTTGTGCTTGTGGAGGCTCTTCGGATTCCTTAGGACATACATCCCCAATGGACATGTTCCTTAGCGCGACGCACGGAGCCTCTTCATCATCTAATTCATCAAGATCAACTTGCTCCACTTGGGAGCCATTAGTTTCATCAAACACAAGGTCACAAGAAACCTCAACTAATCCAATGGATTTGTTGAAGACTCTATATGCCCTTGTGTTTGAGTCATAACCAAGTAAAAAGCCTTCTACAGCCTTAGGAGCAAATTTGGATTTTCTACCTCTTTTAACAAGAATAAAATATTTTCTACCAAAGACTCTAAAATATAAAACATTGGGCTTTTTATCGGTGAGGAGTTCATAAGATGTCTTCTTGAGGATTCGGTGAAGGTAGAGCCGATTGATGGAGTAGCAGGCGGTGTTAATCGCCTCATCCCAAAACCGGTCCAGAGTCTTGTACTCATCAAGCATGGTTCTTTCCATGTCCAGTAGAGTTCTATTCTTCCGCTCTACTACACCCTTTTGTTGAGGTGTGTAGGGAGAAGAGAACTCATGCTTGATGCCCTCATCCTCAAGAAAGCCTTCTATTTGTGAGTTCTTGA
Source organism: Zea luxurians (assembly GCA_029449295.1). NCBI lineage: Eukaryota > Viridiplantae > Streptophyta > Magnoliopsida > Poales > Poaceae > Zea > Zea luxurians. Next base: position 105,499,174 of record JAOPSE010000003.1, on the reverse strand, counting down.
ACTTCGTCCGGTTGTCGCTTCTTATCTTATTGATCCTTAATCCGAACTCATTTTGAGCCCGTCTCAAGAATCCCTTTAAGGTCTCTTGGGTCTGAGATTTTTCCTATAAAAAGAATACCCAAGTGAAGCGAGAATAATCATCCACAATTACAAGACAATACTTACTCCCGCCGATGCTTATGTAAGCAATCGAGCCGAATAAATCCATGTGGAGTAGCTCAAGCGGCCTGTTGGTCGTCATGATGTTCTTGTGTGGATGGTGGGTGCCAACTTGCTTTCCTGCTTGAGATGCGCTACAAACCCTGTCTTTCTCAAAATGAACATTGGTTAGTCCCAAAATGTGTTCTCCATTTAGAAGCTTGTGAAGATTCTTCATCCCAACATGGGCTAGTCGGCGATGCCAGAGCTAACCCATATTAGTCTTAGCAATTAAGCAAGTATCGAGTTCAGCTCTATTAAAATCAACTAAGTATAGCTGACCCTCGAGTACTCCCTTAAATGCTACTGAATCATCACTTCTTCTAAAGACAGTAACACCTATATCCATAAAAAGACAGTTGTAACCCATTTTGCATAATTGAGATACAGAAAGCAAATTGTAATCTAAAGAATCTACAAGAAAAATATTGGAAATAGAATGGTCAGGTGATATAGCAATTTTACCAAGTCGTTTGACCAAACCTTGATTTCCATCCCCAATGTGATAGCTCTTTGGGGATCATTGTTTTTCTCATTGGAGGAGAACATCTTTTTCTCCCCTGTCATGTGGTTTGTGCACCCGCTATAAATTATCCAACTTGAGCCCCCGGATGCATAAACCTGCAAAACAGTTTTAGGCCTTGTTCTTAGGTACCCAAACGGTCTTGGGTCCTTTCACGTTAGAAACAAGCACCTTGGGTACCCAAACACAAGTCTTTGATCCCTTGTGTTTGCCCCCAGCATATTTGGCAACTACCTTGCCTGATTTGTTTGTTAAAACATAGGAAGCATCAAAAGTCTTAAATGAAATGTTATGATCATTTGATGCAGTAGGAGATATCTTTTTAGGCATTTTAACATGGATAGAATGCCTAGAGTTAGATGCCTCATTCTTGTATATAAAAGCATGATGAGAAACAGAATGAGACTTCCTAGCATGAATTCTCCTAATCTTGTGCTCAGGATAACCAGCAGGATATAAAATGTAACCCTCGTTATCCTGAGCCATGGGAGCCTTGCCCTTTACAAAGTTAGACAATCTTTTGGGGGCATTAAGTTTGACTTTGCTTCCCTGTTGGAAACCAATGCCATCCTTGATGCCAGGGCGTCTCCCACTATAGAGCATGCTTCTAGCAAATTTAATTTTTTCATTCTCTATCTCATGCTCAATGATTTTAGTAGTTAGTTGAGCTATGTGATCATTTTGTTGTTTAATTAGGGCAAGGTGATCATGGATAGCATCAACATTAATATCTCTACATCTAGTACAAATAGTAACGTGACCAACAGTAGATGTAGAGGGTTTGCAAACATTTAATTCATCAATCTTAGCATGTAAAATAGCATTCTCATTTCTAAGATTGGAAATAGAAACATTGCAAACATTCAAATCTTTAGCCTTAGAAATAACTCATCATTCTCAGTTTTAAGGCTAGCAATTGATTCATTCAATTTATCAATCTTAGCAATTAAACTAGCATTTTCATTTCTAAGATTGGCAATTGAATCATGGCAACCATTTGATTTCTCAACCTTAGCAACTAAACTAACATTCTCGGTTCTAAGGTTGGAAATAGAGTCATGGCAAATGCTAATCTCTTTAGTCAAGTTTTCACATTTTTCTATCTCCTGAGCATAAGCATTTAATACCTTAACATGCCTTTTGTTTTCCTTAATAAGAAATTCCTCTTGGCTATCCAAGAGTTTATCTTTCTCATGAATAGCACCTATTAATTCATTTAATTTTTCTTTTTGTTGCATGTTAAGATTGGCAAAAGACTAAGCAAGTTATCTTCATCATCACTAGAACTACCCTCATCACTAGACGTAGTATACTTGGGGGTGGTTCTAGCTTGTACCTTCTTTTTCTTGCCGTCCTTTGCCATGAGGCACTTGTGGCTGACGTTGGGTAAGAGAAGACCCTTGTTGACGGTGATGTTTGTGGCATCCTCGTCGGATGAGGAGTCGGTGGAGCTCATGTCGGAATCCCATTCCTGACACACGTGGGCATCGTCGCCCTTCTTCTTGTAGTACTTCTTTTCTTTCTTCCTTCCCTTCTTGTCGTTATCCCTGTCACTATCACTAGACATAGGGCATTTAGCAATAAAATGACCGGGCTTACCACACTTGTAGCACACTCTTTTGGAGTGGGGATTGTAATCTTTCCCCCTCCTTTGCTTGAGGATCTGGCGAAAACTCTTGATGATGAGCGCCATCTCCTCGTTGTCGAGCTTGGAGGCGTCGATGGGAATACTACATGGCGTAGGTTCCTTCTTTTCTTCTTCCGTCGCTTTGAATGCGATGGGTTGCACCTCGAGTGTGGAGGTGCCGCCTTGCTCCAAGTTGACGATATGTTTGGAGCCTTTGATCATCAACTCAAAGCTCACAAACTTTCCTATTACTTCCTCGGGAGAAATTAGCTTGTATCTAGGATCACCACATATTAATTGAACTTGAGTAGGATTACGAAATACGAGTGATCTAAGAATAACCTTGACCATTTCATGGTCGTCCCATTTGGTGCTCCCGAGGTTACACACTTGATTTGCCAAGGTCTTGAGCCGGTTGTACATGGCTTGTGGCTCCTCTCCTTGGTTGAGGATTGAAAGGGAAATAGGGTTTAACCTTTTCCTATAAATGATTTTGGTGGTTGAATGCCGAACATAAATAATTGGACTAACTAGTTTGCTCTAGATTATATATTCTACAGGTGCCAAAGGTTCAACACAAACCAATAAAAAGAACAAGTTAGGGTTCAAAAAGAAAGGAGCAAAAGAAACTAAAGAGAACCATGGTCTGGCGCACTGGACTGTTCGGTGTGCCATCGAACATTGTCCGGTGCGCCACCGGACAGTGTCCGGTGCACCAGGGGCGATCGACTCCAACTCTTCACCTTGGGGTTTCTGAGGCCGCGCTCTGCTATAATTCACCGGACTGTCCGGTGGATCACCGGACTGTCCGGTGTGCTAGCGGAGCAACGGCTAGACAGCGCAACGGTCGGTTGCAACAGTCGCCTGCAACGTGAACAGTGCACGGACAGTTCGCGCAGAAGTCGGGGCAGCTGCTAGAGGCGCACCGGACAGTGCATAGTACTTGTCCGGTGTTGCACCGGACTGTCCGGTGCCACATGAAGACAAAGCTCCAATGGTCGAAACCGTTAGAACCCTAATGGTTGGGTGATGTGGCTGGCGCACCAGACTGTCCGGTGCGCCCAGCAACCTGCCCCAACGGTTGAAATAGTGGTTGGGGGCTATAAATACCCCCCAACCACCTCCACTCCAACCATCCAAGCATTCACTACTCCTCATTCAATACAAGAGCAAAATACAACACTCCAAGACACAAATCAAAGCCTTCGATCCAATCAAAGTCCACAATTCAACCCTAGTATTTTAGGACTTGTGAGAGGATCGTCTTGTGTTCTTTGTTGCTCTTGTTGCTTGGTTGGCTTTCTTCTTTCTCTCATTCTTACTCTCAAAGCCTTGTAAGCGAAGCAAGAGACACCAATTGTGTGGTGGTCCTTGCGGGGTCTAAGTGACCTGGGAAATCAAGGAAGAAAGCTCACTCGGTCTAAGTGACCGTTTGAGAGAGGGAAAGGGTTGAAAGAGACCCGGTCTTTGTGACCACCTCAATGGGGACTAGGTTCTTTAGAACCGAACCTCAGTAAAACAAATCACCGTGACATCCGCTTTATTTTCTTGGTTGATTTGTTTTCCCCTCTCTCCTGAACTTGGAATTTATTCTAACTCTAACCTCGGCTTGAAGTGTGCCTAAAAGTTTGTAAATTTCAGTTTCTGCCTATCCACCCCCCTCTAGGCAACTTTCAAGGATAAATCGACCGAGCTCCCCCTCGATCGTCTCTCGCTTGGTGATCTTGGTCACCTCATCTCCTTCGTGCGCCGTCTTGAGGACGTCCCAAATTTCTTTGGCCGTCTTTAATCCTTGCACCTTATTATACTCCTCTCGACACAAGGAGGCGAGGAGTATAGTTGTGGCCTGGGAGTTAAATTGCCGAATTTGGTCGACCTCGTCCGAATCATAGTTCTTGTCCCCTACCTTTGGTACATGCGCTCCATACTCAACAATATCCCATATGCTTTTGTGGAGTGAGGTTAGATGATGCCTCATTTTATCACTCCACATACAATAATCCTCACCATCAAAGAATGGTGGTTTGCCTAGGGGAACGAGAAGTAATGGAGTGCGTTTAGAAATGCGAGGATAGCGGAGGGGCATCTTACTATACTTCTTACGCTCATGGCGCTTAGAAGTGACGGACGACGATTTAGAGTCGGAGGTGGAGGGTGACGAAGAGTCAGTCTCATAGTAGACCACTTTCTTCATCTTCTTCTTCTTGTCACCTCTCCATTGTGACTTGATGGAGGAAGAGGATTCCTCCTTATGCTTGTGGCCGGATTCCTTCGAATGAGTTCTTCCCAAGCTTGCGGACTTGTCACCGCTGGTCACGATCTCCCTCTTGGCGTGATCTCCCGACATCACTTTGAGTGGTTAGACTCTAATGAAGTACAAACTTTGATACCAATTGAAAGTCACCTAGAGGGGGGTGGATAGGCGGAAATTGAAATATACAACTTTAAACACACTACAAGCCTAGGTTAGCATTAGAGTAAAATCTGAGTCCGGGAGAGAGGGGAAAACAAATCAACTAAGAAAATAAAGCGGACGACACAGTGATTTGTTTTACCGAGGTTCGGTTCTAAAGAACCTAGTCTCCGTTGAGGTGGTCACAAAGATCCGGTCTCTTTCAACCCTTTCCCTCTCTCAAACGGTCACTTAGACCGAGTGAGCTTTCTTCCTTGATTTCCTGGGTCACTTAGACCCCGCAAGGACCACCACACAATTGGTGTCTCTTGCTTCGCTTACAAGGCTTTGAGAGTAAGAATGAGAGAAAGAAGAAAGCCAACCAAGCGACAAGAGTAACAAGGAAACACAAGACGATCTTCTCACAAGTCCTAAAATACTAGAGTTGAATTGTGGACTTTGATTGGATCGAAGGCTTTGATTTGTGCCTTGGAGTGTTGTGTATTGCTCTTGTATTGAATGAGGAGTAGTGAATGCTTGGATAGTTGGAGTGGAGGTGGTTGGGTGGTATTTATAGCCCTCATCCAGCAATTCAACCGTTGGGGCAGGCTGCTGTCGATGGGCGCACCGGACAGTCCGGTGCGCCACTGGACACTGTCCGGTGTGCCAGCCATGTCACCCAACCGTTAGGGTTCTGACGGTTTCGACCGTTGGAGCCTTGTCTTCATGTGGCACCAGACAGTCCGGTGCCGCACCGGACAGGCACTGTTCACTGTTCGGTGCGCCTTCTGTGGCTACTCTGACTTCTGCACGAACTATCTGTGCACTGTAGCGTTGCAGGCGACCGTTGTGCTGCCTAGCCGTTGCTCCACTGGTGCACCGGACAGTCCGGTGAATTATAGCGGAGCGGCGCTGCTGAAACCCGAAGGTGGCAAGTTCAGACTCATATGGCCCTGGGCACCGGACACTGTCCGGTGGCACACCGGATAGTTCGGTGCGCCAGACCAGGGTTCTCTTTGGTTTCTTTTGCTCCTTTCCTTTTTGAACCCTAACTTGATCTTTTTATTGGTTTGTGTTGAACCTTTAGCACCTGTAGAGTATATAATCTAGAGCAAACTAGTTAGTCCAATTATTTGTGTTGGGCATTCAACCACCAAAATTATTTATAGGAAAAGGTTAAACCCTATCTCCCTTTCAAGATGCCACCTGAAGAAAGAACAAGTCTCTTGACAATAGCATCTAAAGTTAAAGAATCAATTATAATGCTTGGGTTAAAGAGAATGAGATGACAATTGTATTTGTTCAAATTTATAGAATGGTGAAAGTCGCCTAGAGGGGGGGGGGTGAATATGCGTAATCTAAAATTTACAACTTTAAACACACACTACAAGCCGGGGTTAGCGTTAGAACTAAAATCAAGTTCGAGAGAGAGAGGAAAACTAATCAAACGAGAATCAAGCGAATGAACATGGTGATTTGTTTTACCGAGGTTCAGTTCCAAAGAACCTAGTCCCCGTTGAGGAGGTCACAAAGACCGGGTCTATTTCAACCCTTTCTCTCTCTCAAACGGTCACTTAGACCGAGTGAGCCTTCTTCCTTAATCTCACGGGTCACTAAGACCCCTCAAGGACCACCACGTACTTGGTGTCTCTTTCCTCGCTTACAAAGAACTTGAGAATAAGAATGGAAAAAGAAGAAAGGCAATCCAAGCGACAAGAACTCAAATGAACACAAAAATCTCTCTCACACAAGCCACTAAGTGTTTGGAGTGAATTTGAGACTCGGAGAGGATATGATCTTTTTGTATTGTGTCTTGAAGTGAATGCTAGAGCTCTTGTATTGAATGTTTTCTTCAGAAAACTTGGATGCTTGAAGTTGTGGTGGTTGAGGGGTATTTATAGCCCCCAACCACTTCCATAGCCGTTGGGGAGGCTGCTGTCGAGGGTGCACCGGATAGTCCGGTGCGCCACCGGACAATCACAGTTCAGTGTCTGGTGCGCTGCCACATCACCCAACCGTTAGGGTTCTAGAGCAATTGACTGTTGGCGCCTTTATCTTGTGGCATCGGATAGTCTGGTGGTGCACCGGACAGTCCGATGCCCCTCTGACTCGCTGCTCTGACTTTTGTCGCGCACTGTGCTGCATTGTTCCCAATGTCAGAGTCGATCGTTGCGTGGAGGTAGCCGTTGCTCCGCTGGCTCATCGGACAGTCTGGTGAATTATAGTGGAGAGCGCCTACGTTTTTCCGAGAGTGACTGATTGGAACTGGTACGGCCCTGGTACACCGAACACTGTTCGGTGGCACACCGGACAGTCTGGTGCGCCAGTCCACAGCACACTCAAGTCCTTTTGCTCCTTTAAATTTGTGTCCCAAACTTGAATCTTTTTTGGTTTGTGTTGAACCTTATGCACCTGTAATACATGTATTCTAGACAAACTAGTTAATCCATGTGTTTTTGGTTGACGATCTACCACCAAAATTAATTATAGGAAAAGGTTAACCCTATTACCCTTTCAATCTCCCCTTTTTGGTGATTGATGCCAACACAAACCAAAGCAAATAATAAGTGCAGAAATGTAACTAGTTTGCATTTAGAATGTGCATAGGTTACTTGGAATTAAACCAATTGATAATCTCGCTAGATATGAATGGATTGCTTTTTCTTTTATTTAACATTTTGGACCACATTTGCACCACTTGTTTTGTTTTTGCAAATCTTTTGTAATTAGTCAAAGGTATATGAATAAGGTTGCAAGAAGCATTTTCAAGATTCGAAATTTCTCCCCCTGCTTCAAAATGCTTTTCCTTTGACTAAATAAAACTCCCCCTGAATGAAATTCTCCTCTTAGCTTTCAAGAGGGTTTTTGAAATAGATTCCAATATTGAAAATTGACTTTTAAAGATACCAATTGAAGGATTAATTGTAAATTAAATACAATTGAGAAATTGACATACCAATGTGAAAAATATCAATTAAAACTTCATTTCGAAATTTTTTGAAATTATGGTGGTGCGGTCCTTTTGCTTTGGGCTTAATATTTTCTCCCCCTTTGGCATTAAGCGCCAAAAACAGAGACCTCGAGAGCCCTTTTAATACTTTCTCCCCCATTGGTAAAAGAAATATGAGTGAAGGATTATACCAATTTGAGAGATTTGTGGAGTGACGACGAAGGGTAAATGATATCATTAGAGTTGAGTGGAAGCCTTGTCTTCGTCGAAGACTCCATTTCCCTTTCAATCTACGACTTAGTATAGAAATACACTTGAAAACATATTAGTCGTAGCCTTGGTACAAGAATGATAAGAAATATGTATTTGTACCAATATGAAAGAGACATGATCAAAAGTATATAAATGAGATATGTGTGCAATGTTTCAATCAAAATTCCAAGAATCAAGTATATTTAGCTCATTCCTAAGTTTGCTAAAGGTTTTCTCATCTAATGGCTTGGTAAAGATATCGGCAAATTGATTCTTGGTGTTTACATAAGCTATTTCGATATCCCCCTTTTGTTGGTGATCTCTCAGAAAGTGATACCGAATGTCTATGTGCTTAGTGCGGCTGTGTTCAAAGGGATTATCCACCATGCGGATGGCACTCTCATTATCACATAGGAGAGGGACTTTGCTCAATTTGTAGCCATGTCCCTCAGGGTTTGCCTCATCCAAAGTAATTGCACACAACAATGGCCTGTGGCATTGTACTCGGCTTCGACGGTGGAAAGAGCTACTGAGTTTTGTTTCTTTGAAGCCCAAGACACCAGGGATCTCCTTAGAAACTGACAAGTCCCTGATGTGCTCTCCCTATCAATTTTACACCCTACCCAATCAGCATCGGAATATCCTATTAAATCAAAGGTGGATCCCTTGGGGTACCAAAGCCCAAACTTAGGAGTATAAACTAAATATCTCATGATTCTCTTCATGGCCCTAAGGTGAACTTCCTTAGGATCGGCTTGGAACCTTGCACACATGCATACAGAAAGCATAATATCTGGTCAGGATGCACATAAATAGAGTAAAGATCCTATCATCGACCGGTATACCTTTTGATCTACGGATTTACCTCCCGTGTTGAGGTCGAGATGCCCATTGGTTCCCATGGGTGTCTTGATGGGTTTGCCATCCTTCATCCCAAACTTCTTAAGTATGTCTTGAATGTACTTTGTTTGGCTGATGAAGGTGCCATCTTGGAGTTGCTTGATTTGAAATCCAAGTAAATATTTCAACTCCCCCATCATAGACATCTCGAATTTTTGAATCATGATCCTACTAAACTCTTCACAAGTTGATTTGTTAGTAAACCCAAATATAATATCATCAACATAAATTTGGCGTACAAACAAATCTTTTGCAACAGTTTTAGTAAAGAGAGTAGATCGACTTTTTCGACTTTGAAGCCATTAGTGATAAGGAAATCTCGCAGGCATTCATACCATGCTCTTGGGGCTTGCTTGAGCCCATAAAGCACCTTTGAGAGTTTGTAGACATGGTTAGGGTACTCACTATCTTCAAAGCTATGAGGTTGCTCAACATAGACCTCTTCCGTGATTGGTCCATTGAGGAAGACACTTTTCACGTCCAGTTGATAGAGCTTAAAGACATGGTAAGTAGCATAGGCAAGTAATATACGAATTGACTCGAGCCTAGCTACGGGTGCATAAGTTTCATCAAAGTCCAAACCTTTGATTTGTGAATAACCTTTGGCCACAAGTCAGGCTTTGTTCCTTGTCACCACACCATGCTCATCTTGCTTGTTGTGGAATACCCATTTGGTACCTACAACATTTTGGTTAGGACATGGAACTAAATGCCATACCTCATTCCTCGTGAAATTGTTGAGCTCCTCTTGCATAGCCAGCACCCAATCCGGATCTCTTAGCGCATCCTCTACCCTAGATGGCTCAATAGAGGAAACTAAAGAGTAATGTTCATAGAAATGAGCAACTCGAGATCTAGTAGTTACCCCTTTTTGAATGTCACCAAGGATGGAATTGATGGGGTGATCTCATTGAATTGCTTGGTGGACTCTTGGGTGTGGCGGTCCTTAACCCTGTATTTCTTGATCATCTTCCCTGTCTTGATCGTATTCATCTCCCCCTTGATCATTGTCCTCCTCTTGAGGTGGCGCTTCCTCTTGATCTTCATCTTTATTATCTTGAGCCTGATCCTCATCTTGAGTTGGTGGAGATGCTTGGTTAGAAGATGATGGTTGATCTTGTGTTTGTGGAGACTCTTCGGATTCCTTAGGACACACATCCCCAATGGACATGTTCCTTAGCGCGACACATGGAGCCTCTTCATCATCTAGCTCATCAAGATCAACTTGCTCCACTTGGGAGCCATTAGTTTCATCAAACACAATGTCATAAGAAACCTCAACTAATCCAGTGGATTTGTTGAAGACTCTATATGCCTTTGTGTTTGAGTCATAACCAAGTAAAAAGCCTTCTGCAGCATTAGGAGCAAATTTAGATTTTCTACATCTTTTAACAAGAATAAAGCATTTACTACCAAAGACTCTAAAATATGAAACATTAGGCTTTTTAATAGTGAGGAGTTCATATGATGTCTTCTTGAGGATTTGGTGAAGGTAGAGCCGGTTGATGGAGTCGCAAGCAGTGTTAATTGCTTCCGCCCAAAATAGGTCCGGTGTCTTGTACTCATCAAGCATAGTCCTTGCCATATCCAGTAAAGTTTTATTCTTCCTCCCCACTACACCATTTTGTTAAGGTGTGTTGGGAGAAGAGAACTCATGCTTGATGCCCTCTTTCTCAAGAAAACCTTCAATTTGTGAATTCTTGAACTCCATCCCATTGTCGCTTCTTATCTTTTTTATTCTTAAACCAAACTCATTTTGAGCCCGTCTTAAGAATCCTTTTAAGGTCTCTTGGGTTTGAGATTTTTCCTGTAAAAAGAATACCCAAGTGAAGCGAGAATAATCATCTACAATAACTAGACAGTACTTACTCCCGCTAATGCTTATGTAAGCAATCGGGCCAAACAGGTCCATATGGAGTAGCTCGAGTGGTCTATCAGTCGTCATTATGTTCTTGTGTGGATGATGAGTGCCAACTTGCTTTCCTGCTTGGCATGCGCTACAAACCCTGTCTTTCTCAAAATGAACATTGGTTAGTCCTAAAATGTGTTCTCCCTTTAGAAGTGTAATACCCAAAAAGGAATAAAATGAGTATATAGTTGATATTCTTATTTTGTGTGCCATAACTTCATCATAAAAAGAACATACCTATAATTAAGAGTGAGGAATAATAAAATAATAATACTTAAATGGAATATGCATCATGCTGAGGTTTGATTTTGTGTGCATTTTATGATGATATAAAAAATATAATATGATAAATATCCAAATGGGGATTTGAATCCTAAAGGAAATCCTAGAATTGAGAAAAGAGAAGAAAAGTACTATATAAATATAAATAAAACATGTTTAATCAAATAGCTTGAGAATAATAGAATGTGAACTTATGTTTTTGGTTCAGGAATAAACTTCACCACAGCACTTGAAATTCAAAAATTTGAAAGCATAAACTTAGGAAAGAAAAGAAAAAGAAATAATAAAAAAGAAGACTATGCGCGCGGGCTGAATCCTCCTCGCGCGGCCCACCTACAAATCCCTCCACGCGGCCCAACTTCGGCGATGTGCGGCGTGCCGACAACTGGGCCCTGTGGGCAGTCGCTCTGCGCACCCTTGTGCTTGCTAGCAGGTGGGCCAGGGTTGGCGGGACTCACCGTTAGATGGACCAGGTCATCGACTGGCGGGTCACCATGACAGCTCCTTCGTCTTGTGGACCGTAGATTCTGTTGAACACACACTTAAATTATTTCGCTAGATAGATTCGCCGTGTCATGGGCTCTGTGGGGAAGATTTTAATTGGGTTTTGGCGCACCGAATGCCCCGGACGTCGTCGCCGGCAGCATCCGCCGCCGCGGGCGAATACTTCCGGTGTCCAAGTCCGGCCGTGTGTTGTTCGCTATTCTGGGTCGTTGATCCGAAAATCGGCGCCTAGGATTAGATCGGGTCTTACCGATTCGCGGTAGGAATCCGTGTTCGCTGGATGTCAATCGGACGTTCTAGGATGGGTCTAGGGTTCTTTAAATCAACACCGTACATTCCTAATCTTATGGTTGGGATCGCATACCGTTTCATTTTTATGTTAGATTTAATCTGGGCCGTTCGCGTTATATCGGGCGGCCAGGGTTTCTAGATACCCCTTCGCGAACACGTTTTTCATAAGAGTCCCTGTACTTTTTTGTAAATAACCCGCTGTCTAGAGCTACAACGTTCTGGGTCTGGGGAATGTTTATACATTAGCCCCTGTGTTCCTATTTAATTGAGGCCCAGTCCAGAGCCAGTTGTAAATTGAAAAAATAAATTGAAAAATGGATTTTTAATATGAAAATAATTACTAGAACTTGATAAATTCATAGAAAATCCATACTTGCTCCAAATTACTTCATTTCAGTTTCTAAAATTTTGTAATATAATTCTCTATCACTTAGAGTCTCTGTTTTGGCATGAAAACAGTAAAAAAAATAATTTCTCACTTAATCATGTTTAAGCACATAAAACCTTTGGAAATTCATATCTTAAAATCTATAACTCCAAAAATTATGATTTCTGTTCCTAGGATTTTATTTTAATGTCTAGAATATTATTATGTATTTTGTTTACATGTTTGGTGTGATGTTAATTTCCTCTATATACTGTGCTTGTTTGTATTGTGGCGAGTAGAAGAACCTGTGACTGAAGATCCTGGTGCCCAGCAGATAGAAGTTGCTGAGCAGGAGCTCATTGAAGGCAAGTTGTGCCCTTGACCACTTTTATACCCAATAATGTTCCTTAATGTCATTTATTCATGCATAGGTTAATTTTGATGGGACCCAATAGGTCACTCTAGACTGTTTATCCATTTTACCTTGTTATCCCTAAATCACATGTGTAGTTTTGCTATTACTTTACCTGGTTTTGGGATAATTTTCTTTATATCCATGTTCCAATTCTTCTGTTATTCTATTTATGTTCATGTCAAGATCATTAATATTAATTGGAACATGGAGCTTAACTTGAGAAACACGTGCCACCACAAGGGAGGAATGAGACCCCTTGGCTAACTAATTAGGAAAGCTAGTGGAAGACTACCTTACCCGAAAGGGACAAGGGTAGCAAGGGAGTTGCATGCAAGGAGGTTCTCGGGTTGATTTTGCTGCGATGGCGGTCAGACGGGGGATTCTTGCAAGTGCGCTTCCCATACCTGTAGCGGGTTTTCGAAAGCTAGTGGAACTTTGTAATGGCCTCGTAGTGTTGCATTGCCTCGCTTCCTAGGTAGAGGTGTATGGGAGTCGCGATCCCTTGGTAGATGGGTAACATGACTTGTGGCTAAAGGGTACAACCTCTGCAGAGTGTAAAACTGGTATACTAGCCAAGCTCACGGTCAAGAGCAGCTCAGGATTCTCGCATGATTAATTTATGTAACTTATATTCAATTTTGTCATTTGCATACGCATGGGATTATTTAATAATTTTGTTCTATTACTTTATTTAAGGTTTGATATTTACTTACATCTAGTAACTGCTAATAAAATTTTGACCAACTAAATAAAAGCAATGCTCAGCCTTAACCCCTGTTGTTGATTAGCCTTACACATCACATGAACTCCCACCTTTGGTGAGTTCATGCCCACTGGTTTCCCCACAACTTGTTGAGCTATGATCATGTGTGAGCTCACCCTTGCTGTCTCACAACCCCCATTGGAGAAGATCAGGTGGTTCAGGAGGAGCCACAAGGCGAAGAGTTTGATCTGATCTAGGTGGCGTTTCCCCAGTCGACTTTTGCGCCAAGGATGATCCTTAGTTTGTTTTATATTTATCTTTTATTTTATAATAAGACTTCCGCTATGTAATAAATACTCTGATGTTACTGTGACATTTATCTCTATACACTCTTTTATTATATGTGTTGTATTCTTGGCGCATGTATGAGATGCACCCGGCTTTGTTCCTTAAAGCCCGGGTGTGACAGAAGTGGTATCAGAGGAAATGTTGACTGTAGGACGAGACCTAGATAGAAATGGACAAACCCTTACCTACTTACCTTACTCTGGTTCATTCCATACTTACCTTATCTTGATCCTGTCTCACCTTTTACTATTCTACTCTGTTTACTCTTATCTTTTCTACTTCAAGACATGATGGATTTCACACCTTGGTATCCTACAGCTATGATCTTCTTAGGAGATAGGGAACCAAAGACAAAATTAAAACTATTTTCTCTATTTAAAAATGTTGGTTGATTGTTTTGATGATAAATGTCTGATTTGCTTCTTTGATTGATTAAAATATTATATATGGACATCTTAGCATGTACTACCATAAGGTATTGAGTTAGCTTTAGTAGGTAAAACATTAATCTGCTTAGCTAATAAATCCCCCAAAGTAACATGATTCGTAACTACTTGCCTTGTCTACTATTCTCTTATCGTATATTTCTAACTCAGATGGTCAATACCAGGAAGGGTGGTGGAATTGATTTACCTCCTAATTGACACACTCGAAGGATATATAGACAACCACAACAACAACAACCTGAGATGGATCCTCCACCACCGCCTCCACCAGCAGGAGTTGACCCACTGGTTGTAGCTCAGGTGAGGATGATGCAACAAATGGCAGATACCATGGCAGATATGCACGCGCAGATGCAGCAGGAACGCCAGGAGATACGCCAAGGACGGGAGGAGATACGTCGAGAGCTGTGCCAAGAGCGAGAAGAGATATGCCAGGAGATAAGGGCGCAACAGCAATAGCAACAACAATAGCAACAATAACAGCAACATTAGCAAGCACCACTTCCTCCTCCTCCACCACCAGTTCCACCCCGAGATAAGCACCAGGAGTTCATGAGCCATAAGCCACCGACATTTGCTAGTTCTCCTGATCCACTGGACATAGATGATTGGCTGAAGTCCATAGAGAAGATGTTGATAATTGCCCAATGCTCTGACCGGGAGAAAGTTCTATATGCTTCTGGTCGTCTGACAGGTCCTGCTGCTGATTGGTGGGATTCATATACTGCTGCTCACGATGCTGCTGATACTATTACTTGGGCAGAGTTCAGTGCACAGTTTAGGAACTATCACATACCAGCTGGACTGATGAAGATCAAGAAGAAAGAGTTTCTATCATTGAAGCAAGGGAGCATGTTAGTCAGCGAGTACTGTGACAAGTTCATTCAGCTATCCAGATATGCACTTGATGAAGTTGCTGAAGATGAGAGGAAGCAGGAGCATTTTATTGAAGGACTTAATGGACCCCTGCAGTATGCTCTAGTGGCACATACATTTCCATCATTTTAGAGGCTGCTTGAAAAGGCCCTAGCTATTGAACACAAGCGTCTTCAGCTGGGAGATTTGAAGAGGAAGGCTATATCTCAAGGACAGGGAAGCAGTAGTTTTGTCCACGCTACAGTTCACCCCAGGGTACACCAGTTCGCACTGGCAGAGGCTAGCGCCCAGTTCAGCAATCACCTCAGAGGACTCCACCGACTCGTTAGGCTACCCCCACTGGCACCCCGACAAAGTTTTCAGGACAGAGTGCAGGCACTACTTGCTTCAAGTGTGGGAAGGTGAGACATTATGCAAATGTTTGCCCATAGAGGATTGCTACTACCCCAGTTCAGAATAAGCAACAGACTCCAGGATCTGGCAAGGGATACTCTATTGCCAGGGTTAATCAAGTCAGCGTTGATGCTACTCCTGATGGTGCTGACATCGTACTTGGTTTGTTTTACATTAATGCAATTCCTACAACAATACTATTTGATTCTGGTGCTACACATTCATTCATGTCTGCTCGATATGCCAACACAAATGAGATACCACTGCTAAATATGAGAAAACCAATGATAGTAATTACACCTAAAGGGTCTATTGAGGCAAATCATATGACACGTAGATTGACATTAACAATTATGGAAAGAGAATTTGGAGCTACTGCTATAATATTAGAGGCAAGCAGTATAGATCTGATCATTGGTATGTCATGGTTAAGAAAGGCAAAGGCCATTATAGCATGTGGTAGGGGTACTATAGAACTCACCAGCCCTAAAGGAGAAAGATTTCAAGTTCAAATTGCAGTAACTACCTCATCTAGACATGCGATGTTCTTTATACCTGAGGAGTTTGTTGGTGACAACATCCGTGTGGTTAGGGATTTTCCGGATGTCTTTCTAGAGGAGTTACCAGGGATGCCACCAGATAGGAAAGTTGAGTTTGTTATTGATCTCTTACCTGGAACTGCTCCTATATCTAAACGGCCATATAGGATGTTCGTAGAAGAGTTAAAAGAACTTAAGAATTAGTTAACTGAGTTACAAGAGGCTAGGTACATTCGTCCGAGTTCCTCACCTTGGGGAGCGCCGGTTCTGTTTGTACAGAAGAAGGATGGATCACAAAGGATGTGTGTGGATTATAGATCCCTTAATGATGTTACTGTGAAGAACACGTATCCGTTACCCCGCATTGAGGATTTATTTGATCAGATGAGAGGTGCAAGGGTATTCTCAAAGATTGATCTCCGATCCGAGTACCATCAAATGAACATTAGGCCATCGAATATTCCCAAGACAGCTTTCTCAAAATGATATGAATTATATGAGTTCACAGTTATGTCATTTGGATTAACTAATGCACCAGCTTATTTTATGAATTTGATGAATAAGGTGTTTATGGAGTATTTGGACAAATTCGTTGTGGTATTCATCGATGGTATTCTTATTTATTCCAAGAGTGATAGCGATCTTGAGGAACATCTGAGATTGGTGCTACAAAAGCTATGAGATAATCAACTCTACGCCAAGTTTAGCAAATGCGAGTTTTGGATTGACATGGTGCCATTCCTTGGTCATATCATTTCTAATGGAGGGATATCAGTGGATCCTGCTAAAGTTGAGGAGATTATGGCGTGGAGTATACCCACTACAGTTATTGAGGTCTAGAGTTTCTTGGGACTTGCTGGCTATTATTGGAGATTTATTGAAGGATTTCCTAAGATCGCTAAGCCCATGACCTCACTTCTGGAGAAGGGAAGAGAGTTTAAGTGGGATGAGAAGTGCCAAGATAGCTTTGATCAATTAAAGAAGAGATTGATGTCACCATTAGTGTTGGTTATGCCAGATCTACAGAAGGGATTTGATATCTATTATGATGCATGTGGCCAAGGCTTGGGATGTGTGCTCATGCAAGAAGAACATGTGATTGCCTACGTGTCTCGTCAATTACGGAAACATGAATTGAACTACCCCATGCATGACTTAGAACTGGCAGCCGTTGTGCATGTGCTTAAGATTTGGAGACATTATATCATGGGAACCAAGTGTCAAGTATACATGGATCATAAGAGTTTGAAGTATATATTCACTCAGAAGGATCTCAACCTTAGGCAACGCCGTTGGTTGGAGCTTATTAAGGATTATGATTTGGAGATTCACTATCACCCGGGCAAGGCAAATTTGGTTATAGATGCCTTGAGTCGAAAGGAGCATGTTCATTCAGCTGTTGTTGCCCAGCTACCCGATGAGATTGTTGAGGATTTCGGGAGACTTAACCTGGGGATAGTTGCTCACACTGAAGGAGTTACTATTGATGTGGGACCTACTTTGGAGCAAGAAATTCACAAAAGACAGATTGGTGATGCTAAAATACAAGAGATTAAGGATCTGATTACTGAAGGTCGAGGTACAAAATTCACGGAGAATGAGCAAGGCACCATATGGTTCAAAGACAGGATATGTGTTCCTGATATTGAAAGCCTTCGTGAGACTATTTTAAAGGAGGCTCATGACTCGGATTATTCTATTTATCCTGGTAGTACCAAGATGTATTAGGATTTGAAGCAGAAATACTGGTGGTATGGGTTGAAGAGAGATGTGGCTGCACATGTGGCTATGTGTGATGTTTGTCAAAGAGTTAAGGCTGAACACCAGAGGCCAGCTGGACTACTGCACCCACTAAAGATACCCGAGTGGAAGTGGGAAGAGATTGGTATGGATTTCATTACTGGATTGCCTCGCACCCAAAAAGGATATGATGCTATATGGGTGATTGTGGATAGATTGACTAAAGTGGCTCATTTCATTCTAGTCAAGACTACTTATAAAGGTTCTCAACTAGCAGAGTTATATATGGTTCGGATTGTGTGTTTACATGGGGTACCAAAGAAGATCGTGTCTGATCGAGGTTCACAGTTTACCTCAAGATTTTGGAGAAGCTTTCATGAGAACATGAATACAAAGTTGAATTTTAGTACGACTTATCACCCTCAGACTGATGGACAGACTGAAAGAACTAATCAAGTATTGGAAGATATGTTGAGAGCCTGTGCACTTCAGCATGGAGGAAGTTGGGATAAAAGTCTACCATATGCTAAGTTCTCATATAATAATAGCTATCAGACCAGTCTGAAGATGTCACCATTCTAGGCTTTATATGGCAGGAAGTGCATGACTCCTCTATATTGGGATTAGACTAGAGAAAGATAGTTCTTTGGGCCTGAACTGATTCAAGAGGCAGAAGAACAAGTCCATATAATTCGGGAGAATTTGTGGGTAGCTCAAACCAGGCAAAAGAGCTATGCTGGTAATAGAAGAAGACCACTGGGATTTGAGGAAGGAGATTATGTGTACCACAAGGTGTCACCACTTCATGGAATGAGGAGATTCAAAGTCAAGGGCAAATTGTCCCCTCGCTTTATTGGACCATTCATGATCTTTAGGCGAGTTGGGGAGATGGCATACCAACTCGAGCTACCTGCTAATCTGTCTGATGTGCATAATGTATTCCACGTGTCTCAACTTAAGAAGTGTCTCCGTGTCCCTGAGGAACAGTTACTAATGGAAGATCTCAGTGTTCACGGTGATTTGACTTACACGGAGTATCCGGTCAAGATTCTTGATACATTGACTCGAGTTACAAGAAATAAGGTGATAAAGATGTGCAAAGTGCAATGGAGTCACCATGGAGAAGATGAAGCTACTTGGGAGAGAGAAGAAGAGCTTCACATAGATTTTCCCCACCTTTTCTCTGGTTCTTCCTAAATCTCGAGGACGAGATTCTTGTTAAGGGGGTAGGATTTGTAATACCCAAAAAGGAATACAATGAGTATATAGTTGATATTTTTATTTTGTGTGCCATAACTTCATCATTAAAAGAACATACCTATAATTAAGAGTGATGAATAAAAAAATAATAATACTTAAATGGAATATGCATCATGCCGAGGTTTGATTTTGTGTGCAATTTATGATGATATAAAAAAATATAATATGATAAATATCCAAATGGGGATTTGAATCCTAAAGGAAATCCTAGAATTGAGAAAAGAGAAGAAAAGTACTATATAAATATAAATAAAACATGTTTAATCAAATAGCTTGAGAATAATAGAATGTGAACTTATGTTTTTGGTTCAGGAATAAACTTCACCACAACACTTGAAATTAAAAAATTTGAAAGCATAAACTTAGGAAAGAAAAGAAAAATAAATAATAAAAAAAGAAGATTGTGCGCGCAGGCTGAATCCTCCTCGTGCGGCCCACCTACAAATCCCTCCGTGCGGCCCAACTCCGGCGGTGCGCGGCATGCCGACAGCTGGGGCCTATGGGCAGTCGCTCCGCGCGCCCTTGTGCTTGATAGCAGGTGGGCCAGGGTTGGCAGGACCAGGTCGCCGACTGGCGGGTCCCCGTGTCAGCTCCTTCGTCCTAGCGCAACAGAACCCCGCGTGAATGTCGGCACGCACCTCTCCTCCGCAAATCCCGAGCCTTGTTGACCCATTGCGCCACAACCAGTTGAAGCCATTGCCGCCGTCGAGGCCACCTCATCGTGATTACCTAGCTCCCCGCGCCATTGAACGTAGGTATGAGTTCCTTGGCTCTTCCCGTTACTCTGGTTCAATGTAGGCCCGCGTATTTGGAACTGGTTGTTGCGTCACGGTGCTATTTCCTCGTAGGCGCTTGTACCACCGCCATGTGCCGCCCTCTCCAGTGGACCGTAGATTCCGTTGAACACATACTTAACTTAGTTCGCTAGATAGATTCGTCGTGTCGTGGGCTCTGTGGGGAAGATTTTAATTGGGTTTTGGCGCACCGAATGCCCCGGACGTCGTCACCGGCAGCATCCACCGCCGCGGGCGAATACTTCCGGTGTCCAAGTCCGGCCATGTGTTGTTCTCTATTTTGGGCCGTTGATCCAAAAATCGGAGCTTAGGATTAGATCGGGTCTTACCGATTCGCGGTAGGAATCCGAGTTCACTGGATGTCAATCGGATGGTCCAGGATGGGTCTAGGGTTCTTTAAAACAACACCGTAGATTCCTAATCTTACGGTTGGGATCGCATACCGTTTCATTTTTATGTTAGATTTAATCTAGACCGTTCGCGTTATATCGGGCGGCCAGGGTTTCTAGATACCCCTTCGTGAACATGTTTTTCATAAGAGCCCCTGTACTTTTTCGTAAATAACCCGCTGTCCTGAGCTACAGCGTTCTGGGTCTGGGGAATGTTTACTGCGTTCTGAGGCCCAGTCCAGAGCCAGTTGTAAATCGAATAAATGAATTGAAAAAATGGATTTTTAATATGAAAATAATTACTAGAACTTGATAAATTCATAGAAAATCCATACTTGCTCCAAATTACTTCATTCCAGTTTCTAAAATTTTGTAATATAATTCTCTATCACTTAGAGTCTCTGTTTTGGCATGAAAACAGTAAGAAAAATAATTTCTCACTTAATCCTGTTTAAGCACATAAAACCTTTAGAAATTCATATCTTAAAATCTATAACTCCAAAAATTATGATTTCTGTTCCTAGGATTTTATTTTAATGTCTAGAATATTATTATGTATTTTGTTTACATGTTTGGTGTGATGTTAATTTTCTCTATATACTGTGCTTGATTGTATTGTGGCGAGTAGAAGAACCTATGACTGAAGTTCCTGGTGCCCAGCAGACAGAAGTTGCTGAGAAGGAGCTCATTGAAGGCAAGTTGTGCCCTTGACCACTTTTATACCCAATAATGTTCCTTAATGTCATTTATTCATGCATAGGTTAATTTTGATGGGACTCAATAGGTCACCCTAGACTGTTTATCCATTTTACCTTGTTATCCCTAAATCACATTGGTAGTTTTGCTATTGCTTTACCTGGTTTTGGGATAATTTTTCATTATGTCCATGTTCCAATTCTTTTGTTATTCAATTTATGTTCATTTCAAGATCATTAATATTAATTGGAACATGGAGCTTAACTTGAGAAGCACGTGCCACCACAACGGAGGAATGGGACCCCTTGGCTAACTAATTAGGAAAGCTGGTAGAAGACTACCTTACCCAAAAGGGGCAAGGGAAGTAAGGGAGTTGCATGCAAGGAGGTTCTCGGGTTGATTTTGCTGCGATGGCGGTCAGACGGGGGATTCTTGCAAGTGCTCTTCTTATAAACTGTAGCGGGTTTTCGGAAGCTAGTGGAACTTTGTAAAGGCCTCGTAGTGTTTGAAAGGGAAATGTGCCTTTGGGCAATTTCAATAATGTTTTGGTGATTAAGTGCTCAACACGTTTAATTAAGTTCTCATGTGCCAAGTAAAGAGAAAAGTGCAAATCAAAGAGAAAGGTACGTTTCTAGACTTAGTACATTGTTTTGAGTACTAATGTGTTTTGTCTAAGTGCTAGAAACAGTGAGAAAAGAATTGGAAAAAGAGGTGGCTGTGTGCAGCCAACTTCAGCTCGGCTTGGCACACCAGACTATCTGATGGTGCACCAGACAGTGTCTGGTGCACCAGGCTGGTCCACGTGAAAAGGCTGCTCTCGGGACTCGACGGCGGCGTACGGCTATAATTCACTGGACTATCCGGTGGTGCACCGGACTGTCCGGTGAGTCGTCCACGGCGAACTCGTCGCTCTCAGGAAAAGGATCAGCGACGTACGACTATAATTCACCGGACTGTCCAGTGGTGCACCGGACTGTCCGGTGAGCCAACGGTCGCTTGCGCCAACGGTCGGTCGTGCAATCTTCGCGTGACACATGGTCGCGCCAATGGTCGGTCGGGCACACCGGACTGTCCGGTGTGCACCGGACAGTGTCCGGTGTGCCAACCGACACCAAGGACCAACGGTCAGATGCGCCAGAAATGGAAGGAGATCGCGCACCGGACAGCTACATGGACTGTTCAGTGGTGCACCGGACTGTCCGGTGCACCACCCGATAGAAGGCAAGTTTGGCCTT
Source organism: Zea luxurians (assembly GCA_029449295.1). Taxonomy (NCBI): domain Eukaryota; kingdom Viridiplantae; phylum Streptophyta; class Magnoliopsida; order Poales; family Poaceae; genus Zea; species Zea luxurians. The sequence continues at coordinate 105,477,145 of JAOPSE010000003.1, read as the reverse complement.
CTAAGTTGGCCTCCAACGGCTCCTAGCTGCCTTGGGGCTATAAAAGGGACCCCTAGGCGCATGGAGGAGTCACCCAAGCATTCACTAAGTATTCTAAGGCATCCATACTCTGCTCCCGCGCATTTGCTTCGTTGTGTTAGAGATTTGAGCTTTATTTGCGTCGAGGACTCCCTGTGTTGTCATTTGAGCTCGAGTCTTCACTTGTGTGCGTGGGTGTGCTGCGTATTCGAGTCTTGTGTGTGTTGCTTCTCCCAACCTTACTCTGTGCCTTCATTGTGATCTTTGTTGTAAGGGCGAGACTCCAATTTGTGGAGATTCCTCGCAAATGGGAACAATCATCTAAAGGAAAAACCGTGGTATTCAAGTTGATCATTGGATCACTTGAAAGGGGTTGAGTGCAACCCTCGTCCATTGGGACGCCACAACGTGGAAGTAGGCAAGTTGGCCGAACCACGGGATAAAATTCGTGTGTCTTGTGTTGCTCTCTTTGTGATTGTTTGTGTTCACAAAAACTCTCTTCAAGCTACTTAGCCGTTCTAACACTTATAACTAAGTTTTGTGGCTATTAGTGTTTGATTTGTACAGGATCACCTATTCACCCCCCCTCTAGGTGCTCTCAATTGGTATCGGAGCCATTCTCTTCACTTAAGGGACTAATCGCCCGAAGAGATGGATCCTAAGGGAAAGGGGATGGTGATCAACGACAAAGAGAAGGAGTCCATCTTCAACGAGCCAAGAGATGACAAGCCCACTGACTCAGGCTCGAGTCACAAGAAGAAGGACGGGAAGAAGAAGAGGCGCATCGAGAAGATAATCTACTACGACAGCGATGCGTCTTCTTCTTCACCAAGAGACGACGATGATGACGATTCTTCGTCAAAGAAAAAGACGGTTAATCAAAACTACTCTTTTGACTATTCTCGCATGCCATATAATTTGAATGCACATTTACTTTCTATTCCTCTAGGAAAACCTCCACACTTTGATGGAGAGGACTACTCATTTTGGAGTCATAAAATGTGTAGTCATCTATTTTCTCTCCATCCTAGCATTTGGGAAATAGTGGAAAATAGAATGCATTTCGATAGTACGGATAACCCTGTGATTATTAATGAGCAAATTCATAAGAATGCACAAGCTACTACTATGTTGTTAGCATCTCTTTGCAGGGACAAGTATAATAAAGTAAGTGGCTTGGACAATGCCAAGCAAATCTCGGACACCCTCAAGATCTCACATGAGGGAAATGATGCTACAATGATTACCAAAATGGAACTGGTGGAAGGCGAGCTAGGGAGATTCGCCATGATCAGGGGAGAAGAGCCAACACAAACCTACAACAGGCTCAAGACCATGGTCAACAAGATTAGAAGCTATGGAAGCACAAGATGGACGGACCACGACGTCGTCTGACTCATGCATAGGTCCTTTACAGTTATTGACCCCCATCTTGTGAATCTTATTCGTGAAAATCACAGGTACACAAAGATGACGCCTCAGGAAATACTCGGAAAATTTGTAAGCGGGTGCATGATGGTTAAGGAGGCAAGGTATGTAGATGACGCCTTAAACGGCCCTCTGCTCGTCTACGAGCCGCAGCCCGTTGTGCTCAAGGCAACTAGCAGCAAGGAGGCACTACCAAGCAAGGTAGCTCAAGTGGAGACTGCCGGCCTCAACGAAGATGAGATGGTGCTTATCATCAAGCGCTTCAAGACCGCACTTAAAGGACGCAAGGAGTACCCTAACAAGAACAAAACAAAGGGAAAGCGCTCCTGCTTCAAATGCGGTAAGACTGGTCACTTTGTTGCAAATTGTCCCAATAATGATAGTGACCAGGGACAAGAAAAGAGCGAGAAGGAGAAAAAGAAGAGCTACAGGAAGGCAAAGGGCAAGGTGCACCTTGGAAAGGAATGGGACTCAGACTGCTCCTCTTTTGACTCCGACAACGAAGGACTCGCTGCCTCGGCCTTCAACAAGTCTTCTCTCTTCTCCAACGAACGCCATACATGTCTTATGGCCAAGGAAAAGAAGGTACATGTTCGGGATACCCCTAAGTACACTACTTCTAGCGATGATGATTCTTCCAATGATGAAGTAGATTACTCTAGTTTATTTAAAGGTTTAGATAGAGCTAAAAGAGAAAAAATTAATGAATTAATTGATGCTTTAAATGAAAAGGGTAGATTGTTAGAAAAACAAGAGGATATTTTATATGATGAACATGACAAATTTGTTAGTGTGCAAAAATCCCTTGCCTTAGAAATTAAGAGAAATAAAATGTTATCCTCTGAATTGTCTGTTTGCCATGAATCGGTCTCTAGTTTAAAAAGCTTAAATGATGAACTAAAAGCTAAGCTAGAAGAAGTCAACAATACTAGTTCATGTGTAGAGCATGTTGTTATATGTAATAGATGTAAGGATTTTGATGTTGATGCTTGTGATGAACACCTTATTTCTATTACCAAATTAAATGACGAGGTGGCAAGTCTTAATGCTCAACTTAAGACTTGCAAAATTAATTTTTATAAATTAAAATTTGCTAGGGATGCCTACACCATTGGTAGACACCCCTCAATTAAGGATGGGCTTGGTTTTCGAAAGGAAGCCAAGAACTTAACAAGCCAAAGGGCTCCCATTCCCAACAAGGAGAAAGGGAAGGCTCCTATGGTTAATAATCCTCAAAGGAACCATGCTTTTATTTATGATAGGAAGATTGCTAATCGTGCTCATTACAATAGGAGTTATGATCATGATGCTTCTAATTCACATGCTATGTTTGCCTCTAGTTCTACTTTTGTTCATGGTAGAAGTAGGCCTAGGAGAAATCATGTAGTGCATCATGTGCCTAGGAAAATGTGCAATGAATCTACTACTATTTTCCATGCTTGCAACACTTCTTTTGTTCTTTCATGTAAGAATGCAAAAGTAGTGGCTAGGAAATTGGGATCCAAATGCAAGGGAGACAAAACTTGCATATGGGTTCCAAAAACAATTGTGACTAACCTTGTAGGACCCAACAAGAGTTGGGTACCTAAAACCCAAGCTTAAATTCCTTGCAGGTTTATGCATCCGGGGGCTCAAGCTAGATTATCGATAGCGGATGCACAAACCACATGACGGGGGAGAAGAAGATGTTCACCTCCTACGTCAAGAACAAGGATTCCTAGGATACGATTATCTTTAGAGATGGGAATCAAGGCATGGTCAAAGGTTTGGGAAAAATAGCCATCACAAGCGAGCACTCTATTTCAAATGTATTTTTAGTAGAGTCATTAGGATACAACCTCCTGTCTATAAGTCAATTGTGCCACATGGGCTACAATTGTTTGTTTACAAATGTTGATGTATCTGTCTTTAGAAGGAGTGATGGCTCATTAGCATTTAAGGGTGTATTAGACAACAAGCTCTATTTAGTTGATTTTTTGAAAGAGAATGCCGATCTAGATGCATGCTTAATGGCTAAGACTAGTATGGGCTGGCTCTGGCATCGTCGTCTAGCACATGTTGGGATGAAGAACCTTCATAAGCTTCTAAAGGGAGATCATGTGTTAGGACTAACCAATGTCTGTTTTGAGAAAGATAGACCTTGTGCAGCATGTCAGGCAGGAAAACAGGTGGGAAGCACTCATCACAGCAAGAATGTGATGACAGCATCAAGACCACTGGAGCTTCTTCACATGGATCTTTTTGGACCCGTTGCCTACCTTAGCATCGGGGGAAGCAAGTATGGTCTTGTAATTGTTGATGATTTTTCCCGCTTCACTTGGGTATTCTTTTTGCAGGATAAATCAGAAACCCAAGGGACCCTAAAGCGCTTTCTAAGGAGGGCTCAAAACGAATTTGAGCTCAAGGTGAAAAAGATAAGAAGCGATAACGGGTCCGAATTCAAGAATCTACAAGTGGAGGAGTATCTTGAGGAGGAAGGCATCAAGCACGAGTTCTCCGCTCCCTACACACCACAACAAAATGGTGTGGTTGAGAGGAAGAATAGGATGCTTATCGACATGGGAAGAACGATGCTTGGAGAGTTCAAGACGCCCGAGCGGTTTTGGTTAGAAGCTGTAAACACAGCTTGCCACGCTATAAACCGGCTCTATCTGCAAGCCTTCTCAAGAAGACCTCCTATGAACTCCTTACCGGTAACAAACCCAATGTTTCTTACTTTCGAGTATTTGGGAGTAAATGCTACATTCTGGTAAAGAAAGGTAGACATTCTAAGTTTGCTCCCAAGGCAGTAGAATGGTTTTTACTAGGGTAGGACTCAAATACAAAGGCGTATAGGGTCTTCAACAAATCTTCGAGATTGGTTGAAGTCTCTAGCGACGTTGTATTTGATGAGACTAATGGCTCTCCAAAAGAGCAAGTTGATCTTGATGACATAGATGAAGATGATGTTCCGACGGCCGCAATGCGCACAATGGCGATAGGTGATGTGCGACCGCAGGAACAACAGGAGCAAGATCAGCCATCTTCCTCTACAATGGTGCAACCCCCAACTCAAGATGATGAACAGGTACATCAAGAAGAAGGGCATGATCAAGGGGGAGCACAGGAAGATCAAGTGATGCAGGAAGAAGCACCACATGCCCCTCCAACCCATGTCCGAGCAACGATCCAAAGACATCACCCCGTCGACTAGATTCTGGGTGACATCAGCAAGGGAGTAACTACTCACTCAAGATTAGCTAACTTTTGTGAGCATTACTCGTTTGTCTCTTCTATTGAGCCTTTCAGGGTAGAAGAGGCCTTGCAGGATCCGAACTGGGTGTTGGCCATGCAGGAAGAGCTCAACAACTTCAAGAGGAATGAAGTTTGGATCCTGGTGCCACGTCCAAAGCAAAATGTTGTGGGAACCAAGTGGGTGTTCCGCAACAAGCAAGATGAGCACGGGGTGGTGACAAGAAACAAGGCTCGACTTGTGGCAAAAGGTTATGCCCAAGTCGTAGGTTTGAATTTAGAGGAGACTTTTGCTCCTGTGGCGAGGCTAGAGTCTATTAGAATATTATTAGCCTATGTTGCTCACCACTCTTTCAGGTTGTTTCAAATGGATGTGAAGAGCACCTTCCTCAACGGGCCAATCAAGGAGGAGGTATACGTGGAACAACCCCCTGGCTTTGAGGATGTCAGCTATCCCGACCACGTGTTTAAGCTCTCTAAGGCGCTCTATGGACTTAAGCAAGCCCCAAGAGCATGGTATGAATGCCTTAAAGATTTCTTAATTTCTAATGCTTTCAAGGTTAGGAAAGTCGATCCCACTCTTTTTACTAAGACTTGTGATGGTGATCTTTTTGTGTGCCAAATTTATGTCGATGACATAATATTTGGTTCTACTAATCAAAAGTCTTGTAAGGAGTTTAGGAGGGTGATGACACAAAAGTTCGAGATGTCGATGATGGGCGAGTTAACCTACTTCCTTGGGTTCCAAGTGAAGCAACTCAAGGATGGCACCTTCATCTCCCAAATGAAGTACACACAAGATCTTCTCAAGAGGTTTGGGATGAAGGACGCCAAGCCCGTGAAGACACCGATGGGAACCGACAGGCATGTTGACCTCAATAAAGGAGTCTCAAAGGTGCATTGAAAGGGAAAAATGGACTTGGACGACGCAAAGACTTCCACTGCACTCCGGTATTAGTGTATCTAATTCCAAGTTCCTTGTTATGCTCTATTTGCCTTTTTGCTCTTACTTGACAATTTTTGGTGAGGCAATGGGGTTAAAGGGCCAAGAATGATCCCGTTTTGGTGCTTAATGCCAAAGGGGGAGAAATTAAGGCCAAAAGCAAATGGATCAGCTACCACTTGTAAATTTTGAAAACAACACTTGTAAATTTTGAAAACAATAGAGTTAGAACTTTTGATTTGCCCAAAATACTCTTATTGCAAAATTTGGTCACTTGTGGGGAGAATTTTTTATTATGGGAAAAAGGGGGAGTTTTGTTGGTATTTGATCAATTTTTTTCCATTGAAATATCTCTCTTTGTGCCTAAACAAGTGTGTTTGACTTAGAGATAGGAAAATGAATTTGATTTGCAAAAACAAACCAAGTGGTGGTAAAGAGCGATCCAAATATGCCAAATTATAGTCAAAAACAATTTGGTCTTCAATTGCATTGATTTTGCACTTCTCTTGTTGCTTTTTGTTGTGTTGGCATAAATCACCAAAAAGGGGGAGATTGAAAAGGAAATGTGCCTTTGGGCAATTTCAATAATGTTTTGGTGATTAAGTGTTCAACACGTTTAATTAAGTTCTCATGTGCCAAGTAAAGAGAAAAGTCAAATCAAAGAGAAAGGTACGTTTCTAGACTTAGTACATTGTTTTGAGTACTAATGTGTTTTGTCTAAGTGCTAGAAACAGTGAGAAAAGAATTGGAAAAAGAGGTGGCTGTGTGCAGCCAACTTCAGCTCGGCTTGGCACATCGGACTGTCCGGTGTTGCACCGGACAGTGTCCGGTGCGCCAGGCTGGTCCGCGTGAAAAGGCCGCTCTCAGGACTCGACGGTGGCGTACGACTATAATTCACCAGACTGTCCGGTGGTGCACCGGACTGTCCGGTGAGTCGTCCGCGGCGAACTCATCACTCTCGGGAAAAGGATCAGCGACGTACAACTATAATTCACCGGACTATTCGGTGGTGCACCGGACTGTCCGGTGAGCCAACGGTCGCCTGCACCAACGGTCGGGCGCACAATCTTTGCGTGACACGTGGTCGCGCCAATGGTCGGTTGGGTACATCGGACTGTCTGGTGTGCACCGGACAGTGTCCGGTGCGCCTACCGACACCGAGGACCAACGATCAGATGCACCAGAAATGGAAGGAGATCGCGTACCAGACAGCTATAGGGACTGTCCGGTGGTGCACAGGACTGTCTGGTGCACCACCCGACAGAAGGCAAGTTTGGCCTTCCAAGTTGGCCTCCAACGGCTCCTAGCTGCCTTAGGGCTATAAAAGGGACCCCTAGGCGCATGGAGGAGTCACCCAAGCATTCACTAAGTATTCTAAGGCATCCAAACTTTGCTCCCGTGCATTTGCTTCGTTGTGTTAGAGATTTGAGCTTTATTCGAGTCGAGGACTCCATGTGTTGTCATTTGAGCTCGAGCCTTCACTTATGTGCGTGGGTGTGCTGCGTATTCGAGTCTTGTGTGTGTTGCTTCTCCCAACCTTACTCTGTGCCTTCATTGTGATCTTTGTTGTAAGGGCGAGAGACTCCAATTTGTGGAGATTCCTCGCAAACGGGAACAATCATCTAAAGGAAAAACCATGGTATTCAAGTTGATCATTGGATCACTTGAAAGGGGTTGAGTGCGACCCTCGTCCATTGGGACGCCACAACGTGGAAGTAGGCAAGTGTTACTTGGCCGAACCACGGGATAAAAATCGTGTGTCTTGTGTTTCTCTCTCTGTGATTGTTTGTGTTCACAAGAACTCTCTTCAAGCTACTTAGCCGTTCTAACACTTATAACTAAGTTTTGTGGCTATTAGTGTTTGATTTGTATAGGATCACCTATTCACCCCCCTCTAGGTGCTCTCAGTGTTGCCCTGCCTCACTTCCTAGGTAGAGGTGTATGGGAGTCGTGATCCCTTGGCAGATGGGTAACATGACTTGTGGGTAAAGGGTACAACCTCTGCAGAGTGTAAAACTGGTATACTAGCCGAGCTCACGGTCAAGAGCAGCTCAGGACTCTCGCATGATTAATTTATGTAACTTAAATTCAATTTTGTCATTTGCATATGCATGGGATTATTTAATAATTTTGTTCTATTACTTTATTTAAGGTTTGATACTTACTTACATCTAGTAACTGCTAATAAAATTTTGACCAACTAAATAAAAGCAATGGTTAGCCTTAACCCCTGTTGTTGATTAGCCTTACACATCACATGAACTCCCACCTTTGGTGAGTTCATGCCCACTGGTTTCCCCACAACTTGTTGAGCTATGATCATGTGTGAGCTCACCCGTGCTGTCTCACACCCCCACAGGAGAAGATCAGGTGGTTTAGGAGGAGCCACAAGGTGAGGAGTTTGATCTGATCTAGGTGGCGTTTCCCCAGTCGACTTTTGTGCCAGGGATGATCCTTAGTTCGTTTTATATTTATCTTTTATTTTGTAATAAGACTTCCGCTATGTAATAAATACTCTGATGTTACTGTGACATTTATCTCTATACACTCTGTTATTAAATATGTTGTCTTCTTGGCGCATGTATGAGATGCACCCGTGTAATACCCAAATTATAGAGCTTATAAAAGAGTTGAGCTCCTTATGTGAATTTCCATCTACCTTTGGGACATGTTACTAAACATAAGTAAAATAGAATAACTCATTACTAAAACATTAAGAGAAAAGCTATTAGTGGCTAATGCTTATTAAATTAGGTTTGAGTTTTTGTTTAGAGATAAGCATAATGGATTAAGACTTGGATTGCCTCTTAAATGTTTTAGTAGGCACTTAGGGGTGTTGTTGTCTTGGTTAGGGTAACATTAGTCTCCACCATTAAATTTCCCTTTTCCCTTTCTATTCATGATTTTAGGGTGGGTTTGAACTACAACAGTGATTTAAATTTTTTTAAAAATTCTGTAAAAATTATAGTGGGTTACTATTTGTCACTGTAGTTTGTCCTATAAGTTTGAGGTCCAGAAAAATTAGAATATTCCCTGGACAAAAATAACAAAAGCTAGGGCAAAAGGGGTCACTTGCACTACCACTCTTACCTAGGGGTTTGTTTTGTACTAAGAGTCATTTTTACTGGTATCTATAGGTAATAACATGCTTCTGTGCTAAAAATCACAGAGGGCTACTTAGTGGTTATTTAGTTATGATTTTCTAAAGTTTAATGCAAAAAGACACTTACAACTAACTTGTTATTTGAAAAATATCAAACAACAGAACTCCTAATTTTTCTATGTTCATAATAACAAAACATTAGTTATCCCAAGGTTAGGGGTGTTTTCTTCTCAGGGTTATTTTTCTAGGGTTTTTCTAAGTTTTCCTTGTTTTTCTAAATTAAAAGGTATCTCCTTTCTTTTGTACTAAACAAGGGTATAATAAATTTTTTTGAACTACACTGAATAAGGGAACCAACAAAAATGTGGGTGCTCCCTGGTTTTTATTTTAAACCACCTATTATATTTTCTTAACTATAAGCTGAAAATGATTTAAATGGCAAACTATACCTTAATTTGGTGTACAGAGGGGTTTATCATTTTGAAACTGGTCAGGAAGTGATTAAGTACTTCTCTAGATTTTCTTAACTCCAGTCTAATAGTGTAGCTATTTTTCCTTATTTTCTTTAGCTTTTGACTAGATAATCAATTAAATCATAACTTTAAAGTTTTCTTCAACACTTAGGGGTTTTATATTTTTCCTATGTAGTTTATATTATTTAGGATCTGGCAAAATTGGTTTGACTTGATTTGAATGAACCAAACTGAAGTTATGAATTTTTCAAGTTCGGTTTAGATTTAAACCAGAAATATTAAAAAGGTTTTTTAGAAAACTACTTTGCATCGAAGACCCTGGGTTCCTTCTAAACTAATCCCTTCAGTTATACCCATGCGCCACTATTCCCTTAAGTCGCTGACAGCGCACAAAACCCCCTGGCCTTTTCTTCTTCTCCCTCGAGGTCCCTCCCCTTATGAAAACAGTAACCGCGGAAGGAAAAAGGTCGACGCGGCTTACCAGCGGCGAGAGAGGTCCGGTGAGGGGCGGGGTTGGCTCCGGGAGGTCCTGGCGGTCAAAGCGAGGTACAGCTCGACGGCGGTGGTGGTCGGAATCGACCGTTCCATGTGTGCAGGCGGGTGAACTCGTCGGCGGCGAGTGTTCCGGCCTAACCACGGCGATTCCGGTCAATCCAAGTGCACGGGGAGCTTCACAGGTTGTTGATGATTCGACACATGCAAGGAATTGAAGAATAACTCACCGTGGAGCTCGGTCTACGTTCACCGGCGGTCGGGTGAAGTCCGGCGACCGTGGAATGGCTTCTCCGGCGAGGCAAAGTTCGATTCTTTGCTCGGGGAGCTTCACCGAGGCATGCACGGTCTACTCCGAGGGTCGGATAGGGTTGGGAAAGGCTCTGCTGGCTGGTCTACGGTGGCGGGGATCGGGTGGCCGCGGGCATGCCATGCACGGGGCAATGCCAGTGAGCTGGTGCTCCAGTGAGGTCGAGCGCGCGCGGAGAAGTACGGTCGACGTCTCTGGGGGCTTTATAGGCGCGGGTGCGGGCAACGGCGCCGGCTTGGCTTTGGCGCGACGCGGGGCACGTGGGGGCGCGCGTCGGGCATGCTCTGGCGAGCTCAGAGCACGTCGAACACGTGGCTCTTTGCTTCTGCCCTTGTTCTTCCCTCTGTTGAGTGGCCAAAACGTGCGTATCTTGCCCTAAGACCTGTGAGAGATCTCTTCCCTGCACCTAGAGCTATCTAGTTCTTGTGAGTACTGAGGGTAGATATGGTCTGGTTTGAGAGATATGGGGGTGGGAAGTTGTCTCTGTCCTAGCTGTCCAAACCGAGACAAAACTTGTGCCAAGTCATGTCAAACGACTTAGGGTTGGGTTCAAACTTTTCCAGGGTATTCTAGAGGTATTTTGGCGCCACTTTGTCAATTGGGCCAAGTGATTTTGAGTTTGGGATCAAGGTGAACATGTTTGATCTTTGGAAAAGGGGGTGGTTTTGGACTTAGAAAAATTCTGATTTTTCTTTTATGCTCAACCCTTTGGTGAATCTTTTGGGGTTTTTCTGAAATCTTTTTGGGATCACTTTCTTACTATCATTTGTAGGGTATCAAGTGTACTACAACTTTTATAATTGGCCCAAGTCATGATCATGGGGTTTTCATAGCCTTTTGATCATACTTACCTCTAGTGCTCCACTTGTCCAAAGGGGTTTGAATTAGGGTTTGGGCAATTCTCCCCCTTATATGTGCATGACAAACCAAGGTATGACTTCTCAGATGGATTGCACTTACTTAGGATCTTGAGCTCCAAATTTGGTGTACTTTTCCCAACTTAAGTCACATGTGATGATGGGCTTACTTGTGTAGCCTTGAGTGGAAAACTCTAAGTAACACCTGGGGTGTTATAGCCCTCCCCCTTAAAGGAATCTCGTCCCGAGATTTAGGTAGAGTCCCTTGGAGGGGTGCCATGAAGGTGTGCTGGTGTGTTGCTTCTTCCTTTGTCCAAGTTTCTCTATTTAACTGCTCTTCGAATGTCATCCTCTTTGCAACTTCAGAAGGAAGTCCTTTTTGAGTCATTTCTAAAGCTTACAACACCTTTAACATCTAAGTTCTTCTTATATTTAGATTCAAAGGGCAGGTGGGGGTGGGGTTTTTGATTACGTACCGACTCCTTTGGGCAGAAAGTCGGGGAAGTGAGAATGTAGAAAATCCTCAGTCTCCCATGTAGCCTCTTCTACTGAATGGTGAGTCCACTGAACCTTATACATTCTGATCGACTTCGCCCGCGTTGATCTCTCCTTCTGATCCAACACCTTGACGGGGTGCTCTTGATAAGACAAGTCTAGTTCTATCTCAATTTCTGGTTCAGGTAGTACTTCAGTGGGTAATCGGACACACTTCTGTAGCTGAGATACGTGGAACACATCATGAACTGCTGACTTGTGGGGTGGCAACTTCAATTGATATGCCACAGGTCCACAAGCTTCCTTGATCTCATAGGGTCCAATGTAGCGAGGAGCTAACTTGCCCTTGATTCCAAATCTCTGGACACCTTTGGTGGGTGACACCTTAAGATAAACATGATCTCCCACTTCAAACTGTAGAGGCTTCCTTCTCTTGTCGTGATAGCTCCTTTGCCTGGCCTGAGCAGCTTCTAGGTTCTTCTTTATAACTCTGACCTTTTCCTCTGCTTCAAGTACCAAGTCGGGTCCAAAAAATTCTCTCTCCAGCTTGTGACCAATTTAGTGGTGTCCTACACCTTCTCAAATACAAGGCTTCAAAAGGTGCCATCTTCAAACTGGCCTGGTAGCTGTTATTATAAGAAAATTCTGCTAAGGAAAGACACTTGTCCCAATCTTTTCCATAATGTAGCACACATGCCCTCAGCATGTCTTCCAAAATCTGATTTATTCTTTCTGTCTGACCATATGTTTGAGGGTGGTATGCTGAGCTTCTTATTACATGAGTCCCAAGTGATTCCTGCAACTGCTCCCAAAATCGTGCTACGAATGGTGCTCCTCTGTCAGATATTATAGTCTTTGGTATTCCATGCAAGCGAATTATCTGGTCAATGTAAATTTCAGCATACTTTTTCGTCTTGTGGGTGGTATGTACTGGCAAGAAATGAGCTATCTTGGTCAACCTATCCACGATGACCCAAATAGAATCATGGTGCCGGGAGGTATTGGGCAATCCCACAATAAAATCCATGCAAAGGTCCTCCCATTTCCAAGATGGTATGGAAAGAGGCTGTAAAGTGCCTACTACCTTCAAATGACTGGCCTTGACTCTCTGGCAGGTGTCACATTCAGATATATACTTAGCAATTTCCCTCTTCATTCTGGTCCACCAGTACAAGGATCTGAGATCATGATACATCTTGTTGCTGCCGGGGTGCATGGAGAATTTGGATAGGTAAGCTTCATCCAATATCTTCTTTCTGAGTTCGAGGTTCTTGGGGACAACCAGTCGGTCTCCAAACCATAGAATTCCTTTGCTATCCTGACGGAAGCATTTGTATTTTTCCACCTTTTGCTTGATCATTTCCTTGATGACTTGAACACCCTTGTCACTAATCTGTGCCATGACTATTAGCTCATGTAAGGTGGGCTCCACTGAGATATAACTTAAGGCACCGGAGGAAACGACTTCTAGGTTCAGCTTGCACAACTCATCACATAAGGCAGTGATTCTTGCATCCATGTTCATACAATTACACTGGGCTTTCCTGTTCAACGCATCTGCCACAACATTGGCCTTGCCAGGATGGTAATGCACCTCCAAATCATAGTCCTTGATTAGCTCTAACCATCTTCTCTGCCTCATATTAAGATCAGCCTAGGTGAAGATGTATTTGAGACTCTTATGATCAGTGTAAATATTACAGTGAGCTCCCATCAAATAATGTCTCCAAATCTTGAGAGCGTGAACTACAGCAGCTAACTCTAGGTCATGTGTGGGGTAGTTCTGCTCATGGGGTCTGAGTGCTCGGGAGGCATAAGTAATGACTCTGTTGTCTTGCATTAAGACACATCCCAATCCAGTACCGGAAGCATCGCAATAAACCTCAAATGGTTTGGTGTTATCCGGCTAAGCTAGTATTGGTGCTGTTGTCAAATGTTGCCTTAGTGTATGAAAGGCACCCTCACACTTCTGGCTCCATTCATATTTAACTCCCTTCTTCAACAATTCAGTCATTGGATTGGCAATTCTGGAGAAATCCGGAATAAATCGTCGATAATACCCCGCCAATCCCAGGAAACTACGAATCTGCCGTATGGTGGTAGGAGGTTTCCAATCCATTACTTCTCGTACCTTCTCAGGATCAACTGATATCCCATCCTGAGAAATTGTGTGACCCAAAAATTTAATTTCCCTCAGCTAGAAATCACATTTAGACAACTTAGCATACAGACGATGATCGCGCAGTCGCTGAAGCACAATGTGTAGATACTCAGTATGCTCGTCTTCATTCTTGGAATAGACCAGAATATCATCAATGAAAACCACCACAAATTTGCCCAGTTCTGGCATGAATACTGAATTCATCAGATACATGAAATAAGCCGGGGCATTGGTCAGCCCAAAATACATCACCAAAAATTCATAGAACCCATATCTGGTAGAGAAAGCCGTCTTGGGAATATCGCTGGCACGGATCTTGATCTGATGGTAGCCCGAGCGAAGATCTATCTTGGAGAACACTTTGGCTCCCACCAACTGATCAAACAAAACATCAATGAGGGGCGTTGGGTATTTGTTCTTGATGGTCACCGCATTGAGAGGGCGGTAATCGACACACATTCTCAGACTTTCATCCTTCTTCTTTACAAACAAGGCTGGGCATCCCCAAGGTGAAGTACTTGGGTGAATAAACCCTTTGTCCAACAACTCTTGTAGCTGCCTTTTCAACTCCGCTAATTCTACGGGAGGCATCCTATAGGGTCTCTTGGATATAGGAGCAGTCCCGGGTTGCAATTCGATCACGAACTCGATGTCTCTGTCGGGTGGCATCCCTGGCAATTCGTCAGGAAAAACATCTGGGTAGTCATAGACTACGGGGATCTTCTCAATAGGTGACTCTATCATGGTGAAAGCACAGGAACGGGTACATCCCTGGTCGGGTAGGTACAAGGTGATCTCGCCATCCAGTGGGGAGTGGATTTCTATGGCTCCGGCTACGACATCAATCACCGCATGGTGTCACGATAACCAATCAGTCCCCAGGATGATATCCACACTATCCAATCCCATTATCAAGAGAGTGGTTTTAAATATGAAACTACCCAATTTTATGGGTACGTGTCTATTGATCTGATAGGTGGCAACCCTGCCTCCAGGTGTAGAAATTGTAATACCCCCATTGGTGTGATGAAAAGGTAACTGGCACTTGGCACTAAATTTGGTACTGATAAAACTGTGTGATGCACCAGAATCAAAAAGAATAATTGCGGGATAATTCAAAACTAAAAAGATACCAGTCAAGACGGGTGCTCCCTCTGGAATATCAGCCATGGTAGTGAAGTTCAGCCTGCCCTGCCTCACTTGCACCTTCTGCCTCTTGCCTTGGTTCTGGTTGACATTCTGTCCCTGCCTCTGTTGGTTTCTGGGGCAATTCTTAGCATAATGTCCGGTGTTACCACAAGTGAAACACCTGTTGTCATTGGTCTGGCGGTACTGCTACTGCTGCTGATTGTTCCTTTGCACTAGGGGCTGAGAGCGGTTGGGTGCCTGCTACTGCTATTGGGGTCGAATCACCCAACGTCCTTGCTGCTGCTGGGGTCCCCTGTTCTGAGTGTCAGAGACAATCCTGAAGCGCTGTGGCTGAGCTGAAGGTCCTGCCACAGGGGTCTTCCTCTTCTTCTCTGCCTGACGGGCTATGATACAATCCTCCTGAGAAATGGCCATGTTGACTAACTCATTGTAACTGTTGGCCCTGACGGTGTTGAGACGGTCGCGGAGTTTACTGCTGAGCCCCCTCCTGAATCTGTCCCTCTTCTCATCAGTGTCTGCATGATATCCGGCATACTAGCACAGGTCATTGAAGGCCTGAGCGTACTGCTACACTGTCCGGTTCCCCTGAGTGAGTGCCAGGAACTCATTGAGCTTGCGGTCCATAATGCCTGCTGGTATATGATGTCCCCTGAAGGCTACCTTGAACTCTCTCCATTCCACCTCATGGTCAACTCGCTGCATAGCAAGAAAATGGTCCCACCATGTCCGCGCGGGTCCGCGAAGCTACTGGGTGGCGAACCTGACCTTAGTCACCTCTGAACAAACTCCATTGAGTAGTGGGAACTTGGATTCCACTACCCTAAGCCATACATCAGCATCAAGTGGATCATCTTCCCTGGTGAACAACAGTGGCTGGGTACTGAGGAACTCCTGATAAGTGGCTACTGTGGGGTGTCGTTGATGATCACCACCACCATAATGCTGAGGTGGCGGCTGACGCTGCGCCAACTGTCGCAGAATCTCGTTCTGCTGAGCCATCAGCTCTTGCAGAGTAGGAGGCGGTGGCGGTGGTGGAGGAATGCGCTCATTCTGTCCATGACGCGCTCTTCCTGCCATCTGAAAAACCATGGATATTCTCAATATTATGTTTCCGAGGTTCAATGTTAAATTGTGGTGAAGGAGTCAAAGGGGTAAAACCAATAAATTCTTGCATGGTTATAAAAGATTCCACATGGCATAAACTTTGATTCTTAAATTAAAGCTGACATCATTCATCACCCACATTTCCAAAAGAGTTTGTCATGATTACATCACTAACTCAAAAGACTCAACTCTATCTAGCCTAGTACCCCAAGGGTGCAAAAGCTAAGCTAGCCTCGAGGAGTTTTACCATCACAGACTTCTAACTCTATCTCTGCGACCTAGTGAGCAAACGAGGCAACACTCGACTCGGGGGAAGGTGGTCTCCCTGAGCCAGCAGTGTCCAAGCTGGAGGCAGGCTCCTCTCCTCCCTCGATGTCGACATCCTCGTTGGCCTCTATGTCCTGGATCTCCAGGTGGTGCATATCCAGATGATGGTTAGCCTCCGCAAGCTGCTGCTGAGTGTTGATAAGCTGATCCTCGAGAATCTCTATGGTGTTCTCCTTGGTTCCCACTAACTCCTCAAGCTCGTGGATCTCATCTGACAATTGTTCCACTTGTAAGTCTTTTTCCACCATCTCAGTGGACAAGTCTACCACAAGTTCCTCTCGGTTATCCAAAGTGATCTTGGTAGCCTCCAACAATGCCATCAGATGGGACATTGCCTCTCCTCGCATCACTTGCAGACGATACAGGGCATTCATGCACCGCACCGTCAAGTGAGCAGTCTGACCTAGGTAGATAGCCCAGATATCCTTGGCATGCTCCACTCGGTCCTTCAACATTGGGTCGTCCTCCTCCGCGGGGAACAAACCAATGGGGTGAGTGGATAGCTCCAAGGGGTGGAAACCACAGAAGGTGGTCAGTCCGTGAAGGGCAATCGCCTCGATAGTATCCTCAGCCTTGTATCCAAAAGACTCAGAGTCCAGCGAATGCCAGCCCGGCTACAGGGGATGAGGCTCTAGGGTCATCCTCACCCTACAGCGGGGCACTCGGTGCTTCTCAAACAGCTGCACCGCGTACTGGGGAGGCGTCGTGTAACCAGCTCCCTGAAGTACCTCCCACAAGATACGGGGGAAACCCTCTCGTGCAAGCCCGTCCGTGTGGGACTGTGCATTCCCTTCGTCCGAGGATCCGTGAGAAGTCATCTGTGTACGATTAAGCGTAGGTAAAAGAAAAAGATTTATAAAATAAAAAGGGATCGCAACTCAGCCTCTCTATAACTACAACAATGGTACTGGGGGTACTTAATTTGTCATCATTGCGTATTAAAGCTCTTACCCAATTATTAAATAGTTTAATTAAGGATGCATGCATGCTCGTCCTAAACGACCTCATTTCAATTTAGAGGGATTAGGGAAGAACTCCCATCCCTTATAATAGCCTATAGGGCTTACTCAATTAGCCACCTAGCTACCCCTCTATCATCCTAAGGCTCCACGTCCTAGGTCTATCCTAATCGTCCTACGATCTATCCAACATTTGTTTCTACCAAGTTTTACTTTGAAAAGGATGGTATTTATAGTTTATTGATTCCTCTGTGGTGGTACGAGCTCCGATACCAGCTGTGGCGGAACCGCCCGAATTATTCCAACTTAAGTGCCTAAGTCCCACCTTAGAGGCTAGACCACACTTAAATAGGAATAACACGTCAGTCCCTCGGATCTAGTCCGACGAGGCCACTAACAGGATCAAGTACCACGTATTCACTCGATGGTGAGGCATAGAGCAAATACAATAAAGCATAAAACCATACATTGAGGAGTATTAAATTTATTACATCATCATCGGAGTTTAGCAAGAGTAGTCATCATTGTTCGGAATGCCTGTCCCATCACTCCTCGTGCTCCTCCTCTGCCGAGGTAGGGTCCCACTCGACTGTCCAACCCGGTGGCAAGGTGGACGGCCAAGTCACTCCAGCAACCATGTCCTCCAGAGCACCTGTAAAAATTATGCCACAAGCAAGGCTGAGTATACTAATACTCAGCTAGACTTACCCGGTGTGAGGAGTCTACTCCTCTACCTCTAGACATGCAGTTGTTTGGTTGAGGGGTTTGGTTGCCAAAAGCACTAGCTGAGTCTATAAATCAAGTTTTAGCTTTGTCAAGTTTTAGTGTGACCCTCTTAAGACTAAATGTATACCTATCTAATCATACATGGTATCAAACATTTAGCAATCAACAACTTTTGCCAAGTCATCACATTTCCACTTGTTACTCAATGTAGCAGCATGGATCAAGCAGTCTCATTAGCTGCGAGAAGCAGACGATTCGAATCGAGTTTTTAAACCTTGCAAGGTAAACCTAAACACACGACATGGCAAGGCACTCCGTCCCCACACATATCAACCGTCCCCATCGATTCCCCGTCAGCAGATCAGGGCTCACCGCCTTGGCGTACAATGTCTCACTGACCCCGACTGCCGTCGTGCAGTGACCGCACTTGTACCCACCATAACCGGAATGGGAGACCACATCTCAGGTCGCGTGAGGGGCAAAGTCTACTGCCAGGTTCACTCAGGTACTAGGCTTACCGATTTACCATATTTCTCGGCATGTGTTTAGTACGTTCAAACGCTTGACACACGACCACACCTTAATCCTTATTCCAATTTCCGTCTCGTAGACAACACATCCCCATGGACCGTTGTCCACAGACCACCATCATTATGATATCAAAATGGATACAACCAATTCCTGACCTCGCGCGAGTGCTAGAGAAATCACTCGACTTCTACCGAGATCCCTAATTAATAAAGCAGCTACTCGACCTAGCATATTAGTATCCATCACAAAAGGATTCCTGAGATCATGCAACTAGGGTTTCAAACAACTCCTACACTTAAGTGCACATTCAATCCTACAATCATTAAGTGTAGTAAAATAGCATAATAAATAGGTTATGCATACAACCGGGGCTTGCCTTCCAAAGCTAGGGCAGGCAGATCCTCTGGGCAGGCTCTGGTGCTAGATCTGGGGCTACCTCCTGAGCAACTCCTTGCTCTAGCATGAGGATGTATTCTCCGTCCGCGAGGTTACAATCTATCGAATGCAATAAATAAGAATATGTATGCTATGATTATGCAGGATTTAGTATTCATTATGCTAAGTGAAGAAAAACTAAGTTAGTTAATAACTTAGGGTTTCCTGGTGATAAGAGGCTCTTAGTGGCTAATGCTTATTAAATTAGGTTTGAGTTTTTGCTTAGAGATAAGCATAATGGATTAAGACTTGGATTGCCCCTTAAATGTTTTAGTAGGCACTTAGGGGTGTTGTTGTCTTGGTTAGGGTAACATTAGTCTCCACCATTAAATTTCCCTTTTCCCTTTCTATTCATGATTTTAGGGTGGGTTTCAACTACAACAATGATTTTAATTTTTCCAAAAATTCTGTAAAAATTACAGTGGGTTACTATTTGTCACTGTAGTTTGTCCTGTAAGTTTGAGGTCCAGAAAAATTAGAATATGTCCTGGACAAAAATAACAAAAGCTGGGGCAAAAGGGGACACTTGCACTACCACTCTTACCTAGGGGTTGGTTTTGTACTAAGAGTCATTTTTACTAGTATCTATAGGTAATAACATGCTTCTGTGCCAAAAATCACAGAGGGCTACTTAGTGGTTATTTAGTTATGATTTTCTAAAGTTTAATGCTAAAAAGACACTTACAACTAACTTGTTATTTAAAAAATATCAAACAAGAGAACTCCTAATTTTTCTATGTTCATAATAACAAAACATTAGTTATCCCAAGGTTTGGGGTGTTTTCTTCTCAGGGTTATTTTTCTAGGGTTTTTCTAAGTTTTCCTTGTTTTTCTAAATTAAAAGGTATCTCCTTTCTTTTGTACTAAGCAAGGGTATAATAAATTTTTTTGAACTATACTGAATAAGGGAGCCAACAAAAATGTGGGTGCTCCCTGGTTTTTATTTTAAACCACCTATTATATTTTCTTAACTATAAGCTGAAAAAGATTTAAATGGCAAACTATACCTTAATTTGGTGTACAGAGGGGTTTATCATTTTTAAACAGGTCAGGAAGTGATTAAGTACTTCTCTAAATTTTCTTAACTCCAGTCTAATAGTGTAGCTATTTTTCCTTATTTTCTTTAGCTTTTGACTAGATAATCAATTAAATCATAACTTTAAAGTTTTCTGCAACACTTAGGGGTTTTATATTTTTCCTATGTAGTTTATATTATTTATGATCTGGCAAAATTGGTTTGACTTGATTTGAATGAACCAAACTGAAGTTATGAATTTTTCAAGTTCGGTTTGGATTTAAACCAGAAATATTAAAAAGGTTTACTGGAAAACTACTTTGCATCGAAGACCCTGGGTTCCTTCTAAACTAATCCCTTCAGTTATACCCCTACGCCACTATACCCTTGAGTCGCTGACAGCGCACAAAACCCCCTGGCCTTTTCTTCTTCTCCCCCGAGGTCCCTCCCCTTATGAAAACAGTAACCGCGGAAGGAAAAAGGGCGGCGCGGCTTACCAGCGGCGAGAGAGGTCCGGCGAGAGGCGGGGTTGGCTCTGGGAGGTCCTGGGGGTCACAGCGAGGTACGGCTCGACGACAGTGGTGGTCGGAATCGGCCGTTCCACGTGCGCAGGCGGGTGAACTCGTCGGCGGCGAGTGTTCCGGTCTAACCACGGCGATTCCGGTCAATCCAAGTGCACGGGGAGCTTCACAGGGTGTTGATGATTCGACACGTGCAAGGAATTGAAGAATAACTCACCGTGGAGCTCGGTCTACGTTCACCGGTGGTCGGGTGAAGTCCGGCGACCGTGGACTGGCTTCTCCGGTGAGGCAAAGTTCGATTTCTTGCTCGGGGAGCTTCACCGAGGCATGCACGGTCTACTCCGAGGGTCGGATGGGGTTGGGAGAGGCTCTGCTGGCCGATATACAGTGGCGGGGGATCGGGTGGCCGTGGGCCCGCCGTGCACGGGGCAATGCCGGTGAGCTGGTGCTCCAGTGAGGTCGAGCGCGCGCGGAGAAGTACGGTCGACGTCTCTGGGGGCTTTATAGGCGCGGGCGGGGGCAATGGCGCCGCCTCTGCTTTGGCGCGATGCGGGGCACGCGGGGGCACGCGTCGAGCGTGCTCTGGTGAGCTCAGAGCGCGTCGAACACGTGGCTCTTTGCTTCTGCCCTTGTTCTTCCCTCTGTTGAGTGGCCAAAACGTGCGTATCTTGCCCTAAGACCTGTGAGAGCTCTCTTCCCTGCACCTAGAGCTATCTAGTTCATGTGAGTACCGAGGGTAGATATGGTCTGGTTTGAGAGATATGGGGGTGGGAAGTTGTCTCTGTCCTAGCTGTCCAAACCGAGACAAAACTTGTGCCAAGTCATGTCAAACGACTTAGGGTTGGGTTCAAACTTTTCCAGGGTATTCTAGAGGTATTTTGGCGCCACTTTGTCAATTGGGCCAAGTGATTTTGTGTAATACCCACTTTGTAAGAAAGATCTAAAGGGAGAAATTATATTTCTTTATAGATATGTGTGTTATCTCTATTCATCATTTCATGTGGACACCTCACTTAAACAAATAAATAACTAACAAAGGACACCACTAAATTGTGCATCATGATGGAGTTTTGCTTGTTTGTGCAATAGATAATAAAATAATAATAATATAAATACAATAATGAGATGGAGATTTGAATTAAACCCAAAGTTGCACTTTGGGGTTTTAGAAATAATATGTAAAAGAGAAAAGAGAAGGAAGAAATTACTATGTGAATAAAAATAAGTATAATATATATTATTACTATACAGATTTGAGTTTGTACATTTGACTCAAAGGTGAAGTTCATAACAGGATTCAAATTCAAATTAGAGATTCAAATGAAAAGAAAATAAATCAAAAAGGAAAAGGAGAATAAAAGAAAAGGATAAAAACACCTAACTGGGCCGCCAGATGGTAATTCGGCCCAACTGTAGAAACACCCCGCGCGGCCCATTCCAGCCTCCGCGCGCGCGCTCGGACCCGCTGCCACAGACTGCGCGGTCCCACCTTGTCAGCCGCCTCTGGCTACGTTCCGCCCGCGCTTGGTCATCGCCGTGGTACGCTGTCCCTGGCGTGTGGGCCCTGCTAGTCAGCCGTCCAGTACCGCACGGACTGGGGATCATTTCGCTGCTTCCACGGGTCCACCTGTCATTAGCTCGGGGCACTGTTGGTCGTATCCTCCTGCCGCAACCACCTAGCCGCGGTGCACGCCACCATTGCCGCGTAGAATTCGCTAGCTCGGCTACCATCCTTGTGGAATATAAAGCCAATGTGGTCATGGACTTGTTCGCCTCATACCCTCGCATACCTCTGTTCCTCGCGCCATCGTCGGTGAGTGAGAGAACGGCTTCGCCGAGAAGAAATTCGTCGCCGCCACTGCAATCCGCCCCGGTTCTCACCGCGGGGACTCCCGATAAGGATAGTGCGAATTCGCCGTGGTGTTGGCTTTGTGCGCGTGGCTGCTGCGGGCGAAGGCGCGACTCAAGGACTCACCAATTGCTCGTCGTCGTCATCACGCCGTCGCACCTCCGCCTATCCCCGCGGCCAGAAAGCTCCCTGCGACAATTCGCGGTATGGACTCTCTCCTTGTATTCGCGTCCACCTCTATCGTGTGTATCATCGTCCTGGGCATCGGATTTGGGCATCCAGGCCGTGGGTGGCCCTCGCCGGAGATGGCGCCACCGCGGGCGGGTGCTCCGCCGTGCCTGTTCATCAGAGGGGGAAACGAAGAATGAGTGCGGGGCGTTCTGTGCCGTCGATCGTGGGATCAACGGTCCAATTTGGGCTCTACGTACCGATTCAGGTTGGCGTAGCGATGGCCGTCCGATTTCGATCGTGCGGGCGGGAGTCAAGTTAGAGTAATTAAATCTGGAGCGTCTGAACCGGGTTGTGCGGCACAGATCGTGTACCGGTTCGCTATGCGGGTAATGTAATCCTAACCGCAAGATCAGGATCCTACGGCTCATCTTGGCCCGTACCCCTTCGCGGGCACAATAGTCAAAAGAGACCCTCTGTTTTATTAAAATCAACCCGCCATCCATATTCACTATGCACTGTGCCTTAGGAATCTTACTCCGAGCCCCCTGCGCTTCACAGAAATTGAGGCCCGATCCAGAACTGTCTTAAATCGAATAAATGAATTAGAAATTAGATTTTTAATATAAAAATAAACCCTAGAACTTGTATAATTCATAGAATATTCATATGGGCTCCAAAATAATCCATTCCACTTTCTAAATTTTTGTAGTTTTATTCTCTATCACCTAGAGCCTCTGTTTTGTCATGAAAACAGTAAGAAATTAATCTCACACTTAATCCTATTTAAAACACATAAAACCTTTGAAAATGCATAACTTAAATTCTATAACTCCAAAAATTATGATTCCTGTTCCTAGGATTTTATTTTAATGTGTAGATTATTACTGTGTATTTTGTGTACATGTTTGGTGTGATGTTAATTTCCTCTATGCACTGTGCTTGTTTGTAATGTGGCGAGTAGAAGAGCCCGTTGTTGGAGATCCTGGTGAGCAGCAGGTTGAAGTAGCTGAGCAGGAGCTCATTGAAGGCAAGTTGTGCCCTTGACCACTTTTTACCCAATAATGTTCTTTAATATCACTTATCCATGCATAGGTTAATTTTGATGGGACCCAATAGGTTACCCTAGATTTGTCTATCTCATTACCTTGTTTACCCCTGTATCACTTGGGTAGTTTGCTATTGCTTTATATGGTTTTGGGATAATCATTTATTACCTCTATGTTCCAATTCTTGTTGTTATTCTGTTTATGTTCATGTTGTTATCATTAATGTTAATTGGAACATAGAGCTTAACTTGAGTAACACGTGCCACCACAAGGGAGGAATGGGACCCCTTGGCTGACTAATTAGGAAAGCTAGTGGAAGACTACCTTACCCGAAAGGGGCAAGGGCAGTAGGGGAGAGGTCAGTGCGGGGAGGTCCCTGGTTGATTTTGCTGCGATGGCGGTCAGCCAGGAACCCTGTACTGGATCTTCCTATAAACTGTAGCGGGTTTTCGGAAGCTAGTGGAACTTTGTAAAGGCCTCATAGTGTTGCCCTGCCGCGCTTCCTAGGTAGAGGTGTATGGGATTCGCGACCCCTTGGCAGATGGGTAACATGACTTGTGGGTAAAGGGTACAACCTCTGCAGAGTGTAAAACTGGTATACTAGCCGAGCTCACGGTCATGAGCGGCTCAGGACTCTCTGATGTTTAAATTATGGAACTTAAATTCAATTTGTCATTCGCATATGCATGGGTTTGTTATTAATTTTGTTCTATTACTTTACTTATGGTTTGGTATTTACTTACACTTAGTAATTGCTAATAAAATTTTGACCAACTACTTAAAAGCAATGCTCAGCTTTAACCCCTGTCATTGATTAAGCCTTACACATCACATGAACTCACACCTTTGTGAGTTTATGTCCACTGGTTCCCCACAACTTGTTGAGCTATGATCATGTGTGAGCTCACCCTTGCTGTCTCACACCCCCCCACAGGAGAAGAGCAGGTGTTTCAGGAGGAGCCTCAAGGCGAGGAGTTTGACTTGATCTAGGAGGCGTTTCTCAGTTGACATTGGCGCCGACGATCCTTAGTTTGTTTTATCTTTATTACTTTATTTTGTAATAAGTCTTCCGCTATGTAATAAGTACTCTGATGTTAATGACATTTATCTCTATACACTCTGTTATTATATGTGTTGTCTTCTTGGCGCATGTATGAGATGCACCTGGCTTTGTTCCTTAAAGCCGGGTGTTACAGAAGTGGTATCAGAGGAAATGTTGACTGTAGGACGAGACCTAGATAGAAATGGACAACCCTTACCTACTTATCTCATTCTGATTCATTCTACACTTACCTTACTCTGAATCTTTCTATACTTATCTTAATCCTGTCTCACCTTCTACTGTTCTACTCTGATCATTCTTACCTTTTCTACTCTGAGACAAGATGAATTTCACACCTTGGAATCCCTACCCCTATGACATTTTTAAGAGATAGGAGGCCTAAGACAAAATTAAAACTATTTTCTCTATTAAAAAAATGTTGTTTGATTGTTATGATGAAAAATGTCTGATTTGCTTCTTTGATTGATTGAAATAGTATAGATGGGCATGTTAGCATGTACCACTATAATGTATTGTATTAGCTTTAGTAGGTGACACACTAATCTACTTAGCTAATAAGTCCCCCAGAGTAACATGATTGTAATTACTGCCTTGTCTACTGCTCTTTCTTACCTTATGTATCTAACTCAGATGGTCAATACCAGGAAAGGAAAGATTATCACGCAACAGCAAACAGAAATGAATCCTCCAAATCCCCCACCTGTTGAAACCGAGCATGTGATCGCAACCCAAAGGCTGGTAATACAGCAATTGACGGACATGATGACCGAAATGCAAAACCAGATAAGACAAGAACGCGAGGAAATACGTCAAGCCCGTCTGGAGATACAGCAAGAAATAAGGCAATCACGGTTGGAGAGACAACAACAAGAGCAACCACCATCTCCACCACCACCGGCTCCACCAAGCTACATAAACATATATGTAAATTACTACTATTTGTAGGATCTACATGTTTCTTTAGTTAGTATTCGATATGATACCATTTTAGGAGGAATAAAAAAAAGTTTATTTGACCCCATGAGTTGCTAATAAAATTATGCGTCATGCTGAGATTTTGGTTTGGGCATATGTGTTGGACAATATGAGAAAACCCATGAGAGTAATTACACCTAAAGGGACTGAAGAATCAGTGAACGGAATTACAAGAGGCTGGGTACATTCGTCCAAGTTCTTCACCTTGTGAAGCGCCAGTTCAATTCGTACAGAAGAAAGATGGATCGCAAGAGATGTGCGTGGGTTATAGATCCCTTAATGATGTTACTGTGAGGAACAAGTGTCCATTACCCCGCATTGAGGATTTATTTAATTGGATGAGAAGTGCAAGCGTATTCTCGAAGATTGATCTCCGATCGGGTTACCATCAAATGAAGATTTGGCCATCAGATATTCCCAAGACGGATTTCTCGACTCGATATGGATTATATGAGTTCACCGTTATGTCATTTGGATAACTAATGCACCAGCCTATTTTATGGATCTGAAGAATAAGGTGTTCATGATTTGGACAGATTCGTTGTGGTTTTCATCGATGATACTCTTATTTATTCTAAGAGTGATAGTGATCACAAGAAGTATCTGAGATTGGTGCTACAGAAGCTTTAAGATAATCAACTCTACGCTAAGTACAGCAAATGCGAGTTTTGGATTGGCAAGGTGCCATTTCTTGGACATATCATTTTTAATGGAGGGATATCAGTGGCTCCTGCTAAAGTCAAGAATATAGTGGTGTGGAGCATACCCACTACGGTTATGGAGGACCGAAGTTTCTTGGGACTTGCAGGATACTATTGGAGATTTATTGAAGGATTTTCTAAGATTGCTAAGCTTATGACCTCGCTTTTGGTGAAGGAAAGAGAATTCAAGTGGGACGAGAAGTGCCAAGTATATACGGATCATAAGAGTTTGAGGTATATATATTCACTCAAAAGGATCTCAACCTTAGGCAACGCCGTTGGTTGGAGCTTATTAAGGATTATGATTTGGAAATTCACTATCACCCGGGCAAGGCAAATTTGGTTACAGATGCCTTGAGTCGAAAGGAGCATGTTCATTTAGCTGTTGTTGCCCAGCTACTCGATGAGATTGTTGAGAATTTCAGGAGACTTAACCTGGGGATAGTTACTCACACTAAAGGAGTTATTATTGATGTGGAAACTACTTTGGAGCAAGAGATCCGCAAAGAACAAAATGGTGATGCTAAGATACAAGAGATTAAGGATCTGATTACTGAAGATCGAGTTCCGGAATTCACGGAAGATGAGCAAGGCACCGTATGCTTCAAGGACAAGAGATGTGTTCCGGAGATTGAAAGCCTTCGTGAGACTATATCGAAGGAAGCCCATGACTTGGATTATTCTATTCATCCTGGTAGTACCAAGATGTATCAGGATTTAAAGCAGAAGTGCTGGTGATATGGACTGGAGAGAGATATGGCTGCACATGTGGTTATGTGCGATGTATGTCAAAGAGTTAAGGTTGAACACGAGAGACCAGCTGGACTATTACACCCACTAAAGATACCTGAGTGGAAATGGGAAGAGATTGGTATGGACTTCATTACTGGTTTGCCTCGCACCTTGAGAGGATACGATTCTATATGGGTTAATGTGGATAGACTGACCAAAGTGGCTCATTTCCTTCCGGTTAAGACTACTTATAAGGTATCTCAATTGGTAGAGTGATATATGGCTCGGATTGTATCTCTACACAGTGTACAAAAAAAGATCATTTTGGATAAGTTTTCATGAGAATATGGATATGAGGTTGAATTTTAGTTCGGCCTACCTCAGACTAATGTACAAACTGAAAGGACTAATCGAGTATTGGAGGACATGTTGTGAGCTTGTGCCCTTCAGCACGGTAGTAGTTGGGACAAGAGTCTACCTTGTGCTGAGTTCTCATATAATGATAGTTACCAGGCCAGTCCGAAGACGTCACCGTTCAAGGCTCTATATAGCAGGAAGTGCAGGACTCTCCTCTATTTTGGACTAGACTAGAGGAAGACAATTCTTTGGACCCAAACTTATTCAAGAGTCAGAAGAACAAGTTTGTATAATTCGAGAGAACTTGAGGATAGTTCAGACCAGACCAAAGAGATATGTTGATAATAGAAGAAGACCACTTGAGTTTGAGGAAAGAAATCATGTGTACTTCAAGGTGTCACCACTGCGTGGAATGAGGAGATTTAAAGTTAAAGGCAAATTATCCCCTCGCTACATTGGACCATTCTTGATCTTTAGAAGAGTTGGGGATGGCATACCAACTCGAGTTACCTGCTAGTCTATCAGATGTGCATAATGTGTTCCACCTATCTCAACTCAAGAAGTGTCTTCGTGTCCCTGAAGAACAGTTACCAATGGAAGAGCTCAGTGTTCAAGGTGATTTGACTTACACGGAGTACCCGATCAAGATTCTTGACACATTGATTCAAGTTACAAGGAATAAAGTGATAAAGATGTGCAAAGTGCAATAGAGTCACCATGGAGAAGATGAAGCGACTTGGGAAAGAGAAGAAGAGCTTCGCATAGATTTTCCCCATCTTTTCCCTCGTTCCTCCTAAATCTCGAGGACGAGATTATTTTTAAGGGGGGTAGGATTTGTAATACCCACTTTGTAAGAAAGATCTAAAGGGAGAAATTATATTTCTTTATAGATATGTGTGTTATCTCTATTCATCATTTCATGTGGACACCTCACTTAAACAAATAAATAACTAACAAAGGACACCACTAAATTGTGCATCATGATGGAGTTTTGCTTGTTTGTGCAATAGATAATAAAATAATAATAATATAAATACAATAATGAGATGGAGATTTGAATTAAACCCAAAGTTGCACTTTGGGGTTTTAGAAATAATATGTAAAAGAGAAAAGAGAAGGAAGAAATTACTATGTGAATAAAAATAAGTATAATATATATTATTACTATACAGATTTGAGTTTGTACATTTGACTCAAAGGTGAAGTTCATAACAGGATTCAAATTCAAATTAGAGATTCAAATGAAAAGAAAATAAATCAAAAAGGAAAAGGAGAATAAAAGAAAAGGATAAAAACACCTAACTGGGCCGCCAGATGGTAATTCGGCCCAACTGTAGAAACACCCCGCGCGGCCCATTCCAGCCTCCGCGCGCGCGCTCGGACCCGCTGCCACAGACTGCGCGGTCCCACCTTGTCAGCCGCCTCTGGCTACGTTCCGCCCGCGCTTGGTCATCGCCGTGGTACGCTGTCCCTGGCGTGTGGGCCCTGCTAGTCAGCCGTCCAGTACCGCACGGACTGGGGATCATTTCGCTGCTTCCACGGGTCCACCTGTCATTAGCTCGGGGCACTGTTGGTCGTATCCTCCTGCCGCAACCACCTAGCCGCGGTGCACGCCACCATTGCCGCGTAGAATTCGCTAGCTCGGCTACCATCCTTGTGGAATATAAAGCCAATGTGGTCATGGACTTGTTCGCCTCATACCCTCGCATACCTCTGTTCCTCGCGCCATCGTCGGTGAGTGAGAGAACGGCTTCGCCGAGAAGAAATTCGTCGCCGCCACTGCAATCCGCCCCGGTTCTCACCGCGGGGACTCCCGATAAGGATAGTGCGAATTCGCCGTGGTGTTGGCTTTGTGCGCATGGCTGCTGCGGGTGAAGGCGCGACTCAAGGACTCACCAATTGCTCGTCGTCGTCATCACGCCGTCGCACCTCCGCCTATCCCCGCGGCCAGAAAGCTCCCTGCGACAATTCGCGGTATGGACTCTCTCCTTGTATTCGCGTCCACCTCTATCGTGTGTATCATCGTCCTGGGCATCGGATTTGGGCATCCAGGCCGTGGGTGGCCCTCGCCGGAGATGGCGCCACCGCGGGCGGGTGCTCCGCCGTGCCTGTTCATCAGAGGGGGAAACGAAGAATGAGTGCGGGGCGTTCTGTGCCGTCGATCGTGGGATCAACGGTCCAATTTGGGCTCTACGTACCGATTCGGGTTGGCGTAGCGATGGCCGTCCGATTTCGATCGTGCGGGCGGGAGTCAAGTTAGAGTAATTAAATCTGGAGCGTCTGAACCGGGTTGTGCGGCACAGATCGTGTACCGGTTCGCTATGCGGGTAATGTAATCCTAACCGCAAGATCAGGATCCTACGGCTCATCTTGGCCCGTACCCCTTCGCGGGCACAATAGTCAAAAGAGACCCTCTGTTTTATTAAAATCAACCCGCCATCCATATTCACTATGCACTGTGCCTTAGGAATCTTACTCCGAGCCCCCTGCGCTTCACAGAAATTGAGGCCCGATCCAGAACTGTCTTAAATCGAATAAATGAATTAGAAATTAGATTTTTAATATAAAAATAAACCCTAGAACTTGTATAATTCATAGAATATTCATATGGGCTCCAAAATAATCCATTCCACTTTCTAAATTTTTGTAGTTTTATTCTCTATCACCTAGAGCCTCTGTTTTGTCATGAAAACAGTCAGAAATTAATCTCACACTTAATCCTATTTAAAACACATAAAACCTTTGAAAATGCATAACTTAAATTCTATAACTCCAAAAATTATGATTCCTGTTCCTAGGATTTTATTTTAATGTGTAGATTATTACTGTGTATTTTGTGTACATGTTTGGTGTGATGTTAATTTCCTCTATGCACTGTGCTTGTTTGTAATGTGGCGAGTAGAAGAGCCCGTTGTTGGAGATCCTGGTGAGCAGCAGGTTGAAGTAGCTGAGCAGGAGCTCATTGAAGGCAAGTTGTGCCCTTGACCACTTTTTACCCAATAATGTTCTTTAATATCACTTATCCATGCATAGGTTAATTTTGATGGGACCCAATAGGTTACCCTAGATTTGTCTATCTCATTACCTTGTTTACCCCTGTATCACTTGGGTAGTTTGCTATTGCTTTATATGGTTTTGGGATAATCATTTATTACCTCTATGTTCCAATTCTTGTTGTTATTCTGTTTATGTTCATGTTGTTATCATTAATGTTAATTGGAACATAGAGCTTAACTTGAGTAACACGTGCCACCACAAGGGAGGAATGGGACCCCTTGGCTGACTAATTAGGAAAGCTAGTGGAAGACTACCTTACCCGAAAGGGGCAAGGGAAGTAGGGGAGAGGTCAGTGCGGGGAGGTCCCTGGTTGATTTTGCTGCGATGGCGGTCAGCCAGGAACCCTGTACTGGATCTTCCTATAAACTGTAGCGGGTTTTCGGAAGCTAGTGGAACTTTGTAAAGGCCTCGTAGTGTTGCCCTGCCGCGCTTCCTAGGTAGAGGTGTATGGGATTCGCGACCCCTTGGCAGATGGGTAACATGACTTGTGGGTAAAGGGTACAACCTCTGCAGAGTGTAAAACTGGTATACTAGCCAAGCTCACGGTCATGAGCGGCTCAGGACTCTCTGATGTTTAAATTATGGAACTTAAATTCAATTTGTCATTCGCATATGCATGGGTTTGTTATTAATTTTGTTCTATTACTTTACTTATGGTTTGGTATTTACTTACACTTAGTAATTGCTAATAAAATTTTGACCAACTACTTAAAAGCAATGCTCAGCTTTAACCCCTGTCATTGATTAAGCCTTACACATCACATGAACTCACACCTTTGTGAGTTTATGTCCACTGGTTCCCCACAACTTGTTGAGCTATGATCATGTGTGAGCTCACCCTTGCTGTCTCACACCCCCCCACAGGAGAAGAGCATGTGTTTCAGGAGGAGCCTCAAGGCGAGAAGTTTGACTTGATCTAGGAGGCGTTTCTCAGTTGACATTGGCGCCGACGATCCTTAGTTTGTTTTATCTTTATTACTTTATTTTGTAATAAGTCTTCCGCTATGTAATAAGTACTCTGATGTTAATGACATTTATCTCTATACACTCTGTTATTATATGTGTTGTCTTCTTGGCGCATGTATGAGATGCACCTGGCTTTGTTCCTTAAAGCCGGGTGTTACATTTTGAGTTTGGGATCAAGGTGAACATGTTTGATCTTTGGAAAAGGAGGTGGTTTTGGACTTAGAAAAATTCTGATTTTTCTTTTATGCTCAACCCTTTGGTGAATCTTTTGGGGTTTTTCTGAAATCTTTTTGGGAACACTTTCTTACTATCATTTGTAGGGTATCAAGTGTACTACAACTTTTATAATTGGCCCAAGTCATGATCATGGGGTTTTCATAGCCTTTTGATCATACTTACCTCTAGTGCTCCACTTGTCCAAAGGGGTTTGAATTAGGGTTTGGGCAATTCTCCCCCTTATATGTGCATGACAAACCAAGGTATGACTTCTAAGGTGGGTTGCACTTACTTAGGATCTTGAGCTCCAAATTTGGTGTACTTTTCCCAACTTAAGTCACATGTGATGATGGGCTTACTTGTGTAGCCTTGAGTGGAAAACTCTAAGTAACACCTGGGGTGTTACAAACACAAGCGTGTTCATCTGAGAGACTTGAAGAGGAAGGCTATCTCAAAGGGGCAAGGTAGCAGCAGTGTTTGTCCCTGCTATGTTTCGCCATAGGGTACACCTACTCGTCCAGGAGGAGGACCACGCCCAGCTCAGTATGCTCCACAGGGGTCTCCATAGACACCTCTCACTCGTCAGGCTGCCCCCAGTGGCACCCCGACGAGGCCTACAGGACAGAAGACCAGCCCTACATGCTTCAAGTGCAATCAGATTGGGCACTATGCTAATGCTTGTCCGGTGGGGAATTCTGGTACACCAGCTAAGAACAAGCAACAGACTCCTGGCAAGGGATACTCTATTGCCAGGGTTAATCAAGTCAGCGTTGATGCTACTCCTGATGGTGCTGACATCGTACTTGGTATGTTTTACATTAATGCCATTCCTGCAACCATATTATTTGATTCTGGTGCTACACATTCATTCATGTCTACTCGATATGCCAACACAAATGAGATACCATTGGTAAATATGAGAAAACCAATGATAGTAATCGCACCTAAAGGGCCTATTGAGGCAAATCAAATGACACGTAGATTGATATTAACAATTATGGGAAGAGAATTTGGAGCTACTGCTATAATATTAGAGGCAAGCAGTATAGATCTAATCCTTGGTATGTCATGGTTAAGAAAGGGAAATGCCATTATAGCATGTGGTAGGGTGTAACACCCGGTTTTAATGAACAAAGCCGGGTGCATCTCATACATGCGCCAAGAAGACAACATATATAATAACAGAGTGTATTGAGATAAATGTCATTAACATCAGAGTATTTATTACATAGCGGAAGACTTATTACAAAATAAAGTAATAAAGATAAAACGAACTAAGGATCGTCGGCGCAAATGTCGACTGGGAAACGCCACCTAGATCAGATCGAACTCCTCAGTGTTAGGCAGCTCCTCCTGAACCACCTGATCATCTCCTGTGGGGGGGTGTGAGACAGCAAGGGTGAGCTCACACATGATCATAGCTCAACAAGTTGTGGGGAACCAGTGGACATAAACTCACAAAGGTGTGAGTTCATGTGATGTGTAAGGCTTAATCAAAGACAGGGGTTAAAGCTGAGCATTGCTTTTAAGTAGTTGGTCAAAATTTTATTAGCAATTACTAAGTGTAAGTAAATACCAAACCATAAGTAAAGTAATAGAACAAAATTAATAATAAACCCATGCAATGCATATGACAAAATTGAATTTAAGTTCCATAATTTAAACATCAGAGAGTCCTGAGCTGCTCGTGACCGTGAGCTCGGCTAGTATACCAGTTTTACACTCTGCAGAGGTTGTACCCTTTACCCACAAGTCATGTTACCCATCTGCCAAGGGGTCATGAATCCCATATACCTCTACCTAGGAAGCACGGCAGGGCAACACTACGAGGCCTTTACAAAGTTCCACTAGCTTCCGAAAACCCGCTACAGTTTATGGGAAGATCCAGTAAAGGGTTCCTGGCTGATAGCCATCGCAGCAAAATCAACCAGGGACCTCCCCGCACTGACCTCTCCCCTACTGCCCTTGCCCCTTTCGGGTAAGGTAGTCTTCCACTAGCTTTCCTAATTAGTCAGCCAAGGGCGTCCCATTCCACCCTTGTGGTGGCACGTGGTTCTCAAGTTAAGCTCTATGTTCCAATTAACATTAATGATAACAACATGAACATAAACAGAATAACAACAAGAATTGGAACATAGAGGTAATAAATGATTATCCCAAAACCATATAAAGCAATAGCAAACTACCCAAGTGATTCAGGGGTAAACAAGGTAATGAGATAAACAATCTAGGGAATCCTATTGGGTCCCATCAAAATTAACCTATGCATGGATATGTGATATTAAAGAACATTATTGGGTAAAAAGTGGTCAAGGGCACAACTTGCCTTCAATGAGCTCCTGCTCAGCTACTTCAACCTGCTGCTCACCAGGATCCTCAGCAACGGGCTCTTCTACTCGCCACAATACAAACAAGCACAGTGCATATAGAGAAATTAACATTACACCAAACATATAAACAAAATGCACAGAGATATTCTACATATTAAAATAAAATCCTAGGAACAGAAATCATATTTTTCTGAGTTATAGATTTTAAGTTATGCATTTTCAAAGGTTTTATGTGCTTTAAATAGGATTAAGTGATAAATAAATTTCCTTACTGTTTTTATGCCAAAACAGAGACACTAAGTGAAAGAGGATAAAATTACAAAATTTTAGGAACTGGAATGAATTAATTTGGAGTTAGTATGAATTTTCTATGAATTTATAAAGTTCTAGCAATTATTTTCCTATTAAAAATCTATTTAATAATCAATTTCTCTGGTTTTATAAAGTCCTGGACTGGGCCTCAATTCTGGAGAAACCCAGGGGGCTTCTGCGCATAATTTCCTAAGACTCAGAATACTATGCAGTGGACGGCGGGTTGATTATCTGTTTTTAGGAGGGCTCTTATGCAAAGTCGTTGGCCGAAGGGGTATCCATCCATATGGGCCGTTGGATCCGAATTCAGCGCGCGAGATTAAATCCATACTAAAGCGAACCGGTACGCATCTACAACCGTTCGATCGGCGATCAACGGCCCAGATTTAATGAAGCCGAGATCACGCCGCAGCCCTCCGATTGAATCCTACGGTCCAGATCTGTCCAGCGAAGGGGTATCCCTACGATCTAATCCCGACCGTCAACTCTGTATCCTACGGCCACGCCATCCCCTCCCCCGCGCGTCCGAGAAGAACGGCGGCGCCGCCCAGGTGTGCGGCGGGCCATCATCGGAGTTCTTCCCAAAACCCGAGCCAAGCCCCGTTTGAACAATCCGAGAGCATCAACGCAATGCTGAGTGAAAAGCGAACCTATGAGAGGGTTTCTTACCGGGGTTGGAGTGCCGAGGTAAGCAGCCCACGCGGTGGAGCGGATCCGCGGCGGAGCTCGTACGACGACGAGCAATTCGTCGAGATGTGGTCGCCAATCGGGTCTCCCGAGTGGACCACACGCACCTACGTTCCACTGCGAAGATCCTTGATCGCTACTCGAGGCCGAGCCGAGGACAGGGCCGTGTGTCCACGGTGGCGGCGGCACTCCCTCACTCTGGATGTGTCTACGGCGATGGAGCTTCTCCAATGGTGGGCGCGGACGGGTCCCGGGAGCTAATAAGGGCACGAGTGCGGCCGAAGAGTCCGGGAGGTGGGCGTTAGCTGGTCCGGAGAAATCGCGGCGGCCGACGCGGTCGTTTCCGCCATACGCGGCGGCCGGTTGAAGACGACCCTTACATCCCGGGCCCACGCGACAATGAGACAGACGAGAGCGAGCGCGAGCGGGCGAGAGGCTGCGCTGTGGGTCCCGCGATGCAGCGACACGGATGCAGACGCGCGCGCGAGAGCGGCTGACGACTGGGCCCGCTGTGTCGGCGCGCGCGAATGTGGTTTCGGGCCGCACAGTGATCACCCGCCAGTGGGCCGAAAACAGGTAAGTCAGCCCAGTAGGTTCTTTTTTTTTCTTTTTCTTTTTATATTTTCTGTTTTCCTTTTTCATTTTATTTTTCAATTCCCAATTTGAATTCCAAATATGACTTTGAATTTGTACTCAAAGTATAGATAAATTTTAATCATACCAGTAGGGTTGAGTTTGTATATCTATAAATTTTTGTCCTATATTTCTATTATTTCTTTCTTTCTTCCAAATTTTAGCATTTCTTTTAGGATTTAATTTCCCATTTGAATATTTAATCCTTTTTCTTATCACAAAATGCACACAAAAATAAATTATCCAGCATGATGCAACAATTTAGTAGCATATCTCTTTATTAATTGTTCTTGGACATGGTGTTCTCATATGATGATGAATAAAGATCACACTCACATAAAGAGAAAATGTCTCTCTATTGATATTATTCCTAGCACTTACAAAGTAGGTGTTACAAATCCTACCCCCCTTAAAAATAATCTCGTCCTCGAGATTTAAGAAGAACTAGAGAAAAGGTTGGGAAAATCTATGCGAAGCTCTTCTTCTCTTTCCCAAGTTGCTTCATCTTCACTGTGGTGACTCCATTGAACTTTACACATCTTTATCACCTTATTTCTTGTAACTCGGGTCAATGTATCCAAAATCTTGATAGGGTACTCCGTGTAGGTCAAATCACCTTGAACACTGAGCTCCTCCATTGGTAATTGTTCCTCGGGGACACGGAGACACTTCTTTAGTTGAGATACGTGGAACACGTTATGCACATCTGATAGACTAGCAGGTAACTCGAGTTGGTATGCCATCTCCCCAACTCTTCTAAAGATCAAGAATGGTCCAATATAGCGAGGGGACAATTTGCCCTTGACTTTAAATCTCCTCATTCCACGAAGTGGTGACACCTTGAGATACACATAATCTCCTTCTTCAAATTCCAGTGGCCTCCTTCTATTATCAGCATAACTCTTTTGCCTGGTTTGAGCCACTCTCAAATTCTCTCGAATTATACGAACTTGCTCCTCTGCTTCTTGAATCAATTCAGGACCAAAGAACTGTCTCTCTCCAGTCTGATCCCAATATAGAGGAGTCCTGCACTTTCTCCCATATAAAGCTTCAAAAGGTGACATCTTCAGACTGGCCTGGTAACTATTATTATACGAGAACTCAGCATAAGGCAGACTCTTATCCCAACTTCCTCCATGCTGAAGGGCACATGCTCTCAACATATCCTCCAATACTTGATTAGTCCTTTCAGTCTGCCCATCAGTCTGAGGGTGATAAGCTGTACTAAAATTCAACTTCGTACTCATGTTCTCATGAAAGCTTCTCCAAAATCTTGAGGTAAACTGCGAACCTCGATCAGACACAATCTTCTTTGGTACTCCATGTAAACACACAATCCGAGCCATATATAACTCTGCTAGCTGAGAACCTTTATACGTAGTCTTGACAGGAATAAAGTGAGCCACTTTAGTCAATCTATCCACAATCACCCATATTGCATCATATCCTTTCTGGGTGCGAGGCAATCCAGTAATAAAATCCATACCAATCTCTTCCCATTTCCACTCGGGTATATTCAGTGGATGCAGTAGTCCAGCAGGCCTCTGGTGTTCAGCTTTAACTCTTTGACATACATCGCACATAGCCACATGTGCAGCTACATCTCTTTTCAATCCATACCACCAATATTTCCGTTTCAAATCCTGATACATCTTGGTACTACCAGGATGAATAGAATAATCCGAGTCATGGGCCTCCTTTAAAATAGTCTCTCGAAGGCTTTTAATATCAGGAACACATATCCTGTCCTTGAACCATACAGTGCCCTGCTCATCTTCCGTGAATTCCGGAACTCGACCTTCAGTAATCAGATCCTTAATCTCTTTTATCTTATCATCACCAATTTGTCCCTTGCGGATCTCTTGCTCCAAAGTAGGTTCCACATCAATAGTAACTCCCTCAGTATGAGCCACTATCCCCAGGTTAAGTCTCCTGAAGTCCTCAACAATCTCATCGGGTAGCTGGGCAACAACAGCTGAATGAACATGCTCCTTGCGACTCAAGGCATCTGCAACCAAGTTTGCCTTGCCCGGGTGATAGTGAATCTCCAAATCATAATCCTTAATAAGCTCCAACCAACGGCGTTGCCTAAGGTTGAGATCCTTCTGAGTGAATATATACTTCAAACTCTTATGATCCGTATACACTTGGCACTTGGTCCCCATGATATAATGTCTCCAAATCTTAAGTGCATGCACAACGGCTGCCAATTCCAAGTCATGAGTGGGGTAATTCAATTCATGTCTCCGCAACTGACGAGAAGCATAAGCAATCACATGTCCTTCTTGCATGAGCACACATCCTATGCTTTGGCCACATGCATCACAATAGATATCAAATCCTTTCTGTAGGTCCGGCATAACCAATACTGGTGGCGACATCAACCTCTTCTTCAATAGATCAAAGCTGTCTTGACACTTCTCGTTCCACTTAAATTCTTTTCCTTTCTCCAAAAGCGAAGTCATCGGCTTAGCAATCTTAGAAAATCCTTCAATAAATCTCCGATAATAGCCTGCTAATCCCAAGAAACTCCGAATCTCAGTCACTGTAGTGGGTACTCTCCATTCCATTATCTCCTTAACCTTAGCAGGATCCACTGCTATTCCTCCATTAGAAATAATATGACCAAGAAATGGCACTTCGCCAATCCAAAACTCGCACTTGCTGAACTTAGCATAGAGTTGATTATCTCGAAGCTTCTGTAGCACCATCCTCAGATGTTCCTCGTGATCACTTTCACTCTGAGAATAAATAAGAATATCGTCGATGAATACCACGACGAATCTGTCCAAATACTCCATAAACACCTTGTTCATTAAGTTCATAAAATAAGCTGGTGCGTTAGTCAATCCAAACGACATAACTGTGAACTCATATAATCCATATCTAGTCGAGAAAGCCGTCTTGGGAATATCCGATGGTCTAATCCTCATCTGATGATAACCGGATCGGAGATCAATCTTCGAAAATACTCTTGCTCCTCGCATCTGATCAAATAAATCTTCAATACGGGGCAACGGATACTTGTTCTTCACTGTAACATCATTAAGAGATCTATAATCCACACACATCCGTTGCGATCCATCCTTCTTCTGTACAAACAAGACCGGTGCTCCCCAAGGTGAGGAACTCGGACGAATGTACCCAGCCTCTTGTAACTCAGTTAACTGCTTCTTAAGTTCCTTCAACTCCTCTACGGACATTCTATATGGCCGTTTAGAAATAGGGGCGGTTCCAGGTAAGAGATCAATAACAAACTCAACTTCTCTATCAGGTGGCATTCCTGGTAACTCTTCGGGAAAGACGTCCGGAAAATCTCTAACCACCCGGATATTGTTACCAACAAACTCCTCAGGCATAAAGAACATTGCACGCATAGATGAGGAGGTTACTGCAATATTAACTTGAAACCTTTCTCCTTTAGTAGTAGTGAGTTCTACGGTACCTCTACCACATGCTATAACGGCCTTTGCCTTTCTTAGCCATGACATACCAAGAATCAAATCTATACTGCTTGACTCCAATATTATAGCAGTAGCTCCAAATTCTCTACCCATAATGGTCAATGTCAATTTACGTGTCATTTGATTCGCCTCAACAGGCCCTTTAGGTGTAATTACTATCAGGGGTGTTCTCATATTTAGCAGTGGTATTTCATTTGTGTTGGCATATCTAGCAGACATGAATGAATGTGTAGCACCAGAATCAAATAATATGGTTGCAGGTATTGCATTAACATAAAACATACCAATTACGAGGTCCCCTCCATCCGGAGTAGCATCAACGCTGACTTGATTAACCTTGGCAATAGAATATCCCTTGCCAGTTCCTGGAGTTTGCTGCCTGTTCTGAACTGGAGTAGTAGCGATCCTCTGTGGGCAGACATTTGCATAATGACCAATCTTCCCACACTTGTAACATTGAGTGCCCGGACTCTGTCCTGAAAACTTTGTCGGGGTGCCAGTAGGGGTAGCCTGTAGAGGAGGTGGAGTCCTCAGTGGTGATTGCGGAACTGGGCGTGGTCCTCCGGGTCGAGTCGGTGTACCCTGTGGTGAACTGTAGCGAGGACGAACACTGCTGCTTCCTTGTCCTTGAGATATTGCCTTTCTCTTCAAATCACCCAGCTGAACACGCTTGTGTTCAATAGCCAGTGCCTTATCAAGCAGCCTCTGAAATGATGGAAATGTGTGTGCCACAAGAGCATACTGCAGTGGTCCATTAAGTCCTTCAATGAAATGCTCTTGCTTCCTCTCGTCTTCAGCAACTTCTTCAAGGGCATATCTGGATAACTGAATAAACTTGTCCCTGTACTCGCTGACGGACATACTCCCTTGCTTCAGCGACAGAAATTCCTTCTTCTTGATCTTTATCATCCCGGCTGGAATATGGTAGTTCCTGAATTGTGTACTAAATTCTGCCCAGGTAATAGTATCAGCAGCATCGTGGGCAGCAGTATAAGAATCCCACCAGTCAGCAGCAGGACCAATCAGACGTCCAGAAGCATATAAGACCTTCTCCCGATCAGTGCACTGTGCAATATTCAGCATCTTCTCGACAGACTTCAGCCAATCATCCGCGTCCAGTGGATCAGGTGAGCTAGCGAATGTAGGTGGCTTATGACTCATGAACTCCCTATGCTTATCTCGGGGTGGAACTGGTGGTGGTGGTGGAGGAGGCAGTGGTACTTGTTGCTGCTGTTGCTGTTGTTGCATTTGCTGTTGCAGCTGCTGTTGTTGCGCCCTCCTTTCCTGGCGTATCTCATCTCTCTCCTGGCGTAACTCCTGGCGTATATCTTCTCTCTCCTGACGCATCTCTTGGCGTTCTTGCTGCATCTGGGCACGCATATCAGCCATAGTGTCTGCCATCTGCTGCATCACCGCCATCTGAGCAGCAACCAGTGGGTCAACTCCGCCTG
This sequence comes from Zea luxurians, assembly GCA_029449295.1. NCBI lineage: Eukaryota > Viridiplantae > Streptophyta > Magnoliopsida > Poales > Poaceae > Zea > Zea luxurians. Next base: position 105,436,857 of record JAOPSE010000003.1, on the reverse strand, counting down.
GTGGAGGATTGGGAGGATTCATCCCTGCAGGTTGTGGCTGAGGTTGTCTTCGAGTGTGTTGGTTAGGAGGCAAGTCAATTCCACCACCCCGCCTGGTATTGACCATCTGAGTTAGATACATATGGTAAGAAAATAGTAGACAAGGCAGGTATTTAAAAATCAGGTTACTTTGGGGGATTTATTAGCTAAGCAGTTTAATATTTCACCTACTATAGCTAATTCAATACCTTATGTTGGTACATGCTGAGATGTCCTTCTATAATAATTCAATCAATCAAAGAAGCAAATCAGGCATGTAGCATCAGCACAATCAAACAACATTTTTAAATAGAGAAAATAGTTTTAATTTTGTCTTAGGTTCCCTATCTCTTAGAATGTCATAGGGGTAGGGATTCCAAGGTGTGAAATCCATCTTGTCTCAGAGTAGAAAAGGTAAGAATGATCAGAGTAGAACAGTAGAAGGTGAGACAAGATCAAGATAAGTGTAGAAAGAATCAGAGTAAGGTAAGTGTAGAATGAATCAGAATGAGATAAGTAGGTAAGGGTTTTGTCCATTTCTATCTAGGTCTCGTCCTACAGTCAACATTTCCTCTGATACCACTTCTGTAACACCCGGTTTTAATGAACAAAGCCGGGTGCATCTCATACATGCGCCAAGAAGACAACATATATAATAACAGAGTGTATTGAGATAAATGTCATTAACATCAGAGTATTTATTACATAGCGGAAGACTTATTACAAAATAAAGTAATAAAGATAAAACGAACTAAGGATCGTCGGCGCAAATGTCGACTGGGAAACGCCACCTAGATCAGATCGAACTCCTCAGTGTTAGGCAGCTCCTCCTGAACCACCTGATCATCTCCTGTGGGGGGGTGTGAGACAGCAAGGGTGAGCTCACACATGATCATAGCTCAACAAGTTGTGGGGAACCAGTGGACATAAACTCACAAAGGTGTGAGTTCATGTGATGTGTAAGGCTTAATCAAAGACAGGGGTTAAAGCTGAGCATTGCTTTTAAGTAGTTGGTCAAAATTTTATTAGCAATTACTAAGTGTAAGTAAATACCAAACCATAAGTAAAGTAATAGAACAAAATTAATAATAAACCCATGCAATGCATATGACAAAATTGAATTTAAGTTCCATAATTTAAACATCAGAGAGTCCTGAGCTGCTCGTGACCGTGAGCTCGGCTAGTATACCAGTTTTACACTCTGCAGAGGTTGTACCCTTTACCCACAAGTCATGTTACCCATCTGCCAAGGGGTCATGAATCCCATATACCTCTACCTAGGAAGCACGGCAGGGCAACACTACGAGGCCTTTACAAAGTTCCACTAGCTTCCGAAAACCCGCTACAGTTTATGGGAAGATCCAGTAAAGGGTTCCTGGCTGATAGCCATCGCAGCAAAATCAACCAGGGACCTCCCCGCACTGACCTCTCCCCTACTGCCCTTGCCCCTTTCGGGTAAGGTAGTCTTCCACTAGCTTTCCTAATTAGTCAGCCAAGGGCGTCCCATTCCACCCTTGTGGTGGCACGTGGTTCTCAAGTTAAGCTCTATGTTCCAATTAACATTAATGATAACAACATGAACATAAACAGAATAACAACAAGAATTGGAACATAGAGGTAATAAATGATTATCCCAAAACCATATAAAGCAATAGCAAACTACCCAAGTGATTCAGGGGTAAACAAGGTAATGAGATAAACAATCTAGGGAATCCTATTGGGTCCCATCAAAATTAACCTATGCATGGATATGTGATATTAAAGAACATTATTGGGTAAAAAGTGGTCAAGGGCACAACTTGCCTTCAATGAGCTCCTGCTCAGCTACTTCAACCTGCTGCTCACCAGGATCCTCAGCAACGGGCTCTTCTACTCGCCACAATACAAACAAGCACAGTGCATATAGAGAAATTAACATTACACCAAACATATAAACAAAATGCACAGAGATATTCTACATATTAAAATAAAATCCTAGGAACAGAAATCATATTTTTCTGAGTTATAGATTTTAAGTTATGCATTTTCAAAGGTTTTATGTGCTTTAAATAGGATTAAGTGATAAATAAATTTCCTTACTGTTTTTATGCCAAAACAGAGACACTAAGTGAAAGAGGATAAAATTACAAAATTTTAGGAACTGGAATGAATTAATTTGGAGTTAGTATGAATTTTCTATGAATTTATAAAGTTCTAGCAATTATTTTCCTATTAAAAATCTATTTAATAATCAATTTCTCTGGTTTTATAAAGTCCTGGACTGGGCCTCAATTCTGGAGAAACCCAGGGGGCTTCTGCGCATAATTTCCTAAGACTCAGAATACTATGCAGTGGACGGCGGGTTGATTATCTGTTTTTAGGAGGGCTCTTATGCAAAGTCGTTGGCCGAAGGGGTATCCATCCATATGGGCCGTTGGATCCGAATTCAGCGCGCGAGATTAAATCCATACTAAAGCGAACCGGTACGCATCTACAACCGTTCGATCGGCGATCAACGGCCCAGATTTAATGAAGCCGAGATCACGCCGCAGCCCTCCGATTGAATCCTACGGTCCAGATCTGTCCAGCGAAGGGGTATCCCTACGATCTAATCCCGACCGTCAACTCTGTATCCTACGGCCACGCCATCCCCTCCCCCGCGCGTCCGAGAAGAACGGCGGCGCCGCCCAGGTGTGCGGCGGGCCATCATCGGAGTTCTTCCCAAAACCCGAGCCAAGCCCCGTTTGAACAATCCGAGAGCATCAACGCAATGCTGAGTGAAAAGCGAACCTATGAGAGGGTTTCTTACCGGGGTTGGAGTGCCGAGGTAAGCAGCCCACGCGGTGGAGCGGATCCGCGGCGGAGCTCGTACGACGACGAGCAATTCGTCGAGATGTGGTCGCCAATCGGGTCTCCCGAGTGGACCACACGCACCTACGTTCCACTGCGAAGATCCTTGATCGCTACTCGAGGCCGAGCCGAGGACAGGGCCGTGTGTCCACGGTGGCGGCGGCACTCCCTCACTCTGGATGTGTCTACGGCGATGGAGCTTCTCCAATGGTGGGCGCGGACGGGTCCCGGGAGCTAATAAGGGCACGAGTGCGGCCGAAGAGTCCGGGAGGTGGGCGTTAGCTGGTCCGGAGAAATCGCGGCGGCCGACGCGGTCGTTTCCGCCATACGCGGCGGCCGGTTGAAGACGACCCTTACATCCCGGGCCCACGCGACAATGAGACAGACGAGAGCGAGCGCGAGCGGGCGAGAGGCTGCGCTGTGGGTCCCGCGATGCAGCGACACGGATGCAGACGCGCGCGCGAGAGCGGCTGACGACTGGGCCCGCTGTGTCGGCGCGCGCGAATGTGGTTTCGGGCCGCACAGTGATCACCCGCCAGTGGGCCGAAAACAGGTAAGTCAGCCCAGTAGGTTCTTTTTTTTTTCTTTTTCTTTTTATATTTTCTGTTTTCCTTTTTCATTTTATTTTTCAATTCCCAATTTGAATTCCAAATATGACTTTGAATTTGTACTCAAAGTATAGATAAATTTTAATCATACCAGTAGGGTTGAGTTTGTATATCTATAAATTTTTGTCCTATATTTCTATTATTTCTTTCTTTCTTCCAAATTTTAGCATTTCTTTTAGGATTTAATTTCCCATTTGAATATTTAATCCTTTTTCTTATCACAAAATGCACACAAAAATAAATTATCCAGCATGATGCAACAATTTAGTAGCATATCTCTTTATTAATTGTTCTTGGACATGGTGTTCTCATATGATGATGAATAAAGATCACACTCACATAAAGAGAAAATGTCTCTCTATTGATATTATTCCTAGCACTTACAAAGTAGGTGTTACATAGGGATACTGTAGAACTCACCAGCCCTAAAGGTGAAAGATTTCAAGTTCAAATTGCAGTAACCACCACTTCCAAACGGGCGATATACTTTATAGCTGAGGAGTTTGTTGGAGACAACATCCAGGTGGTTAGAGATTTTCCTGATGTCTTTCCAGAGGAGTTGCCAGGGATGCACCAGATAGGGAAGTTGAGTTTGTTATTGATCTCTTACCTGGGACTGCCCCTATATCTAAATTGCCATACAGGATGTCTATAAAAGAGTTAAAGGAACTGAAGAAGCAGTTAACGGAGTTACAAGAGGCTGGATACATTCGTCTGAGTTCCTCACCTTAGGGAGCGTCGGTTCTATTTGTATAGAAGAAGGATGGATCACAGCGGATGTGTGTGGATTATAGGTCCCTTAATGATGTTACTGTGAAGAACAAGTATCCGTTACCCCGCATTGAGGATTTATTTGATCAGATGAGAGGTGCTAGGGTATTCTCGAAGATTGATCTCCGATCGGGATACCATCAAATGAAGATTAGGCCATTGGATATTCCCAAGACAGCTTTCTCAACCCGATATGGATTATATGAGTTCATTGTTATGTCATTTGGACTAACTAATGCACCAGCTTATTTTATGAATTTGATGAATAAGGTGTTTATGGAGTATTTGGATAGATTCATCGTAGTATTCATCGATGATATTCTTATTTATTCCAAGAGTGATAGTGATCATGAGGAACATCTGAGGTTGGTGCTATAGAAGCTACGAGATAATCAACTCTACGCCAAGTTCAGTAAATGCGAGTTCTAGATTGATAAGGTGCCATTCCTTGGACATATCATTTCTAGCAGTGGATCCTGCTAAAGTGAAGGAGATAATGGAGTGGAGCGTGCTCACTACAGTTACTGAGATTCAAAGTTTCTTGGGACTAGCAGGATATTATCGGAGATTTATTGAATGTTTCTCTAAGATTGCCAAACCTATGACCTCGCTTCTAGAGAAGGGAAGATAATTTAAGTGGGACGAGAAGTGCCAAGAAAGCTTTGATCAATTAAAGAAAAGATTGATGTTGCCACCAGTGTTGGTTATGCCAGATCTACAGAAGGGATTTGACATTTATTGTGATGCATGTGGCAAAGGCTTGGGATGTGGGATCATGCAAGAAGGACATGTGATTGCCTACGCTTCTTGTCAGTTGCGGAAACATGAGTTAAACTACCCCACTCATGACTTAGAACCGACAGCGGTTGTGCATGCACTTAAGATATGGAGACATTACATTATGGGAACTAAGTGCCAAGTATACACGGATCATAAGAGTTTGAAGTATATATTCACTCAGAAGGATCTCAACCTTAGGCAACGTCGTTGGTTGGAGCTCATAAAGGATTATGATTTGGAGATTCACTATCATCCGGGCAAGGCAAATTTGGTTGCAGATGCCTTGAGTCGGAAGGAGCACGTTCACTCCGCTATTATTGTACAGCTACCCGATGAATTAGGAAAAGATTTTGAGTGACTCAACCTGGGAATTGTTACACACACTGAAGGAGTTACCATTGAATTGGAACCTAAAATTCAAGAGATTAAGGACCTGATTACGGAAGGTGGAGGTCCAGAATTCATGGAGGATGAGCAAGGCACTGTATGGTTCAAGGATCGAATATGTGTTCCAGAGATTGATAGCCTTCGTGAGACTATATTGAAAGAAGCCCTTGATTCTGATTACTCTTTTCACCCTGGTAGCACTAAGATGTATCAAGATTTGAAGCAGAAATACTGGTGGTATGGATTGAAAAGAGATGTTGCTGCACATGTGGCTAAGTGTGATGTGTGTCAAAGAGTCAAGGCCGAACATCAAAGGCCAGCTAGACTATTGCACCCATTGAAGATACCCGAGTGGAAACGGGAAGAAATTGGTATGGATTTTATTGTTGGACTACCCCGCACCCCTGCTGGGTATGACTCTATTTGGGTGATTGTGGATAGATTGACAAAAGTGGCTCATTTCATACCTGTGAGGACTAATTACACGGGAGCCAAGCTAGCAGAATTGTATATGACTCGGATAGTTTGTCTACATGGAGTGCCTAAGATGATCGTGTCTGATCGAGGATCACAATTTACTTCTCGGTTCTGGAAGAAGTTGCATGAGAGCTTGGATACACAGTTGAATTTTAGTTTGGCCTACCATCCCCAAATTGATGGGCAGACAGAGAGGGCTAACCAAGTACTGGAGGATATGTTAAGAGCTTGTGCTCTTAAGCATGGTGGCAGTTGGGATAAGAGCTTACCATATGCAGAGTTTTCATATAATAATAGTTACCAGGCCAGTTTGAAGATGTCACCATTTGAGGCTCTATATGGCAGGAAATGCAGGACTTCACTGTATTGGGATCAAACTGGAGAAAGTTCTTTGGGCCTGAACTTATACAAGAGGCAGAAGAACAAGTGCGAATGATAAGAGAGAATTTGAGAATTGCACAATCGAGACAGAAGAGCTATGCTGATACCCGGAGAAGACTACTAGAGTTTAAGGAGGGTGATCATGTGTATCTAAAGGTGCCACCGATCCGGGGTATGAGGAGATTTAAAGTTAAAGGAAAGTTGTCCCCTCGCTTTATTGGACCTTTCTTGATCTAAAAGCGAGTGGGAGAAGTTGCATATCAAGTGGAACTACCCGATCATCTGTCAGATGTACATGATGTATTTCACGTGTCCCAACTAAAGAAGTGCCTCAGGGTTCCATAGGAGCAGCTACCAATGGAGGACCTTAGTGTTCAAGATGACCTGACTTATGCGGAGTACCCTATCAATATTCTAGACACTTTGACTCGAGTTACAAGAAATAAGGTGATAAAGATGTCCAAAGTACAATGGAGTCACCATAGAGAAGATGAAGCTACTTGAGAGAGAGAAGAAGAGCTTCGCATAGATTTTCCCCATCTTTTCCGTAGCCCTTCTTAATTCTCGAGGACGAGATTCTTTGTTAGGGGGGTAGGATTTGTAATACCCAAATTATAAAGCTTATAAAAGGGTTGAGCTCCTTATGTGAATTGCCATCTACCTTTGGGACATGTTACTAAACATAAGTAAAAGAGAATAACTCATTACTAAAACATTAAGAGAAAAGCTATTGCATCATGTTGAGTCTTATGTTTGTGCATCTAATACTGGTCGGATTAATAAAAATGTGCTAATGCCTAAATTAGAATTTAATCAAAGAATTACAATTTAGAGCATTGGAATAATAAAACTAGAAATGGGAAAGAAATAAGAAAATACTACATAAAATAAAATAAAAATAAGAATAAAATTCTTACCCAATCGGTGCATTCAATTGTACATTAAAATGAAGACAAATTCACCACAGATTTAGGATTCAAATTTGGATTCAAAAATATAAGAAAGAAAAGAGAATAACAGCAAAAGAAAAGAAAAAGAAATAAGAAAAACTCGCTTGGGCCAAATTCAGTCCGCTCAGCCCACAACCCTGCGCGCGTCTGGCCCAGCTGCCAATGTCTACCCGCGTGCACCCTGTGCCACTACGAGTGGGACCCACTCATCAGCTAACGATTCCACACGTGTCGTCTGGTGGAAGCGGTGTGGGTTGCTTACCTATGGACCCTCCTGGTCAGGACCGTCCTCATCGTGCGGGCGAGCTGTTTCAACCACCTCGCGCTGTGCTTCCGGGGGAATCGGGTTGACGTCCTCCGCAATTGTGGTCAAAAGCTGGAGCCCTTGGATCCTTCTCGCATTCCCATTGGTCATCCCATCTCCCGCTCCTTCGGTTGTCAGACACCTCGGCCGCGAGGTGATCTGGGAGTCAACCCGCCGCTAGAACAACGTCTCCTTCCCTTATCCGTTTATGCAGAGTGCCCTAGGTGACTGAGTTGACACGGGGGACATCATGGGGAAAGACCTAGTGGCTACGTGAGATCAGTGCATGCGGGATTGCTCGCCAGGCTGGAGAAATCACCACCATGTCGCAAGATGTCGGCATTGGACCTCTGCGCAGCGTGATCCGGTGGTAAGAAGTCCTGGCCGAGCTGACTAGATCCCTAGCTACATGTAGCATCTCTCGATTAGGTGTTGGGACCGCTGTCGCGTAAAATTGGTGGTAGCCGGTAATGGCGGGCAGAGCTAGATTGGCGCGGATGGCTAGGCGCACTGCCGTAGCGAGTGAGCTCAAGGTTGAAGACGTGCTAGGACCATAGATCTCTTAATAGACGGCCCTGGTGCGTTGATGGGGGGAGGGGTGTTTAGAACCGTTGGATCCGTGAATAGCGGCTAGGATTAGATCTGGTGGCCTCCTTTCGGCTTAATCAATCCCACCCATCGATCAGTGATCGGGCGGTCTTGTGCGCTCGTGGGTTCATAATGGATGGTCCGGATCGAATCTGTGGCTCAGTTTAGCTAGGGTTGTGCTCGACCGTTTGATCCAAATCGTGCGCACACGAGTAGTTGGAGCATTTAAAAATCGTGACCGCGATCTTGCATCCGATGGCTGAGAGTGAGTACCGGTTCAATGTAATGTGGGTCTAATCCGGGTCGTCGAGTCCTGATCGGACGATCCTGGGCTCGCGATACCCTTTCGGTCCGCCCGATTTACATATGGGCCCTCAGGAAAAATGGGAATCAACCCGCACTCCAAGCGCCAGTGATCTGTGTCTTGGGAAAACTTTGGTTTTGCCCCTGCACTTCCCTGTATTTGAGGCCCAGTCCGGATAATTGATAAAACCAGGAAAATTGTTTAGAAAATAATTTTTAGTAGATATTTAAATGCAGAAACTTGTTTAATTTGTAGAAAATTCATATGAACTCCAAATTGGTCCATTCCAGTTCCTAAATTTTTGTAATATTATTGTATAACCATTTGTGCCTCTATTTTGGCATGAAAGACACATTAAAATTTATCTATCACTTAATCTTGTGTTAAATACGTAAACCTTGGAAAATTCATAACTAAAAATCTATAACTCCAAATTTAATGATTCTAGTTCCTATGATATTATTTTAATGTCTAGATTATTACTATGTATTTTATTTACATGTTTGGTGTGATGTTAATTTTTGCTATACTATGTACGTATTGTGTTGATGCGAGTAGACGAGCAAGTCACTGAGGATACTGAGGTTCAGCTGGTAGAGACTGCTGAGCAGGAGCTCGTGGAAGGCAAGTTGTGCCCTTGATCACTTCTTTTACCCAGTCATGTTCTTATTAATCATAATGATCTGCATAGGTTAATTTTGATGGGACCCAATAGGTTACCCTAGATTTTGACTATCTATATACCTTGTTTCACCACTGGTTTAATACTAAATTTTTGGGTAGTACATGCTATTGCTTTATGTGGTTTTGGGTATAGAGATATTCAATACTCATGATTACACTTTTTATTATCTGTTTATTATTTACTATTCATGATAAGATCATTAGGTATTTAGGTTAATGGGAACATGGAGAACCACCCGGTAAAACAGTGCTACCACAAGGGTTTAATGGGACGCCCTTGGCTGATTAACTAGGAAAGCTAGTGGATGACTACCTTACCCGAAAGGGGCAAGGTCAGTAGGAGAGTGGTCAGTGTAGGGAGGTCCTTGGGTTGATTTTGCTGCGATGGCGGTCAGGCGAGGGATTCCTGCACTGGAGCTTCCTATAAACTGTAGCGGGTTTTCTGAAGCTAGTGGAACTTTGTAAAGGCCTTGTAGTGGTACCCTGCCTCGCTTCCTTGGTAGTGGTGTATGAGGTCTGATCAACTCTGTGGCAAATGGGTAACATGACTTGTGGGTAAAGATGCGCAACCTCTGCAGAGTGTAAAACTGGTATACTAGTCGTGCTCACGGTCATGAGCGGCTCGGACACTCACATGATTAATCTATGGAACTTAAACTTAATTTGTCATTTCATTGTATTGGGATTATTTTATTATTACTTTTACTTATTATTATTATGGTTCGGTATTTACTTACACTTAGTAACTGCTAACAAAATTTTGACCAACTTCTAAAAGCAATGCTCAGCTTCAACCTTCATTTTATTGATTAGCCTTACACTTCATGAACTCCCACCTTTGGTGGGTTCATACACATTATTCCCCACAACTTGTTGAGCGATGAACACCTGTGAGCTCACCCTTGCTGTCTCACACCCCCCACAGGAGAAGAACAGGTGGTCGAAGAGGAGCCGCCTAACACTGAGGCTTTTGACTTGATCTAGGTGGCGTCTCCTAGTCAGCTTTGTGGCGCCAGGGAATAATATATATTTTACTTTATTTTATCATTTATTTCTATAATACTTCTGCTATGTAATAAGTACATTTATGATATTTATGACATTTATCTCTATGCACTCTGTTATTATATATGTTGTCTTCTTTGGCCCATATATGAGATGCACCCGACTTTGTTCCTTAAAGCCCGGGTGTGACAACCCGACTTTGTTCCTTAAAGCCCTGGTGTGACAAGAAGTTTGTGAATATTCTTCATCCCAACATGGGCAAATCGGCGATGCCAGAGCCAATCCATATTAGTCTTAGCAATTAAGCAAGTGTTAAGTTCAGCTTGGTTATTATTAAAATCAACTAAATATAGCTGACCTTCTAACACTCCCTTAAATGCTACTGAATCATCACTTTTTCTAAAGATTGTAACACCTACATCTATAAATAGACAGTTGCAGCCCATTTTACATAATTGAGAAATAGAAAGCAAGTTGTAATCTAAAGAATCTACAAGAAAAACATTGGAAATAGAATGGTCAGGAGATATAGCAATTTACCCAAACCTTTAACCAAACCTTGATTTCCATCCCCGAATGTGATTGCACATTGGGGATCTTCATTTTTCTCATAGGAGGAGACACTCTCTTCTCCCCCTATCATGTGGTTTGTGCACCCGCTATCGATTATCCAACTTGAACCACCGGATGCATAAACCTACAAAACAATTTTAGGCCTTGTTCTTAGGTATCCAAACGGTCCTAGGTCCTTTCACATTAGAAACAAGCACCTTGGATACCCAAACATAAGTCTTTGCACTCTTGTGTTTGCCTCCAACATATTTGGCAACTACTTTGCCTGATTTGTTAGTTAAAACATAAGATGCATCAAAAGTCTTAAATGAAACATGATACTCATTTGATGCAGCATGAATTTTATTTCTAGGCATTTTAACATGTGTGGTATGCCTAGAGCTAGAAGCCTCATTTTTATACATGAATGCATGGTGAGAAACATTATGAGGTTTCTTAGCATGAATCTTCCTAATTTTATGTTCAGGATAGTTTGCAGGATATAAAATGTAACCCTCATTGTCCTGAACCATGGGAGCCTTGCCCTTAACAAAATTAAACAATCTTTTAGGGGCATTAAGCTTGACATTGCTCCCCTGTAGGAAACCAATGTCATCCTTAATGCCAGGGCGTCTCCCATTATAAAGCATACTACGAGCAAATTTAAAATTTTCATTTTCGAGTTCATGCTCAGCAATTTTAGCATCTAATTTAGCTATATAATCATTTTGTTTCTTAATCATGGCAAGGTGATCATCTATAGCTTCAACATTAATATCTTTACATTTAGTGCAAATGGAAACGTGCTCAACAGTAGATGTAGAAGGTTTGCAAGTATTTAATTCTTCTATCCTAGATTTTAATCTAGCATTCTCATCTCTAAGGAAATAGAATCATTGCAAACATTCAATTTCTCAATCTTAGAAACTAAACTAGCATTTTCATTTCTAAGACTAGAAATTGAATCATGACAAATGCTAAGCTCCTTAGATAAATTTTCACATTTCTCTACTTCCTGAGCATAAGCATTTTTCATTTTAACAAATTTTTTGTTCTCTTCAATTAGGAAGTCCTCTTGGCTATCCAAGAGTTCATCCTTCTCATTAATTGCTTCAATTAATTCATTTAATTTTTCTTTTGGTCCATGCTAAGGTTGGCAAAGAGAGACATTAAATTATCTTCACTGTCACTAGAGCTACCCTCATCAGTCATCACTAGATGTTGTATATTTGGGGGTGGCTCTAGAGTGTACCTTCTTCTTGTCGTCCTTAGCCATGAGACTCTTGTGGCCAACGTTGGGGAAGAGGAGGCCCTTGTTGACGGTGATGTTGGCGGCGTCCTCGTCGGAGGAGGAGTCGGTGGAGCTCTCGTCAGAGTCCCATTCCCGACATATGTGGGCATCACCGCCCTTCTTCTTGTAGTATCTCTTCTTCTCCTTTTTCTTCCCCTTCTTGTCTTCGTCCCTGTCACTTTCACTAGAAATTGGACATTTAGCAATAAAGTGACCGAACTTACCACACCGGTAGCACACCTTCTTGGAGTGGGACTTGTAGTTTTTCCCCTCCTTAGTTTGAGGATTTAGCGAAAGCTCTTGATGATGAGCGTCATTTCCTCATTGTCGAGCTTGAAGGCATCGATTGGAAGCCTACTTGATGTAGACTCCTTCTTCTCTTCTTCCGTCGCCTTGAATGCGACGGGTTGCACCTCGGGTGTGGAGGTGTCGCCTTGCTCCAAGTTGACAATGTGTTTGGAGTCTTTGATCATTAGCTCAAAGCTCACAAACTTTCCAATCACTTCCTCGGGAGACATCTGTTTATATCTAAGGTCTCCACGGATTAGTTGCACTTGAGTGGGATTACGAAAAACAAGTGTTCTAAGAATAACCTTGACCATCTCATGGTCATCCCACTTGGTGCTCCCGAGGTTGCGCACTTGGTTGACCATCGTCTTTAGCGAGTTGTACATTGCTTGTGGCTCTTCTCCTTTGTTGAGGAAGAATTGACCAAGTTCTCTCTCGATCGTTTCGCGCTTGGTGATCTTGGTCACCTTGTCCCCTTCGTGCACGGTCTTGATGATGTCCCAAATTTCCTTGGCGGTCTTTAATCCTTGCACCTTGTTATACTCCTCTCGACATAAGGAGGCGAGGAGTATAGACGTGGCTTGGGAGTTAAAGTGCCTAATTTGGGTGGCCTCGTCCGAGTCGTAATCCTTGTCCCCCACTTGTGGTACCTACTCCAAATTCAACTATGTCTCATATGCTTTCATGGAGTGAGGTTAGATGATGCCTCATTTATCACTCCACATACAATAATCTTCACCATCAAAATATGGTGGTTTGCCTAGGGGAACGAAAAGTAATGGAGCACGCTTTGAAATACGTGGATAGCGTAGAGGCATCTTACTATATTTCTTGTGCTCATGGCGCTTAGAAGCGACGGATGACTCGAAGCTTGATGTGGAGGGTGACGAAGAGTCGGTCTCGTAGTAGATGACCTTTTTCATCTTCTTCTTCTTGTCACCTTTCCAATGCGACTTGATAGAGGAAGTGTAGTACCCAATTTGTAATTTGTTAGAGAAAATGTAAATGGTGAAAATAGAGAAGAGCTCAAGATTTTTTTTGTGATCTATACCTATCATCACATGTGAACACCTCATTTAAAATAAATAATCAATAAAAGACACTCAACTAAATTATGCATCATGCTGGGATTTTCTTTTGTGTGCACATTGTGACAAAATAAAATAATAAATGTGACAAGAAAAATAATAAAGTCCCAAGGTGGAATTTAGAACATAAAGGAAATTATATAAGTAAGAAAAAAATATATATGAAGATAAAGATAAAAATAATACATATATAAAAATATCTTCAATTTGGTACTGCTGATGGCACAAAATAATATGAGGATAAAAGTTTGTCACAAGTTTGAATTTAAACTAGGATTGAAATTTGAATTGGAAAGGGAGAAAAGGGAATAAAAAAATAAAAAGAAAATGGCAAAACCGCGCTTGGGCTGGTTTACCTCGGTTCCGGCCCACTCCACCTCAGCCGCGCGGCCCACCAGCGCGCACCCACCCGCGCTGACGCGGGGGACCCATAGGTCAGACGCTCTCCCCATTCCATGTTGCGCGCCTCTCTCCTCCGTTCTCTCTTTCACCTACATGTGGGCCCATCGGCCGGTCGTATTCCTCACGCAGATTTCGCTCCGGGGACGAAGCTAATGACTCGGACCTTGTCAACCTCCCGACCGATTCGGCCGCGGCTGTTGCGCCGTCGCCACAACCTACAAAACCGTGCCCCGCCTCCTATTCAACCGCCTCGCTTCGTCACCAGAGAATCCGTGACACCGAGAAGGAGAGGGAGAGCCAAGAAATTGGAGATTGACCGCTGCCGCCGTGGAAGCTCAACCACGACGTTATCTAGGGGTCGAATTCAAGCCGGGGAGGTGCGAGTTGCCCCGTGGGATGATCTATTCTCAACAATTGCGCGCAGGAGGCGGAAGATCGTGGGCAATTCCACGCCGGGGACATCAAGCTGCCGCGGGTCCGCCTATCGCCGTGGACCTCATCACTACCCCCGCGGAAAGCCGGTAAGAACCTCCTCTGGCTGTTCGCATCGCTATACACATGGCAGGGACGTATTCAATTGGGGAAGTTGGGGCTAGGGGCGTGGGTTGGGGAAGCTCGTCGGCGTTTCCGCCGCGGTGGCCGCTCCCTTCGGTGGCCGCGGGATGGAGCTAGGAGATGCAGTGGCCACCGTCCGTAGTTTGATGAACGGTACAGATCAACTTGGGTAATAACCATTCGCTGGGGCAATCTGAACCGTAGGATTGTAAACGAATGGACTAGATTAGGTCAGTGCTTTCGCCTTCAAGTCGTTCGATCCGGCCCCTTGGATCAAGATCCGGCAGTCTGCGTGGCGTACCGGTTCGGGTGCGTGCTCGATCTAATCTGGGGCGTGCAAAATTGATCCAACGGCTAGGGATTAAGGATACCCCTTCGCAGGTCACTTTTGTTAAAGAGTCCTCGGACTTTCTAGATTTTAAACCCGCCGTCCTATGCGCTGTTCCCTGTGCCTTAGAATTATTACTCTGAGCCCCCTGCGCTTCCTAGGAATTGAGGCCTAGTCCAGGGTTGATTTAAAATTGAATAAATGAATTGAAAATAGAATTTTAATATGAAAATAACCACTAGAACTTGATAAATTCATAGAAAATCCATTTTTAGTCCAAATTGAGCCATTCCACTTTCTAAAATTTTGTAATATTATTCTCTACCATCTAGAGTCTCTGTTGTGACATGAAAACAATAAGAGAATTAATTTCTCATTTAATCCTATTTTAAACACATAAAACCTTTGAAAATCCATAACTTAAAATCTATAACTCGAAAAATTATGATTCTTGTTCCTAGGATTTTATTTTAATGCGTAGATTATTACTGTGTATTTTGTATATATGTTTGGTGTAATGTTAATTTCTCTATATGCACTGTGCTTGTTTGTATTGTGGCGAGTAGAAGAGCCCGTTGCTGAGGATCCTGGTGAGCAGCAGGTTGAAGTAGCTGAGCAGGAGCTCATTGAAGGCAAGTTGTGCCCTTGACCACATTTTACCCGATAATGTTCTTTAATATCACTTATTCATGCATAGGTTAATTTTGATGGGACCTGATAGGTCACCCTAGATTGTTTATCTCATTACCTTGTTTACCCCTGAATCACTTGGGTAGTTTGCTATTGCTTTACCTGGTTTTGGGATAATCATTTATTACCTCTATGTTCCAATTCTTTTTGTTATTCTATTTATGTTCATGTTGAGATCATTAATGTTAATTGGAACATAGAGCTTAACTTGAGAACCACGTGCCACCACAAGGGTTTAATGGGACGCCCTTGGCTGACTAATTAGGAAAGCTAGTGGAAGACTACCTTACCCAAAAGGGGCAAGGGCAGTAGGGGAGTGGTCAGTGTAGGGAGGTCCTTGGTTGATTTTGCTGCGATGGCGGTCAGCCAAGAACCCTGCATTGGAACTTCCTATAAACTGTAGCGGGTTTTCGGAAGCTAGTGGAACTTTGTAAAGGCCTCGTAGTGTTGCCCTGCCGCGCTTCCTAGGTAGAGGTGTATGGGATTCGCAACCCCTTGGCAGATGGGTAGCATGACTTGTGGGTAAAGGGTACAACCTCTGCAGAGTGTAAAACTGGTATACTAGTCGTGCTCGCGGTCATGAGCAGCTCAGGACTCTCTGATGTTTAAATTATGGAACTTAAATTCAATTTGTCATTCGCATATGCATGGGTTTGTTATTAATTTTGTTCCATTACTTTACTTATGGTTTGGTATTTACTTACACTTAGTAACTGCTAATAAAATTTTGACCAACTACTTAAAAGCAATGCTCAGCTTTAAACCCTATCATTGATTAGCCTTACACATCACATGAACTCACACCTTTGTGAGTTTATGTCCACTGGTTCCCCACAACTTGTTGAGCTATGATCATGTGTGAGCTCACCCTTGATGTCTCACACCCCCCCCCACAGGAGAAGAACAGGTGGTTCAGGAGGAGCCACAAGGCGAGGAGTATGATCTGATCTAGGTGGCGTTTCTCAGTTGACATTGGCGCCGACGATCCTTAGTTCGTTTTATATTTATTCTCTTATTTTGTAATAAGTCTTCCGCTATGTAATAAATACTCTGATGTTTTACGACATTTATCTCTATACACTCTGTTATTATATATGTTGTCTTCTTGGCGCATGTATGAGATGCACCTGGCTTTGTCCCTTAAAGCCGGGTGTTACAGAAGTGGTATCAGAGGAAATGTTGACCGTAGGACGAGACCTAGATAGAAATGGACAAACCCTTTCCTACTTACCTTACTCTGACTCATTCTATACTTATCTCATCTTGATCTTGTCTCACCTTCTGCTAATCTACTCTGGTTAATCTTATCTTTTCTCCTCTAAGACAAGATGGATTTCACACCTTGGAATCCTACCACTATGATCTTTTTAAGATATAGGGGACCTAAGACAAAATTCAAAACTACTTTCTTTAAAAATGTTGTTTGATTGTGCTGATGCTAAATGCCTGATTTGCTTCTTTGATTGATTGAATTATTATAGATGGACATCTTAGTATGTACCACCATAAGGTAATAAATTAGCTATGGTAGGTAAAATATTAATCCGCTTAGCTAATAAATTCCCCAAAGTAACCTGCTTTGTAAATACCTGCCTTGTCTACTATTTTCTTACCATATGTATCTAACTCAGATGGTCAATACCAGGCGGGGTGGTGGAATTGATTTGCCTCCTAATCGACACACTCGGTGGATACATAGTGTCGGCGTTTCGAGACCGGGGGGTCCCCGAGCCGACGAGTGAGTGTGTCGCGTGCCCCAGCCCAGATGGGTCGAGCGCGTGGGCGAGCGCGAAGGGGGGAAGAGCGAGGTCGGTGGCCGGAGCCGGGTCGTGATGAGGGAGACAGAGATCCCGCGGCCTTTCGTGTTCGTCCCGCGCCCAGGTCGGGTGCGCTTGCAGTAGGGGGTTACAAGCGTCCGCGCGGGTGAGGGGAGCGAGCGGCCCCAAGAGAGCGCCTGCCCCTGCCCTCGTTCCCGCGAGGCCAACCTTCTCTAAGAAGGCCCTGGTCCTTCCTTTTATAGGCGTAAGGAGAGGATCCAGGTGTACAAATGGGGGTGTAGCAAGGTGCTACGTGTCTAGCGGGGGAGAGCTAGTGCCCTAAGTACATGCCAAGGTGGCAGCCGGAGAGATCTTGGCACCCAGCTGGTGTGGCGTCGTGGCTGTCGGGGGAGTAACGGAGCCTGATGGAGGGACAGCTGTTGGAACAGCTGTGCTCTTGCTGACGTCTCCCTGCTTCCGTAAGGGAGCCGAGAGCCGCCGTCGTCATGGGTCTAGCGGGGCGCCATCATTGCCTATCTGGCGGAGCTAGCCAGATGGGACGCCGGTCTTGTTCTCTGCGACCCAAGTCGGCTCAGGGCAGGGTGATGATGACGCTTCCTGTTGACGTGGCGGACTTGTGTCCTAGGTCGGGCGACGTGGAGGCTCCTCCGAGGTCGAGGTCGAGTCTGTCCTGCATGGCCGAGGCCGAGCCCGAGCTTGTGGCAGAACCTCCAAGTTATTGGGCCCACACGCACCCGTCCTTGTCCCAAAGACCTCAGACGGCCATGCATGTGCACCAGATAACTCAACAGGATCTGTCCGATTGCCCCAAGGACATCGGATAAACCACTTTCAACCAGAACCGCGGGATTAAGTAACACAAATCACACACACCAATATTATTGCAGCGGAAAGCTTACTACCAAATTTTACAAGTTACAAAAATTTTATATTATTTTATCGGAGTGATTACAAAAGTATAAGTTTGAAATATATGCTAGCTCAAACGACCATCCTCAATAAGAAGTATAGACGGGTTACTTAGACTTATAAGAAGGCCGAGCCCACCGGCACTTAACACCATCACAGCAGCACAAGGTTAGAACCTGAAAAACAACGAGGGGATAAACCCTGAGTATGGAATTACTCAGCAAGTCTTACCCGACTAAGGAAAAGACTCTCAAGGGTATGCTGGATAAATAGGAGTCAAGGAGAGGCTTTAGCAAAAATCAACTTATAATTTTGCAGAAGTAGCTTACTAAAGTGAGTCCTTACTTTCAATCTTTTAACGCCATATTAAGTATTAATAGACTCTATTTGCATCTAGTCTAATTTCAACATCTCATCGATACAACATCATTTTTATCCATAGTGTTCACATCCTGACTTTAGGTTGTAGAAAAGTGACCAAGTCTTCATAACCGCGAAGGTACGGCGATCCGAATCGATTATACTCAGCTGAGGATCTCCAATCACACGACATATGTAGCACTTAACCCTTGCATATGTCAACCCGCCACCGGGGTTCTTAAGACCGGATCAGGTTCACGCAAACCGAGAGCACAGATACACCACCGTCCAGCCTCTTGCCACGGAGGGTACACGCTACTCTCGCCACCGCTCCACTCCCATTTCGTGTTATCTTATTCCGGCCTTAGTCTGCCCGAGGCAAGGCTTACCCATGACGAGGCATGTGACCAGTTAAAGGGTCCTCGGTCAGCACGCCTACATACGCGTTAATCCTTAACCAACCTGGGTAGAACATCACCTGTTCCTACCCCCAAGTCTCAATTTACGTATTTCCATCCTTAGGATTGTGTCTGTTCCTTAGGATGAAAGAGCATCACAGGGAACTTTGCAGTAAGATCCCACCATTGCTCCAAATGAAAATATTCTTGCAGGTAGAAGCCATCCTCTCCCGGGTTAGACTGAGGATAACCTCTATCCACAAGATCTAAGCAAGGCTAAGCATTTTTGTAAATCATAATTTTGATACTTCACAGAGTATCTATAAAGGTATGGATATCAAGGAAAGCAATGCATCAAAGGGTTCCAAGCAACTCCTATGAACCTAATGCACATTTCACTAGACTTAAAGTGTGCGGAAAGTATTTAAAAACACAAGGAAAAGAGTTGCATGCACCGGGGCTTGCCTGGGTAACACTAGGTTAGTGTTGTTAGACGTCGATCACTTGACGATTATTCTTCGACCGAGCACTTGCTTGATTTAACCATCTTCAGGTTGGTTCACCAGCTTCATTCTGCGGATTAGCCCGCTCTTGGGGTCGACTTGGGTCATCTTCTGCATCACGCGATTAATTAACGTATCTAAATGAAATGCATTATGCACATGAATGAACATTCGAAGGAATGACGCAAAATATTACGATGCTACGCAATAAAGAATTAGACACTTAATGGCGAGATGTATGACAACATTCATAAGTAAACGCTGGATGTCGATAATACCACTAAGTGCAACAATTATGCTTTTCTAGCTCACCCGGAGCTAGCTTAAACATCACGAACAATAAATTATACCCGTGTTCTATGCTTTTCTTAGCTAGATCATAACACCGAAGACTAACCACACTTAATTCATCAACCTAAATACCTCAAGCATTTGTATACCGTCTACCACGGTGTTTTTTTGGATTTCAACTAAAATCGACTTGCCCACTCTACTTGATTCCAAATTAATTGGGTAGCGATTTACATTCATCCTATACTATTACCCTGAGCAACAACATAAAAAGTACTATTGACTAAGGCAAGGCATCAATGCTACCCAACAATAAGAATTCTCACGAGAAACACTCATAGCACTATCGGCTAGATGCATGAAATGTTAACCTACTATTCAAATCCCGGAACCAATCATACCTCGCACACCATCTAATTAGGATATCAAATTATTTAATCTCACAGGCAGAACATCAACAAGTATTATAGATTTTTACCAAACCACGACTTAAAACCAAAATACCTAAACACTAATATGCAGTGTTCACTATGTAGTATCCAGATTTCAACTGAAACGGACCTAGCGATGTTAATTGCTTCCAAATACATGGAGAAGCAATCAACCACCATCTATAACATTTAACCGGTCACTAAATATAGTGTGTTCAAACTACACGAGCAGGATAACGACTTCATTTAATAATTAAAATCGGAGCAAACACATTGAAAGATCCTGCTAGTTAGCTAATTGAAATATTAAACTTATCCTTCACGCCACCAACTTGACCATATATCGCATCTATGTCTACAACTATACTTTGCATAATTTTGTATTTAAAATCTAAACCTCATCATGCACATATGATACAACTATTTCCCAATCACGAATGTCATTATAATAATTCGGCGTGTCTACTTCATTTTTATGCACACTCAAAACTGAAATCGATTCAGAACTTGTGGAACGACAATGGTTTTGAGTCACGCAACTCATCGAACACCTAGCGGGCGTCTTGTTGGGACTTGCTTCTCTTGATACTAATGGAACTCCTATGCTCCAATGTCCCACCCATACACACATACATCCCAACCAGTCTTTCTCACACGCACAGCACAGTCAGCGGCAGGGAAAAGAAGCTCACCACTATGGACACGACGACGTTGCTGTGGAAGTCAACGACGGTGGTTGACGCGAACCAGCCCATGGCAAGGCTGAGGAGGTCGGTCACACCTTTCGACGAGCAAGAGGCGCGCGTCGAGCACAGGAGCGTCTCCACGGCATTGGAGACGACGATGAGGCTGAGCAAGGAACGACAAGCGCAAACAGCAAACTCCGGCGAGGAGCAAGGAGTGGCTGCTGACCTCCCATTACAACGGGCAGGTGGCCACCTGGAGATAGAGAAGAATGGCGCGACGGCCATGGGAGACAGAGGAGGAGCGCCGGCTGGGGAACCTAGAGACTCGAGGCCGACGAGTAGAGGGGAGAGGGATGCGACGCGGGGCTCTGGGCGTGCGCAACCGAGCAGGAAGAAGCACGCAGGGAGGTACGCCGGCGAGGGCGCAAGCGCCGTACAGGGGCAGAGCAAGCTCGCGCACGGGGGAAGACAGATGGAGCGCACGCGACCCGCGGCCAGAGAGAGAGGTAGCCGTGACCACGCGACAAGGAAGCTCCAGGGGCGCCGACGCAGAGGCGAGCTGAGGGGGCACGGCACCAGGAAGCTCAGTCGCCATGGGAGAGCCGAGCTGGGGGCTGGGGAAAGCTCAGCCGGCGGTCTGCAGTCGAGCAGAGAGAGAGAAGGGAGAAGCAAGGGGCGCAGGCGGCCATGGCTGGGAACCGAGTAGAGGGTGGGCGAGCTCGGCAGGGAGAGCTCCGGGGCGGGGCTCGGCCGACACCATGGGCAGGGGAGCTCGCGGTTGGAGATTGAGGAAAACTGCACGATGGAAGATAGAGATGCTGCAGCCAGAAGATAAAGGAAGCAACGGTGAAAAATCTGAGTAGGGCGGCGCGTGAGATAAGGATGCTGGCCGTCGAGCGACGGGGAAAAAAAATCAACGGCGGCCAGGAGATAACGTCGACGAAGAAGAAAGACGGCGGGGAGATGGGCTCCGTAGGATATTTTCTTCCTTTTTTTATTTCTTTTGATACAAAAATCTGTGTACCTCTATGTTCTAAGATGTAGATCAAAACAAGATGCAATCTGATCGAAGCACAACATTGGCTTCGATATTTTGATCTGCATTTGATTATGTTGAATTTAGACGAATTCCGATTTGGTACTCGAGCACTCGACTAGAGAATAATTTAGTCAATAATATGTAGATGCGATGTCATGGTTGACAGAAGGGGATTAGATTATTTTACCCCGAAAATGTTAGTCGTCGAGTTCGACTAAATTACCCGGGATAAAATTGTCCGAGTGGATCGTGCTTCCGAATTTCGTATTCGCGCGAGCGATGAATTTTAAATATTCACCGGACGCACCAATCCTCGGAACAGCTATGTCCCGAATATCACGAAAATTTAGGAAGAGCCCGGATGAATAAAAATGATGTCGCACTCACGACAGATGGAACAGATACGATATAAAAATCGCGATAGACGAAAATGATTAAAATTTAACCTCTGTTTTATCCACTAATTACGTGCTTAAATCCGTACTCGTTGTCAAGCAGAATATAAACACCTGGGGTGTTACAGAGCTCCTGGGTCGGGCGAAGCGGAGTTCGTCGTCTTCCGGGGCCTTAGCCCGAGTCCGAGCCCTGGGTCGGGCGGAGCGGAGTTCGCCGTCTTCCGGGGCCTTAGCCCGAGTCCGAGCCCTGGGTCGGGCGGAGCGGAGTTCGCCGTCTTCCGGGGCCTTAGCCCGAGTCCGAGCCCTGGGTCGGGCGGAGCGGAGTTCGCCGTCTTCCGGGGCCTTAGCCCGAGTCCGAGCCCTGGGTCGGGCGGAGCGGAGTTCGCCGTCTTCCGGGGCCTTAGCCCGAGTCCGAGCCCTGGGTCGGGCGGAGCCTCCTATGGCGCCCCTGGCAAAGCCTGGTCGCCCGTCGGTCTCACTCTTTGCGTTAAATGCCCCAGTGACTTGGTCGGTTGGCGCGATGATTTAGTCAGGGTTGCTTCTCAACGAAGGCAAGGCCTCGGGCGAGCCGGAGATGCGTCTGCCGTAAAAAAGGGGGCTTCGGGCGAGACGGAAACACCTCAGGGTCGGCTGCCCTTGCCCGAGGCTAGGCTCGGGCGTGGCGTGATCGAGTCGCTCGTACGGACTGATCCCTGACTTAATCAAACCCATCAGGCCTCTGCAGCTTTATGCTGATGGGGGTTACCAGCTGAGAATTAGGCGTCTTGAGGGTACCCCTAATTATGGTCCCCGACAGTAGCCCCCGAGCCTCGAAGGGAGTGTTAGCACTCGCTTGGAGGCTTTCGTCGCACTTTTTTGCAAGGGGACCAGCCTTTCTCGGTTGCACTTTGTTCCGGTGGGTGCGCGCGAGCGCACCCGCCGGGTGTAGCCCCAGAGGCCTCGGAGGAGTGGTTTCACTCCTTCAAGGTCTTAATGCCTTGCGCAATGCTTCGGCTGGTCTGGCGGTTCCCTCATGCGAACAGGCCATAGCCCGGGTGCACTGTCGGGGCCCAAGTTCTCGGGCTGGTATGTTGACGCTGTCAACGGTTCGGTCGGAGCCGGGTTTGCGAGAGCAGCCCCCGAGCCTCCGCACAAGGCGAGAGGACGATCAGGGACAGACTCGGCTTTTTTACATACGCCCCTACGTCGCCTTTCCGCAAGGAGGAGGGGGGAGAGCGCCATGTTACCCTCGATGGGCACCGAACATGGTGTCTCCGGTGAGCTGCAATCGGGTAATCCGAGTGGACGTCCGTGCCCCGTTCGTTGGGGGTTGGCTAGGGGCCCGGAGGCACGCCCAAAAGTACCTGCGGGTGATCTGCCGGACCCGGTCCCCTGGCGACGGGGTCCGATGGCTCGTTGCCTCCCTCCGATGGGATTCCGTTACAGGATCGTTCCCGCTGGTCTCGGAAATGTCCTAGGGTACCTCGGGAGCGCAGCCCGAGCCTTGGTTATGTATCGAACGTACCCCTGGTCATCCCTCGCTCGGTGTCTGAGGCGACTGTGAACCCTTCGGAGGGCCAGCCTTCGAACCCCTGATCAGTAATGGGCGCGGAGCCCGAGTAGCCTGAGGCGGTCGTGGAACCTTTCGGGAGGCCGACCTTCGAACCCCTGACCAGTAGTGGGTGTTGGGCCCACGCGATCTGAGGCGGTTGTTGAACCCTTCGGGGGGCCAGCCTTCGAACCCCTGATCAGTAAGGAGGCTCGGAGCCTAGTTCCTTCACGGGGAAGGATCCCTTTGGGGGTATCCCCTTTCCCGGTCCCTGTTGCAAGAGATAGAGAAAGAGAAAAAAGGGAAAAAGGATACGAAATCGAGCGACGTGGCGTACCTTTTTTGGTGTGGTCGTTTTGGCGAAGGCGAAGCGTCGCCAGCTGCTCCTGCCAGAAACGTCGCCTGTCCAGCCGCGGAGTTAATGCGCCGGGGCGAGCGGTCGGCAAGGCTGCCGTTGCGTGCGCGAGCCGTTCGAGGAACGGGTCACGGGCGCGTCGTCTTCACACCGTGAGAGGGGGTTCTCTCGCTGCCTCCGGATGGGACGTGAGCTTGGCCGATGGCATGACCGCTGCCCTCGCGCGCTTGCCACCGTCATTACTGCCGGCTCACTTTTGACCGCGTTTGACCGCTGCGTCAGGCTGGCGCTGCTGGGTTGCACGCTGGGTCGCCTCGAGTCGCGGTATCGGTTCCGCAATCGAGGAGGTGCGGTGGTGGCGCAAGTGGTACAGCGGCTTGCATGCAGCATCCGGCGCGCCGGTTGCGCGACGCGTGGGCTTGGGCCTCCGTGCTGGCCTGTCAGGAGTCGGAGAGGCGCGTCCACTTGGCGCGGTTGCATGCCGCCCGCATGGCTGCCCGCCGCTTTCGCCCGTTGGTCTGGGCAAAAGTGGAGGGTCGCTCGTAACCGCTGGGTGGTTGCGTGCGCCGTGCGCGGCGGTTCGGCTTCTTCTGCTCGGAGCCGGTCTCCATGACTTGTGGGTCCCAGCCCCCGCGCCGCGGGGGAGGGCTTTGGAGGCGTGTTGGAGAAGACTCGGCCCGTGACGGTTGGGGGCGCAAGCAGGGAGAGCCGCCTTTAAAAGGAGGGCGACCCCTTTCGTAAGGCGACCATGTCTTCTTCCTCCCTTATGCATCGTGTCTTTCCATCTTTCAAGCCCCCGGATGGGGGAAACCGCCGTCTCCTCGCCTCATCGTCGGAGGACACCACTCCGTGGGAGTGGGTACCTTTCAGCTATCGTTCGGCTTCAAGGATTTTCATCATGCAGCCCGGCTACACCCCTCCACCGGCGGTCACCCAGGATGGTGACCTCCGGCTTGATGGTGGGGGAAAGCGAGCCGGGCTGCGGCCTCCGCCCCTTCCTCAGCCTCAAGGATTTTCATCACCAGGGCTGAGGAGGGGCGTGTGCCGAGTTGGGGTTGGCCCCTGCGCGGTCGGTGGCCCGCTCCTTCCCTCAGTGATCGGGGGGAAGGGCGGGAGTCGTCCGTGGCGCCAACAGCTGCACCGTGCCCGGCTCTCTGAGCCGAGCAGTCTCGGAGCCGCTCCCGGTGCCGCCTCCCGCCACGGCAGCTGGAAGAGGTTCTTCCGTCGGCGCGACAGCCAAGGTTGGCCATGGACCGACCTCCGACTCTACGGCCTTCTGCCCGTCCTTGCCTCTCGAGTTTGGGCAAGGGCGGGGGCCTCCTAGCAGCAGCATCCGCCCTGAGGCCATCATTGCTGCTGTTCGGCCCCCCGGGGCAGAAGGCTTCATCGTCGCCGCTGCCGGGGCGGGCGGCAACATGCCGTTCGTCGGTCTTCTGCTGCCCCGCAGGCCCACCCCCATCGAGTGGGGTTGTTCGTACCTGCGGAGGGGGAACCAGAGTTCCGTTTGTAATGGCACTTCGAGTGCCGGGTTTTTTGTTCATTTCGGCTTTCGGGGCCTGAACATGTATGTAACTTCGGCACGGAGCCGTGCTTTTTTTTCCTCATTTTCGAGCACTAAGACTCGTCTACTGATTATCTGAACCGCTTCACCCAGCATGAGTCGCCCCGTGTCAAGGTGACGAGTGAGGTATCCGTATCCCGGAGGCGTAGGAGTCCCTCGGCTCGGTCGGCCCTGTTGTCCGAGGCTCCTCTAGCTTAGTTAAAGAGACCCCTCGGCCGCTCTTCGACGAGCCGAGGCCGGGGGTAGCGATATCAGCATGAGCAGAGGCGGAGTCGGCTCGAAAATAAAACATGTTTGGCCGGAGCCTAGCCGAGTTGTCCGTTGGCAGGATCGACATCGGAGTTGATCAGCCGAGGCTTCGGACCGGGCTGGCGCCCTCAGAAGGTGGTCGGCCGAGGCCCCGGAGGTGGCCGGCCGAGCCGCCCGCTCGGGCCGGATCCGGAGAAATCCCTGACAGCGATCGCTCGGGCGTGGTGATGACGTCGTCCTTTGGAGCGGAGGCCCTCGGACCGCGTCGCCGTCCGAGGCTAGGTCGGGCCTCGCCGAAGGTGCCGTCGATGCCGAGGGTGTCGCCGCTCCCTTCCAGCGTGACCCGAGCCTGCAGGATCAGCTTGTCTTGTAGTGTGTGCTTTGTGCGACCGTTGAAGCCAGAATACACACCCTTGTCGTGTGTTAAGCTGCGTCTCTCTTCCTCTTGTTTCGAGTGTCTGGACTTTTTGTCGGTAACAAGGGTGTTTGTGCGAGCGAAAGTTGCTTCTCGCGGAAGGTGATGAGTGAGGTATCCGTATCCCGGAGGCGTGGGAGTCCCTCGGCTCGGTCGGCCTTGCCGCTTACGCGCACTTTTACTCGTCCATGAGGCCCTATCACCGACTTGGTCGAGAAAACTCGAAGAATCGCTTTGACAGAAAGGCTTCCGAACGTAGAGACTTGTTCGATCCGTGGAGTCACCTTATCCGAACGCGAGTTACTTATCGCAGAAGGTGATGAGTGAGGTATCCGTATCCCGGAGGCGTAGGAGTCCCTCGGCTCGGTCAGCCTTGACTGCTTACGTGTACC
Source organism: Zea luxurians (assembly GCA_029449295.1). Taxonomy (NCBI): domain Eukaryota; kingdom Viridiplantae; phylum Streptophyta; class Magnoliopsida; order Poales; family Poaceae; genus Zea; species Zea luxurians. The sequence continues at coordinate 105,410,287 of JAOPSE010000003.1, read as the reverse complement.
CTGTCGTTTCCAGGACCCACTTTTCGAAGTAGTCAAAAAGCACGAAAGATGTTCTGGTAAAAGAGATTTTCTTTTCGAGGAAAATTTTGACGCAGAGGGGGTTTCCCCCCTTTTAGCCCCCGAGGGAGGGTCGGGCCTTGCCGAGGCGAGGCCGACCCTTCCTTGTTGACTAAACTTTGCGTGGGTGCAAGGTATATGAACAACTTGGAAACATCTTAAGGGTAGAAGCGACGTAGCTGTTGGATGTTCCAAGCGTTGCCGTAGACCTCGCCTTGACTGTTGGCCAGCTTGTACGTTCCAGACTTCAGAACTTTGGCGATGACGAATGGCCCCTCCCAGGGGGGCGTGAGCTTGTGCCTCCCTCGGGCATCTTGCCGCAGCCGAAGCACCAGGTCGCCCACCTGGAGGTCTCGGGGTCGGACCCCTCGGGCGTGGTAGCGTCGCAGGGACTGCTGATACCGCGCCGGGTGTAGTAAGGCCCTGTCCCGAGCCTCGTCCAGCTGGTCCAGCGAGTCTTCTCGGCTAGCTTGGTTGCTTTCATCGTTGTAGGCCTTCGTCCTCGGGGAGCCGTATTCCAGGTCCGTGGGCAAGACGGCCTCGGCCCCGTAGACCAGGAAGAACGGCGTGAAACCCGTGGCTCGGCTCGGCGTCGTCCTCAGGCTCCAGACCACCGAGGGGAGTTCCTTCATCCACCGCTTGCCGAACTTGTTGAGGTCGTTGTAAATCCGAGGCTTGAGCCCTTGTAGAATCATGCCATTGGCGCGCTCTACTTGCCCATTCGACATGGGATGAGCTACGGCGGCCCAGTCCACCCGGATGTTGTGATCCTCGCAAAAATCCAAGAATTTTTTGCCGGTGAACTGGGTGCCATTGTCGGTGATGATGGAGTTCGGGACCCCGAAGCGATGGATGATGTTGGTGAAGAACGCCACCGCCTGCTCGGACCTGATGCTGTTCAGGGGTCGGACCTCGATCCACTTGGAGAATTTATCGACGGCGACCAGCAGGTGCGTGTAGCCCCCGGGCGCCTTCTGCAGAGGGCCAACGAGGTCCAGACCCCACACAGCGAAGGGCCAGGTGATGGGTATCGTCTGCAGAGCCTGAGCGGGCAGGTGGGTCTGCTTCGCATAGAATTGGCACCCTTCGCAGGCGCGGACAATTCTAGTGGCGTCAGCCACCGCTGTCGGCCAGTAGAAGCCTTGGCGGAAAGCGTTCCCGACGAGGGTTCGAGGTGCTGCATGATGGCCGCAAGCCCCCGAGTGTATTTCCTGCAGGAGTTCCTGACCTTCGGCGATGGAGATGCATCGCTGGAGGATGCCCGAGGGGCTACGGTGGTAGAGCTCCTTCTCATCGCCCAGCAAGACGAACGACTTGGCGCGTCGCGCTACCCGCCGGGCCTCGACTCGGTCGAGGGGCAGTTCTCCTTGGCGGAGATATTGCAGGTATGGGGTCTGCCAATCTTGATCTGGCGTGACCCCGCTCCGCTCCTCCTCGATGCGTAGGGCTTCGCCCTTGGGGGCCGAGGGCTCCTCGGGCTGAACCGAGGATGGCTCGGGCTGGGCCGAGGTCACCTCGGACGGGGCCGAGGGCGCCTCGGGCTCGGACGTGTCGCCGATCTTGACGGAGGGTTGGTGCAGATCCCGGGAGAAGATGTCCGGGGGAACCGTCGTTCGCCCCGAGGCTATCTTTGCCAGCTCGTCCGCAGTCTCGTTGTAGCGCCGGGCGATGTGGTTAAGCTCGAGCCCGTAGAACTTGTCTTCTAGGCGTCGAACCTCATCACAATAGGCCTCCATCTTCGGGTCGCGGCAGTGGGAGTTCTTCATGACTTGGTCGATGACGAGCTGCGAGTCGCCGCGAGCATCGAGGCGTCGGACCCCTAGCTCGATGGCGATTCGCAATCCGTTGATCAGAGCCTCGTACTCAGCCACATTGTTGGACGCCGGGAAATGGAGGCGGAGCACGTAGCGCAGGTGTTTCCCGAGGGGCGAGACGAAGAGCAGGCCCGCGCCGGCTCCTGTCTTCATCAGCGACCCGTCGAAAAACATGGTCCAGAGCTCCGGTTGGATCGGAGCCGTCGGCAACTGGGTGTCGACCCATTCGGCTACGAAGTCCGTCAGTACCTGGGACTTGATGGCCTTTCGAGGGGCGAACGAGATTGTCTCGCCCATGATTTCCACCGCCCACTTTGCGATCCGTCCCGAGGCTTCTCGGCACTGGATGATCTCCCCCAGGGGGAATGATGACACCACAGTCACCGGATGAGACTCGAAGTAATGTCGCAGCTTTCGCCTCGTCAGGATCACTGCATACAGCAGCTTCTGGACTTGTGGGTAGCGGATCTTGGTCTCGGACAGCACCTCGCTGATGAAGTAAACTGGCCTCTGAATGGGCAAAGCATGCCCCTCTTCCTGCCTTTCGACCACGATCGCGGCGCTGACCACCTGAGTGGTAGCGGCGACGTAGACCAGGAGGGCTTCTCCATCGGCTGGGGGTACCAAGACGGGCGCCTGGGTGAGGAGCGCCTTCAGGTTCCCGAGGGCTTCCTCGGCCTCGGGAGTCCAAGTGAAGCACTCGGCCTTCCTTAAGAGACGGTACAGGGGCAGGCCTCTTTCGCCGAGCGCGAGATGAAACGGCTCAAGGCCGCGAGACACCCCATGACCCTCTGTACGCCTTTTAAGTCCTTGATGGGCCCCATGCTGGTGATGGCTGCGATCTTCTCCGGGTTGGCTTCGATGCCCCGCTCGGAGACGATGAATCCCAAGAGCATGCCTCGGGGCACCCCGAAGACGCACTTCTCGGGATTGAGCTTGACGCCCTTCGCCTTGAGACACCGGAATGTCACTTCAAGGTCGGAGAGAAGGTCGGAGGCTTTCCTCGTCTTGACTACGATGTCATCGACGTAGGCCTCGACCGTGCGACCGATGTGTTCGCCGAACACATGGTTCATGCACCGCTGGTACGTTGCACCCGCGTTCCTCAAACCGAACGGCATGGTGACATAACAGTACATGCCGAAGGGCGTGATGAAAGAAGTCGCGAGCTGGTCGGATTCTTTCATCTTGATTTGATGATACCCTGAGTAGGCATCGAGGAAAGACAGGGTTTCGCACCCTGCAGTGGAGTCCACGATTTGATCGATGCGAGGTAGAGGGTAGGGGACCTTCGGACACGCTTTGTTGAGACCAGTGTAGTCTACACACATCCGCCATTTCCCCCCTTTCTTCCTCACAAGTACAGGGTTGGCAAGCCATTCGGGATGGAATACCTCTTTGATGAACCCTGCTGCCATCAGCTTGTGGATCTCCTCGCCTATCACCCTGCGCCTTTCCTCGTCGAATCGGCGCAGAGGCTGTCTAACCGGTCGGGCCCCGGCCCGAATATCCAGCGAGTGCTCGGCGACATCCCTCGGTATGCCGGGCATGTCCGAGGGACTCCACGCAAAGACGTCGGCGTTTGCGCGGAGGAAGTCGACGAGCACTGCTTCCTATTTGGGGTCGAGCCCGGAACCGATCCAGATCTGCTTGGAGGTGTCACCACTGGGGTCGAGAGGGACGGCCTTAACTGTCTCCGCTGGCTCGAAGTTGCCGGCGTGTCGCTTCACGTCCGGCACCTCTCGGGTGAGGCTTTCCAGGTCGGCGATGAGGGCCTCGGACGCGGCGAGGGCCTCGGCGTACTCCACACACTCCACATCGCATTCGAACGCGTGTTTGTACGTGGGGCCGACGGTGATGACCCCGTTGGGGCCCGACATCTTGAGCTTCAGGTAGGTGTAGTTAGGGATGGCCATGAACTTCGCGTAGCATGGCCTTCCCAGCACTGCGTGGTAGGTTCCTCGGAACCCGACCACCTCGAACATCAAAGTCTCCCTTTGGAAGTTGGAGGGTGTTCCGAAGCAGATAGGAAGGTCGAGCTGTCCGAGGGGCTGGACGCGCTTCCCAGGAATGATCCCGTGGAAGGGCGCAGCGCCTGCTCGGACGGATGACAGATCGACGCGTAGGAGCCTGAGGGTCTCGGCGTAGATGATATTGAGGCAGCTGCCCCCATCCATCAGGACCTTGGTGAGCCTGACGTCGCCGATGACGGGGTCGACGACGAGCGGGTACTTCCCCGGGCTCGGCACGTGGTCGGGGTGGTCGTCCCGGTCGAAGGTGATGGGCTTGTCGGACCAGTCTAGGTAGACTGGTGCCGCCACCTTCACCGAGCAGACCTCCCGACGCTCTTGCTTACGATGCCGAGCCGAGGCATTCGCCGCATGCCCCCCGTAGATCATGAAGCAGTCGCGGACCTCGGGGAACTCTCCTGCTTGGTGATCTTCCTTTTTGTCGTCGTCGCGGGCCCTGCCACCCTCTGCGGGTGGCCCGGCCCGGTGGAAGTGGCGCCGAAGCATGACGCACTCCTCGAGGGTGTGCTTGACGGGCCCCTGATGGTAGGGGCACGTCTCCTTGAGTGCTTTGTCGAAGAGGTTGGCGCCTCCGGGGGGCTTCTGAGGTTTCTTGTATTCGGCGGCGGCGACAAGGTCCGTGCTGGCGGCGTCGCGTTTCGCTTGCGACTTCCTCCTGCCTTTCTTCTTGGCGCCGAGCGGAGTAGACGCCTCGGGAGCATCTTCCGACGGGCGGCCCTAGGGCTGCTTGTCCTTTCGGAAGATGGCTTCGACCGCCTCCTGACCAGAGGCGAACTTGGTGGCGATGTCCATTAGCTCGCTCGCCCTGGTGGGGGTCTTGCGACCCAACTTGCTCACCAGGTCACGGCAGGTGGTGCCGGCAAGGAACGCGCCGATGACATCGGAGTCGGTGATGTTGGGCAGCTCGGTGCGCTGCTTCGAGAATCGCCGGATGTAGTCCCGAAGAGACTCTCCCGGCTGTTGCCGGCAGCTTCGGAGGTCCCAGGAATTCCCGGGGCGCACGTACGTGCCCTGGAAGTTACCGGCGAAAGCTTGGACCAGATCCTCCCAGTTGGAAATCTGCCCCGGAGGCAGGTGCTCCAACCAGGCGCGAGCAGTGTCGGAGAGGAACAGGGGGAGGTTGCGGATGATGAGGTTGTCGTCGTCCATTCCACCTAGTTGACAGGCCAGGCGGTAATCCGCGAGCCACAATTCCGGCCTCGTTTCCCCCGAGTACTTTGTGATAGTAGTTGGGGGTCGGAATCGGGTCGGAAACGGCGCCCGCCGAATGGCCCGGCTGAAGACCTGCGGACCAGGTGGTTCGGGCGAGGGACTCCGATCCTCCCCGCTGTCGTAGCGTCCCCCACGCCTGGGGTGATGACCTCGGCGCACCCTTTCGTCGAGGCGGGCCCGACGGTCGCGATGAGGGTGCTCGTCGCCGAGGTGGCCCGGGGCCGCAGGCGCGGTGTTGCGCTTGCGCCCGGTGTAGACCGAGGCTTCCCGCACGAGTCGGGAAGTCGCGGCACGAGGTTCCGAGGGGTACCCCTGCCTTCGGGAGGCAGAGCTCTCGGCCCGCCGGGCCGCAGCGCCTTCCAGGAGATGCTTGAGCTCTCCCTGGATTCGCCGACCCTCGGTGGTTGATGACTCCGGCATCGCGCGGAGGAGCATCGCTGCGGCTGCCAGGTCCTGACCGGTTCCGCCGGATGCGGGTGGCGGTCTGCCCCTGGCATCGTTGGCGATGCGGTGCTGGAGACCTTGGGGCAGGTGACGTATTTCTCCGGCCGGGGGCTGGCCCGCCCATACCTGCCCGACGTCCCGACGGATTGCCTCGAGCGTCCTGCTCCCTCATCGAGCCCGGCCTGCGCCCCGCGGACTTGCTCGAGCTGTGGGTCGTGACCCCCCGCCGGAACGGGGACCACAGCTAGCTCCCGCGGGATGTCGGCGCGAGGCGCTGGCCTAGGGGGATCACCATCCTCCGGCATGCCGAGACAGCTGCCTCCGGAGGGATCCCCTAGCTCGACGTGGAAACATTCGCGGCTCGGGCCGTAGTCCTTGTCGTCAATGCTGCGGCTGCCGTCGGAACAGTCGGAGAGGCAGTAGTTGCATGCGGTCATGAAGTCCCGCATGGCACTGGGGTTGCCAGATCCAGAGAAATCCCAGCAGGTGCTGGGGTCGTCATCTTCCTCGGACCCAGAGGGTCCGTAGGTCGAGACGCCCGTCAATCGGTCCCAAGGCGACCGCACACGAAACCCGAAAGGGGTTGCATTCACCTCAACGCGAGCGCCCGCCAAAGCGAGGTCGCTAGGCGGGTTGAGGTCGAGTCGAAATGACGAAGGATGGGAAGTAGTCGGTACCTTTTGGTCGACGAAGAGCGACGAAGTCACATCGGGGGCTGATCGCGCCGTCGTCTTGGGTACGAGGGCGACGTCTTGCAGGCCCTCCGTGAGCGTGCTGGCGTCGTCCACTTGCTCGGAGTCGGCGTGTCGCGGGGGGACGGCGCTCGCCTTTGCCTCAAACGCGAGGGTGACGCCCGACGCGTCCTCCGTTGGGGCACTGGGGATGTCGATTCGTTCGACAGTCGACGGAGCGCAGCCTCCCGCTCGGCCTTGGTTGCCCCGCCTCCTCCTCCGACGGCGAGGGAGAGGATGGGGCGAGCTCGAATGTTGTTCTTCCCCCACGCGGGAAAGACGTCGTCGATTCCGCCGCCGGCGGGCGGGCTGTCGACCGCCATTGTCGCCGCCGCGCGGCGGTGGAAGGAGTACCATGTCGTAGCCGCTGTCGAGAGACATGAACCCGAGGCTCCCGAAACGGAGCACCGTCCCGGGTTGGAGAGGTCGTTGGAGACTGCCCATCTGGAGCTTGACGGGAAACTGCTCGTCAACACGCAGCAGGCCCCTACCTGGCGCACCAACTGTCGGCGTTTCGAGACCGGGGGGTCCCCGAGCCGACGAGTGAGTGTGCCGCGTGCCCCAGCCCAGATGGGTCGAGCGCGTGGGCGAGCGCGAAGGGGGGAAGAGCGAGGTCGGTGGCCGGAGCCGGGTCGTGATGAGGGAGACGGAGATCCCACGGCCTTTCGTGTTCGTCCCGCGCCCAGGTCGGGTGCGCTTGCAGTAGGGGGTTACAAGCGTCCGCGCGGGTGAGGGGAGCGAGCGGCCCCAAGAGAGCGCCTGCCCCTGCCCTCGTTCCCGCGAGGCCAACCTTCTCTAAGAAGGCCCTGGTCCTTCCTTTTATAGGCGTAAGGAGAGGATCCATGTGTACAAATGGGGGTGTAGCAAGGTGCTACGTGTCTAGCGGGGGAGAGCTAGTGCCCTAAGTACATGCCAAGGTGGCAGCCGGAGAGATCTTGGCACCCAGCTGGTGTGGCGTCGTGGCTGTCGGGGGAGTAACGGAGCCTGATGGAGGGACAGCTGTTGGAACAGCTGTGCTCTTGCTGACGTCTCCCTGCTTCCGTAAGGGAGCCGAGAGCCGCCGTCGTCATGGGTCTAGCGGGGCGCCATCATTGCCTATCTGGCGGAGCTGGCCAGATGGGACGCCGGTCTTGTTCTCTGCGACCCAAGTCGGCTCAGGGCAGGGTGATGATGACGCTTCCTGTTGACGTGGCGGACTTGTGTCCTAGGTCGGGCGACGTGGAGGCTCCTCCGAGGTCGAGGTCGAGTCTGTCCTGCATGGCCGAGGCCGAGCCCGAGCTCCTGGGTCGGGCGAAGCGGAGTTCGTCGTCTTCCGGGGCCTTAGCCCGAGTCCGAGCCCTGGGTCGGGCGGAGCGGAGTTCACCGTCTTCCGGGGCCTTAGCCCGAGTCCGAGCCCTGGGTCGGGCGGAGCGGAGTTCGCCGTCTTCCGCGGCCTTAGCCCGAGTCCGAGCCCTGGGTCGGGCGGAGCGGAGTTCGCCGTCTTCTGGGGCCTTAGCCCGAGTCCGAGCCCTGGGTCAGGCGGAGCGGAGTTCGCCGTCTTCCGGGGCCTTAGCCCGAGTCCGAGCCCTGGGTCGGGCGGAGCCTCCTATGGCGCCCCTGGCAAAGCCTGGTCGCCCGTCGGTCTCACTCTTTGCGTTAAATGCCCCAGTGACTTGGTCGGTTGGCGCGATGATTTAGTCAGGGTTGCTTCTCAACGAAGGCAAGGCCTCGGGCGAGCCGGAGATGCGTCTGCTGTAAAAAAGGGGGCTTCGGGCGAGACGGAAACACCTCAAGGTCGGCTGCCCTTGCCCGAGGCTAGGCTCGGGCGTGGCGTGATCGAGTCGCTCGTATGGACTGATCCCTGACTTAATCAAACCCATCAGGCCTCTGCAGCTTTATGCTGATGGGGGTTACCAGCTGAGAATTAGGCGTCTTGAGGGTACCCCTAATTATGGTCCCCGACACATAGACAACCCCAGCCACAACCTGCAGGGATGAATCCTCCTAATCCTCCACCAGGCGGAGTTGACCCACTGGTTGCTGCTCAGATGGCGGTGATGCAGCAAATGGCGGACACTATGGCTGATATGCGTGCCCAGATGCAGCAAGAACGCCAGGAGATGCGTCAGGAAAGAGAAGATATACGACAGGAGTTGCGCCAGGAGCGAGAGGAGATATGCCAGGAAAGGAGGGCACAACAACAGCAGCTGCAACAGCAAATGCAACAACAACAACAACAGCAGCAACAGCAACAAGTACCACTACCTCCACCACCACCACCAGTTCCACCCCGAGATAAGCACCGGGAGTTCATGAGTCATAAGCCACCTACATTAGCTAGCTCACCTGATCCACTGGACGCGGATGATTGGCTGAAGTCCATTGAGAAGATGCTGAATATTGCACAATGCACTGACCGAGAGAAGGTTTTATATGCTTCTGGACGTCTGACAGGTCCTGCTGCTGACTGGTGGGATTCTTATACTGCTGCCCACGATGCTGCTGATACTATTACTTGGGCAGAGTTCAGTACCCAGTTCAGGAACTACCATATTCCAGCTGGTATGATAAAGATCAAGAAGAAGGAGTTTTTGTCGTTGAAGCAAGGCAACATGTCGGTCAGCGAGTACAGAGACAAATTCATTCAGCTGTCGAGATATGCTCCGGAGGAAGTTGCTGAAGACGAGAGGAAGCAGGAGCATTTTATTGAAGGACTAAATGGACCACTGCAGTATGCTCTAGTGGCACACACTTTTCCATCATTTCAGAGACTGCTGGATAAGGCTCTTGCTATTGAACACAAGCATGTTCAGTTGGGTGATTTGAAGAGAAAGGCAATATCTCAAGGACAAGGAAGCAGCAGTGTTCGTCCTCGCTACAGTTCACCACAGGGTACACCGACTCGACCAGGAGGACCGCGCCCAGTTCAGCAATCACCACTGAGTACTCCACCTCCTCGACAGGCTACCCCTACTGGCACCCCAACGAAGTTCTCAGGACAGAGTCCAGGCACTACTTGTTTCAAGTGTGGGAAGACTGGTCATTATGCAAACGTCTGCCCACAGAGGATTGCTACTACACCAGTTCAGAACAGGCAGCAAACTCCAGGATCTGGCAAGGGATATTCTATTGCCAAGGTTAATCAAGTCAGCATTGATGCTACTCCGGATGGTGGGGACCTCGTACTTGGTATGTTTTATGTTAATGCAATTCCTGCAACCATATTATTCGATTCTGGTGCTACACATTCATTCATGTCTGCTAGATATGCCAACACAAATGAAATACCACTGCTAAATATGAGAAAACCCATGATAGTAATTACACCAAAAGGGCCTGTTGAGGCGAATCAAATGACACGTAGATTGACATTGACCATTATGGGTAGAGAATTTGGAGCTACTGCTATAATATTAGAGTCAAGCAGTATAGATCTGATCCTTGGTATGTCATGGCTAAGAAAAGCAAAGGCCGTTATAGCATGTGGTAGAGGTACCGTAGAACTCACTACCACTAAAGGAGAAAGGTTTCGAGTTAATATTGCAGTAACCTCCTCACCCATGCGTGCCATGTTCTTTATACCTGAGGAGTTTGTTGGTGACAACATCCGGGTGGTTAGAGATTTTCCGGATGTCTTTCCAGAGGAGTTACCAGGGATGCCACCTGATAGAGAAGTTGAGTTTGTTATTGATCTCTTACCTGGAACCGCCCCTATTTCCAAACGGCCATATAGGATGTCCATAGAGGAGTTGAAGGAACTTAAGAAGCAGTTAACTGAGTTACAAGAGGTTGGGTACATTCGTCCGAGTTCCTCACCTTGGGGAGCACCGGTCTTGTTTGTACAGAAGAAGGATGGATCGCAGCGGATGTGTGTGGATTATAGATCTCTTAATGATGTTACGGTGAAGAACAAGTATCCGTTGCCCCGTATTGAGGATTTATTTGATCAGATGAGAGGTGCTAGAGTATTCTCGAAGATTGATCTCCGATCCGGTTACCATCTATCGGCGTTTCGAGACCGGGGGTCCCTAAGCCGACGAGTGAGTGTGCCGCGTGCCCCAGCCCAGATGGGTCGAGCGCGTGGGTGAGCGCGAAGGGGGGAAGCGAGATGGCCGGAGACGGGTCGTGAGAGAGGTGGAAATCCCGCGGCCTTCGTGTTCGTCCCGCGCCCAGGTCGGGTGCGCTTGCAGTAGGGGGTTACAAGCATCCACGCGGGTGAGGGAAGCGAGCAGCCCCGAGAGAGCGCCTGCCCCGTCCTCGTCCCCGCGCGGCCAACCTTCTCTAAGAAGGCCCTGGTCCTTCCTTTTATAGGCGTAAGGAGAGGATCCAGGTGTACAATGGGGGTGTAGCAGAGTGCTACGTGTCTAGCGGGGGAGAGCTAGTGCCCTAAGTACCAGCTGGTGTGGTGTCGTGGCTGTCGGAGGAGCAACGGAGCCTGGTGGAGGGACAGCTGTCGGAGTGGTTGGGTCCTTGCTGACGTCCCCCTGCTTCCGTAAGGGAGCTGAGAGCCGCCGTCGTCACGGGGCCAGCGGGGCGCCATCATTGCCTATCTGGCGGAGCTAGCCAGATGGGACACCGGTCTTGTTCTCTGCGGCCCGAGTCGGCTCGGGGTAGGGCGATGATGGCGCTTCCTGTTGACGTGGCGGGCTTGTGCCCTAGGTCGAGCGACGTGGAGGCTCCTCCGAAGCCGAGGTCGAGTTTGTCTTTCATGGCCGAGGCCGAGCCCGAGCTCCTGGATCGGGCGAGGCGGAGGTCGTTCGGCAGAGGCCAGGGCGGAGTCCGACCCCTGGGGTCGGGCGAAGCGGAGTTCATCGTCTTCTGGGGCCTAGCCCGAGTCCGAGCCCTGGGTCGGGCGGAACGGAGTTCGCCGTCTTCCGGGGCCTTAGCCCGAGTCCGAGCCCTGGGTCGGGCGGAGCGGAGTTCGCCGTCTTCCGGGGCCTTAGCCCGAGTCCGAGCCCTGAGTCGGGCGGAGCGGAGTTCGCCGTCTTCCGGGGCCTTAGCCCGAGTCCGAGCCCTGGGTCGGGCGGAGCGGAGTTCGCCGTCTTCCGGGGCCTTAGCCCGAGTCCGAGCCCTGGGTCGGGCGGAGCTTCCTATGGCGCCTTTGGCAAGGCCTGACTGCCTGTCAGTCTCACTCTGTCAAGTGGCACTACAGTCGGAGTGGCGCAGGCGGCGCTGTCCTTCTGTCAGACCGGTCAGTGGAGCGGCGAAGTGACGGCGGTCACTTCGGCTCTGCCGAGGGGCGCGCGTCAGGATAAAGGTGTCAGGCTACCTTTGCGTTAAATGCTCCTGCGACTCGGTCGGTCGGCGCGGCGATTTAGTCAGGGTTGCTTCTTAGCGAAGGCAAGGCCTCGGGCGAGCCGGAGATGTGTCTGCCGTTAAAAGGGGGCCTCGGGCGAGACGGAAACCCCTCGGGGTCGGCTGCCCTTGCTCGAGGCTAGGCTCGGGCGAGGCGTGATCGAGTCGCTCGTATGGACTGATCCCTGACTTAATCACACCCATCAGGCCTCTGTAGCTTTATGCTGATGGGGGTTACCAGCTGAGAATTAGGCGTCTTGAGGGTACCCCTAATTATGGTCCCCGACAGTAGCCCCCGAGCCTCGAAGGGAGTGTTAGCACTCACTTGGAGGCTTTCGTCGCACTTTTTTGCAAGGGGACCAGCCTTTCTCGGTTGCATTTTGTTCCGGTGGGTGCGCGCGAGCGCACCCGCCGGGTGTAGCCCCTGAGGCCTCGGAGGAGTGGTTTCACTCCTTCAAGGTCTTAATGCCTTGCGTAATGCTTCGGCTGGTGTGGTGGTTCCCTCATGCGAACTGGCCGTAGCCCGGGTGCACGGTCGGGGCCCAAGTTCTCGGGCTGGTATGTTGACGCTGTCAACGGTTCGGCCGGAGCCGGGTTTGCGAGAGCAGCCCCCGAGCCTCCGCACAGGGCGAGAGGGCGATCAGGGACAGACTCGGCTTTTTTACATACGCCCCTACGTCGCCTTTCCGCAAGGAGGAGGGGGGGAGAGCGCCATGTTACCCTCGATGGGCACCGAACATGGTGTCTCCGGTGAGCTGCAAGCGGGTAATCCGAGTGGACGTCCGTGCCCCGTTCGTTGGGGGTCGGCTAGGGGCCCAGAGGCACGCCCAAAAGTACCTGCGGGTGATCTGCCGGACCCGGTCCCCTGGCGACGGGGTCCGAGGGCTCGATGCCTCCCTCCGATGGGATTCCGTTACAAAATCGCTCCCGCTGGTCTCGGAAATGTCCTAGGGTACCTCGGGAGCGCAGCCCGAGCCTTGGTTATGTATCGAACGTACCCCTGGTCATCCCTCGCTCGGTGTCTGAGGCGACTGTGAACCCTTCGGGGGCCAGCCTTCGAACCCCTGATCAGTAATGGGTGCGGAGCCCGAGTAGCCTGAGGTGGCCGTGGAACCTTCGGGGGGCCGGCCTTCGAACCTCTGACCAGTAGTGGGTGTAGGGCCCACGCGATCTGAGGCGGCTGTTGAACCCTTCGGGGGGCCAGCCTTCGAACCCCTGATCAGTAAGGAGGCTCGGAGCCTGGTTCCTTCACGGGGAAGGACCCCTTTCGGGGTATCCCCCTTTCCCGGTCCCTGTCGCAAGAGATAGAGAAAGAGGAAAAAAGGGAAAAAAGGATATGAAACCGAACGACGTGGCGTACCTTTTTTGGCGCGGTTGTTTCGGCGAAGGCGAAGCGTCGCCCGCTGCGCCTGCCAGAAGCGTCGCCTGTCCAGCCGCGGAGTTAATGCGATGGGGCGAGTAGTTGGCGGGGCTGCCGTTGCGCGTGCGCGAGCCGTTCGAGGAACGGATCTCGGGCGCGTTGTCTTCACGCCGTGAGAGGGGGCTCTCTCGCTGCCTCCGGATGGGACGTGAGCTTGGCTGACGACGTGACCGCTACTCCCGCGCGCCTGCCACCGTCATTACTGCTGGCCCACTTTTGACCGCGTTGACCACTGCGTCAGGCTGGCGCTGCTGGGTCGCGCGCTGGGTCGCCTCGAGTCGCGGTATTGGTTCCGCAATCGAGGGGGCGCGGTGGTGGCGCAAGTGGTACAGTTGCTTGCATGCAGCATCCGGCGCGCCGGTCGCGCGACGCGTGGGCCTGGACCTCCATGCTGGCGTGTCGGGAGTCGGAGAAGCGCGTCCACTTGGCGCGGTTGCATGCCGCCTGCATGGCTGCCCGCCCCTTTCGCCCGTTGGTCTGGGCAAAAGTGGAGGGTCACTTGTAACCGCTGGGCGGTTGCGTGCACCACGCGCGGCGGTTTGGCTTCTTCTGCTCGGAGCCGGTCTGCATGACATGCGGGACCCAGCCCCCGCGCCGCAGGGAAGGGTTTTGGAGCGTGTTGGAGAAGACTCAGCCCGTGACGGTTGGGGGCGCAAGCAGGGAGAGTCGCATTTAAAAGGAGGGCGACCCCTTTCGTAAGGCGACCATGTCTTCTTCCTCCCTTATGCACCGTGTCTTTCCACCTTTCAAGCCCCCGGATGGGGGAAACCGCCGTCTTTTCGCCCCATCGTTGGAGGAACGCAACTCCGTGGGAGTTGGTACCTTTCAGCCATCGTTCGGCTTCAAGGATTTTCATCATGCAGCCCGGTTGCTCCCCTCCGCTGGTTGTCACCCGAGACGGTGACCACCAGCTCCTGGGTGGGAAGGAGCAAGCCGGGCTGCGATCTTGGTCCCACCCTCAGCTTCAAGGATGTTCATCATCCTCGCTGGGGTGGGTGTCGGGCTGAGCCAGCGCTCTACCTCCCACACGGGTTCGAGGGAGAGGGCGCTCACTGGCCCTGCGGGCGGCCCGGACTTCGACAACGCGAGGCGGGTCGACGGCAGGCGTCGTCACCTCCAGCGTGTCGGGTTCGTCGGCTTGGCTCCCGGCGGCCCCTTCTGCAGGGGGCGGCTGCCGCGCCATGTACACGGGAGGACCACCCTAGATGTCGCGCGCTGCTAGGGCGGCGTTCGTGTTCTGGGGTGGTCCTGCCTTTGCATCGGGACGGCGCCTTCACGCGGAGGCCGGTGCCCCACTCATCTAGGAGGACTTGAGTGGGGATCTGCCGGAGGGCTGATGGCTCCAGCCGTCGGTGCCGAGGCGGAGGCGGCTCGAGAAGTCCCCATCGCCGACGGGATCACCGCCACCAAACGCGCTTCGGGCCTCCGGCTCTTCGTACTTGTCCTCGCCCCTCGAGCGTCGGCGTGGGCGAGGGCAAGACAGCAACAGTGCCTACCCTGAGGCCTGCGCTGCTGCAGTTCGGCCATCCGGAGTGGGGGCCGTTGTCGTTGTAGCCAGAGCGGGCGGCAGCGAGCCGCCCGTCAGTCTTCTGTAGCCCCGCAGGCCCGCCCCTATTGAGTGGGGTTGTTCGTACCTGCGGAGGCGGAACCGGAGTTCCGTTTGTAATGGCACTCCGAATGCCAGTGTTTTTGTTCGTTGCGGCTGTCGAGACCTGAACATGTATGTAACTTCGGCACGGAGCCGTGTTTTTTCCTCATTTTTGAGCACTAAGACTCGTCTGATGATTATCTGAACCGCTTCACCAAGCATGAGTCGCCCCGTGTCAAGGTGACGAGTGAGATATCCGTATCCCGGAGGCGTAGGAGTCCCTCGGCTCGGTCGGCCTTGCTGTCCGAGGCTCCTCTAGCTTAGTTAAAGAGACCCCTCGGCCGCTCTTCGACGAGCCGAGGCCAGGGGTAGCGATATCAGTATGAACAGAGGCGGAGTTGGCTCGAAAATGAAACCTGGTTGGCCGGAGCCTAGCCGGGTTGTCCGTTGGCAGGATCGACGTCGGAGTTGATCAGCCGAGGCTTCGGGTTGGGCTGGCGCCCTTGGAAGATGGTTGGCCGAGGCCCCAGGGGTAACCGGCCGAGCCGCCTGCTCGGGCCGGATTCCCGGAGAAGTCCCTGGCAGCGATTGCCCGGGCGTGGTGATGACGTCGTCCTTCGGAGCGGAGAACCTCGGACCGCGTCGCCGTTCGAGGCTAGGTCGGGCCTCGCCGAAGGTGCCATCGATGCCAAGAGTGTTGCTGCCCCCTTCCAGCGTCAAGACCCGAGCCTGCAGGATCAAATTGTCTTGTAGCGTGTGCCTTGTGCGGCCGTCGAGGCCAGAACACACACCCTCGCTGCGTTGTAAAGCTGCATCTCTTTTCCTCTTGTTTCGAGTATCTAGACTTTTTGGGTAACGGGGATGTTAGTGCGAGCAAGAGTTGCTTCTCACGGATGGTGACGAGTGAGGTATCCGTATCCCGGAGGCGTGGGAGTCCCTCGGCTCGGTCGGCCTTGCCGCTTACGCGTACTTTCACCCGTCCATGAGGCCCTGTCACCGACTCGGTCGAGAAGGCTCGAAGGATCGCTTCGGCAGAAGGGCTTCCGAACGTAAAGACTTGTTTGATCCGCGGAGCCACTTTATCCGAACGTGAGTTACTTATCGCAGAAGGTGATGAGTGAGGTATCCGTATCCCGGAGGCGTAGGAGTCCCTTGGCTCGGTCAGCCTTGGCTGCTTATGTGTACTCCGTCGTTTCCAGGACCCACTTTTCGAAGTAGTCAAAAAGCACGAAAGATATTCTGGTAAAAGAGATTTTTTTTCGAGGAAAATTTTGACGCAGAGGGGGTTTCCCCCTTTTAGCCCCCGAGGGAGGGTCGGGCTTTGCTGAGGCGAGGCCGACCCTTCCTTGTTGACTAAACTTTGCGTGGGTGCGAGGTATATGAACAACTTGGAAACATCTTAAGGGTAGAAGCGACGTAGCTGTTGAATGTTCCAAGCGTTGCCGTAGACCTCGCCTTGACTGTTGGCCAGCTTGTACGTTCCAGGCTTCAGAACTTTGGCGATGACGAATGGCCCCTCCCAGGGGGGCGTGAGCTTGTGCCTCCCTCGGGCGTCTTGCCGCAGCCGAAGCACCTGGAGGTCTCGGGGTCGGACCCCTCGGGCATGGTAGCGTCGCAGGGACTGCTGATACCGCGCCGAGTGTAGTAAGGCCCTGTCCCGAGCCTCTTCCAGCTGGTCCAGCGAGTCTTCTCGGCTAGCTTGGTTGCTTTGGTCGTCGTAGGCCCTCGTCCTCGGGGAGCCGTATTCCAGGTCAGTGGGCAAGACGGCCTCAGCCCCGTAGACCAGGAAGAACGGCGTGAAACCCGTGGCTCGGCTCGGCGTGGTCCTCAGGCTCCAGACCACCGAGGGGAGTTCCTTCATCCATCGCTTGCCGAACTTGTTGAGGTCGTTGTAAATCCGAGGCTTGAGCCCTTGTAGAATCATGCCGTTGGCACGCTCTACTTGCCCATTCGACATGGGATGAGCTACGGCAGCCCAGTCCACCCGGATATGGTGATCCTCGCAAAAATCCAAGAATTTTCTGCCGGTGAACTGGGTGCCGTTGTCGGTGATGATGGAGTTTGGGACCCCGAAGCGATGGATGATGTTGGTGAAGAACGCCACCGCCTGCTCGGACCTGATGCTGTTCAGGGGTCGGACCTCGATCCACATGGAGAATTTGTCGACGGCGACCAGCAGGTGCGTGTAGCCCCCGGGCGCCTTCTGCAGAGGGCCGACGAGGTCCAGACCCCACACAGCGAAGGGCCAAGTGATGGGTATCGTCTGCAGAGCCTGAGCGGGCAGGTGGGTCTGCTTCGCATAGAATTGACACCCTTCGCAGGTGCGGACAATTCTAGTGGCGTCAGCCACCGCCGTCGGCCAGTAGAAGCCTTGCCGGAAAGCGTTTCCGACGAGGGCTCGAGGCGCTACATGATGGCCGCAAGCCCCCGAGTGTATCTCTTGCAGGAGTTCCTGACCTTCGGCGATGGAGATGCATCGCTGGAGGATGCCCGAGGGGCTGCGGTGGTAGAGCTCCTTCTCATCGCCCAGCAAGACGAACGACTTGGCGCATCGCGCTACCCGCCGAGCCTCGGCTTGGTCGAGGGGTAGCGCTCCTTGGCGGAGATATTGCAGGTACGGGGTCTGCCAATCTCGATCAGGCGTGACCCCGCTCCGCTCCTCCTCGATGCGCAGCGCCTCGCCCTCGGGGGCCGTGGGTACCTCGGGCTGAACCAAGGACGCCTCGGGCTGGGCCGAGGGTACCTCGGACTCGGGCATGTCGTTGATCTTGACGGAGGGTTGGTGCAGATCCCGGGAGAAGACGTCCGGGGGAACCGTCGTTCGCCCCGAGGCTATTTTTGCCAGCTCGTCTGCAGTCTCGTTGTAGCGCCGGGCGATGCGGTTAAGCTCGAGCCCGTAGAACTTGTCTTCCAGGCGCCGAACCTCATCGCAGTAGGCCTCCATCTTTGGATCGCGGCAGTGGGAGTTCTTCATGACTTGGTCGATGACGAGCTGCGAGTCGCCGCGAGCGTCGAGGCGTCGGACCCCTAGCTCGATGGCGATTCGCAATCCGTTGATCAGAGCTTCGTACTCAGCCACATTGTTGGACGCCGGGAAATGGAGGCGCAGCACGTAGCGTAGGTGTTTCCCGAGGGGCGAGACGAAGAGCAGGCCCGCGCCGGCTCCCGTCTTCATCAGCGACCCGTCGAAAAACATGGTCCAGAGCTCCGGTTGGATCGGAGCCGTCGGCAGCTGGGTGTCGACCCATTCGGCTACGAAGTCCGCCAATACCTGGGACTTGATGGCCTTCCGAGGGGCGAACGAGATTGTCTCGCCCATGATTTCCACCGCCCACTTTGCGATCCTGCCCGAGGCCTCTCGGCACTGGATGATCTCCCCCAGGGGGAAGGATGACACCACAGTTACCGGATGAGACTCGAAGTAATGTCGCAACTTTCGCCTCGTCAGGATCACTGCATACAGTAGCTTCTGAACTTGTGGGTAGCGGATCTTGGTTTCGGATAGCACCTCGCTGATGAAGTAAACTGGCCTCTGAACGGGCAATGCATGCCCCTCTTCTTGCCTTTCGACCACAATCGCGGCGCTAACCACCTGAGTGGTCGCGGCGACGTAGACCAAGAGGGCTTCTCCATCAGTTGGGGGTACCAAGATAGGCGCCTTGGTGAGGAGCGCCTTCAGGTTCCCAAGAGCTTCCTCGGCCTCAGGGGTCCAAGTGAAGCACTCGGCCTTCCTTAAGAGGCGGTACAGAGGCAGGCCTCTTTCGCCGAGGCGTGAGATGAAACGGCTCAAGGCCGCGAGACATCCCATGACCCTCTGTACACCTTTTAAGTCCTTGATAGGCCCCATGCTGGTGATGGCTGCGATCTTCTCCGGGTTGGCTTCGATGCCCCGCTCGGAGACGATGAACCCCAGGAGCATGCCTCGGGGCACCCCGAAGACACACTTCTCGGGATTGAGCTTGACGTCCTTTGCCTTGAGACACCGGAATGTCACTTCAAGGTCGGAGAGGAGGTCGGAGGCTTTCCTCGTCTTGACTATGATGTCATCGACGTAGGCCTCGACCGTACGACTGATGTGTTCGCCGAACACATGGTTCATGCACCGCTGGTACGTCGCACCCGCGTTCCTCAAACCGAACGGCATGGTGACATAGCAGTACATGCCAAAGGGCGTGATGAAAGAAGTCGCGAGCTGGTCGGACTCTTTCATCTTGATTTGATGATACCCTGAGTAGGCATCGAGGAAAGATAGGGTTTCGCACCCAGCAGTGGAATCCACGATTTGATCGATGCGAGGTAGAGGGTAGGGAACCTTCGGACATGCTTTGTTGAGACCAGTGTAGTCTACACACATCCGCCATTTCCCCCCTTTCTTTCTCACAAGAACAGGGTTAGCAAGCCATTCGGGATGGAATACCTCTTTGATGAACTCTGCTGCCATTAGCTTGTGGATCTCCTCGCCTATCACTCTGCGCTTCTCCTCGTCGAATCGGCGCAGAGGCTGCCTGACCGGTCGGGCTCCGGCCCAAATATCCAGCGAGTGCTCGGCGACATCCCTCGGTATGCCGGGCATGTCCGAGGGACTCCACGCAAAGACGTCGGCTTTTGCGCGGAGAAAGTCGATGAGCACTGCTTCCTATTTGGGGTCGAGCCCGGAACCAATCTGGATCTGCTTGGAGGTGTCGCCACTGGGGTCGAGAGGGACGGCCTTAACCGTCTCAGCTGGCTCGAAATTGCCGGCGTGTCGCTTCACGTCTGGCACCTCTCTGGAGAGGCTTTCCAGGTCGGCGATGAGGGCCTCGGCGTACTCCACGCACTCCACGTCGCATTCGAACGTGTGTTTGTACGTGGGGCCAAAGGTGATGACCCCGTTGGGGCCCGGCATCTTGAGCTTCAGGTAGGTGTAGTTGGGGACGGCCATGAACTTCGCGTAGCATGGCCTCCCCAATACCGTGTGGTAGGTTCCTCGGAACCCGACCACCTCGAACGTCAAAATCTCCCTTCGGAAGTTGGAGGGCGTTCCGAAGCAGACAGGAAGGTCGAGCCGTCCGAGGGGCTGGACGCGCTTCCCAGGAATGATCCCGTGGAAGGGCACAGCGCCTGCTCGGACGGAGGACAGATCGACGCGCAGGAGCCTGAGGGTCTCGGCGTAGATGATGTTGAGGCAGCTGCCCCCATCCATCAGGACCTTGGTGAGCCTGACGTCGCTGATGATGGGGTCGACGACGAGCGGGTATTTCCCCGGGCTCGGCACGTGGTCGGGGTGGTCAGCTTGGTCAAAGGTGATGGTCTTGTCGGACCAGTCTAGGTAGACTGGCGCCGCCACCTTCACCGAGCAGACCTCCCGACGCTCTTTCTTGCGATGCCGAGCCGAGGCATTCGCCGCATGCCCTCCGTAGATCATGAAGCAGTCGCGGACCTCGGGGAACTCTCCTGCTTGGTGATCTTCCTTTTTGTCGTCGTCGCGGGCCCTGCCACCCTCTGCGGGTGGCCCGGCCTTGTGGAAGTGGCGCCGAAGCAGGACGCACTCCTCGAGGGTGTGCTTGACGGGCCCCTGATGGTAGGGGCACGGCTCCTTGAGCATCTTGTCGAAGAGGTTAGCACCTCTGGGGGGCTTCCGAGGGTTCTTGTACTCGGCAGCGGCGACAAGGTCCGCGTCGGCGGCGTCGCGTTTCGCTTGCGACTTCCTCTTGCATTTCTTCTTGGCGCCGCGCGGAGTAGACGCCTCGGGATCCTCTTCCGAGGGGCGGCCCTGGGGCTGCTTGTCCTTTCGGAAGATGGCCTCGACCGCCTCCTAGCCAGAGGCGAACTTGGTGGCGATGTCCATCAGCTCGCTCGCCCTGGTGGGGGTCTTGCGACCCTGAAAGGATCACGATGCCCAAGAGGGGGGGTGAATTGGGCTTTTCTAAAAATCAACACTAATTAAAACCTAAGCAAGAGATAAGCAAGAGCCCAACTTCACCCCAACAACTAGCACTAAGAATATAATACTAGAAATGCAACAAAGCTAAGATAATACTTCAAATACTTGCTAAACAAATACACAATGTAAAGTGCTTGAATTAAGTGCGGAATGTAAAGCAAAGTTTAGAAGACTCCTCCAATTTTTCCCGAGGTATCGAAGAGTCGGCACTCTCCACTAGTCCTCGTTGGAGCACCCGCGCAAGGGTATCGCTCCCCCTTGGTCCTCGCAAGAACCAAGTGCTCACTACGAGATGATCCTTTGCCACTCCGGCGCGGTGGATCCCTCGAGACCGCTTACAAACTTGAGTCGGGTCACCAACAAGATCTTCACGGTGATCACCGAGCTCCCAACGCCACCAAGCCGTCTAGGTGATGCCGATCACCAAGAGTAACAAGCCGTAGACTTTCGCTTGACCAAGAGAAGCCTAATGCAAGTGGTGTGTGCTCTAGGTGGCTCTCACTAGCGCTAATGAGGAACAAACGTGGATTATGATTCTCTAATCTCCTCACTAGGCTTTTGGTGCTTGCAAAGCTCTAGCAATGTGCTGGAATAAATGTGGAGTGCAAGACATTGAATATGGTGGGTGGAGGGGGTATAAATAGCCCTCACCCACCAACTAGCCGTTACAGGCAATTCACTGCGCGATGGCGCACCGGACAGTCCGGTGCGCCACCGGTGCGCCAACGGTGCGCCACCGGTGCGCCAACGGTCGTTTCCAACGGCTAGTTCTGACAGATAGCCGTTGGACTCATGGCGCACCGGACAGTGAACAGTTCACTGTTCGGTGCACACCGGACAGTCCGGTGCGGTGTCCGGTGTGCCACTAAAATTCAACTCTGAAAGCTGCGCTCTCGGGTTTCTGCGGAGGGGAAAGCTTCTGCCGCGGACCAGCCTGGCCCCACCTGGCAGAGGGTGCACCGGACAGTCCGGTGCACACCGGACAGTCCGGTGCCCCAACGCCAGAAACACTAACTCTTGTTTTTCAGCTGATTTTCAAATCGGTTTTCGTTCTAACTTGAGTGTGAGTTCTAGAGTGACACCTAGCACTGTGTATGAGTGTGATTGTGCACCAACACTACACTAGAACTCTCTTGGTCAAACTACTCATCGACAACCCCTCTTTATAGTACGGCTAAAAGAGAATAAAAGACCTAACTAAAATGCGAGTGTCCACATCTCCTTGACACTCGGACTCCGTAGACCTTCACCTTTTGTTTCGTCGTTTTAACCGTCGCTTCGAGTTCTTATGTCCGGGATTGTTTTCACCGTTGTAGTACTTCTACCTGTCATGCGACCTAACTTACCATTTGTCTCTGCAAAACACACGTTAGTCACATATAATATTACATTGTCATTAATCACTAAAACCAACCAGGGGCCTAGATGCTTTCAATCTCCCCCTTTTTGGTGATTGATGACAACCCTACAAGTTTTGTGAGAGTAGTTTGTTTTGAAGTTTCTGTCAATAGAAAGAATGGTTAGTTATACTCAGTAATCTTTGACAGAAAGAACGTGTACCATAATGATAAGAGTGAGCGCATACACATCATAAGATTCTTGTTCATATAAAAGTGAAGTTAAATCAATGAAACAAGAACTAGAAGACTGGTGATAAAATATAGGGTGAAAACATAATACACACAGTCAATCAAGCAACGAGAGTATATGACGAGTTTGTGAGCCAAAAACATCAAGCTAGTACAGAGAGTAGCAAGCACATATATTACATCAACATGACTCTCTACTAACTCTCTAACTCCCCCTAACTCTCACAACTCATATCTCTCCCCCTTTGGCGTCAAACACCAAAAGGGTCCTGAACCTAAACATCTGAAGCAGGAGGAGGGGGCGAGGGCGCATCCAGTCGCGGTCGAGGCAGCAGAGCGAACGCTGGCGGAGGGTCAGAGTCAGTCTCGGATCCAGGATCTGTGGTAGAAGCTGGAGCTGGTACTGACTCGGACTGAGGCCGCGCTGCAGGAGCTACCGGAACAGAAGCGGAGACAGATACTGCCACAGCGGTAGTGGTAACAGCAGATACTGGTGGCACTGGCGGCTGCGGGCAGACAGAGCTGAGAGCCGGAGAGGTGAACGCCAAAGTGACCGGCCGGAGCGGAGAGGTACCAACAGGGGGTCCTGACAAAATCGATGGCACCACAGGAGCGTGAAGCGGAGGAGGTGGAGCAGACAGAACCGGAGGAACTGAGACACCAGACTGCTGTAGCATGAGAGCCATGAATGCCCTACTCTCAGCCCGATCCTGAAGAAGCTGCTGCTGAAACGAATCCTGCCTGTCCTGCAAGTTCTGAAACATCGAGAGCATCCTCTCGGATAACCGGTCCTGCTCGGCTGCCAGGTGAGCCTGCTGCTGAGTGAGAGTCTGGAGAATCAAAGCAAGAGCAGGGTCCATAGCCTGAGGAGGAGCAGGGGCAGCACTAGAACTCCCAGCCTCATGATCATGTGAGCGTGGAGGCATAGGAGGCGGAGGAGGAACCCCAAAATCATCATCATCATCATCATCAGCTGCTGTACCCTGAGTGTCAAACTGTCGAAGAGCAGCATCCTCGGCCTGAGAGTCAAAAACAGTAGCAAAAGCTGGCACAGGAATCTCAGGCGCAGGACGGTAGGATCCAAAAACGAGGCGTGAGGCCTCAAGGGTGCTCTGAAATCGAGGGGGCTGAATCAGCTGTGCAAAGATGTGGCACAAGTAGTGAGCATAGGGCAACTGCCGACGAGCACGAATCCCATCCAAAACGGTGTCCTCGATCTCACAAATTAGGAAGTCCACAACGTCAAACTCAGAGTGGGAGACCAGGGCACCAAGGAGCCAAAGCTGAATATGAGTGGTAGCCTCCCTGTATCCCATCCTCGGCAGAAGAGTCCGTCTGATAAGCTCATATAAGTACTTTGCTGTGGTAGTAAAGTCTGCTGGTGAACATCGCGACCCATCTGAGAAGGGCGGGCGGAACAGAGCCGCGATGTGAGCTGTACCCGGAGCCACACCGCCGTGAGGGCGACGAGGAGGGTCAGAAGTGCCATAGCAAAGGCTGTGAAGACGAGTCGTCGACTCGGGAAATCCAAAAAGCTGGCGGATCTGACTGGCAGTAATGGTGACATCCTCGCGCTCAAAGCGAAACCTCATCCAGTGATGATCCGGGTCAATCCAAACAGAGGCGTAGAAGACTCGTACCCACTCCTCAACATACCTGCCGCTGGTAGTCAAAAGGGTCTGAAGGCCAGGCAGATAGGTGAGGTGCGCCTCAGAGTCAGCACCGGCTGCAAGCAGAAAGGCTAGAAGATCCAAAAGCCGGTGCACTCGCAGAGCTATCTGAGCAGACATCTGAGCTCTAAAAAACGACTCCTGAGTACGTGTGCTGAAAAGGTCACCTGCTGCAGGGTCTCTCTGAGCTGGTAGCCAAGACTCCACGGGTACGTATCTGAACCTACGTACCTGTGCCGCTGTAGCACGCTGAAGGTCAAACAGTCGAGGATCCGCAGCAAGTGGTTGTACCACAGTCTCATCGCGCTCCCGGAATCGAGGTGGAGGGACAGGAGGAGCTGAAGCGGGAGCGGGAGGAGGAGGAGCAGTGGAAGCTGGCGTGGTGGAGGTAGTGGGTATGTCTGTGGTGGTGGATGGCGCAATAGGAGTGACGGGAGCAGGCAGAGTGGGTGGCGGAGTGGAAGCAGAGGTGGTGTGAGTGGAGGAGCGCCGGGAGGCGAGACGACGAACACGATATGCGATCTGATCTGACGGAGTCTGCGGCTGATCTCCAAGCTCGGCCTGCGCAGCGGCTGCTGCAGCTGCTGCCGCTGCACGGGCTGCTCTGTCCGTACGCCGCTTCTTGCGGCCTTCCCGCTGCTCCAAGTAAACAGTCTGGCCCTTGACCTGCCTGAAGGGGCGACGAGGATCCTCATCATCGCCTCCCCCTGGCGCCGACACATTCTTCGTGCGCGGCATCCTGAACTAATGTCTGCAAATGAGATAGAGAGACTAAGCACAGAACAAAAATCACCGATAGATTGAGCAAAGAATGAGATGACTACCTGGAAAGCTCACACGAGAGGTGACGATCTAGGCAGGACGGGAGACGGCACACGGTCAAACAAGGTCACTGGAATGACAGAAGAGGTGAGCACGTATTAGTCACATAGTCATAAGCATATGAAATGTGAATAAATACATACACAGAGAGATATGGCACAGAAAACACGAGACGAGACGATCGAGAAGTCAAACGACGTGAAAACGACGTTCGAAGGATAAATAGTGTCATAGGTTGTTTTGAATTCGAAATGAGGCACAAAACGATATGGAATTGAGCCGATACTTCACGAGTAGGTTTATATAGGTGAATATGAGTGAAGTGTGTGCTTGGTTTGAATTTAGGCGAAGAAAAAGGGATTAGGGCACTCGGCTCGGAAACGATCGCTCGAAATGGGGAATTGAGTGAAATTTAAGCCTGGGATCTCGGATTGGCATGAAATTTGGCAAGTAGGTTACTGGAAGTGTTGTGAAGGTGCCTGAAAAATTTGGGTTCAATTGGAGCATTTTTGGCTGGTTTGGGCATTTCACCGAGCATGTGGCGTGCGGGGAGCTAGGGTTTTGGTGAAACGGCCATTTGAGGTGGGAAAACCCTCCCGAAGGAGCTAATAACCTGCAGGAGTGTTCAAGGCACACAAAAGAACACATTCCACCGACTGGATTCACAAGATTTCATAGGATTTGGAATTTGGGCAAAAAGGGGTGGAATGGAGTGCTCTGCTCAAAGAAAATAGAGAGGAGGGAGAGGGAGCCAGAGCTGCTCACCTAAGGGGGAAGGAGAGGGGGACGGTGTCGCCGGAGCACAGTCGGAATGGTGGCCGCCGGTGGTGGGAAGGTCGCCGGCGGAGGAGAGGGAGACGCCAGAGAGACAGAGAGCAGGCGCTGGAAATGAGCCTCTGGCTCGGTCGCGGGCTGGAGGCCTTTTTTTAAAACGCGATACGGGCGCACCGGACAGTCTACAGTGCCTGTCCGGTGCACACCGGACAGCGCACAGTAGCTGTCCAGTGAACCACCGGACAGCGCACAGGAAATCTGATTTAGCGCGCGGCTGCCGGTGCACCGGACATTGCACAGTGCAGTGTCCGGTGCACACCGGACTGTCCGGTGAGCCCAGACAGAGGAGAGTTTGGAAAATTTTGAATTTCTATCTAACTCCCAACCAAACCAAATCCCAACAGAATAACACTTGTTGGGACAGGTATTGGCACCCTCATATACTTTTCAAAATATTTTGCCATAGGCTAGATAATTTTTAGAGAAAATAGGCAAATGGTGAAATTTGCATTTTGGTTTACACTAAGGGGTTTTTATGAGAGATTTGAGTTTTGAATACTCCCCCTAAGTGCAGTACCTCATGCATATTTCAAGAACCAATAATTGCATAAAAAGTAAGGATTCAAGTGCTAAAAGCTTAAAAACTAAGACTTGTCAAGTTTGACCCGAGTTAAGCTTTTTCACTCGCTTTGTTGGCGGTTATCTTAACTAGGTTAGACAAGCCCTAGATGCAATACAAGGAATTTAAACATGCAATGCAGGCTTGACAACACCATTTGATATTTTATATAAAATTTCTGAGATCAAGAATATTTAGTTCATTCCTCAACATGCAAAAGCGGGTCTTATCAAATGGCTTAGTGAAAATATCCGCTAATTGATCTTCCGACCTCACTCCTTCTAAAATGATATCTCCTTTAGCAACATGATCTCTAAGGAAGTGATGACGGATATCAATATGCTTGGTGCGAGAGTGTTGAACAGGATTATTAGCAATTTTAACAGCACTCTCATTGTCACACAACAAAGGTACCTTATCTAGAACTATGCCATAGTCTAGAAGGGTTTGTTTCATATATAAAATCTGTGTGCAACAAGCACCCGCGGCAATGTATTCCGCTTCGGCAGTTGACAAGGCAACACTGTTTTGCTTTTTGGATGTCCATGAAACTAGTGATCTGCCAAGCAGATGGCATCCCCCAGAAGTACTTTTCCTATCAATTTTGCAACCGGCATAATTCGAATCAGAATAGCCAATTAAATCAAAAGTAGCTCCTTTGGGATACCACAGACCAACGCTTGTGGTGTGCCTGAGATACCTAAGAATTCTCTTAACAGCGCGTAGATGAGCTTTCTTAGGATTAGATTGAAATCTAGCACACATGCAGACACTAAACATAATATCGGGCCTAGATGCGGTAAGGTATAATAAACTACCAATCATAGAACGGTAGAGAGTTTGATTAACCGGGTTACCTCCCTCATCTAAGTCGAGATGTCCATTTGTAGGCATGGGAGTCTTGATTGGTTTGCACTTCTCCATGTTGAACCTTTTCAACAAGTCTTTGGTATACTTCTCTTGTGAGAGAAAGTTACCATCTTTCATTTGCTTGACTTGAAAGCCGAGGAAGTATGTTAGCTCACCAATCATTGACATCTCGAACTCCTTCGACATCAACTCACCAAATTCCTTGCAATGATAGTCATTTGTCGAGCCAAAGATTATATCATCAACATATACTTGACAAATGAAAATATCACCGTTATGTTTCTTTGTGAAGAGAGTTGTGTCGACGGTCCCGATCTTGAAGCCCTTTTCGATGAGGAAGTCGCGAAGGCGCTCATACCAAGCCCTTGGAGCCTGCTTTAGCCCATATAGCGCCTTGGACAACCTGTAGGCATGGTTAGGATATCTAGGGTCTTCAAATCCAGGCGGTTGCTCAACATATACAAGTTCATTTATGAAGCCATTTAAAAATGCACTTTTTACATCCATTTGATAAAGTTTTATATCATAGCATGATGCATATGCAAGTAGGATACGGATGGCTTCCAGTCGAGCAACCGGTGCAAAGGTCTCTCCAAAATCTAAGCCTTCAACTTGAGAGAATCCCTTCGCGACAAGTCTTGCCTTGTTTCTTACAATTACACCTTGATCATCTTGTTTGTTTCTGAACACCCACTTTGTTCCAATGATTCTTGCATCTTGTGGAGGCTTCTCCAGGGTCCAAACTTCGTTACGGGTGAAGTTGTTAAGTTCTTCATGCATGGCATTCACCCAGTCCGGATCCTGTAGCGCCTCATCTATACAAGTAGGCTCAACACAAGAAACAAAAGAGTGATGTTCAATAAAAGAAGCATGTCTATGTGATCGAGTAATAACCCCTTGTGAAGGACTCCCGATGATTTGGTTTTGAGGATGAGCTTGAAGTAGTGATGAGTTTCTCCTGTTAACCACTTGGGAAGAAGATCCTGGAGCATCAACATCTTCGGCTTGTACCCTTGCTTGTTCATGAGAGACAAATATATCTTCATTTGCATGCCTCTCATCTTTTTCATCATCTTGTGGTACATTTGATGAAGAAGGCCTGTCAATGATTTGCACTTCTTCTTCATCTTCTTTTGGTTTGATAGCTCCAATAGGCATGTTCTTCATTGCTTCCCTTAGTGGCTCATCACCTACATCATCAAGATTTTCAAGTGCTCCTTGGGAGCCATTAGTCTCATCAAATTCCACATCATATGTTTCTTCTACCATACCAGTGGCATGGTTGAATACTCGATATGCTTTGGACTTTAATGAATAACCCAAAAGAAAACCAATATCACAACGTCTTTGAAACTTCCCTAGGTGATGGCGTTTCTTGTAGATGTAGCATTTGCACCCAAACACCCGGAAGAAGGAGACGTCTGGCTTTTCCCCATTTAGCAGTTCATAAGGAGTCTTCTCAAGTAGCCGGTGAGGAAATAGCCTGTTTGATGCATAACAAGCAGTGTTGACAGCTTCGGCCCAAAACCTCTCCGGTGTGTTATACTCATCAATCATTGTTCTTGCAAGAGTGATCAAGGTCCTGTTTTTCCTTTCAACAACTCGATTTTGTTGAGGTGTGTATGTGGCAGATACTTCATGTTTGATCCCAATTTCATCACAGTACTCATGAATGTTGGTGTTGTCAAATTCTTTGCCATTGTCACTTCTAATTTTCTTAATCTTGCAATCAAATTCATTTTGTGCTTTCTTGGCAAACTTCTTGAATATAGATGCAACTTCAGATTTGTCATGGAGAAAGAACACCCAAGTGTATCTTGAGAAGTCATCAACAATCACTAGACAGTAGAGGTTGCCACCGGCACTGACATAATTTGTAGGCCCAAACAAATCCATATGAAGTAGTTCCAGTGGCCTTGATGTTGACATGAAAGCTTTAGTGGGATGTGTATTAGCAACTTGCTTTCCAGCTTGACATGCACTGCATGGCTTGTCTTTTTCAAACACCACATCCTTTAATCCTCTAACCATATCTTTCTTTAATACCTTCTTGAGTGTGCTCATCCCAACATGTGCAAGCCTCCTATGCCAAAGCCATCCAAGAGAAGCTTTGGTGAAGAGGCAAGTTCTTAAGTCTGCATCTTCTGAAGTGAAATCCACTAAGTAGAGGTTGTTGTATCTAAATCCCTTGAATACCATTGATTCATCATCCATTCTTGTTACAATAACCTCTGTTGGAGTGAATAAGCATTGAAGTCCAAGATCACAGAGTTGACCCACTGATAATAAATTGAAGCTCAAAGGTGCAACTAAGAGAACATTTAATATTGATAAATCATTTGAGATTGCCACCTTGCCAAGTCCTTGCACTTTTCCTTTTGAATTGTCTCCAAATGTGATTTTATCTTGTCCATCAACATTTTCATCTAGTGAGGTGAACATCCGTGGGTTGCCTGTCATATGTTGTGTGCATCCACTGTCAATAACCCAATGGCTCCCACCGGTCTTGTAGTTCACCTACATTCATAGACAATTCAAGCTTGAGTTTTGAGGGCCCTATATTGCATAGGACCAGTGACTCTCTCAATTAAGGACTTTGCCACCCAGATTTGTCTAGGTCTATTCTTGTTTGGTGGACCTAGGAATGTGACCTTAACCTTTCCATTTGCAACCTTTCTTAGAACATAGTGAGCATTGAAAGCAAATGGCCTTGAGTGCTTAGGCAAGGGAGTTGGTGGTTTGGCTTTGCAGTTGTGGGCAAAATGACCTTCATTTCCACACTCAAAGCATTTGATAGGCTTGTGAGTCTGCTTTGGTTTGTATTGAGTGATAGCTTTCTTTTGCACAAAAGCATTGTATCCAATACCACTCTTGTTATTTTTCATAACAGTGTTCATAAGCAGCTCATTTTGAAGGTATTGACCCTTGTTGAACTTTTGCACACTTGTTGCAAGATGTTCATTTTCGCTTTTTAGTTTCTTGACCTCATTCTTAAGCCTTTGATTATCCACTGCCAACTCATTGTTGAAATCATTGTTCTCAATAGCAATTTTTCCTCTAGTAGTTGCATCAGTCAAGTAATTCTTCAATTTTTGGTTGTCTAAGGTCAGGACTTCAACTTTTTCAGTCAATTCAGCATGTAGACTAGTTTGCTCTTCTTGAAACAAATCATCACATGAGGTTGCTACATCAAACTTGACAACAGGGTTAATAGCCTCATGTGTTTTGCAAGATAAAAGTTCATTTTCAACAAGAAGATTGTCATGATCAAATTTAATTTGAGTATAGTCTTCCTTGATCTTTACTAGTCTATTTTGCAACTCCCTATTAGCTTCATTTAATTTGTCATATTTTTCCTTAGCATCTTTTAGGGAGTTTGTGAGCTTATTTACAGTTGATGACATAGTTTTATTTTCTTCTTTTATTTCATCACTAGCCTTTATAACTATGTCATACTTGGCATTTAAAGATTCATTTTCATTTTTCAACTTATCACATTTAGCTTTTGACTTTCTAATGATTTGAGTATATTCTTTAAGTAAGTCAGCTAACTCATCATATGAAGGTGAAGCAAATTCTTCATCACTATCACTATCACTATCATCAGCAATATTAATATCATTTTGTACCTTCCGTTCACCCCTAGCCATGAGGCATAGGTGAGAAGTGGATGATGGCGATGGTGGTGGTGAAGAGAAGTCCCCGGCGATGGCGGCAACTTTTTCATCATTTTCTTCTTCACTTGAAGAAGACCCACTTGATGATTCGATGTCGGTGAGCCAGTCGCCAACAATATATGCCTTTCCATTCTTCTTCTTGTGAAACTTCTTTTGCTTTCCATCCTTCCTCTTGAAGAATTTCTTTTCCTTCTTTTCATCATCGCTGTCATCTTCTTTCTTGCCCTTGAACTTGTTCTTCTTGGGCTTGTTGCATTGATGAGCAAGATGACCAAGCTCACCACAGTTGTAGCAGTCCATCTCAGAAATGGGCTTTCTTTTGTTGGAAAAGAACTTCTTCTTTCTTGAATCAAATTTGATGCCTTCTCTATTTAGCTTCTTCAACATCTTGGTGGTCTTCCTTACCATCAAGGCAATGTTTGCATCAAGGTCATCATCACTTGAGGATTCTTCCTCAACTTGTATTTTTGCTTTTCCTTTTCTTTCATGATTTGCTTTGAGAGCCAAATCCTTTCTTTTGGAAGATGATTCTTCTTTGTCGTTGATGTGCATGTACATTTCATGGGCATTGATCTTTCCCAAAATTTGTGTAGGTGTGGTAACCGAAAGATCCATTTGATGTAGCACAGTGACAATGTGTCCATATTTGTCTATTGGGAGGACACTGAGAATCTTCCTCACAACATCCGGTTGTGAGATTTGAGTAAGCCCCAATCCATTGACTTCCTCTACAAGAATATTAAGTCATGAGTACATAGCATTTGCATTTTCATTAGTAAGCATTTCAAAAGAATTTAACTTTCGCATGGCTATGTGATATCTTTCCTCACGTTCACTTCTAGTTCCTTCGTGTAGAGCACAAATGTCCATCCACAAATCATGAGCATTTTTATGATTTCTTACTCTATTGAACACATCTTTGCAAAGGCCTCTAAAAAGGGTGTTTTTGGCCTTAGCATTCCATTTCTCATAATTGAACTCATCACCTACAAGATTTGTGGGATCTCTAGGTTCGGGGAACCCTTGTGTGGCGGCTCTATAGACACCAATGTCTATAGCCTCTAAGTATGCTTCCATACGAATTTTCCAATAAGGAAAATCGTCACCATCAAAAACGGGAGGAGGTCCATCCCCACCGGACATCGTAACTCAAGCGGTTAAGCTAATCTATGAGCAACAAGGCTTTGATACCAATTGAAAGGATCACGATGCCCAAGAGGGGGGTGAATTGGGCTTTTCTAAAAATCAACACTAATTAAAACCTAATCAAGAGATAAGCAAGAGCCCAACTTCACCCCAACAACTAGCACTAAGAATATAATACTAGAAATGCAACAAAGCTAAGATAATACTTCAAATACTTGCTAAACAAATACACAATGTAAAGTGCTTGAATTAAGTGCGGACTGTAAAGCAAAGTTTAGAAGACTCCTCCAATTAAGTGCGGCACTCTCCACTAGTCCTCGTTGGAGCACCCGCGCAAGAGTATCGCTCCCCCTTGGTCCTCGCAAGAACCAAGTGCTCACTACGAGATGATCCTTTGCCACTCCGGCGCGGTGGATCCCTCGAGACCGCTTACAAACTTGAGTCGGGTCACCAACAAGATCTTCACGGTGATCACTGAGCTCCCAACGCCACCAAGCCGTCTAGGTGATGCCGATCACCAAGAGTAACAAGCCGTAGACTTTCGCTTGACCAAGAGAAGCCTAATGCAAGTGGTGTGTGCTCTAGGTGGCTCTCACTAGCGCTAATGAGGAACAAACGCGGATTATGATTCTCTAATCTCCTCACTAGGCTTTTGGTGCTTGCAAAGCTCTAGCAATGTGCTGGAATAAATGTGGAGTGCAAGACATTGAATATGGTGGGTGGAGGGGGTATAAATAGCCCTCACCCACCAACTAGCCGTTACAGGCAATTCACTGCGCGATGGCGCACCGGACAGTCCGGTGCGCCACCGGTGCGCCAACGGTGCGCCACCGGTGCGCCAACGGTCGTTTCCAACGGCTAGTTCTGACAGATAGCCGTTGGACTCATGGCGCACCGGACAGTGAACAGTTCACTGTCCGGTGCACACCGGACAGTCCGGTGCGGTGTCCGGTGTGCCACTAAAATTCAACTCTGAAAGCTGCGCTCTCGGGTTTCTGCGGAGGGGAAAGCTTCTGCCGCGGACCAGCCTGGCCCCACCTGGCAGAGGGTGCACCGGACAGTCCGGTGCACACCGGACAGTCCGGTGCCCCAACGCCAGAAACACTAACTCTTGTTTTTCAGCTGATTTTCAAATCGGTTTTCGTTCTAACTTGAGTGTGAGTTCTAGAGTGACACCTAGCACTGTGTATGAGTGTGATTGTGCACCAACACTACACTAGAACTCTCTTGGTCAAACTACTCATCGACAACCCCTCTTTATAGTACGACTAAAAGAGAATAAAAGACCTAACTAAAATGCGAGTGTCCACATCTCCTTGACACTCGGACTCCGTAGACCTTCACCTTTTGTTTCGTCGTTTTAGCCGTCGCTTCGAGTTCTTATGTCCGGGATTGTTTTCACCGTTGTAGTACTTCTACCTGTCATGCGACCTAACTTACCATTTGTCTCTGCAAAACACACGTTAGTCACATATAATATTACATTGTCATTAATCACTAAAACCAACCAGGGGCCTAGATGCTTTCAGACCCAACTTGCTCACCAGGTCACGGCAGGTGGTGCCGGCAAGGAACGCGCCGATGACATCGGAGTCGGTGATGTTGGGCAGCTCGGTGCGCTGCTTCGAGAATCGCCGGATGTAGTCCCGAAGAGACTCTCCCGGCTGTTGCCGGCAGCTTCGGAGGTCCTAGGAATTCCCGGGGCGCACGTACGTGCCCTAGAAATTGCCGGCGAAGGCTTGGACCAAATCATCCCAGTTGGAGATCTGCCCCGGAGGCAGATGCTCCAACCAGGCGCGAGCAGTGTCGAAGAGGAACAGGGGGAGGTTGCGGATGATGAGGTTGTCGTCGTCCGTTCCACCCAGTTGGTAGGCCAGGCGGTAGTCTGCGAGCCACAATTCCGGCCTCGTTTCCCCCGAGTACTTTGTGATAGTAGTCGGGGGTCGGAACCGGGCCGGAAACGGCGCCCGCCAGATGGCCCGGCTGAAGGCCTGAGGACCGGGTGGTTCGGGCGAGGGACTCCGATCCTCCCCGCTGTCGTAGAGTCACCCACGCCTGGGGTGGTAGCCTCGGCGCACCCTTTCGTCGAGGTGGGCCCGACGGTCGCGACGATGGTGCTCGTTGCCGAGGTGGCCCGGGGCCGCAGGCGCGATGTTGCGCGTGCGCCCGGTGTAGACCGAGGCTTCCCGCATGAATCGGGAAGTCGCGGCATGAGGTTCCGAGGGGTACCCCTGCCTTCGGGAGGCAGAGCTCTCGGCCCGCCGGGCCGCAGCGCCTTCCAGGAGATTCTTGAGCTCTCCCTGGATTCGCCGACCCTCGGTGGTTGATGGTTCTGGCATCGTGCGGAGGAGCATCGCTGCGGCTGCCAGGTTCTGACCGACCCCGCTGGATGCGGGTGGCGGCCTGTCCCTGACATCGTTGGCGACGCGGTGCTGGAAACCCTAGGGCAGGTGACGTATTTCTCCGGCCGGGGGTTGGCCCGCCCATACCTGCCCGACGTCCCGGCGGATCGACTCGAGCGCTCCTGCTCCCTCGTCGAGCCTGGCCTGCGCCCCGCGGACTTGCTCGAGCTGTGGGTCGTGACCCCCCGCCAGAATGGGGACCACAGCTAGCTCCCGCGGGATGTCGGCGTGAGGCACCGGCCTAGGGAGATCACCGTCCTCCGGCATGCCGAGATGGTTGCCTTCGGAGGGATCCCCTAGCTCGATGTGGAAACATTCGCGGCTTGGGCCGCAATCCTTATCGTCAAGGCTGCGGCTGCCGTCGGAACAGTCGGAGAGGCAGTAGTCACATGCGGTCATAAAGTCCCGCATGGCACTGGGGTTGCCAAATCCAGAGAAATCCCAATAGACGCTGGGATCGTCATCTTCCTCGGACCCAGAGGGCCCGTAGGTCGAGACGTCCGTCAATCGGTCCTAAGGCGACCGCATACGAAACCCCAGAGGGGTTGCACTCGCCTCAACGTGAGCGCCCGCCAAAGCGAGGTCGCTAGGCGGGTTGAGGCCGAGTCGAAATGACGTAGGATGGGAATCAGTCGGTACCTTTTGGTCGGCGAGGAGCGACATAGTCACGTCGGGGACTGATTGCGCCGTCGTCTTGGGTACGAGGGCGACATCCTGTAGGTCCTTCGCGAGCGTGCTGGCGTCGTCCCCTTGCTCGAGATTGGCGTGTCGCGGGGGGACGGCGCTCGCCTTCGTCTCAAACGCGAGGTCGACGCCCGACGCGCCCTCCGTTGGTGCGCTGGGGACGTCGATTCGCTCGACAGCCGACGGAGCGCGGCCTCCCGCTCGGCCTTGGTTGCCCCGCCTCCTCCCCCGATGGCGGGGGAGAGGACGGGGCGAGCTCGAATGTTGTTCTTCCACCACGCGGGGAAGACGTCGCCGATTCCGCCGCCGGCGGGCGGGCTGTCGGCCGCCATTATCGTCGTCGCGCGGCGGTGGAAGGAGTATCATGTCGTAGCTGCCGTCGAGAGACATGAACTCGAGACTCCCGAAACGGAGCACCGTCCCGGGTTGGAGAGGTCGTTGGAGACTGCCCATCTGGAGCTTGACGGGAAACTGCTCGTCAACACGCAGCAGGCCCCTACCTGGCGCGCCAACTGTCGGCGTTTCGAGACCGGGGGGTCCCTAAGCCGACGAGTGAGTGTGTCGCGTGCCCCAGCCCAGATGGGTCGAGCGCGTGGGCGAGCGCGAAGGGGGAAGCGAGGTGGCCGGAGACGGGTCGTGAGAGAGGTGGAAATCCCGCGGCCTTCGTGTTCGTCCCGCGCCCAGGTCGGGTGCGCTTGCAGTAGGGGGTTACAAGCGTCCACGCGGGTGAGGGAAGCGAGCGGCCCCGAGAGAGCGCCTGCCCCGTCCTCGTCCCTGCGCGGCCAACCTTCTCTAAGAAGGCCCTGGTCCTTCCTTTTATAGGCGTAAGGAGAGGATCCAGGTGTACAATGGGGGTGTAGTAGAGTGCTACGTGTCTAGCGGGGGAGAGCCAGCGCCCTATGTACATGCCAATGTGGTAGCCGGAGAGATCTTGGCACCCAGCTGGTGTGGTGTCGTGGCTGTCGGAGGAGCAACGGAGCCTGGTGGAGGGACAGCTGTCGGAGCGGTTGGGTCCTTGCTGACGTCCCCCTGCTTCCGTAAGGGAGCTGAGAGCCACCGTCGTCACGGGGCCAGCGGGGCGCCATCATTGCCTATCTGGCGGAGCTAGCCAGATGGGACACCGGTCTTGTTCTCTGCGGCCCGAGTCGGCTCGGGGTAGGGCGATGATGGCGCTTCCTGTTGACGTGGCGGGCTTGTGCCCTAGGTCGGGCGACGTGGAGGCTCCTCCGAAGCCGAGGTCGAGTCTGTCTTTCATGGCCGAGGCCGAGCCCGAGCTCCTGGGTCGGGTGAGGCGGAGGTCGTTCGGCAGAGGCCAGGGCGGAGTCCGACCCCTGGGGTCGGGCGAAGCGGAGTTCATCGTCTTCCGGGGCCTAGCCCGAGTCCGAGCCCTGGGTCGGGCAGAGCGGAGTTCGCCGTCTTC
Source organism: Zea luxurians (assembly GCA_029449295.1). Classification (NCBI taxonomy): domain Eukaryota; kingdom Viridiplantae; phylum Streptophyta; class Magnoliopsida; order Poales; family Poaceae; genus Zea; species Zea luxurians. The sequence continues at coordinate 105,374,121 of JAOPSE010000003.1, read as the reverse complement.
CGGGGCCTTAGCCCGAGTCCGAGCCCTGGGTCGGGCGGAGCGGAGTTCGCCGTCTTCCGGGGCCTTAGCCCGAGTCCGAGCCCTGGGTCGGGCGGAGCTTCCTATGGCGCCTTTGGCAAGGCCTGACTGCCTGTCAGTCTCACTCTGTCAAGTGGCACTGCAGTCGGAGTGGCGCAGGCGGCGCTGTCCTTCTGTCAGACCGGTCAGTGGAGCGGCGAAGTGACGGCAGTCACTTCGGCTCTGCCGGGGGGCACGCGTCAGGATAAAGGTGTCAGGCTACCTTTGCGTTAAATGCTCCTGCGACTCGGTCGGTCGGCGCGGCGATTTAGTCAGGGTTGCTTCTTAGCGAAGGCAAGGCCTCGGGCGAGCCGGAGATGTGTCTGCCGTTAAAAGGGGGCCTCGGGCGAGACGGAAACCCCTCGGGGTCGGCTGCCCTTGCCCGATGCTAGGCTCGGGCGAGGCGTGATCGAGTCGCTCGTATGGACTGATCCCTGACTTAATCGCACCCATCAGGCCTCTGCAGCTTTATGCTGATGGGGGTTACCAGCTGAGAATTAGGCGTCTTGAGGGTACCCCTAATTATGGTCCTCGACACCATCAGATGAGGATTAGACCATCGGATATTCCCAAGACGGCTTTCTCGACTCGATATGGATTATATGAGTTTACTGTTATGTCGTTTGGATTGACCAATGCACCAGCTTATTTTATGAACTTGATGAATAAGGTGTTTATGGAGTATTTGGACAGATTCGTCGTGGTATTCATCGACGATATTCTTATCTATTCCAAGAGTGATAGTGATCACGAGGAACATCTAAGGTTGGTGCTACAGAAGCTACGAGATCACCAGCTATATGCCAAGTTCAGCAAGTGCGAGTTTTGGATTGGCGAGGTGCCATTTCTTGGTCATATTATTTCTAATGGAGGAATTTCAGTGGATCCTGCTAAAGTTAAGGAGATAATGGAGTGGAGAGTACCCACTACAGTTACGAAGATTCGGAGTTTCTTGGGATTAGCAGGCTATTATCGGAGATTTATTGAAGGATTTTCTAAGATTGCTAAACCTATGACTTCGCTTTTGGAGAAAGGAAGAGAATTTAAGTGGGACGAGAAGTGCCAAGACAGCTTTGATCAATTGAAGAAAAGATTGATGTCGCCACCAGTATTGGTTATGCCAGACCTACAGAAAGGATTTGATATCTATTGTGATGCATGTGGCCAAGGCTTAGGATGTGTACTCATGCAAGAAGGACATGTGATCGCCTATGCTTCTCGTCAGTTGCGGAAACATGAATTGAACTACCCCACTCATGACTTGGAATTGGCAGCCGTTGTGCATGCACTTAAGATTTGGAGACATTATATCATGGGGACCAAGTGCCAAGTATATACGGATCATAAGAGTTTGAAGTATATATTCACTCAGAAGGATCTCAACCTTAGGCAACGCCGTTGGTTAGAGCTTATTAAGGATTATGATTTGGAGATTCACTATCACCCGGGCAAGGCAAATTTGGTTGCAGATGCCTTGAGTCGAAAGGAGCATGTTCATTCAGCTATTGTTGCCCAGCTACCCGATGAGATTGTTGAGGATTTCAGGAGACTTAACCTGGGGATAGTTGCTCATACTGAAGGAGTTACTATTGATGTGGAACCTACTTTGGAGCAAGAAATCCGCAGAGGTCAACTTGATGATGCTAAAATAAAAGAGATCAAGGATCTGATTACTGAAGGTCGAGTTCCGGAATTTATCGAAGATGAGCAGGGCACTGTATGGTTCAAGGACAGGATGTGTGTTCCTGATATTAAAAGCCTTCGAGAGACTATTTTAAAGGAGGCCCATGACTCGGATTATTCTATTCATCCTAGTAGTACTAAGATGTATCAGGATTTGAAGCGGAAATATTGGTGGTATGGATTGAAGAGAGATGTAGCTGCACATGTGGCTATGTGCGATGTATGTCAAAGAGTTAAGGCTGAACACCAGAGGCCAGCTGGACTACTGCATCCACTGAAGATACCCGAGTGGAAATGGGAAGAGATTGGTATGGATTTTATTACTGGGTTACCTCGCACCCAGAAAGGATATGATGCTATATGGGTGATTGTGGATAGATTGACTAAAGTGGCTCACTTCATTCTTGTGAAGACTACGTATAAAGGTCTCAGCTAGCAGAGTTATATATGGCTCGGATTGTGTGTTTACACGGAGTACCAAAGAAGATCGTGTTTGATCGAGGTTCACAGTTTACCTCAAGATTTTGGAGAAGCTTTCATGAGAACATGAGCACGAAGTTGAATTTCAGTACGGCTTATCACCCTCAGACTGATGGACAGACTGAAAGGACTAATCAAGTATTGGAAGATATGTTGAGAGCATGTGCCCTTCAGCATGGAGGAAGTTGGGATAAAAGTCTACCTTATGCTGAATTCTCATACAATAATAGCTATCAGGCCAGTCTGAAGATGTCACCTTTTGAAGCTTTATATGGGAGAAAGTGCAGGACTCCTCTATATTGGGATCAGACTGGAGAGAGACAGTTCATTGGGCCTGAATTGATTCAAGAAGCAGAAGAACAAGTTCGTATAATCCGAGAGAATTTGAGGGTGGCTCAAACCAGGCAAAAGAGTTATGCTGATAATAGGAGAAGGCCACTGGAATTTGAAGAAGGAGATTATGTGTATCTCAAGGTGTCACCACTTCGTGGAATGAGGAGATTTAAAGTTAAGGGAAAATTGTCCCCTCGCTACATTGGACCATTCTTGATCTTTAGGCGAGTTGGGGAGATGGCATACCAACTCGAGTTACCGGATAGTTTATCGGATGTGCATAACGTGTTCCACGTATCTCAACTAAAGAAGTGTCTCCGTGTCCCTGAGGAACAGTTACCAATGGAAGAGCTTAGTGTTCAGGGTGATTTGACTTACACGGAGCATCCGATCAAGATTCTTGACACATTGACTCGAGTTACAAGAAATAAGGTGATAAAGATGTGCAAAGTCCAATGGAGTCAGCACGGAGAAGATGAAGCGACTTGGGAGAGAGAAGAAGAGCTCCGGATAGATTTTCCTCATCTATTTCCTAGTCCTTCCTAAATCTCGAGGACGAGATTTTTTTTAAGGGGGGTAGGATTTGTAGTACCCAATTTGTAATTTGTTAGAGAAAATGTAAATGGTGAAAATAGAGAAGAGCTCAAGATTTTTTTTGTGATCTATACCTATCATCACATGTGAACACCTCATTTAAAATAAATAATCAATAAAAGACACTCAACTAAATTATGCATCATGCTGGGATTTTCTTTTGTGTGCACATTGTGACAAAATAAAATAATAAATGTGACAAGAAAAATAATAAAGTCCCAAGGTGGAATTTAGAACATAAAGGAAATTATATAAGTAAGAAAAAAATATATATGAAGATAAAGATCAAAAATAATACATATATAAAAATATCTTCAATTTGGTACTGCTGATGGCACAAAATAATATGAGGATAAAAGTTTGTCACAAGTTTGAATTTAAACTAGGATTGAAATTTGAATTGGAAAGGGAGAAAAGGGAATAAAAAAAATAAAAAGAAAATGGCAAAACCGCGCTTGGGCTGGTTTACCTCGGTTCCGGCCCACTCCACCTCAGTCGCTGTAACACCCACTTTGTAATTGCTAGATAAAATACCAATAGAGAAAACAATTTCTCTCTTTTTGTGAGTTTGATCTTTATACATCATCATATGTGAACACCATATTAAAAAAATAAATAATTAATTAATAAAAGACTTACCATAAAAATGTGCATCATGCTGGTTCTTTATTTTGTGTGCATGTTGTGACTATATAAAAATAATGTAACAAGAAATATATTAAGGCCAAATTGGAATTTTAGAATTAGAGAAAGAGAGCATGATTGCCAAGAAATAAATATTAAAAATGGCTAAATTCACCCATACCATGTCTAAGTGGAATATTTATTGAGAAAAACAAATCTACAAGGAAGTTGGAATTTGAATGGAATTTAAACTTTCTGAATTTGAAAATCTAAAAGGAAAAGGGAAAGGAAAATAGAGAATAAAAAAAAGGGAAAAGAATAAAAGCTCTACTTGGGCCAGATCTTTCCTTTTCGGCCCAGCCTAGGATTGCCTCCGCGTGGCCCAGACGCGCGCGCGGCGCTGACGCGTGGGCCCGCCACCTCAGACGTCCCTGCGTATGGACCGCGCACTCACTCGCGCTCTGTTTCACTGACGTCTGGGTCCCACCGTCATGGGCCACGGCGCGCCAGAGACTTCATTGTTCCACTGACTGATGGGGCCGTTTTACCAGTTTCGTCTCCCCACCCTGAACAGAACCCGCACGTCCTTCGCCGCGCGAACCCAAACTCCGTCAACTCCGCGATTTTGCCGGTCGTGGTTGTTGCGCCTCACCCGGGCTACAAAACCTGGCTCAGCCGAGTCGTGCGCCATCCCCTCCCCTCTATTTCTCCTTATCTATACCGCGAGTGACGAGAGAGAGACACGGTGGGAGGTGGAAATCGAGCTTCACCGCCGCGTGGAACATCGCCGGTGACTGCCTCTCCGGCTGCGGTTACGGTTGGATCGGGTGGTCGCGGCTCGGGTCGTGCGCAGGTGGGCGATTGGTGCAAGGACATCGGCTGGAATTGAGGGAATTCCTCACCGGAGTTGGTTTCTCCGCCGCATATCGCTGTCGTCGTGGTCGACCCCTCTCCATCGCCTCCCAGCTGCGGTACGTGGTCCCACCATGTTTAGGTCTCTTCCCCTGTCGTGAATCGTGGCCGGATTGAGATCGGGGAGCGTTGTGGCGCAAAATTGGTGTGCTCCGGCGATGGCTCCACCGCGGTTGGTGGGCGGCGCCGCCGTGCGTGGGTCTCGATTGGGGAAGACGGTTTACAGCCGTCGGATCCTTTTGCTGCGGTGGAGATTAGATCTAGTAGAGTGTCATCCGCGTCCGTTCGTTGGCGATCGGAGGGTCGCGAGGGGACCGTGGTAGAATTTAATCCGGGCCGCAGATCTCCGATCTGACGGGTTGGTTTACTCGCGGGATTGGTATGCGCCTGATCCAATCTGTGCCGTCCGTTTCTAATCGGATGGCCGTGCTCGGCCGATACCCTTTCGCTGCGTCACATTTGCTAAAGAGTCCCTGTGCTTAATTGAAATGAACCCGCCGTCCATGGGCGTTGTTGACTGAGTCTGGGGAATCTTGCGCCAGGCCCCCTGCATTTTCCAGAAAATGACGCCCAGTCCAGTGGTCGTTTAAATTGAATAAATAAAATGGAAAATAGATTTTTAATATGAAAATAATTGCTAGAACTTTGATAATTCATAGAAAATTCATTTTGGCTCCAAATTGAACCATTCCAGTTTCTAAAATTTTGTAATAATATTCTTCATCATTTGGTGCCTCTGTTTTGGCATGAAAGGCTCATTTAAATTTATCTAATACTTAATCTTGTATTAAAATACATAAAAGCTACAGAAATTCATAACTTGAAATATATAACTCCAAATTTAGTGATTCTTGTTCCTACGATCTCGTAACTACGCGTAGATTATTATTATTCAGTTTGTACTTATGTTTGGTGTAATGTTAATTTTGCCTATACAATGTTTGTTTGTATTGCTACGACTAGAACGAGGTCACGTGTCATCTGAAGAGCAAGTTGGTACCTGGATTCTCAAGGCCCAGGCAAGTTGTGCCCTTGATCACTTCTTTTCACCTACTCATGTTCTAATTAATCATAATGATCTGCATAGGTTAATTTTGATGGGACCCAATAGGTTACCCTAGTTTGTCTATCTTTATACCTTGTTTACCACTGAACTTTCTGGATAGTACTTGCTAGTGCTATATGTGGTTTTGGGTATGAAGATTACACTATTCATGATTATACTTTTGTTATCAGTTGTTATTTATTGTTCATGATAAGATCATTATGTTAATTGGAACATGGAGCGACCACCCGGGAAAACAGTGCTACCACAAGGGAGGAATGGGACCCCTTGGCTGATTAATTAGGAAAGCTAGTGGAAGACTACCTTACCCGAAAGGGGCAAGGGCAGTAGGGGAGTGGTCAGTGTAGGGAGGCCCTCGGGAGGATTTTGCTGCGATGGCGGTCCTGCAAGGGATTCCTGCATTGGAACTTCCTATAAACTGTAGCGGGTTTTCGGAAGCTAGTGGAACTTTGTAAAGGCCTCGTAGTGGATCCCTAGCCATTCACCTCGGAAGTGTCTAAGGGCCTTGCAAACCCTGGCGACATGGGATACACGACTTGTGGGTAAAGATGCGCAACCTCTGCAGAGTGTAAAACTAGTATACTAGCCGAGCTCACGGTCATGAGCGGCTCAGACCCTCACATGATTAAATTATGGAACTAAATTCAATTTGTCATATGCATTGCATCGCAGGTGATGTTGTTACTTTTGTTCTACTTCTTAATTGGGTTTGGTATTTACTTATACTTAGTAACTGCTAATAAAATTTTGACCAACTTTAAAAGCAATGCTCAGCTCTAACCATCTTCTTTGGTAAGCCTTACACTTCACGTGAGCTCCCACCTTTGGCGAGTTCATGCACATTATTCCCCACAACTTGTTGAGCGATGAACGTATGTGAGCTCACTCTTGCTGTCTCACACACCCCACAGGTCAAGAACAGGTACCGCAGGATGAGGCACTTGGAGGATGCTGTGAAGTGTTCGTGAGAGGTCTAGGCCGTCGTCTCCCAGTCAACTTTGGGTTGCTGGACCGTTGTCTCCTTATAATGTAATTATTTATTTTGTATAGAACTCCTGTTATATATAAAGATGTGACATTCGATCCTGTGCCACTATACATCATATGTGTGAGACTTGGTCCCAGCACACCTGGTGTTTATGTTCGCGCCCGGGTCTTGGTGCCCCCGAAATCCGGGTGTGACAGAAGTGGTATCAGAGGAATGTTGACTGTAGGACGAAACCTAGATAGAACTGGACAACCCCTACATACTTATCCTTGCTACTCAGATTCTTTTCTAAACTTATCTTAATCAATTCTCATCTATTTCCGCTTTACTCTGATTACTCTTATCTTTTCTCTTCTAAAGACAAATGTGGATTTCACACTTTGAAATCCAGTGCCTAAAGTGACCTTTAGGAATAGGAGACCTACTCCTAAGGAACAAAATCAAAACTATTTTTATAGTTATCTACGTACTTGAATGTTTGTTCTTATGATACTTGTCTGATTTGGATCTTTGATTGAGTGTGATGGGTTGTGGAATAATGTCCACAATTGCATCTGCATATACACATAGGTATAAAAATATATTTATAAAATAACTAGACAAACTAAATTATCCTTCAATAAAGTAACTAGCCTAACAATACCCATCTTATCTTAAAAATTCTCCCTTATCTTAATAGATCCATCTCATCTTAAAAGATTCTATCCTACACTCATAGATCCATCTTATCTTAAAAATATATATATATATATATATATATACTCATCTCATCTTGAAAAGATTTTACGTCATCCTAATAGACCTAACTGACCTCGAAATATTCTATCTTATCTTATGGATTCATCTTGCCCTAAATTGAATATTTATCCCACTCTAGAATAACAACCATGACCTAATTAAAATTAATGAGATTCTATCTAGTCTAATCTAGTTATACCAATCTAACCTAAAATTGGTGCCCTAGACCAACTTTACCATATACAACCACCTAACCATATGCAACTACCTTGCCCATCAGACGGTTGCATAACCCCTCTGTTTTAACCTAACAGTGATTTTAACATATCCTGATAAAATATATCCTACCCAGGAAGATCTATCTAACTTTAACTAGTCTTATCTAGTCAAACATACCAATCTAATCTAGATCCCATCTAATCTAATATGATCTAATCTAATGTGGTCTTAAACATATTAGTGATACTGGTAGAAGTGATTAAACCCTACTAGCCATGTATTAACCTAACCTAGAGCCATGATGAATGGTATAACCTTTCTATTCCCACCTAACAACAAACAAACTTTTAACCTACATCTTGTAGTCTATCTCACCCATATATACCTCTCATCTTGACAGATTCTATCCTACCCTTGGATATTCACCTTATATGACTGGTTACCCCAATCTGGACATAAAACAAAGATTAAGCCCTACTAAAGAATCTTCAGATTATAACCAGCTACTAGCTTATTCATTCCGCTTATTGAATAATTTCCTTTGCAAAACTATTACCATATGCTTCTAACTTTCATGGTCAATACCAGGAAAGGAAAGATTATCACGTAACAGCAAACAGAAATGAATCCTCCAAATCCTCCACCTGTTGAAATCGATCAAGTGGTTGCTGCCCAAAGACTGGTAATACAACAATTAACAGACCTGGTGACCGAGATGCAAAATCAGATAAGACAAGAACGCGAAGAAATACGTCAGGTCCGCCAAGAAATAAGGCAAGCACGGTTGGAGAGACAACAACAACAACCTCCACCACCACCACCAGCTCCACCAAGCTACATAGATATAAATTATGATGATTTGTAAGATCTAGATGTTACTTTAGTTAGTAGATGATATGATATTATTTTAGAAGGAACAATAAGGTCTATTGACCCTATGTTTTGTTAAAGAATTATACCTCATGCTGAGATTTCTTTGTTTGTGCAGATGTTCCGAGAACAATATGAGTATACATCCCTTTTCTTACAAATCTCGGGGACGAGATTATTTTTAAGGGGGTAGGATTTGTAACACCCACTTTGTAATTGCTAGATAAAATACCAATAGAGAAAACAATTTCTCTCTTTTTGTGAGTTTGATCTTTATACATCATCATATGTGAACACCATATTAAAAAAAATAAATAAATAATTAATAAAAGACTTACCATAAAAATGTGCATCATGCTGGTTCTTTATTTTGTGTGCATGTTGTGACTATATAAAAATAATGTAACAAGAAATATATTAAGGCCAAATTGGAATTTTAGAATTAGAGAAAGAGAGCATGATTGCCAAGAAATAAATATTAAAAATGGCTAAATTCACCCATACCATGTCTAAGTGGAATATTTATTGAGAAAAACAAATCTACAAGGAAGTTGGAATTTGAATGGAATTTAAACTTTCTGAATTTGAAAATCTAAAAGGAAAAGGGAAAGGAAAATAGAGAATAAAAAAAAGGGAAAAGAATAAAAGCTCTACTTGGGCCAGATCTTTCCTTTTCGGCCCAGCCTAGGATTGCCTCCGCGTGGCCCAGACGCGCGCGCGGCGCTGACGCGTGGGCCCGCCACCTCAGACGTCCCTGCGTATGGACCGCGCACTCGCTCGCGCTCTGTTTCACTGACATCTGGGTCCCACCGTCATAGGCCACGGCGCGCCAGAGACTTCATTGTTCCACTGACTGATGGGGCCGTTTTGCCAGTTTCGTCTCCCCACCCTGAATAGAACCCGCACGTCCTTCGCCGCGCGAACCCAAACTCCGTCAACTCCGCGATTTTGCCGGTCGTGGTTGTTGCGCCTCACCCGGGCTACAAAACCTGGCTCAGCCGAGTCGTGCGCCATCCCCTCCCCTCTATTTCTCCTTATCTATACCGCGAGTGACGAGAGAGAGACACGGTGGGAGGTGGAAATCGAGCTTCACCGCCGCGTGGAACATCGCCGGTGACTGCCTCTCCGGCTGCGGTTACGGTTGGATCGGGTGGTCGCGGCTCGGGTCGTGCGCAGGTGGGCGATTGGTGCAAGGACATCGGCTGGAATTGAGGGAATTCCTCACCGGAGTTGGTTTCTCCGCCGCATATCGCTGTCGTCGTGGTCGACCCCTCTCCATCGCCTCCCAGCTGCGGTACGTGGTCCCACCATGTTTAGGTCTCTTCCCCTGTCGTGAATCGTGGCCGGATTGAGATCGGGGAGCGTTGTGGCGCGAAATTGGTGTGCTCCGGCGATGGCTCCACCGCGGTTGGTGGGCGGCGCCGCCGTGCGTGGGTCTCGATTGGGGAAGACGGTTTACAGCCGTCGGATCCTTTTGCTGCGGTGGAGATTAGATCTAGTAGAGTGTCATCCGCGTCCGTTCGTTGGCGATCGGAGGGTCGCGAGGGGACCGTGGTAGAATTTAATCCGGGCCGCAGATCTCCGATCTGACGGGTTGGTTTACTCGCGGGATTGGTATGCGCCTGATCCAATCTGTGCCGTCCGTTTCTAATCGGATGGCCGTGCTCGGCCGATACCCTTTCGCTGCGTCACATTTGCTAAAGAGTCCCTGTGCTTAATTGAAATGAACCCGCCGTCCATGGGCGCTGTTGACTGAGTCTGGGGAATCTTGCGCCAGGCCCCCTGCATTTTCCAGAAAATGACGCCCAGTCCAGTGGTCGTTTAAATTGAATAAATAAAATGGAAAATAGATTTTTAATATGAAAATAATTGCTAGAACTTTGATAATTCATAGAAAATTCATTTTGGCTCCAAATTGAACCATTCCAGTTTCTAAAATTTTGTAATAATATTCTTCATCATTTGGTGCCTCTGTTTTGGCATGAAAGGCTCATTTAAATTTATCTAATACTTAATCTTGTATTAAAATACATAAAAGCTACAGAAATTCATAACTTGAAATATATAACTCCAAATTTAGTGATTCTTGTTCCTACGATCTCGTAACTACGCGTAGATTATTATTATTCAGTTTGTACTTATGTTTGGTGTAATGTTAATTTTGCCTATACAATGTTTGTTTGTATTGCTACGACTAGAACGAGGTCACGTGTCATCTGAAGAGCAAGTTGGTACCTGGATTCTCAAGGCCCAGGCAAGTTGTGCCCTTGATCACTTCTTTTCACCTACTCATGTTCTAATTAATCATAATGATCTGCATAGGTTAATTTTGATGGGACCCAATAGGTTACCCTAGTTTGTCTATCTTTATACCTTGTTTACCACTGAACTTTCTGGGTAGTACTTGCTAGTGCTATATGTGGTTTTGGGTATGAAGATTACACTATTCATGATTATACTTTTGTTATCAGTTGTTATTTATTGTTCATGATAAGATCATTATGTTAATTGGAACATGGAGCGACCACCCGGGAAAACAGTGCTACCACAAGGGAGGAATGGGACCCCTTGGCTGATTAATTAGGAAAGCTAGTGGAAGACTACCTTACCCGAAAGGGGCAAGGGCAGTAGGGGAGTGGTCAGTGTAGGGAGGCCCTCGGGAGGATTTTGCTGCGATGGCGGTCCTGCAAGGGATTCCTGCATTGGAACTTCCTATAAACTGTAGCGGGTTTTCGGAAGCTAGTGGAACTTTGTAAAGGCCTCGTAGTGGATCCCTAGCCATTCACCTCGGAAGTGTCTAAGGGCCTTGCAAACCCTGGCGACATGGGATACACGACTTGTGGGTAAAGATGCGCAACCTCTGCAGAGTGTAAAACTAGTATACTAGCCGAGCTCACGGTCATGAGCGGCTCGGACCCTCACATGATTAAATTATGGAACTAAATTCAATTTGTCATATGCATTGCATCGCAGGTGATGTTGTTACTTTTGTTCTACTTCTTAATTGGGTTTGGTATTTACTTATACTTAGTAACTGCTAATAAAATTTTGACCAACTTTAAAAGCAATGCTCAGCTCTAACCATCTTCTTCGGTAAGCCTTACACTTCACGTGAGCTCCCACCTTTGGCGAGTTCATGCACATTATTCCCCACAACTTGTTGAGCGATGAACGTATGTGAGCTCACTCTTGCTGTCTCACACACCCCACAGGTCAAGAACAGGTACCGCAGGATGAGGCACTTGGAGGATGCTGTGAAGTGTTCGTGAGAGGTCTAGGCCGTCGTCTCCCAGTCAACTTTGGGTTGCTGGACCGTTGTCTCCTTATAATGTAATTATTTATTTTGTATAGAACTCCTGTTATATATAAAGATGTGACATTCGATCCTGTGCCACTATACATCATATGTGTGAGACTTGGTCCCAGCACACCTGGTGTTTATGTTCGCGCCCGGGTCTTGGTGCCCCCGAAATCCGGGTGTGACAGTCGCGCGGCCCACCAACGCACACCCACCCGCGCTGACGCGAGGGACCCATAGGTCAGACGCTCTCCCCATTCCACGTCGTGCGCCTCTCTCCTCCGTTCTCTCTTTCACCTACATGTGGGCCCATCGGCCGGTCGTCTTCCTCACGCAGATTTCGCTCCGGGGACGGAGCTAATGACTCGGACCTTGTCAACCTCCCGACCGATTCGGCCGCGGCTGTTGTGCCGTCGCCACGACCTACAAAACCGTGCCCCGCCTCCTATTCAACCGCTTCGCTTCGTCGCCAGAGAATCCGTGACACCGAGAAGGAGAGGGAGAGCCAAGAAATTGGAGATTGACCGCTGCCGCCGTGGAAGCTCAACCACGACGTTATCTAGGGGCCGAATTCAAGCCGGGGAGGTGCGAGTGGCCCCGTGGGATGATCTATTCTCAACAATTGCGCGCAGGAGGCGGAAGATCGTGGGCAATTCCATGCCGGGGACATCAAGCTGCCGCGGGTCCGCCTATCGCCGTGGACCTCATCACTACCCCCGCGGAAAGCCGGTAAGAACCTCCTCTGGCTGTTCGCATCGCTATACACATGGCAGGGACGTATTCAATTGGGGAAGTTGGGGCTAGGGGCGTGGGTTGGGGAAGCTCGTCGGCGTTTCCGCCGCGGTGGCCGCTCCCTTCGGTGGCCGCGGGATGGAGCTGGGAGATGCAGTGGCCACCGTCCGTAGTTTGATGAACGGTACAGATCAACCTGGGTAATAACCATTCGCTGGGGCAATCTGAACCGTAGGATTGTAAACGAATGGACTAGATTAGGTCAGTGCTTTCGCCTTCAAGTCGTTCGATCCGGCCCCTTGGATCAAGATCCGGCGGTCTGCGTGGCGTACCGGTTCGGGTGCGTGCTCGATCTAATCTGGGGCGTGCAAAATTGATCCAACGGCTAGGGATTCAGGATACCCCTTCGCGGGTCACTTTTGTTAAAGAGTCCTCGGACTTTCTAGATTTTAAACCCGCCGTCCTATGCGCTGTTCCCTGTGCCTTAGAATTATTACTCTGAGCCCCCTGCGCTTCCCAGGAATTGAGGCCTAGTCCAGGGTTGATTTAAAATTGAATAAATGAATTGAAAATAGAATTTTAATATGAAAATAACCACTAGAACTTGATAAATTCATAGAAAATCCATTTTTAGTCCAAATTGAGCCATTCCACTTTCTAAAATTTTGTAATATTATTCTCTACCATCTAGAGTCTCTGTTGTGACATGAAAACAATAAGAGAATTAATTTCTCATTTAATCCTATTTTAAACACATAAAACCTTTGAAAATCCATAACTTAAAATCTATAACTCAAAAAATTATGATTCCTGTTCCTAGGATTTTATTTTAATGCGTAGATTATTACTGTGTATTTTGTATATATGTTTGGTGTAATGTTAATTTCTCTATATGCACTGTGCTTGTTTGTATTGTGGCGAGTAGAAGAGCCCGTTGCTGAGGATCCTGGTGAGCAGCAGGTTGAAGTAGCTGAGCAGGAGCTCATTGAAGGCAAGTTGTGCCCTTGACCATATTTTACCCGATAATGTTCTTTAATATCACTTATTCATGCATAGGTTAATTTTGATGGGACCCGATAGGTCACCCTAGATTGTTTATCTCATTACCTTGTTTACCCCTGAATCACTTGGGTAGTTTGCTATTGCTTTACCTGGTTTTGGGATAATCATTTATTACCTCTATGTTCCAATTCTTTTTGTTATTCTATTTATGTTCATGTTGAGATCATTAATGTTAATTGGAACATAGAGCTTAACTTGAGAACCACGTGCCACCACAAGGGTTTAATGGGACGCCCTTGGCTGACTAATTAGGAAAGCTAGTGGAAGACTACCTTACCCGAAAGGGGCAAGGGCAGTAGGGGAGTGGTCAGTGTAGGCAGGTCCTTGGTTGATTTTGCTGCGATGGCGGTCAGCCAAGAACCCTGCATTGGAACTTCCTATAAACTGTAGCGGGTTTTCGAAAGCTAGTGGAACTTTGTAAAGGCCTCGTAGTGTTGCCCTGCCGCGCTTCCTAGGTAGAGGTGTATGGGATTCGCGACCCCTTGGCAGATGGGTAGCATGACTTGTGGGTAAAGGGTACAACCTCTGCAGAGTGTAAAACTGGTATACTAGCCGTGCTCGCGGTCATGAGCAGCTCAGGACTCTCAGATGTTTAAATTATGGAACTTAAATTCAATTTGTCATTCGCATATGCATGGATTTGTTATTAATTTTGTTCCATTACTTTACTTATGGTTTGGTATTTACTTACACTTAGTAACTGCTAATAAAATTTTGACCAACTACTTAAAAGCAATGCTCAGCTTTAAACCCTATCATTGATTAGCCTTACACATCACATGAACTCACACCTTTGTGAGTTTATGTCCACTGGTTCCCCACAACTTGTTGAGCTATGATCATGTGTGAGCTCACCCTTGCTGTCTCACACCCCCCCACAGGAGAAGAATAGGTGGTTCAGGAGGAGCCACAAGGCGAGGAGTATGATCTGATCTAGGTGGCGTTTCTCAGTTGACATTGGCGCCGACGATCCTTAGTTCGTTTTATATTTATTCTCTTATTTTATAATAAGTCTTCCGCTATGTAATAAATACTCTGATGTTTTACGACATTTATCTCTATACACTCTGTTATTATATATGTTGTCTTCTTGGCGCATGTATGAGATGCACCTGGCTTTGTCCCTTAAAGCCGGGTGTTACAGGAAGAGGATTCCTCCTTATGTTTGTTACCAGACTCCCTTGAGAGAGTCTTCCCCGAGCTTGCGGACTTGTCGCCGGTCATTATCTCCCTCTTGGCGTTATCTCCCGACATCACTTCGAGTTGTTAGACTCTAATGAAGCACCAGGATCTGATACCAATTGAAAGTCGCCTAGAGGGGGGTGAACAGGCATAATCTAAAATTTACAACTTTAAACACACACTACAAGCCGGGGTTAGCGTTAGAACTAAAATCAAGTTCAGGAGAGAGAGGAAAACAAATCAAACTAGAATCAAGCGAATGAACACGATGATTTGTTTTACCGAGGTTCGGTTCCAAAGAACCTAGTCCCCGTTGAGAAGGTCACAAAGACCGGGTCTATTTCAACCCTTTCTCTCTCTCAAACGGTCACTTAGACCGAGTGAGCCTTCTTCCTTAATCTCATGGGTCACTAAGACCCCGCAAGGACCACCACACACTTGGTGTCTCTTGCCTCGCTTACAAAGCACTTGAGAGTAAGAATGGAAAAAGAAGAAAGGCAATCTAAGCGACAAGAACTCAAATGAACACAAAAATCTCTCTCTCACAAGCCACTAAGTGTTTGGAGTGAATTTGGGACTCGGAGAGGATTTGATCTTTTGTATTATGTCTTGGAGTGAATGCTAGAGCTCTTGTATTGAATGTTATCTTCAGAAAACTCGGATGCTTGAAGTTATGGTGGTTGGGGGGTATTTATAGCCCCCAACCACTAAGGTAGCTGTTTGGGAGGCTGCTGTCGATGGGCGCACCGGGCAGTCTGGTGCGCCACCAGACACTCACTATTCAGTGTCCGGTGCGCCGCCACGTCATCCAACTGTTAGGATTCTGGAGCAGGTTACCATTGGCGCCTTTGTCTTCTTGTGGCACCGGACAGTCCGGTGGTGCATCGGACAGTCCGGTGCCCCTCTGACCCGCTGCTCTGACTTCTACCGCGCACTGTGTTGCACTGTTCCCGCTGTCAGAGTCGACCGTTGTGCGGAGGTAGCCGTTGCTCCGCCGGCTCACCGGACAGTCCGGTGAATTATAGCGGAGAGTGCTTACGTTTTTCCGAGAGTGACTGGTTGGAACTGGTACGACCCTGGTGCACCGGACACTGTCCGGTGGCATACCGGACAGTCCGGTGCGCTAGTCCACAGTACACTCAAGTCCTTTTGCTCTTTTAAATTTGTGTCCGTAACTTAAATCTTTTATTGATTTGTGTTGAACCTTATGCACATGTAATAAATGTATTCTAGACAAACTAGTTAGTCCATGTATTTTGTGTTGACGATCAACCACCAAAATTAATTATAGAAAAAGGTTAACCCTATTTTCCTTTCAAATAGAAAATTCATTTCCTCACTCTACATATACATATGACATCTTACTTGCTTGTAATGATGTCAATCTACTGCTAAAAAAACGTTCCTGTCTTCAAGATTAAATGAAACCAGTCTCCATAAAGTGTCACTTGTTCTAAAAATTGAGATTCACCAAGATAGAAGAGAAAATGGGTATTAGGACTATAGCATGGCATGCTAAAAAAGTTCTAAAGAAATAAAGCATACATGAGAGAAATAAAATCTCTATAATATGCTATTGATTTAGATCTAGCGGCTAGGTTTTTAGATCCCAAGATTGTTCGCTTCGAATTAAACCTAACTGTTCAGACTACTATAACTGTAATGTATAGAGATAAAATAATGTAGAAGAAGTAGGTACGAACTAAGGCCAAATGAATAAGCTGAATCAACTCCCTCTCCAGGTCATCCGTGCAAGCGCAAAGCAAGCATGTGTTCATTAGTAGTAGTGCTAGTGCAACCTCAGAGTTACCGAGAGAAGTAACATGAAATAGGACAGACACACTAGCAACAGGCGAGAGCCAGGAAGTGGCCGTCAGTCAGGCACCTACTACAAGGCAGTCAGAGAGGAGAGGAAGAGCTCGATCACTGCCACCTGGGAATCCCGTCCGCACGACACAACGTCCGGCGCGGACCGCTCCGCCGATCATCGATCACCGGAGAAGCGACCACTCAGTTTCGTGCTTCGCGTCCCCCGCCACGGGCCCCGCCATCCGTCGGTTACTGCTGCGCATGCCAAGTGTGAATCAAGGGAGCACTGGAACTGGAACATCGATATGCTCTCCTCCGGTCCTCTCACACACACAGTGGAAAGCAGTAGCCTATGTGGATACCGAAGCAATTCTTAAGTTCTTTCTATATACAGCCTGTTCGCTGCGGTTTAATCCATCGATTTCTTTTTTTTCTACAATATTCTATCTTTATGTATTGTAGTTGACGGCTTTCATCTAGCAACGAACAGCCAGCAAGCCTCAGTCACTATTGGTGTCTTCTTCTCCGCCCTGCCGTTCCGCGAGGAACATTTCCACCGCTTTTCCACTTGCCTGGCGGCCTGGCACCTGTGATTTGTGGAATTTTCGCGCGCATGTGTTAGCATGCAGCCAGCAACGGACACGGAGGTGGTAGGGGGAGCTGTGAAGAAAGAGCCAGAAGAGATCGTGGTCGAAGTAGACGGCGACGGGGACGAGGAAGCCGAGAAGGTGGACAAGAGGAGGCGGAGGAGGAGGAAGAAGACGACGGCCTGCGATCCGCACAAGAAGCGCGCATGCGTGGATTGCACGAAGAGGTGTGCCCGGATCCATGGCCAGCCTGCTTCGCCGTCCGCATTGGCGTCGTCTTCCAGCAACGTGCGGCCGGTCCCGGCAGTGCCGTCCTTCTTCAAGGTCATGTTGGGCTACTTCTCCGAGGACATGGTATGTTTTCTTTTCCTTTACTTTCTTTTTCTCCGGATTACTTGCTTCGATCTCGCTGCATGTCTGCATTGTTTTGTAAAGGCATAGTTTCTGTGCATGTTTGCATAGATTAGTAGGCAGGAGGTCGCCCAAGGATTTCAGTGATACCAGAACGAGCTCATGAACCACGTACTGTTGCACAAACGCAGGATATACCACCCACTTTTGCCAAGAAAATCTGGGACCTGGCAGGCTCCAACGTCTTTCTCGAAGACGCATTTGGGCTCCGCTGGCGCGTGCGGCTCTGCCTGCGCGACGGCGTGCTGTCATTCGGGCACGGATGGAAGAACTTCGTGCTGGACCATGCCGTCAGCTGCGGCGAGTTCCTGGTGTTCAGGCAGATCGCCAGGTCGGTCTTCACCGTGCAGATGTTCGCCCCATCAGCCGTCGAGAGGCTGTACCTCTGTGAGAGGAACAAGAGGCAGAGCCGGAAGAGGAAGCCCAGGCCGCAGAGAACAAACTCTCCCAGTATCCAGACTGTCAAGGCGACCAAGAACAGAGTGAAGAACAGTAATAAGAAGAGACAGCGTACTGATGATCACCAAAACGGTGTACGCCCGAGAGGCCGTAAGAGCAAGACGGCAGCTCAAGTCTGCGTCGACGACTCTGACGTCCCCGATCCTGCGTCTGAACCGAAGTGTCTAGACACGTCGGAAAGAGTGCCGGAGGCTGAAGCCACAGAACCGCAAGAAATTTCTGAGTCCCCTGTGGGACGACATGAGCGTGAAGCTCAGAAGGTGTTAGACGGAGAGGCAGAGGTAGCAGACGACAGCGCAATGCTTGAAGAGACTGAAACCATCTACAATGATAGACTTATGGAGCGCCAGGTTCCTGCTGCCAATGAAACAGAGCATGGCGAGTGCTTAGCAAATTTCGATGCTATGATGGATCTGAATGAAGTGAGCATAGACGATATATTTCTGTCGGCTGATACGTACGAATTTGGAAGTGACATGTGTAACCCAGAACCGTTTTCTGTTGGTCTGAACATGGAAGGCACCACTACTGGCCAAAACTCGGAATTCAGTTGCCTTGAGGAGCTGGATACCCCACAGAACCACCTTTCTTCCATGGGAGATGGCCATTGTTCTCTGGTTCCAGAAGCAGGACCATGTACCGAAAACAAAGAGACGGCCGATGCTAAGGAGCCACCGTCGTTTGGAGAGGATAGCCCTTCTCCTCGAGCTGGCGCTGAAATGCATCCTAATGAATGTGGATTAAGCAGCTGTAGTAAGGATAGAGCCAATAGTTCCCTCCTTATCATCAACAAGCAAGCTGCACATAAAGAATGTCAGTACTATTTTCCAAACCTTTCTTTCTGAATTTACACGTACACCTTTTCTTTTGTTCCCCTCTGTGTTTGCATGGGTTTTTAGAGTCACCACAAAGATTCAGTGTTTGTTGCAGCAGATTCTTTCATGACGACGAAGCAGGATAAACCACAAGGTGGACAATGTAGCATGCAGGATGGGATAGGACGACAGCATCCTACTGAAATCATGTCGAGAGATGCAAAGCCTCGTGAATCTCCTGAACTCACGCGGAATCCTCTGGGAACTGGTACTGCAGTGTTCATCATGATTTATGACTCTCCGATAATTTAGAACCTTGAATGGACTGGATGGGTGTTAGTTTCACACCTGTACCTACCGCACAGCACTCAGTTCACGCGTTTCAGCACAACTTGCAGGAACTGGATCTGAATCCATCCACAGCGGAACCTCTGAATCTGGTGGTGTTCTCACGCTCACAGCAAACATCACCAAATTCTGCATCGCTGTGCCTGCACCAGGGCAAACATGGCTTGTGAGTAACCCTGACTGATCTGAGCTCACCGTTATGAACCATAGTTCTGAAAGATTTTTCTTCGTACAGGAGATTCCCGGCCGACTGCCGGTCATTCCAAGAACGAAGAAACATGGGAGGAAGGTTGTGATGCTCAAGGACCCACGCATGAGACTCTGGCCTGTGCTCTACCAATGCACCCCGAGGTTCAACGGCATCATCACTGGCTGGGTTGACGTCTGCAGGGAGAACAGCCTCCAGGAAGGTGACACCTGCGAGTTCGAACTCAGCGGTAACTCTGAACTCTCATTCCAACTCCAAGTGCGCGTGCCCAATACGCACCCAGAATGTTGACCTTATCTTAGGCTTCTGTGTCCCATCTTTTTCCTTCAATCCCGAAATAAGAATGTATGTAGACTTCTGTTAACAAGGAAATGTCGCTGCTTTCTGGCACATTTTCATGTCCAGATTGTTCCCTTCTTTTATTACAATGGAATATTCAGATTATCCGTGCATGCTAAAAAAAGAAGTCTGACTGCTACCACTGGCTGCTATCAATGAAGAAATGGAACTTTTTTGTAGTGTTACAGAAGTCAAGCGTTCTCAGTTTGGCAAACTTGAAAGCTAGATTTTCATGCCATCCGTGGATTCCCCTTCGAACAACTCCGACAGCAACTCGACCAGATCATCTGCCGTGTACCTGGCAGATTTCCCAAGCTTGGGTTGCTTCTGCAGGAACGCGCAGTAAGCAGGGACCACCATCTCCGACACGGCGTTCCGCAGCACCGCTCGGAGCACGGGGTCCGGGACCTCGCGGCACATCTCGCTGTCGCGCGATCTGTTAAACGCCGCGTTGAACTCCGCCAGAACTTTCGCCGACTTGCCTCTGCCACACGCGGTCGTGTCCAGGAGAGCGACGACGGGGCCCCAAGACGACGCGGCGTAGCTCGCTACGTGCTGCTCGACCCGGCTCCGGCGCCGCGCCGCCCATGCGTCCCCGAGCAGGGACGCCACGCCGTCGTCGTCCGCGACGCGGCTCAGCACGAAGCTGATGTTGTTCGCCAGGAAGAGGTGCCGCGAGCCCCCCGCGTCCGCGCAGGCGACAGCGAATCTCCCCTGGAGGTTGCGTTCCAGGCCCGCTATCAGGTCCGAGACGACGCCGGCGAGGGAGCCGCGTTCGTCGGCGCCCGCGAGGATCAGATCGAGCGTGGTGCGGTGCCTCGCCAGCAGCTCGACGCAGGTCATGGCGTCGCGTGTCAGCGGGTGGACGCCGCCTGCGGCGCTCGGCGTGTGCGGGGACAGTGAGTCGCCTTGGATCTTGGCTATGGCGCCGCTGACCATGATCCTCACCGCGCCGGCCAGTTTCGTGAGGATACCTTGTGTCCGCTCCGAGATGGCCTCCTTGCGCGCGCCGCTGAGGAGGAGCAGGAGGCTGGGAGCGGCGTCGGTGAGAGCCTCGTACATGCCGAGCATGTACACGAGCTTCTCGTGCGACGTGATGCTGGTGAATCCGTCGGCGAAGTCGAGCAGGATCAGGATGCGGTTCTCCGCGATGGCCAGCAAGTATTCGTCCCTGAAACCGTCGAAGGCGCCTGGGTTCTGCGCGTACAGCTGCCTCCGCATGGCGACCATGGCCTTCCCTATGATCTCCGTCACCGTCGTCCACCGCTTGATCACGGCCTCAGTCGTCTGCTGCGAGCATTCGACCCGAAGAATTGACAAGAAACTGCACCGTGATCGTCGTCACTCAGTCACATCCGAGCATAGAAATCCATTCACCAGCAGGAAGCCAGAGAAACCAGAAGCGTCGAAGTTACCTGTCTAGCACATCGCAGGGAGCGTTGGCGAACGCCCGGAAGAGTACCTCGGTGCATCCGGCACGAACGACCCGAAGCGCGATCTCGTGAAGGACGGACACGCCTGCGGGGCAGATGAGATCGAGGTCGTCCCAGACCTCGGCGTCCAAGAGGGCCGCGACCTCGTGAGGCACGCTCGAGCTCGCCCTCGACCGGCTCCCGTCGGACGCGTCGACCACCCCGCCGGTGCCCGCCGAGCTGTTCCTTTCGCCGGCGCTGGGGAAGATCAGCCGTGATTGGTTAGTGGAGGCGAGCGAGAGCCTGTGGACGGCGCCGCGCAGCAGGGAGGCGTTCCAGACCCTGACGCGCAAGAACTCCTCCACCATGCGCGACGCGGCGGCGCCGACGGCGCTGTCCAGGCGGCGGCGCGCGGAGGCGGCCTCCGGGAGCGGGAAAGGGTTCTCCGCCGCCAGGAGGAGCACCTCGTCGACCGCCGCCAGGAGGCCTCTGTTGGTGTAGCTCGCCCCGGCGTCCCAGATGCCCGAGTCGGCGCCGGGTGAGCGAGTCCACTGGAGCAGGGCGTGCTCCGCGAGGGCGAGCCGCTCCTCCGCCTGCGTCTTCGGCGCGACGGCGACACCGAACGCTGGCTTCCCAACGGCGGCCCCCATGCTTGCGAGTGCGAGGACCCGAGTCCGCTGCGCGTTGCGGCGTTGCCGTGTGTGATTCAATATCCGAGAAGGAGATTACTGGAGAGGTTAACTAGCATTACTGAGTTTTCAGGTCGCCTAGTGCTGTAGTGCAGACGGACGGAGGTAGACACCAAAAAGTAGGTAACAACACCGAACTTGACTCTCCCTGCCCCCGGTGTCAACTCCGCATGTGCTGTTTAGTTCATACGATGTCAAGGGAATGGTAGTTTAGTTCATACGATGTTAAAGGAATGATAATGGGATTTTTTATCGGCGATAATTGTTACTAATTATAATAATAGTATCTAGTATTACTAGAAAGAACTCAACCAAACAAAAGTATTGTTATCCGTTATCCTATATAATCTATTTATGTTATATTTGGGCGAGCCAAACACCATCTTGTTTGTGACACCCAGTTTTAAGGGACAAAGCCTGTTTGTGACACCCAGTTTTAAGGGACAAAGCCGGGTCTATCTCATATATGCGCCAAAAAAGACAACTCATATAATAACAAAGTGTATAGAGATAAATGTCATAATAACATCAGAGTACTTATTACAATGCGGAAGTCTTATAAAATAAAAGATAAACATAAAACGAACTAAGGTTCATCCTTGACACCAATAAGTCAACTGGGAGACGCCACCTAGATCAGATCAAACTCATCGTTGTGTGGCTCCTTTTGAACCACCTATTATTCTTCTGTGGGGGTGTGAGACAGCAAGGGTGAGCTAACACATGTTCATCGCTCAACAAGTTATGGGGAATAATGTGGCATGAACTCACCAAAGGTGGGAGTTCATGTGATGTGTAAAGCTGATCAACAATAGGGGTTAAAGCTGAGCATTGCTTTTAATAAGTTGGTCAAATTTTATTAGCAATTACTAAATGTAAGTAAATACCAAACCATAATAAATAATAGAACAAAATTAATAAATAATATCATGCAATGCAAATGACAAATTGAATTTAAATTCCATAAATTAATCATGCGAGAGTCCTGAGCTGCTCATGACCGTGAGCTCGGCTAGTATACTAGTTTTACACTCTATAGAGGTTGTACCATGTACCCACAAGTCGTGTATCCCATGTCGCCAGGGTTTGCAAGGCCCTTAGACACTACTGAGGTGAATGGCTAGGGATCCACTACGAGGCCTTTACAAAGTTCCACTAGCTTCCGAAAACTCGCTACAGTTTATGGGAAGAGCACTTCCAAGAATCCCCGTCTGACCACCATCACAGCAAAATCAACCCGAGAACCTCCGTGCATGCAACTCCCCTATTGCCCTTGCCCATTTTGGGTAAGTTAGTCTTCCACTAGCTTTTCTAATTAGTCAGCCAAGAGCGTCCCATTCCACCCTTGTGGTGGCACGTGTTTCTCAAGTTAAGCTCCATGTTCCAATTAAAGATAATGATCTTGGCATGAACATAAATAAAATAACAAAATAATTGGAACATGGATATAATGAAATATTAACCTAAAACCATGTAAAGCAATAGCAAAACTACCCAAGTGATTCAGGGATAACAAGGTAAAGAAATAAACAGTCTAGGGTGACCTATCGGGTCCCATCAAAATTAAGCCTATGCATGGTAAATGATTATAAAGAACATTATTGGGTAAATAAAAGTGATCAAGGGCATAACTTGCCTTCAACGAGCTCCTTCTTAGCAACTTCTATCTGCTGGGCACCAGGATCCTCAGTCACATGCCCTTCTACTCGCCACAATCGCCATAATACAAACAAGCATAGTATAAAGGAGAAATTAACATCACACCAAACATGTAAACAAAATACATAATAATAATCTACACATTAAAATAAGATCATAGGAACATGAATCATTAAATTTGGAGTTATAGATTTTGAGTTACGAATTTCCAAAGGTTTTACGTACTTGATACAAGATTAACTAAGAAATAATTTTATTACTGTTTTTATGTCAAAACAGAGACACTAGGTGATAGACAACAATATTACAAAATTATAGGAACTGGAATGGATCAATTTGGAGTTCATATGAATTTTCTATGAATTTAACAAGTTTCTGCAATTAATCTTATACTAAAAATCATTTTCCTTAATCATTTATTCCTTTTTACTGACTTCTGGACTGCGCACAAGATTTAAACAAAAGCTAGGGGCCTCAGCGCAAGATCCCCAAGACACAAGCATAGTCGCGAGAGACGGCGAGTTCTAATTCAACTAAAGACAAGGGCTCTTAAGCAATTTACATACGTCCAGAGCGCTAGGGTTCCCCAGGGCCAATGGATCTTGATCGGACGGTCCAAATTAAATCCCCGCCCTCGGCGAACCGGTACGCTCCGCGATCCGTCCGATCTAAAATCAAGCGCTAAAATTGGTTTCCACTTAAAACAACTGTTATGTGATCACGACCGCTGGATCAACCATCAACGGCCCACAATACATTTACCCAAACAGTACGCTCTGTTTAATCAGGGCCGTCCGTTATCCGATCTATGGTTCCTATTAACGACCCGTCCTCAGGCTAATCCGATGGCGGCGCTGCCCTCAGTTCACGGCGGACCTCGCCGGCGAACTCCAAATCCGGTGCACCAGTGCCCTAGCGTCTAACCCGCCCGCTTCTATGTGTTACGAGAACAATAAGGAGTCTGATTGAGCCATCGTATCGGAGAGATTTGCCGCGCAGGACGCTGGTCACGGAGGAATGGCGGAACCACGGTGGAACGTGGTCGGCGGCGAGAAATTGCGGCGGTGCTGGCTATGAATCCCGAGCGGCGTGACCACGACTCCCCTTCCCCGAGCCTCGACAAGACCCAGGCACCCTCGACGATGCAGACGACGATCGAGTAGAAGTTTCCCCCGTAGCAGCACCCTTTCTCCCACCTCCGCTCTCTCAGTTCTCGCTTACTTCGGCTGTGGCTGCACGATGAGTGGTCGCGAATATGGAGGAGGGGTCGCCCGGGGGCTCGGGGCGTCATATAGGAGGGTCGTGCCCCGGGATTTGAGCAATGGCGTGCATGCTGTGCCACGCTCCCGCCATTGTCGGCGTGGACGTTTGAGCAGCTCCCTAACTTCACACTGTCGCTGTCAAGTGCAGCGACTGGCGACAGTGGCCCACTAGGCAGCGGCAGTGTGATCAACACGAAGGGCGCGGATGTGGCTGACAGGCTGGCCCCCCATGGCAGTGACACGGTGTAGGAGATGGGCTGGCGCACGTGAGAGTCGAGTGGGCCAAATCCCACGGTTTTGGCCCAACTCGGCTGTTTTCCTTTTTCTTTTAGCTTTTCTGTTTTCTTTTCTCATTTTGAATTTTAGATTCAACATCTCCATTTAAATTCAAATTTGTGACTTATTTGTTCTCAGATTAAATATTCCACTTGCTCATACCCAAAATATGAAGAGGTTCTTTATTCATATATTTATTTTGTAGTGTATGATGTTTCTTCCTTTCTCTTTTCCCTTTTTAGGTTTTCAAACTCAAATTTGGATTCAATGGTAACTATGAACTTATACTCATTTAAATGTACTAATTGAACCCAAATGTGGAAGACCTAATTACTTTTATATATATTCCTTTATTTTTTGTATAGCATTTTTCTTTCTTTTCTCTAAACTCTAATTTTGCAAATTAGGGCTAATTCTCAAATTTGGATATTAATATGTTTCTTTTTGTATTATTTTTATATTGTCACAAAATGCACACAAAAATAAAATCCAGCATGATGCATAATTTAGTGGCATATCTTTTATTAATTACTTGTTTTTTTATATATGGTGTTCACATGTGATGGTAAATAGATACAACACACACATATAAATAAAGGAATTAAATTTTTTCCCTTTTATTTTTTCCCTTACAAATTGGGTATTACAAATCCTACCGCCTTAAGAAGAATCTCGTCCTCGAGATTTAGGAAGGACTAGGGAAAAGATGGAGAAAATCTATGCGAAGTTCTTCTCTCTCCCATGTAGATTCATCTTCTCCATGGTGACTCCATTGCACTTTGCACATCTTTATCACTTTATTTCTTGTAACTCGAGTCAAAGTATCAAGAATCTTGATAGGATACTCTGTATAAGTCAAGCCTCCCTGAACATTGAGCTCTTCCATTGGTAATTGTTCCTCAGGAACACGGAGACACTTCTTAAGTTGAGACACATGGAATACATTATGTACATCAGATAGATTATCAGGTAGATCGAGTTGATATGCCATCTTCCCAACTCGCCTAAAAACTCTGAAGGGTCCAATAAAGCGAGGGACAATTTGCCCTTAACTTTAAATCTCCTCATTCCACGAAGTGGTGACACCTTGAGGTACACATGATCACCTTCCTCAAATTCTAATGGTTTTCTTCTATTATCAGCGTAGCTCTTTTGATGGGTTTGAGCTACCCTCAAATTCTCCCGGATTATACGGACTTGTTCTTCTACCTCTTGAATAAGCTCAGGCCCAAAGAACTGTCTTTCTCCAGTCTGATCCCAATATAGAGGGGTTCTGCACTTCCTGCCATATAGAGCTTCAAATGGTGACATCTTTAGACTGGCCTAGTAACTATTATTATATGAGAACTCAGCATATGGTAGACTTATATTCCAACTTCCTCCATGCTGAAGGGCACAAGCTCTCAACATGTCTTCCAACACTTGATTGGCCCTTTCAGTCTGGCCATCAGTCTGAGGATGATAAGCCACACTGAAGTTCAACTTTGTATTCATATTCTCATGAAAGCTTCTCCAGAATCTTGAGGTAAACTGTGAACCTTGATCAGACACGATCTTCTTTGGTACTCAGTGTAAACACACAATCTGAGCTATATATAACTCTGCCAGCTGAGAGCCTTTATAATTAGTCTTGACCGGAATGAAATGAACCACTTTGGTCAATCTGTCCATAATTACCCATATAGAATCATATCCTTTCGGGGTGCGAGGCAATCCAATAATGAAATCCATACCGATCTCTTCCCACTTCCATTCGGGTATCTTTAATGGGTGCAATAGTCCAGCTGGCCTTTGATGTTCAGCTTTGACTCTTTGACGCACATCACACATAGCCACATGTGCAGCCACATCTCTCTTCAACCCATACCACCAGTACTTTTGCTTCAAATCCTGATACATCTTAGTGCTACCAGGGTGAACAGAGTAATCAGAATCATGGGCTTCCTTCAGTATAGTCTCACGAAGGCTATCAATATCAGGAACACATATCCGGTTCTTGAACCATACTGTGCCTTGCGCATCCTCCGTGAATTCTGGACCTCTACCTTCCATAATAAGATCCTTGATCTCTTGAATTTTAGCATCACCAATCTAACCTTTGCAGATTTCTTGTTCCAAGGTGGATTCCACATCAATAGTGACTCCTTTAGTATGTGCAACTATTCCCAGGTTAAGTCTCCTAAAATCCTCAACAATCTCATCGGGTAGCTGGGCAACAATAGCTGAATGAATGTGCTCCTTTTGACTCAAGGCATTTGCGACCAGATTCGCCTTGCTCGGATGATAATGAATCTCTAAATCATAGTCCTTAATGAGCTCCAACCATCGGCGTTGCCTGAGGTTGAGATCCTTCTTAGTGAATATATACTTCAAACTCTTGTGATTGGTGTACACTTGGCACTTGGTTCCCATAATATAATGTCTCCACATCTTAAGTGCATGCACTACGGCTGCCAGTTCTAAGTCATGAGTGGGATAGTTCAACTCATGTTTCCGCAACTGACGAGACACGTAGGCAATCACGTGTCCTTCTTGGATGAGCACACATCCCAAGCCTTGGTAGCAGGCATCACAATAAATGTCAAATCCCTTATGTAGATTTAGCATAACCAACACTGGTGGTGACATCAATCTCATATTTAATTGATCAAAGCTATCTTGGCACTTCGAGTTCCACTTGAACTCTCTCCCCTTCTCCAGAAGTGAGGTCATAGGCTTAGCAATCTTAGAGAATCCTTCAATAAATCTCCGATAATGGCCTACAAGTCCTAAGAAACTCTGAATCTCCGTAACTGTACTAGGTACTCTCCACTCAACTATCTCCTTGACTTTAGCAGGATCCACTGATATCCCACCATTAGAAATGATATGTCCAAGGAATGGCACTGTTGGGGGCCTTCTTCTTCATCGAAGGTCCTCTAAGCAAAAACACCTTCGGCAGGACGACATGCAAGCAGACACAACACGAAGGTGTACACCGAAGCTACAATCCAGGGAGCTTCGGCATGATGACACGCCTTGAGACGAAGGGCAGCACCGACTTAAAGAGGAAAAGACCGTTTAGTCCATGATAATTTGTGTCACGTTTATAATTAGTTATCGAGGACATAAATATAATTTCGACCGGACTGCGTCCCGTGCCTATAAATAGGTAAACAGTAACCCCACTCTATTCACGCTGACTTGTAGTCATTTGCACGTGGCTCTTGGATTCTCGCCTTCTGTCAAGTCGAAGGTACAAATGTAATTAATATCATTAATGCTTGTTCATGATTATATAATGAGAACACAAATAATCTGATAAATTAATGTGATTATTCATGTTCTTTTCTATGTTTTATATATCTCTGCTTTCGTTATTACATACTAAAACGACGAAGATATTTCCTTTGTAACCTTCGTCTGAAGATCATTATATCCCAAGGGAGATAATGCTTCGAAAGACGAAGGTCTTTAACCATTAACATTTGTGTTGCCTTGTTCTTAACTCATAGCATTTGAGAACAAGTCCCCAACATTGGTGCCCACCTCCGGTGAACTCACTTCCACTGATTGAGACGATGGCTTCGTTCAACAACTGTTGGAGACTTGTTCTCAAGTGTTATGAATCAAGAACAAGGCAACACAAAAATGTTAAGTATAAATGTCTGTAACACCCGGATTTTAGGGGTCTAAAACCCGGGGTTAGCATAAACACCAGGTATGCTGGGACCAAGTCTCATACATATGATGTATAGTGGCACAGGATCGAATGTCACATCTTTATATATAACAGGTGTTCTATACAAAATAAATAGTTACATTATAAGGAGACAACGGTCCAGCAACCCCAAAGTTGACTGGGAGACGACGGCCTAGACCTCTCACGAACTCATCACGGCATCCTCCATGAGCATCATCCTGCAGTACCTGGTCTTGACCTGTGGTGTATGTGAGACAGCAAGAGTGAGCTCACATACGTTCATCGCTCAACAAGTTGTGGGGAATAATGTGCATGAACTCGCCAAAGGTGGGAGCTCACGTGAAGTGTAAGGCTTACCAAAGAAGATGGTTAGAGCTGAGCATTGCTTTTAAAGTTGGTCAAAATTTTATTAGCAGTTACTAAGTATAAGTAAATACCAAACCCAATTAAGTAATAGAACAAAAGTAACAACTTCACCTGCGATGCAATGCATATGACAAATTGAATTTAGTTCCATAAATTAATCATGTGAGGGTCCGAGCTGCTCATGACCGTGAGCACGGCTAGTATACCAGTTTTACACTCTGCAGAGGTTGCGCATCTTTACCCACAAGTCGTGTATCCCATGTCGCCAGGGTTTGCAAGGCCCTTAGACACTTCCGAGGTGAATGGCTAGGGATCCACTACGAGGCCTTTACAAAGTTCCACTAGCTTCCGAAAACCCGCTACAGTTTATAGGAAGATCCAGTGCAGGAATCCCTTGCAGGACCGCCATCGCAGCAAAATCCTCCCGAGGGCCTCCCTACACTGACCTCTCCCCTACTGCCCTTGCCCCTTTCGGGTAAGGTAGTCTTCCACTAGCTTTCCTAATTAATCAGCCAAGGGCGTCCCATTAAACCCTTGTGGTAGCACTGTTTTCCCGGGTGGTCGCTCCATGTTCCAATTAACATAATGATCTCATCATGAACAATAAATAACAACTGATAACAAAAGTGTAACCTTGAATAGTGTATCTCCATACCCAAAACCACATATAGCACTAGCAAGTACTACCCAGAAAGTTCAGTGGTAAACAAGGTATAAAGATAGACAAACTAGGGTAACCTATTGGGTCCCATCAAAATTAACCTATGCAGATCATTATAATTAATCAGAACATGGCTGGGTAAAAAGAAGTGATCAAGGGCACAACTTGCCTGAGCCTTGAGATTCCAGGTACCAGGATGATCTTTAGATTCTCGTGACCTCACTGCTAGTCGTAGCAATACAAACATACATGTATAGGCAAAATTAACATTACACCAAACATATATGCAAAATACATATTAATCATCTACATATTGAAATAAGATCACAGGAACAAGAATTATTAATTTCGGAGTTATAGATTTTAAGTTATGGATTTCCAAAGATTCTATGTGCTTGGTACAAGATTAATTAAGATAACAATTTTAATGTGACTTTTATGTAAAACCAGTGGCACTAATTGATAAACAATAATATTACAAAATTATGGGAAGTGGAATGGATTAATTTGGAGTTCATATGCATTTTCTATGAATTATATAAATTCTAGGAATTATTTTTATATTAAAAACTCATTTTCTAATTCATTTTCCTGATTTTATAACTCTCTGGACTGGGCCTCAATTAAACAGAAGCACAGGGGGCTCGGCGCAAGAATCCCGAGACTCAGGCTACACCCGCACAGGACGGCGGGTTTATTTCTGCGAAACCGAGGGGCTCTTTACTAAATTTTCACGGCGAAGGGGTATGGAGCGATCTGGGCCGTCCGATTAGAATTCCAGGGTGCAGATTAAATCTAACTCGCCCCGAAGCGGTACGCTCTACTAGCCATCAGATCAAGATCCTACGGCTACGATGAAATCTAATTCATAAACTCCCATCGCCGTTGATGTGCCCACCGACGGACACGATCAACCGATTGAATCGATCTTGCCTTAATCTAATCGCGGCCGTCCGCACACCATCCAACGGCTGACGCAAGCTCCATACTCCATCTAATCGCACCCGTCCACTTAGATCAGACGGCCGAACGGCCCTCTTCTCCAACCGGTGGCCAGGCGCGGCCGAAGAGCACCACCCGCGGTGGCGAGCTCCGGCGAGCTCGACCCAATGGATCGCTGATGCACGATACCCAAATCGGAGGGGACTATACGAAGCGGACAGGATGGCAAGATGTTTGGTGGCATTATTACCGTGTGATATGTAGCAAGGTGCCCTGGCCACGGCGAGCGGCGGAGACCGAGGTGCGACGAGCGATTGCTCGAGTCTTGGCGGCGTTCGACTCAAATTGATGGCACACACGGCTTCCCCAGGTGAATGCGACACTCCACGACTCGATTTCGGGAGCAGAGATCCCCCAACGACGGCTGTCCCCGGCGGCGGCGTTCCTCGGTGCTTTTCGCTCGATGTCACGGACGAGAGGTGGTGGCCGGTCTTATAGGTAGTCCCGCGAGGATCTCGGCGGGGTTGGAGCCTTGGAGGTCGGGTCGCGGACTCCGAGGGTCAAGGCGCAACGGCCGCGGCCGATTCGACCGGGATTTCTGGCGGAGTCCGGCGTCCACGGGAGGATGAAGACGAGTGCTGTCAAGCGGGCCCAGATGGCATACACACACCCGACGCGTGCGCGGGCGAGCGAAGGCAGGTGGCTGGCCGGGCGGGCCCGCGATGCCAGTGGTAGAAGGCGCGGTAAAAGGGAGCGCTGACGAGGGTGGCCCACCGGTCAGCGACGAAGCAGACGCGTGCGCAAGAGGAGGAGAGGCTGCCCCGTGGGGCCCACATGTCGGCGCCGCAGGGAGGGATTCGGGCTGTGCGGTGAAGAATCCTTAAGTGGGCCGAAATGGATCTGGCCGGCCCATGAAGGCATAGTGTTCCTTTTTCTTTTTATTTCCTATTTTCTTTTCTCCATTTTCAAATCCAATTTGAGTTCAAGTTTAAATTCAAACTTTGTGAATAACTTGTCCTCAGTTTGAAAGGTATAATTTAATATTATAAGTGTGAAGGATGTTTATTCTGATTTTTATTTTATTTTATGTAATATTTTTCTTAGTTCTTCCCTTCTCTTTTATTTTCTATTTTCTATTCAAATTCAAATTTATATTTCTATTTTAGTTTTCAGATTTTTCAAATGTATCAATTGAAACCCAAAGGTGATTATAAACCATACTATTTTAATATTACTAATTTAAGTTTTATTCTCCTTGTTATTTATCTCATGGGATGTATAAATGGTTTCCTTTAAAAGAAAAATCCTTTTTCTCCTCATTTTCTTATTTCCAAATTTTCAAAACATTATGATACTTTGTTCAGATTTCTTCTACCAATTCCCAATTCAGAATTTGGGTGTTACAAATCCTACCCCCCTTAAAAATAATCTCGTCCTCGAGATTTGTAAGAAAAGGGAATACAAAAGGATTGGTTTGCAATTTAGCTTTTAATTTCTAAATCAAGGGTCTCTCTTTTTATTATTAGTAAGTGATAGGAGAGCATGGATATTATATGTATGTCCACATTATTATGTAGGATAGAAGATGTCTTTAGGGCATATATAGGTTTGGGTAAGAAAGAGTAGGATAAGAAAAGACTCCATCCAAGATTTGTGTATCTTGATTCATCTGATGATCTAGCTTGATCTTCGAAGGCTTGAGTTGGTGCTTATCCTTTCTTGATGAGGTTGATCATCTTCGGTCTTCAATCTCGGTGTCTCCATCTAAGCAGGGGGGGAAATATAGTTAAGATAGCTGGGGTCTATGGGTAGGACATTTTTTTTCAATAGGTTCACATAGGTGGATTATGTAACCTATTGGGAGTATATGGCTGAGTCGATATATGGCACTAACTTAGGCTTAAGTGAATTAGGAGTATGGTTTTATCCTTTGTACCAGCATTAGGTAACTCAATCTAGCTTAGATCATATTGGATTAGATAGAATCCAGATTAGGTTGGTATGACTAGATTAAACTAGTTAAGATTAGCTAGATCAACCAGGGTAGGATAAATATTATAAGGGTATGTTAGAATCTTTTAAGATAGGATGGATTATATGATATAGGTAGGCCATTGTTCAAGGATGAGTTGGTATAAGACATTAATTTAGGTTAAGATATATTTGTAGAGACAGTGTCTAACCTATATCACCAACTTAACTAACTTGTTAATAACTCACTTTAGATTGGGTCATATTTAGATTAGATAGAATCTGAATTAGGTTGGATATAACTAGATTAGACTAGATAATATCTAATTGCTTTGGATTAGATCTTGGTTGTTGCTAGGGTGGGGTAAATATGCTTATTAGGACAAGATGAATCCATAAGGATAAGGTAGAATCTTTTGAGGTCAGTTAGATCTATTAGGATAACAAAATCTTTTCAAGATAAGATGAATTTATTAAGGCAAGAGAGTATCTTGTAAGTTAAGATGGATCTATTAAGATAAGAGAGTGTCTTTTAAGATAAGAAGAACTTCTACGAAATAAATACCTTTTAGTGAAGGATAATCTAAGTTGTTTAGTTATCTTATGAATTTCTATTTATGCCTATACGTATATGCAGATGTAATTGTGGACATTACTCCACAACTCATCACACTCAATCAAAGATCCAAATCAAACAAGTATCATAAGAACAAACATTCAACTTCATAGATATCTATAAAAATAGTTTTGTTTTTATTCCTAAGATTAGGTCTCCTATTCCTAAAGGTCACTTTAGGCACAGGATCTCAAAGTGTGAAATCCACATTTGTTTTTAGAATAAATAGGTAAGAATAATCAGAGTGAAGCGGAAATAGATGAGAAAAGATTAAGATAAGTTTAGAAATGATCAGAGTAGCAAAGGTAAGTAGATAATGGTTGTTCCAGTTCTATCTAGGTTTCGTCCTACAGTCAACATTCCTCTGATACCACTTCTGTAACACCCGGATTTTAGGGGTCTAAAACCTGGGGTTAGCATAAACACCAGGTATGCTGGGACCAAGTCTCATACATATGATGTATAGTGGCACAGGATCGAATGTCACATCTTTATATATAACAGGTGTTCTATACAAAATAAATAGTTACATTATAAGGAGACAACGGTCCAGCAACCCCAAAGTTGACTGGGAGACGACGGCCTAGACCTCTCACGAACTCATCACGGCATCCTCCATGAGCATCATCCTGCAGTACCTGGTCTTGACCTGTGGTGTATGTGAGACAGCAAGAGTGAGCTCACATACGTTCATCGCTCAACAAGTTGTGGGGAATAATGTGCATGAACTCGCCAAAGGTGGGAGCTCACGTGAAGTGTAAGGCTTACCAAAGAAGATGGTTAGAGCTGAGCATTGCTTTTAAAGTTGGTCAAAATTTTATTAGCAGTTACTAAGTATAAGTAAATACCAAACCCAATTAAGTAATAGAACAAAAGTAACAACTTCACCTGCGATGCAATGCATATGACAAATTGAATTTAGTTCCATAAATTAATCATGTGAGGGTCCGAGCTGCTCATGACCGTGAGCACGGCTAGTATACCAGTTTTACACTCTGCAGAGGTTGCGCATCTTTACCCACAAGTCGTGTATCCCATGTCGCCAGGGTTTGCAAGGCCCTTAGACACTTCCGAGGTGAATGGCTAGGGATCCACTACGAGGCCTTTACAAAGTTCCACTAGCTTCCGAAAACCCGCTACAGTTTATAGGAAGATCCAGTGCAGGAATCCCTTGCAGGACCGCCATCGCAGCAAAATCCTCCCGAGGGCCTCCCTACACTGACCTCTCCCCTACTGCCCTTGCCCCTTTCGGGTAAGGTAGTCTTCCACTAGCTTTCCTAATTAATCAGCCAAGGGCGTCCCATTAAACCCTTGTGGTAGCACTGTTTTCCCGGGTGGTCGCTCCATGTTCCAATTAACATAATGATCTCATCATGAACAATAAATAACAACTGATAACAAAAGTGTAACCTTGAATAGTGTATCTCCATACCCAAAACCACATATAGCACTAGCAAGTACTACCCAGAAAGTTCAGTGGTAAACAAGGTATAAAGATAGACAAACTAGGGTAACCTATTGGGTCCCATCAAAATTAACCTATGCAGATCATTATGATTAATCAGAACATGGCTGGGTAAAAAGAAGTGATCAAGGGCACAACTTGCCTGAGCCTTGAGATTCCAGGTACCAGGATGATCTTCAGATTCTCGTGACCTCACTGCTAGTCGTAGCAATACAAACATACATGTATAGGCAAAATTAACATTACACCAAACATATATGCAAAATACATATTAATCATCTACATATTGAAATAAGATCACAGGAACAAGAATTATTAATTTCGGAGTTATAGATTTTAAGTTATGGATTTCCAAAGATTCTATGTGCTTGGTACAAGATTAATTAAGATAACAATTTTAATGTGACTTTTATGTAAAACCAGTGGCACTAATTGATAAACAATAATATTACAAAATTATGGGAAGTGGAATGGATTAATTTGGAGTTCATATGCATTTTCTATGAATTATATAAATTCTAGGAATTATTTTTATATTAAAAACTCATTTTCTAATTCATTTTCCTGATTTTATAACTCTCTGGACTGGGCCTCAATTAAACAGAAGCACAGGGGGCTCGGCGCAAGAATCCCGAGACTCAGGCTACACCCGCACAGGACGGCGGGTTTATTTCTGCGAAACCGAGGGGCTCTTTACTAAATTTTCACGGCGAAGGGGTATGGAGCGATCTGGGCCGTCCGATTAGAATTCCAGGGCGTAGATTAAATCTAACTCGCCCCGAAGCGGTACGCTCTACTAGCCATCAGATCAAGATCCTACGGCTACGATGAAATCTAATTCATAAACTCCCATCGCCGTTGATGTGCCCACCGACGGACACGATCAACCGATTGAATCGATCTTGCCTTAATCTAATCGCGGCCGTCCGCACACCATCCAACGACTGACGCAAGCTCCATACTCCATCTAATCGCACCCGTCCACTTAGATCAGACGGCCGAACGGCCCTCTTCTCCAACCGGTGGCCAGGCGCGGCCGAAGAGCACCACCCGCGGTGGCGAGCTCCGGCGAGCTCGACCCAATGGATCGCTGATGCACGATACCCAAATCGGAGGGGACTATACGAAGCGGACAGGATGGCAAGATGTTTGGTGGCATTATTACCGTGTGATATGTAGCAAGGTGCCCTGGCCACGGCGAGCGGCGGAGACCGAGGTGCGACGAGCGATTGCTCGAGTCTTGGCGGCGTTCGACTCAAATTGATGGCACACACGGCTTCCCCAGGTGAATGCGACACTCCACGACTCGATTTCGGGAGCAGAGATCCCCCAACGACGGCTGTCCCCGGCGGCGGCGTTCCTCAGTGCTTTTCGCTCGATGTCACGGACGAGAGGTGGTGGCCGGTCTTATAGGTAGTCCCGCGAGGATCTCGGCGGGGTTGGAGCCTTGGAGGTCGGGTCGCGGACTCCGAGGGTCAAGGCGCAACGGCCGCGGCCGATTCGACCGGGATTTCTGGCGGAGTCCGGCGTCCACGGGAGGATGAAGACGAGTGCTGTCAAGCGGGCCCAGATGGCATACACACACCCGACGCGTGCGCGGGCGAGCGAAGGCAGGTGGCTGGCCGGGCGGGCCCGCGATGCCGGTGGTAGAAGGCGCGGTAAAAGGGAGCGCTGACGAGGGTGGCCCACCGGTCAGCGACGAAGCAGACGCGTGCGCAAGAGGAGGAGAGGCTGCCCCGTGGGGCCCACATGTCGGCGCCGCAGGGAGGGATTCGGGCTGTGCGGTGAAGAATCCTTAAGTGGGCCGAAATGGATCTGGCCGGCCCATGAAGGCATAGTGTTCCTTTTTCTTTTTATTTCCTATTTTCTTTTCTCCATTTTCAAATCCAATTTGAGTTCAAGTTTAAATTCAAACTTTGTGAATAACTTGTCCTCAGTTTGAAAGGTATAATTTAATATTATAAGTGTGAAGGATGTTTATTCTGATTTTTATTTTATTTTATGTAATATTTTTCTTAGTTCTTCCCTTCTCTTTTATTTTCTATTTTCTATTCAAATTCAAATTTATATTTCTATTTTAGTTTTCAGATTTTTCAAATGTATCAATTGAAACCCAAAGGTGATTATAAACCATACTATTTTAATATTACTAGTTTAAGTTTTATTCTCCTTGTTATTTATCTCATGGGATGTATAAATGGTTTCCTTTAAAAGAAAAATCCTTTTTCTCCTCATTTTCTTATTTCCAAATTTTCAAAACATTATGATACTTTGTTCAGATTTCTTCTACCAATTCCCAATTCAGAATTTGGGTGTTACAATGTCCTTCACCCGCTGAAGCATTATCTCCCCAAGGATTTAATGAGCTTCAGACGAAGGTCAGGAGTAGGTCATTACGAAGATGTGACCTTCGTAATCATACTTGTAAAACAACGAACAATAAGAAATGAAATATAAAATATAAAGTGTATTTGCATATTTCGTCATTTGAATATACAGGTATTAAAATATAATATTTGCGCACATTTATACCTTCACCTTGGCGGAAAGCAATAACTCAAGCGTAACGTGCCAGAGATTACAAGATCGCGTGAACAGTAAAGGAGTATTGTTCATCTATTTATAGGCACAGGGCGCAGCCTGTGAGAAATTACAGTTATGCCCCTTACAAAAGATTACAATTATGACTCAGACCCTTATGGACTATGAAGTCATTTCATCTTTAAGTCGGTTCAAACCTTCGTCTTCAGATACGTTATAATACCGAAGCTTCATGAGTGGTAGCTTCGGTACTACATTTAAACGGGTTTGCCGAAGGTGTTTCTTCCTGCGGGACCTTCGGCGACGAAGCATGGCCCCAACAGTAGCCCCTTCGCGGTGCTAGATCGTTTTTCGTAATGAGCTTGATCCGTGAAAAAGTCTCTTAGGCTTCGGGTAGCCGAAGGTCCGAAAAAACACCTTCCCTGAGCTCGTTGCCGGGAAACGATAAAACTTCCGAGCGCGGATTAGTCCCACCATGCATATTTACCTTCTCGGGTTTTGTGGCCCACCGTTCAGTGGGTGCGGGCGACTGTTCGTCCGGTGTAGGAGACTTGACGATTCACCTTCTTACCTGCAGCACTATATAAACAGACGAGTAGGTGTGAAGTTACCACAGCATTCATTGCTATTGCATTGTTTTGCTGCCAGGAATTTAACCATAGCCGAAGCTTGGCCCTTGCACTCAAACGAAGCACCACCTTGGATTCTGCTTCGTTACAAGAAGAGCTTTGGAAAAAAGGTTATTAATTCATGATCAAATGGCTAGATTGCGTTCCACTGCCAGGATTGAGCATGAGGGAGACGAGGCCGAAGCCACTAAAACTGTTCCTATTTCTGAAGCAATGAGGCGGTCTGGGCTGGCAACATCAGAGGATATATCTGCTGCCAAAGCAAAACAAGCTGACGTTTGTAACGCCCCGAATTTTTGCAGTTGAATTTTTTCTTTTCTTCACTCGCCAAATTCGGGCGTTACCTTTTCTTTTTCTTTTTCCCCTCGCTAGACCTTGACCTTTTCCAAAGCTAGCGGGATTCGGTTTGGAATTCCCGTGTAAAGATAAACCCTAAATTGCTTTATGTTGTTTGATGCACCATGCCGAACCATGCATTCTTTTGGATTGATTGAGAACGTGGATGCATTCATCTAGGAAAAACGAATTTCGAAAAGGGGATAACCTTTTTCTTTTTCTTTTTCTTTCTTTCTCTCTCTCTCCTCCCTTTTCTCTCTCCCGCGCCGTGGGCTGCCCCTGGCCGGCCCAGCCGCCCCCGCGCGCCCCCCTCTTGGGCCTCAGTCGGCCCAGCCGCCCCCTCCCTTTTTCCCCCCCAACTCTCTCTCTCTCCCTCCCCTTCCTCCCATTCCCTCCCCACCCTAGCCGCCGGTTCAACCGCCCCCAGGGCCGGTTCAACCGCCCCGGCTCAGCCGCCCCCCCCCCCCCCCCCCCGCGCTCGGCCGCCCCTGCTCGGCCGGCCCAGCCGCCGGTTCAACCGCCCCCAGGGCCGGTTCAACCGCCCCCCTTTTTTTATTTATTTTTTTTATATATTATTTTATTTATTTTGTTTTACTTTCTGTTATCATAGCTATTTTATTTTAGGTAGGCTAATCATTGTTCATGTTATTGAAATAGGAAACTTGATTTAGAATTTCGTTGCGCTAGTTGATTCATTTAGTTAATTGTTTATCTCGTGCAATGTTGATCAACTTAAAATGACTAGGTTTCCATTAGTGTATATAACAGAATTCTTTTGTTAAGAACCAGTTGTAACTAATCATTAGTGCATAAACTTTAACCCCCTGCGAGACCCTTTTCCCGTTTCTTTCTAATCATAATGAATGCGATATCGAATGTCATACTTGATGCATACTCACTTTATTTGTTCCCTTGTATGGTGTACTGTTCTTTTGTATTAAATATGTGGATGTATGTATGTTTGCGCTCGCATAGAGAACGATCCGGTCGAAGAGCCCGAGGAATTCGCAGGAGAAGCCCCTGAGCAGCAGTCGGTTGGTGGAGGCAAGTGTCCTTTGACCTATTTCTGTCCTATTCATTCTTTAATTCACCTCCCGCATTACACATTTATACCTAAGGATTGACTAGCTTTTGTTATCCATGTCCTTGATTACCTATTTGGGTCGGATTATTACTGCTTAGTCTGATGCTATTGCTCAACTCTAATCAATGAACATGATGTGATTATCTATGATACGCTGTTTTCCCCCTTCTTAATTATGATTATACTTGTGGCATTTAAGGGGACTCGAGCGGTTTCTCGAGTGCCTCTCCGTAAGGACCTGTTCTATGGATGACCGCCCGGGAAAACAGTGCAACCATGAGGGTGGAATGGGACACCCTTAGCTGAATAATTAGAGGAACCGGGGTGTAGTTCGCTTAGCCGTTGTGCCGTCAATGGGGCTCGGTGTATGCGGCTCGCTCTGCCAAGGTTGATTTGTCCCTTGGGGAGGAGTGCGGTACATTTAGGAAACCTAACGGGTGGCTACAGCCCCGGGGAATCTTTGTAAAGGCTACGTAGTGAGACCCTGCCTATTCACCTTGGTAGTGTTTAAGGGTTTGATCGGCCCGAGGCAAGAGGGAATCACGGCTTGTGGGTAAAGTGCGCAACCTCTGCAGAGTGTTATGAAACTGATATATCAGCCGTGCTCGCGGTCATGAGCGGCCAAGGGAGCTCCAGAGATTAGTGATACTTGATCAGAGATACTTTGGTACAGGTGGCAATGAGATTGATGGTTCTGATTATGATTATGGTAATGGTAAGTGGTATTCTTTCCGTTTGGAAAGGATACATTGGGCTAATAACTTGGGTCAATGTTAAAACCTGGCTCTCTACTAGTAAGTAATAACCTGACCAACTAAAAGCAACTGCTTGACTTATCCCCACATAAAGCTAGTCCACTACAGCCAAAGGGGATGCTTGCTGAGTATGTTGATGTGTACTCACCCTTGCTCTACACACCAACCCCCCCCCCCCCCCCAGGTTGTCAGCATTGCAACCACTGCCCAGGAGAAGATGAAGCTGTGGAAGGAGACTTCCAGGAGTTCCAGGACTACGATGAATTCTAGGTGTGGGTTAGCGGCAACCCCCAGTCGGCTGCCTGTGAAGGCCGCGTTATCTACGTTTCTTTTCCGCACTTTGATTTATTGTAAGGACTATATGGACGTCTCAGACGTATGATGTAATCGACTATTATTTCCCTTTTAATACTATTTGAGCACTGTGTGATGATGTCCATGTTATGTAACTGCTGTGTACGTGAATAACTGATCCTGGCACGTACATGGTTCGCATTCGGTTTGCCTTCTAAAACCGGGTGTGACATAAGTGGTATCAAAGCCGTGCTGACTGTAGGACCGCTAACCTAGAGTAGAATGGTCGTTCTAAGGATTATAGACCTCTGTCACTGCCTTGACTTTGATATCCCTTCAAAAGTTGGTCCTACTGACCAAACCTATGTTCTACTATATATTATACCTTGCTGAAAATTTTGTTTTATTCTGATCCTTCATTTATTTATGATTCATTATTTGCTGGTCATATTAATTCTGTTCTCACCCTTTTGCTTGCGATGTCTTTTGTAGATGGCTCGTCTTAGACACACTGCACGAAAGTCCGTCATCCCCTTCTTACCCTCCCGCCTTGCTGAGCGTCCGCTTCGCCGTCCCGTGGCCGGACAGTCCAGCCACTTGGAGAGACTGCACCACCGCCTGCATGAGGAGCAGGAACGTCGACGTCAGGAGCAGCAGGGCTCTTCTTTCTCGCTCCAGCAGGAGATAGAGTCTGTGAGGAGCTGCTCTCCTGTGCTTCCCCTGGAGGCGCCCCCTGCACCACCACTGGGCGTCCCAGCTTCTGGAGTAGCTGTTGGAGGAGATCCAGACGACGGAGGTGGCGACGACAGCTTGAGCCACGACATCGACTTCTCTGCTGACCATGAGCCGGAAGGATGGGTTGCTCGACCCATCACTCGCGACGCTGCTCGCGGGTGTCACTTCCATGACGCGCTCGACACCCTGCTGCGTCGGGCACTTGACCGGCGTACTTGGTCCATCGAGTATCGCTGTGTGGTCTACCAGCATAGTCGCGGGGTCTACTCGGACCGCTGGGAGGCGACCTGTTTGGTGCGCCGTCCGGAGAACAGTCTCCAGGGCGCGGAGGCTTGCTCAGAGCACTATTCTATCTCTGAGCGGGACTCAGCTGAGGCAGCCATGCAGGATGCTGCACGGCGTGCGCTTTCGCACTACTGCTCGGTTCTCGGTGGGGTAGCTGACGGTCTCGACCTGAAATATTACCCCCGCCGTCCATCTGGCAGCACAGGAGGCGTGATTGTTTCACCTGCTGGTGAGGACAATCCTAGGTTGAGCAGCACAGTCAACCTAGCCGCCGTGCTAAACACGGAGCTGGACCATGCATTAGACGAGCTGAGTAGGGCTCGTGCTGAGATCGTCCTGCTGCGGGCTGAGCGCGCGGAACGTCGTCACTTGGATGATGGTTCCCCCGCTCCCGTCGGGACTCAGCACCCGTACCGCTCACCTCGGCGTGGACTCCAGTCTTATGGCAATCCCGACTGCAAGACCAAGATAAATCTAGAACCATAGCTCGTTAGAGTTGGATCTTGTAATTAATACGAAATATATATACATAGAAGCTTCAGTCTTAGCGTTAATCTCGGTCTTAGTTAGTCTTAGTTAGACAGGGTAGTTTGCTATATCCTGTGCATTTATGTTTGTCATGATGAACTATGTTTGGTTTGGATCTTTGTAATGATTGTCACCAGAGTGTGGGTATCCCCTGCATTTTGGCTTACCTATTATGTTAATGGAGTTAGTTATATAGTTGGGAAACCCTTTATTCTACTTTCCTCTTTATCTGAGAAGCTGTGTGGTCTGTGTTAGAGATCAGTGAAGATGCTCATCTGTTCAGTGCTGTTGGAGAATTCTATACTCTTTTCTTATGCTGCAAGATTTGCCAGATCAGTTCTGATGTGTGGTTGCGTTCTGCAGATGTCAGAGAACAGGCGCAGAG
This sequence comes from Zea luxurians, assembly GCA_029449295.1. NCBI lineage: Eukaryota > Viridiplantae > Streptophyta > Magnoliopsida > Poales > Poaceae > Zea > Zea luxurians. The sequence goes on along the minus strand of JAOPSE010000003.1, from coordinate 105,331,734 downwards.
GAGGAAGGCGTGCTCAGCAGGAGCAAGCCGCTCCGCAGGATGAGGCGCCCCAGCAGCAGCAGCTGCCACCCCCGCCCCCGATGTCGATCGAGCAGATGTTTTTGATGCAGACTCAGGCAGTTCAAGCCATCGGTCAGACTCTGGCCGCCATTCAGCAGCAGCAGCAGCAAGCACCACCCCAGCCTTAGATGCCTCAGATGCCTAGAGACAAGCGTGCTGAATTCATGAGAGGTCATCCCCCAACGTTCGCTCACTCTTCTGACCCCATGGATGCCGAAGATTGGCTGCGCACTGTGGAGCGGGAGTTGCATACCGCTCAGTGTGATGACAGGGAGAAAGTCTTGTATGGTCCCCGTCTGTTGAGAGGAGCAGCCCAGTCATGGTGGGAGTCTTACCTCGCCACCCATGCCAACCCCGATGCCATCACCTGGGAAGAGTTCAGAGGTAGCTTTCGTCAGTACCATGTGCCTGCAGGTCTGATGACAGTGAAGAAGGAGGAGTTCCTGGCCCTTAAGCAAGGGTCATCATCTGTTAGTGAGTATCGAGACAGGTTTCTGCAGTTGTCTCGCTATGCTCCTGAGGATGTCAACACCGACGCCAAGCGACAGTACCGTTTTCTGAGAGGCTTGGTCGACCCCCTGCAGTATCAGTTGATGAATCACACCTTCCCGACATTCCAGCACCTGATTGACAGAGCAATCATGACAGAAAGGAAGCGTAAGGAGATGGAGGATCGTAAGCGCAAGATCAGTGGACCCCAGCCTGGAAGCAGCAGCCGCCCTCATTTCTCAGGCAATCAACCTCAGCAGTTCAGGCAGAACCAGCGTCCACCTCAGCAGCATCAGCAGCGTCAGCAGTATCAGCAGTTTCAAAGGCAGTATCCTCAGCATCAGTACCAGAATCGTCAGAGCAATCAGTCAGGAGGAGGTCAGTTTCAGAGGCAGAATCAGCAGGCACCTCGTCTTCCTGCCCCCGCAACTCAGCAGAACAGTCAGGCAGCACCAGCTCAGGTTGGAAACAGGGCATGTTTCCACTATGGAGAGCAAGGCCACTAGGTAATGCAATGTCCGAAGAAGGCAGCCCAGCAGCAGTCAGGCCCCAATGCCCCAGCGAAGCAGAATGTGTCTCAGCCTGGATCAGGCAACCGCCCTCAGCAGCGCTATAATCATGGGAGACTGAACCACTTGGAGGTTGAAGCAGTTCAGGAGACCCCCGACATGACAGTAGGTATGTTCCCAGTCGATTCCCATATTGCAGAAGTGTTATTTGATACTGGAGCAACGCATTCTTTCATTACTGCATCATGGGTAGAAGCGCATAATCTTCCAATTACTACCATGTCAACCCCCATTCAAATTGACTCAGCTGGTGGTAGAATTCGAGCTGATAGCATATGTTTGAATGTAAGTGTGGAAATAAGGGGGATAGCGTTTCCCGCTAACCTTATAGTAATGGGTACTCAGGGAATAGATGTCATCCTAGGGATGAATTGGCTAGATAAGTATCAGGCAGTTATCAGTTGTGATAAAAGGACAATCAAGTTGGTGTCCCCACTAGGAGAGGAAGTGGTGACCGAGTTAGTCCCGCCTGAGCCGAAGAGAGGAAGTTGTTATCAGATGGCTGTCGATAGCAGTGAAGCAGACCCAATTGGGAGTATCAAGGTTGTGTCTGAATTCCCAGATGTGTTTCCAAAGGACTTACCGGGTATGCCACCAGAGCGGAAAGTTGAATTCGCCATAGAGCTTCTTCCTGGAACCGCCCCTATCTTTAAGAGAGCTTACAGAATATCCGGACCAGAGTTGGTTGAGCTTAAGAAGCAGATTGATGAGCTGTCAGAGAAAGGTTACATCCGGCCAAGCACCTCGCCTTGGGCCGCCCCTGTCTTGTTTGTGGAGAAGAAAGATGGCACCAAGAGGATGTGTATCGATTATCGAGCTTTGAATGAAGTCACGATCAAGAACAAGTATCCCTTGCCCAGAATAGAAGATCTGTTCGACCAGTTGAGAGGAGCCAGTGTGTTCTCCAAGATCGATCTGAGGTCAGGTTATCATCAGCTCAGGATCCGACCTTCGGACATTCCGAAGACGGCATTCATTACCAAGTATGGGTTGTATGAGTTCACAGTGATGTCTTTTGGTTTGACCAATGCACCAGCCTTCTTTATGAATCTGATGAACAGTGTATTCATGGATTATCTCGATAAGTTTGTGGTGGTATTCATTGATGACATTCTGATTTATTCTCAAAGTGAAGAAGAACATGCAGATCATTTGAGGATGGTATTGCAGAGATTGCGAGAGCACCAGTTGTATGCAAAGTTGAGCAAGTGTGAGTTCTGGATCAGTGAAGTCCTGTTCTTGGGTCACATAATCAACAAAGAAGGATTGGCTGTGGATCCGAAGAAAGTGGCAGACATTCTGAACTGGAAAGCGCCAACGGATGCTCGAGGAATCAAGAGCTTCATTGGAATGGCCGGATATTATCGGCGATTCATTGAAGGGTTTTCGAAGATTGCGAAACCAATGACAGCGTTGCTAGGCAACAAGGTTGAGTTCAAGTGGACCCAGAAATGTCAAGAGGCCTTCGAAGCGCTGAAAGAGAAGTTGACAACAGCGCCTGTCCTAGTCTTGCCTGATGTGCACAAGCCCTTCTCTGTGTACTGTGATGCTTGTTACACAGGTTTGGGATGCGTGTTGATGCAAGAGGGAAGAGTTGTGGCTTACTCGTCCCGACAGCTGAAGGTTCATGAGAAGAACTACCCAATCCATGATCTAGAGTTGGCAGCAGTGGTTCACGCACTGAAGACATGGAGGCACTATTTGTATGGACAGAAATGCGATGTTTACACAGATCACAAGAGTCTGAAGTACATATTCACTCAGTCAGAATTGAATATGAGGCAGCGAAGATGGTTAGAGTTGATCAAAGACTATGAGTTGGAGATCCATTACCATCCAGGCAAAGCGAACGTAGTGGCATATGCTTTGAGCAGGAAGAGTCAAGTCAATCTGATGGTCGCTCGTCCGATGCCTTATGAGTTGGCCAAGGAGTTCGACAGGTTGAGTCTCGGGTTTCTGAACAATTCGCGAGGAGTCACAGTCGAGTTGGAACCTACCTTGGAGCGCGAAATCAAAGAAGCGCAGAAGAATGATGAAAAGATCAGTGAGATTCGGCGACTGATTCTAGATGGCAGAGGCAAAGATTTTCGAGAAGATGCAGAAGGCGTGGTATGGTTCAAAGACCGTTTGTGTGTTCCCAATGTCCAGTCTATTCGGGAGTTGATTCTCAAGGAAGCTCATGAGACAGCTTATTCGATTCACCCTGGCAGTGAGAAGATGTATCAGGACCTGAAGAAGAAATTCTGGTGGTATGGAATGAAGAGGGAAATCGCAGAGCATGTGGCTATGTGCGATAGTTGTCGAAGAATTAAGGCAGAGCACCAGAGACCTGCTGGATTGTTGCAACCGTTGCAAATTCCTCAGTGGAAATGGGATGAAATCGGTATGGATTTCATAGTCGGATTGCCTCGCACTCGAGCCGGCTACGATTCCATTTGGGTAGTAGTGGACCGTTTGACCAAGTCAGCCCACTTCATACCTGTCAAGACCAGCTACAACAGTGCAGTATTGGCAGAGTTGTATATGTCTCGGATCGTTTGTCTTCATGGTGTGCCAAAGAAGATAGTGTCAGACAGAGGAACGCAGTTCACCTCTCATTTCTGGCAGCAGTTGCATGAAGACTTGGGCACACATCTGAATTTCAGTTCAGCTTATCACCCGCAGACAGATGGCCAGACCGAAAGGACCAATCAAATTCTCGAAGACATGTTGAGAGCCTGTGCGTTGCAAGATCAGTCCGGATGGGACAAGCGATTGCCTTATGCAGAGTTTTCCTATAACAACAGTTATCAGGCCAGTTTGAAGATGTCACCGTTTCAGGCGCTCTATGGAAGGAGTTGCAGAACTCCGTTGCAATGGGATCAGCCTGGAGAGAAGCAAGTGTTTGGGCCAGACATTTTGCTTGAAGCCGAAGAGAACATCAAGATGGTCCGAGAGAATCTGAAGATAGCGCAATCAAGGCAGCGAAGCTATGCAGACACAAGAAGAAGAGAGCTGAGTTTTGAAGTCGGAGACTTTGTCTATCTGAAAGTGTCACCGATCAGAGGAGTCAGAAGATTCGGAGTGAAAGGCAAGCTAGCACCCCGCTACATTGGTCCGTACCAAATTCTCTCAAAGCGTGGAGAAGTGGCCTATCAGCTCAGTCTGCCAGAGAATTTGTCCGCTGTGCATGATGTCTTTCATGTGTCTCAGTTGAAGAAGTGCTTGCGTGTGCCAGAAGAGCAGTTGCCAGTGGAAGGTCTTGAGGTCCAGGAGGACTTGACCTACGTTGAGAAGCCAGCTCAGATCCTTGAGGTTGCAGATAGAGTCACCCGAAGGAAGACCATCAGAATGTGCAAAGTCAGATGGAATCACCACTCTGAGGAAGAAGCAACCTGGGAGCGTGAAGATGATTTGATGGCCAAGTACCTAGAGCTCTTTGCTAGCCAACCCTGAATCTCGAGGGCGAGATTCTTTTAAGGGGAATAGGTTTGTAACGCCCCGAATTTTTGCAGTTGAATTTTTTCTTTTCTTCACTCGCCAAATTCGGGCGTTACCTTTTCTTTTTCTTTTTCCCCTCGCTAGACCTTGACCTTTTCCAAAGCTAGCGGGATTCGGTTTGGAATTCCCGTGTAAAGAAAAACCCTAAATTGCTTTATGTTGTTTGATGCACCATGCCGAACCATGCATTCTTTTGGATTGATTGAGAACGTGGATGCATTCATCTAGGAAAAACGAATTTCGAAAAGGGATAACCTTTTTCTTTTTCTTTTTATTTTTCTTTCTTTCTCTCTCTCCCCTCCCTTTTCTCTCTCCCGCGCCGTGGGCTGCCCCTGGCCGGCCCAGCCGCCCCCGCGCGCCCCCCTCTTGGGCCTCAGTCGGCCCAGCCGCCCCCCCCCTCCCTTTTCCCCCCCAACTCTCTCTCTCTCCCTCCCCTTCCTCCCATTCCCTCCCCACCCTAGCCGCCGGTTCAACTGCCCCCAGGGCCGGTTCAACCGCCCCGGCTCAGCCGCCCCCCCCCCCCCCCCCCCCGCGCTCGGCCGCCCCTGCTCGGCCGGCCCAGCCGCCGGTTCAACCGCCCCCAGGGCCGGTTCAACCGCCCCCCCTTTTTTATTTATTTTTTTATATATTATTTTATTTATTTTGTTTTACTTTCTGTTATCATAGCTATTTTATTTTAGGTAGGCTAATCATTGTTCATGTTATTGAAATAGGAAACTTGATTTAGAATTTCGTTGCGCTAGTTGATTCATTTAGTTAATTGTTTATCTCGTGCAATGTTGATCAACTTAAAATGACTAGGTTTCCATTAGTGTATATAACAGAATTCTTTTGTTAAGAACCAGTTGTAACTAATCATTAGTGCATAAACTTTAACCCCCTGCGAGACCCTTTTCCCGTTTCTTTCTAATCATAATGAATGCGATATCGAATGTCATACTTGATGCATACTCACTTTATTTGTTCCCTTGTATGGTGTACTGTTCTTTTGTATTAAATATGTGGATGTATGTATGTTTGCGCTCGCATAGAGAACGATCCGGTCGAAGAGCCCGAGGAATTCGCAGGAGAAGCCCCTGAGCAGCAGTCGGTTGGTGGAGGCAAGTGTCCTTTGACCTATTTCTGTCCTATTCATTCTTTAATTCACCTCCCGCATTACACATTTATACCTAAGGATTGACTAGCTTTTGTTATCCATGTCCTTGATTACCTATTTGGGTCGGATTATTACTGCTTAGTCTGATGCTATTGCTCAACTCTAATCAATGAACATGATGTGATTATCTATGATACGCTGTTTTCCCCCTTCTTAATTATGATTATACTTGTGGCATTTAAGGGGACTCGAGCGGTTTCTCGAGTGCCTCTCCGTAAGGACCTGTTCTATGGATGACCGCCCGGGAAAACAGTGCAACCATGAGGGTGGAATGGGACGCCCTTAGCTGAATAATTAGAGGAACCGGGGTGTAGTTCGCTTAGCCGTTGTGCCGTCAATGGGGCTCGGTGTATGCGGCTCGCTCTGCCAAGGTTGATTTGTCCCTTGGGGAGGAGTGCGGTACATTTAGGAAACCTAACGGGTGGCTACAGCCCCGGGGAATCTTTGTAAAGGCTACGTAGTGAGACCCTGCCTATTCACCTTGGTAGTGTTTAAGGGTTTGATCGGCCCGAGGCAAGAGGGAATCACGGCTTGTGGGTAAAGTGCGCAACCTCTGCAGAGTGTTATGAAACTGATATATCAGCCGTGCTCGCGGTCATGAGCAGCCAAGGGAGCTCCAGAGATTAGTGATACTTGATCAGAGATACTTTGGTACAGGTGGCAATGAGATTGATGGTTCTGATTATGATTATGGTAATGGTAAGTGGTATTCTTTCCGTTTGGAAAGGATACATTGGGCTAATAACTTGGGTCAATGTTAAAACCTGGCTCTCTACTAGTAAGTAATAACCTGACCAACTAAAAGCAACTGCTTGACTTATCCCCACATAAAGCTAGTCCACTACAGCCAAACGGGATGCTTGCTGAGTATGTTGATGTGTACTCACCCTTGCTCTACACACCAAACCCCCCCCCAGGTTGTCAGCATTGCAACCACTGCCCAAGAGAAGATGAAGCTGTGGAAGGAGACTTCCAGGAGTTCCAGGACTACGATGAATTCTAGGTGTGGGTTAGCGGCAACCCCTAGTCGGCTGCCTGTGAAGGCCGCGTTATCTACGTTTCTTTTCCGCACTTTGATTTATTGTAAGGACTATATGGACGTCTCAGACGTATGATGTAATCGACTATTATTTCCCTTTTAATATTATTTGAGCACTGTGTGATGATGTCCATGTTATGTAACTGCTGTGTACGTGAATAACTGATCCTGGCACGTACATGGTTCGCATTCGGTTTGCCTTCTAAAACCGGGTGTGACAACGTTGAAGAAAATGAATCTGAGGATGAGTACGGTGTGATGCCATCTAAACCCAGCCACCTAGAGTTTGGGAAGTCTACTATTACTGAGGGTGACATGGCTAAGTTACTGAAGTTAGGCTATTTCAGTGAAGACAAAAAGGAGCTGATTCGCTTCGGGGGAGAAGAGATTACCCTGAAGCCTGAAAAAGATGAGGTAGTGGTTTTTAAGAGCTTCTTCAAAGCGGGGTTAAGATTTCCCCTTCATGGGATGATTGCAGATGTTTTAGAGAGATTTGGGATTCACCTTCATCAGTTAACTCCTAACGCCATTGTTAGGCTTAGTGTTTACATCTAGGCACTCCGAAGCCAGGAGGCAGAGCCACTTGCCGAAGGTTTTTGCCGGGCACACGAGCTTCATTACCAGACAAAAGCTAGAGAAGACGGGTTGCATGATAATTTCGGCTGCTACAATTTTGCATATCGGAAAGATGCCAAGTATCCAGTTATCTGTTATCGTACAAAATGGCCAGCTGGTTGGAAGAGTGAATGGTTTTATGTCAAAGTAGATGAGAAGAAGGAGAAGCTAGTTCAGAGCCCTTTGAGTTTAACCTTCAGAGAAACTAGGCCTCAATGCGTCATGGATCCAGATAGTCCATGCCAGATTGCGCTGGGCGAATTTCGGGTTGTTGCAGAGCACATTGGTACCAGGGATCTGGTCCAAGAATTCTTAGCCTTCAGAGTATTCCCAACTTTGAAGGAATGGGACATGCCGAAGCTGAAAGGGGAGAAGAAGAAGAAAGAGCTTGTTCGGCTACCTTATTATTACAAGTTTAAAAAATATTTTAAAGCACCCTGCCAAGAGTGGTTGGACACAATTGAGGTTATGTGTAACGAGATCCTTGGTAACTATTCTAAGAAAGAAGATCAGTTAAAGACTGCGGCTTTCGGTACTCGTCCGAAGCGAAGAATGAATCGGGTGCTGGATGCCTTGAATTTTGATTATCCTGACTATGAGCAGTTGGGCAGAGGGGCTGAAGGCCAGAAAAGAAAAAGTGTTGCCAGCGTCCTCGACAAAGAAGTTACCAAATTGGCTAAAAAGGAGAAAGAAATATTTGAGAAAATAAAACCAAGCCCTGAGCCGAAGATATCTACTTCAAAGAAAAGGAAAACTACGGCCCCGAAACCAAAAACGTCGGGCCAAGAGGGAGAAGCTCCTGCGACGCCTTCTGCTGCCGATGTGGATGTGGAAGAAATTCTAAAGGTAATGACTGAACCTTTGCCTATCAAGCTAAGTCCGCTGGCACCACAACTAACAAAGCTTTTTCAGAAGGAAAAGGAGCCTTCGGCAATGAAGAGTCCTGCTAAACTAAAAAAACGGAGAATTATCCAAGTGGCCGATGTTATTCATCAGACACCACTGCCGGCATCGGCGTCAAAAATACCAATTACTGAAGGCGCTGGCACTGCCGAAGTTGCAGCCACCGGAGCCAAAGGTGCCACAGCCAAAACCGTCGAAGATTCTAATCTAGAAACCACACTTGGTGATATTGATAACCTGCTTCTAAAAATGGCTGAGGAAGAAGCTGCTGCAGCCGCGATGGATACAACAATTGAGAAAGGAAAAGAGCAAATTGAAGATACTTTGGAAGAGGAAAACTTCAATTTTCAAGATATACTAGGGCAAGAGTTATCAGAAACTGAAAAAGAAGAACTAAAGAAAAATGTTGTATCCTGTGGGTACAAACCAGGGGCTTTGCTGTTTGGCAGAGTCAATGAAGGGAAATTGAGATGCCTTCGGAATCGAACTGAGGCAAAGGTCGTTAGGACTTTCTCTAAGAATGTTGGCCTGCCGAAGATTGAGGCGGACATTTGCAGGTACCGGCGACAGCATATCGCCGGTAGCCTGTTCTATGCTAATTTTAAGGTAAAAATCAACTTTTTATTATTTTTTTGAATTAAAATCAACTTTTTATTATTTTTTTGAATTAAGATGTTTTCTAACGAAGGTTGTTTTGGCAGAGTATATTATTAAGTAAAGTGCTGAGGATGCAACAAGATCTCGAAGACGAGAAAAACGAAGCTACAATTAAAGATCTAGAAAATAAAGTTAAAGATCACGAAGCTGTTTTGGAAAAAAAAGATTCTGTTATTCAAGATTTAGAAAATAAAGTCAAAGATCGTGAAGCTGCTTTAGAGAAAAAGGACTTCGTCATCCATTCTATGGAGGGTTTGCTAGCAGAAGCTCAAGCCGAAATTGACAGATTAAACAGCGAATTACTCATAATATCAGAAAAATCTGAGCAAGAAAAGACAAATCTTGAAACGAATCTCAAAACCAAAATTGAGAAGAATTCAAATTTGCAGAAATCATTGAAGGAGCTTCAGGATAAATGTTTAGACTTCGGCAACCGATGCGTGCAGCGGCTGAAGGTTGTCTTTCACTCAATTGGAGCCAGCTCTGAGAAGTTTACACCTTCAGTTGAAAACCTGCCAAGCACCTTTGAATATATTGAGGGCGAAGTTGATGCACTTGACGAAGTTATCGCTGGGCATGCCGATTTCTGCGCCCTGTTAGCTTCTCGAGGCACAGCTACTGCTTTTCTGAAGACTGGCTGTACGGGAAAATTATTAATAGGCCAAACTTCAGTTTGTCACCAACAGATTTGATTGACATCCCCAGCCTAGCTCGAAGCATAGGAAACAGGTTTATGACTCAAATTTGGATAAACGGCGGGCGAAAAATGGCTGGTGACGAAGCTCGAAGCCACCTTAAGCTAGTGAGAAACTTATACTCGTTACTTTTACCTTCTCCTTGAACTCTGCACTTTTCTCATTTTGTTTTAACATGTACAGGATGATGAAGCTAAAGAATGATGAGCTGAAGCCTTAACAGATGCTCCGAAAGGCTTTGCTGCAGAAGATTCTAGAGAAAATTTTGTAATATGATTGTAAAGATTTTTATGTAAATTTGTGCGTACCTCGTAATATATCTTTACCCCTTCATCCGTGTATGATCTGCTTTGCTGTGGACGAAAATTTTTTGAGCCGAAGGCGAAAAACACCTTCCCTTCTTTTCGTTCACAACGAAGCATGAAAATTTCTTCTTTCTATTTTTCCCCGAAGCTTTATCCTTATGGCCTTAGCATCTGCCTTCTCTGTATGATATGATGATAATGATCCTATATATGTCTAAATGAATGTTTATGAATGCAAATGTCATGATGTGATGTATCGTGCAAATGAATGTCCAAATACATATTCGAAGCCATAACCAAAACCTTCATTCCCTTGGGAATGACTCAAATCTCTTTGCCGCTTATTTTTCGACCTCACCGTTTATCTTTCGGTGTATCAGCGCTGACTTTTTGCTGTAAGCCTCCCTCAGAAGCTTCTTCGCCTTTTACTTCAGCGGAATCAACGTTTATTTTTCGCTGTAAGCCTCCCTTAGGAGCTTCTTCGCCTTTTACTTCAGCGGAATCAGCGTTTATTTTTCGCTATAAGCCTCCCTTAGGAGCTTCTTCGCCTTTTACTTTAGAATCAGCGTTTATTTTTCGCTGTAAGCCTCCCTTAGGAGCTTCTTCGCCTTTTACTTCAGCGGAATCAGCGTTTATTTTTCGCTGTAAGCTCTGCATTCCCTTAGGAACGACTTTTGAGCAGAAAACTTACACTGCGCTCCCTTAGGAACGACTTTTTTGTAGCTTCGTCGTGCTTTGCATCCCCTTAGGGACGTCTTTCGAGTTTCTCCGTGTTTTTTCTTTTTCTCACTGCACTCGATGGTGCATGCCCCAGTTTTTACATTTACATCTTTGGGGGATACTGCTCTTGTAGAGCTGATATGAGAAAAAGAGAAATTACATGCTATGGCCCCATTAAAAACCTTTCTCCCCCTTTGGAAACGAAAAGGGCGCCATAAGAAAAAATAAAAATAAAAAATAAAAAAGATTACATCAGGTTACACATAATACCGCCGAAGCTCATCCGCATTCCAAGATCTAGGAATGTCGTTGCCGTCCATATCCTTTAACCTGTAGGAACCGGGTCTTAATGAAGATACTACCAGAAAAGGGCCTTCCCACTTCAGCTGTAGCTTGCCCACTGTGTCTGGATTGGCCACTCTTCGAAGCACCAAATGTCCTGGCTTAATGTTCTTCAACCGAACCTTTCTATCACGCCATTTTATTGTTTCGGCTTGGTATTTATTGATGTTTTCCACAGCCTGAAGCCTGATCCCTTCTATAGCATCTTTGTCCACAGAGCAATCAGCTTCGTCTTTTGCCGAAGCCACTGTTCTTATTGATCCTGCCTTAGCCTCTTCTGGGGTTATTACTTCGTCACCAAACAACAATTTGAATGGTGTAAAACCTGTTGACCTTGATATTGTTGTGTTGTAGCTCCACACCACTTTGATTAATTCGTCCGACCACTTCCCCCTGGGCTGATTGAAGATTAACTTCATTATTCCTGTCATTATGATGCCATTAGCTCTTTCGACAAGTCCATTTGACTCCGGATGCCGAACTGATGCAAAATGGATCTTCGTGCCAATTTGTTCACAAAACTCTCTAAAAGCTTCGGAATCAAACTACGTTCCGTTGTCCACGGTGATGGCCTTTGGCACTCCGAAGCGACAAACAATATTTTGCCAGAAAAACTTTTGAACCGTAACCGAAGTTATTGCGGCTAAAGGCTTTGCCTCAATCCATTTAGAGAAATATTCAACTGCCACTAAAACATATCTTAAATTCCCTTGTGCTGGTGGAAGTGGGCCTAGCAAATCAAGGCCCCATCTTTGTAATGGCCAAGTGGGTTGTATTAATTGAGTTAGAGACGAAGGTTGTTTTTGATCTCTTGCACATTTTTGACAACCTTCGCATTTTTGGACTAATTCTGCTACATCCGAAGCTGCCTTCGGCCAATAGAATCCTTGACGAAAAACTTTACCCAATAAAGGCCTAGATCCGATGTGAGATCCACACAGACCTGCATGTATTTCTTTCATCAGCTCTATTCCTTCAGTTCTGGATAAACATTTGAGCAATGGAGAATAGACTCCACGCTTGTATAACTCCCCTTCTATTATTACATATGGACGAGCTCTTGCCGCTATTCTTTTTGATAAGCTTCGTCATCTGACAGGAAATTGCCCTGGAGAAAAGACATGATCTCAGTTCTCCAATCTTCGTTGTAAATAGGAGATATATTGAGCACTGCTCTTTCAAGAAGGTCAACCGAAGGTGCTTTTATTGTTTCAAAGAAAACTTCCGAAGGTAGTGGCAGCCCCTGTGCCACTGACTTGGCTAATAGATCAGCATGTTCATTTTCTCCTCGTGGAATATTCTTAACAGAGAACCCTTCGAAGGAGGCTTCAAGTCTTCGAACTGTATCCAGATATTTTTCAAGCTTCGGATCTCTTGCTTTGCAACTTTTGTCAACATGGCCAGAAATAACTTAGGAATCAGTTTTTAGGACCACCCTTCTTATCCCCATTGCTTTCAACTTCCGAAGACCCAAAAGCAAAGCTTCATATTCAGCAATATTATTTGTACAACTAAAATCGAGTTTCACTGCGTAGCATGTTCTAACTTTAGAAGGTGCAATTAAAACGGCAGCTGCACCTGCCCCGAAGGTTCCCCAAGAACCATCGCAGAATACTGTCCAAACTTCGGCATCTTTACTTGCTTCTTCTTCCTGAGCCCCTAGCGTCCAGTCAGCAATGAAATCTACTAACGCCTGGGACTGAATCGAAGATCTGTGCACATAATCAATGTAGAACTCATTGAGTTCCGCAGCCCACTTTCCAACCCTTCCAGTAGCTTCTCTATTTCTCATAATATCCTTCAATGGCAGTGAAGAAGGAACAATTATATGGTATGCTTGAAAATAGTGCCGAAGCTTCCTGGAAGCCATCAAAACAGCATACAGCACCTTCTCCAAATCTGTATAATTTTTCTTTGATAAACTAAGGACTTCGGAGACAAAGTATATTGGGGCTTGCTTTTTGTCTTGCCCTTCAAGCTTCTCTTGGATGAGTGCCGCACTTACCATTGAGTGCGAAGCCGCCACATATAACAACAGAGGAGCCCCTGGCGTTGGTGGAGTTAATGTTGTTAGATCTATCAAATACTGCTTCAGCTCATCGAAGGCTTTCTGCTGAACTAGTCCCCATTGAAAAACTTCGGCTGACTTCAGCACCTCAAAAATGGTAAATTTCTCTCTGCTGATCTGGATATAAATCGATTCAGAGATGCAAGTCTCCCTGTCAGTCGCTGAGCCCCCTTTTTTGTGCTTGGTGGTTCCATTCGAAGAATAGCTTCGATTTTATTTGGATTAGCCTCAATCCCTTTTGTTGAGACTAGGCAACCAAGGAATTTCCCCTTCTTTACTCCGAAAACGCACTTTTCTGGATTCAACTTTAGACCAGCTTGTCTAAAATTGGCGAAGGTCTCCTGCAGATCAGCAATGTGATTTTCTTGCTTCGTGCTTTTTACTATGATATCATCAACATAAGTTAGCACATTTCTGCCTATCTGAGAATGAAGAACCTTCGTTGTCATTCTGCTGAAGCTTCCTCCAGCATTCTTAAGCCCCTCAGGCATCCGAAGATAACAATATGTTCCACTAGGGGTTATGAAGCTGGTTTTTGGTTCATCCTCTTTCTTCATCCAAATTTGATGATAACCTGAATAACAATCTAACAGACTCATAAGCTCTGATGAAGCTGCTGCATCAACTAGGGAATCTATCCTTGGTAGTGGAAACTCATCTTTCGGACAAGCCTTGTTAAGATCAGTAAAATCAATACACATTCTCCATTTACCATTGGCCTTTTTTACCATAACAGTGTTGGCTAGCCATTCTGGGTATTTCACTTCTCTGATGACTCCGGCACTGAGGAGTCTTTTCACTTCATTCCGAGCACCTTCGGCCTTGTCATCAGACATCTTCCGAAGCCTCTGCTTTCTGGGTCTAAAGGATGGATCAACATTGAGCAAGTGTTCAATAACATCCCTGTTGACTCCGCAGAGATCATTAGCTGACCATGCAAAAACATCTTTGTTGTTGAACAGAAACCTTATCAAGGTTTTCTCCTGTTCCTCGGACAATTGAGATCCCAAAAGCACCTTCTGCTCTGCTATGTCATCACATAAGAGCATGGTCTTCGGCTGATCGGCCGAAGCAGCTTTCTCCCTTCTGTACTTGTATTGCTCACAAGCTTCAGCTCCATCTATGTTATGGATTGCTTTTGAATCTGTCCAATTTCCCTCGACCTTCCTGGCAGCTTCCTGACTTCCATGAATAGCAATGGGCCCTTGGTCCGAAGGTATCTTCATGCAAAGATATGCTGGATGAAGAATTGCTTCAAAAGCATTGAGAGTACCACGACCAATGATTGTGTTGTAAGGATACTCCATGTCAACAATATCAAACACGACTTGCTCAGTCCTTGTGTTGTTGATAAATCCGAAGGTTACCGACATCGTGATCTTGCCAAGTGCTACAATCTGCCTTCCTCCGAAGCCACAAAGAGGATGTGTGGCATCATGGATCTTGTCTTCGGGCTCTTGCATCTGTCTGAAGGCTTTGGCAAATATAATATCCGCTGCACTGCCTGTGTCAACCAAAACATTGTGGACGAGAAATCCTTTGATAACACAAGAGATAACCATAGCATCATTGTGAGGGTAATCCTTAAGCTGAAGATCCTCTTGGGAGAAGGTAATCAGAATGTGAGACCATCTTGAATTAATGAAGGGTCCTTGCACCCCTACATGTTGTACCCTTCTTTGTGCCTCCTTCTTCTGCTTCTTGTTAGCCGGCTCTGAGCATGAACCGCCTGTTATCGGGAGCACAAGCTTCGGAGCCAAAGCAACTCCAGCTTTGAACGAAACCATCAGCTCAACAAGTGGATGTGAGTTCACCGAAGGTGGGCGCCAATGTTGGAGACTTGTTGTCAAGTGCTATGAATCAAGAACAAGGCAACACAAAAATGTTAAGTATAAATGTCCTTCGCCCGCTGAAGCATTATCTCCCTAAGGATTTAATGAGCTTCGGACGAAGGTCAGGAGTAGGTCATTACGAAGATGTGACCTTCGTAATCATACTTGTAAAACAACGAACAATAAGAAATGAAATATAAAATATAAAGTGTATTTGCATATTTCATCATTTGAATATACAGGTATTAAAATATAACATTTGCGCACATTTATACCTTCACCTTGGCGGAAAGCAATAACTCAAGTGTAACATGCCAGAGATTACAAGATCGCGTGAACAGTAAAGGAGTACTGTTCATCTATTTATAGGCACAGGGCGCAGCCTGTGAGAAATTACAGTCATGCCCCTTACAAAAGATTACAATTATGACTCAGACCCTTATGGACTATGAAGTCATTTCATCTTTAAGTCGGTTCAAACCTTCGTCTTCAGATACGTTATAGTACCGAAGCTTCATGAGTGGTAGCTTCGGTACTACGTTTAAACGGGTTTGCCGAAGGTGTTTCTTCCTGCGGAACCTTCGGCGATGAAGCATGGCCCCAACAACAACCAAGCTATAGCACCTTCGGTCATGAAGCTGGTGCTCCCAATCACGGGCTGTTCAAGTTCAGAGCCAGCCAACAAGAAGCAGAAGAAGGAAGAGCAGAGAAGAATGCAGCATGTTGGGGTGCAAGGACCCTTCGTCAGATCCAAATGGTCCCACATCCCAATCACCTTCTCCCAGGAGGATCTTCAGCTCAAAGACTATCCTCGCAACGATGCTATGGTTATATCTTGTGTCATCAAGGGATTTCTGGTCCACAATGTTCTAGTTGACACAGGCAGTGCAATGGACATCATATTTGCAAAGGCTTTCAGACAAATGCGAGAACCAGAGGACAAGATTCATGATGCTACAGACCCTCCTTGTGGCTTCGGTGGAAGACAGATTGTGGCACTTGGCAAAATCACAATGTCAGTTACCTTCGGTTATGTCCACAACACAAGAACTGAGCAAGTTGTTTTTGACATTGTCGACATGGAGTACCCATACAACGCAATCATTGGTCAAGGGACGCTTAATGCCTTCAAAGCAATACTTCATCCCACAAACTTATGCATGAAGATACCTTCGGAGCAAGGGCCCATCACTGTCCATGGAAGTCAAGAAGCTGCCAGAAGGGCTGAAGGGAGTTGGACAGATTCAAAGGCAATCCATAACATAGATGGAGCCGAAGCTTGTCAACAATATAAGCACAAAAGAGAGAAGGCTGCTTCGGCATATTAGCCGAAGCATATGCTCTTATGTGAAGATATAGCAGATCAAAGGGTACTACTGGGATCTCAGCTATCTGATGAGCAAGAAAAGGCTGCTAAGATTTTTGTTCAGCAACAAAGATGTCTTCGCTTGGACAGCCAATGATCTTTGTGGTGTCAACAGAGATGTCATTGAACATTCACTTAATGTGGATCCATCTTTCAGGCCAAGGAAGCAAAGGCTTCGGAAGATGTCTGAGGATAAAGCTGAAGGTGCTCAGAACGAAGTAAAGAGACTTCTCAGTGCTGGTATTATCAGAGAAGTAACATATCCAGAATGGCTAGCCAACACTGTTACAGTGAAGAAGGCTAATGGCAAATGGAGAATGTGTATTGATCTCACAGATCTTAACAAAGCATGTCCAAAGGACGAGTTCCCACTACCAAGAATAGACTCCCTTGTAGATGCAGCAGCTTCTTCGGAGCTCATGAGTTTATTGGACTGCTACTCAGGCTATCATCAGATTTGGATGAAGAAGGAAGATGAGCCAAAGACTAGCTTCATAACTCCCAGTGGTACTTATTGCTACCTTCGAATGTCTGAGGGGCTCAAGAATGCTGGAGGAAGCTTCAGCAGAATGACAGCCAAGGTCCTTCACTCTCAAATAGACAGGAATGTGCTGACTTATGTTGATGACATCATAGTAAAAAGCACGAAGCAAGAGAATCACATTGCTGACTTGCAAGAGACATTTGCCAATTTCAGGCAAGCTGGTCTTAAATTAAATCCAGAAAAGTGTGTTTTTGGAGTAAAGAAGGGCAAGTTCCTTGGTTGTCTGGTATCAACGAAGGGAATCGAAGCTAACCCAAATAAGATCGAAGCTATCTTCGGATGGAGCCGCCAAATTCAAAGAAGGGGGCTCAACGATTGGCAGGAAGGCTAGCATCGTTAAATAGATTTATATCAAGATCACTAGAAAGGAATCTACCATTCTTTTAAATACTAAAGTCAGCCGAAGTTTTCCAATGGGGTCCAGCTCAGCAAAATGCTTTCGAAGAGTTAAAGCAATACTTGATAGACTTGACAACTCTAACTCCACCTTCACCAGGGGCTCTATTACTCCTATATGTACCAGCCTCTCACTCTACAGTTAGTGCGGCGCTTGTACAGGAGAAGCAAGATGGCCAAGTCAAAAGACAAGCACCAGTATATTTTGTCTTCGAAGTTCTAAGCTTATCAAAGAAAATTATATAGAATTGGAGAAGGTATTATATGCTGTGTTGATGGCCTCCAGGAAGCTTCGGCATTATTTTCAAGCATATCATGTAATTGTTCCTTCATCACAACCTCTGAAGGACATAATGAGGAATAGAGAAGCTACTGGAAGGATCGGAAAATGGGCTGTCGAGCTCAATGAATTCGCTATTGATTATGTACATAGATCCTCAATTCAGTCCTAGGCGTTAGCGGATTTCATTGCTGATTGGACGCCAGGGGCTCGGGGAGAAGAAGTAACAAAAGACGCCGAAGCCTGGACAGTCTTCAGTGATGGTTCTTAGGGAACCTTCGGCGTAGGAGCGGCTGCTGTTCTAGTAGCGCCCTCTAAAGTCAGAACATGTTACGCAGCAAGCTTGGACTTCAGTTGTACAAATAATATTGCTGAATACAAAGCTCTTTTGTTAGGGCTTCGGAAGCTAAAGGCAATGGGAATAAGAAGGGCGATCCTTAAAACTGACTCCCAAGTCATTTCTGGCCATATAGACAAAAGTAGCAAGGCAAGAGATCCGAAGCTTGAAAAATATTTGGATACAGTCTGAAGATTGGAGGCTTCCTTCGAAGGATTCTCTATAAAAAATATTCCAAGAGGGGAAAATGAGCATGCAGATCTACTAGCTAAGTCAGCGGCACAGGGGCTCCCTCTACCTTCGGAAGTATTTTATGAGACAATAAAAGCACCTTCGGTTGAACTCCAGGAGAGAGTAGTGCTTGCAATATCACCTGTTAGTGAAGATTGGAGGACTGAAATCATATCTTTCCTCCAAGGTAACTGTCTTTCGGATGATGAAGTTTATAATAAAAGAATGGAAGCAAGGACAAGACCATATGTCATAATAGAAGGGGAGTTATACAAACATGGAGTCTGCTCTCCGCTTCTCAAGTGTTTATCCAGAACCGAAGGTATAGAACTGATGAAGGAAATACATGCTGGTTTGTGTGGATCTCACATTGGGTTTAGGCCTTTGCTAGGGAAGGGTTTTCATACAAGGATTTTATTAGCCGAAGGCAGCTTCGGATGCAGCAGATCTGGTTCAAAAGTGCGAAAATTGTCAAAAATGTGCAAGAGACCAGAAACAACGTTCGTCGCTAACCCAGTTAATACAACCAACCTGGCCATTGCAAAGATGGGGCCTAGATTTGTTAGGTCCACTCCCACCAGCACAAGGCAACTTGAAGTATGTTGTAGTGGCAGTAGAATATTTTTCTAAGTGGATTGAGGCAAAGCCCTTGGCTACAATAACTTCGGTCATGGTCCAAAACATCTTCTGGCAGAATATTGTTTGTCGCTTCGGTATGCCAAAGGCAATAACTATGGACAATGGAACACAATTTGATGTTGAAACATTCAAAGATTTTTGTGACCGAATTGGTACGAAGATTCATTTTGCATCAGTCAGGCATCTAGAATCAAATGGGCTGGTAGAAAGAGCAAATGGCATTATAATGATAGGAACAATGAAGCTAATCTTCAACCAGCCCAGAGGAAAGTGGCCAGATGAGTTGATTAAAGTGGTGTGGAGCCACAACACAACTGCGTCAAGGTCAACAGGATTTACACCCTTCAAGCTCCTATTTGGTGACTGTTGGGGACTTGTTCTCAAATGCTATGAATTTAGAACAAGGCAACACAGAATGTTAAATATTAGTGCCCTTCATCCTTCGAAGCATTATTTCCCTTAGGATATAATGATCTTCAGACGAAGGTCATGAAGGACATACCTTCGAGGCTTACAATATATGTTATTGAAAGAAGAAGCATATGAAATATAAGAGACAACATAAACAACCACATAACATGATTAACTCATCTTCATTATATTGCCATGGAAAGACAGAAACAATATTGAATTACAAATGTACCTTTGGCTTGATAGAAGGTAAAAATACAAGCGTGATACACAAGTCAGCGTGAACAGTACGGGGGTACTGTTCATCTATTTATAGGCACAGGACGCAGCTTGTGAGAAATTACATTCATGCCCTTCATATTTACTATTGATTTACAGGTAACTCATTGGGGACTAGATAGCCTTTTCCCTTTTAAGTCGGTTCCTCTTTCCACTGTTGAGCCGAAGCTCCCTTGCTCGTAGCTTCAGAGCTGCATCAGCCTTCGTATTGTCCATGCTTTCCTCATCGTGTATGGTTCTGATCCAAGCCTGAAGGCACCTGTTCATATATTACACTAGGGAAACATTGTTAAATTATGTTTTTGAGGACCTTCGAAAGACGAAGGCCCCCAATAGTAGCCCCTTGCAGTATTAATTTGTTAAGATAACGAATTCAAACTGCGACATGGACGAAGGCTTTAAGCCGAAGGTCCAAAAAAATACCTTCCCTTTGCTAGAATAGCAAGGATCAATGACAGATGGGGCCCTCCAATTTGCATTGCACCAGGCTTATAAATAGGGGCTCACACCAACTGCATTTGATACGCTGTTTTTGCCACTTGCATTATTTTCTCGATTTTATAGCTCTTGCTCACTAGCGCTTGCTAGATTGTCAGTCTCTCTGAGCTTCGGTTTAAAAGGTGCGTTTTCACCACGTCTGAAGGAGAAAAAATGTCTCAGGAAAAAAGTTGTTGCGGAGACGAAGCTAACTGAAGAGGCAAAATTGTTTGAGGAGAAGAAGGCTGTGGATCCTTATATTGCTGGATTTGTTGAATCGATGGCGAAAACAAACACAGAAAAAATTACTAAGGAAATACTAGAAGGTTTGTCTAAAGATACTGGTGACAGTGATAGCTACGATGTGGAAAGTGGAGGTGAAGATTCTGAAGATCGGCCCTAGCGACCAAGCCATACAATCTTTGGAAAATCAACGATTAAACAAAGTCATCTTGACAATATGAGAGAAAGGTACTTTTGGGATATGTCTATTATAAGGGCTGGTGGGGACAACAACGTCCCTGCCCCCAAGGAAGACGAAGTTGTGATCTACCGAAGCTTCTTCAAAGCTGGGCTTTGGTTCCCACTGAGCAGGTTTGTGGTTGAAGTGCTGAAGATATATCAGATTTACCTTCATCAGATCACCCCCGAAGCTATCATTAGAATGGGGGTTTTTGTCTAGGCTGTAAGAAGCCAAGGGCTGGAGCCAAGCGCGAAATGCTTTTGCAGTATGCACGAACTTCTGTATGAGATGAAGGCCGTGGGCAAAGAACAATATCAAAACAACTTTGGTTGTTATGGATTTATCGCTTGCCCCAACGCAAGCCACCCGGTGCCAACATTCTGGAAAAGGTGGCCCGGAGCTTGGATGGAGGAATGGTTTTACGTGAAGAATGATTTGAAGGCAAGAGAAGATATTAAGGAAGTCATTATGCGTCCCATTTGGTCCCGCTTCGGCCTTGGAAAGCCGAAGATAGAAATTAATGAAACGGTCGAAGCGTGTCAGAGGGCCTTCAGCATTGTTTGCTCCTTTATTGGGACAAGAGACTTAATGCAAGAACATATAGCCTTCAAGGTATGGCCGCTTGTAGAAAGGTGGCAAATGCCAAAGGAGACCATCACTAAGTCTAGTGAAGGTGACCTGGTTCGGCTGAAGTATACATTCAGGTTTGAGGATAAATTTGATGAACCAAACGACGATTGGCTGAAGTGCATCGAAGCTACAAGTGATGAATTGCTTGGGGCATATTCCAAGACAGAAGACAATGCATTGGCCGCAGCCTTCGGTGGTCGGAATAAGAAAAGGTTGAATAGGGTATTCGATGCTATTGGCTTTGTATACCCTGACTATTGCTACCCGCTGCGAGGGCAAGGAGTAAAAAGAAAGGTTAGTGCTTCTAGAAAAGTTGCCGCTTCGGCCATCACAGCTGAGCCAAAGGGCAAGAAGGTGAAGGTTTTGACCCAACACCGGCCGCGTTTCATCGAACCGACCACGATACCTGAATTTGACGAAGGGGCCTCTTTGGTTGCCAAAGGTAAAGGAACTATTCTTTCAGCGCAGAGAACTGAAGAGCCAGCTACAATGCCGAAGGTACCTTCGGTTGAGCTAGTTGAAACAAAAGCTGACAAAGATAAGGCTAAAGGGTCGAAAATTGAAAAAAATAACAAAAATGTCAGAGATTTTGAGTCCGTCAACAGACATAACAGTGCCGAAAGCACAAAAGGGTTCTGCCGCAACACCTAAGAGGAGAAGGATGGCAAATGTGTTAGATGTTGTGTTAGAAACAGCAAAATCCTTGAGTCCTGCTCCTTCAAGAAAAATTGTCGAAGTTTCCAAAGCTCTACCCGAGGCTGAAACGAAGCAAGCAGAAGTCGGAGCTGCAAAAATTCAAACTAAATCTGAAGCTGGGCCTTCGGAGCCCACTGAGACAGAGCCCACCGTAGTTGAAGAAAAAGCGACAGAGCAAATTGCGTCTGAAGAGGTTGAAGCTGCTGCTACCGAAGCTTCAAAAGAAAGCACTGATTACATCATTCGTCATGCCTCGGGGAAGAAACTTTCTCAAAAAGAGAAGCTAGAAGCGCTACACTATGCCCAAAAATTAAAATACCCGAAGGGGGGATTAGTGTTTAATGGTAGTGGGGAAGAAGATTTTCGATACTGTCTCTCGGATAATAAAGAGATATCCGTCTGCCGGGAGATAGGTAGAAGCACTGGATTCCCGACGCTAGAAGATGGCCTTTCAATATTATCAAAGGATGAGCTTGCTTACAGTTTGGCTTATAATAGCATAAAGGTATAAAAGCTAATTTTGTATTTTGAAAACAAAATACTTTATTTATTTATACTTAATTTTGTTCTCCTCTTGCAGGGCTTAATTCTTAGCAATGCCCTTAGAGCACAAAAAAACATTGAAGATGAAGGATATACAATGGCTTTGAACAACCTTCGTTCAGAGGTAATTGAACTAAGGAACGAAGGTCTTGAAAAAGACAAGATCTTGATTTCACTGGTAAACAAAGTGAAAGAAGATGAAGCTAGTTTCAAGGCTCAAGCTGAGATTCAAAAGAATGAGATCGAAGACCTTCGAAAACAATTGGCCGAAGCCAAAGAAAAGTGCGGTCTCACAGAAGCTAATCGAGATATTAGTGAATATTGGAGAAACTATTTAGAAAAAACAGTTGAAGAACTTCACGCATCCAAAGAAAGATGCTTCGAAAAATCATTGGGCTGCGTGGAGAAAATAAAGGCTAGCTTCACCAACGTGGGCGCTTATTCTAACAAAGATAACTTCATTCGAGGTGACCCTGAAGGTGTTATTGAATGGATAAGCGGGGAGGCCGAAGCTTTCGAAGAAATTTTAAGTGATCGTGGGGATGTCTGTGTGTTCTCCGGTGCAAGAGGAATCTCAGCTATCCTAGAGAAGGCGGGGTGAAACCATGTCAAGACCCTGGTCCAAGCCGAAGCTGCCTTCTTCGTGGACGATACAAAGGATCCCTCAGCTGAAGCAAGTTTAATGTGAGGAAAAGTTTATAATGACATGTGGGTAAATGGTGGCCGAGAAATGGCTCACGAAATTATGAAGAAAAGCGAGAAAGACATCCATGACGCCCGAGTACAAGCAAAACAAGCTGCAGAAGTTGCAGAGCGTGAGAGACGCATAGGTATTGTTTTGCGGTATCTAGCCTCGGCATTGTTTTTATGGCTTCGGACTAATTAACTTTTTTCTACTGTAGCTGAATTATCTCCACCACCGGAGCCGTTTGATCTCCTGGCCGATCCAGAGACGAAGGAAGCACTAGAGATTATTAATATAGCCGAGTCTGTTGTTGACGAAGTCGTTAACAAATTGCTAAATGAAATTGTGGAGAAGGTCCTGAAGGAAGACTAGTAGTTTTTGCAAAAACATTTTAGACGACCAATGTAACCGTGCTGCAATAAGACTATAATATTTGATATGCACATCTTTGAATCCAATATGTAAATTATTTGTAATTCACTTCTTTGCAATGCTTGAAACTTTTATGTACATACCGTTTTTGAGCCTTCAGCGAAAAAACACCTTCCCTTCTTTTCATGCTTCGTAAAGAAAAAATTCATGCTTCGTGAGAAAATCCATGCTTCGTAAAGACAAGAGATCCCTTCTTTTGCAATAGAGCTGATGAAGTTGTATACTTTGTGCCTTAGCACATTTTCCGAAGATCGACTTCATATTCAATTTGTGTCATTAGTGTGATATGATGTATGATGTGATGCTATGCGAGATGATGTGATGATATGAAGCAAAGGATGATGCTGATGTCGAAGACACACACCCACGCTGAATCACACAATCTCTGCGTCCCCTTAGGAACGATCTCTTTGCCGTTTATTTTTTGGCTTCACCGCTTATTTTTTGGTGTAAGTTCTGCATCCCCTTAGGAACGTCATTTGAACTTCTTCGCCTTCTATTTCGGTGGTATAAGTTCTGCATCCCCTTAGGAACGTCTTTTGAACTTCTTCGCCTTATATTTCGGCGGTATTTGGCTCTGCATTCCCTTTAGAACGACTTTTGAGCAGAAAACTTACACTGAGCTCCCTTAGGAATGACTTTTTGTAGTTTCGGCAAAACTTACGCTGCGCTCCTTTAGGAATGACTTTTTGTAGTTTCGGTGATTTTTAGCTCTGCATTCCCTTAGGAACGACTTTTGAGCTTCGGCAGTTTCTGAGCTTCGTAAATCTGTAAAGAAGATATATTTCATTCTGATATAAGCGAAACTATTACAAGGAATTAAAACTAGATTTACATTGATTGTTCCTTATTGAAAAACAAAATGACATGAAGTATGAAAGTATTTCAGGGGTAGGATATTGCTCAATAAATGTGCTTCGATTCTGGCACATACTGTTGACTGTGCAAGCTTCGGATTCCTCCCTAAACTCCTGTTGCTACTGGGTGTGCTGGCACCCTTCTGGCTGCTGGCTTCGGGAGTAGGTCGGTTGTAGTGGTGGTGGGGGTGGGAGTTGTGGCCAGGAAGCTTGTGAACGGCTAGCCGAAGCAACAGAAGCTGCAGAATGATTGCCCACATACTCTGGTATGTAGGGAGAGTGGCACGAAGCAGTGTGCATGACCTGCTTCGGCTGATTCTGCCGAGCTTCGGCTTCTGCGATTTCCTTTTGCTTTTGAATAGTGATTTGGCACATTCTTGTAGTATGGCCCTTGTCCTCACCACATAATAAGCAGTAGATCTTCCTCGGCTGATCCCCAAACCTTCCTCCAAAGCCCCTGGCGCCTCTACCTCTTAGAGCTGGTGGCCTAAAAGAACTTTGTTGTTGCCCCGAAGATTGTGGGGTGTATTGTGACCTCTGAGGCTAGCTCCCTTTGTCATCGTTCTGACTGGAGCTGTGGATCGACCAGACATGCCTCCGGTGGATTTGTCCTCCAAAGCCCCTGGTCATCTTAGAGGATCTGTATGCTTCCTCCCTTCTTTGGCGAAAGTCGTTATCAGCCTGAATGTATTCATCCATCTTCTGGAGCAGCTTCTCCAAAGTTTGTGGGGGCTTTCTGGTGAAATATTGAGCAGTAGGTCCTAGCCAAAGACCCTTGATCATGGCCTCAATGATAATTTCATTGGGCATTGTAGGCGCTTGTGCCCTTAGTCACAAGAACCTTCCGACATATGCCTGAAGATATTCTTCATGGTCTTGCGTACACTGGAACAGAGCCTGAGCTATGACTGGCTTCGTTTGAAAGCCTTGGAAACTGGTAACCAGCATGTCCTTGAGTTTCTGCCATGACATGATAGTCCCTGGTCGAAGAGGAGAATACCATGTTTGGGTTACATTTCGGACAGCCATGACGAAGGACTTCGCCATGACTGCGGTATTGCCCCCGTACGAAGATATAGTTGCTTCGTAACTCATCAGAAACTGCTTTGGATCTGAGTGCCCATCACACATGGGAAGCTGGGGTGGCTTGTATTATGGGGGCCATGGAGTAGCCTGCAGTTCTGCTGCCAAGGGAGAAGCATCATCAAAAGTAAAGGTATCATGATTAAAATCATCATACCATCCATCTTCGTTGAATAAGACTTCCTGACAAAGCTCCCTGTGTTGGGGCCTTTGATCTTGTTCATCTTGAGCAAGATGACGCTCTTCTTCAGTGGCTTCGTCGATCTTCCTTTGAAGATCGGCCAACCGCGCCATCTTCTTCTTCCTTCTTTGCACTTGTTGATGGATAATCTCCATGTCCCGGATCTCTTGTTCCAACTCCTCCTCCTGGAGTGTTGGACTGGTGGCTTTTCTCTTCTGGCTTCGAGCCTCTCGGAGAGAGAGAGTTTCCTGATTTATGTCCAGTGGTTGCAACGCAGCATCCCCTGGCGCTGAAGCTTTCTTTGGCGACATGTCGAAGGTCAGTGCTTGCCAAAGGTGGTCGAATGAGTTCACCGGAGGTGGGCGCCAATGTTGGGGACTTGTTCTCAAATGATATGAATTAAGAACAAGGCAACACAGAATGTTAAATATTAGTGCCCTTCGTCCTTCGAAGCATTATTTCCCTTAGGATATAATGATCTTCAGACGAAGGTCATGAAGGACATACCTTCGAGGGTTACAATATATGTTATTGAAAGAAGAAGCATATGAAATATAAGAGACAACATAAACAACCACATAATATGATTAACTCATCTTCATTATATTGTCATGGAAAGACAGAAACAATATTGAATTACAAATGTACCTTCGGCTTGATAGAAGGTAAAAATACAAGCGTGATACACAAGTCAGCGTGAACAGTACGTGTGTACTGTTCATCTATTTATAGGCACAGGACACAGCCTATGAGAAATTACATTCATGCCCTTCATATTTACTATTGATTTACAGGCAACTCAATGGGAACTAGATAGCCTTTTCCCTTTTAAGTCGGTTCCTCTTTCCACCGTTGAGCTGAAGCTCCCTTGCTCGTAGCTTCGGAGCTGCATCAGCCTTTGTATTATCCATGCTTTCCTCGTCTTGTATGGTTCTGATCCAAGCCTGAAGGCACCTGTTCATATATTACACTCGGGAAACATTGTTAAATTATGTTTTTGAGGACCTTCGGAAGACGAAGGCCCCCAACAGTGACGAAGCAATAACTCCAGAAGAAGCAAAGACAGGGTCAATAAGAACAACAGCTTCGGCAGAAGACGAAGCTGATTATCAAATAACAAAAGATACCATAGAAGGGACCAGACTTCAGGCTATAGAACACATCAATAAATATCAGGCCGAAACAATAAGGTGGCGTGATAGAAAAGTTCGATTGAAAAACATCAAGCCAGGACATCTGGTGCTTCGGAGAGTGGCCAACCCAGATACAGTGGGCAAGTTGCAACTAAAGTGGGAAGGTCCTTTTTTGGTAATATCTTCGTCAAGACTCGGTTCTTATAGATTGAAGGATATGGACGACAATGACATACCCAGATCTTGGAATGCGGATGAGCTTCGGCGATACTATGTGTAATTTGATGTAATCTTTTTCCATTTTTTGTATGGTACCTTTTTCCTTTCAAGAGGGGAGAAAGGTTTTTAATGGGGTCATAGCTTGTAATTTTTCATTCTTATTTAGCTCTACGAGGGCCAAATCCCCCAAAGATCTAATATGTAAAAACTGAGCCCGCGCCATCGAGTGCAAAAAAGAAAAACAGGGAGAAGCTCAAAAGACGTCCCCAAGGGGATGCAGAGCATGATGAAGCTGCAAAAAAGTCATTCCTAAGGGAGCGCAGCATAAGTTTTCTGCTCAAAAGTCATTCCTAAGGGAATGCAGAGCCAAAAATTTGACGAAGATGCAAAAGTCGTTCCTAATTGAGCATAGAGTAAGTTTTCTGCTCAAAAGTCGTTCCAAAGGGAATGCAGGGCCAAATACCACCGAAATATAAGGTGAAGAAGTTCAAAAGTCGTTCCTAAGGGGATGCAGAACTTAAATGCCACCGAAATAGAAGGTGAAGAAGCTCAAAAGTCGTTCCTAAGGGGATGTAGAGCTTAAAAGACTCAAAAGTCGTTACTAAGGAGATGCAGAGTCTGGGTGTGGTTTCGTGTGTGTGTTCGGGACATTCATTTGCACATTTCATTACATCATTCATTGCATTCATACACATTCATGTAGACATTTATAGGATCATCATCATCATAACATGAAGCACAAACAGAAATACTTCAGCTTTGACAATAATGCTTCGATGAGCATGAAGAAGCAAGGACATGCTTTGTTATGTACGAAAAGAAGGGAAGGTGTTTTTCGCCTTCGACTCAAAAGATACAGATTTCGTCCACAGCAAAGCAATTTATACATGGATGGAAAGGTAAAAATATATTATAAGGTATGGACAAGCATACAAAGTAATGTTCAATTCTCGATTACAATGTCTTTTACAAAGATAATACAAATGCTTCTAAGTTCTATGCAAGCAGGCCTAAAAAATAGCTTCAGCAACCTTCGGAATGTGCTTCAGACTATCAATCTTCGGCACCACCATCCTGCACACAAACAAGCAGTATAAGGTAAAAAGTAATCACAAGAGATGGCAAGCAACAGGTATAAGTTTCATACCGGCTTAAGCAAGCTTTGGGCCCCATCACCAGCCAAATCCCGCCCACCCTTTGCCCAAATCTGAGTTATAAATCTATTTCCAATACTTCGGGCTTCGCTGGGGATATCAACCAAGTCTGATGGAGATAGACTGAAGGTTGGTTTGTTTACTGTTTTTTCGTGTGTGCAACCAGCCTTCATGAATGCTACAGCCGTGCCGCGAGAAGCCAGCAGGGCACAGAAGTCGCCGTGCCCGGCTATCACTTCATCAAGCGCATCAACTTCGCCTTCAATGTGTTCGAAGGTGCTTGGTATATTTTCAGCTGAAGGAGTAAACTCTTCGGAGATGGCTCCAACCGAGTTGAAAACCCTTTTCAGTCGTTGTACGCAGCGGCTGCCGAAGTTCAAACATATGTTCCGAAGCTCTTTCAAAGTTTGTTACAGCTTTGTATTTTTGTCAGCTTCAGCTTCGTATTTTGTCTACAAATCTTTTCTCTCTTGTTCGAAGCTCTCTGATTTTTGGAGAAGTTCCTTGTTTAATCTAGCATTTTTGGCTTGGGCTTCTGCAAGTGAACCCTCCATTGCCTGAAGCAGGAAATTTTTCTTCTCAAGAGAAGCTTCGTAGTCTTTAATTTTGTTTTCAAACCCTCAAGTATAATTTCGTTCTTTTTGTCTTCGAGGTCTTGCTGCATTCTCAGCGCCTTGCTTAGCAACATACTCTGTAGAAACAAACCTTCATCAGGAAACTTTGCTTCATCAAAAAAATAAAAACAAAATTTTGCTCCATCTAAAAAGGAATTTTACCTTGAAGTTCGAATAAAACAAACTACCGACGATATGTTCTCGCCGGTAGCCGCTAATATCAGCTTCGAGCTTCGGGAAACCGACACTCTTCGATAGAGTGCTGATTATCTTTGCCCTGGTGCGGTCGCGAATGCATCCTAAGGCCCCTTCATCGATCCCACCAAAGGGCATGGCTCCTGGCTGGTAGCCACAGGATATACCATACTCCTGTAGCTCCTTCTTTTCGACCTCAGATAATTCTTGCCCGACCAGGTTCCGAAGGTCGAAGTCTTGTTCCTCCGAAGCAGCATCGGCAATCTTTCCCTTGTCAGGCACTGTGGCCATGACCTCCTCTGCAGCCGCAACTGTCTCTTCCATAGCCATATTCAAGAGCAGTTTATCAATTCCAGAAAGTGTACTCTCAAGGTTGGTGGCTTCGGCAGCAGTTGTAGCTTCGGCAGAGGCATTTACTTCGGCAGTGGCCTCAGCGCTTGCAAGAGGTGTTATTTTAGATGCCGAGGCCGATGGGGGCGTCCGTTCAATGGCTTGCATTACGGAACGATTCTTCGCTTTTTCTGCCAATCCACCTCTTTGTAGTCGAAGGCTCATCCTTCTTCTATAAAAGCTTCGTCAGTTCCGGTCCCAGAGGACTTAGTAGCTTGATAGGTAGAGATTCAGTCATTACCTTTAAAATTTCTGCCACTTCGGCAGTAGGAGGTGTCGAAGGAGTCTCCTCTTCTACCTCAGTTACCTTCGGCTCTGGAATTTCAGCCTTTCTTTTCTTCGAAGCTGCCACCTTCGGCTCAGGACTGGATTTTCTCTTCTTTAAAACCTTCTCATCCTCCTTCACCATCCTAGCAGCTTGTCTGTTTAGAACGCTGACAATTCTTTTCCTTTTCACCCCTTTGGCACCATTATTGAGCCGCTCATAATTAGGGTATTCAAATTTCAGAGCATCCATCACCCAGTTTAACCTTCGTTTTGGCCGGGTGCCGAAGGCTGCTGTCATCAAATGGTCTTCTTTCTTAGTATATTTTCCTAGTATTTCATTACACATAGTTTCAATCATTTCTAGCCATTCTTGGCAAGGCTCCTTGAACTGTTTTTCAAATTTGAAACGATAAGGTAATCGAACAAGTTCATGTTTATTCTTCGTTCCCTTCATCTTCGGCATCCCCCAGCCACTTGATGTTGGATACGTCCGGTTGGCCAGGTATTCTTGCACTAAGTCCCTGGTGCTGATTTGCTTAGCCACCACCCTGAATTCTACCTCGGTCAGCTGGCATGCTGACCCTAACTGCATGTTGCACAGGGGCCTGGTCATTCCGAAGTTTAAGGACAGCGGGCACATGACCATCGTCATCAGTTTCCCCCTCTTCTTCTCATTAGCCTTAATATAAAACCATTCACCTTTCCAGCCGGTTGGCCATTTGGTGTGATAACTGAGAACTGGAGCCTTTGTATCCTTGCGATACGCAAAATTGTAGCAACCAAAATTTTCATGAAGACCGTCTGGCCTAGCCTTCGTCTGGTAGTGCAAATCATGCACTCGGCAAAATGCTTCGGCATCTGGGCTCATCCCTTGGCTTCGGAGGGCCCAGATGAAGACGCTAAGCCTAACAATGGCGTTAGGGGTCAGCTGATGAAGATATATTTTGAAATTTTTCAAGACTTCCCCTATCATCTCGTTTAGAGGAAATCGCAGTCCTGCTCTGAAAAAGCTCTTGAAAACCACTACTTCACATTCCTAGGTGTTGGGGTGGTCTCTTCTCCGGCAAATCGGACAAGTTTCCTTTCAGCTTCCCCAAAGTAGCCTAGCTTCATCATCATGGGCATGTCAGCTTCAGACATAGTAGATTTCACAAAATCTAGATGGCTGGGTTTTGTTGGGATCAAAATACTATAATCTTCCTCATCCTCTTCAATATTTTCTTCTTCAGCAACGGTCTGTTCAACTTCGGCAACATGAGTACCTTCATCAGTAGTTCACTCTGTCACAACTAGACCTGATTGTTTCATGACTTCGGAAATTGGTGTTGTCTCGGTGACCTTGGTCTCTTCTCCCTCATGAGTCACCCTTGCAGTCGAACGCACTCTAGCCATTTGCTGGATTTTTTGCGGTTTTAACGAAGTTGATGTTTGTTTTTGCAGTTTTGACGAAGCTCACTCTTCTGACGAAGTTACCTCTAAATGATGAAGTGTTCGCTTGAGAGCGCAGTGAAAAAGCTTCGGCTATGGTTAAATTTTTTAACAGCA
The DNA here is from genome assembly GCA_029449295.1 of Zea luxurians. Classification (NCBI taxonomy): domain Eukaryota; kingdom Viridiplantae; phylum Streptophyta; class Magnoliopsida; order Poales; family Poaceae; genus Zea; species Zea luxurians. The sequence goes on along the minus strand of JAOPSE010000003.1, from coordinate 105,300,757 downwards.
CAACAGTGTAATGGCAATGAATGTTGTGGTAACTCTGCACCAACCCGTCTGTTTATATAGTGCTGCAGGAGGGAAGGTGAACCGCCAGATCACCGACACCCGCTGAACGGTGGACCACTCAGTGCTTGGAAGGTGAACCGCTAGATCGCCTGTATTCGCTGAACGGTGGACCACCCAACGCCTGGAGTATTTTAATCGTTTCTCGGCAACGAGCTCAGGGAAGGTGTTTTTCGGACCTTCGGCATTCCGAAGCCTTCGAGATTTTTCGTGGATCGAGCTCGTTACGAAAAACGATCTAGCACCGCGAAGGGGCTACTGTTGGGGGCCTTCTTCTTCGCCGAAGGTTCTCTAAGCAAAAACACCTTCGGCAGGACGACATGAAAGCAGACACAACAGTACAACACGAAGGTGTACACCGAAGCTACAATCCAGGGAGCTTCAGCATGATGACACGCCTTGAGACGAAGGGCGACACTGACTTAAAGAGGAAAAGACCGTTCAGTCCATGATAATTTGTGTCACGTTTATAATTAGTTATTGAGGACATAAATATAATTTCGACCGGGCTGCGTCCCGTGCCTATAAATAGGTGAACAGTAACCCCGTACTGTTCACGCTGACTTGTAGTCATTTGCACGTGGCTCTTGGATTCTCGCCTTCTGTCAAGTCGAAGGTACAAATGTAGTTAATATCATTAATGCTTGTTCATGATTATATAATGAGAACACAAATAATCTAATGAATTAATGTGATTATTCATGTTCTTTTCTATGTTTTATATATCTCTGCTTTCGTTATTACAAACTAAAATGACAAAGATATTTCCTTCGTAACCTTCGTCTGAAGATTATTATATCCCAAGGGAGATAATGCTTTGAAAGACGAAGGTCTTTAACCATTAACATTTGTGTTGCCTTGTTCTTAACTCATAGCATTTGAGAACAAGTCCCCAACAGGCACTTCATCAATCCAGAACTCGCATTTACTATACTTGGCGTAGAGTTGATTATCCCTTAGCTTTTGTAGCACCAATCTCAGATGTTCCTCATGATCGCTATCACTCTTGGAATAAATAAGAATATCGTCGATGAATACCACGACGAATCTGTCCAGATACCCCGTAAACACCTTATTCATCAGATTTATAAAATAGGCCGGTGCATTGGTTAGTCCAAATGACATAACTGTAAACTCATATAAACCATATCGGGTTGAGAAAGCCGTCTTGGGAATATCAGATGGCCTAATCTTCATTTGGTGGTAACCCGATCGGAGATCAATTTCGAGAATACCCTAGCACCTCTCATCTGATCAAATAAATCCTTAATGCGGGGTAACGGATAATTGTTCTTCACAATAACATCATTAAGGGATCTATAATCCACACACATTCTTTGTGATCCATCTTTCTTCTGTACAAACAGAACTGGCGCTCCCCAAGATGAGGAACTCGGACGAATGTACCCAGCCACCTGTAATTTCGTTAACTGCTTCTTAAGTTCCTTTAGTTCTTCTACGAACATCCTGTATGGCCGTTTAGAAATAGGAGCAGTCCCAAGTAAGAGATCAATGACAAACTCAACTTCCCTATCTGGTGGCATCCCTGGTAACTCCTCTAGAAAGACATCCGGAAAATCCCTAACCACACGGATGTTGTCTCCAACAAACTCCACATCTATGAAGAATGCCGCAGTCTGGTAGAGGTAGTTACTGTAATTTCAACATCAAATCTTTCTCCTTTAGGGCTGGTGAGTTTTATTGTACCCCTACCACAGTGTATAATGGCCTTTGCCTTTCTTAACCATGACATACCAAGGATCAGATCTATGCTGCTTTCCTCTAATACTATAGGGGTAGCCCAGAATTCTCTTCCCATAATTGTCAATGTCAATTTATGTGTCATATAATTTGCCTCAACGGGCCCTTTGGGTGTAATTACTATCATTGGTGTTTTCATAATTTTCAGTGGTAACTCATTTGTGTTGGCATATCGAGCATACATAAATGAATGTGTAGCACCAGAATCAAATAATGTTGTTGGAGGAATTGCATTAATATAAAACATACCAAGTGCGATGTCATCCCCATCAGGAGTAGCATCAGCGCTGACTTGATTAACCCTGGCAATAGAGAATCCCTTGCCAGATCATGGAGTCTATTGTTTGTTCTGCACATGTGTTGTAGCAATCCTCTGTGGGCAAACATTTGCATAATGTCTAGTCTTTCCACACTTGTAGCAAGTAGTGCCTGCACTCTGTCCTGAAAATTTCGCCGCAGGTGCCAGTGGGGACAGCCTGACGAGTTGGTGGAGTCCTTTGAGGTAAGTGCTGAGCTAGGCGCTGGCCTCCTCTAGTGCGAACTGGTATACCCTGGGGTGAAAAGTAGCGAGGACGAACACTGCTGCTTCCCTGATCCTGGGATATAGTCTTCCTCTTCAGATCTCCCAGCTGAACACGCTTGTGTTCAATAGCTAGGGCCTTGTCAAGTAGCCTATGGAATGATGGAAATGTATGTGCCACTAGAGCGTACTATAGAGGTCCATTAAGTCTGTTAATAAAGTACTCCTGCTTCCTCTCATCTTCAGCAACTTCATCAGGTGCATATCTGGATAGCTTGTTGAATCTATCGTGGTACTCGCTTACTAATATGCTCCCCTGCTTCAGCGATAGAAATTACTTCTTCTTAATCTTCATCAGTCCAGCAGAAATATGGTACTTTCTGAACTGAGTAGCAAACTCTGCCCATATGATAGTATCAGCAGCATCGTGGGCAGCAGTGTATGAATCCCACCAATCAGCAGCAGGACCTGTCAGACGACCAGAAGCATATAAAACCTTCTCTCGGTCAGAGCATTGGGCAATAATCAACATCTTCTCCACAGACTTCAGCCAATCATCAATGTCCAGTGGATCAGGAGAACTGGCGAACATCGGTGGCTTATGGCTCATGAACTCCCGGTGCTTGTCCCGGGGTGGAACTGGTGGCGGAGGTGGTGGCAGTGGTGCTTGTTGCTGTTGCGCCCTTCGCTCCGAGCGCATCTCCTCTTGCTCTTGGTGCATCTCTTGGCGTTCCTACCGCATCTGTGCGTGCATATCTGCCATGGTGTCTGCCATCTGTTGCATTATCCACATTTGAGCTGCAACTGCGGGATCAGCTCCGGCTGGTGGAGGATTTGGAGGATCCATCTCAGCTTGTTGTGGTTGTGGTTGTCTAAATATCCTTCGAGTGTGTCGATTGGGAGGTAGATCAATTCCACCACCCTTCCTGGTATTGACCATCTGAGTTAGAAACATATGGTAAGAAAGAAAGGATTGTAGACAAGGCAGGTAATTACGAATCATGTTACTTTGGGGATTTATTAGCTAAGCAGATTGGTGTTTTACCTACTAAAGCTAATTCATTACCTTATGGTGGTACATGCTAAGATGTCCATCTATAATATTTCAATCAATCAAAGAAGCAAATCAGACATTTATCATCAGAACAATCAACCAATATTTTTAAATAGAGAAAATAGTTTTAAGTTTGTCTTAGGTCTCATATCTCTGAAAAAAGTTCATAATTGTAGGATTCCAAGATGTGAAATCCATCTTGTCTTAAAGTAGAAAAGATAAGAGTAATCAGAGTATGGCAGCAAAAGGTGAGACAGGATCAAGATCAGATAAGTATAGAATGAATCAGAGTAAGGTAAGTAGGTAAGGGTTTTGTCCATTTCTATCTAGGTTTCGTCGTACAGCCAACATTTCCTTTGATACCACTTCTGTGACACCCGATTTTAAGGGACAAAGCCAGGTGCATCTCATATATGCGCCAAAGAAGACAACACATATAATAACGGAGTGTATAGAGATAAATGTCACAATAACATCAAAGTACTTATTACAATGCGGAAGTCTTACAAAATAAAAGATAAACATAAAACAAACTAAAGTCCACCTTGCGTGGTAGCCTCTGATGACAGTTCTAGGCAGAATTTTGGGGATTCCTGTGAGTCCTCATTGGATCTGTCGCCTTCTATGGAATCTAGAAGAAGATCATTCATGGCTAAGATAACAATGGCACCTTCACAGCTCCTTGCTGCTCCTATCCTCCCCAAGCGGTCAAGAGGTGCCAAAAATTATGGTACTGCGCTACGACGGAGCCGACGGGTTGTAGGGGCAGGGGTGGAATTTAACATGCAGGATCTGGAGAACAGAGCCACAAAACAAGTAATGCGGACTCTGAAAGTCATCACAGAGAATGCATGCATCAACCAGCAAGTTGTTTAGGACTATGAGAATCTTTTTAGCATTCCTTAACTCGAAGTCATGTTGAAGCATTAGCGGCTCTCTTTGGATGGGAGATTTTGGGGAATCTCTTCCCGTAGTGTGTCTGTTTTTCTTTCTGGGATGTGTTTTATAATTGTTTGTAATGGATCCGAGCAAAATTATATGTTGGAATGCGAGGGGTTTAAATTCAGTTGATCGTCAAAACTCTGTCCGGAATCTAGTTCTGTCCTCTAAAGCTGATGTGGTTTGTCTCCAGGAAACTAAAATAGTTGTCATTTCTACAAGAACCATTCTTGCAGCCTTGGGTTCAGATTTCTGCCAGTTCTCCTTTCTACCATCTTGTGGTGCTAGTGGTGGTGTGTTGGTTGCTTGGAAGCGACATCTGGGAGTGACTGGGTTGTCTAGGATTGACAGATACAGCATTTCAATCCAATTCTGCAATGCGCATAATCGCTGTTGGTGGTTAACTTGTTGTCACACCTGTTTCCAAGGGGCAGAGCCGGGTGCATAGCATATGTGTGCCAGGATCTATTTCCACATATATGTTAACGTCACAAGTGGAATATATCAAAAGAACAATGCATAAAAGCGTAAATAACGATTACATTAACATATTACACTTTGAACAGACATAATGTCTTAACCTTTATTCATCAAAGTACAGCGAAACAAGGACATCCATCCACAGGAAGATGACCGGGGGTATCACCAGACTAGCATCCATAGAGTTTAGCATCATATCTTCATCTACAACTTCTGATCAAAATTAAGCAACGGTGAGCTCACTTATGGTCGGGGCTCAGCAAGTGGGGGAAAAACTAATGCAAGGTAACAAGGTGAGGCTAAGGTTGAGCAGTAAGCATTTTAGTTGGTCAACATTTTATTAACAACACCTGTCTTACTAATAAGTGTGAATCCCAAGTATTCCCATTAAACAAAGGTATAAGAGTGTATAAAAAACACTTAAGTGAAACCACTTAAGCAAACCATTGCCAGATCATCGGATCTCGATTTATTTCCATCTTCAAGTTCAATTATCATGTGAGGAGTCCAGGCTGCTCATAACCGTGAGCACGGCTGATATATCAGTTTTACACTCTGCAGAGGTGGCACATCTTTACCCATGAGTCGCGATTCCCTTCTAGCCCGGGTTAGCTAGACCCGTATTCACTTCTGAAGTGAATGGCCAGGGTCTCACTACGAGGCTTCTCCCTAGAGTCCTCATTACGCAAATGCTGAAAATGGTCAAACTGCATAAGGCACACCTACCGTAACCAACTTATAGTCCGAACCACAGGGTAAAGCTTTGGGAACTATGCCTGTATCCAATCTGCCTGAGCCGGTACTATAAGCGCTTGCTAGATACCCCCGTTCCGGTCGACCACGACCAACACCCAACATAAGACTTCCCTAGTTATTTAGCCAAGACCAGAGCCATGATAGTCCTCATGGTAGCACTGTTTTCCTGGATGGTCACTCTATGTTCCAATTAATATGCAATAATCTTGTTTAACCATCGGGTTAACAACAATAGAGTAAACTTACCATTTGGAACATTAATATCAAAAATAGGAGTGACTGCATAAAGTTAAGTTGTAGCAATAGCATAGCTATTTGATTAGATCATAATCCCAGGTTAAACAAGGAGTAAGGTTGAAAAGGTTAGGGGTATCTAAATAGGTAACCCATCAAATTATGCATATATATATATATATATATCAAAGAGTAAACTTTATTAAATGTATTGTTTGGGATCAAACAGAATATGCAGAGGGAGAAGTCCATTTGCCTTGCTTATTGAAAACTCGAGGTTCTTCCACGGAATATATCTTGATTCTCAACTACTAGATCAACCACTGAATATCACACAAACAAACAAGAAGAACAAACATCACTCAATAACATACAACATTCACCATACGTAAAGCTAAAAGAAAGCCTAACGAAAAGAGCGTTTGCTTTTCAAAAACGTCGCAAGGGTTATAATAAAAAGATATTCTTTTCAAAAAGGTGTGATCTATACTTTATAAAACAAGACATGAGCTTAAAACATATTAATTAAAATATACAAATATTTGGTTCACCAAATTAATCTTTTATAAAGCGTCATACGTGATATGTCTAATATTAAGGGTTTATAAGATGATAAAACACGTTATAACAATATTAAACCTTTTTAACATTTTAGAAAAGATATATGTTATATATCTAAGGTTAATGGACGACTAATCACGTTATAAATTTTTAGAAGCATTATGGAACATATAATTCATTGTTAAACCTATCACTTATGATAAATTAAGATATAAGTCTAAAAAGATTTTATGTGAAAAGGTCATTATTATTATTAAACACCTATTTATGGAAAGTTATGGTATATGCCTTAAATGAACTTTTATGTAAAAGACAATGATCAAACAACTATCTTTTAATTTCATTTAAAAACACATAGCCTATATTATTATATTTGAAGTTAATATATAAAGTAACATTTTAGTTATTACTTTATTTTACCCTTTAGGAAAAAACTAAATGATTTATATAACATGGACTAAATGTGACAAAATTAATCAAGCCCATATAACTAGTTATGAACAAGTTGACAATATGTGTGACTAATAAATTATGATAAAGGATAATTAATCTATTAATTATCTTTAATTCTATTGTACGAATAAATGATCTAGATAATTAAAATGAATACTATATTTATTGGTATTAACTATCATTTAAGTTATGATGGTGTGAGCACTTAATTAAGCCATTATATCATTATTAGAAAAGTTATATGACATATTACTATTTAGTATGGATATACTTAAACATCTATACAAACCCTATTAAATATGATATCTATTAAAAATGTCATTTTAATATTAGGAACAAATTATCTAATTCTTTAGTAAGAAACCTATGTTTATCGACATAACTATTATTTTCTTTATTAGAAAAGTATGAGTGCCTAGTTAAGTCATTTTAACATTATAAATCCTACTATTTCGGTTTTCTCCTTTCTTTTCTAAATAGAATTTATACATATAACTAAAAATCGTTTATTTAATTCTTCTAGCATTAATATACTAAGAATTAATTGTAAATTACTAAATGGGACTTTTAATAAACTATTCATGGTTATTATGACATAAATAAGTCTTTTACTATTCTAAGTAATTAAGTGCTATACTTATGAATATATTTATTATGAATAGTAAAATCTATATTTTCATTCAACTAGAAAATACGTGGCTTAATTCCTATTTCAATTTCTTATATTACTAAAATTATACTTATATCATTACTAACCGATTATCGCTCCACACACTAAAGCGAAATTAATTATAAACATTTCTAGTATGAAATCACTAAAGCAATGAATAGTGACCGTGTTCATTTTTAGAATTACAAAGTCATACACATATTAAAGCGTTGTCGCGGGGTTCGATTTCGGGTATACCGAATTTCTAAAATCATACGCGTGAATCACCAAATCGCATCAATATTACAATAATAAATCGCAAGATTCAAAACATGATTTAGAAAATAAATCAGTGGGTTGTCTTCAACCTTGTGGTGAATGGAGGGATTCGGTCGCGGTGAGGCGAGGCACGACCAAGGACGAGCGAAGACGGTGCGGACGAGGCTCGGCGTTGGGCACGGATGATCCAGTTGGTGTGCTGCGCGGTTGCGTCGACGGCGGTCGATGAGCGCCATATTTACAAAAGTCAGGGACCAAAACAGAAATCGATCATCTTCTACCTCCGGTTCTTGGCTTCCACGGCAAAGGAGACAACGGACTAGAGACTGGGCCGGGTTCACTGCAGTGGACAGCGTTCTGGGCAGGGATCCATCGAAGGGGACGCCAGTGACTTATGTTCGTCTTTGTCGGTGACGGGGAAGGAGCAGGGACCTCCAGTCACACGGCGAGCGGCGTGATGGCGCGAACACACACACAGGCAAACGAGCAGCGAAGAGGAGCGTGTGAGAGCGAGGCAGGGAGGCGGGATGGAATGGAGAGAGGTCCGGCGTCCAATTTATAGAGAATAGGGAGGGAGAGGAAAGGTCGGGTCTTCATGGCTGTTGATGACGTTCATGGAGGAGAGGGAGTAATGGGGGGAGAGGAACGGACGCATTGAAGCTCCAATAACGCACGCACGACGCGGGATTCGTCGGTTGGCCTTCGGTGTGCATGGCGCTTGGTGTCGCGGCGTTGCGGCTTCTCCTGGGCGCGACGGGGCTGGCTCGGGTTGGGGCCTGGGTTGGGCGTGAGGCGGCCGGTCGGCTGCACGGGTCAGCGTTGCGGCGTGCGCGAGGCGTCGGGGCAGGGGCGTCTTGCTTCGGGCGCGATGCTGCGCAGCGTCCTAGGCGCGGGCGTGCATGGCGGCTCGGGGCGGGGCTCTGCTCGGCCTGTCGGGCGCGCGCTTGGCGCTGGTACAGTCGAGGCAGGGGCCTGGCGCGACGTCAGTCCAGCGCCTGGGCGTCGGGGTCGCGCGGCGGGAGGTAGGGCGTGCGGCGTGCGCGGGTGGGAGGGAGAGGTACGCGAGGGGAGAGAGAAAGCCGGGTGAGAGAGAGAGAGAGAAAGGGAAGAGGGAACGGTGGCGGCGGCTACCAGGGGTGCAGGGCGCGGCGGCTTGGAGGAACCAGGGAGCAGGGCGTTGGCTATTGGGCCAAATGGGCCGGTAGGATTAGGGTTTAGGTTTTTTTCCTTTTTTTAATTTCTAATTTCGAAATACCTACTCAAATAATCATAAAATTCATAATAATCAAACTAAAATTATTTATAAATAAAATATTAAATCTTGGACTAATATTTATTATATTATTTATGTGAATTTTCATTTAAGAAGAAATGATATTCAATATTCAAAATTACTTATGAGCAATCAAAAATCATTCCGAATGAAATAAATAACAAACACTTCAATGGAAAATTTATTATTATAAATACCATTATTAACTAAATGTATTATTTTTATTTAATGATTTTCATAGTGTCACACTTGTGTTTATGGCCCTCAAAGTAACAGTGATAAGATGTTGTTTCTTCAAGAATTGAGAGACACTAGGGCTGCTTGCACTGGACCCTGGTTGATTGCTGGTGACTTCAATCTCATCTACAGGGCTTCAGATAAAAAATTTAAAATTTTAACAGAGCTATGATGGGGAGATTTAGAAAGTTGGTTGAGGACTTGAGTCTCAATGAGGTTCCACTATTTGGGCGTAAATATACGTGGTCAAATCAGTAAGATAGTCCTGTTCTTGTTAAGCTTTACAGGGTCCTCTGTTCAGTGGAGTGGGAAGACATATTTGATATTTCCAAATGTCCTTCTTCAAAGTGCTGCCTCTGAAGGCTCCGACCATTGCCCCCTGTTGCTTGGCATTAGATACAATAAGATGGGTAAAAGACGTTTCTGTTTTGAAGCATTTTGGTCAAATTTGGAAGGATTCCAAGATGTCATCCAGGAGGTTTGGGATTCTGTGGCAGCTGTAAACTGCCCTTTCATGACTCTAAATTTGAGACTAAAAGCCATAGCTAGGAAGCTGCCATCTTGGAGTGGGAAGCATGTGGGACATGTGAGGACTCAGTTGGCTTTAGCAAAGGAAATTTTGCATAGACTAGAAATAGCGCAGGACTGTAGATCTTTGTCCTTGGCAAAAATCTGGTTAAGTAATTTGCTGAAAAAGCATTCCCTGTTTTTATCTTCACTTCAACGGACCATTGCTAGATCGAGATCGAGGATCTCTTGGCTTAAAGAGGGGGATGCTAATACCAAACTCTTTCATATGCACTCTCGACATCGAAAAAGGAGGAATTTTGTTGCACATCTGGTGAATGGAGACCAGATTCTCACTAGTCATGATGATAAAGCAGTTTTGGTGGACAATTTCTACGCTAGACTAATTGGTGAATGTGGGGATAGGGAGCAGACTATTAATCTAGAGGCGTTGCACGTGCCAACTTTCAATCTTGCACACCTCGATGAGCCTATTACAGAGCTTGAACTTTGGAATACAATTAAGAGTTTACCCAATGACGAGGCCCCAGGTCCCGATGGTTTCACTGGGAGCTTCTATAAATCCTGTTGGAACAATATCAAGATGGATCTTATGGATGTAGTTGCTGCGGTTTGGAACAAGAAGTTTGACAATTTTTGCTTGCTGAACTCGGCCTACATTACTTTAATCCCAAAGCATGATGGGGCTGTGCATGTCAAAGACTTTAGGCCAATCAGTTTGGTGCATAGTGCTGCAAAGTTGATTACAAAATTATTGGCCAATCAGTTAAGTCATGTAATACTCAAAATTGTATACCGAGAATAATAGAGAGATCTCCTCATTTTATGTGCCTCATTTGCATCTTAAAAAGAACATACACAAAATTTAGAGATTAATTCAAACAAATGATAAAAAAATTGCATCGTGTTGGGTTTATATGTTTGTGCATTAAATAAAATAATAATGTTTATGATAATAGGATAATAATTACTAGAATTTGAATTAAACCGTAAATTTGAAAATAGGGTTTTGAAAATAAAAAGAAAAGAAATACCACATAACACTTAGGGAATAAATATACACATAAATATATTCTCTTCAACATCAAATGTAAATTGGCACATTTGATATAAGTACAAATCCATAACTGAAATTCAAATTTGAATTTGAAATCTAAAAGGAGAAATGAAAATCTAAATTTGAAAAAGAAAAGAGAAAAGAATAAAGAAAAAAAGGGAAAAGGATAAAACCTTGCTTGGGCCGAGTCTGTTTCTGGTGGCCCACCTAACCCACCTCTGTGCGGCCCAAGACCATCCGTGCGCGCCTGCTCTAGTTTATCTCGATGACATGCGGGCCCTCGGTGGCTACAACACTGCACGTCGCACTGCGTCTTTGACTGGTGGACCCGGGCGCGCAGAGTCGTCAACGACCTCCCGGAGGGAGCACGACATGGGCGGACCTGCCGAATCACGCGGATCCGCCACTGACCGAGCTCGACTGGGGTATAAAACCTAATCACATCTCGCCTCCTCCTCAACCCACCGTGCCGCACTCCTCTGCCCTTTCGCATTACCTAGACCATCCTGGGCAACACGAGAAGGGCGCCGCCATCGACGTCTGGGACGACCGCTACCGCAGCCGTGCTCTCCCCTGTGATCCTTGACGGTAACTCCCTCCTCTCGCTTGCGGAATCTTCTTTGGATGATAGGAGTTTATACCATGCCATGTTCGAGCCATAGGACCATAGTAATTGCTCATCGTAGCGTGTGTCCCCGTCGTGGATTGGACTACGTCGTGGGTCGGGGGTCTACGCTGTTTTGCGGCTAAAATTGATGGGCAACATAGGTTCGGGCCGTCGTGAATCTCACGAGGGCTGAGCGAAATAGAGTTTGGGGCTCGGGGTGGCAGGAATTTATGCGCTCCGATGAGCCACCGCCGTGCGCAGTGGCCGGAGTTAGCAGGTTGGGTTGCATTGGAAGCGATGACTGTGGGCCGTTGACGCGGGGATGCACGGCTGGATTTGATCAGCGGCTCAGGCTAGTTAGCGAAGATCTGGATGGTTGATCTGTGAACCAACGGTCTGGATTGAACGAGGATACCAGTGAAGGTAGTGAGTCGGGAACGTCCGATCGGGATCGGACGATCGGCGCGTGCATCGGACTTCATTAAACCGTAAACGTAGATCAAGGATCTGAGGGCCCAGAGAGAATACCTGTTCGTTATAATCTAGATCTAATCCTGGGCGTTGAAAATAGATCTCACGGCCAGTAGTTCACCGTACCCCTTCGGCCCTAAAATCTTGCATAAGGGCCCCTCGGTTTAGTTAAAACCAACCCGCCGTCCTCGGCGTCTGTTGCCTAAGTCTTAGGAAACTTTGGTTTAGGCCCCTGAGTTTTCTGGGAATTGACGCCCAGTCCAGAGCGTATTTAAAATTAGTAAATGAATTACTAAATACAATTTTAATACAAAAACAATTGCTAGAACTTGGAAAATTCATATCTAATTCATTTTAAATCCAAATTGAGCCATTCCAATTTCTAAAATTTTGTAATAAGATTATCTATCATTTAGTATCTCTGTTTTGTCATGAACACAGGAAGAAAATTAATTTCTCATTTAATCCTATTTCAAGCATATTAAATCTTAGGAAATTCATAACTTGAAATCTATAACTCCAAATTTAATGATTCCAGTTCCTATGATCTTATTTTAATGTGTAGATTTTTACTGTATATTTTATTTGCATGTTTGATGTGATGTTAATTTATGCTATACTATGTATGTATTGTGTTGATGCGAGTAGACAAGCAAGCCACTGTGTAATCTGAGGTTCAGCAAGTAGAGATAGCTGAGCAGGAGCTCATTGAAGGCAAGTTGTGCCCTTGATCACTTACTTTTTCCCAGCTATGTTCTTATTAATTATAATGATCTGCATAGGTTAATTTTGATGGGATCCAATAGGTTACCCCAGTTTTGGTTATCTTTATACCTTGTTCACCACTGAAATATTTTTGGGTAGTACCTGTTATTGCTTTATGTGGATTGGGTATGGAGATACAACATTCATGATTACTCTGTTATTATCTTTTTATTACTACTGTTCATGTTAAGATCATTAAATTAATGGGAACATAGAGCGACCATCCGGGAAAACAGTGCCACCACAAGGGTTTAATGGGACGCCCTTGGCTGATTAACTAGGAAAGCTAGTGGAGGTCTTTGTCACACCCGGATTTAAGGAACAAAGCCAGGTGCATCTCATACATGCGCCAAGAAGACAACATATATAATAACAGAGTGTATAGAGATAAATGTCATAAAACATCAGAGTATTTATTACATTGCAGAAGACTTATTACAAAATAAAATAGTAAATATCAAACGAACTAAGGATCGTCGGCGCCAATGTCAACTAAGAAACGCCACCTAGATCAGATCATACTCCTCGCCTTGTGGCTCCTCCTGAACCACCTGCTCTTCTCCTGTGGGGGGTGTGAGACAGCAAGGGTGAGCTCACACATGATCATAGCTCAACAAGTTGTGGGGAACCAGTGGACATAAACTCACAAAGGTGTGAGTTCATGTGATGTGTAAGGCTAATCAATGACAGGGGTTAAAGCTGAGCATTGCTTTTAAGTAGTTGGTCAAAATTTTATTAGCAGTTACTAAGTGTAAGTAAATACCAAACCTTAAGTAAAATAATTGAACAAAATTAATAATAAACCCATGCAATGCAAATGATAAATTTGAATTTAAGTTCCATAATTTAAACATCAGAGAGTCCTGAGCTGCTCATGACCGTGAGCTCGGCTAGTATACCAGTTTTACACTCTGCAGAGGTTGTACCCTTTACCCACAAGTCATGTTACCCATCTTCCACGGGGTCGTGACTCCCATACACCTCTACCTAGGAAGCACGGCAGGGCAACACTACGAGGCCTTTACAAAGTTCCACTAGCTTCTGAAAACCCGCTACAGTTTATGGGAAGAGCACTTGCAAGAATCCCCCGTCTGACCGCCATCGCAGCAAAATCAACCCGAGAACCTCCTTGCATGCAACTCCCCTACTGCCCTTGCCCCTTTCGGGTAAGGTAGTCTTCCACTAGCTTTCCTAATTAGTCAGCCAAGGGCGTCCCATTAAACCCTTGTGGTGGCACGTGTTTCTCAAGTTAAGCTCTATGTTCCAATTAACGTTAATGAACTTGACATGAACTTAAATAGAACAACAAAAGAATTGGAACATAGAGGTAATAAATGATTAACCCAAAACCAGGTAAAGCAATAGCAAACTACCCAAGTGAGTCAGGGGTAAACAAGGTAATGAGATAAACAATCTAGGGTGACCTATTAGGTCCCATCAAAATTAACCTATGCATGGATAAATGATATTAAAGAACATTATTGGGTAAAAAGTGGTCAAGGGCACAACTTGCCTTCAATGAGCTTCTGCTCAGCTACTTCAACCTGCTGCTCACCAGGATCCTCGGTCACGTGCTCTTCTACTCGCCACAATACAAACAAGCATAGTATATAGAGAAAATTAACATCACACCAAACATGTACACAAAATACACAGTAATAACCTACTCATTAAAATAAAATCCTAGGAACAGGAATCATAATTTTTGGAGTTATAGATTTTAAGATATGAATTTTTAAAGGTTTTATGTGTTTTAAATAGGATTAAATGAGAAATAACTTTTCTTACTGTTTTCAAGATAAAACAGAGACTCTAAGTGATAGAGAATTAAATTACAAAAATTTAGAAAGTGGAATGGAGTAATTTGGGGTTCATATACATTTTCTATGAATTATTGAAGTTCGAGCAATTACTTTCCTATTAAAAATCCCTTTTCCAATTTATTTACTCAATTTCAAACAGCTCTGGATCGGGCCTCAATTTCAGAGAAGACCAGGGGGCTCGCGGCAAAATTCTCTAAGGCACAGAGACAAGCCATGCAGGACGGCGGGTTGTTTTAACGGGAACAGGAGGTCTCTTATGCAAAAATGCCAGGTCGAAGGGGTATCTTCGGATCCAAGCCGTCCGATCAAGCGCGAACGGACAGGATTAGACCGGTGTTGATCACGACTCCATCCCAATATCTACCGCAGGATCCAAGATCTGCGCTCGAGATCTGCCCACGCACCTCTACGCATTAGAACCGACGGATCGAATCTCAACGGTCCACAACGATTGCGTAAACACACACCTAACTACCCTCGGATCAGCATCCTACGGCCCAGGTCCAACACATACCAGATTTAATCCCAGGCATTCTTTTCCCATCCAACGGTCATCGGTCTAACTTCTTCTACCGAGCTGAACACGGCGGCGCTAAGCGCGTGGCGGGGGCCTCGCCGGAGTGGCCAATCCATGGCTCCAGTGCACCAAACCTCAATACGCTAGGTGCGGAATGAAATTGAGATGAAGGCGAACCAGAAGAGCGGGTCCTTACCCAAAGTCCGGCGTCGTTTCGGTCGGTCCACGGCGAACCGCGAATGTGCGACGGCGGCGACAAATTGGGCGCGCTCCGGTCACCCTCCTGTCCCGTAATCGCCACCAACACGAACCAGAGACCCGGGCGAAGCCTCCTGGCCACCCGCAAGGTTCCAATTTAGCGCCGAGCTCTACGGACGACGGTGGCACACGAATTTGGTGCTGTGGCGGGTTACGGCTTCCTCGGCTCATGGCGATTGTGCTCAACGGGGTAGGGGAAAGGGCGGAATAGTGGATGGGCGAACGAGACTTCGGCCACATTGGCTTTTTATCTGTAGAAGCAGTCAGCCGAGCGGAGAAGAATGCGCAACAATGGCGGGATCACCCCCGTCGGGTTCGGAACGTTCGTTGAGGAAGGATCTGAACACGTGACCCCACGCGTAAGTGACTTGAATGAGCGGGCACGGTCGACTTACGCGTGGACCCCGCAGGTCGGCGCCTGGCACCCAGACTGGGCTTGCGCGGGAGTGGGAAGCAAAGAGGAGATGGGCCAAAATTATTCCGAAGCCTAGGTGAGTTTTTCTTTTTCTTTTGTTTTTATTTTCTATTTTCCCATTTTATTCTTAATTCATTTGAATTCAAATTTTGAATTTAACTCAGGTGCTAATTCAAATTCATGTTAACCCTGCAATTTGGTCATACCCACAGATGGTGGAGTTATTTAATTATAATATTATTTTGTATTAAATAATATTCCTTTCTCTCCTCTATTTTCATGGTTTTATTTTCAAGTTAGAGTTTAATTTCTATGGATCCATTGATATGCTATTAATGACACATTTATTTTATTAAACACAAATGCACAATCAAGTAAAAACTCAGCATGAGACAAGATTTATTTAGGTGTCTTTGGGGTATTTATTTAATTGTGTAAGTGGTGTGTTCACATATGATGGTAGGTAGAAATAACACACACATATAGATGAAGGAATTAATTTCTCCTCTTTTATTATATGTTACAAACTGGGTGTTACAGTCTTCCTTACCCAAAAGGGGCAAGGGCAGTAGGGGAGTGGTCAGTGTAGGGAGGTCTTTGGGTTGATTTTGCTGCGATGGCGGTCAGGCGAGGGATTCCTGCACTGGAGCTTCCTATAAACTGTAGCGGGATTTCTGAAGCTAGTGGAACTTTGTAAAGGCCTCATAGTGTTACCCTGCCTCGCCTCCTCGGTAGAGGTGTATGGGATTGGCCGTCTCTTGGTAGATGGGTAACATGACTTGTGGGTAAAGATGCGCAACCTCTGCAGAGTGTAAAACTAGTATACTAGCCGTGCTCACGGTCATGAGCGGCTCGGACCCTCACATGATTAATTATGGAACTTAAATTTAATTTGACATTTGCATCGCATTTGGGATTATTTTACTATTACTTTTCTTTATTATTATTAAGGTTTGTTATTTACTTACACTTAGTAATTGCTAATAAAATTTTGACCAACTTATAAAAGCAATGCTCAGCTTCAGCCTTTATTTCATTGATCAGCCTTACACTTCATGAACTCCCACCTTTAATGAGTTCATGCCACATTCTTCTCCACGACTTGTTGAGCTATGAATGTATGTGAGCTCACTCTTGCTATCTCACACCCCCACAGGAGAAGAACAGGTGGTTCAGGAGGAGCCACAAGGCGAGGAGTTTGATCTGATCTAGGTGGCGTTTCTCAGTTGACATTAGCGCCAACGATCCTTAGTTCGCTCTATATTTATTCTTTTATTTTGTAATAAGACTTCCGCTATGTACTAAATACTCTGATGTATCGTGACATTTATCTCTATACACTCTGTTATTATATATGTTGTCTTCTTGGCGCATGTATGAGATGCACCCGGCTTTGTTCCTTAAAACCGGGTGTTACAAGTCAAAAGTTGAATGATATGGTGTCTCCGATCCAGAGTGCCTTCATTAAGGGACGTTTCATTCAGGATAATTTTATGTTGGTCCAACAAACGGCTAGACTTTTCCATCAACAGAAAAGGCCACGTATTCTCCTAAAGCTTGATATTACTAAAGCTTTTGATTCGGTTTCTTAGCCTTTCCTCATCGAAGTTATGAAGTATCTTGCCTTTGGACAGATTTGGAGGGACATCATTTATGGGCTTCTTTCCTCCTCTAGCACTCAGGTGCTTCTGAATGGCATTCCAGGAGGACATATTGAACATGGAAGAGGACTCCGACAAGGGGATCCTCTCTCTCCCATGCTCTTTATTCTAGTTATGGATGTTCTTGGTCTACTGTTTTCTAAAGCTGAGCATGCAGGTCTGCTCTTAGATCTTTCCCCCAGAAAACCTCTGCATCAGGTATCTATGTATGCAGATGATGTGGCACTTTTCTTACACCCTTCGGCAGCGGATATTGCTATAACTCTAGATATCTTACATCTATTTGGGGAAGCTTCAGGTCTCCGCAACAACGAACAAAAGTCTAATGCTTATCCCATTCAGTGTGGGGGTGTGGAGCTGGAAATGGTTCAGAATCTTCTCCCTTGTGGCATCTCAACCTTTCCATGTAAATACCTGGGGCTGCCTTTATCCCTAAAAAATCTCACCAAGGATCAGGTGCAGCCTATTGTGGATAGAATTGCTGGTCAACTACCAGGCTAGAAAGCAGATTTGATGACAAGAGTAGGTCGTAAAGTGCAAGTTCAGCATGTGCTTACCGGAATGCTTATTTATCTTGCTATGGTGGTAAATATTCCCCCTTGGGCTATCAAGGCCATTGACAAAATTAAAAGAGGTTTCCTTTAAAGAGGGCGCAAGGAGGCTAGAGGTGGTCACTGCCTGGTGACCTAGGGCAGAGTCTGTAGACCCCTACATCTGAGCGGTCTTGACATTTCTAGTCTTAAAGAACTTATCTGGGTCCTGTGCATGAGATGGCTTTGGCTCCAAAAGACTGAGCCTAACCGACCTTGGTGCAGCCTTCCTATCCAGGTTCCAGATAAAGCAAGGGCTTTCTTCTCAATGGTGTTGACTTCAAAGGTTGGTAATGGGGCTAATACTTTGTTCTGGACTGATAAATGGATTCATGGGCAGAAAATTGCAGATTTGGTTCCTAGATTATTTGATATCATTCCGAAAAAATCAGTAACAGAAGGACGGTTCAGGAAGCATTGACAGATAGAAGATGGATTGCTGATATCACAGGATCACTCTCAGTGGGAGTATTATTGGATTATCTTCATCTTTGTAATTTGATTTCAGATTTTGAGCTGCTGCCAGACATAGAAGATAAACATACTTTTAGTATTGCTGCAAATGGGACTTATTCTGCTAAGGCTGCATATGATGGGTTGTTCATCGGGTCTGTGCATTTCGGTCACTATGAAAGAGTTTGGAAAACTTGGGCCCCCTCTAAATGCCACTTCTTCCTCCGGCCAACGGTGCTAAATAGATGTTGGATAGCAGATAGGTTGGCAAAGAGAGGACTTGATCATCCGGAGAAATGTCCAGTTTGTGACCAAGAGTCTGAAACTTTGGATCACATTTTGGTTTCTTGTGTTTTTGCGAGAGAATTCTGGTTCCGGCTGATGTGCAATTTTAGACAACAAAATCTGGCTCCTACACCTAGTACGATGTCTTTTAAGGGTTGGTGGGAGATGATTAACAATGGCTCTGGAGATACGATTATGAGGGGTGTTAACTCCCTTATTGCCTTGGGAGCCTGGATTATTTGGAATCATCGGAATCGAATTGTCTTCGATGGAATCTCCCCTAGTGTTTCTGCAGCCCTTTGTCAAGCAAGGGAGGAACAACAGTTGTGGGAGATGGCAGGAGCTAAGGGTCTCTCCTTTCTTGCAGCAGCCATCCAGGGCACCTAGTTGCCTGCTTTATCGCTGAAGGGCTGTAATTGTTTATCAGGAATTGTTTGTTTTTGTTTTTTCTCTTCTTTTCTTTGGTTTTTTTATCCCCTTAGGGGAGGTCTTTTGTACTGGGGTCTATTTTGGACCCTCTTTTCCTTCTACTTAATATAATGATGCGCAGCTCTCCTGTGCTTTCAAGAAAAAAAACTACCCAAGTGATTCAGGGATAACAAGGTAAAGGGATAAACAGTCTAGGGTGACCTATCGGGTCCCATCAAAATTAAACCTATGCATGGTAAATGATTATAAAGAATATTATTGGGTAAATAAAAGTGATCAAGGGCACAACTTGCCTTCAACGAGCTCCTGCTCAGCAACTTCTATCTACTAGGCACCAGGATCCTCAGTCACAGGCTCTTCTATTCGCCACAATACAAACAAGCACAGTATAAAGGAGAAATTAACATCACACCAAACATGTAAACAAAATACATAATAATAATCTACACATTAAAATAAGATCATAGGAACAAGAATCATTAAATTTGGAGTTATAGATTTTGAGTTACAAATTTCCAAAGGTTTTATGTACTTGATACAAGATTAACTAAGAAATAATTTTATTGCTATTTTTATGTCAAAACAGAGACACTAGGTGATAGACAACAGTATTACAAAATTATAGGAACTGGAATGGATCAATTTGGAGTTCATATGAATTTTCTATGAATTTAATAAGTTTCTGCAATTAATCTTATACTGAAAATCATTTTCCTTAATCCTTTATTCCTTTTTACTCACTTCTGCGCACAAGATTTAAACAAAAGCCAGGGGCCTCGGCGCAAGGTCCCCAAGACACAGGCACAGTCGCGAGGGACGGTGGGTTCTAATTCAACTAAAGACAGGGGCTCTTAAGCAATTTACATACGTCCAGAGCGCTAGGGTTCCCTAGGGCCAATGGATCTTGACCGGACGGTCCAAATTAAATCCCCGCCCTCGGCGAACTGGTACGCTCCACGATCCGTTCGATCTAAAATCAAGCGCCAGGATCGGTTTCCACTTAAAACAACTGTTATGTGATCGCGGCCGCTGGATCAACCATCAACCGCCCGCAGTACATTTACCCAAATGGTACGCTCCGTTTAATCAGGGTCATCCATTATCCGATCTACGATTCCTGTTAACGACCCGTCCTCGGGCTAATCCGACGGCGGTGCCGCCCTCAGTTCACGGCGGACCTCGCCGGCGAACTCCAAATCTGGTGCACCAGTGCCCTAGCGTCTAATCTGCCTGCTTCTACGTGTTACGAGAACAATAAGGAGTCTCATTGAGCCATCTTACCAGAGAGATTTGAAGCGCAGGACGTGGGTCGCGGAGGAATGGCAGAACCGCGGCGGAATGTGGTCGACGGTGAGAAATTGCGGAGGTGTTGGCTGCGAATCCCGAGCGACGCTACCACGACTCCCCTTCCCCGAGCCTGGAGAAGATCCCAGGCACCCTCGACGATGCAGACAACGATCGAGTAGAAGTTTCCCCCGCGGCGGCACCCTTTCTCCCACCTTCACTCTCCCGGTTCTCCCTTACTTCGGCTGTGGCTGCACGATGAGTGGTCGCGAATATGGAGGAGGGGTCGCCCGGGGGCTCGGGCGTCATATAGGAGGGTAGTGCCCCGAGATTTGAGCAACGGCGTGCATGCCGTGCCACGCTCCCACCATTGTCGGCGTGGAGGTTTGAGTAGTTCCCTGACTACACGGGCCCACCCGACGGTGTCAAGTGCAACGACTGGTGACAGTGGTCCACTAGGCAGCAGCAGTGTGATCAACGCGAAGGGCGCGGATGCGGCTGACAGGCTGGCCCCGCATGGAAGTGACACGGTGTAGGAGATGGGCTGGCGCACGTGAGAGTCGAGTGGGTCGAATCCCACGGTTTTGGCCCAACTCGGTTGTTTTCCTTTTTCTTTTAGCTATTCTGTTTTCTTTTCTCATTTTGAATTTCAGATTCAACATCTCCATTTAAATTCAAATTTGTGAGTTATTTGTTCTCAGATTAAATATTCCACTTGCTCATACCCAAAATATGAAGAGGTTCTTTATTCATATATTTATTTTGTATTATATGATGTTTCTTTCTTTCTCTTTTCCCTTTTTAGGTTTTTAAACTCAAATTTGGATTCAATGGTAACTATGAACTTATACTCATTTAAATGTACTAATTGAACCCAAATGTGGAAGACCTAATTACTTATATATATATATATATTCCTTTTTTTTGTATAGCATTTTTCTTTCTTTTCTCTAAACTCTAATTTTGCAAATTAGGGCTAATTCTCAAATTTGGATATTAATGCGTTTCTTTTTGTATTATTTTTATATTTTCACAAAATGCACACAAAAATAAAATCCAGCATGATGCATAATTTAATGGCATATCTTTTATTAATTACTTGTTTTTTTATATATGGTGTTCACATGTGATGGTAAATAGATACAACACACGTATAAATAAAGGAATTAAATTTTTTTCCTTTTATTTTTTCCCTTATAAATTGAATATTACATTGTTTTTGTTTAAAGATCGCCTCGCGGCCCGGCTCATCCCCTGCCGTGTTTAGGCTGATTGAATTTGAAGTCGAGGTTGCCGACTTTGCCCTAATTAACCAGACGCACGATAAACGCTGACAATCATGCTCCAATCCACCTCAATACATACAGATTTAGACCAATACTAGAACATACAAATTAGATCTGATTAGTTAACTGTCAAAACTCGTTCAACTCAGCCCCACCCAAGGAGGCGTTCTCAACTCACGACTTATACTTCTAGTTCCTAACTATTGTCAATATCAATTATCAATATTAATAGACTTAGAGGCTGTTTTAATGTGTTAGAGCTAGTAGTTAGCAATTAAAATTAGTTGGAGACATATAAACACCCTAGTTAATTAAATTTAGACTTAGAGGTTGTTTGAATGTGTTAGAGCGTTCTCAACTCACGACTTATACTTCTAGTTCCTAACTATTGTCAATATCAATTATCAATATTAAATTTAGACTTAGAGGCTGTTTTAATGTGTTAGAGCTAGTAGTTAGCAGTTAAAATTAGCTGAAGACATACAAACACCCTAGTTAATTAAATTTAGACTTAGAGGTTGTTTGAATGTGTTAGAGCTAGTAGTTAGCTGTTAAAATTAGCTGGAGACATCCAAACACCCTAGTTAATATTTCAGCTATTAGCTATTTTTAGTAAATTAGTTAATAGTTATCTAACTATTTGTTATCTAGCTAATTTCGCTAGCAGTTTTTTAGTCAGCTAACTATTAGCTCTAGTGCATTCAAACACCACTTAATTAGATTTATTAATTCCTTCTTACTTTCTAGTCTTAATACTTGTGCGTTGCGATGACTCCCAAATTATTTGATAAAATATTAGTAAACAATGGTTACAAGAAAACAAAACATATATTATAATCGTCCTCAATATCTCTGATTTCTTGAGGTGAAGTGGTCGACACCTAGGCCTAAACTTTGATCAAGGAGGTGTTTGAATGCACTAGAGTTAATAGGTAGTGGCTAAAATTAGTTTAGCTATCCAAACACACTAGCTAATAATTCAGCTATTAGCTATTTTTGATAAATTAGTTAATATTTAGGTCGTGATTTGTTAGCTAGCTAATTTCACTAATAATTTTTAGCCAACTAATTATTAGTTCTAGTGTATTGAAACATCATCTAAGCAGACGTTGGGAATGAATGTCGTCTCACCAGTAGTAAAGGTGTCTGACAAAGACAGCGAGGTAGCTCGGAGCTAATGCTCCGGCTGGGCTTGTGTGGAGGTCACTACAGGAAAACGCCCAGTTTCCGACGGCTGCCACTATTTCCGACGGTTCCTAGGGTACCGTCGGAAATAGAGCTATTTCCGACGGCCCACGGCCAGCCCTCGGAAATAAGCCTATTTCCGATGGCCCACCACCTTGGCCGTCGGAAATAAGGGGAGTTCCCTAACGGCCGTTACCCCGCGCACACACGCACCCAACACACACACCCACGTCCCAACGCCGCCCGCACAGCTGGCCACCGCCACCCGCACAGCGCGCCGCCGCCGCCCGGGGGCCTCGCCAGAGCCTCCGCCGCCGCCCCTGGCCAGCGCCGCGGTGGACGCCGCCGCCTCCCCGCCCCTGGCCAGCGCCGCCCGTGGCCGCCGGGACCTCCCCGCCTTGGGCCAGCGCCGCCCACGCCCGAGGCCGCCCCTTGCCCAGGCCGCCTCGCTCCCCGCCCCTAGCCGGCGCCGCTGAGCCCAGGCCACCTCGTCGCAGGCCGAGGCCGCTGCCGTCCGCGACCCGAGACCGCCGCCGCCGTCCACAGCCTCCGCGGCCGTTGCCCCGAGGCCGCAGCGGCCCACCGCCGCGTTACCCGAGGCCGCAGCCGTCCTCGAGCCCGAGGCCGTCGTCGAGTCTTGTCACGTGAGCGCGCGCACGCGGCCGTTCGCACGGGGCCGAACGCGGCCGCACGTGAGCGCGCGCACGCAGCTTCACACCGGTCGCCAACCGTCACTCCTGTGGACAATTCAGGTAATTTCTAACTTTATTAATGTCATGTTGTAGTATAATGTGATGCTGTAGTATAATTTGATGTGATGTTGTAGTATAATGCGATACTTAACTAAAATAGGTCTAAACTTATGCGTCACCCGTTTCGGTCCAACACATTGCTTAATAAAGTAGTGTGTTGTACCGAAATTGTCCCTTTTTGGACAGCCTTAGAGTGAACGACATATCAAATATGATTTATGATGAGTCAATGAGTTTGAGCGAGATTTCGACAGCATAACCCTCTTGTTCTCCGTTGCACCATTACGGGCGTGCAATGGAGAACAACGGGGTTATGCTGCCGAAATTTCGTTCAAACTCATTGACTTATCATAAATCTGTGATATGTCGTTCACTCTTAGGTGGGTTTAGGACCTATCCTTTCCTATAATTGTAGGACCACCGGCTGATAATATATCTAGAAATTAATGAACTTGTCTTGATCTTTAATTAGTCGAACGATGGGTGATAGTCGTCGCTGGATGTATGAAGGCTGGCGAAAAAATGATCCTTCGCTTGAGTGGATACAGAAAACCGAAGATTTTATCAATCGTGTTTTTTCTTCGTCAAGAAATGGTCGAGTGTGGTGCCCATGCAGTGTTTGCAAAAATTATCAACGTCAAACCAAGAAAGAGATGTCTGGTCATCTTTGCAAAAATGGCTACGTGCCAAATTATGAAGTTTGGGTGCATCATGGTGAGGAGCTTCCCCGTGGATATGCTCCAGAAGGTCAAGACGATTTTGACCCGGATTTAGACCGAATGGAGGAGATGGTTCAGGATTTAAGAGAGGATCCCGATTTAGTGTTTCCAGATAATCCTGAGGATCCTCAACCGCTGGAAGTTAAAAAATTCTTTGAACTTCTCAAGGCAGCAGAAGAGCTGTTGCACGAACACACGAGAGTAACCATTCTTGCTTTTGTGACGCGACTTATGGCTATCAAGTCTAAGTTCGCATTCTCCATCAACTGCTTAAATGAACTTTTGAATTTGATCAGCGACGTATTACCACCAAATCACAAAATGCCCAAAGACGTGTATCAGTCAAGAAAGTTACTCTCTGGCTTAGGTATGGAGTATCAAAAAATTGATGTTTGTCCAGATAACTGTATGCTTTTCTGGAAGGAAAATGAAAAATTAGACAAATGTTTGAGATGCAGCAAATCAAGGTTCGTTGAGGTCGTAAATGAAGATGGAGATAAATTGACAACAGAAGTAGCAAAGAAGCAACTTCATTACATGCCTCTCACGCCTCGTGTAAAACGGTTGTTTCTCTCAAAAAACACCGCTAAGCAGATGAGATGGCACAAAGAACGTGACCGTGAGAACCCTCAAGTTATGATGCACCCATCTGATAGTGATGCGTGGAAGGCGCTTGATGATTTTGATTCGGATTTTGCTAGTGAAGCTAGAAATATTCGAATCGGGTTGGCGACGGACGGGTTCTCACCTTTCAATATGACCGCATCGTCGTATTCTTATTGGCCTGTATTTGCAGTTCCATACAATCTTCCACCTCACCTTTGCATGAAATACGATTACATGTTTCTGTGTCTAATCATTCCTGGACCAGAACACCCTGGAAAACATCTCAATGTAATGTTGGAACCTTTAGTCGATGAGTTGAAAAAATTGTGGGAAGGAGTCGAAGCTTACGATTGCTACAAGAAAGAGAGATTCAATCTTCGAGTTGCGTACTTGTGGTCGATTCATGATTTCATGGCCTACGGTATTTTTGCTGGATGGAGTTGTCATGGAAAGTTGACATGTCCAATATGTGGTAAGGATACAGATTGTTTTCGTCTTGAGTTTGGTGGGAAGATCTGTTACTTTGATTGCCACAGATGTTTCTTGCCTCTCGATCACCCGTTCAGATTTGAGGCAAATCAATTTCGAAAAGACACCATTGTTACCAAAGGCCCACCGAAGCGTTTGAGTGGCGCAGAGATTCATGCTGCGCTCGATAATTTGAAACCAGACGGTACTGGTTACCTGGGATTTGGAATAGAACATAATTGGACACATAAATGTTCTTTGTGGGAACTCCCTTATACGGAGGCCTTGATTCTGATGCACAACATTGATGTCATGCACCAAGAGCGGAATGTTGCTGAAAGCATTATTAGTACATGTATGGATTTTCCTGATAAAACCAAAGATAATATAAAGGCCAGAAAAGATTTACAGAAAATTTGTAACCGACCAAGCCTAGTCTTGCTTCAGAGTGGTGCTAAGCCACGTGCGTCATTTTGTCTAAAATCTAAGCAAAAGAAAGAGGTGATGGTGTGGTTGAAAAACTTAAAATTTCCAGATGGGTATGCCGCGGGATTCAGAAGGTCCGTGAATTTGAGGACAGGAAAAATGAATGGATTGAAGAGTCATGATTATCACATTATTATGGAAAGATTACTTCCTGTAATGTTTCGGGGTTACTTGAATAATGATGTGTGGACGGCGTTAGCTGAGTTAAGCTACTTCTATAGACAACTTTGTGCTAAAGAAATTAAAAAAGATGTGATGGAGAAATTAGAGAAGGAGATTCCGGTCCTTATTTGCAAATTGGAAAAAATATTTCCCCTTGGATTCTTCAATCCGATGCAACATCTACTTGTACACCTTCCATATGAAGCTAAGATTGGGGGTCCTGTGCAGTATAGATGGATGTATCACAAAGAAAGGGCACTTAAGAAGCTTAGTGCAATGGTTGGCAACAAGGGAAGAGTTGAAGGGTGTATTGCTGAAGAATTTAAATATAAAGAGATATCAGCCTTCACGAGTGTATACTTTGCAGAAGAACACAATGTAAATGCACCTACATTAAGGTATAATGTTGATCAAGCTGGTCCATGCAGTAAACTCAAAATTTTGTCATTCGAGGGAAGGACAGTTGGAGCATCAACTGAATATCACATTGGACGTGAAGAAAAGTTGGATGCATTACTCTACATGTATGAAAACATGGAAGAGATGACTCCATACTTCAAGTAAGCATAGATTTTCAAATTGAAGAGCAACATGCGCTCATTACTCCTCGTAACTCTTTTATTTACTTTTTTCAACAGAGAGTACGAACGACAGAATAAGGGTAAACTGTCGACGAGGCTGTATGAAATCATGCTTCGCGAAGGAAAAGAAGGCACTCCCAATTTCATTAATTGGTTTCGAGTTCATGTAAATATCACATCCGTTTTCTTATGTGTTCATAGTTTATCTTTTTAATAGTTCCTCCTATTGATCTACATTCGTAACTGACAGTGCGAAAAAACTTCCAACGTTGATGAGGACTTACGTCAGATGTCACGTGCACTTGTCAAAGTCAGAAGCTATGGTCGTTATGATGTCAAGGGATATCGTTTTCGTTCAACCAAATTTGAATGTACTCGACCTTTAGCTGCGACAACAAATACTGGTGTGGTATGTTGGTCTTTTGATGAGCAAGGAAGGGAGATGAATTATTATGGAACTATCAAAGATATATTGGAATTCGACTTCGCTGGGGGAAAAAATCTGAAAGTTATGTTCTTCAAATGTGATTGGATCGATCCTAAACATGGGATACGACAAAACCAATTTGGTATGGTAGAAGTCAAACACGAGCGTATAATGACTCGTGGTTGTAGTAAATTTGTTCTTGGTTTTCAAGTGGACCAAGTGTATTATATGTCATATCCCTGTATCGATCTTAAAGACTGGTGGGTAGTGTACAACGTAAATCCCCGTGAAAGATTATATTTAAAGGGTGCTACAAGTTATTGACAAAATGAGGTGGAAGCTGATGTTGAAGAAATGTATCAAGAAATTGAAGTTCCACCTGTTTTTAATATAGAAACAACAATGGAGCCAGATTTAGTAGCGGGCGATCTTAATGATGCAATAGTTCCTCCAAAAAGGAAACGAAAGTCGAAGAAGAAAAAGACGCCCGAGAGAAAGTCGACGCGCTTGAGAAGACAACAAATTAATCCTGATTTCGAATATGATTAAGAAGTAAATATTTATTTTGATGAATTAAAATTTAATTTATTGTTATACTATGTTGTTATCTCTTTATTGTTATACTAATATAATTTTCAATATGCAGGATGGCGGCTCGAAAGTTGAAGAATTTTGTGAAGGGCATGACGAAGGGCTGTTCTTCTTCTTCAGGAAGAAGCAAAGCATAGGAGTGTCTGTTCCAGGGTACCGAGTCGCTCTCGAGCAACAGACGACAGGCTTTGATGGAACATCTTCCACCTGATATGCAGGGACAGGTGTGATTACTCTAAATTATTATTTTATTTCAATATAGTAATGTTTATATGAATCTAATGATTAAAGTGTTTCATGTGCAGGATGTTAACGAGACTCGAGAGGAGGAGGCGAGGGTTGAGGATGCGGCCGATTACGATGCGGCCGATGCAGACTATGAGCAGGAAGATGATGCTGGAGGTGGAGCTGGAGATGGGTAGTCTTTCGGTGGTGGTCAGTTTGAGGGTGGAGGGTCAGCAGGCGGATGGGACTCATGGCCTAGCAGTGATGCTGGAGCTTCTAGTGGTGGAGGGTCTTCTCGGGCACGGAAGTCGAGGAAAACACATTAGGTGCCTCCTCCTAAAGTTCCTGCTCGTGAGGAGGATAAGATTCTGATCGTACCGTGTGGCGACGAGTGAGTTGATTCTAATCTTAAATATTTGTTCATACATTATATGAAATTTGTTAATGCTTCTTTTGTACAATGTGGTTGCAGGTCTTGGATTGATGCATCTTTTCAAGGTCAAGGACGTCGCACACAGGTGAATAAAGTTTTGGGAAGTATATGCAAATATCTCTGGCCTGGTGTAGTGATGGAGAAAGGCGTTGAGGTGCCTTGTATGTCTTGGGATCAGTACGGGCTCGCGTTCAATGCGGAACATAGGAATGCCCAAGGTGTTGTGTGGCATGAGTTCTGGGTATGTTCTCTAGCCCAACTTGAATTGATTCAACTATACAATGTGCTAAAAATCTTGTTTCTTGTTTTTTCAGAAACGTTACAGGTTGCCTGAAGATGGAAGTATGAACGATCGTGCACAGATCGTTTTTAACAAGAGCGCGACTACCTTGGTTAGGGATCAGATGTATTATGCTCGGATCCAGGTCACTTCTGATTACATATTAAGGCAGGAAGGACGTCAGCCACGTTCCAAAAGTGAGGCATCAAACAAATACTTAACCGAAGAAGAATATCTTGAGGTAAATTGTTTTTATCCTAATTCATGTCCAAGTGTTAGTACTAACAATACATTGGATCGAAATAAAGTTTTCAGACTCGGTGCCATGGATGGCATCAAATGAGGCTGGTTGGCGGGCTGTATGCAAATATTGGGCAACAGATGGATTTAAAGGTGTTTCATTGAGAAACAGCTCAAATCGTGGGCATGATGTTCACCACAGATATGGTGGTGATGACCACATTCGTTTGGCAAAGCGCATGGTAAGTGTAATTTATGGTCGTGCATATCATGAATCTTCTATGTGTTTTATGTTATTTTCTTTTGCCTGTAGGAAGCTAGTTCTGGTGTTACGCCGAGTGATGTTCAGGTTTACCTTAGAGGTCACAGGGGGGTCGGATCCTACAAATCCAGAATAGTTGTGTTCTCAGTCAGCTGCTGAGCGTGTGGTGAGACTTTCGTAACTAGTTACAATGCACTTCTATTCTAAGAGTCGAGAAAAATATAACTGCATTGTTTATTATTTGTCAGGCCTCATATGGTGCTTCCATGATGTCAGAGCATGGGCAAGACTATGATTGGATGAATCAGCCTATCGA
The DNA here is from genome assembly GCA_029449295.1 of Zea luxurians. NCBI lineage: Eukaryota > Viridiplantae > Streptophyta > Magnoliopsida > Poales > Poaceae > Zea > Zea luxurians. The sequence continues at coordinate 105,271,342 of JAOPSE010000003.1, read as the reverse complement.
TCCTCAGGTTGTGTATGCTAGTGGAGGCGGAAAACCTCATGGACGATGAGTTTGCTATTATTAATTCGTCGATTTGATCTTTTCTAACATGATGTGTTACGTGTTTAACTTCTTTCTATTTTTTTGTAGTTACCCCATGTTTGGTAGTGTTATCGACTCGACTCAGGTGAGGCCTGAAAGGTCTCGCCCATCGAGGTCGTCTAGCCGTGGTCCTCGCTCTAGTACCCAAGGAAACGCCGAGCTGATCCGGGTGCAGGAAGCTTTGAGGCGGCAGGAGGAGTATAACAAGCAACAACAAGAGTACTGGGCTGCTCAATTTGCACGACAGCAGGAGATGATGCAGGTAATTAGATCCTCGTGAGCCTCTACTATAATTGGAGCACATATTTTCTAATATATCCTCGTAACATAGCTTTCAATTTCTTTCAGCAAATAGCACTAGGGCAACGTCCAGATTTTTCAGCGATGACTATGCCACCTCCTCCACCTATCCCGCAGTTTGTACCGACTCCACAATTTAGTTGGCCCACACCTGCACCTCAGGTTATATTACTTGACTTTTTCTTTTGACGTTGCATAACAAGAATTTAACTACTAACACATTTTTTTGAATGTTGTAGGTCCCTCTAGGAAACTTGCTAACTCCGGGAAATGAGGACTCTGAAGATGCGGTCGCTTCTTTTGTGGACGGTCTTCTAAACAGCGGAGGAGCTAGCGGATCAAATCAACCCCCTCCATTTGATCAACCTCCTCCATTTGAGTAGCCTGTCTCCTTGTGTTTTTCTCGTACTATGGACTTGTGAACTTGTGGTATTGTGAACTTGTGAACTTGTGCTATTGTGAACTTGTGAACTTGTGAACTTGTGCTATTGTGAACTTGTGAACTTGTGGACATGTGAACTTGTGAACTTATGCTTTAATTTGTGGACGAGTGAACTTTTTGTCAATTTAATTGTGTGTTTCATGTGAAACGATGAATTATGGATATTTGTGTGGTATTGTATGTGATTCTGGATGAATTATTGGAAACTGGATATTGTATGAGATTGAATTTGTGTGTTTGTTTGTAAAACAAAACGCAGGAAAATTCTGTTTCTCTGTTTTCTAATTACTTCCGACGGCCACCTATTTCCGACGGCCCCGTCGGAAATAAACCGTGACGGCGTTAGGCGCCGGCGGCCGGCCGTCTGCGGGGCCCACCTCGCTTAATTTCCGACGGCCCCGTCGGAAGCGTGGGTACTTCCGACTGGGTATCCCCTACGGCGTTACTTCCGACGGGCCCCGCCTTAAGCCGTCGGAAGTAACTACTTCCGACGGTTCAGGACTTATTTCCGACGGTTTAGGCCGTCGGAAACTGGGCGTTTTCCTGTAGTGGGTCGAGCTATGGCACTGCTCTTCCAGAGTTCCAGTATTCCAAGCTCCTTTCACGACTCTTCCTGACATTTGGCCAGTGCTTATGAATTTAACATACAGTACACATATACATGCATATCGCCACTTTAACAGAACTTTTGTAACCCAAAGTTATGATACCGTGAACTTCTCTGGAGTTGAGGACTAATCAAGCATCCCATTTGTTATCAAACCAGTGAACACAAGGTTAGAGTAGTTCAATCTAACATGCTTTGCTAGTTTGACACATCCTAAGGTATCTACTCCAAATTTCGCTGCAGTTAAAAATAGTATTCAGAAGTATGGTATGAGAAACATATAACACACATGACTAATCACCTAGAACAGGAACCATCATTGGAGGAACAAAATGTTTCCCCAAGTGTGTCAAATTTTCAGGTTTGTCTAGAAAAGTCTTAATCAATTTTAATGTTTTCCCTTTACTGATCTGTTTATTACTAACCATTTAACAAAATATCTAGTATTAAGATTGTCAGTGTTTCAAATCAGCACCGAGGATTCAATTTATATATGCATGTTCTCGGTCCAGGTGGTATGCTCAGTGGACACAAGATTTATACTGGTTCGGACAAAACGTTTCTACTTACAGTCTTCGGTGGCTCGCGCTACCAGCACCTTATTGCTCAATGCTCGTAATAGGGGTTACAAGCAAGCGAGAGAGGGAAAAGTTCCTAGGTCTCTACGTGTTGTAGGTTCTAAGGGCTATGTATCGGGTGTTCGCTGCCTAGCTAAGTCGACCAAGTATTCTTGCTCTGTCGCCTCCCTTTTTCGTTGGGCCAACCCTTCCCTTTTATGGACTAAGGAGGGGCCGGTTTAAAATGGCTTCTCTTGGAAGGAGTTACTGCATCGTGGTAAAACGAAGTGTTCTACCCTTGGTAGAAGCATGTACGTCGGTATTCGCACTCGTTCTCTAGGCTATCTGGCTGGGCTCTTTAAGTCAGCTAGGATGACGTGCATGGGCAACCGGGGAACCATGCATCATCGTTACTCCTCCTGTGTTGCGCCGACTCCTGGCCTTTGTAGCCTGAGCCTCAGTGTCTCTCGTCGTGTTGCGGGTTCTATAGACCATAAGGAGACTCAGGTCTCGACTTGGTAGGCCATGAGTGAGTCGCAGGTCTACGACTTCATAGGTAATAAGTTGGGCTCTAGTCTGGGTTCGTACATCATGAGTGGAAGTGAAAGTCGCCTATAGGGAGTGAATAGGCGAAACCTTTAAATTATAAGCTTTGAACACAAACTTCTCTCGGGGTTAGGATTAGAAATAAATGATAATGTATACGGAGTGCGGAAGATAGTTTTTCTTGTAATGAGTTGCTCAATCAATGTGGATACCTTTGGGAGCAAACTCAAAAGATTGTGAGTAAGAGAACTTTAGAGAGAGGGGAGAGGAAGAACCAAATCGCACAAAGATCAACACAAATGAACACGACGATTTGTTTCCCGAGGTTCGGTTCCAATGAACATACTCCCCATTGAGGAGGCCACGGAGGCCGGGTCTTTTTCAACCATTTCTCTCTCTCAATCGGTCAACTAGACATGTTGAGTGCTTCTTCTTAATCTCAAGGGTTACTAAGACCCCGCAAGGATAACCACACACTTAGGTGTCTCTTGCTTGCTTTACAAATCACTTAGAGAGTTTAGAAGGAGATGAAGAAAGCACAACCAAGCAACAAGAGCAACAAATAAAATACAAATCACACTCTCACAAGTCACTAATCACTAATGATCACTTGTCTTAATTGTGGCACTTGAGGAGATTTGGAAGCTTTGAATGTGTCTTGGAATTGATTCTTTGCTCTTGTATTGAATGTGGAGAGTGGAAGGCTTGGATGCTTTGAATGGAGGTGGTTGGGGGTTATTTATAGCCCCAACCACAATTCTAGCAGTTGGCTGTAGCTTTCTGTCGACGGACGCACCATATAGTCTGGTGCACACCGAACACAGCACTGTTCAGTGCCCAGTCCCTGCTACGTCAGTCGCCCGTTGGAGTCGACCGTTGGATTCGCCTGCCCCTGTGGCGCACCGGACAGACCGGTGGCACACCAGACAGACCGGTGGCACACCGGACAGTCCGGTGCGACCTGATCGTCGCTGAATGTTTCTGACGTTTCTGACCTAATGGCAGTCGACCGTTGGAGAAGTTGACCATTGGTCGTGGGCTCACCAGACAGTCCGATGACATACCGGACAGTCCGGTGAATTTTAGCCGTGGAGCGCTGCGTTTTCCCGAGAGCGGCCTATTCGTCGGGTGCGCCAGCCTAGGCACCGGACACTGTCCGGTGCACACCGTACAGTCTGATGCGCCACAGGCTGGTGCAATTCTGACTGGCCCCATTTTTATAGAAGTGGCCCATGGGTCCAATTTTCTTATAGATGTATATGAACTTTATGCACCTGAGAAAAGATCAACTAGATAAACTAGTTAGTCCATAAGTTTTGTAATGGTCGTCAAACACCAAAATCAATTATAGGAGATGGTTGAGGCCATTTCCCTTTCAAGAAGGAGGACCGACCCTATGTCCTGGCTCGGTGCTAGGCATATTTAATGTGGTCAATCATTTATGACAAGGGCAGTCCCTAGCCAGGTGCAGAATCCACTCGAGTGTGCTCCTCTTGGTTCACCCACCCCTTTTGGCTCTGCCTCGCCCGACCCTCTGTCGTGGCTCGGTGCTAGGCATATTTAATGTGGTCAATCATTTATGACAAGGGCAGTCCCCAGCCAGGTGCAGAATCCACTCGAGTGTGCTCCTCTTAGTTCACCCACCCCTTTTGGCTCTGCCCCGCCCAACCCATGGGCTCTTCCAGGTTATTTGGGAGCGGGTCCTTTGAGGACGGACTCTTCCTTGGTCCTCTGACTTGTGGACCTAGGGGCCCCGAAAAAGATATGCACAAAATAATTATTCATACCTCAGATGTTTTACGTATGAAGTCTTTGAAACAAAAGGCTCTCCTTCAGAAATAGTGTTTGACACCCGTTTACTGTACAATATGATATTGAACAGACAATGAAGTATATTAGCTGTTGAAATATGAAACCTTAACTCTATAGTACATTAGCAGGTGATCGGGACTAACTGAATGAACTACAAGCATGTGTGGAGCAATTTAATTTAAGAAAATAAAAGGATAAAAGATTGGTAAAACTTCAAGTGAAAATACCTATACACTATCAACATGTCCAGGAAGATTACTGCAATTTGTGGGGGGAAATATGGTCCAAGTGAGCATGCAAGACCTGTGTTTGTCTGGAAACACAAAAAATTGTAATAAGAACCAGAAAAGGAAATAAAATTGGAGGGAAAAAGTGACGCTAAATAGGAAGTTGCCTAGGCATTGGCCACACATTGTAGGACGACGATGCGATAGAGGGACCAACGACAGTGAGGAGGAAGGGGAGGAGCAGCACTGTCCACAACGCTGGAGCTGGGGCACTGTCACCCTGTACGGTAGCAAGGAGTACCACTACTGCGTCTACGACTCCAACATTGCCACAAGATACGACCGGCACACTGCTCCTCCTCTCTGCCATGCAGGTCGTGCTCATGGTCGCTAGCCGTAGCCTCTGCTGCGGTCGCGGACTCAAGCCAGGAGGCTCCAGGCTCCCGAGCCTGCACCCTCATCCTCTTCCTCTCCACATCGCAACAACCAAATCTCCAGCCCTCGCATGATTGCCTACTACTGCTTTCTCTTCACATACATGGAAATAGCCAGCAGAGCGAGATTTGGTTGGGTACGTTGGATCACCCCTTGCTCCTCTAGGAATAGCCATCAGAGCTAGATTTGGTTGCGTACGTTTGGGTCACCCCTTTCTTCTCTTGTGGCGGATAGATATCCCGGGTTATCAAAGCATGGACTCGCTTCCTAGGCCGCATGAAATGCCCCTGATGAGGTCTCGAAGGGCTAAATTATGGGCCCTAGAAGGAGGTAACGGACACTAGCTTGAACTCCCACGCTCGAGTAATAAGGTCAATTAGATGCCACGTGACTCACGCCTGCGCGTAGGAGACTGGGAGCGGGAGGTGGGCGTGAGCTTTGCAGAAGAGGCTAACGTATGACCTGAAGAATCGGCATGATCTCGGCAAGTAATGGATGAGCCCCGACCATTGGCAATGGGAGAACAGACTCCCTAGCGGTTTAAATATTGGTTCCTTTTGGTGGAAAAGCCTGCTTCGTTTACTCCAAGACTTCAAAGGTCTGATAGCCCCGACCATTGGCAATGGGAGAACTATTCTTTTCTGGGAAGATCTGTGGAATAGGGGCATCCCGGCTCTGCAATATCCGGAATTATTTTCTTTTGCTTGCAACACCAAGCTCTCTATCAAAGATGCTAAGCAAAAAGAGCACCTACTTGAGTTGTTTCAGCTCCCTCTGTCTGTGCAAGCCTACGAGCAATATCTGGAGCTAAATGAGACCTGGGGACAAATCACGGTGACCAACGCTAAAGACACTTGGAAGCTCATTTGGGGATCTGAAATCTTCTCCACGAATCAGACTTACAAGCATCTGATGGGGCAGTCTCACGTGCATTAGATTTACAGATCGCTCTGGAAAAACAAATGTCAACCTAAGCACAAGTTTTTTTTGGCTATGGCTAAAAAATAGGCTCAACACTAGAAATATGCTTAGGAGGAAGAACATGGCTCTTGAGTCTTACACCTGCGAGAACTGCATTTGGCAGAGGGAGGAAACTCTTTACCATCTATTCCTCAGGTGCAACTTCGCGAAGGCCTGCTGGCACTCAATCGGTCTGTCTCCTTCCAGAATTGCTAATCCAGAGGAGGCTGCGGCAAACCTTAAACAGCAACTCAATGTTCCATTCTCTATGGAGGTTATTATTCTCATGTCTTGGAGCATTTGGAAGTGCCACAACGCTTGGCTTTTTCAGAACAAAGACCCAACGGTGCAACATTGCAAGCAGAAGTTTGCAAATGAATTGCTCCTTAGAGCATCTCCAACAATGCCTCAAACTAGTGCCTCAAATTGAAATATGAGGCTCTACACAGGAAAAACTACTCCAACAGTGCCCCATTTCATAAAATTTTGTCAAAAAACTATAGGGCACCCTCTCAAGTGACTCAAATATACTACACCGTAGTGGGCTGCCCTATAATCTAGATTTGAGGCTTTACTGTTGGAGCGGAGTGTTTTGTTGGTGCCCTAAATTCTATAAAATATACTTGTTTTCAAATTATAGGGCATTTTTATAGGTCATATTGTTGGAGATGCTCTTATCATTCCCAGAGCTTCGGGTAGATTTGATTCTGCCATCCCGGCATGGCTTCAACAATGGCAGTAGAAAACATTGGCAGTACAAACTCCCCCTAATCCCCTGTAATCCGTCTTCTTGTCTGTTCTAAACCTTATTTTCTTTTCAAAATTTTAATAAAATTTTCAGTAGGGGCCTCCCCTCCTGTTCTATCAAAAAAAGTAATGGATGAGCGTGTATAAGTGCTCTGATATGTACAGGGATATGTAGAGGGTGCCCTTACAAAATGTTAGACCCTGCTAGATCACAAAATGACCTTGATCTCCTACCGTTAGCAATCACATGTAAATCCTCGGACTCATAGCAATACAATCTCTATAATAAACTCACATGACGTAGGGTATTACGTTTCGTGGCGGTCTGAACCTATATAATTCATTGTGTTCCGTCGTGCCCCGCATGAACCATCGAGTTGAGATCGATGTAGCCGCTCCATAGTGCGTCGTCGGTACTATCCACATTCAGGTGGGTTGGATTCTGCTCTTATCTCCATCGTTGCGTGGGAAAAGGCGAGGCGACACTTTGATCGTTAGAGAGATAGGCATGAGTTTTTTTAGTATGACTGGTTTTTTTCACTGGGTTTTTTTTAGTTTGGCGGGGCATGAGTTAGTCACAACATTCATCTAAAAGGAAGTGTTAATAAACCCTATGAAAGGTTGTATGGAACAATGCCAAATGTATCTCTGAGGAGCTCTAATTTTCTATATAGTAGATATGTATCCTCTCATAATGAATAATAACAGTAAGGAAAAAAGATCATCCACTGTCGTGTCATATCTCTCGTGTTTACACCATTTTGCAAAAGAAATGGAGAATGGTTTCGTGCTCCCCTACATTTAAATAATAAAAAAGCTAAAGCTATGCACATACGAGAATTCAAACCATGGTTCTTAGCTTCAAACTCATACTAGTCAGTTGCTCGTACTTTGCTATGGTTTTTATATATCATATAAATATGTATTGGGATATTTATTCAAATATAATTATTGTTTATTTCTAAACACTAAGGTATGTGTGGTTTAGTGGTTAGCCCTAAATTTCTGGAGCAGGTGGTGTGGATTCGAGTGCTCGATCTGCACTATTTTTTACGTGGTGTGGTAGGGTCGTGTGCTGGGCAGACGCAGAAGCTGACTGCGTGGGTGCTGGAGGTCCACAGAGAGAGCACCGCGCGAACGCTCGGCGTGGGACCTATAGGGCACAACGTCGATATGGGGCGTGTGGGGCGGATCTAGAGTGTCAATGCTGAGAGGCCCACATTAGGTTCTTTAGTAGAGTAAAATATAGATTTACATCTATCTAACCAACAGAACACACATAGTTTTATATTTTATACTATACTACATGCACTTTTGTACTTATTAGTAAGGGAAGAGTTGATGATCTAAATTTAAAATCTACGAGACTACGACTATCTCTACCATTACTGAACACACTCTGACACTCGACATCCTCAGCCTCCATGGGTTGTGCCTCCGTCGAATCAGACCTCGCCGGAGGGCCTGTTAGAGGCGTCGCAGATTTGACGCCTACTTACGGCGTCGAACGCACTTGGGCTCTTTTCGGTTGTAGAGTAGGGACCGCGGCCACTTAAGCTTTCCGGCCCGGACTTGAGCTGACAGCATGCCTTTCTCTCGCTGCTCCGAGAACAAAACCGGCCCAATACCCTTTAGGCCTTGTTTGGATAAAAAGGAATTAAAGTGGATTGAAGTGTATTTTAGGGATTAAAGGGAAAATTAGTTCATATTACACTTCAACTAGGAGAGTGCCCGTGCGTTGCAACGGAAACATATAAAACCACGATAATCTATGTACAAATGTGTGTTATACTTTTATAAGAAAAGGTTCCATAATCCACTTGTGATCCTACTATACATAAACTTTGTTATTTAAATCTACCTATTTCACCACTACATTGCAACAATCAGCACCATACAGACTTCTATATATAATTTTAATAATGTTATGTCAATTGCATCATGTAGGCTTTATATATATAGTTAGATGTATGTGTGTTGCAACAACATACATAATACGTAATAAAATGTTAGTGCACAACGATTATATAGAAACGAACACCATATAACTAAGGAAAAACCTTCAAATTTGGCATGTGGGGACTACTACTCGAATGACGCTGATCTGACACTTGTCAAGCATGTCGTAGGAAGTATCTATTCTTTGTTCTAGTGGTGCATCTTGCATGTGGCTCCCGCGATTAGACCCAGGGTCAGTCCAATGAAGATCTTCACCACGATCAAGCCCTTGAGGGTGGCATGTGTAGCCCTGCTGCATGTCATTTGCTTGCTTCTTGAGGTTAGACGTCAAGCGCGTGAATTGAAAGCAATGGTGATTATGTGAGCAGATACGTGGGTGAAGGAGATTCTGTGAGCAGACAACATATATTCACTATGGTAGAAAGGCACTCTCAATAAATTGGGAGGCTAAGGTGATATTTACATAGCAAAATTTGGCCCATTATTTACAAAGTGTTATTCAGACGATGTGACTTCATTCTATAGGAATAAAATTCCATGTTAAGATCATGTCACATCAGCATACTCAAAAATACTCTGTTCATTTAGCATATACATTAGCAGTTTAGCACCACATTGCAATCCCTTGAGTGCAGTGGAAAGCGAAGACAAACTTTTTTGGGTGCCAGATCGGTTCTGCTTTCCCTCCCACTATGGAAGCAACATATTGGTCCAGGGAAAACAAATTGCATACCCTCTTTCTTTCTTTCTTTCTTTCTGCACAACCCCATCTCTCACATGGACAGATATAAGTTAAGTGCAAAACTGGTTATCTGTCAGGGTTTGCATGAGCCAATGCACCATATGCCAAAGAAATTGATATGCACTAATACACAAATACTATGTAGGATCGATAAGTTTGGAGTGCAACATTTGCACCGAGGAGCAAAAGCATGTAGTCTCCAATCGTACTGCCAAATGACAAATACAAATTTCAAATTCTAGAGTGGAAAAGGAGAGCTTGTCCACGAGTGGAGTGTGGAGCCCCCTCCTATGCACATCGGGGTAGCTCATATTGAATAATAGGAGCATATGCAAAACAAATGGAAAAGTGATAGAACAGAATTGAAATCATACAAAATTATGCCACAGCACACAAATCATCTTAACCAAAACATATTCTTGTGTGCATTAGCACTAAAGATTCAACATACCAAAAATTATGCAGAGTAGTACTGGACATTTGTTGGAGTTGAATATATACCATATAATAAGTTGATTGACACACTAAATACTCAATAAGGCAATAAGGCAGGCATCCTAACATAACTCATGTACAAGTAACTACAAATACTTATCTACACGATTTCTGTCAAAATATAACAAGCATCCTAAATGCATGTAAGGTAGAGACAGGCCTAGTTCTTGGAGATCTGGATGCCGGGCTTCAGGTCCTGCACAAAGTGTTTCAACTCGAGGTCTCAGACCTTTACAGAGTAAGTAGGAATAATGTATCACTATTCACTAATGATTTGCTTGTATCATCTTCTGTAGTACATAAATGCAGCGATTCACTTAGGATAAGCATTGCTCGCACAGGAGCACCGAAAGGGTAAGCAGTAGTTATGCGCCCATCAGAGGATCCAAATCACATCACAAAAATGCACGAAAGGGTAAGCAGCAGGGACACACCCATCAGTGGATCCAAATCGAAATGCAGCCGAGGGATGGGGGAAAGACGTACAGTCGAAATTGCAGGTGATCTACTGTCGCAAGCCGTGGCTTCAAGATTCGAGAAACCTCCAACTCCGACAGGCTGGGCTAGGTGTCGGGGTTCTCAGTGGCCAGCAAGCATAGTAGTCGAGGTTGATGCTCTTGAGGACCTCCTGGTGGCAATCTATAGAAAACATTTAACTCATCAGAGCTTGTGCACATAGAAAATGACTCACATTTTATTATTAAAAGACAAACTTCTAAATCCCCCAAATCCCAGGAACAAAACAAGGTTGTACGCTTTTGGGTCACCTTGTCCTCAACATTGATTTTATGTTAATCAATCACAAACCAAGAACCTGGACTACAGCTCCTAGCCCTTGTTTTGGTTTGATTCAGAGAATTAAATGAACTAAATTCAAAAGAGCAAATTAATAGATTGCAGACCACCATTGGGTGTAGTAAATTGCTCCCCTATTTTTCATCAAATCTATGGTTGCACTCTATTTTTGCCAGCGGAAGGTGAATATCCAACAATTAAAATGCAGAATAGTGTAGCACCACTCACGAATTTTTATTTTGAGGAAGCGACGAGAGACTGTGCAGCTATGTAGTCACTTGTTTCTGTAAATCTAAAACAAAAGAAAAATATTATGTGATTGCTAATAATGACATAAGTGATTCAAAGTGCAGGGGTGATTCACAGATAGAATGAGACATTCATGTTTCATTCTCTACACTCCCTAATCACATCGAAATTGACATTTCATTGTTGTCTCTAGTATAATGGCACCGACACATACCTGTGGATCACCTATGTCATCGTCCGATCGAGGCGCAGATGGCTTCTGAGGAGCAGATGATTTGGTCGAATTTACTGCTCACAACCATAGTATTTCAGCCCACTGTTACCAGGTGGAGGCAGCACCTGCCAATTCGCAATTCCTCTCCGTTTGCTGCCCAAGAAACATGTAAAAACAACGGATATACATTACAATGAGACAGCAACCAGACAAATCTGAAAAAACAAATATTCAGATCCGAAACAAGAGAGTAGAATTACTACATCAACATGGGAAACAACTTAAGTGAAAAAAATGAGGTTTCCAATTTTTAGGATTACACTGAATGTACAACAACTCCAACCTCTTTTCTTGTGCCTTAGCAGCTACACGAGCACAAAGCATCCAAAAAGGAGCATCACAAAATCTATGATTGCAAAGTAAATATGTCAGTCATTTTCTGAAAATAATACGAACCCTACCAATAAGCATATCACTGACTGAAACATTGAGAAATTCACATGACACGTGCAGTTGGCACACTCCTGATTTTAGTTTCAGCGGTCTTTGAAACTTAGGGATTTCACCAGAATTGTGAATTTCTTTGAAATGCAGGCCGTGGATCAGGGAGTATAAAAATTTCACAGAAATTTGTTTAAGCGGTAGCTCTACGGAACTATGGCCTATTCGATGATAGTCACCTCCTCTCGGGCCTCCTGGTGCTCTTCGTCCGCCGCGTCACCAAGTTCGGCGACACGGCCCACGCGGACCGGCTCATCTTCTCATTCTAGGATCCGTATCCAAAACACGCATACACAAATCTATATTAAAAAGGATTATCACCTTTGTGTTGGTCCAGCACCGATGTCTGACCAACACTCTAGCCATATATATTTTCATCAGTTAGCCCATTAACAGGTAGAACAGTTGCTTGATATAATTACCTTAGATGAAATAAATTGTGTTTTGCTGAGGTCAAAGCATTCTAGAGGAAGATACCTGAAAAAGAATAGAAAAATAAGTGTAATGAGACATGCATGTCGTTCCAAAGGAACAATGGCCATAAAAGAAATTTTTTCTCTGATTGAATTCACAATCATTAAGTTCTTTGTTCATTCTTGTTCCTGCTAGTTTGCTCATCTCTATCGCCTCTCAGCTCTCACCTGCTTATTCACCATGCACCACCATCGCTCCCTTCCCCGCTCTTGCACCCCATGCTGCAGAAATAGGGATTTTTAAATCTGAGGCGAAAGAGGTGTGCATCAAAGATTCCACTCCAGTTTGCATATATATGAGTAAAAACAGAAAGCAAAGAAAGTGAGAATAATATTCTCACACAAAGTCTGTAAAAAATGCATAGGCATATATGAAACTATTAGTGCCAGTGGCATACCATTTGTATGTTTCATTAGTTATCCTTCTTTCTTTAGTGAACAACATTGTGGTTAACATATATGCCTATGCAGAGAGACGGAGTGTGGCGGCAATTAGCAGCGAACAGCAGGCAGGAATAACCATCAGTTACCCAAGGTGAAAAGTCGTATGATCTGGATAAATAGAGTTGCCCATGGTCAAGAGTCCTATGAGCTGGAGAAATAGAACTTACGTTCTCCTCGATGTAGTTCAGGCAACCATCGTTTGGCACAAAGGCAGCAATCTTCTTCCCGTTCTTCACCAGCTGGACATGAGCGCACTTACGGATAGTAGAGTTAGGCTGCTTAGCCTCAAAGCCGCTGCAAATGAAATGAAGTAGTGTATGTATTGGTTAACTCGCCTGTTGTTCAGAAGAAACGGAATCTACTGTTCTGTGAGCTCACATCTTCTCAAGGATGATTCCCTTTGCGTGAGATGACCCAGCAAAGGGTTTCTTCCACTCGTTGCCGAGATGGCTCTTCTTGTAGGCTTTGTCAGCCCACCTCTGGTTCCTTATGTGGGTCTTGAGCTTGCGCCTAGCTCCCATACCACGTGTCTTACTGCAGCAGAATCACAAATGTTAGCACCTGAAAATATATGCCAACACCAAGTGTAGCACATCAAACATCTTCAGTTTAAAATAGCAGGAAGATATACAGCTATGTGCTTAAGCTACCGCTTGCTCATAAACCATAAAAGGCTGGATTCTAATTCATTCAGCTAGCAACAAGCATAACATGCCAAATGAAGTGAAGTCTTTGTAGGCTCAGTTTCTCAGACGTAAAAGCTCCATGCACAAAGTATTACCAAGCTTTGAAGCAAAGTTTACAAAGCAGAGTACTACTAATCTGTATGATTTAAGTAACCGAACTCTACTCATTGATAACATCTACATTGGAATGAGCTTCATGTTCAGATTTAAGATATAGCCATGAGAGTACTGTTAACTTGGGAAGCATGATGCTCTAAGGCCGTGCTCAGCAGAGCATGCATATGACCGTGCAAAAATACTGTTTTGCATTGTAGACTATAGTGAAGTTTGATATAGGGAATGAGATAAGGTGTGGGATACAAAGGATGCTAGAGACAGCCTAAACATAACAACCTAAAGACTTATATTCAGTGACGATATGAGCTAGTTATATGAAAATTAAGGCTAAAATCGCAAAAAAACAATGTGAAAATATCAATATTTACATGATCATTTCAAAGAAGGCTAATACGAAAAATAAAAAGAGTTGTTATCCAAGTTCATAACTACCAGTGCTAGTAGATGTGAATATGTGATACAACGTAGGGTGGTCAATAATTCAACATGCCACCATATCTCAATGAGCAATGGAGCCACATGAGTACTACTATCACCATTAATGAAGGCACACATCCATAAATCTAGACTAATTGTGAAAATATATTCAGTTCACTGTCACCATTAAGAATAGATCTGATTGCAGCACTTTTGTCTATGCAGCCTAGAGCCTGCAATATAAACATAAGAGAACGAAAAGAAACTACAATAGAACATTACACTACTCTTTGTTGTTCAATAAAAGTTCATAGTGGCATACACATCACAGGAGTATAAGGCTTCACATAATAGATATCTGCAGCAAAATTAACAGTGCTAACCTCAATAAATTTTAGTTTTCAGAATGGTAACATGAACAATTCTGCCAAAGTACTGGGAGGGGGGTTGACTACCTCTTACCTTCTTCATAGTAGTAGAGATATCAGAAAAGAGGTTGCATTAAAGCGCTGTGAAATCTATGAGAAGTCTAGTGCCAGCCTACGCAAGCAGATGGCATCGAGTATCAACAAAAGTACACTTGTTTTTTATTGGAAAAACAAAAGCACATCTGTTGACAGGGACCAAACTGAATGTGACCATAGCGGAAAAGCGAATGAAAATAGTGACCTGTTGACTGCCCATGACACCCAAAATGTCAGCACACCAAATCAGGACAGGATGAAACAAATAGAGCTGGAAAAAACTACGAACCAAGCGGGAGAAGGCCAAAATAAGCAAATAGATATGGCTGCACATGAAGCATGTTTTCTTAGCAAGTTGCCAAGATATTGTCAAGTACGTACATACTATTGTAGAGGATCTATTTCACGTCCATGTATTTTAGGAATTTTTTTGGCAATATTGTCGAGTATCTTAATCAGATAAAGACTACCATTTACCAGTGGCTCCAATTCTAGATGAATAGCATGGTTCCCAGTTCCCATAATTATGATTTTGTGTACAACCGTAGACACAGTGAAAAAGCAAAGTTCTATACTCACAATATGTTTGGCATAAATCACTTTCGAACACTTCTTCCCAAAAAAGATATTTGCACTGTACCTACATTGCACAATGCATTATCACCAAGTTAGATATAATACAATAATGCATTTATCTAATGCTCATGAAGCACCATCTGATCCAACATTCAGAATGCCAAATTATGTAAGAGAAACCATCGGTGCACAATACTCTTTGAGTTATGCAAGGAAACTAACCTACCATATTCTTGCTTTCTTTAAGCCGCTCTAGAATCTTCCTGCTCAATGCATAAGCTATTCAGTTCCATATTTTCATATTTTCCTTCATGTTTCTGAGTGTACATGGGTCACAATCAGTAAGAATAACCTACATATTAATGAATTTTGCATGACATATTACGTTCATAAGTAATCTTTTGATTTCTGAAGAAACTTATGAACATAATTGAGCTAAACAATTCATATGCTTTATTGCCACTCTTAGCTCCATACATATAGTCAAAATTAAATAGTTTAAAAAGAGCATATGCACCCCCACTTCACAAAAGTTAGGAAACCATACATGATTCACTTCTTCAGCCATAGATAATATGTCGTTCGAATGGAGAGTGGCATAATAGAGACTTATATAACTTAGAGGCACCAACATGATTAAGACAAATGCCCACCAGACCGACACTTGGAACCTAGTTGCTTATCATGCCAAATGTTAGAGCAATAACCACAATTAACAAAACATGAGGATACTCCTCAATTGCAAAGAAAAACAGTAAGCACCACCACCTAACTATGTCTGCAAAAAAATATATAGGTAATTTTGGCACATAAACTAAGTGTCTTCCTCAAATAGCTGGCAAGAGATATCATGCAGTCTATACTACTATAAAATATGAAAGGAATAAGAAATTATTTTCATGAGGATACATCATTTTAACACATGTCCACAAGTTCAAGATCAAATGATGGTGCAGAGAGCATATAACGTTACTTATACAAATATTGATCCTTCTATTAAATTCTAGTTAGCCTCATAGCAAACAAAAATGGACCAAATGAATTTGCATTATTATTTGATAGAATTTAATTATTTGAACATGGGCTACATATATTTACATTATCTTTCTTACATGAAATTAAACTGTTAATGTATTTATTATTGATCTTGATGAAGCAACAAGAAAAAGTGGAATGGCTGAAGATGGAAGGAGCATGGCCTAGATAATCTGGCATATACTCAATAATTGGTATATCCCTTCAGCTCCTGTAACTTTTGGCCAGTATAGAGTAGGAACTATGGCAAAAACCTCCAGTAGGAGATGATGTCTAGAAAAAGGAAGGTTTACACCAAATAAATGTTGTGAAATCACTTGGCTACCGATAGCATATGTCAGCAAGATTATGTGGCTGAAGAAGAGAAGAACCACTAAAAATATGGTTTATTGCAAATTACCACGTATGATAGACTGCGAAAATAAAATAAAAGTGTCACAAGATTGAGTTCAAAACATAAGACTCACAATTTTCAGGTCAAATAAACTAAGTTTGTACAGTGGCCAATCTTGTTTGCGTCACTGAAGACAGAGCCGAAACCACCATCACCAACCTTGTTTGCGCCACTGAAGACGGAACCGAAACCCCTTGGTACTTCCTCAAGTCAGATAGTAGGCAGTAGGACAAAACAATCTATAAAACTGCAGATAAACATTTTGCAGAGTCAATTCCAATAAACTTACTGCAAGATTGGGGGACTATATTTGTTAAATTCATCAACAAAACATTTTTTCTGATTGCATTTCTTTTATGCCATCAGCCCAAGTGTAAGCGGAGATAGGAAACTGCCAAGATGAACAGAAGACAGAATTGTGTTGCCTAATATCCATATAGCTGACTATATTTGTTAACTGCAATGTTTACTCGACCAAGTGTAAGCGGAGATAGGAAAGCTGCAAACCTCTGCAAATCAAGATTGCATTTCTTTAGAAAAAGAAGAATAAGAAATCCTAGTAACATATTCAGAGAGAGATAGAGGGGGGAAATACAATGAATAAGGAATCCTGGTAACATATCTATTTTTAACAAGCATTGGAACTACATAATAGTTTTCTGCTACTTCTTTTAGTTGTTCACTTGTAGTGTCTTTGGATCTCCATTGTTGCCTAATTCAAAATGGGCAACGCTGCTTCTTGAATTGCAAGAATTTGATGGTAGTTCTGTATTATATGTGAAATCGATTCAGTTCTTACAGTACCATTTGCCAATTTATTAGGTTTGACATGTTGCATTAATTTTGTGTTGTCTATGTGTGGAATTTTGCACTGTGGAAATTCGTTTCCTATGGTATGCATGTCTTTTTTTGGTTGTGAAAATAGAAGGTGAGAGTAGGAGCAAACCTGTTTGACATGCATATGTGGATGGAGTGAGACAATTTTAGTTTTGCTTTTTGGCTTTTTACTATGTTAGGAATGTTGCAGGCTTGTGCCATAAACTGTTAACTGGGCAAACCTCTATAATGTCTTGTTCATTTCATTTGTGAACTCCATGGTTTTCTGACTCAGTTCTGTTGATAATATGACATTTTACTGTGTTGCAGGAAGCACACAGTTTTTGGCAAGCTTGTTGTTGGAAGTGATGTTCTGAAGAAAATCGAGCAAGTAGATGTGCAATCCCCTGATTCAACTCCTGTTATTCCAGTTACTATAGTAAATTGTGGAGAGCTCATTGAACGCAAAGATATTGGCTCTATGTCAATAGAAATTGGTAATGCTTATGAACTGATTGGAACATTTGCAGCACTCTTGATCCATTTAATCTATAAGGATTAAGCCTTTTGGGGGGCATTTAAGTGAAGTAGGGAACTTTTCTTTACGTTTTGAATGCCCTTCTCATGCAATAATGGTCATACAGATAAAAAGAGGGCTGCCAAATCAAAGTTGACAAGGGATATAACTTCTGATGAGGAAAGTAATGAAGGACAACACAAGAGATGTCGTAAACAAATCTTCAAAAAGGAGAAGGAAGAAGAGGAGATATTCTTATTCGGAATCAGATAGCTCTTCTTAGTCAGAGACTGAATCATCTAATTATGAGAGCGATTCTGATACTTACTGAAAGGGAAATGTGCCCTTGGGCCATTTCTAAGTATTTTGGTGATTTAGTGTCCAACACAAGTGCCTAATTGTAAAAAGGTGGACAAAGTACAAATCAAGGATAAAGGTATGTTTCTCAGACTTAGTACATTGTTTTATGGACTAATGTATTGTGTCTAAGTGCTGGAAACAGAAAAAATCGAGTTGGAGAAGAGATGGCTCGAGCAGCCAAAGTCTGCTCAGTCTAGGTGCACCGGACTGTCCGATGGTGCACCAGACAGTGTCCGGTGTGCCAGGCTGGCTCGAGGGAAAAGGCTGCTCTCGGGACTTCGACGGCGGTGTACGGCTATAATTCACCGGACTGTCCGGTGGTGCACCGGACTGTCCGGTGGGCCGTTCACAGGCGAACTCGTCGCTCTCGGGAATTCATCGTCGACGTACGGCTATAATTCACCGGACTGTCTGGTGTGCACCGGACTGTCCGGTGAGCCAACGGTCGGCAGGGCCAACGGTCGGCCGCGCGATCTGCGTGGGACACGTGGCCGAGCCAATGGCTAGAAGGGGGCACCGGTCTGTCCGGTGTGCACACCAACGGCTCTCAGGCTGCCAACGGTCGACTGCGCCATTTATGGAAGGGAATCGGGCACCGGACAGTGTCCGGTGTGCACCGGACTGTCCGGTGCGCCAGTCGACAGAAGGCAAGATCAGCCTTCCTAGTTTGCTCTCAACGGCTCCTAGCTGCCTTGGGGCTATAAAAGGGACCCCTAGGCGCATGGAGGAGTACACCAAGCATTCCTACAACATTCATAAGCACCAAGACATCGATTTTGCGCATTCGTTTCATTGTGATAGCATATAGAGCTCTAGCGGAGTTGTGAACTCATTGAGTTGTGTTGCGGGCTCTTGTTGCGACTTGTGTGCGTGTTGACACTCTGATTCTTGTGTCTTGTGTGCGTTGCTAATCCCTCCCTTGCTCTGTGTTCTTTGTGAATTTCAAGTGTAAGGGCGAGAGGCTCCAAGTTGTGGAGATTCCTCGCAAACGGGATTGAGAAAAAGCAAGCAAAACACCGTGGTATTCAAGTGGGTCTTTGGACCGCTTGAGAGGGGTTGATTGCAACCCTCGTCCGTTGGGACGCCACAACGTGAAGTAGGCAAGCGTTGGTCTTGGCCGAACCACGGGATAACCACCGTGCCATCTCTGTGATTGATTCTTGTTGGTTATTGTGTTTTGTTGAGGATTCCTCTCTAGCCACTTGGCAATTATTGTGCTAACGATTAACCAAGTTTTGTGGCTTAAGTTTTCAAGTTTCACAGGATCACCTATTCACCCCCCCCCCCCTCTAGGTGCTCTCAATTGGTATCGGAGTCGTTCTCTTCACAAAGGGACTAACCGCCCGAAGAGATGGATCCTAAGGGGAAGGGAATCGTGATCAACGACAAAGAGAAGGAATCTTTCGTCAACGAGCCGAAGGACGACAAGCCTACCGACTCCGGCTCGGGCCATAGACGGAAAGAAGGGAAGAAGAAGAAGACGAGGTGCATCAAGGAGATCGTCTACTACGACGACAGCGATGAGTCTTCTTCTTCCCAAAAGGACGAAGACCACAACGACTACGAGAGAAGGAAACCGGTTAATTCGAACTTTTCTTTTGACTACTCTCGTATTCCGCAAAGTTCAAATTCACATTTGCTCTCCATTCCTCTCGGCAAGCCTCCACACTTTGATGGGGAGGACTACGGATTTTGGAGCCACAAAATGCGTAGTCACCTATTCTCTCTCCATCCTAGTATATGGGAGATTGTAGAGAGTGGAATGCACTTTGATAGTTCGGATAGTCCCATGTTCATTAATGAACAAATTCATAAGAATGCACAAGCTACTACTGTTCTTCTAGCTTCATTGTGCAGGGATGAATACCACAAAGTGAGCGGCTTGGATAACGCCAAGCAGATCTGGGACACCCTCAAGATTTCTCATGAGGGGAACGACGTCACCTTGCTCACCAAGATGGAGTTGGTGGAGGGCGAGCTTGGACGGTTCGCGATGATAAGGGGCGAGGAGCCAACACAAACATACAACCGGCTCAAGACCCTTATCAACAAAATAAGGAGCTACGGAAGCACGCGATGGACGGACCACGACGTCGTCCGACTGATGCTAAGGTCCTTTACCGTTCTTGATCCTCATTTGGTAAATAATATTCGTGAGAATCCCAGGTACACCAAAATGTCGCCCGAAGAAGTCCTTGGAAAATTCGTTAGCGGGCGGATGATGATCAAGGAGGCGAGGTACGTGGACGACGCCTTGAATGGTCCGATCAACGAGCCGCAACCCCTTCCTCTAAAGGCAACAAGAAGCAAGGAGGCGCTACCTAGTAAGGTGGCACAAATTGAGGCAGCCGGACTTAATGATGAAGAGATGGCCCTCATCATCAAAAGATTCAAGACGGTGCTTAAAGGTCGCAAGGGACAGCCAAGAAAGACCAAAGCCAAGGGGAAGCGCTCATGCTTCAAATGCGGTAAGCTTGGTCATTTTATTGCTAACTGTCCCGACAATGATAGTGATCAGGACCAAGGGAACAAGAGGGAGAAGAAGAAGAACTATAAGAAGGCAAAGGGCGAGGCTCATCTTGGCAAGGAGTGGGATTCGGACTGCTCCTCGTCCGACTCCGACAATGAAGGACTCGTCACCACCGCCTTCAACAAGTCATCCCTCTTCCCCAACGAGTGTCACACATGCCTTATGGCAAAGGAGAAGAAGGTATGTACTCGAGACTCTACTTATGCTTCTTCAAGTGAGGACGAATCTAGTGATGAGGATGAAATATATTATTCATGTCTATTTAAAGGCCTAGATAGAAATAAAATTGATAAAATCAATGAATTGATTGATGCCTTGAATGAAAAGGATAGGCTTTTAGAAAAGCAAGAGGATTTGTTGTATGATGAACATGATAAATTTGTAGAGGCACAAAAATCCTATGCCTTAGAAGTTAAAAGAAATGAAATGCTTTCTTATGAACTATCTACTTGTCATGAAACCATTTCTACTTTACAAGGTGTTAACAATGATTTAAATGCTAAATTAGAAGTAGCAAATAAATCTAATTCTTGTGTAGAACACGTTATGATTTGCATTAGGTGTAAGGATTTTGATATTGATGCCTGTAGTGGACACCTAGTTTCAATTTCGAGATTGAATGATGAAATAGCCAGTCTTAATGCCCAACTTAAGACTAGCAAAAGTGATTTCGATAAGCTAAAATTTGCAAGGGATGCCTACACGATTGGTAGACACCCCTCAATTAAGGATGGACTTGGCTTCAAGAGGGAAGCCAAGGACTTAACAAGCCATAAGGCTCCCATCTCCACCAAGGAGAAAGGGAAGGCCCCTATGGCAAGTAGCACTAAAAAGAACCATGCTTTTATGTACAACGATAGAAGACAGTCTCATAGGAGTTGCAATGCTTTTGATTCACATGACTCGTATGCTATGTTTGCTCCTAGTTCTTCCTATATGCATGGTAGAGATATGCCTAGGAAAAATGTTCATCATGTGCCTAGGAAAAATTTTGTTCATGCTTCTAGGAAAGTTATGAATGGTCCCTCTACAATTTATCATGTTTTGAATGCTTCCTTTGCTATTTGTAGAAAGGATAGGAAGATAGTTGCTAGGAAGTTAGGGGCAAAATGCAAGGGTGATAAAACTTGCATTTGGGTCCCTAAGGAAATTGTGACTAACCTTGTAGGACCCAACAAGAGTTGGGTACCTAAGACCCAAGCCTAAATTTGCCTTGCAGGTTTATGCATCCGGGGGTTCAAGCTGGATTATCGACAGCGGATGCACAAACCATATGACGGGGGAGAAGAAGATGTTCACCTCCTACGTCAAGAATAAGGATTCCCAAGATTCAATCATATTCGGTGATGGGAACCAAGGCAAGGTGAAAGGTTTAGGCAAGATTGCAATATCAAATGAGCATTCTATCTCTAATGTGTTTTTAGTGGAGAGTCTTGGATATAATTTACTATCTGTTAGTCAATTATGTAATATAGGATATAATTGTTTATTTACAAATGTAGATGTGTCTGTCTTTAGAAGATGTGATGGTTCACTAGCTTTTAAGGGTGTACTAGATGGCAAACTTTACTTAGTTGATTTTGCAAAAGAAGAGGCCGGTCTAGATGCATGCTTAATGGCTAAGACTTGCATGGGCTGGTTGTGGCATCGCCGCTTAGCACATGTGGGGATGAAGAACCTCCACAAGCTTCTAAAGGGAGAACACGTGATAGGTCTAACCAATGTTCATTTCGAAAAAGATAGACCTTGTGCAGCTTGTCAAGCAGGTAAACAAGTGGGAGGAGCACATCACAGCAAGAATGTGATGACCACGTCAAGACCTCTGGAGCTACTGCATATGGACCTCTTCGGACCCGTCGCCTATCTGAGCATAGGAGGAAGTAAGTATGGTCTAGTTATTGTTGATGACTTTTCCCGCTTCACTTGGGTGTTCTTTTTGCAGGATAAGTCTGAAACCCAAGGGACCCTCAAGCGCTTCCTCAGGAGAGCTCAAAATGAGTTTGAGCTCAAAGTGAAGAAGATAAGGAGCGACAACGGGTCCGAATTCAAGAATCTTCAAGTGGAGGAGTTCCTTGAGGAGGAGGGGATCAAGCACGAGTTCTCCGCTCCCTACACACCTCAGCAAAATGGTGTGGTAGAGAGAAAGAACAGGACACTCATAGATATGGCGAGGACTATGCTTGGAGAGTTCAAGACCCCCGAGTGCTTTTGGTCGGAAGCCGTGAACACGGCTTGCCACGCCATCAACAGGGTCTACCTTCACCGCCTCCTCAAGAAGACTTCATATGAGCTGCTAACCGGTAACAAACCCAATGTATCGTACTTTCGTGTATTTGGGAGTAAATGCTACATTCTAGTGAAGAAGGGTAGGAATTCCAAATTTGCTCCCAAAGCCGTAGAAGGGTTTTTATTAGGTTATGATTCAAATACAAAGGCGTATAGGGTCTTCAACAAATCATCGGGTTTGGTTGAAGTCTCTAGCGACGTTGTATTTGATGAGACTAATGGCTCTCCAAGAGAGCAAGTTGTTGATCTTGATGATGTAGATGAAGAAGACGTTCCAACGGTCGCGGTACGCACCATGGCGATTGGAGATGTAAGGCCTCAGGAACAATTGGAGCAAGATCAACTGTCTTCCTCAACTATGGTGCATCCCGCAACTCAAGATGACGAACAGGTACCTCAAGTGGAGGCGCATGATCAAGGGGGAGCACAGGATGATCAAGTTGAAGAGGAAGAAGCACCTCAGGCACCTCCAACCCAAGTTCGAGCGACGATTCAAAGGGATCATCCCGTCGACCAGATATTGGGTGATATTAGCAAGGGAGTAACTACTCGTTCAAGATTAGTTAATTTTTGTGAGCATTACTCTTTTGTCTCTTCTATTGAGCCTTTCAGGGTAGAAGAGGCCTTGCTAGATCCGGACTGGGTGTTGGCCATGCAGGAGGAACTCAACAATTTCAAGCGTAATGAAGTTTGGACACTAATGCCTCGTCCCAAGCAAAATGTTGTGGGAACCAAGTGGGTGTTCCGCAACAAACAGGACGAGCACAGGGTGGTGACAAGGAACAAGGCTCGGCTTGTGGCAAAAGGTTATGCCCAAGTCGCAGGTTTGGACTTTGAGGAGACATTCGCTCCTGTGGCTAGGCTAGAATCAATTCGTATCTTGCTAGCATATGCCGCTCACCATTCTTTCAGGTTGTACCAAATGGATGTGAAGAGCACTTTCCTCAACGGGCCGATCAAAGAGGAGGTGTACGTGGAGCAACCCCCTGGCTTCGAGGATGAACGGTACCCCGACCACGTGTGTAAGCTCTCTAAGGTGCTCTATGGACTTAAGCAAGCCCCAAGAGCATGGTATGAATGCCTTAGAGACTTTTTAATTGCTAATGCTTTCAAGGTTGGGAAAGCCGATCCAACTCTTTTTACTAAGACTTGCGATGGTGATCTTTTTGTGTGCCAAATTTATGTCGATGACATAATATTTGGTTCTACTAATTAAAAGTCTTGTGAAGAGTTTAGCAGGGTTATGACGCAGAAATTCGAGATGTCTATGATGGGCGAGTTGAACTACTTCCTTGGGTTCCAAGTGAAGCAACTCAAGGACGGCACTTTCATCTCCCAAACGAAGTACACGCAAGACTTGCTAAAGCGGTTTGGGATGAAGGACGCCAAGCCCGCAAAGACGCCGATGGGAACTGACGGACACACCGACCTCAACAAAGGAGGTAAGTCCGTTGATCAAAAAGTATACCGGTCCATGATAGGTTCTTTGCTTTATTTATGTGCTAGTAGACCGGATATTATGCTTAGCGTATGCATGTGTGCTAGATTTCAATCCGATCCTAAGGAGTGTCACTTAGTGGCTGTGAAGCGAATTCTTAGATATTTAGTCGCTACGCCTTGCTTTGGGATCTGGTATCCAAAGGGGTCTAACTTTGACTTGATTGGGTACTCAGATTCCGACTATGCTAGATGTAAGGTCGATAGGAAGAGTACATCGGGGACGTGCCAATTCTTAGGAAGGTCCCTGGTGTCATGGAACTCTAAGAAACAAACCTCCGTTGCCCTATCCACCGCTGAGGCCGAGTACGTTGTCGCAGGACAGTGTTGCGCGCAATTACTTTGGATGAGGCAAACCCTCCGGGACTTTGGCTACAATCTGAGCAAAGTCCCACTCCTATGTGACAATGAGAGTGCTCTCCGATTAGCGGAAAATCCTGTTGAGCACAGCCGCACAAAGCACATTGACATCCAGCATCACTTTTTGAGAGACCACCAGCAAAAGGGGGATATCGAAGTGTTTCATGTTAGCACCGAGAACCAGCTAGCCGATATCTTTACCAAGCCTCTAGATGAGAAGACCTTTTGCAGGCTGCGTAGTGAGCTCAATATCTTAGATTCGCGGAACTTGGATTGAATTATAGCATACATGTGTCTATGCCTTTGATCATGTTCATTCTGCATATTGTTGCTTATTGTGGTGCTCAAGTTGTACAAACACTCCCTGGACCTCACAAGTCCGTTTTGCAAGTGATGCACATATTTAGGGGGAGCTGTGCTACAACTTGACCCTTTGAGACTAACCATGTACTTGAGTTTGATTGTTTTAGCCTCAAAGGAGGATTGAAAGGGAAAAGGTGGACTTGGACCATGCAAGACTTCCACTGCACTCCGATGAAAAGAGTAACTTTTCCAGGTTCATCTTTATACTCTTATTGCCTTTGTGTTCTCATTTGAAGATTTTGGTGAGGCAATGGGGTTAAAGGGCCAAGATTGATCCCGTTTTGGTGCTTGATGCCAAAGGGGGAGAAAATAAAGGCCAAAGCAATAGATGGATCAGCTACCACTTGAGAAATTTTGAAAATAGTAGATTAGAGCTTGTGGTGTATCAAAACTCTTTTGTTGTCTCTTATGTCAAAAGTTGGCCTCTTATGGGGAGAAGTGTTGATTATGGGAAAAAGGGGGAGTTTTTGAAATCCTTGATCAAATTTCTTTGGAAAACCTCTCTTTATGTCTCTACAAGTGGTTTTGACTTAGAGATAGGAATTTGAGTTTGATTTGCAAAAACAAACCAAGTGGTGGCATAGAGTGATCCATATATGTCAAATTTGAATCAAAATAATTTGAGTTCTTATTTGAGGTGATTTTGTACTTGTTCTACTTGCTTTATGTTGTGTTGGCATAAATCACCAAAAAGGGGGAGATTGAAAGGGAAATGTGCCCTTGGGCCATTTCTAAGTATTTTGGTGATTTAGTGTCCAACACAAGTGCCTAATTGTAAAAAGGTGGACAAAGTACAAATCAAGGATAAAGGTATGTTTCTCAGACTTAGTACATTGTTTTATGGACTAATGTATTGTGTCTAAGTGCTGGAAACAGAAAAAATCGAGTTGGAGAAGAGATGGCTCGAGCAGCCAAAGTCTGCTCAGTCTGGGTGCACCGGACTGTCCGGTGGTGCACCGGACAGTGTCCGGTGTGCCAGGCTGGCTCGAGGGAAAAGGCTGCTCTCGGGACTTCGACGGCGGTGTACGGCTATAATTCACCGGACTGTCCGGTGGGCCGTTCACAGGCGAACTCGTCGCTCTCGGGAATTCATCGTCGACGTACGGCTATAATTCACCGGACTGTCCGGTGTGCACCGGACTGTCCGGTGAGCCAACGGTCGGCCGCGCGATCTGCACGGGACACGTGGCCGAGCCAACGGCTAGAAGGGGGCACAAGTCTGTCCGGTGTGCACCGGACATGTCCGGTGCGCCAACGGCTCTCAGGCTGCCAACGGTCGACTGCGCCATTTATGGAAGGGAATCGGGCACCGGACAGTGTCCGGTGTGCACCGGACTGTCCGGTGCGCCAGTCGACAGAAGGCAAGATCAGCCTTCCTAGTTTGCTCTCAACGGCTCCTAGCTGCCTTGGGGCTATAAAAGGGACCCCTAGGCGCATGGAGGAGTACACCAAGCATTCCTACAACATTCATAAGCACCAAGACATCGATTTCGCGCATTCGTTTCATTGTGATAGCATATAGAGCTCTAGCGGAGTTGTGAACTCATTGAGTTGTGTTGCGAGCTCTTGTTGCGACTTGTGTGCGTGTTGACACTCTGATTCTTGTGTCTTGTGTGCGTTGCTAATCCCTCCCTTGCTCCGTGTTCTTTGTGAATTTCAAGTGTAAGGGCGAGAGGCTCCAAGTTGTGGAGATTCCTCGCAAACGGGATTGAGAAAAATCAAGCAAAACACCGTGGTATTCAAGTGGGTCTTTGGACCGCTTGAGAGGGGTTGATTGCAACCCTCGTCCGTTGGGACGCCACAACGTGGAGTAGGCAAGCGTTGGTCTTGGCCGAACCACAGGATAACCACCGTGCCATCTCTGTGATTGATTCTTGTTGGTTATTGTGTTTTGTTGAGGATTCCTCTCTAGCCACTTGGCAATTATTGTGCTAACGATTAACCAAGTTTTGTGGCTTAAGTTTTCAAGTTTCACAGGATCACCTATTCACCCCCCCCCCTCTAGGTGCTCTCACTTACTCTAGTGACTCATCTGATGTCAGCAGCTCAAGTGATGACAGGCGAAGGCGCAGAAAGAGACACTCAAAGAAAAATAAATGCAAGCATTCAAGAAGAAAGTGTGACCATAGGCGCGAAAGAAGGCGTAGGAAGCGTGGTAGGAAATCAAAATAGAAGTCAAAAAGGTCTGTTAACATTGTCAAATTGATCATTCCTGACCTTTGATCTGTAATATAAAAAGGAGCAGGCCTAGTGCTAGAGGCTCCCAAATGAGTGAGGTGAATGGTTAAACTCAGGTAACAATAAAAGATCAAAACCCTAATTCGTCCAGTAATCAGTGGCGCATAAGTGACTCTAGAACTGCTTACTCGCTAACAACAGGGGAAAATACAATGAATAAGGACAATCCGGGCATGAGAGTGGAGGATCATCTTACTCTGCGAACGATGCGGCAGAGGCGGAACCGCTAGCGGGCGGCGGCGGAGGCAGGTGAACGCACGAGACGACGGCTGCTTCGGCGATGGTGGAGAAGCCCTGGCGCTGCTTGTGCTTGGCGTTGGCCATGCATTTGACGAAGACGATTTCCTGGCGCTTCACCACCTTGCAGAACCGGCACAGGTGCTTCACCGTACACCCACTATTGCTCTTGCAGACGCGCGGTGGGGGAGGCGGCGAGGTGAAGCGGTGATTTCTCCGTAAACCCCGCCAACGGCCTAGGCCCCGCAACCGGCCGGAGATGCGACCGTGGCCATGGGCATCCCGTGCGCGGATGGGGATGGGACGCCGTGGGGGTCTCGCTCCCGGACCTCACTGCCGCTAGCCTGGGCCCCGCAACCGGCGCCGGAGACGGGGACAGGGCGCGGTGGAGTTGTGCAGCGGGGGCAGGTGGCAGGGCAGATCTAGGGAGTCCATGGCGGGGAACCGCGGCGCCAGAGCGGGGGTACGGTGGATCCCGGTGTTGCGGATGGAGGAATGGTGGGGGGAGGCACGAGCGGTGAGGGGCCGGCGGCGGCTCGTGCGGATGGGGGATGGGGGGACGAGAGGCAGGGCGGCGGTTGCGGAGGGACTGGGGTGCGACATACGTGGGTGTGGGCAGCGGGAGACGAACGACACAGACCGTCCAGATCAATGCAGAACAAGGGTGGAGATTGACGGAAGGCAGAACGGATGGAGGCAGGCTACCCTTACGTTCTTAATAAGTAGTATAGATACATCTTATACCACCTCAATCCACTCCAATCCAAGATTACCCAAACAAGCCCTTAACTTGTGGGCTAGTCCTAGTCCGTGGCGGCTGTCGACCGCAAAATACCGAGCGAGCCCGTCCGTTCCGCTGATGTTGGGGACTTGTTCTCAAATGCTATGAATTAAGAACAAGGCAACATAAAATGTTAAATATTAATTCCCTTCGTCCGCCGGAGCATTATTTCCATAAGGATTTAATGAACTTCGGACGAAGGTCACGAGCATAATATTACGAAGGTTTCACCTTCGTAATTAAACTTGTAAAGATGATACACAGTAAAGTAAAACATTAAAGATAAATACATCGAAAATAAATGACATCATTCACATATCTTATTATATGAATTTAAGATATTTGAATACAACGTTTTTAGGTACATTTATACCTTTGCCTTGACAAACAATGATTCCCGAGTGATGCGTTAGCAATTACAGGAATGCGTGAACAGTAAAGGAATATTGTTCACTATTTATAGGCACAGGACACAGCCTGTGAGGAATTACAATCATGCCCCTCATAAAAGTTTACAACAATGACTCAAACACTTGTGGACTAAAAGGTCATTCTACTTTTAAGTCGGTTTGCAATTCCAAAGCTTCATGAACAGCAACCTTCGGTCATCACGTGCCGACAGCTTCAGTCGAAGTTGTTTCTTCCTGCAGGACCTTCGGCGACGAAGCATGGTCCCAACAGTAGCCCCTTCGCGGTGCTAGATCGTTTTTCGTAACGAGCTTGATCCGTGAAAAAAGTCTCTTAGGCTTCAGGAAGCCGAAGGTCCGAAAAACACCTTCCCTGAGCTCGTTGTCGAGAAACGATTCAGTTTCCGAGCACGTAGCGGTCCCACCCTGCAGGGTTAGTATTTGGTCTCTGCGGTCCACCGCGC
Organism: Zea luxurians; assembly: GCA_029449295.1. Taxonomy (NCBI): domain Eukaryota; kingdom Viridiplantae; phylum Streptophyta; class Magnoliopsida; order Poales; family Poaceae; genus Zea; species Zea luxurians. The sequence continues at coordinate 105,242,211 of JAOPSE010000003.1, read as the reverse complement.
AGCGGGTGTAAGCAGCTATTTGCCTGGTGTATAAATCCTGATGATTCACCTTCTTACCTGCAGCACTATATAAACAGACGGGTAGGTGTGAAGTTACCACAGCATTCATTGCTATTGCACTGTTTTGCTGCCAAAATTTTTAACCATAGCCGAAGCTTGACTCTCGCAAGCAGACGAAGCTCCAATTTTAAAGCCTACTTCATCAGAAGAAAAAGCTTCGGAAGAAAAAGTTCTTTAGTTCCCAAGAAATTCAGAATTAAATGGCCAGAGTGCGCTCTACCGCTAGTGTTGAGCGTAAGGGAGGCGAAGCCGAAGGAGCGGAGACTGTTCCTATTTCCGAAGCGATGCAACGATCAGGACTGGTGACCTCGAAAGGAATCCGTACTGCCGAGACAGGGCATACTGCTGCTGAGACAAAAGAAGCTATTGCCGAAGCGGAAGAAGGAAATATTGAGGAAGCTGATTCTGATGATGATTATCATATTGTCGTGCCAAGCAAGCCCAACCATTTGGACTTCGGGAAGTCGACTGTCTCGAAGGCTGATTTCTCCAAGATGGTGAAGTCAGGTTATTTTAGTGAGAATGAGAAGAAGCTACTTCGCTTCGGGGGGGAAGAAACTACCCCGACGCCAGAAAAAGATGAAATAGTTATTTTTAAGAGCTTTCTAAAAGCTGGATTAAGATTCCCCTTAAATAGGATGATATCTGATGTGCTGCAAAGATTTGGTATTTACTTTCACCAACTGACTCCCAACGCAATTGTCAGGCTCAGCGTCTATATCTGGGCACTCCGAAGTCAGGCGGTGGAGCCATTTGCTGACAGCTTCTGTCGAGTTCATGAGTTGCATTACCAAACTAAGGCCAGAAAAGATGGATTGCATGAGAATTTTGGCTGCTATAATTTTGCTTATCGGAAAACCACGAAGTTTCCCATGATCAGCTACCGAAGCAAATGGCCGGCAGGCTGGAAATCAGAATGGTTTTATGTCAAAATTGATGAAGATAAAGAGAAGCTGGTTCAGAGCCCTCTTGAATTAATCTTCGGAGAAACAAGACCCCGATGCAAAATGGTATTAGAAGGTCCAACTTGGGCTGCACTGGGCGAATTCAAAATTATAGCAGAACATATTGGCACTAGAGATTTAGTGCAGGAATTCCTGGCTTTCAGAGTTTTTCCAACGATGAAAGAGTGGACAATGCCGAAGCTTGAAGGGGAAAAGAAAGAGGGGGAACTCGTCAGGCTACCTTATCATTATAAATTCAAGAAATTTTTTAAAGTACCCTGCCAAAAATGGCTTGATACAATTGAAATGATGAGCAATGAAATTCTTGGGAACTACTCTAAAAAAGAGGACCAACTGATGACAGCGGCCTTCGGCACTCGGCCGAAACGAAGGCTGAACAGAGTGCTTGATGCCATAGGATTTGAATACGCTGACTACGGTCGACTGGGCGGAGATGCCGGAGGCCCGAAGCGAAAAAGGATTGCTAGCGCTACTGACGAAGAGGTCGTCAAAGTAGCCAAGAAGAAAAAGAAAGATTCTGAAAGTCTTAGCGCTGAAGAGTTAAATCCTGAGCCGAAGGTGGCCACTTCAAGAAAGAGAAAAGGTGCGTCCCTGGAGCCGGAAACGTCGGTCCGGGAAGAAGATATTCCTGCTTCTCCTTCTGCTGTTGAAGTAGAAGAAATTATGAAGGTAATGACTGAACCCTTGCCTATCAGGCTAAGTCCACTGGCACTGGAACTGACGAAGTTTTTTCAGAAGGACAAGGCAGCTTCGGCAGCAGAAAGTCCTGCGAAGCCGAAAAAACGGAGAATTATTCAAGTAACAGATGTGATCCACCAGACGCCGCCACTGGCAACGGTGCCAAAAATTCCCTTTGTTGAAACTGCCGAACCCGAAGCTACTGGGATGAAAACTACTGAAGCTGAAACCAGCGAACCCGAAGCTACCGGGGCCGAAGCCGGGGCCACCGAAGAGTCGAACCTGGAAACTACACTTGAGGTTATTGACAATATTCTCCTGAAAATGGCCGAAGAAGAAGCTACTGTGGCTGCAGTGAATACAGCAACTGAAAAGGGGAAAGAGCAAATTGGTGAAATTTCTGAAGGAGAAGATTTTAACTTTCAAGACCTACTTGGACAAGAGTTAACAGACACTGAGAAAGAGGAGTTGAAAAAATATGCCATATCTTGCGGATATAAATCAGGCGCTATGCTATTTGGTGGGGTGAACGAAGGGAAACTAAGGTGCCTTCGGAACCGCACCGAGGCCAAAATTATCAGAACCCTTTCCAAAAGCATTGGCTTGCCGAAGGTGGAAGCGGACTTGTGTCGTTATCAACGACACCACATCGCCGGAAGCTTGCTTTATGCCAACTTCAAGGTAACGAATATTTTTGTTATTTTATTACTGTTATTATTAACTTTTGGGTCGTGTTCTAACGAAGATCATTTCGACAGAGCATATTATTAAGCAAGGTTCTGAAAATGCAACAAGATCTGGAGGAAGAGAAAAATAAAACCGTCATTCAAGATTTGACTGAAAAGATTGAAAACTACGAAACCAATCTGAAAAAGAAAGACTTCGCAATCCAAGATCTTGAAATCATGGTCAAAGAGCACGAAGGTGCATTAGAAAAGAAAGATTTTGTTATTCAGACCATGGAGGGCTCTTTAGCTGAAGTCCAAACTGAAAATGATAAATTAAAGAATGAATTGCTCCGTCAATCAGAAAAATTCGAGCAAGAAAAGAAATATTTTGAAACAAGCCTGAAAGCTGAAGTGGATAAATACTCAAATTTGCAGAAATCCTTTACAGAACTTCAGGAGAAATGCTTAAGCTTCGGCATCCGATGTGTGCAGCGGCTGAAGGACGTATTTCACTCTGTCGGAGCTAGCTCTTCGAAATTTACACCTTCAGCTGAAAATCTGCCAAGAACATTAGAACATATTGAAGGCGAAGTTGATGCCCTTGACGAAGTTATTGGTGGGCACGCTGACTTCTGCGCCCTGGTATCTTCTCGGGGCACAGCTGCTGCTTTTTTGAAGGCTGGCTGCACACATGGAAACATCGTGAACAGACCAAACTTCAGCTTATCAGCTTCACATTTGTTAGATATCCCAAGCTTAGCCAGAAGCATTAGAAATAGATTCAGGACCCAGATCTGGGTAAGTGGCGGGCGGAAAATGGCAGGGGACGAAGCTCGAAGCCATCTGAAGCCGGTAAGAAACTTATGTTTGTTACTTTTACCTTCTCCTTTGAAATTTGTACCTTTCTTACTGTACTGTTTGATGTATAGGATGACGAAGCTGAAGATTGACAATGTTGAAGTTTGACAAAACTGAAGACGAAGCCTTGGCTGAAGCTTAAAATTGCTTGTAATGCGCTTTCCTGCAAAAATTCTTGGAGAAACTCTTGTAATATAGATATGGAATAACTTATGTAAATTTGTACATACCTTGTAATATATTCTGTCTCCTATAACCACATCCAGTCTGCTTTGTTGTGGACGAAACTTCTCTTTTGAGCCGAAGGCGAAAAACACCTTCCCTTCTTTTCGTACACAACGAAGCATAGAAAATTTTTCCTTCGAATCTTTTCCTTATTTTCTGAAGCACCTGTCTTTTTTGTGTAGCATGATGATGACTCTACATATGTCTAAATGGATGTTTATGAATGCAAATGACATGATGATATGTTATGTGCAAATGAATATTAGGACACATGTTCAAAAAAACATAAGCACGGCCCTTCGTCCCCTTAAGAATGATAAAAATCTTTTTGTCGTTTACTTTTCGGCTTCACCGTTTACTTTTCGGTGTATCAGCGTTGACTTTTCGCTGTAAGCCTCCCTTAGGAGCTTCTTCGCCTTTTACTTTCAGCGAAATCAGCGTTTATTTTTCGCTGTAAGCCTCCCTTAGGAGCTTCTTCGCCTTTTACTTTCAGCGGAATCAGCGTTTATTTTTCGCTGTAAGCCTCCCTTAGGAGCTTCTTCGCCTTTTACTTTCAGCGGAATCAGCGTTTATTTTTCGCTGTAAGCTCTGCATTCCCTTAGGAACGACCTTTGAGCTTTTCCCTGTTCTCTTTTCTTTTTTCTTTGCACTCGAAGGTGCTGCCTCAGCTTTTACATTTACATTTTGGGGGATATCTCTCTTATAGAATTGAAATAAGGAAAAGAAAAATTACATGTTGTGGCCCCATTAAAAACCTTTCTCCCCCTTTGGAAAGGAAAAGGGTGCCACAAAAAAGAATATAAAAAATTACATCAAACTAAACATAATATCGCCGGAGCTCATCCGCATTCCATGATCTAGGAATGTCATTGCCATCCATATCCTTCAATCTGTAGGAACCAGGTCTTGACGAAGATACTACCAAAAAGGGGCCTTCCCACTTCAGCTGTAATTTGCCTACTGTTTCAGGGTTAGCTACTCTTTGAAGTACCAAGTGTCCTGGTTCAATATTCTTTAGCTTGACCTTTCTATCACGCCATTTTATTGTTTCAGCTTGGTATTTATTGATGTTTTCCACAGCTTGAAGTCTAATCCCTTCAATAACATCTTTTTCCACAGAACAATCAGCTTCGTTTTCGCCTTCTGCCGAAGCTACTGTCCTTATCGATCCTGTTTTAGCCTCTTCTGGGGTTATTGCTTCGTCACCAAACAATAGTTTAAAGGGTGTAAAGCCTGTTGATCTTGAAATGGTTGTGTTATGACTCCACACCACTTTGATTAACTCGTCTGGCCACTTTCCCCTTGGCTGATTGAAGATTGACTTCATTATTCCTGTCATTATGATCCCATTGGCTCTTTCAACAAGTCCATTAGATTCTGGGTGTCGGACTGATGCAAAATGGATCTTCGTGCCGATTTGATTGCAAAATTCTCTGAAGGCTTCAGAATCAAACTGTGTCCCATTATCCACAGTTATGGCCTTCGGCACTCCGAAGCGACAAACAATGTTTTGCCAGAAAAACTTTTGAATAGTAAACGAGGTTATTGTGGCTAAGGGCTTTGCCTCAATCCACTTGGAAAAATATTCCACTGCCACCACCACATATCTTAAGTTCCCCTGTGCAGGTGGTAATGGACCTAGCAAATCCAGACCCCACCTTTGCAATGGCCAAGTGGGCTGTATTAATTGAGTTAAAGACGAAGGTTGTTTTTGATCTCTTGCACATTTCTGACAACCTTCGCACTTTTGAACTAAATCCGCTGCATCCGAAGCTGCCTTTGGCCAATAAAATCCTTGGCGAAAAACTTTCCCAAGCAAGGGCCTAGATCCAATATGAGATCCACATAGACCTGCATGTATGTCCTTCATTAATTCTATACCTTCGGATCTGGATAAACACTTGACTACTTGAGCAATGGGGAACAGACCCCGCGCTTGTATAACTCCCCTTCTATTATGACATATGGTCGAGCTCTTGCTTCTATTCTCCTATTATAAGCTTCGTCGTCTGAAAGAAAATTATCCTGAAGGAAAGAGATGATTTCAGTTCTCCAATCTTCACTATAAACAGGGGATATGTTGAGGATTGCTCTTTCAAGAAGCTCGACCGAAGGTGCTTTTATTGTTTCAAAAAATACTTCCGAAGGTATAGGCAGCCCCTGGGCTGCTGACTTAGCCAATAGATCAGCGTATTCATTTTCTCCACGAGGAATATTTTTGACAGAGAAACCTTCGAAGGAAGCCTCAATCCTTCGGACTGTATCTAGATACCTTTCAAGCTTCGGGTCTCTTGCTTTGTAACTTTTGTCAACATGACCAGAAATAACTTGAGAATCAGTTTTAAGAATGGCCCTTCTGATTCCCATTGCCTTTAATTTCCGAAGACCCAAAAGCAGAGCTTCATACTCGGTGATGTTATTTGTGCAACTAAAATCAAGTCTTGCCGCATAACAAGTTTTAACTTTGGAAGGTGAAACCAACACAGCAGCCGCTCCTGCTCCGAAGGTTCCCCAAGACCCATCGCAAAACACTATCCATGCTTCGGCGTCTTTATTTGTTTCTTCCTCCTGAGCCCCTGGCGTCCAATCAGCAATGAAGTCTGCTAATGCCTGGGACTGAATCGAAGATCTATGAACATAATCAATACAGAATTCATTGAGCTCTGCAGCCCATTTTCCAATCCTTCCAGTAGCTTCTCGGTTCCTCATAATATCCTTCAGAGGTTGTGAAGAAGGAACAATTATATTGTAAGCTTGAAAATAGTGCCGAAGCTTTCTGGAGGCCATCAAGACAGCATACAGTACCTTCTCCAACTCTGTATAATTTTTCTTTGATAAATTAAGAACCTCGGATATAAAATATATTGGGGCCTGCCTCTTAACCTGGCCTTCAAGCTTCTCCTGAACAAGTGCTGCGCTTACCGCTAAGTGCGAAGCTGCCACATATAATAACAAAGGAGCCCCTGGCGTAGGTGGAGTTAATGTTGTTAGATCTATCAAATACTACTTCAGTTCTTCGAAGGCCTTCTGCTGGAGTGGTCCCCATTGAAAGACTTCAGCTGTCTTCAGCACTTCGAAGAATGGTAAGTTTCTCTCTGCTGATCTAGATATGAATCTGTTGAGAGATGCTAGCCTTCCTGTTAATCTTTGAGCCCCCTTTTTTGTACTAGGTGGCTCCATTCGAAGTATAGCTTCGATTTTACTTGGGTTGGCCTCAATTCCCTTTGTTGAAACTAAGCAACCGAGAAATTTCCCCTTCTTTACTCCGAAGACACATTTTTCTGGATTCAGCTTTAGACCAGCCTGTCTAAAATTAGCGAAGGTCTCCTGTAAATCAGCAATGTGGTTATCCTGTTTCGTACTTTTTACAATGATATCATCAACATAAGTTAGTACATTCCTGCCTATCTGAGAATGGAGAACCTTTGCTGTCATTCTGCTGAAACTTTCTCCAGCATTTTTAAGCCCTTCAGGCATCCGAAGGTAGCAATATGTCCCACTAGGGGTTATGAAGCTGGTTTTTGGTTCATCTTCCTTCTTCATCCATATTTGATGATAGCCTGAATAGCAGTCCAGCAAACTCATGAGCTCTGATGAAGCTGCTGCATCAACTAAGTAATCTATCCTTGGCAATGGAAACTCGTCCTTCGGACAGGTTTTATTAAGGTCAGTAAAATCGATACACATTCTCCATTTACCATTGGCCTTCTTCACCATAATAGTGTTAGCCAACCATTCTGGATATTTTACCTCTCTAATAACTCCGGCAGTGAGGAGTCTTTTCACTTCATTTCGAGCACCTTCGGCCTTGTCATCAGACATCTTCCGAAGCCTCTGTTTCCTGGGTCTGAAGGATGGATCAACATTGAGCGAGTGCTCAATAACATCCCTGTTAACTCCGCAAAGATCATTAGCTGCAAAAACATCTTTATTGTTAAACAAAAACCTTATCAAGGTTTTCTCCTGCTCTTCGGACAATTGAGATCCCAATAGCACCTTCTGCTCTGCTATATCCTCACATAAGAGCATGGGTTTCGGCTGGTCAGCCGAAGCAGCTTTTTCCCTTCTGAACTTGTATTGCTCACAAGCTTCAGCTCCATCTATATTATGGATTGCTTTTGAGTCTGTCCAATTTCCTTCGACCCTTCTGGCAGCTTCTTGACTTCCATGAATAGCAATGGGCCCTTGGTCCGAAGGTATCTTCATGCAAAGATAAGCTGGATGCAGAATTGCTTCGAAGGCATTAAGAGTACCACGACCAATGATTGCATTGTAAGGGTACTCCATGTCAACGATATCAAACATAATTTGTTCAGTTCTTGTGTTGTTGATGAATCCGAAGGCCACTGACATTGAGATTTTGCCGAGTGCTACAATCTGCCTTCCTCCGAAGCCACAGAGGGGATGTGTGGCATCAAGAATTTTATCTTCGGGCTCTTGCATCTGTCTGAAGGCTTTAGCAAATATGATGTCGGCTGCACTGCCCGTATCAACCAAAACATTGTGGACCAGAAATCCTTTGATAACACAAGAGATAACCATAGCATCATTGTGTGGGTAATCCTTGAGTTGAAGATCCTCTTGGGAGAAGGTAATAGGAATGTGAGACCATCTGGACTTGATGAAGGGTCCTTGCACCCCGACATGCTGTACTCTTCTCTGTGCTTCCTTCTTTTGCTTCTTGTTGGCTGGTTCTGAACATGAACCGCCTGTTATCGGGAGTACCAGCTTCGGAACCGAAGCAGCTCCAGCTTGAATATTGAACGAAGCCATCAGTTCAGAAAAAGTGGTAGTGAGCTCACCGGAGGTGGGCGCCAATGTTGGGGACTTGTTCTCAAATGCTATGAATTAAGAACAAGGCAACATAAAATGTTAAATATTAATTCCCTTCGTCCGCCGGAGCATTATTTCCATAAGGATTTAATGAACTTCGGACGAAGGTCACGAGCATAATATTACGAAGGTTTCACCTTCGTAATTAAACTTGTAAAGATGATACACAGTAAAGTAAATATTAAAGATAAATACATCGAAAATAAATGACATCATTCACATATCTTATTATATGAATTTAAGATATTTGAATACAACGTTTTTAGGTACATTTATACCTTTGAGGTCACGAGCATAATATTACGAAGGTTTCACCTTCGTAATTAAACTTGTAAAGATGATACACAGTAAAGTAAATATTAAAGATAAATACATCGAAAATAAATGACATCATTCACATATCTTATTATATGAATTTAAGATATTTGAATACAACGTTTTTAGGTACATTTATACCTTTGCCTTGACAAACAATGATTCCCGAGTGATGCGTTAGCAATTACAGGAATGCGTGAACAGTAAAGGAATACTGTTCACTATTTATAGGCACAGGACACAGCCTGTGAGGAATTACAATCATGCCCCTCATAAAAGTTTACAACAATGACTCAAACACTTGTGGACTAAAAGGTCATTCTACTTTTAAGTCGGTTTGCAATTCGGAAGCTTCATGAACAGCAACCTTCGGTCATCACGTGCCAACAGCTTCAGCCGAAGTTGTTTCTTCCTGCAGGACCTTCGGCGACGAAGCATGGTCCCAACAGCTGACATTGGCAGCAGTCGTCTCGCGTACAGTTTCCACCAGCTTGGGCAACATTCCCCTTCCCCCAGCAGCTTCTCACGTGTCCACCGTGGTAATTAAGTTTCTGCACAGAATCTGAGCACCAGATCAAATCAGTATTTCACGATCGTTGCCAGGGCATCTCTGAAATTATCTCGCGCCAAAGCGGAGGTGGCAAGGCAACCAAGTGGCAAGTGCAAGTAGCTTCGGTCGTCGGCCATTATATTGCAGCCAGTTTTTTCTTCTTCTTCTTCTTTTTTACGTCGGCACCACGAGACCGAACGGCAGCAAATAAAGCAATCTTGGGCCAGATTTCATTCCCTCGAGTGCTGTAGAAAAGAGAGGGTGGATTCGATGCCCCCCCGTTTGATGCGCTAGCTGCACGCTTCAAAATCGACCGTGTAAAAGTTTAGCCGGGCGGCCGGGACGAGATTTTGCATATTATTGATTCTACTACGGGGCAGATAATATATAAGTATGCTTCGTCGGCCTCCTCCGTTCGAAACGGACGATCTTTGAATTAACTTTGTTGTTTAAACAGTTACATATAACCACCACGTGCGCGCGCGCATATGCAAGGTTACTGGTTAGCTTTCTTTTTTTTTTGTCATTTTCCAGTCCATCATGACCTAAAGATATATACTTGCGTGCCGGGCTTCCGGCGCACGCACGTCTCGATGCCTCTGACGATGGGCAACCGCAAGGGGAATTTCCACGCGGCTGGGCTGTGCAGAAAAAGAGCATCTAATTAGTAACAGCAGCAGCAGCAGTGCACTGCATAAAACATTCAGCTAGATTCCCTCACTCTTCCGACTGACGCGTCGTGTGGAGGCCGCAGGAAATTCTGGCCATCGGAATCTATAGAGAGGGAGAGTTGGGAAGAGCATGCCAGGAAACAGGCAGGTGGCTTCATGCATGCAGGTTCTCGCACGAGCTTGTAGTGCACAATAATCGGACGATATATTCCTGGTCCTGTACACCCTAGCTGCTTGTTGCAGCGGATGGCTTGACAAATTTTCCTGCTCTGTCCGCTGGATGAACAAGAACAGCTCCCAACCTAACCTTCCATGTTGACCAGACACGCCCCAGGAGAATAAACAAAGCATGTCTCAGCATAGGTATATAATATACTACGATCGAGTGTTTGTCCCGGAAAGGAATAAAGGCGCAATGCAATGCCCATCGGCCCATGTAGGAACAAAGCATGGGTCTGTATATATGTCCATGCTTGGCCCCATCGAGCAACATCGTCGACCGGGTACGGTGCATGTGTGCAATGGATCAAATGAGGAATAGAAAGAATGAAACACGGCATTGTTGCATGCCTCACAAGTCACAACGACGTCGCAGCCCTATGCCACTGTGGTAGTAATAAATAAAAAGTACAGTATAAAAATGTCGTTACAGGCCGGCCTGGACTGTCCAGCACTGCCGACATGATTGCGTGTGAAATTAAGCACAGCTGTCGTCCCGTTTGGAAGCTTAAGCGCGAAGTATATTCCCAACTTTCAGTACAAAGTGGATAGTGTCTTTGTTGTATGGTTGAGAACGGAGAGGGACTCGATGCGATGAGCACGTACGACGGTAGATAGGGCATCCCCACACCACAGCCGCCTCGAGCCACCACTACTACTCCATATCTTATTTTTACCGTCGGTCCACAAGCCCCGTACTTGACGGCCGCCGACGCTTGAGCTCGATACCTGAGCGCTCACGCTGTTACTCACTCCTAACCACGCTAAAATTTTAACACTTCACTTTTAACACTCCTGTTTGGGTCTTCAAATACTAAAATTTAGCTAAAAGTATAGTGCTAAACTTTAGTGCCATGGTCCAAACAAACCGTATATCTATTTACAATATTTGTCCTAACTATTTTATATTTATTTGGTTTTAAAACGAGCATTTAAAACGTTAAATAAACTTAAATGAAAAATATTAAATATAAAATTTTATAATGTTTTAAATCAATACCTTTTATTTTAGTCATTTCTTCAAATGAGATCATTTGAAGAGTTTAAATTCCAAAGATAATTTGAATATGGAAAAAACACAAAAGTATTTTCCCATTGATAGGGGATTTTAAATATAAAAGTTATTAACTACAAAGTTGCATAAGTTTTTTTAAATCTAAAACTTTTGTTATTGGTCGTTTCTCATTCCATTATCATTTTTAAATTTGAAATTTTATATGTGAGCAAATCAAGCATAATTTCGGTAGATAGGTGATTTGTAGTATGAAACTTGTTAATTATTGCATAGTTTTGTAAGATCTATAATTTTTGTTTTGATCATTTCTTCATTTGAGATCGATGTCTACCATTAAACACTCACTTGTGACATGTGTATCACCAAGGATTATACATAATATGAATTTGTTGGATCCGGCTGACACGTGGATATAGGTGGACCCAAACACTTGGGAGTAGGAGAACTCACGTGCACAACAAAACAGTAGGTAGGAAACCGTAGCTTCTTGTTATGCGTGTCCAGTCCATATACAGTGCGGGTGTATTTATAGGTAAACGGACGGGTAGGTGGGTCCCCAAGTACCGTTATACCCATGATTACCTGCTACATCCCCGGAATATTTCTCTCTACGGGGTCATTACAATGGTGTGAGGTACAACCAGACTAGACATAGTACGGAACCTACCACAAAGAGGGGCTTACAAATGGGCCTAGACGGTGACAGGGTGTTGCCTGGGCCCCACCGTAGATTGGTGTAGTCTTCCCCTATGCGCTGCGCCCTTCACTCTACAAAGCCTAGCCTTCGACCTCATTGGGACTATCTTGTTGAGTGGGATAGTGCAAGTCGTCGGGGGTGCCTTCGCGAGGCTGCAACGAGCCCCCTTCAAACAGTGTGTCCCTTCGCTCCAACGCCTCCGACAACCCTGGTCGAATACCTCGATACCGGTTGAAGTACTCTTCGCTTCTTGTACCTATGTCAAAACCTGTTTGATTGATGTTGGAATACTCTGAACAAGGGGGCGGACGGCCTTCGCTGCAACAGGATTCCTTTGGTATTAACTCTATAAATCACTTGATTCAAGAAAATGGAATCATGACAACTTTAAATAAAAAAGTAATAAAGTACAAAGTTGCATAAGTTTTTAAAATCTACCATTTTTATTTCAATCATTTCTCCATCTGGAATCCTTTCATACCACTACACACTTGCCATATAAAGTCTTTGTGTTGACTATATATAGTCTTATAAATCAAATATTTATGTAATAAAATACTTTAATGAAGAGGTTGTCACGTAGTACACAATTATAAGTTGCATGAATACTTTTATTTTTGATGTAAAGTTATCATTATCAAACATGAATTGAGAAGTTATAAATTTTTTTGTGCAATCTATCATTGTTGGATTGTGTGAGGAACTGACACTTATACTACCACTACTGATTCAAGTCACGGGTCTGAAAGGGAATTAGGCTTACACCTATATTCCTAAATTGATTTTGGTGGTTGAATTGCCCAACACAAATAATTGGACTAACTAGTTTGCCCAAGTCTACAAGTTATACAGGTACCAAAGGTTCACAATAAGCCAATAAAAAGACCAAGAAAAGGGTCCAACAAAAGGAGCAAGGGATAATCGAAGGCACCCTGGTCTGGCGCATCGGACTGTCCGGTGCACCACCGGACATGTCCGGTGCACCAGGGTTCTCCACACGCTGAACTCCTCACCTTCGGGAAAACGCAGAGTCGCTCCGCTATAATTCACCAGACTGTCCGGTGTACACCGGACAGTGTCCGGTGCTCCAGGAATGAAGCGACTCTGAACTCGCCAGCTTCGGGAATTCGCAACGGCTACTCCGCTATAATTCACCAGACATGTCCGGTGTACACCGGACTGTCCGGTGCAACAGCGGAACAACAGCTACTTCGGCGCCAACGGTCACCTGCAGCGCATTAAATGCGCGCCAGAGTGAGCAGAAGTCAGGCACGCGCGAAGAGGCGCACCGGACACTCTACAGTACATGTCCGGTGTGCCACCGGACATCCAGGCGGGCCCAGCAGTCAGAGCTCCAATGGTCGGAACCCTAACGTTCGGGTGACGTGGCTGGCACACCGGACTGTCCGGTGCACCATACGACAGACAGCCTCCACCCAAACGGCTAATTTGGTGGTTGGGGCTATAAATACCCCCAACCACCCCACATTCAAGTCATCCAAGTTTTTCACTTCTCAACCACTTACAAGAGCTAGGCATTCAATTCTAGACACAACCAAGTGATCAAATCCTCTCCAATTCCACACAAGGCTTTAGTGATTAGCGAGAGAGATTTGTCGTGTTCTTTTGAGCTCTTGCGCTTGGATTGCTTCTTTCTTTCTCACTTGTTCTTGTGATCAAAACTCCTTTGTAACCGAGGCAAGAGACATCATTTGTGTGGTGGTCCTTGCGGGAAGTTTTGTTCCCGGTTTGATTTGAGAAGAGAAGCTCACTCGGTCCGAGGGACCGTTTGAGAGAGGGAAAGGGTTGAAAGAGACCCGGTCTTTGTGACCACCTCAACGGGGAGTAGGTTTGCAAGAACCGAACCTCGGTAAAACAAATCCGCGTGTCACACTCTTCATTCGCTTGCGATTTGTTTTGCGCCCTCTCTCTCGGACTCATTATTATTTCTAACGCTAACCCGGCTTGTAGTTGTGATTAATTTTGTAAATTTCAGTTTCACCCTATTCACCCCCCCCCTCTAGGCGACTTTCAATTGGTATCAGAGCCCGGTGCTTCATTAGAGCCTAACCGCTCGAAGTGATGTCGGGAGATCACGCCAAGAAGGAGATGGAGACCGGCGACAAGCCCACTACAAGCCACGGGTCGACTTCATCGGAAGAGTCCCGCAACAAGAAGAAGGAGAAGAAGAACTCCTCCAACAAAGGGAAGGGGAAGGAGAAGAAATCCTCTTCTCACAAGTCGCATCGGAGAGGCGACAAGCACAAGAGGATGAGGAAAGTGGTCTACTACGAGACCGACACTTCATCAACGTCGACCTCCGGCTCCGACGCGCCGTCCGTCACTTCTAAGCGCCAAGAGCGCAAGAAGTATAGTAAGATCCCCTACGCTACCCTCGCATTCCTAAACATACACCTTTACTTTCCATCCCATTAGGCAAACCACCAACATTTGATGGTCAAGATTATGCTAGGTGGAGTGATATGATGCGATATCACCTAACCTCACTCCACAAAAGTATATGGGATGTTGTTGAGTTTGGTGTACAGGTACCATCCGTAGGGGATGAAGATTATGATGAGGACGAAGTGGCCCAAATCGAGCACTTCAACTCCCAAGCCACCACTATACTCCTCACCTCTCTAAGTCGAGAGGAGTATAACAAGGTGCAAGGGTTGAAGAGCGCTAAGGAGATTTGGGACGTGCTAAAGACCGCGCACGAAGGAGATGAGGTGACCAAGATCACCAAACAGGAAACGATCGAGGGGGAGCTCGGTCGCTTCCGTCTTCGCCAAGGGGAGGAGCCACAAGACATGTACAACCGGCTCAAAACCTTGGTGAACCAAGTGCGCAACCTCGGGAGCAAAAAATGGGATAACCACGAAGTGGTTAAGGTTATTCTAAGATCACTTGTTTTCCTTAACCCTACTCAAGTTCAATTAATTTGTGGTAATCCTAGATATACGCAAATGACCCCCGAGGAAGTTATAGGTAATTTTGTGAGCTTTGAGTTGATGATCAAAGGCTCAAAGAAGATCAACGAGCTTGATGGCCCCTCTACATCCGAAGCACAACCGGTCGCATTCAAGGCGACGGAAGAAAAGAAGGAGGAAGCTACTCCAAGTCGAACACCCATCGACGCCTCCAAGCTCGACAATGAGGAGATGGCACTCATCATCAAGAGTTTCCGTCAAATCCTCAAGCAAAGGAAGGGGAAAGATTACAAGCCCCGGTCCAAGAGAGTGTGCTACAAGTGTGGTAAGCCCGGTCACTTTATTGCTAAATGTCCATTATCAAGTGATAGTGACAGGGACAACGATAAGAAGGGGAGAAGAAAGGAGAAGAAGAGATATCACAAGAAGAAGGGCGGCGATGCCCATGTGTGCCGTGAGTGGGACTCCGACGAGAGCTCCACCGACTCCTCCTCCGACGAGGACGCCGCAAACATCGCCGTCACCAAGGGTCTTCTCTTCCCCAACGTCGGCCACAAATGCCTCATGGCCAAGGACGGCAAAAGGAAAAAGGTAAAATCAAGATCCTCCACCAAATATGAAACATCTAGCAATGAGGATAATGCTAGTAATGAGGAGGATAACTTGCGAACCCTTTTTGTCGACCTAAACATGCAAAAAAAGGAAAAACTAAATGAGCTAATTAGTGCCATCCATGAAAAGGATGATCTCTTGGACTCCCAAGAGGACTTCCTAATCAAGGAGAACAAAAAACATGTTAAGGTTAAAAATGCTTACGCTCTAGAAGTTGAAAAATATGAAAAATTGTCTAGTGAGCTAAGCACTTGCCATGAGACCATTGACAACCTTAGAAATGAGAATGCTAATTTGTTAGCTAAGGTTGATTCACATGTTTGTGATGTTTCAATTCCCAATCTTAGAGATGATAATGTTGATTTACTTGCTAAGATTGATGAGTTGAATGTTTCTCTTGCTAGCCTTAGAAATGAGAATGAGAAATTGATTGCTAAGGCTAAAGATTTTGATGTTTGCAATATTACAATTTCCGATCTTAGAGATAAAAATGATATATTACGTGCTAAGATTGTTGAACTTAATTCTTGCAAACCCTCTACATCTACCATTGAAACCCTCTACATCTACTCTCACAAAACTTGTAAGGTTGTCATCAATCACCAAAAAGGGGGAGATTGAAAGCATCTAGGCCCCTGGTTGGTTTTAGTGATTAATGACAACGTAATATTATATGTGACTAACGTGTGTTTTGCAGAGACAAATGGTAAGTTAGGTCGCATGACAGGTAGAAGTACTACAACGGTGAAAACAATTCCGGAGATAAGAACTCGAAGCGACGGCTAAAACGACGAAACAAAAGGTGAAGGTCTACGGAGTCCGAGTGTCAAGGAGATGTGGACACTAGTCCGGTGTGCACCGGACAGTGACTGTTCACTGTCCGGTGTGCCATGAGTCCAACGGCTAACTGTCAGAACTAGCCGTTGGAAACGACCGTTGGCGCACCGGTGGCGCACCGGACTGTCCGGTGCGCCAGTGCGCAGAAAGTTGCATGTAACGGCTAGTTGGTGGGTGAGGGCTATTTATACCCCTTCCACCCACCATATTCAATGTCTTGCACTCCACATTTATTCCAGCACATTGCTAAAGCATTGCAAGCACCAAAAGCCTAGTGAGGAGATTAGAGAATCTTAATCCGTGTTTGTTCCTCATTAGCGCTAGCGAGAGCCACCTAGAGCACACACCACTTGCATTAGGCTTCTCTTGGTCAAGCGAAAGTCTATGGCTTGTTACTCTTGGTGATCGGCATCACCTAGACGGCTTGGTGGCGTTGGGAGCTCGGTGATCACCATGAAGATCTTGTTGGTGACCCAACTCAAGTTTGTAAGCGGTCTCGAGGGATCCACTGCGCCGAAGTGGCAAAAGATCATCTCGTAGTGAGCACTTGGTTCTTGCGAGGACCAAGGGGGAGCGATACCCTTGCGCGGGTGCTCCAACGAGGACTAGTGGAGAGTGCCGACTCTTCGATACCTCGGGAAAAATTGGAGGAGTCTTCTAAACCTTGCTTTACATTCCGCACTTAATTCAAGCACTTTACATTGTGTATTTGTTTAGCAAGTATTTGAAGTATTGTCTTAGCATTGTTGCATTTCTAGTATTATTTTCTTAGTGCTAGTAGTTGGGGTGAAGTTGGGCTCTTGCTTAGCCCTTGCTTAGGTTTTAATTAGTGTTGTTTTTTAGAAAAGCCCAATTCACCCCCCCTCTTGGGCATCGTGATCCTTTCACACTATGTCGGACACCTTTGTTTGTTAGGGTCCGACGCCCATTCTAAGCATCTCTCAGCACTATTTCTTTCAACTTTTACACATATACTAACTCCGACATGTCGCAAACGTTAGTGTTTTTGAGTTAACCTTTAATCAGTTATATCTATGTGAGAGCACCTAGAGGGGGGGTGAATAGGTGATCCTGTAAAAACTTCAAACTTAAGCAACAAAAACTTGTTAAGTGTTAGCACGATTATTGCCAAGTGGCTAAGGTGAAGTCTCAACAAAACACAATACCACAAAAGATCAAGCACAGAGGTGACACAGTGGTTTATCCCGTGGTTCGGCCAAGCCAACGCTTGCCTACTCCACGTTGTGGCGTCCCAACGGACGAGGGTTGCAATCAACCCCTCTCAAGCGGTCCAAAGACCCACTTGAATACCACGGTGTTTTGTTGTTCCTTTCACTATCCCGTTTGCAAGGAATCTCCACAAATTGGAGTCTCTTGCCCTTACAAGTATATGATCACAAATGAAAGCACAGAGTAAGGGAGGGAAGCAACACACACAAATCCACAGCAAAAAGCGCACACACACAGCCAAGAATCGAGCTCACAAGACTATCTCAGAGTTCTCACTTAGAACAGAGCTCGAATCACTTAGAAACACAAACGAATGCGCAGGGACTTAGTGTGGATGATCAAGAATGCTCAAAGGTTGCTTGTGTATCTCCTCCATGCGCCTAGGGGCTCCTTTTATAGCCCCAAGGCAGCTAGGAGCCGTTGAGAGCAAATCCGGAAGGCCATCCTTGCCTTCTGTCGTCGGGGGCACCGGACAGTCCGGTGCACACCGGACACTGTCCGGTGCCCGATTTGTTTCCATATCTGGCGCTTCCGACCGTTGCAGACCGGCGGAGATCTGAGAGCCGTTGGCGCACCGGACATGTCCGGTGCACACCGGACAGTCCGGTGCCGTCTTCCGACCGTTGGCTTCGCCACGTGTCCCACGCAGATTGCGCGGCCGACCGTTGGCCTGGCCGACCGTTGGCTCACCGGACAGTCCGGTGCACACCGGACAGTCCGGTGAATTTTAGCCGTACGCCGTCGGCCAATTTCCCGAGAGCGGCCAGTTCGAGCAGAGTTAGCCTGGCGCACCGGACACTGTCCGGTGCACACCGGACAGTCCGGTGCTCCAGACCGAGCTGGGTCTTTGGCAGCACACAGCCAAGTCCCTTCTCCTCTTCTCTATTCTTCTTCTTTCTGTTTCTAACACTTAGACAAATATATTAGTACTCAAAACCAATGTACTAAGGCTTAGAAACATACCTTTACTTCATGATTTGCACCTTGTTCATCCATGTACATAAATTCACATGTGTTGGCACTCAATCACCAAAATATTTAGAAATGGCCCAAGGGCACATTTCCCTTTCAATCTCCCCCTTTTTGGTGATTTATGCCAACACAACATAAAGCAACTAGAACAAGTGCAAACTCACTTCAAATAAAATAAATTTAAGTTTTATTCAATTTTGGCATATATGGATCATCCTTTGCCACCACTTGGTTTGTTTTTGCAAATCAAACTCAAATCTCTATCTCTAAGTTAAACACACATGTTGAAGCACAAAGAGAGTCATTCCAAAAGAGATTGATCAAAGATTTCAAAAACTCCCCCTATTTCCCATAATCAATACTTCTCCCCACAAGAAGCCAATTATTGACAAGAGAGACAACATAAGAATTTTGACAAACCAAAAACTCTATTCTACTATTTTCAAAAACTCTATTCTACTATTTTCAAAATCTCTCAAGTGGTAGCTGATCCATTTATTGCTTTGGCCTTTATTTTCTCCCCCTTTGGCATCAAGCACCAAAACGGGATCAATTTTGGCCCTTTAACCCCATTGCCTCACCAAAATCTTCAATTAAGAGCAAATGGCAATAAGAGTTCATGAGATGGACTTGGAATGAGTTACCCTCTCATCGGAGTGCAGTGGAAGTCTTGCATGATCCAAGGCCACCTTTTCCCTTTCAATTCTCCTTTGAGACTAAATCAAACAAACTCAAGCATGTGGTTAGTCTCAAGGGATCAAGTTGTAACACATCTCCCCCTAAACATGTGCATCACTTTGCAGCGGACTTGTGAGGTCCAGGGAGTGTTTGTACAACTTGAGCACCATAATAAGCAACAAAATGCAGAAAGAACATGATCAAAGGCATAAGCACATGTATGCTACAATTCAATCCAAGTTCCGCGAATCTAAGACATTTAGCTCACTACGCAGCCTGCAAAAGGTCTTCTCATCTAAAGGCTTGGTAAAGATATCGGCTAGCTGGTTCTCGGTGCTAACATAAAACACTTCGATATCTCCCTTTTGCTGGTGGTCTCTCAAAAAGTGATGCCGGATGTCAATGTGCTTTGTGCGGCTGTGCTCAACAGGATTTTCCGCTATTCGGATAGCACTCTCATTATCACATAGGAGTGGGACTTTGCTCAGATTGTAGCCAAAGTCCCTGAGGGTTTGCCTCATCCAAAGTAGTTGCGCGCAACACTGTCCTGCGGCAACGTACTCGGCCTCAGCGGTGGATAGGGCAACGGAGGTTTGTTTCTTAGAGTTCCATGACACCAGGGACCTTCCTAAGAATTGGCACGTCCCTGATGTACTCTTCCTATCGACCTTACATCCAGCATAGTCGGAATCTGAGTACCCAATCAAGTCAAAGTTAGACCCCTTTGGATACCAGATCCCGAAGCAAGGCGTAGCGACTAAATATCTAAGAATTCGCTTCACCGCCACCAAGTGACACTCCTTAGGATCGGATTGAAATCTAGCACACATGCATACGCTAAGCATAATATCCGGTCTACTAGCACATAAATAAAGTAAAGACCCTATCATTGACCGGTATGCTTTTTGATCAACGGACTTACCTCCTTTGTTGAGGTCGGTGTGTCCGTCGGTTCCCATCGGAGTCTTTGCGGGCTTGGCGTCCTTCATCCCAAACCTCTTTAGCAGATCTTGCGTGTACTTCGTTTGGGAGATGAAGGTGCCGTCCTTGAGTTGCTTCACTTGGAACCCAAGGAAGTAGTTCAACTCGCCCATCATCGACATCTCGAATTTCTGCGTCATTACCCTGCTAAACTCTTCACAAGACTTTTGATTAGTAGAGCCAAATATTATGTCATCGACATAAATTTGGCATACAAACAAATCACCATCACATGTCTTTGTAAAAAGAGTTGGATCGGCTTTCCCAACCTTGAAAGCATTAGCAAGTAAGAAATCTCTAAGGCATTCATACCATGCTCTTGGGGCTTGTTTAAGTCCATAGAGCGCCTTAGAGAGCTTACACACGTGGTCGGGGTACCGCTCATCCTCGAAGCCAGGGGGTTGCTCCACGTACACCTCCTCCTTTATTGGCCCGTTGAGGAATGCGCTCTTCACATCCATTTGGTACAACCTGAAAGAATGGTGAGCGGCATATGCTAGCAAGATACGAATTGATTCTAGCCTAGCCACAGGAGCAAAAGTCTCCTCAAAGTCCAAACCTGCGACTTGGGCATAACCTTTTGCCACAAGTCGAGCCTTGTTCCTTGTCACCACTCCGTGCTCGTCTTGTTTGTTGCGGAACACCCACTTGGTTCCCACAACATTTTGCTTGGGACGAGGCACCAGCGTCCAAACTTCATTGCGCTTGAAGTTGTTAAGCTCCTCCTGCATGGCCAACACCCAATCCGGATCTAGCAAGGCCTCCTCTACCCTGAAAGGCTCAATAGAGGAGACAAAAGAGTAATGCTCACAAAAATTAACTAATCGAGATCGAGTAGTTACTCCCTTGCTAATGTCACCCAGAATTTGGTCGACGGGATGATCCCTTTGAATCATCGCTCGAACTTGGGTTGGAGGTGCCGGTTGCGCTTCTTCCTCCATCACATGATCATCTTGTGCTCCCCCTTGATCACACGCCTCCTTTTGATGAACCTGTTCATCGTCTTGAGTTGGAGGATGCACCGTCGTTGAGGAAGAAGGTTGATCTCGTTCATCTTGTTCCTGTGGCCGAACGTCTCCAATCGCCATGGTTCGTATAGCGGCCGTTGGAACATCTTCTTCATCTACATCATCACAATCAAAAACTTGCTCTCTTGGAGAGCCATTAGTCTCATCAAATACAACGTCGCTAGAGACTTCAACCAAACCCGATGATTTGTTGAAGACCCTATACGCCTTTGTATTTGAATCATAACCTAATAAAAACCCTTCTACAGCTTTGGGAGCAAACTTAGAATTTCTACCCTTCTTCACTAGAACGTAGCACTTGCTCCCAAAAACACGAAAGTAAGATACATTGGGTTTGTTACCGGTTAGTAGCTCATATGACGTCTTCTTGAGGAGGCGGTGAAGGTAGACCCTGTTGATGGCGTGGCAAGCCGTGTTCACGGCTTCCGTCCAAAAGCACTCGGGGGTCTTGAACTCTCCAAGCATCGTCCTCGCCATATCGATTAGCGTCCTGTTCTTCCTCTCTACCACACCATTTTGCTGTGGTGTGTAGGGAGCGGAGAACTCGTGCTTGATCCCCTCCTCCTCAAGAAACTCCTCCACTTGAAGATTCTTGAACTCGGACCCGTTGTCGCTCCTTATCTTCTTCACCTTGAGCTCAAACTCATTTTGAGCCCTTCTGAGGAAGCGCTTGAGGGTCCCTTGGGTTTCAGACTTATCCTGCAAAAAGAACACCCAAGTGAAGCGGGAAAAGTCATCAACAATAACTAGACCATACTTACTTCCTCCTATGCTTAGGTAGGCGACGGGTCCGAAGAGGTCCATATGCAGCAGCTCCAGAGGTCTTGACGTGGTCATCACATTCTTGCTGTGATGTGCTCCTCCCACCTGTTTACCTGCCTGACAAGCTGCACAAGGTCTATCTTTTTCGAAATGCACATTTGTTAGACCTATCACGTGTTCTCCCTTTAGAAGCTTGTGGAGGTTCTTCATCCCCACATGAGCTAAGCGGCGATGCCACAGCCAGCCCATGCAAGTCTTAGCCATTAAGCATGCATCTAGATCGGCCTCTTCTTTTGCAAAATCAACTAAATAAAGCTTGCCGTCTAGTACACCCTTAAAAGCTAGTGAACCATCACATCTTCTAAAGACAGACACATCTACATTTGTAAATAAACAATTATATCCCATTTGACATAATTGACTAACAGATAGCAAATTATATCCAAGACTCTCCACTAGGAATACATTTGATATAGA
Source organism: Zea luxurians (assembly GCA_029449295.1). Taxonomy (NCBI): domain Eukaryota; kingdom Viridiplantae; phylum Streptophyta; class Magnoliopsida; order Poales; family Poaceae; genus Zea; species Zea luxurians. Next base: position 105,219,947 of record JAOPSE010000003.1, on the reverse strand, counting down.
ATGCTCATTGGAAATTGCAATTTTACCTAACCCTTTTACCTTGCCTTGATTCCCATCACCGAATATAATTGAATCTTGGGAATCCTTATTCTTGACGTAGGAGGTGAACATCTTCTTCTCCCCCGTCATATGGTTTGTGCATCCGCTGTCGATAATCCAGCTTGAACCCCCGGATGCATAAACCTGCAAGGCAAATTTAGGCTTGGGTCTTAGGTACCCAACTCATGTTGGGTCCTGCAAGGTTAGCACAAATATCTTTAGGGACCCAAATGCAAGATTTATCTCCCTTGCATCTAGCCCCTAATTTCCTAGCAACTACCTTCTTACCCTTTCTACAAATAGCAAAGGGAGTATTGCAAGCATAATAAATGGTAGAAGGTTTGTTTACAACTTTTCTAGGAACATGAGCAAAATTTCTCCTAGGCATATGCGCAACATTTCTCCTACTCATATCTCTATCATGCTTATGAGAGGAACTAGAGGCAATCATGGCATGAGAATCATAAACATGTGAATCAAAATCATTATAAGCACTTCTAGCATGTCTCCTATCATTATACATAAAGGCATGGTTCTTTTTAGCGTTACTAGCCATAGGGGCCTTCCCTTTCTCCTTGATGAAGACGGGAGCCTTATGGCTTGTTAAGTTCTTGGCTTCCCTCTTGAAGCCAAGCCCATCCTTAATTGAGGGGTGTCTACCAACCGTGTAGGCATCCCTTGCAAATTTTATTTTATCAACTTCATTCTTGCTAGTCTTAAGTTGGGCATTAAGACTAGCCACTTCATCATTTAGTTTTGAAATTGACACTAAGTGTTCACTACAAGCATTAACATCAAAATCTTTACACCTAGTACAAATTTCAACATGTTTAACACAGGAATTAGATTTATATGCTACTTCTAATTTAGCACTTAAATCATTGTTAACACCTTGTAAGGTAGACATGGTTTCATGACAGGTAGATAATTCACTAGAAAGCATTTCATTTCTTTTCACTTCTAAAGCATATGATTTTTGTGCTTCTACAAATTTATCATGTTCATCATACAATAAATCCTCTTGCTTTTCTAAAAGCCTATCCTTTTCATTCAATGCATCAATCAATTCATTGATTTTATCTATCTTAGATCTATCTAAGCCCTTGAACAAGCATGAATAATCTATGTCATCATCATCACTAGACTCACTATCACTAGAAGAAGCATAAGTGGAGTCTTGAGTACTCACCTTCTTCTCCCTTGCCATAAGGCAAGTGAGACGCTCGTTGGGGAAGAGAGCCGATTTGTTGAAGGCAGTGGCGGCGAGTCCTTCGTTGTCGGAGTCGGAGGAGGAGCAATCCGAGTCCCACTCCTTTCCTAGATGCGCCTCGCCCTTTGCCTTCTTGTATTGCTTCTTCTTCTCTCTTTTGTTCCCCTTTTCCTGGTCACTTTCATTATCGGGACAGTTAGCAATGAAATGACCAAGCTTACCGCATTTGAAGCATGAGCGCTTCCCCTTGGCTTTGGTCTTGCTTGGTTGTCCCTTGTGACCTTTAAGCACCGTCTTGAATCTTTTGATGATGAGAGCCATCTCTTCATCATTAAGGCCAGCCGCTTCAATCTGTGCCACCTTGCTAGGTAGCGCCTCCTTGCTTCGTGTTGCCTTGAGAGCAAGGGGTTGCGGCTCGTTGATCGGACCATTCAAGGCGTCGTCCACATATCTTGCCTCCTTGATCATCATTCGCCCGCTAACGAATTTCCCAAGAACTTCTTCGGGCGACATCTTGGTGTACCTGGGATTTTCACGTATATTGTTCACCAAGTGAGGATCAAGAACGGTAAATGACCTGAGCATTAGGCGGACGACGTCGTGGTCCGTCCATCGCGTGCTCCCGTAGCTTCTTATCTTGTTGATAAGGGTCTTGAGCCGGTTGTATGTTTGCGTCGGCTCCTCGCCCCTTATCATCGCGAACCGTCCAAGCTCTCCCTCCACCAACTCCATCTTGGTGAGCAAGGTGACGTCGTTCCCCTCATGAGAAATCTTGAGGGTGTCCCAGATTTGCTTGGCGTTATCCAAGCCGCTCACCTTATGGTATTCATCCCTGCACAAGGAAGCTAGAAGAACAGTAGTAGCTTGTGCATTCTTATGAATTTGTTCATTAATGAACATGGGACTATCCGAGCTATCAAAATGCATTCCACTCTCTACAATCTCCCAAATACTAGGATGGAGAGAGAATAGGTGACTACGCATTTTGTGGCTCCAAAATCCGTAGTCCTCTCCATCAAAGTGTGGGGGCTTGCCGAGTGGAATGGAGAGCAAATGTGAATGTGAACTTTGCGGAATACGAGAGTAGTCAAAGGAAAAGTTCGAATTAACCGATTTCTTCCTCTCGTAGTCGCTGTGGTCGTCCTTTTGGGAGGAAGTAGACTCATCGCTGTCGTAGTAGACGATCTCCTTGATGCGCCTTGTCTTCTTCTTCCTCCCTTCCTTCCGTCTATGGCCCGAGCCGGAGTCGGTAGGCTTGTCGTCCTTCGGCTCATTGACGAAGGTCTCCTTCTCTTTGTCGTTGATCACTATACCCTTCCCCTTAGGATCCATCTCTTCGGGCGGTTAGTCCCTTTGTGAAGAGAACGGCTCCGATACCAATTGAGAGCACCTAGAGGGGGGGGGGGGGTGAATAGGTGATCCTGTAAAAACTTCAAACTTAAGCAACAAAAACTTGTTAAGTGTTAGCACGATTATTGCCAAGTGGCTAAGGTGAAGTCTCAACAAAACACAATACCACAAAAGATCAAGCACAGAGGTGACACAGTGGTTTATCCCGTGGTTCGGCCAAGCCAACGCTTGCCTACTCCACGTTGTGGCGTCCCAACGGACGAGGGTTGCAATCAACCCCTCTCAAGCGGTCCAAAGACCCACTTGAATACCACGGTGTTTTGTTGTTCCTTTCACTATCCCGTTTGCAAGGAATCTCCACAAATTGGAGTCTCTTGCCCTTACAAGTATATGATCACAAATGAAAGCACAGAGTAAGGGAGGGAAGCAACACACACAAATCCACAGCAAAAAGCGCACACACACAGCCAAGAATCGAGCTCACAAGACTATCTCAGAGTTCTCACTTAGAACAGAGCTCGAATCACTTAGAAACACAAACGAATGCGCAGGGACTTAGTGTGGATGATCAAGAATGCTCAAAGGTTGCTTGTGTATCTCCTCCATGCGCCTAGGGGCTCCTTTTATAGCCCCAAGGCAGCTAGGAGCCGTTGAGAGCAAATCCGGAAGGCCATCCTTGCCTTCTGTCGTCGGGGGCACCGGACAGTCCGGTGCACACCGGACACTGTCCGGTGCCCGATTTGTTTCCATATCTGGCGCTTCCGACCGTTGCAGACCGGCGGAGATCTGAGAGCCGTTGGCGCACCGGACATGTCCGGTGCACACCGGACAGTCCGGTGCCGTCTTCCGACCGTTGGCTTCGCCACGTGTCCCGCGCAGATTGCGCGGCCGACCGTTGGCCTGGCCGACCGTTGGCTCACCGGACAGTCCGGTGCACACCGGACAGTCCGGTGAATTTTAGCCGTACGCCGTCGGCCAATTTCCCGAGAGCGGCCAGTTCGAGCAGAGTTAGCCTGGCGCACCGGACACTGTCCGGTGCACACCGGACAGTCCGGTGCTCCAGACCGAGCTGGGTCTTTGGCAGCACACAGCCAAGTCCCTTCTCCTCTTCTCTATTCTTCTTCTTTCTGTTTCTAACACTTAGACAAATATATTAGTACTCAAAACCAATGTACTAAGGCTTAGAAACATACCTTTACTTCATGATTTGCACCTTGTTCATCCATGTACATAAATTCACATGTGTTGGCACTCAATCACCAAAATATTTAGAAATGGCCCAAGGGCACATTTCCCTTTCACTATGGTGGAACTTTACAACTAATTCACTAGGTGTAATGCATATATGCATGCGATTATTTTATCTAATAACACTTAAGTAACATTATTGATCCGATCACACACTCCATTACATATTAACCGGTAAAATAAAATGTCTTAGCTTATACATTTTCTATTTCTATATTGAATATTTGTTCATATTTAGAATTATCACTATCCTTATTATGGTTCCCCATCTCACACAATATTTGGACGTGGACTTAAGCTTATCTTGTTTACAATATTTAAAGTAAATATTAATTTACTAGTTGTAATAAGTCGGCCTTGGTTGCACAAGTTTATCTAGATACGAACCTTAATTTATTTTTTCATAGAACAATTACGGGAATTAAATTAGTGGAGTGGCAAAACTTGCTATATTTGCTAAATTCGGCTAGTTTAAACCCATCTAGAGACAAATTTGTTTGGGACAGGCATAAGAATGAAATTTTCTCAGTCCAATCCATGTACCATTTATCGATGTACAATCCTAGCAAGAATCGGAATAAGATGATTTGGAAACTTAAGCTTCCCTTGAAAATAAAAGTCTTGTGTGGAATTTAGGTCGAGGAGCGATCATCACAAAAGATAATTTAGCCAGAAGACGATGGAAAGGTAGCTTGACTTGTTGCTTTTGCAACCGAAATGAGAGTATACAACACCTTTTTTATTGCTATATTGCCAAAAATATTTTGAGAATAATTTACTTTGCTCTAAAAATACAAATGTCTGTTAACATTAATTATATTATCGGGTCTTGGGCAAGTAATAGTGATCTGAGATACAAAAAAAATTACTTGTTACTAGAACATCAACTTTATTTTGGTCTATTTGGCTTACTCGAAATGAGGTGGCTTTTAATCACAAACCAATACCATCAATTGTGCAGGTCATTTTCAGAGGTACTCATTAGTTCAGGTTCTGGAGACTTCTACAGAAGAAGGAAACACATCAACAAATTTTCGATGTGTGTCAAGCCTTGGAAGTGGTGGCGATGAAAGTCTTTACGAATTATGGATGACGATCAAATGCAAGACTTGAGTGTGGCTAGTGTTATCCATAGTCACGATATTTAGTTCCATCAAGTTAACTTCATTATTCAAGCACATGTTCATTGAGTTAATAATTGACGTGTAATGGTTGTACATATTTGATGCAAAAGCCGGAACTCTTTGTATTTGATGCAAAAGCCAGAACTCTTTGTTTTCATAATAAAAAATAATTTACTAGTTGTATTAATTAACAAATTTATATAGATAGCTTTTCACTGAATTAGTAAAATTATACATAAAATTAATACATAGAGCTTTCACAATGCTTATCTAGTAATGCCTCGGTGACCACCAGGTAGGTGCCCGCGCGCCCTATTAGGCGCGTGGCACTGATCGATCGCAATCCATTAAGGATTCTCTCTTGGCGACAACATGGTGGTGAGCATTGATCGGTCGCGATCCATCGATGGTTCTCGTGGCGACAACATGGTGAGCTGACGAGCCGATAGCCCTTGCGCAACTGTGGTGTCTCCTAGGCCACGCGGATAGATAGATGGATATCGTCCTTGCCAGTCGGCACTCGTAGGCTCGCAGCGGCCGCGGCTGCGACTGCGACAGTGGCCACGACGTGATCATGGCCTCTGTTAGGTAACACGAAAGAAAAAAAGCTCTCCAAACAGCAAAGCATCGAGTAAGATGAGCGTCGGGTCGTAATCATCTCCGATGAAGGTTTCGTTGGTTTTTCTTTTGCACTGAAGTGTTTTTACCGTAAATCATTTGTGGTGTTTCGTTGCTAACGGAGTAACGGTAATAAATTAAAGGCGAGCGGCACCTGCTGGCACTGCCTTTGCCTGCTTTCTTCGAGCATTATCAGGCGCGCTTTGATCCAGGACACCAACGCTACGACGCGGCGAGTCTTTTCCACGTAGAGTCTTGCACGGCCTGTCGGACGTTCTTGTTGTGGAGACAGCAATGGCATGGCAGTGGAGCCTATCCTCTCTCTATCTTTTGATTTTTTTATTATTATTATTGTTACTATTATTTTCACTAGCTTATTCCATCTGCTCAAAGTAAGAAATGCATGTTAGGTAGGGGCTTTTGCACCAACACCATCGGCATGGTGCTTGTTTGCTTAATCATCGCAAAAGTGACAAAAAGGCTCGCTTTATGCCTAACTGTTAATTAGCAGTAACCCATGAAGTTTTAGGATCTCCAGTATGTGTGATCTTTTTCTAGTGCTGAACAGAAGCAATTCGTCCTCTGTATTTTACTGCTACTTACTCAGCTGGCCGGGCATTATTTTAATACTTCGTTGCTACGATTTGGGCAGCGATGATATATATATATAGGCACTAGCCCACTTGCCGCTGCAAGGATTTAGTGGAATTGTACATTAAAAAAAACCCCCGGAGGCCAATCTGCTGCAAAAGGCAACGAGCAAGCTGAAGAAAGGAATTATGAGAAACATTATCCCGAGAGCCAGTGCTTGCTGTTTGCAAAGGCAGGGTTTTTTTTTTCTTTCCAAAACAACATAAGTGCGGCAAGACAAGCGCCATTGACTGCTCATTTCTTGGGCATGCAATGCAGTCGTCGGCAGTCCTGGCTGCTTGCCCCATTATACTTGACCTTTATTTAGATCGCAGGAAGTAAGCCCTACAAGCACTAAAGGAGCCAGATGGCTTAGACCAATCTGGCAAGTTCTGGAGCAGGATGGATATATACGTATTTCTTTACACCTTCTTCCTTGTTCCTTCAGGGTTACACTACACACCAGACTGCGACTCACACAGTTGCCTACCCTACCACCAGGGCTCAAAGCGTTGCATAATTTAAACAATCATTTCAGCGCCACTTCAAAAGGCAGGGAGTGCAGCCCATGTGAAAGTGAAGGCGCCAGCAGGTATTCCCTACTAAAATGCAGCTATTGGCTGTGGGAAAATGCCTTTCAGATAAGACACACACACACAAAATTTCCCCCATAGCCCTAGAAATGCTTTACAGAATGCTAGCAAAGGCACACACAACACAAAATTTACCCCTAGCCGCCCCTAGAATGAACTGCTTTGCAGAATGCTAGTGAAGGCATTCAAGGGCGCTGTAATTGGGGATCGTATCCAGTGCACAAGGGTCACGCCGTGCACAAATGCACAAAACGAAACCTGGTCGTCCGTCTCCCATCCAACGGCCGTCGTAAATATGCAGATGAACCCTCCCGCAGCCTCCGTAGCTTGCCGAGTCTGTTTTGTGAAAAACCCCCCGCGCCGTCATTCTTTCTCCCCGGGCTTCTTCATTCCCCAAATTGAAGTGGAGATGCATCCCTCGGCGACAACTATGCAGCCCGATCTGCGCTGCGGCGCTTGAGTTCTAGCGAGTCCGAGGTGGGAGATGTGGGCATGCTAGCGAGGGGCTGCCAAGCCCCAGTTCCACATCAAGCTTCAGTCTTCAGTTCTCGCGAGCACCACGCTGCCAAGCTCCAGTTCCACGTCAAGGGCGCGCAGCTCCTCGACACCAGCACCGTCGCAAGCTGCCTCGTCCTCGCGCATGGTCGGCATGGATCTGGTGGTGGCCACGGTAGCTGCCTCAGGTCCGGTGAAGCTGTCCGGCGTAATGTCCTGATGCTGCTGCTTATCACAACGAGACTGAAGCCTCCCTCGACCTGAAAAATGAATTTCGAGCACAATTTTTTGTTGCTCCAGCATCAATTTTGTTAGCTGTCCAGGTTTCTTGCAGGTGATTGTAAACTATTGGAGTCCAGCGTGTGTGGTTGAAAAGTGCAGAGAGTCCAACGTTACAGCCTGATTGAAATGGCTGGAAACAAAGTGCTGCTCATTCCATTGTTACTAGAGTGAAACAAAGTGCAGCTTGTGTATTTTGATTTTGAGTCATTCACTGTAATTGTACCGATTGATTGGGTTGTAGTAAACAAAAATTAAGAGAGAGTGATTGTTTCAGTGAACAAAAATTGAGCCAATATTGTGAATGTGTTGGACAAAAATTGAGTGATGGTTTCAGTGAGGACTCAGCAATCACTTCTTCCTGAAATATTTTGAACACATTGTGCGTGTACAATATGCTTGCTTGTTTCCACAGCCCATGGGGTACATAAGACAAGTGTGCTATGTATGCTAATATGATCAGCTTTCAACTCCTCATGTCGTTGGCATTCCAAGGCCGTATCAAATCTAAGCCAAAACTCAACGAAACATAGCTTGCGGTGGATAAAGCGATTGAAGAATGAATTTGCACTTTCAGATCTCGATGTAGTTCTAAGAACTCCTGCAAGAGATATATCCATAAAGAATGCTGGAATCCATGACTCACGAATTTTAAATCTATTACCCAACCATTCGTTGCTATGAAGACCATAAGCATCTATGATAGCAGTCCACCGTATCTCAAATTCTTCTCTAGTTTCTGAACTCCATACACAATTGTTTAAAGCAGCCCAAAATTTCTTATCCTGATTTGTTGGATGACCCACCTTCTCAGGAAACTTCTCCATAATGTGCCACATGCAGAGCCTATGAACTGTATCTGGGAGAACAGTTCTAATTGCTGATTTCATACTAGCATCTTCATCTGTTATGATAATTCTTGGAGCTTTTCCTCCCATTGCCAATAGGAAAGTTTGAAACAACCACTCATAGGACTCAATCTTCTCATTTGCTAGGAATGCAGCTCCAAAAAAACACTTTGTATATGATGGTTCACACCAGTAAATGGTGCAAATACCATATTGTATTGGTTTGTGCTATATGTTGCATCAAACGACACCAAATCACCAAAGTGACTATAGTTCTTCCTACTTGTAGCATCAGCCCAAAATATGTAGACCAACTTTCCATGCTCATCCACAACAAAAATCATAGAAAAAGGCAGAATTTGCCTCTTTCTTCCTCTCCATTTGTGCCACAAATAATTGAGCATCAGCATTCTTTATTTTCTCCCTAAGTCCCCGATAGTAGTTCTGGAGGTCTCGCTTCATACATCCAATATTGTCAAATTTATCACTAACCTGTAGGAGTCTATATGCTTGAGAGGTACCAATACTTGCTTTGTGGCACATGAATAAGGTAGTCTTGGCTCTTTGACTGATTGTTCGGTTCGATCGGAGAAAAGGAATTTTATCAGGCGAGACCAGACCATGGTTATGCTCCTCAACAAATGAAGCAATATAGTACCTATTGTCCTGACCCAATCTCATATATATGCGTGCATTGCATCCACATCTTGTTTCTAAGTGCTTCTTTTGCTTGTTTGGTTCAGCACGTCTCTTTGTAAAACCTTCCCTCGAACACACGAACCTCTTATGCTCAATCACATCGCTTTTCTTGCCTTGAGCTCCTATACGAACTGAAAAACCACATTCATGTGCATATGTCTTGTAAAATTCTTCCACTTCATTGAGAGAATGAAATGTCATTCCAACGACAGGTTTCAATCTGATCTCACAATCAGGTACAAACCACGACGACTATAATGAGAAAAATCAATGTGTTGTCAGGTCAAATTGCAATAATTGTGACAATAAAAAGGAAAAAAATGTGAATGGGATCAGGTCACAAATTTCTCACCGCTGTAGAATGGATTGGAGCCTTTTTTGGTGTACTAAGTCCATCTTCAGTATCAACGTGATGTGTGCATTCAATAGGACCATGGACAGAAGCAACTGTCTGAGGAGCATCAGGAGGATACATATCGACTTGAGGAGCAGGACTATGAACAGGAGCTTGACCTTCAACCGGAGCATGGATTTCAACATCCGTCGTGTTGCCACTAGGGTCGGCTGCCCGTCGCGCATCCATGGCAGTGAGGAGTGCTATCAAACTGTCACTAGGGCAAACTGGGAGCGGCTCCGCCATACCGCAGTTGTCACATGGCGACGGCGACAAGGGAGGTGGCTGTTGGTGAGATGCGCAGCGAGGGAGTCCGACGTGGTACTCCATGGCGGCGTCGGTAGTAGCGGCGGGAGGCGAGGTCGGCGGCATGGCAGCAAGGGTCCCGCGGCAAGGTCCGATCGCTATATCGTGTCTCATAAGCTTCCTGCCTAGAGCGCTCAGGGAAAGTCCGCCGCGGGGGGTTTTTCACAAAACAGACTCGGCAAGCTACGGAGGCTGCGGGAGGGTTCATCTGCATATTTACGACGGCCGTTGGATGGGAGACGGACGACCAGGTTTCGTTTTGTACATTTGTGCACGGCGTGGCCCTTGTGCACTGGATACGATCCCCTGTAATTGGGGTGTGTGTTGGTATTCTGCTGCCTTTTCCTATAGTCCCCCCCCCCCCCCCCCCCCCCCCCACCCCCACCCCCCACACACAGCCATGAGAACTGTTCCCCTGTCATGAGAACTCTCGTTCGGCATATCTGAACAGAAACCTTCAATGATTAAGCTCCTCATTGGCCTCACGCCTTGTGGCCTCGTTTTGCGCATCTACTGCTGACAGACGACAGACAATTCAGCGGAGCATCGAGTTTTTGGAGTGGTAGTGTCCCAATCAGGGCCTTTTGAGTCACTACTCTAGCAAAGTCTAGCTAGCCACTACCAGCACACAAAAACACCCCGCGTGAAATTCGGTCTGTTGAGCTGCTCCTGAGGCCGACCAAAACACTTGCTGCTTCTTTATCTGATCTAAGCTGCTAGTGTCTTTCAGTTACAGGCACACTTCACTGGCCTGGCAGGGTCAAGGTCAACTCTCTGCCGCCGGTAAGCTCACAAAGACCGGCGTCGCCAACCAGCAGATAGATCTCCGCTTCGGGGAAAAAAAAAATAGATGGGTCATCTACCTGCCGCAGCAAAAGCAGGCATCAAGCTAGTGCACCATATGTACCTCTCAATGCAAGGACATCCATCTCCGTTGGATCAATTAATCTTATTTTAATCACGGAAAATGACCGGCGGCATGCAGCACTAATCAGCCGCCCATCGTCTGAATCCCCCCACTGTGCAAGCATGAGAACACGACGAGATAGAGACGAATCTGGCAGGAGGCGAGCCCATTGGCCAGGAAGCAAAGGCAAGGCGTTGTAGGGCCGCGGCGCTGCGTGGCCTCACCGTCCGCCCCACTAATTCCAGCGCCCATAGGCCGGCCTCGCCCCCACCCCACCCCACTCCGTCCGCCGTGCGGGGGCTTAAAAGCCCTCGGGCTTTTCGGCAGCACACTCATCATCAGACGACGCCCAAGTACGTACAACCATCTGATCGCATTATTGACGCCCGAGCCCCACTTCGGGTCCGGGGACGTACGAAGCGGTCTTCTGATTCGCTCCTCCTCTCCCAGCTACGACGTACTACCTACGAGCGAGCCCCGGACGGACGAAGACGAAGCAAGTATTATAGTGGTCGCGCGAACGAAACCAACCAAGGAAAGAACATTCCCATGCCCACTCGCTCACATATTTTACGAGCCCGGTGCGGGCTTTCCACGTTGGGCGCGCACCGGCACCGGGCTAGCTAGCTTTCCAGTCCTTGATAGCTCGTGCTGCCCGGCCCGGCCTCGGGTCCCCCACCCACCCACCCACCGGCCACCGGACCTGCTGCCAGTGCCAGCCGCAAGCGAAGCGAGCGCCCTCCTCTCGCTCGCCGGCGCCGGCGCGGCACGTGTGCGGAGAGGCATCACCGCCCTGTCTCTTGTGCATTGGCTGGCCCGGCCCGGCCGCCTTTTCTGTGCGGCGCGCGGCCGGGCATCTGGCTCTGCCGTCGTAAAAGCCGCGCGGCCTGCCTCCTCCCGTAGTATGGCCCCCGCAACGCAAGCTCCAAGCTGCTACCGCCTGTACGTGCTACGTGGTGCAAGTGCAAGGGCGCGAGATTCGTTCGCTGGTACTGGTAGGCGGAGCACGTATATACGCACCAGCGCCCGACCGACCGTGCCGGTGCTCAGCTAGTCAGCTCAGCGCGAGAGTGCCACCACTCCCTTCGCCTCTCCGGCCGGACGGCGGCTGGCGGTGGAACTGAACGGCGACGGCGACGGCCACGTCGCGTCCTGTGTCCGCGCCGCGCGCGCCTGTGTGTGAGAGACCACGCAGGTTCCGGATTCCTGTGCGCCTCGGCGCGACAGCCACCGCCACCAGCTCTCTCCCACGGGTACGGCTCCACGTAGGGCGCCGGCGCGGAATAATTAATCTATCTCGCGCTCGCGCCACCAAAAAGGTTCCTCGGCGGTGCCGGCCGGTGGCAGAGTGACAGCCGGGGCGGCATCGACCGGGCGATGCGTGCCGCCCGGCCCCTCTTCCGCTGCCTGCTGCTGGCCATGAACGATGTGTGCAATGCAACGGCGCCGGGGTAGACGCTACACGCTAGTACGGATTACTTGTTCGTCCGATGTGAGCGGGCGCGGCTTTCCCAGGTCAGGTCACCAATGCAGGTGTGATTCGAGGCGCGCGTGGCGGTACCGGTGGGGGTAGCCAAGGTCCGACCGCACAGGTTTCTCTTGTCGGGCAAAATTCTCGTCTCGCCTGACAAGACTGCCAGATACCACCAGGGCTAGGGGTGCATGATGGACATCAGGACATGGACGCATAATAGAGGATTCGAGGGGAAAGGAAACATGAACTACAGACGGAATAATGGCACCTGTCCGTTGCTCAAACGTGCGTGCTTCGACATGAAATATCTACTTATATAATGCAATAATTTCTCTGTATTGTTATTTTTCTCGTACACCTCGCCCTACATTATACATGTCGTCGAGCTTATATTATGATTGTTTTGACTCCACACACTACTACAGGGAACCTCTGTACAGGCGGTCCGGTTAGCCTCTACACAGGCGGTTCCAGGAACCGCTTGTGGTGCACCGACTGTGATGTAAAACAACATCACAGGCGGTCAATCAAAAACCGCCTGTGATAGACACACATCACAGGCGGTCCGGTTTAAAAGAACCGCCTGTGATAGACACACATCACAGGCGGTCCGGTTTAAAAGAACCGCCTGTGTTAGCACACATCACAAGCGGTTTTAATTATAAGTCCGACTGTAAGCACACATAACAGAATTAATAACAGATTCAAATACAGAATTAATAACAGATTCAAACACAGATTCAAACACATATTCCATACACATATTCATCATACAAAGATTCCATACACAGATTCAAACAAGTTCTATAGCAGGTTCCATACACAGATTCATCCACATATCAAAAGTTCCATCATACCAAGATTTATACACATCAAGTTGCATAACAACTCAACATCTCAAAGTCCCATAGACAACTAAACATCTAAAGTTCCTAACTAAAGACCTAAACACTGTGTGATATTGTGTACAAACTTAGTTCTGGGAATTTTTGCAAATTTCCATTTACATTGTAGAATAGCCCTTGTTGATGAAGAACTTCACGGCGCATAAAGTAAAGCAAGTCTCTTACAACCTTAGCCACGCCGGTGGAAACCATATCTCTTTCTAACCATTCAGCATTGATCTTAGATTTAGGAACCTGCAATGAAAGCAAAAAGCAATCGGTGCTAAGAGTAATGTGATGAGCAACAATATAACATAAAAATTGCAACGACATAGACAATGATAGCGAACTTACATCCTCACGATTGACCATGTAATGGAAGGTGACACGACACCATTCGCATACATAATAACCGCACATGACAGTACCCGGAGGTTGTTTGTCACCATATGGAAATAATGATATTGACAAATTAGGCTTGTCCTCTGGATGTTCGCCGCCAAGATCTTTCCAATAAAAACGGTATGCACTGCATATAAGAATAGCATTGTGAGATTAAGAATACATTTGTTAAGTTGTAATAAGTACAAGTGTGCAATAATAATCATACTTCTCTAAAATCTTCAAGAAGTCATTATACGTAGCCTTTTCCATTCTCAATGAGTCGAAGACACGACTTTACCATCCTTTGGCCAGATCATGATACAAATGTAGTGGTCACTATATAGACATAGACGAAAACACATGTTAATATCACGATTGCCATAATTTATAGTTCAAAATTAAACCATGTCGATAACTTACTTAAAGTGGTGCGGAGCTATTATTAAGTCCTTGCCATGTTGTACATGATTATACATGGCTCGTCCAATGTATGCCGCCATTACCTTCATTTTCTTTCTCTGATTCTGTTTGACGGCTTTCTCAAATTCAGCATCGTCCAAGTCTTTGTATTCTTCTCCTTGCCTCCGAGCAACTACTTTGTAGCGAGCTTGGGATATCATCAACGGGTCAAGAAACCCTGTCTTAAGTTGTTTCTTCTTATCATCCATGTATTGCATCCTACGTGTAATAGTGTTAATCGTTAGACTCTCGTTTATGTGTGCGTGTACAAAACTAACAAATATGAAAGTTTAGAGGTACTTACAAGCAAAAGAGGGTTAAGTAGTTGGTTTCCATCCTTTGTCGGTGGTACAACGACCAGAGATCGTCAAAGAATAAATGCCGCACAGGATTTATATGATCATTGCTCCAAAATGCATCTTCTGGCACAACAAATGTGAATTCCTCGAGTTTGTATTTGTTGCTAGCCACCATGTACCACTCATGCATTCTAATCTCCGGAGTTGACAACTTAGAAAGTTGCACCGTCGTTAAGAACGGCCTCCCATTCACAAATTTAGGAGGAACATCCTCCTTCTTGTATACCGAGATATTGGTTTTAAGACGTAATGATTCTCGAGTATGAATCATTCCATCTTCTTCCCATACTTCGAAATTGTCTATTTGGGCCGACCGTGTGCCTACTCCATGAGATGCTGATACTGCTTTTGATTGATTAGTCATAACTCTCTGCAATTTATGCAGGTAGCGTGCCACTGATTCTGACGGTTTCTTGACATCGTCTGTGGCGATTCGCTTATGAATTTTCTTTGAAATAGTTGGCCCTTCAACATTGGTGCCAACCTTTGGTTCCTTTTTGATGTTGACGTCGACATTCTGAGGAACAATTTTGTCTACGTCCCCCTCGTCGAGTTCCTTCGCAAGAGGCGATATGATTGTTTCAACGATTTTTTTGGAGGTCGGTGTCATATCTTCCTGCACCATGGGGTGTGGAATGATCGAACTAGCTTTTTGTTGCATTGGTGTTGAATTCGGCTCATCACCAAACTTGATGTCGCGTCGATGCCAAAGAACCAACTCGTTCATTGCCTCCTGCAAAGTTATGATCCCCTCAACTGGAAAATCTATCTCCCAATCTTCACAACCACTGTTTGTGATTTCTAGAACTTGGACCACAGCATAGTGTGGCAGGACAGGATTGTCCTTGTAGTTAACAAGTCCTGGTTTTACCAAACCAGTAGCAGCTTGCTTTGTTTTTGTCCCAGATCGATTGATTGGAATATGAAGAAAGCAAGGCTTGTCCTCAACAATATCGTCTA
Organism: Zea luxurians; assembly: GCA_029449295.1. Classification (NCBI taxonomy): domain Eukaryota; kingdom Viridiplantae; phylum Streptophyta; class Magnoliopsida; order Poales; family Poaceae; genus Zea; species Zea luxurians. The sequence goes on along the minus strand of JAOPSE010000003.1, from coordinate 105,204,687 downwards.
CAGGGTACTTGGTCAAGTCTTGCACAGATCCAACGCTGCTAGGGACTATAGGTGGACTCATGTGGCTTGGCTTGAGTTCAAATGATATGCATTCTGTTTTCTTCATTTTGTTCATCACGTCATTAATAGCCTTTTGTACCCTTTCATCAATAGTCTCTTCAAGGGTCCTTTTCGACTTCTCGTGTTTCCTATATGACGACGCATACTCTGGAAACGCCTCTCTCCAGGAAATCTTAGAAGAGATTCCCCGAGCCCGTCCAGTGTGTTCAGGATTGCCTAGTGCTGCAGTTAGTATGTCATTCTCCCTCTGAGGCTTAAATTCTCCTTTTTTTCTCTTATCTGCATATTCTTGAATTTTTGTCGAAACTTCGCCTACCAATTCTGGATGCAAAAGTTTGCCGTCCTCACTCAAACCTGCTCGACCTAAGATCCAACGAATAGCTCTCTCATCGATATCTTTTAATATTGGGTCCAAAGTGCCGTTAGTTATAGCTTCCTCGATAATCTTGTTCCACTGCACAACTTTATGGTGATATCCGCTTGACCCCAGGCGATGGGGGTGTTTGTTCATCTTCGCTCTCTGAGAATTAGTTTCGCCCAGTTCTTTGGCCTTCAGTTCGGTCTTCTGACGAACAAATTCCTCCCACTGAGCTTGAGTGATTTTCCCCATTTTCTTGGGCGGAGGAACCTTATTCTTCTTAACAAAGTCCCTATTCATCTCGGCCTTCCACCCACGAAACATCTTGGCCATAGCAGAGAGCATCGACTTCCTTACTGCATCCTCTGTGCCTTTTGGGAACTTGAATGACTCAGACAACTTAGCCCATAGCTTGTTGCGGGTGTCTTCATCTAAATCCTTCCATTTTTGAAGTGTGATTGGCACTATATCTCTAACAGTAGCCCCGCAGGAATTTCGAAACTTTGTAACCACGTCAAGTGGTTCTTCAGGAAACCCCTCTGCATTTAGTTTTGTTACATACATAACTGCACCTTCTTTCATCTGATTTGGACCTCGTCGCCCTCGTTTCCGCTTATGTGAAACGGATGATTCAGGCATCGGAGCATCCTCCGTGTTTCGTGTAGAAGATGCATCCTCTTTCTTCTCTTCATTTGAAATCTATATAGTGAAAAAATTAATGGCCTTTCATATATGAACATTATTTTACAATATAGTCGGCATATTTCTATTTACCTCTTCATCATTGGGAATATAGTCGGCATCAAGCTCATCTGATGTTTTTTTCTTCCTTGGAGGTATAGGAGTACAAGGATTGTCGTCACTAGAACTATCCTCCCCGCTCCCTTCACCGGAGCTGCTCGTTGTCTGCCATTCAAGTTTGGTCGCGTCTTCATCAACTTTGTTAGACGCACCGGTGCAGACCACATCCATACTAGGCTGCTCGTTGTCTGCCATTCAAGCTGGTTCCATCGATAAAGGGATATACTGTTAGTCTGATATACTGGTTCCATCAATAAGGGAACTTGGAGAAAAGGTGATTCAAAATAAATCGAGCCCAAACCCCCCTACGGGGCAGGATCGGGTCGGGAAGCAAGCTCGCAGATAGAAGGGCACTTTCCAATGCAGTTAGACAGAGAAGGCATGGCTGTGATGTTATAATGCTGAAGGACCCCAAGAAGAGATTAAGCCCTGTAGTCTACCACCTCCCGTTATTTGTGGGCTTCACCGAGGGTGGGAAACATTTGGTGACATCAAACGACCTTCGGGCTGGGGACGTCTGCGAGCTTGTTAAGGGGCCAGACGATGGTGAGCCGGTGTACTCTGTCCGGATGTGTGGTCACAAAATTTAAAGCCGCCCCGGCTTCATCTGTGCGCTTCTCTTCTCTTATGTCGGCTACTAAGATCACTTAGCACCCCACCTAAGAGAAGAGAAGCACACACATGCAGTCGGGGCAGCTTTTAATTTTGTGACCACACATCCGGACATAGTACACCGGCTCAACATCGTCTGGCCTCTTAACAAGCTCGCAGACGTCTTCAGCCCGAAGGTCGTTTGCTATCACCAAATGTTTCCAGCCATCGGTGAAGCCCACAAATAACGGGAGGTGGTAGACTACAGGGTTTAATCTCTTCTTGGGGTCCTTCAGCATTATAACATCACAGCCATGCTGAAGGACCCCAAGAAGAGATTAAGCCCTGTAGGACCCCAAGAAGAGATTAAGCCCTGTAGTCTACCACCTCCCGTTATTTGTGGGCTTCACCGAGGGCGGGAAACATTTGGTGACATCAAACGACCTTCGGGCTGGGGACGTCTGCGAGCTTGTTAAGGGGCCAGACGATGGTGAGCCGGTGTACTCTGTCCGGATGTGTGGTCACAAAATTTAAAGCCGCCTCGGCTTCATCTGTGCGCTTCTCTTCTCTTATGTCGGCTACTAAGATCACTTAGCACCCCACCTAAGAGAAGAGAAGCGCACACATGCAGCCGGGGCAGCTTTAAATTTTGTGACCACACATCCGGACATAGTACACCGGCTCACCATCGTCTGGCCCCTTAACTAGCTCGCAGACGTCTTCAACCCGAAGGTCGTTTGCTATCACCAAATGTTTCCAGCCATCGGTGAAGCCCACAAATAACGGGAGGTGGTAGACTACAGGACTTAATCTCTTCTTGGGGTCCGCCGATTCAGGCATTCCGCCGATGCCATTCTCCATATAAGTCCCAAACAGAGAATAGGGATGAGGTAGTCAAGATTGTAGGCGCTAGTGCTCAACTACTAGCATCTATAGATATGGACACAAGTCCAAATTTGGTGCTACTCGGCACCATCGATATCACTAGAAAAAAAATACATCAAAGAGATCCACTTCCCAATAGTACTCGAAGATAGTTCATTGACTTGACACTCTCTAAGAGGTTCATACAAAATACATTCTCTCTAAGAGTGAAACCTACGATACTCATATCGTGTTGTTTAGGACTAAACATCAACAACCCCTTGACTGGTCGCTATCATACTCAATTCCAAAATATTTATCCAATATGTCGGCTTGAGTAAGGAGATCTGGGCTTGGGAGTTCCTCCAAATCATCTGCAGCTTCATCATCTTCAGCATATTGCAGGGCTTCATCTTGAATAATTTTAGCCCTCTTGGAGTCAGCATACTTTTTGATGGACAGAGCACACTTCTCAAGCATGTCGCATACATCTCCAATTTGAAACAAAGTGGTCTTAAGTGTGTACACTGATTCCGGTTCACTAGTATCCACAACCCCATCAGTCACTAGACTGCGAATGATGTCAACATGTGTCTCGATGACTCGAACTGAGCTCTCAACCATGTCAAGTGGCTCTTTTTCCATCTCTAAAACTGAAAATGGCCAAGTCTCACAATCAAAATTGAGATCGCAACAAAGGCAGGGATCAGAGGGAAAACAAGGATGTGGCTTATAGGGCAAAAAGAGGGGTCCAAATAACATTGTCATGGCTATGAACAAGTCAAAGATGGGAGATAAGAACAAGTCTTATAACATAGGGTTGGGAAGCAAAGATAGGTAGTCAAAAAACTAAGAAGGGAGATAAGAACAAGTCTTATAACATAGGGAGATAATAACATTGCCATGGCTATGTACTTCCATGATGTATGTGGCCATAAGCACTAAAAATAGACTTGTTGCCCCAATCACTATGGAGATTTTCTACCAAGAAGGGGTCCTAGTAGTTGCATCAACTATCCATGACAAAATTCTTCATAAGCATAATGACCAACATTTAATCACAAGGGATACAAGCTACTAAAGCAAAAATGGTGACCTTAACAAAATATGTAAGTGAAAACACCAACAATATAAGCATAATGACCAACATTAACAATATAAGATTAACAAGGCATGACTAGCAAAAACAAGTAATCAAGGCATGAATTTGTAACAAATAATTAAGGCATGATCAAGGAGTGCACCAAGGGCTCGGAGATGGGCACGGCGGCGCACTCAGCGCTCGGGCACGGCGGCGCTCGGGCTCGGGGACGGGGACGGCTGCGCTTGGCCTCGGGGACGGGGACAGAGGCGCTCGGGCTCGGAGATGGAGACGGCGACGCTCGGACTCGGAGATGGAGACGGCGACGCTCGGGCTCGGAGATGGGGACGGGGACGGCGGAGTTGGGCTCGGGGACGGCGGAGTTGGGCTCGGGGACGGCGCGGCCTGGCGGGCGCCCAGCTCGGAGACGGTGGCGCTTGGGCTCGGGCTCGGCGACGGCGTGGCGGGCGCTCACGGCTCGGAGACGGGAACGGCGGCGTAGTATCAGCTCCGGGCGAAACCTAAACCCTAAGCCACCGTATCGAGGCTTTTATATAGTAAACACATCACAGGCGGATTTTTAGAAAAACCGCTTGTGATGTATAACATCACAAGCGCTTTTCTATTTCGACCGCCTGTGATATGTAAACTTCACAGGCGGTCCAAATAGAAAACCGCTTGTGATGTTATACATCACAAGCGGTTTTTCTAAAAATCCGCCTGTGATGTGTATGTAGTATATAAGGCTCAGTGGTTCCAGCGCAGGAACCCTAACTTCCGGAGCCCGACGCCGCTAGGCTGCGCACTACTGTAGCGGCGGCGGATTTTTTTGATCTACGGGGAGAAGGTTTTGTTTTTGATTTTCGGGCTTGATTTCAAGAGTTTATGCATATATATGATCTCCGTTTGTTTTCTTTCTCATTTTGATACGATTTTTTGCCTCAATTTTGTAATATAGACCGGAATTGAAGAAAAACTCAGGAATTCCAAGATTTGGACTTGTAGTTGATCTAATTTAAAGATTTTTTTTGAAGAGTTGTCTCACCTCAAGGTACCTATATTGCTGCAATCTTGTTTCATTTTCATGCACATTAATTCGTTCATGATTTAGGCATTAAATTCAATTAATTAGGGATATTTTAAAAATTTTTTGTCTCATGTGCTAGGTACATCTCAATATGATCTTGTTTCACTTTCATGAACATTTATTTTTTCATGTTACATCTCGATATTGACGTTAATCAATATAGGGATAGGTAATGGACCGAGGTTGGATGTACAATGTGCCAAGACCACATCCGTCGTACATTCGAAATTTGAGAAGCTTTATTGAAGCGGCCAACAAGCACGCGAATTTGCGAAAGAGCAAGGAGATATTATGTCCGTGCATCGATTGTGATAATAAGATAGCTTGGAGAGATATAGGAGTAATCCAATCACATCTGCTAAAAAGAGGGTTTAAAAACAATTACACGATATGGTCAGAACATGGTGAGTTGGATCCGTGTGAAGTGCCTAGTAATGACGAGAGAGTTGTCGGAATTTTAGATCTTAAAGTTGATGGTAAAGTGGATAATGTGGATGCTAATCAAGATTTTGAAGAATTTGATTGTGAAGAGATGTTGCGCCATATGGAACCAGAAATGTTAAGTTCTGTGGGATCGCAGAAAGGGCTATCTAAAATGGAGGGACTGGAAAGTGCCTCAAAAGAACCTTTATATGATGAATCAAAGGGTTGTGACAAAGAGTTTACTACACTGCGTACAGTTCTAGAACTTCTGAAGTTGAAGGCTAGCGCCGGATGGTCTGATACTAGCTTCACAGATCTTTTGAATTTTCTGTCTCAATTACTACCAAAACCCAACAAACTACCAACAAGCACTTATAAAGCGAAGAAGCTTATATCTCCCATAGCTCTGGGTGTGCAAAAAATTCATACATGTCCGAACCATTGTATTCTGTATCGTGGCGATTTTGAGAATGCATCAAGATGCCCAGTTTGCAATGTCAGTCGATACAAGAAGAGCTACAATCAAGACTGTGTAAAAAAAATTCCCGAAGAAAAATAAAAACAAGAAATCCACTATTGGACCTGAAAGTGACGATGACACTTTTGATGACATGGATGGGAAAAAGAAGTCAAAGAACCCAGCTTTGGTGATGTGGTATCTTCCAGTAATTGATCGCTTGAAACGTTTGTTCTCAAACCCTAGGGAGGCTGAGCTTATGCGTTGGCATGCTGAAAATCGCAAGCAGAATAACAAACAGATTCGACACCCTGCTGATGCATCACAATGGAAAAATTTCGATCTTATGTATCCTGAGTTTGCCAAAGAAACCAGAAATGTAAGATTTGCTTTGGGTACAGACGGAATGAATCCATTTGGTGAAAAAAGAAGTGTACATAGCACCTGGCCCGTGACTTTAACGATGTACAACCTTCCATCATGGCTGTGTCACAAAAGAAAGTATATTATGTTGACTATTCTTATTCAAGGTCCGAAATCAGCTGGTGTTGATATTGATGTGTTCCTAGAACCTCTTATGGAAGATATGACAAAGCTCTGGAATGAAGGAGTTAGAATATGGGATGAGTATTGCCGTGAGTATTTCAACTTAAGAGCAATTATATTTGTTACCATCCATGATTCTCCCGGTGGCGCCACACTATCAGGGCAAAAGACTAAAGGAAAGAATGGTTGTGTATTGTGCGTCGATGGAACTGCTTCCATGTACCTTAAATCATCCAAGAAGTTGGTGTTCATGGGACACAGACGGTTCTTGATGAAGCAGCATAAGTACCGAAAGATGAAAGAGGAATTTAACAATCAACTGGAAAGTGAAGGTGCACCAAAGCCTTATAGTGGGAAACTTGTTTTTGAAATTGTAAAGAACATTCATGTTGTATTCGAAAAGGAAAAAAACAAAGGAGAAAAGAGAACTGACCCTTCAACTTACACAACTTTCAAGAAGCAATCAATATTTTTCAAGTACCTCCCATACTGGAAGGATATGGAAATTTGCCACAGCATTGATTTGATGCATGTAACAAAAAATGTTTTTGACAGCATCATTGGAACCTTGCTGGGCATGCCGAGTAAGACAAAAGACGGACTTAAATCACGCAATGATCTAGTAGATCTTCAAATCAGACCGGAACTTCATCCAGTGGATAGTGGCAAAGGGAAGCCTTACCTCCCCCCAGCTAGCTACAACTTGTCAGTTGAGGAGAGAACAAAAATTTGCAAATGTTTGCGTGGGGTCAAAGTGCCCACAGGTTTCTCATCCAATATCAGCAGACTAGTCAGGATGAAGGACTTGTCTCTATTTGGCTACAACTCTCATGACTGCCATGTGATGATGACGGTGTTCCTCCCAATTGCAGTAAGAGCCCTCGAAACAGAGCATGTCAAAGTTGTCATCACACGCTTGTGTTACTTTTTCAATGCGGTTTCACAAAAAGTAATAGCTTTAGAAGACTTGGACTATCTAAAGGCATACATCATCGAGACTATGTGCAAGCTTGAAATGTGTTTTCCTCCATCATTTTTTGATATGCAAGTACACCTAATCATACATCTCGTGGATCAGATAAAAATATTAGGGCCACTATATTTACATCATATGTTTCAGTTGGAGCGATACCTGGGAGTATTAAAAGGTTATGTGCGAAATCGCGCTCACCCAGAGGGTTCAATCATGGAGGGATACACTACAGAAGAAGTGATTGAGAGCTGTATAGATTACATCAGTGACGGAACAATGATAGGTGTGCCTGTACCTAAACATGAGGGTAAACTATGTGGGAGAGGGAGAATGGGCAAGAAAACTTTTCGCGTTGAGGATTACAAGCTAGTACATTGTGCTCATGGTAGTGTACTACAACATCTCACGATAGCCGAGCCTTACATAGAGGAACACCTGAATGAGCTTCGTAAAGAAAATCAGAACCGCACAAAGGACTGGATCATGAGGGAGCACAAACATCGTTTCAGCGAATGGTTAATGGACAAAAACATCCCATTCGGAGACTCTTCGGATGAGAAAACAATGAAGAATTTGGCTTCTGGGCCATCGTGTTTTGTGACATCATGGCAAGCATATGACATCAATGGGTACACATTCTACACTAAATCAAAAGACATGAAAAGTGTTGCACAAAATAGCGGTGTTCGTATCGATGCTTTTGACCTACATGGACAGAAGACCACATATTTTGGATTCATAGAGGAAATATGGGAACTTGATTATGGCCCAAGCATGAAAATACCCTTATTTAAGTGCCAATGGGTACAACATCCCGTGGGGGTGATAGTGGATAACTACGGACTCACACTGGTAGACTTAAAGAAAGTAGGATATAAAGATGACCCGTGGGTTCTCGCCGAATGTGTTGCACAAGTGTTCTATGTACTCGATCCAGCAGATGAGAAGATGCATGTAGTTATTTCTGGAAAGCAAAAAATTGTTGGAGTTGAGAATGTGGGAGACCAAGATGAGGAATACAATAAGTATGAAGAGATGTTCGTCTTTAACGGTCCAGAGAGAATCAAGCGTGTGGAAAAGAAAATTGATAAGAACTTAAAGCCATACATGCGGAAAAATGGTAGTTCATGAAAAATTGTATGAATCAAATTGTATTTGTTATCATGTATGATCGACTATGAATTGTGGTTGCCAATTAATTTAAAATCTCTCTAGTTATCTATGTGTGCTATTATAATTCATTTAAATTGTATTTGCATATTATTGTTAAAAATTAAATATTAATTCATTTAAATTGTATTTGCATATTTCTGTTAAAAATTAAAATTATTTTCATATTTAAATTGTATTTTCATATTTTTACAATCACAGGCGGTTTTGTCTTAGGGTCCGCTTGTGAAAATGATAGAGCACCACAGGCGGTCCTAAACAAAAACCGCTTGTGATACTATTACATCACAGGCGTACTGAACCGCCTGGGACATCACAGGCGGTTTTCTAACCGAACCGCCTGTGATGTAAAAATTCTACCGCTTGTATAGAGCCAAATTGTACTAGTGACATTCACACCCACATAACGAATAGAATACAAATGTTGTGACTTACATGATCCATCGATGCTAGCCCACACATCATGGTGACTGTTGATATGGTGGCGCATGTCGCTGTCGGGGTGAGCCGGTGGGAGGAGGTGGTTTGCCGCTTGAGTGAGGATCCGCCGGTAGCACTTGTTGTCAGGAGTGTCAGGTAGATCGTTCACCATATTTGCTAGCATACCCCATACGTGACTTGGGGTTTGCGTGGTCTGGGCGAACTCGGGTTGCAAGTCGCAAGGGAGGAGTTGATGCTCATGAGGGGTCCCTGCGTTATGCTAGGCTGCCTCGCATTCACGCTCCTGGGCGAGGCGGTGGTTCTGACATTGAGAGTTCCTTTGTAAATGAAAACCCCGCTCATCGGGAGTCTTCCCCACCTCAAACGTCCCATCCCTGGACACAGATCGGGTTGGATCTCATTCCCCGGTGACATGGTGACATTGGATGTTGCGGTGGCGATTTCGTCGGCGGCGCGCCTCTCGCTGCGAGGGCTCCTTCCCTTGTACAATCTGCTCGTCATCGAAGATTATGTCGACCTCCATCGTCATGTTGATGCAAAGTACATCAGGGTAGTAGAGCTTAAATATTGGTGTCGCGGGCGTGACAGCCGCTCCCTGTGGCCTGGTGATCGCGATTGCCACCCCTCCGACCCTAGGAGCGACTGGGACCTTAGTCCCACCTTTTTTCCGGTTGATCCAGGTCCACATCTGCATCGGTGATGTGGATAATGGGGTCTGTCGTGTCGGGACCATCGCAACGGTCGGACGTGACAAAGGTGTTGGGAGGACCACGCGCTTCGTCGTCATAGAGGCAGCCCGACGGGGCGCGCGGTTGAGTTAGTGAAAGGGAAATGTGCCCTTGGGCCATTTCTAAGTATTTTGGTGATTGAGTGCCAACGCAAGTGCTTTTGTGTTAATCTATGCAAAGTGGTGGACAAAGTGCAAATCAAGTCAAAAGGTATGTTTCTAGACTTAGTACATTGTTTTATTGACTAATGTATTGTGTCTAAGTGCTGGAAACAGGAGAAATCGAATTTGAAAAGAGATGGCTTTGTTCAGCCAAAGTCTGCGCAGTCTGGGAGCACTGGACTGTCCGGTGGTGCACCGGATAGTGTCCGGTGCGCCAGGCTGTCTCTGGCGAACTTGCTGCTCTCGGGACTTCGACGGCGGTGTACGGTATAAATCACCGGACTGTCCGGTGAGCCGTTCACAGGCGAAGTCGTCGGTCTCGGGAAGCCATCAACGGCGTACGGCTATAATTCACCGGACTGTCTGGTGTTGCACCGGACTGTCCGGTGAGCTAACGGTCAGCCGGGGCAACGGTCGGCCGAGGATTCCGCGCGTGACGCATGGCCGAGCCAACAGTCACATTGGAGCACTGAACTGTCCGGTGTGCACCGGACAGTGTCCGGTGCGCCAACGGCTCTGAATCTCCAACGGTCGGCTTCGCCAAATAAGGAAGAATATCCGCACCGGACAGTGTCCGGTGGTGCACCGGACTGTCCGGTGCGCCAGTCAACAAAAGGCAAGAATTGCCTTCCTACAATGCTCTCAACGGCTCCTAGCTGCCTTGGGGCTATAAAAGGGACCCCTTGGCGCATGGAAAAGACATCCAAGCATTCTTTGAGCATAGTTGATCACTCACACTTCATTCTTGCGCACTAGTTCGACATTCTTAGTGATTTGAGCTCCGTTCTAGTGAGAAACTCGTGATAGTCTCTTGAGCTCAAGTCTGGGTCTTGTGTGTGCGTATTTGCTGTGATCTTTGTGTCTTGTGTGAGTTGCTAATCCCTCCCTTACTCCGTGCTTCTTTGTGAACATCTTTGTAAGGGTGAGAGACTCCAAGTTGTGGAGATTCCTCGCAAGCGGGATAAAGAAAAGCAAAGCAAAACACCGTGGTATTCAAGTGGGTCTTTGGACCGCTTGAGAGGGGTTGATTGCAACCCTCGTCCGTTGGGACGCCACAACGTGGAGTAGGCAAGCGTTGGTCTTGGCCGAACCACGGGATAAACCACTGTGCCATCTCTGTGTTGATCTCTTGTGGTTATTGTGTTTTGTTGAGACTCCTCTCTAGCCACTTGGCATTATTGTGCTAACGCCTAACCAAGTTTTGTGGCATTAAGTTTTTAAGTTTCACAGGATCACCTATTCACCCCCCTCTAGGTGCTCTCAATTGGTATCAGAGCCGTTCTCTTCACGAAGGGACTAATCGCCCGAAGAGATGAATCCTAAGGGAAAGGGGATCGTGATCAATGATAAGGAGAAGGAGTCTTTCGTCAACGAGCCGAAAGATGACAAGCCTGCCGACTCGGGCTCGGGCTACAAACGAAAAGATGGGAAGAAGAAGAAGACGAGGCGCATCAAGGAGATCGTCTACTACGACGACAGCGACGAGTCCTCTTCTTCCCAAAAGGACGACTACGACTACAAGAAACGGAAAACGGTCAATTCGAACTTTTCTTTCGATTACTCTCGTATTCCACAAAGTACAAATGCTCATTTGCTCTCCATTCCACTTGGCAAACCTCCTCACTTTGATGGAGAGGACTACGGATTTTGGAGTCACAAAATGCGTAGTCACTTGTTCTCTCTCCATCCGAGCATATGGGAGATAGTAGAAAGTGGAATGAATTTTGATAGTACTGATAGTCCCATGTTCATTAACGAGCAAATCCACAAAAATGCACAAGCGACTACTGTTCTTCTAGCTTCATTGTGCAGGGACGAATACCATAAGGTGAGCGGCTTGGACAATGCCAAGCAGATATGGGACACCCTCAGGATCTCACATGAGGGGAACGACGTCACCATGCTCACCAAGATGGAGTTGGTGGAGGGTGAGCTTGGGAGATTTGCAATGATAAGGGGAGAGGAGCCAACCCAAACATACAACCGGCTCAAGACCCTCATCAACAAGATAAGGAGCTACGAAAGCACGCGATGGACGGATCACGACGTCGTTCGCCTAATGCTAAGGTCTTTTACTGTACTTGATCCACATCTGGTGAACAATATTCATGAAAATCCTAGGTACACTAAGATGTCGCCCGAAGAAGTTCTTGGGAAGTTCGTAAGCGGGCGAATGATGATCAAGGAGGCGAGATACATGGACGACGCGTTGAATGGTCCAATCAATGAGCCTCAACCCGTTGCTCTCAAAGCAACGAGGAGCAAGGAGGCGCTACCTAGCAAGGTGGCGCAAGTTGAGGCGGTAGGGCTCAATGATGAAGAGATGGCCCTCATCATCAAGCGCTTCAAGACGGCGCTAAAGGGTCGCAAGGGGCAGCCGAGCAAGACCAAGACAAAGGGGAAGCGCTCATGCTTCAAATGTGGTAAGATTGGTCATTTTATCGCTAACTGTCCCGATAATGATAGTGACCAGGAACAAGGGAACAAGAGGGAGAAGAAGAAGGCATACAAAAAGGCTAAGGGCGAGGCACACCTTGGCAAGGAGTGGGACTCGGATTGTTCGTCTTCCGACTCCGACAATGAAGGACTCACCGCCACCGCCTTCAACAAGTCATCCCTCTTCCCCAACGAGCATCACACATGCCTCATGGCGAAGGAGAAGAAGGTATGTACTCGAAACAATGCCACTTATGCTTCTTCTAGTGATGATGAGTCTAGTGATGATGAAATAGATTACTCTAGTTTGTTCAAGGGATTGGATAGAACTAAAATAGATAAGATTAATGAATTGATCGATGCCTTGAATGAAAAGGATAGACTTTTAGAAAAACAAGAGGATCTTTTGTATGAAGAACACGATAAATTTGTAGAGGCACAAAAATCCCATGCTTTAGAAGTTAAAAGGAATGAAATGCTTTCTTGTGAACTATCTACTTGCCATGAGACAATTTCTAGTTTAAAGGATATTAACAATGATTTAAATGCTAAACTAGAAGTAGCAAATAAATCTAACTCTTATGTAGAACATGTTATGATTTGCACTAGGTGTAAAGATTTTAATGTGGATGCTTGTAGTGAACACCTAGTGTCTATTGCAAAGTTAAATGATGAAGTGGCTAGTCTTAATGCCCAACTAAGACTAGCAAAAGTGAATTTAATAAGTTAAAATTTGCAAGGGATGCCTACACGATTGGTAGTCACCCCTCAATTAAGGATGGACTTGGCTTCAAGAGGGAAGCCAAGAACTTAACAAGCCATAAGGCTCCCATCTCCGCCAAGGAGAAAGGGAAGGCCCCTATGGCTAGTAGTGCTAAAAGGAACCATGCTTTCATGTATCAGGATAGGATACATTCTAGGAATGCCTATAGAAGTTATGATGCTTTTGATTCTCATGTCATGTTTGCTTCTAGTTCTTCCTATATGCATGGTAGAGATATGTCTAGGAGAAATGTTGTTCATCATATGCCTAGGAGAAATGTTGTTAATATTCCTAGGAAAATTAATGAACCTTCAACGATATATCATGCTTGCAATGCTTCATTTGCTATTTGTAGAAAGGATAAGAAGGTAATTGCTAGGAAGTTAGGGGCCAAATGTAAGGGAGACAAAACTTGCATTTGGGTCCCTAAGACTATTGTGACTAACCTTGTAGGACCCAACAAGAGTTGGGTACCTAAGACCCAAGCCTAAATTTGCCTTGCAGGTTTATGCATCCGGGGGCTAAAGCTGGATTATCGACAGCGGATGCACAAACCACATGATGGGAGAGAAGAGGAAGTTCTCTTCCTACGTCAAGAACAAGGATCCCCAAGATTCAATAGTATTCGGTGATGGGAACCAAGGCAAGGTAAAAGGGTTAGGTAAAATTGCTATTTCATCCGAGCACTCTATATCTAATGTGTTTTTAGTTGAGTCACTTGGATATAATTTGTTATCTGTTAGTCAATTATGCAATATGGGATATAATAGTTTATTTACAAATGTAGATGTGTCTGTCTTTAGAAGGTGTGATGGTTCACTAGCTTTTAAGGGTGTACTAGACGACAAACTTTATTTAGTTGATTTTGCAAAAGAAGAGGCCGGTCTAGATGCATGCTTAATTGCTAAGACTTGCATGGGCTGGCTGTGGCATCGCCGTTTAGCACATGTGGGGATGAAGAACCTTCACAAGCTTCTAAAGGGAGAACACGTGATAGGTCTAACTAATGTGCATTTCGAAAAAGATAGACCTTGTGCAGCTTGTCAAGCAGGCAAACAGGTGGGAAGCTCTCATCACACCAAAAATGTGATGACCACATCAAGACCTTTAGAGATGCTTCATATGGACCTCTTCGGACCCGTCGCCTACCTAAGTATAGGAGGAAGTAAGTATGGTCTTGTTATAGTTGATGATTTTTCCCGCTTCACTTGGGTATTCTTTTTGCAGGATAAATCTGAAACCCAAGGGACCCTCAAACGCTTCCTCAGGAGAGCTCAAAATGAGTTTGAGCTCAAGGTGAAGAAGATAAGGAGCGACAACGGGTCCGAGTTCAAGAACCTTCAAGTGGAGGAGTTCCTTGAGGAGGAAGGGATCAAGCACGAGTTCTCCGCTCCCTACACACCACAGCAAAATGGTGTGGTAGAGAGGAAGAACAGGACTCTCATCGATATGACAAGGACGATGCTTGGTGAGTTCAAGACCCCCGAGCGCTTTTGGTCGGAAGCCATAAACACGGCTTGCCACGCCATCAACCGGGTCTACCTTCACCGCCTCCTCAAGAAGACTTCATATGAGCTTCTAACTGGTAACAAACCCAATGTGTCTTACTTTCATGTATTTGGGAGCAAGTGTTATATTCTCGTGAAGAAAGGTAGAAATTCTAAATTTGCTCCCAAAGTTGTAGAAGGGTTTTTATTAGGTTATGACTCAAATACAAAGGCGTATAGGGTCTTCAACAAATCATCGGGTTTGGTTGAAGTCTCTAGCGATGTTGTATTTGATGAGACTAATGGCTCTCCAAGAGAGCAAGTTGTTGATCTTGATGATGTAGATGAAGGAGACGTTCCAGCGGCCGCAATACGCACCATGGCGATTGGCGATGTGCGACCACAGGAACTCGAGGAGCAAGATCAACCCTCTTCCTCAACAATGGTGCATCCCCCAACTCAAGTTGATGAACAGGTTCATCAAGAGAAGGCGTGTGATCAAGGGGGAGCACAAGATGATCATGTGATGGAGGAAGAAGCACAACCGACACCTCCAACCCAAGTTCGAGCGACGATTCAAAGGAATCATCCCGTCGACCAAATATTGGGTGATATTAGCAAGGGAGTAACTACTCATTCTAGATTAGTTAATTTTTGTGAGCATTACTCTTTTGTCTCTTCTATTGAGCCTTTCAGGGTAGAAGAGGCCTTGCTAGATCCGGACAGGGTGTTGGCCATGCAGGAGGAGCTCAACAACTTCAAGTGTAATGAAGTTTGGACACTGGTGCCTCGTCCCAAGCAAAATGTTGTGGGAACCAAGTAGATGTTCCGTAACAAACAGGACGA
Organism: Zea luxurians; assembly: GCA_029449295.1. NCBI lineage: Eukaryota > Viridiplantae > Streptophyta > Magnoliopsida > Poales > Poaceae > Zea > Zea luxurians. Next base: position 105,189,414 of record JAOPSE010000003.1, on the reverse strand, counting down.
GTACGGGGTGGTGACGAGGAACAAGGCTCGACTTGTGGCAAAAGGTTATGCCCAAGTCGCAGGTTTGGACTTTGAGGAGACTTTTGCTCCTGTGGCTAGGCTAGAATCTATTCGTATTTTGCTAGCATATGCCGCCCACCAATCTTTCAGGTTGTTCCAAATGGATGTGAAGAGCGCTTTCCTCAACGGACCAATCAAGGAGGAGGTGTACGTGGAGCAACCCCCTGGCTTCGAGGATGAACGATACCCTGACCATGTATGTAAGCTCTCTAAGGCGCTCTATGGACTTAAGCAAGCCCCAAGAGCATGGTATGAATGCCTTATAGACTTTTTAATTGCTAATGCTTTCAAGGTTGGGAAAGCCGATCCAACTCTTTTCACTAAGACTTGCGACGGTGATATTTTTGTGTGCCAAATTTATGTCGATGACATAATATTTGGTTCTACTAATCAAAAGTCTTGTGAAGAGTTTAGCAGGGTGATGACTCAAAAATTCGAGATGTCGATGATGGGCGAGTTGAACTACTTCCTTGGGTTCCAAGTGAAGCAACTCAAGGATGGCACCTTCATCTCCCAAACGAAGTACACACAAGACTTGCTAAAGCGGTTTGGAATGAAGGAAGCCAAGCCCTTAAAGACTCCGATGGGAACCACGGACACACCGACCTCAACAAAGGAGGTAAGTCCGTTGATCAAAAAGCATACCGGTCAATGATAGGGTCTTTACTTTATTTATGTGCTAGTAGACCGGATATTATGCTTAGCGTATGCATGTGTGCTAGATTTCAATCCGATCCAAGGGAATGTCACTTAGTGGCCGTGAAGCGGATTCTTAGATATTTAGTCGCTACGCCTTGCTTCGGGATCTAGTATCCAAAGGGGTCTACCTTTGATTTGATTGGATATTCAGATTCCGACTATGCTGGATGTAAGGTCGATAGGAAGAGTACATCGGGGGCGTGCCAATTCTTAGGAAGGTCCCTGGTGTCATGGAATTCTAAGAAACAAACTTTCGTTGCCCTATCCACCGCTGAGGCCGAGTATGTTGCCGCAGGACAGTGTTGCGCGCAACTACTCTGGATGAGGCAAACCCTCTGGGACTTTGGCTACAATCTGAGTAAAGTCCCACTCCTATGTGACAATGAGAGTGCTATCCGAATAGCGGAAAATCCTGTTGAGCACAGCCGCATAAAGCACATTGACATCCGATATCACTTTTTGAGAGACCACCAGCAAAAGGGAGATATCGAAGTGTTTTATGTTAGCACCAAGAACCAGCTAGCCGATATCTTTACCAAGCCTTTAGATGAAAAGACCTTTTGCAGGCTGCGTAGTGAGCTAAATGTCTTAGATTCGCGGAACTTGGATTGATTTATAGCATACATGTGTTTATGCCTTCGATCATGTTCCTTATGCATTTTGTTGATTACTTGTGGTGCTCAAGTTGTACAATCACTCCCCGGACCTCACAAGTCCTTTTGCAAGTGATGCACATATTTAGGGGGAGATGTGTTACAACTTGACCCTTTGAGACTAACCGTGTGCTTGAGTTTGCTTGATTTAGTCTCAAAGGAGGTTTGAAAGGGAAAAGGTGGACTTGGACCATGAAAGACTTCCACTGCACTCCGATGAGAGGGTAATTTATTCCAAGTTCATCTCATGTACTCTTATTGCCTTGGTACTCTTATTCGAAGATTTTGGTGAGGCAATGGGGTTTAAGGGCCAAGATTGATCCCGTTTTGGTGCTTGATGCCAAAGGGAGAGAAAATAAGGCCAAAGCAATAAATGGATCAGCTACCACTTGAGAAATTTTGAAAATAGTAGAATAGAGCTTTTGGTTTGTCAAAACTCTCTTAATTGTCTCTCTTGTCAGAAGTTGGCCTCTTGTGGGGAGAATGGTTGATTATGGGAAAAAGGGGGAGTTTTTGAAATCTTTGATCAATTTCTCTTGGAATACCTCCCTTTATGTCTCTACAATTATGTTTGACTTAGAGATAGAAATTTGAGGTTGATTTGCAAAAACAAAACCAAGTGGTGGCAAAGGGTGATCCATATATGCCAAATTTGAATCAAAACTATATTGAGTTTTCATTTGCATCGATATTGCACTTGTTCTAGTTGCTTTATGTTGTGTTGGCATAAATCACCAAAAAGGGGGAGATTGAAAGGGAAATGTGCCCTTGGGCCATTTCTAAGTATTTTGGTGATTGAGTGCCAACACAAGTGCTTTTGTGTTAATCTATGCAAAGTGGTGGACAAAGTGCAAATCAAGTCAAAAGGTATGTTTTTAGACTTAGTACATTGTTTTATTGACTAATGTATTGTGTCTAATTGCTGGAAACAGGAGAAATTGAATTTGAAAAGAGATGGCTTTGTTCAGCCAAAGTCTGCGCAGTCTGGGAGCACCAGACTGTCCAGTGGTGCACCGGACAGTGTCCGGTGCGCCAGGCTGTCTCTGGCGAACTTGCTACTCTCGGGACTTCGACGACGGTGTACGGTATAAATCACCGGACTGTCCGGTGGTGCACCAGACTGTCCGGTGAGCCGTTCACAGGCGAAGTCATCGGTCTCGGGAAGCCATCAACGACGTACGACTATAATTCACCGGACTGTCCGGTGATGCACCGGACTGTCCGGTGAGCCAACGGTCAGCCGGGGCAACGGTCGGCCGAGGATTCCGCGCGTGACGCGTGGCCGAGCCAACGGTCACATTGGAGCACCGGACTGTCCGGTGCGCCAACGGCTCTGAATCTCCAACGGTCGGCTTCGCCAAATAAGGAAGGATATCCGCACCGGACAGTGTCCGGTGGTGCACCGGACTGTCCGGTGCACCAGTAAACAGAAGGCAAGAATTGCCTTCCTACAATGCTCTCAACGGCTCCTAGCTGCCTTGGGGCTATAAAAGGGACCCCTTGGCGCATGGAGAAGACATCCAAGCATTCTTTGAGCATAGTTGATCACTCACACTTCGTTCTTGCGCACTAGTTCGACATTCTTAGTGATTTGAGCTCCGTTCTAGTGAGAAACTCGTGATAGTCTCTTGAGCTCAAGTCTGGGTCTTGTGTGTGCGTATTTGTTGTGATCTTTGTGTCTTGTGTGAGTTGCTAATCCCTCCCTTACTCCGTGCTTCTTTGTGAACATCTTTGTAAGGGCGAGAGACTCCAAGTTGTGGAGATTCCTCGCAAGCGGGATAAAGAAAAGCAAAGCAAAACACCGTGGTATTCAAGTGGGTCTTTGGACCGCTTGAGAGGGGTTGATTGCAACCCTCGTCCATTGGGATGCCACAACGTGGAGTAGGCAAGCGTTGGTCTTGGCCGAACCATGGGATAAACCACTGTGCCATCTCTGTGTTGATCTCTTGTGGTTATTGTGTTTTGTTGAGACTCCTCTCTAGCCACTTGGCATTATTGTGCTAACACCTAACCAAGTTTTGTGGCATTAAGTTTTCAAGTTTCACAGGATCACCTATTCACCCCCCCTCTAGGTGCTCTCAGTTAGGGCCCATGGATACGAGAACACGTCAGCGAGGGTTGAGCCATGATCACCTAGGGTTTGACCACGACCGTCACCGAGGATGTCTCAGGTCTCGGCGAGGGTCCTTTCTTCATGAGGTCGGTGGTGCGAGATCCAGGGCGCTCTTCCCTGTGTCCAACACAAGATGCAGGGCGCCCCTTTGGTCGATGATGCAGGAGAGGTATCTAAAATGGAAAACCTCTCTTGCAATGAAATTGAAGACGATGTTGAAAATGATATCCATGGAGTTGTATGGAATCGATGTCGCACCCCCTACCTAGCACGCCAGTTGTCGGTGTTTGGTACCGACGGCACACTACGGGGCATACCATATAGTGCTTTTGAGAGGACGCTAGCGTCGATCATAACTCGATGGTTCATGTGAGGCACGACAAAAAACGACGAATTATACAGGTTTGGGCCACCGCGAGGCGTAATACCCTACATCATGTGAGTTTTTGGAGGTTGTATTGCTCTAGATTTGAGGGTTTACAAGAGATTTCTAAAGATGGGAGATGAAGGTGGACTAGCAATCTAGCGGGGTCTAACCTTTTTCGTAGGGGCTCTCCCTCAGCCTTATATAGCCAATTGAGGATATCTTCCTTGTATAGATCGGAGTGTTCATGCGAGTATTTCTCACTCCCTGCTACAATCCCACTAGAACCTTCGGTGTCACATTGGTTCTCCTCGCAAAACTCGCGCCCACCTTTCATGTGTAGGCTGAGTCATGCGTCATTTAGTTGTCCTTATTGCTCATGTGTGGAAGTTTAAGGCGACTTCAGTTACCTCCTGTCAAGGCCCACGATGCATCCCATGGATGTCCCATTAGGGGCCTTTCACGCGGCCCATGAAGCGAGTCTGTGTCCTGATGACCCAGGGAATATCCATCACCCACAATATGTGCATTATTCTCTCTACTTTATTGGGTGGAAATAAAAATTCTTAGTAAAATGTAGTTCCAGTTCTTAAACTTGTCTCGTATCAATCTGGTCCATTTAAGTATGCCTCTTAAGGGCTTAATCATTGTTCTAGTTCATATTACATCATAACGGGTAAATAGACTATTGAGTCAACTTGGTGAACGCTACTCTCGGTCTTGTCTTTCGGCCCTGCCATTTCCTATGTCCTAACCAAAATGCATCCGCGACCTGACGTCAACGATTCACAACATAGGTGGAGCGAAGCAGAGCTGGCATGGCGGTTGCGCTGTCGCACCCATTCATCTACATTGACGCGGTGGATCTCCACTCGCTGCTCACTTTTACATCCTTGATCCCACTCCTCTATGTGGGCCTTCGTTGCTCCTCTTTATCTTGCTCTCTGCTAACCTCACGCATCGCCGCCACATGCCAATGCTATCCTCGTGGCGAGCTCATTGCCCACCCGCCTTTGTCCACCATCGTCGCCTTAGGCCCTTGCCCAAACTCTACGGCTACCTCCTCTACCTCCATGACCCCTTCCCACACCTCCTTGACCATCGAATAGCTACATTGCCTCACCGAAGCCACCAGTAGCCTTCCCACCCTTGGTGCGCATGCAATGCCCCCTTAATCACACCATCTCTACCTCAGAGAACCTAACTATGATCCTCCCTATGCACCCTCAAACTCCCTGGCCAGCCCTAGATGTTGCCGTCCATTGTGGTGGTTGTACGATGTCGCCAAACCTTGACTTCATCGCGCATCTGTCGCCATGTCGCTCCTATGATGTGGGTGTCCAAGGGTGTGATTGAAAAGGAAATGGCCTTAACCATTTTCTCTAATTGATTTTGGTGATTGATGACCATCACAATCTTATGGACTAACTAGTTTGCCTAGTCTTCGATTTACAGGTTCATAAGTTCAACAAATCAGATTCTAAGTCAGAAACAGCTCAAAACCAACCAAATAGGGCTAAAACTTGTAATAGATGAACTATGTTTAGTTATATACTTTGGATAAGTTCTAAATACCCGTAGAAACCTAATTGATACATCTATGTATGTTGGATAGCTCAGTTTCAGCAATTTACACTTTTGGAGCTAGTTTGAGCAAAAACATGAGTTTGAGTTGGAGAGTATAAAAAGTCGAAGATCCGTGACTTAGACTAGTTGGAAAGTCACTACATATGTTTATCTAAGTCATAGGAACATCCTCAAGGCTAGTAAAAAAGGTTTGAAGAAGTTTTGGGCAAAGAGGAAAGAGTTAGGCTATTGGCCGGGGAACCAGACTGGTCTGGTGGCTATCCAGACTGAGTATGCAGGGAGCATGTAAAACGACATTTTTGGGCTGGTGCACCAGTGGCATACCGGACCGTCTGATAGCAAGCAACGATCAACTAACAAGCTTTGGCGGCAACCTGCAAGACTAGTCTGACATGGTTCGATGGTGCACTAGATCGACACTGTAGGGCATACGATGCACCACTCAATAGAGAAAAAAATTGTAGCTTTTCTCAAACGACTCTTTTGGTTGTTTGGGGCTATAAATACCCCCAACCAGCACATTGAAGCACAAGAACCACTCCAACCTACTACACATTAAGTGCAACATCTCCAAGCTTCCAAAGCCAATCTCATGTCATATTTGATCGATCTGAGTTTGAGAGCCTTAGCGGCTTACACATTTGAGTATTGTGAGGTCTTTTGATCTTGACTTGAGTTTTCATTCTCACCCCTCCCCATTCTCTTTGTTGTAAAGCAAGGTAAGAGACTCGGATTCTTTGTGTGGAGGTCCTTGCAGGACTTGGTGTCCCTAAGATAGTGAAGAAAACTCATCCGGTATCTATGACCGTGTGAGAGAGGGAAAGGGTTGAAATAGACCTGTCCTTTGTGGACACCTCAACGAGGACGTACGTTCTTTAGAGCGAAACCTCGAAAAACAAATCATCATGTTCTTTGTGTTGATCATTACATTACAATTTGGTTTTCCCCCTCCCCTCTCTCTTGTTCTCTTGCTTGTGACCATTTTGAGTTGGCTCCCAAAGTAATCCACAATCAATTGAGAAACTCTAAGCAAGAAGAACTCTTTCATGTACTCCAATTGGTATTATAATCATTCTAACTCTAACCCAGGGGTGATGTTTTGTGTTTATGTTTGTAAATTTTAGGTTTCGCCTATTCACCCCCTCGACTTTCAGTGATGTTGAGCCACCGGAACCTAGTATCTAGCCTATACTCCTCCATGTTCACCATTGGCCAGTGGTCACCTTGGGTCCTATGGCCTTCTTCCACATCTACGACATCATCGACATCTATTGCGACGTGCTGCGGCACAAGGGGAAAATGGTGGTTGATAGTCGCCTAAAGGGTGGCTAAATAGATGACACCTAAAATTTCAATACTTAAACAAAACTTAATCCCAATTAAGAGTTAGAACGAGAGAGAATCCTACCGAGGGAAAAGAGTTCTCTTTCACCCGTTGCTTTTATAAGTGCTAAATAAGATTAGAGAGGAACACAAGTGAGTTAGAATGAGATCGGGGCAAGAGAACTTAGAAGGATAAATAGAGGGACAAATTGCAATAGAAAGTAACGACCATAAGAAGCACATGATTTGTTTACTAAGGTTTGGCTTCAAAGTACCTACATCCCGTTGAGGTGTCCCTCGGGACTAGGTCTCGCTCAAACTTGTCAAGTGATCCACCAAACAACTTGAGCCCTTAGATTTCCTGCTTCCGAGATGCAAGGCACTACACATAATCAAAGCCTCTTGCTAGTGATTACAATTAAGAACACAACAAATCAAGTGCAAAAACACAACCCAAAAGCACAGCACAACACCACAAACTCATATCTCAAGAGCACACTATCTTCTCTTCTCTCTAGAAGACTATCTCTATGCAAAAGTTGTGCTCAGATCTCTTTGGATGGATTGGAGGTGTTGCACAAGTGCTTGGGGATGAAGGCACAACTCTTGTAATGCTTGGTGCCGAGTAGAGGCTATTTAGGGGGGTATTTGTAGCCCAAATCCCCTCAAAATAGCTGTTAAGTAGATTGCCGGAAATATGCTTTCTGCAAATGCACGGCACCTGTCCGGTGCATCATCGAACCTCCAACGGACACAGTGCCATCAATGTGATCTGCTTTAGACGTGCCTTCCCATGGGCACTGGTTCGGTCTGGTGCATCACCAGACCTGCCACGTGTCTCGCCACACCAGTTAGCCATTGAGAACGACCGTTGAAGCCCGAGGTAGCCATTAGACCCAACTGGTCTGGTGCACTACCGGACTGGGCCGATGTGTCATTTGCTCGAGTACTCCACTTCCAGACCTCTCTGTAAAATAGGTCAAGTGTGCCACCGGTGCGCCAGGCCAGAACTCCACTTCTGGATGCTCTCTAGAACTTCTATCCATTGCACCAGGCCACCGAAGACCTTATGTAGTCGCTCTGCGCACTCGGTCCGGAGCACCACCGGACCGGTCTGGTGCGCCTCAGTACACCTCAAACCTGACTCTTCGTTGATACTGTTCTCCAATTTATTTTAGCTATTCTTGTGAGTTTTTCTATGACTTAGACGAACTTATTTAGAGTATGTCCAACCGATCTAAGTCATAGATTCATACATGTAGCTCATCTCTAACTTATAAATCCCGTTCTAGCTCAAACTTAGCCTAGAAATCACTTTACCCATAATCTAACTTTCTGAACTCTCTCAATTACTCAAAATATTCCTTAGGGCATTTACAACTTATCTAAGTATGTGAACTAGTCGTATCTTAACTCATCCAAGTTTTGCCCTATTATGGCCTCTGTTTGAGCTAGTTGTTGAGTTGAACTTCTCAATTTGACTCATATGAAATTGTAAGTGCACACTTAGCAATCTAGTTAGATCTCAAGGTTGTGTTGGTCATTAATCACCAAAATTGATTTAGAAATGACATACAGTACATTTCCCCTTCAGTGGTGATGAACCGCTACGACCTGCCCGCCTTCCTAGGCGCACTGCTGGTGTACCATGTCATGTTCGCGCCCATCGTGCCACTGGTCATACTAGACATGGTGATGAGCCTTGTCGCCGACGTGCTCGACTTGTCCGGTCATGCCCTCAGGTCCACGTGCCGTAATGACATGATGACTAGGTTGCTGGTGCTGCTGCTAGAGGGCCAATCACAGTTATGGGCACGACACGTGGAGACTCGAGGAGGACTAGCACCTGGTGGCCTACATCCGATAGAAAGGCTTAACCTGGACCACCAAACCGGCATGCTGGTCGTGGCTGCGGTCGTGGCGGCAGCACCAACGACGCCATGCGCGATTGTCGTCGCGGTGGCGGCACCGTGGTGAAGCCGAACCTCGCCTCACAGTATAGTGACGACGTACGAGCGACGGACGTTGTGAGCTGCACCATAGGGCCGCGGAAAACCGACGTGCGTGGGTAGCTGTTGCATCCCGACAGATGTCTTGATCTGGTAGGTTATTCACGTCGACCGACAACGCACTACGTTACGAGAGAGTGTTTAGGCTATCTGCACTCATTCTACTCTAAATTTCTACTAAAAAAGAATATTCTGTCCTAGTCATAAACATTTTGAAATATAGTAGCCAAACTCCCGCATCCACAGCTACTCTATATTCTAACTCTATACAAACCACCATCTTTTTTATCAATATTTTTTACTTCACTTCTACCTGTGAGCTTGTTCAAACGTGCAAGCACAAATAGCGTTGATGTCATACCACGCTAAATCTAGCGTTTCAACACTTCTATGACACCAGGGACGGATCCAGGCTAGTTTTTGGTGTCCTGTGACACCAATGAATTTTAGTAATCTCTGTAGAATATATGTTTGTTAGCACTTAAATGAGTTGATGATTCTATAATTTAATGGAGATGACAGTAATGATTGTTTTGTCTAGAACCGCTCCTATATGACACAATAGCGTGGATCATAGGGTAAATGACTGCAACAGTTTTTTACTTGGCGTAACTCTATTCCGATGTAGCGTAGAGCGTTCCCACTGCGGATAGTCTTACCGACTTTGAAGGAGCGATGGAGGAGATAGGGGAATTGGTGGGTGTGAGGTGTGTTTTGGCTACGTCATCCTCACTAAGTGGTTCAGTCATATCTATTTTGGCTCATTAGGATTTAATAGAAACCCGAACAATGATTAAGACCTTAATAAACACAATTTGATAGTTTATGGACCATGTTGATATAGGAAGACAAGTTTAAGTAGGAGGACTGTATTTTAAAGTTTACCCCGGTAAACAAGGAAATGCTGGTGCATATACCATTTCCCAATCAGAAAGGAAAAGGATGGAGCCGGGGCCGGGCACTCGCTGCTACTAGTTCATATTCCACTCGCTCAAGACTGGCCGCTTAGCCGAGTTGTTCCAAAGCAAGCCACCATTTGGGTTGCGAAAGCCTTGGCGACGCGTACCGTCTTAGCGGGCACAGTGGAAGCGAATAAAGTTAGTTAACTAACGGGCACCAATATTTATCGGCGGCCTCCTCCGCCTCCACTTCCCCGCTTGCGGCCTTTTTAACCGCTTTTTAAAGCTCCCCCGCCTCTCCCACACTCCCCACTTCGCCTTCGCCCTCCCCCGCCTGCGAGCGCGAGGCGCGGAGGGGCTAGCGCGCTAGCGGCGCCATGGCCCTGACCGACGCCACCGCGTTCCCCTACGGCCTGCGGGTCCTCGTCGTCGACGACGACCCCACCTGGCTCAAGATCCTCGAGAAGATGCTCCGCAAGTGTTCATACGAAGGTTGGAATCTCTGCTTTCCTCTTTGCTTCTTCAGCTTCATGGATAAGTTGGGGTGGGATGGCAGTTCATGTGCTCTGGCAGTCGGAAGGCTCACTCGCCCACGCCTATAGTGTTCGTCCAAATTACACAGCGGATGAGTTGTGACATCTCGCGCTTATGAGTACGTTCTGATAAGCGGTCTCATTTTGCCAATCCCTTGTTCATCTAATTGTGTGTTTAGTCATGGTAAAGGTGATTGATTTCTTAGCTTGTTCAGGAGGTTTCCTTTCCTTGAACAAATATATGTCAGTCAAATTTTCCACTTTTGGGCTTCTTTTATCTTCTTGTGTTTGCTTTTGCTTGTAGATGCTATGAGTGATCGGATCGTGATCGCTCAGACAGGAGGCATTTCTGCCTTTGATATAGTTTTTCAAACTATGGTATCACTTTACCAGTGAAAGCTATAGGCGGATAGGCCTAGTCTATTAGCTTTTTCAGATAAAAAATTCATATGGTGAAACATGGAAGGGCATATGCATTCTAAGTTTGCTGTCACAGTGAAGTTACTATTTCTTCCTCTCCGTTTTAGATCGATGGCTAAGCACTTAGTTCCGCTCGTGCGTAATTTCGTAGGCTGTATAGTATAGACATATATTCTGTTCCTTGAGTGGAGTCTATTTATTTTCTATTTTTTTATCGCACCATAGCTGGCTTTGGGAGCAGGGAAGTTTTCAGTGAGTTACCCAGCGAGCATATTTATTTGTCTTTGAAACATCTTTATTTTCATCTGGACAGAATTGTTAGTCCATTTGGCTGACATGTTAGCGATTTTATCACAACTGAATGGTCTGTTCCTTGATAAACTCTTTTTTTTTGAAAAATTGGCAGCTGCCTTTCAATTAAGATAGTGAAGAGGTTATGTACATGCTTAAAATTTAAAAGAACATCCTCCTAACAGCGGTCTGGACAGCACATAATCACTACTATCAGCTGAAAATTATGTTTTATAAGCATGCATGATGCATCTATATTTATGGTCGATAATTATCATATCTTATATTAAAATAATTGTTTTACCTACAGTCACCACATGCGGTTTAGCCAGTGTTGCTATCCAAATTCTCCGGGAGAGGAGAAACAAGTTTGACATTGTAATCAGTGATGTCAACATGCCTGACATGGATGGTTTCAAGCTTCTCGAACTCATTGGGCTTGAGATGGATCTACCTGTTATAAGTCAGTATTCAATACCAACACATGTCTTTCTGCAAGTTCCTTTTTTTAATATCTATTATCAAAATACCAAATTGCTCCAATCTGTTTCCACAGTGATGTCCATAGACGGAGAGACAAGTAGGGTGATGAAAGGTGTCCAGCATGGTGCATGTGACTACCTCCTCAAGCCTGTTCGGATGAAGGAACTCCGAAACATTTGGCAACATGTGTATAGGAAAAAAATGCATGAGGTGAAAGAGATTGAAGGTAATGACAGCTATGATGATCTCCAAATGTTTAGAAATGGTGCAGAGGGATTCGACGAGAGGGACCTATTTATGAGAGCTGACTCTGATACTATGAGGAAGAGAAAAGACGTGAATAAGGACCATGCAGATCAGGACTCAAGTGATGGAGCTACTGTTAAGAAGGCTAGAGTTGTCTGGTCTGTTGACCTTCACCAGAAATTTGTAAATGCTGTCAACCAAATTGGATTTGACAGTGAGTACTCTCTAAAGTTTGATAAATTTGCAACTCCCTTCATATATTTTTTTAAAAATTGCATGATCTCAATTTTAAATTGTAACTATTGCTCGCTTGCAGAAGTCGGGCCGAAGAAAATACTGGATCTTATGAATGTTCCTGGCCTGACAAGAGAGAATGTGGCCAGTCATCTTCAGGTATGGTAGATATCATATTCAAACAGTAATATTCTTTTATGTCTTCCTTCCTTGAAGACCAGATCTTATGCTGATTGCTGATGAGCTTTGACATGGCATAGGCCTCGTCTGTTTTAGTTTGCAGATTGTGAATTGCACTTGCAGGTTGTTACCATTTGCAATCTGAAACAAACAGGTCATAAGATTTCCATAATTCACATGTCTTGAAAACTTCTTTGCAACATGCACTTTTTTCTCAGAATGCACAGCAGAGCTGTGTGCCATTGTATTAATATGTAGAAAAAGCATGTCCAAGTAATGCATTAGTGTTTTGTGTATGCCATGCCCATTTACAAAAAAAAACATCCCTTACATGTTCTCTAAGCAACAGTTACTTGAATCCTTAACTTACAACAACATCAACAAAGTTTTTTGTTCCAAACAATTTGCATGTGCTTCATCCTTAACTTAAAAACTGAAATATGAAGACATTTGAGATTTCATGGAAGGATAAACAAAGTTTGAAATTAACATCCTTGTATGCGTTCGAATTTACAAATGTTTCTCTAATATTACTTTTTTCTCGTCTGATGCTTGTACTTAGGTCTCGATTGTCCTAGTAATAGATTTTTTTTCTGTGCAGAAATACCGCCTCTACTTGAGTAGGTTGCAAAAGCAGAACGAGGAAAGGATAATGGGTGCTGCTAGGCAAGATTTCAATCAAAAGGGACCATCAGATCATCTTAACCTCCGAAGTTCCTTCCAAGAGCAACCAGGCAACCTTTCCAATGGATGTCAGCATAGTTCTCAGAAGGTCGAAGCTCAGACCAACATTCTCGATCCTCATCTGGACGACACGAAGACTTCAATGCCCTTGAAGGTGCCAGATAAAAATGGAATTTCAGCAAGTGATGCTGTTGACCCTCAGAATATCACCACTGCTTCACCTTTAAGTGGGGTGTTCTCTTTTGAAAGAATGCCAGTGAATCAGGACAGGAAGCTATCAGAAACCATGATCTTGGAATGTCAGTCCTGGAGTGGAAGTGTGCCACCAAAGCAGTTCATGCAGTATCCAAAGCATAACCATGAGCGCTGCGACCTTCTAGGAGACTATTCTTGCCTGCCTAAACCGGACTTGGAGCACCCAATTGCCCCTGGTCATCTTTATGCCCCACCGCCAGTAATTTCGATGAGTTACAATGTGGAGGAAGATGTCAGAGACTTCTCAGATGTAAAACCAGATCTTCTTGGCTGTATGAAGTCCTTATCACCAGCACTGACATGTACAGTTGAGTCGGTTTCTGCTCAACTTAGTGACAGTGTTGTGACCTCAACTAACAGTGACCGGAAGTTTTCCAGCGTGGAGGGGTTGTCCAGCATTAAAGATTGTGACTTTGATCAGGAAAGGAACGGAGCTATTTTGTTTACTTCAGAAGAGGCAAGTATATTATGCGGCACTGATTTTACTTGTCTACCTGAAGACCTGTCCGGCTATCAACTTCAAGGTGTCTCCTTCGGGAATAAAGGATTGAACAGCATCGATTTATATCAGTGCAATGATACAATGTTAATACCTGGACTGCAGAATAATTGGTATGATGATGATGTAGAGTTTAGCAGTGAAACCGTGGAGTTCCCATTGCTAGACGGAGGCCTGTTTGCATAAATGCCTCATCTGGCCCTATCTTTCAACCATGCCCTTATGTCAGCAGGGATGATGTTCATTGGTATGTTCCCCTATAGCGCCTCCTGTAGGGCTATATTTAACCTAACTTGATCCTGTGGTGGAAGGATTTAATTTGTAGTCTCGCCACTTTTGATAATTGTCTGTATTATAGACTGTGCCATGGCACAATGACTGCAATATATACTCTTCACGGTGATCAAAATTACATATGAAGACTGTCAAATCTTTGCCTTGCACAACTAAACTTTTGCAGTGAATTCTAACTCTGATGCAGCATTGCACACATGTGAGACTTATGAGTTTCACTGGAAACTTTGAGTATAGGCAAAGAGGACTCCTGCAGGGCCTGCAGGATGTGAAGCTATTTGTTGATCTAACCTGAAAAAAAATAGGTGAAGGTGATAATGATACAGGCTGTAGCCTATATACTAGTTTTTCAACCTAAATTGGACCACACAGGTACTCGGTGCTCCCCATGGATGTTGAATGACATAGAAGCCATGAGTGGCAGGCAAGTTGTAATGCAGGGTATTATTGCCAGAACTGCAGACAGAACCTTGATTGGAGTGTGATGATTCTGAAAATCAGCTGCTTGCACATTGGAAACATGATGACATATCTGAATTACCTGAAACTGACAGGTTTGCACAAGTCCTTGTTGTTTTGTGCACTCTTTCTGTCAGCTGATCAGTAACTCCGACGATCAAAACCAGACCTCATCCTTTCCAATGGCTCCTGCAAAAATTAATATCCTCTATGTCGATCTGAAGATCGTTTGGTTAGCTTGATAGGGGAGATACGTCGAGGTTTAGCCCAATCTCAAGATTGGTTGCGTAGCTTGACAGGTTGATGTTCTGCGTTTACGGCCATGAATTCATGATCCTTTTTGATGGTCCGCGATGCCAAGGGAGGACACTGCTTCTGAAGATCGCTTAAACAAGATAGCTATGACAAACTGCAATTTCGGCAGTTGAATTCTTTTCAGCTCTTCGATTCTTGCCTCAGGAACCAACGACACTGAACTGGTAAACAGAGCGCGCATATTTGACAGCAAATTTTGCAACCAGCAGGTGTAGTTTGAGATCGTAGTTGTATGTAACCTAAATTCGTTTGGGCACTAGAAGGCGACTCGGGTTGCATTGAGTTTCGCTACATTGTTTTCCGTTTTCCGAGCTTTTTAGAGTACTACTGCTGTACTGCACGCCTTAGAAGATTGTTTACGCGAACCACCGCAGTTGGCGCATTCTTAGAAAGCCGCGACTTCTTGAAGTCCTCACTGAGTCTCTGACACGAGGGCGCACAAACGGACAACGAACCCAGCTCGAAAAGTTGCCCAGGAGAAACCGAAGGTCGGCAGGATCCGTTCGGGCGCGAGATCCGCCATCCCACCAGCAATGGCGGCGGGAATCGCCGGCGCGGTGGTGGCAGCGCTCCTGCTTCTGTATCCGGCCCGGGCAGCGGCAGCGGCGGCGGTGGGGGAGGGGCGGCGGTTGCACACTCTGTTCTCGGTGGAGTGCGGCGACTACTTCGACTGGCAGGCGGTGGGGCTCCTCCACAGCCTCCGCAAGGCCCGGCAGCCCGGCGGCGTCACCCGCCTCGTCAGCTGCGCGGAGGACCAGCTCCCCTCCTACCGCGGCCTCCGCATCGGCCACACCCTCCAGGTCCCCTCCTTCAGCCGCCACCCACGCACCGGCGACTGGTAACCCTCGCCGTCACATACACGGACTATCACTCCCCTCGTCGCTGCACCTGCCACGTGTATTCTATGTTTTTTTTTCTTCGGCAAATTGCAAGAACCAAACAGTGTTGATTATTCCGATTACCTATTTCACGAGGAGAGGAGGCGTTTTGCTCGTGAAAATTGCTGTCTTGCTTCGGAATGGAATGTGCATTTTAGGTGGAATTGTCGTTCTATCGAGAAATTTGGAAGCATTTCTGTGGGGAAAAAACGATTCAGTTTGGTGAATAGAAATTATATGTTAGGAATAGAATTGTCCATCCATGGCCAAATGAACTGTCAAGCTTCAGCATATCAAATGAATGGTCATTGTAGGTTTAGGTGCTGTGGTTGAGGTATTTTATTTGCCAGGGGTTTTGGATACAATTTAACATGTGTGCAGTCGGTTGTGGTTTTACACTTCTATTGTGATGAGAGATCCTAAATATACGCCACGCCTTGTTGAGTAGTTGGGCTTGCTATTTTTCAAGTTAAGCTTCCTTGTTTCAAATGAAAATGTCCTCATTGGGCATCCCGCCATATTTCGTGTGAAGGTACCCAGCCATCAACAAGCCAGCAGGGGTAGTGCATTGGCTAAAGCATAGTCCAGAGGCCGACAATGTTGATTGGGTTGTAATCTTGGACGCAGATCAGATTATTCGAGGGCCCATTATTCCTTGGGAACTCGGTGCAGAGAAAGGGAAGCCTTTTGCTGCTTATTATGGGTATGTTTTTACTTGTTCAGCTATTAACTCTGTATTATCCTTTTCTGTACCAAGGCGGTTTTAACTAATTGGAAAGGGTGGCACTCCAACCAATCATTGAATTATCCATTGGTTCCAATAGTCTGTAGGGACATTGAGTACCTATCCATCTACTTGGGACTTAACTTTGTTTGGAATAGTGGTTTTCTGACTAGGGACATTGAAGAACAATATGATCTCGGTGGCAGCAGCGGTGGCAGATCCTTAGCTGGTCGCCTAAACCCGACCATTGATGTGTTGGTGGCACATGTTGTGTCATGGCTCCAACTCTACGACAGTGGAAGCTTGGATGGCAATTGGACGTCACTGGGCATGAGTCGTGGGCTGGTGACAGGCGCAACAAAGACAGTGGCAGCTTGAGGCCACCATGGAACACCGGCTAGAACAGAAAGGGGAAGCGGATCGCTGCCGATGATTGTAAGTATTGTGGCAAAATGGGCCATTGAGCTCACGAATGTCGCAAGAAGAAGAGGTATGAGCAGGCCCATGCTGCCCAGGATGGGGCGGTGTCCACTGAAGGGGTGCTGGTGTTGGGCATTGCCTCATCATGGACCAAGCTGAAGAAGAGGTGAGCAAGGAGGCACCGATCTCGTCGTCTTCCCTAAATCCATCACTACCGGTGGATATCGCGTTGCTAGGAGCTAGAGATTGAACCACCACCCAGATCGAGGGTGGAGGCAACACTCGGTGGGCGTCTGTCGAGGACCCGGAGCTTGTGGCACTCATGGCTCTGGCATCCGCCAACGACACCAACCCTCCACCCCCCAAAGGTGCCCCCCACCCTGATGCTAGAGATCCACCTTGATGAGAACCAGTTGTTTGTCCATCTCAAGGAGAAGGGCGTTGTCGGGAGCATGCATTGGATCCTCGACACTAGCGCGGAAAACCACATGACAAGGGAGCACATGGCCTTCTTTAAGCTTGACACCGGTGTCCGCAAGACCATTTGGTTCGGTGATGGCTCCATGGTCACCATCGAGGGGCGCGACACCGTCCTCTTTAGGTGCAAGAGCCGCAAGCACCAGGTGCTGGTTGGCGTCTACTTCATCCCCGGCTGACAGCAAACATCTTCAGCCTAGGTCACCTTGATGAGGATGATCGCAAGGTCCTATTCGGGAACAATGTTCTCAGGATCTAGGACCAAAGCTAACGTTTGTTGGTCAAAGTGCAGCATTCAGTGAGCCGCCTCTACATCCTCGGCATCGCTCAGCCTGTGTGTTTCGCTGCCTGGAGCTCGAAGGTGGCCTGACAATGGCATACCAGGTCCAGACATCTCAGGTTCTAGGGCCTCAGGGAATTATTGAAGGGTGGCCTGGTGCATAGACTGTTGCCGATCGACCATGTTGACTAGGTCCACGAGAGTTGCTTGGCCGAGAAGCAATGACGATGCTCGTTTCCTACATCCAACAAGTATTGTGCGCCTCATTTACTCGACCTGGTGCATGCGGACGTGTGGTCCGATCACCCTGAAAACACCTAGAGGGAAGTTGTTCCTCCTCGTCAACAATAAGAGTCACTTCATGTGGCTCGTACTGCTAGCATCAAAGGACCAGGCTGCAGTGACCATCATCCAACTCTGGGCATGAGTCGAGGAGAAGACGGGGTGAAAGATGGGCACTCTCCGCACCGATGATGGTAGTGAGTTCAAAACGCACACGTTCGACGACTAATGCGTCGAGCACGACATCCAATGTCACCTCACCATGTTGTACAACAGCAAAACAATGTGGTAGAGAGGCGCAACCAGACGATGGTTGGCATGGCCAAAAGCATGTTGATGGACAGGGGGATGTCAGGCTAGTTGTGGGGATAGGCAGTTGCCACAACCGTCTTCAAACACAATCGGTCACTAACGAGGAGTGTCGAAGGGAAGGCATTATACGAAGCCTGGTGTAATATGAAGCCACTGATTCACTTCCTTTGTACTTTTGGGTGCATGGAGCATGTGAAGGTGGCTGAAAAGCACCAGCAAAAGCTAGATGACCAGAGTACACCGATTGTGTTCATTGGGTATGAGTTAGGGTCCAAGACGTACAGGTTCTACAATCCTGACACATGACACGTGATCATCCATGCGACGTGGTATTTGAAGAAGGAAAGGCGTGGGGCTGGAGCAGCGTCGATGGGTCCAGTGCAACGTGAGAAGAACCGTTCCACGTCGATTTTTTGACGAGTGACGCTCCGGGACGTGGACATCGTTAGACCAGAATAGGAAGACGCAGAAGACATAGCATCTGTGTTGGGTACAAGCGGCGTGGTGCCTATACCGGGCTCACTAGGGCGCATGAGTGGCACAACATCAGTGTTCCAAGGATGCCAACAACAAGCGGCACATTTGCACCAACGCTCGGCACACCTCCAGCAGCGGCCGTTACACCTTCATCACCATTGTAGGTGGAGTTTGTGTCACCACCTAACTACCCCAGACCTCGATGTCGACCACAACGGTGAGACACCTCTTCAGTTCAAAACGTTGGACAATGTGCTCAAGCTGGTGAAAATTCCTGGCTTGGGGGAGTTCTTAGTGGATGAGGACTTGCTCCTTACCATCGATGATGATGATCCGACCATGTTTGAAGAGGCTCGAGGCGATGCCCGCTGGCGCAAGGCGATGATAGAGGAGATGACATCCATTGAGGAGAATAAGACGTGGGCTCTTATTGACCTTCCTCCAGGCCATCGCCCAATTGGTCTGAAGTGGTTGTACAAACTGAAGCACGTTGAGCATGGCGTCGCCATTAGGCACAAGGCCCAAATTGTCACAAGAGGGTACATACAACAGCCAGGGATAGACTACGACGTGGTGTTTGCTTCGGTCACACAGATGAAATCTGTTTTGATGCTGCTTGCTATTGCAACACAGGGCTGGCTTGTGCATCACATGGATGTCAAGCGTTCCTAAATGGCGAGCTCAAGGAGGAGGTTTGTGTCCGACATCTGTCGGGTTTTGTCGCTGTAGGGCACAAAGCGAAGGTTCCGTGGCTAAAGAAGGCATTGTACAAACTTCACCAAGCGCCATGGGCGTGGAACGTGAAGCTGTACAACAACCTGTACGAACTCGGTTCAGCATGTGCGCCAGCGAGCATGGGATATAACACCAAGGGCGCCACAACGTCGCGTGTGGTGGTCGAGGTATATGTCGACGACCTAATTATCATTGGAGCAAGGCCAATGGGCGTTGATGTGCTCAAGGAGTAGATGTGTCGTCTATTTTGGATGACACTTTGGTCTCTTGTCCTTCTATCTGTGGGCTGGAGGTCAAGTAAGGGCATGACTCCATCACATTGGGGCAAGCAGCGTACGCCCGCAAGCTGTTGGAGAAGACCGGCATGGGAATTGTAGCCCATGCCACACGCCAATGGAGGTCCGACTGAAGCTCTCGACGAAGAGCTCGACATCGGAGATCGATGCGACGATGTATAGAAGTTTGATGGGGGAGCCTATGCAACGTTACATTTGCGGTGGTTTTTGTGAGCTGCTTTATGGTGAGACCGTGGCGAGCATCTAGCCATCGTCAAGCACATCTTGTGCTACATCATCAGTACAATTGACTATGACCTTGTCTACCCCAAGCGTTGCAGCACCGACAGCAGGTTGACGTGCTACATGTTGACTGGGTACACGAACAACGGCTTGAGGGGAGACATCGATGAGAGAAGCATCAGCGACATTTTCTTCTTCCTGGGAGACATGCTTGTGTCTTGGCAGTCTTAGAAACAAAAGATGGTGGGCCTCTCAACTTGTGAAGTAGAATATATGGCGGGCGCTGCTAGAGCATGCCAGGTTGTGGGCTCGTGTGGTTGTTGGGGGTCATCATCAACGTCAAAGTCCAGCCGTCGTGTCAAGGGTGTTGAGCCCTCGAGCGGCTAGACCGCGATTACGTAGTTCGTAGCCGCTGTCCGTCTTCTCCGGCGAGGGGTTCCTCAACCGCAGGCTTAGAGAATGCAGGGAGATAGGAGATTAGAGATAATACTTTTCTTATTCCTCATGTCCCAAGGTTCCACTATAAATAGGCCACCCGCCTGACCAACTAGGCAACAACTAATTAGGTAACTAACTTATTTGGAAACCAATCCGACCAACTAGGCAACAACTAATTAGGCAATTACTTTTTTGGTAACCAATCCTCCTACCATTAAGGCCTATCAATTTAGCCATCAATCTGAAGGGCGGGCCTGGTGCAGCGGTAGAGCCTACCGTCTGTAACCGGAAGGTCCCGGGTTCGAGCCCCAGCCTCCGCATATTATGCGGGTAAGGCTTGGCGCTTAAAGATACCCTTCCCCAGACCCCGCACAGTGCGGGAAGCCTACGGCACTGGGTACGCCAATTTAGCCATCAATCTAGCCACTTTCCTTAGTCATGCCTTCCTTATGCGCACTGCTGTGGGCCCGCTGTTGGTGCGCATAGGTGCGGCCCCACATGACACTCCGCTGCTGAGTTTGGACAATCAGTCTGCAATTGCACTCAGCAAGAACCCTGTTCTTCATGATCGAAGTAAGCACAGTGGACTATGGAGAACGGGAAGATATATGTGGATCATTTGAGTGCTGAAGAACAGCTTGCGGTCATTCTGACGAAGTCAATTGGCGCGTAAGGTTCGTTTGAATTCGTGGCAAGATTGGCATCGTCAAGATCAAATAAACCTAGACAGACTTAGGGAGAGATTGTTGCATAATCTAGCTCGGTTGATTGATTAGGTTTCCTTTCTTAGCTAATTGATAGCTGATTGATTAATTTCTTTGTTAGCTACTTGATAGTCGATTGGATAGTTTCCTTTCTTAGCTAATTGATTGTTGATGGGTGCTGTGATTTATGGTTGTGAGCCTTTGTAATTGTATATACAAATAGATCAATAGCCTATTGCAGCGGTGTAGTTTGGCAGCGCCAAAAAAACTCAGTGTGTCCTAGTGTTCGTGTTGAGTTTTGTGAGCATTCGAGTGATCTAGGGGTTATCTACTCCATCTCCATCAAGGTACGCTGGCGAGTAGAAGGCTACAGTCTGTGTGCCAATTCATATTTCTATCCTGAGAAATACATTTGCATCTGCATTCTATGTTTAAACACTACCTGTTGGATGCCAGGCGCTATCTGAGTAGGTCATTATAATGTCTGGTTTACACCGAGCATCTAACTGGTTTCCATTTATATTTATTCTTAACTAGATATTTGAAGGGCTGTGATAACATCCTAGCACAGCTTCACACTGCACATCCAGAATTTTGTGACAAAGTTGGAGGAATTCTAGCCATGCATATTGATGACTTAAGGGCTCTAGCACCTCTGTGGCTCTCAAAAACTGAAGAAGTGAGGCAAGATAAGTCCCATTGGTCAACCAATATTACTGGCGATATATATGGCATGGGTTGGATCAGTGAGATGTACGGGTATTCATTTGGTGCTGCAGAAGTAAGCTGACTTACACTCTCCTCGCTATGTGTCTTTGCTAAAGTAAAAAATTCTCATTGTGGACTGTAAATTTCTTCCTTTAGCTTCATTATCTGGTCATATGAACAGGTAGGTCTACGGCACAAGATAAATGATGACATAATGATCTACCCAGGTTATACTCCTAGACCTGGCATTGAGCCACTTATCTTGCACTATGGTTTGCCATTTAAAGTTGGAAACTGGTCATTCAGTAAATTAGAACACCATGAAGATAGAATAATTTATGATTGCAACCGCTTGTTCGATCCACCTCCTTTTCCTAGAGAGGTAAACAATCTTCCAATCATTGTTTGGGTAACTGGGTGTGCTCATTTATATCTACTTATGATGAAGATTTTTTTATGCTCTAAACTTTGTAGGTTGAGATGATGGAATCTGACCCAAATATAAAACGTGGCTTATTTCTAAGCATAGAGTGCATTAACACCTTGAATGAAGGACTCTTGTTGCATCATGCATCTGCTGGATGCCCTAAACCACAGTGGTCAAAATACCTGAGTTTTCTTAAAAGCAGGAGGTTTTCAGAGCTTACAAAACCAAAATACTGGAAGGGCGAACAGGTTGACAGCATAATGACCATGCAACATGTTGCATTGTCCAAGGCAAACAACGAATATCCAAAAATACACACCCTTTTCTCTACCGAATGTTCATCATATTTTGACTGGCAAACTGTTGGGCTTATGCACAGTTTTCGTTTAAGCGGACAGCCTGGTAACATCACACGCTTATTGAGCTGTACGGATGAGGACTTAAAGAACTATAAAGGCCATGATCTTGCTCCCACACATTATGTTCCATCTATGAGCCGACATCCATTGACAGGGGACTGGTATAACCTCTTGGTTTAACAGTCTCTAAAGCTATTGTTCAAGACAACCCGCTCATATAGTTCTTTTGCTAGGTACCCTGCAATTAACAAACCTGCAGCAGTTCTCCATTGGCTCAATCATGTGCAGACTGATGCTGAGTTCCTTGTTATCCTAGATGCTGATATGATCATGAGAGGCCCCATCACCCCATGGGAATATGGTGCAAAACGTGGCCATCCTGTTTCTACTCCTTATGAGTGAGACTTTGCTGTGCTATGAGTGTACCATATGTTTGGCCATGTTTTAGATTTTCCTATAGTTTATTTGATGCATGTGGTCACTATGTTGTAACCCTTGATGTGTATCAGGTACCTCATTGGTTGTGATAACATACTTGCAAAGATACACACTCGCAATCCCTCCGCGTGTGATAAGGTTGGCGGTGTCATTATCATGCATATAGATGATCTTCGACGTTTTGCTCTACTGTGGCTTCACAAATCAGAGGAGGTTCGTGCAGACAAAGCTCACTATGCAACCAACATTACTGGCGATATATATAATTCTGGCTGGATTAGCGAGATGTATG
The DNA here is from genome assembly GCA_029449295.1 of Zea luxurians. NCBI lineage: Eukaryota > Viridiplantae > Streptophyta > Magnoliopsida > Poales > Poaceae > Zea > Zea luxurians. The sequence goes on along the minus strand of JAOPSE010000003.1, from coordinate 105,166,345 downwards.
GCTACTCTTTTGCAGCAGCTGAGGTATATGCACTTTTTTTCATTTTTTGTTCTTCCAAGTTTCAAGGATCACTCTTTTTTTCTTCATTGTAAGTGTAACTAATGGCAATGAACACTTCTAGCTTTTAATATTCATCATATGCTTTGCTCATATTTTCTAGAGAAGGCAGTATGACTAGTTGCACTCGTGTTCTAGAAAAATGTTCTGGCTACCTGGTGCACTTAGCAGTTACCTGTGTCATTTCAATTACTATTTTCACCCATCCCTACTCATTATCTATCTTGCTGTATGGCTTTCTTTTAACCTGCAGATTAACCTGCGACACATCATTAGGAGGGACATAATGATATATCCAGGTTATGTTCCACTGCCCAGGGCAAAATACAGGGTTTTCCATTATGGTTTGAGATTTGGAGTTGGTAATTGGAGCTTTGACAAGGCGGATTGGAGAAACGCTGATGTAGTAAATACATGCTGGGCCAAGTTCCCTGAACCACCTGATCCTGCTACGATCATGAAACAAGATCTAGATGCACGGGAGAGGGATCTTCTCAGCATTGAATGCGGGAGAGCTTTGAACAAAGCCCTATACCTGCACCATAAGCGCAGAAATTGCCCCCGGCTAGACACCATTAGCAGCACATCTAAGAAAACTGATCAAGTTTCTGCTTCTAACAAAATTGTGAGTGTTGCACAAAAGTCAAGAAGTATAAGTAGAGGAAACATCGAATCCATGGACGAGGGAAGGTTGAAGACTGTCAAGAGGACTGCAGCTTTTGTACAACCTCTACATAGATCAAGGAGACTGGCCAGGTCTTCTAGGATGTGGATAATTGCTGTATGGGCATTATCAATTGTGGTGTTCCTATTAGTAATCTCCATGTTTTTCACTGAGCAAAGGAGAAACGCTTCGAGATCTAGGGTTTCTAGAAGTTTAAAGGCTCATGTCTGAGTATTCTCTTTTTCTACCAACACAATTTCTGACTATAGAGCAGACAATATTCACAAACTGTTACTTTGTGGACGTATATAATACATAAAAGGATTTTGCCAAAAGGTTATGGTCCTGGGACTGTATAGGCTAACATCTGGTTTGAGTTATCAGAAGCCAAAGGACTAGAACCTTTGCGAACGTCTCCTCTCTTTTGTCAAAACTTCCCGTAAACTGCTAGCATGTTTCGGTGCCACTGCTGTTGTACTTGATTTAATAGGTTCTTTTATTATAACAATACTGTAAAGTTTCATATATTATTTCTTTCCCTTCATGAGTTGGAAAATATATGAGTTGAACATGAGTCCGACTCTTTTTTTTATATCTCTTTCGGTCGTTCGTCTTTTTTAGCTATCGAGGTGGTACTATGTGAAAGTGTTGTGTTGCATATGACTTCCTGTCGTGTTAGATTTAAATAGTTTTTCACGATCTATCTGTGGTGTAATGCCTCATTGGTAGGCGAGAAACGGGAGAGAGAAACAGACCAACACGTTTCACACGACACACAAAATTGATGATTTAAAAGAGTAGAGATTAGCTAGGTGTTTTGCTATGTTATTTATATATCATTAAGGTAGACCTTATTTAAATAGAATATCATTGTGTGCCTGCACGGGTGTATCATTAATATATGGGTATACATGTCTAAATTGATCAACTCTGCAGAGCGGCCCGTGGCCCCGAATATGGTATGGTTCAACCCTGTTTTATTTTTCCATAAAAATCTCTATATACTTAAGTATAGAGTATAAAACATTAAAACATGTTTATTCTGACGGATAGGTGGGTGTAAATATGAGTTTAGAGACAACAATCATGGTTCAAATCCACATGTATAATTTTACTCACGATCTATATAGGAAGTTGTCGATGGGACCGATGATTTGTTCACACAAACGCGCAGTAGCAGATGGGCCTAGAGGCTTACATGTGAGCGCGCAAGTGATGGACATGCCAGACTTGCATGCAAGTGGACGAAGGGTCGGACAATGCATGACAGGTCTCTACTATTATCTATACTACTCTATTAAGATGATAACGAGGGCGTCCACACCTATGACACCACGCCCCCGCCCCACCCCGGTCATGCCTGTCCCGCAATGCGTACCCTGCCCCCCCCGTCCTCGAGCCTCGACGCCCCCTCCCCTTCGCCACCTCGTCCTCGGTGCAGGCACGCAGCCCCACCCCGCTGCCTCTTGGTGTCTCTCCAGCCGTTGGCACACTCGCAGTCCAGCCGCCTCCAACCGCAGTGGCACAGGCGCCCCACCCCGTCGCGGAGGAAGAACAAGAAGGGCATCATCGGCAACCCCAGGGCGCTCTGGCGGCTGAGGACCGCCTGTGAGAGGGCCAAAAGAACACTCTCCTCCACCGCCCAGACCACCGGCGCAAGCGCAGGCGTGTCTTCGGCGCCGCCGCCAAGAATCAGATCGCCATGAATCCCATGAACACTGTCTTCGGTAAGTACAACAACATCAATCTTTCGCGATACATAATACGAACGCCACCTCCTTGATCTTGCCCACATATTCCTCTCCAGATCTCCTATCCATCGCTGCTGCCCTGCCTAGATTCATGCCCTCCTCGCTCATATCCGACCATGGCTTGATTTCTCAAGCTGTAGATCCTGTGCGGAAGGTTCTGGAGGCTTCCCGCAGGCCACATCCTCCCTGCTCTTCAATGGGCTTGAGGAGGGGTGTTTCTAGACGCTCTTCAACTGAGGCTTGATCGCGACGAGGCGGGAGCCGTCGACGGCGGCGATGACCCAGCGGCCTTGCCCGAGAGCGCACTGTTTGACATCGTGTCCGCCACACAGACCATCATACCGGACTCCGAGGGTGTCATCACCATGCACCTCACCAGGAGCGAATACCACCACCACCAATAGTCCAACAACAGACCGATTCATCCTTAGTTGGTTGTTAAGTTTAAAGTTCACCTTTGTAACTTATTGCTGCTCTGCTCGATTTCGCACATGTTCTCGTCTTGGATTGTACACTGACATTGTGCTCTACTTACAAGAAAATCGATGAAGGTTGAAACCCTATTCCAGATTTCCAACTATACATTTAGTACGACTTGGGGCCACACACTGTAATTTGGCCAACAAGTTATTAGCCAATTACAAATTGCATTGCACATTCATCATGTATTTCTTATCAAGTAGAGAAGTTTAAATTTGAGCTATGATCATAAGGAAGACCTTTATTTGCATACACCAACAAACCTCAATGTTGGTATGTCTTTACACTGGTCTTCTTATTTTAGGATCTGGCACAAGCTATTCATTTCCATCTCAAGATTCCTGGGCTTTGGATCTATGCAGCAACATGGGAATTCGATCAGAATCCAAATGACTTGGCACATTCTAATGAGTTAAAACTAGAGGTCCTGGATGACCTAAGAGAGATTCCTCTCATAACGAGGACTAGCTACTGGGATTGGTTTGCTAGGCTTCAGCTTAGCAACTTGAACAGTTTTAGTAATTCCAATATAAAGGATGCTATATCAAGTAAGTTGAATAGATCAATTTAGGTATAGGAATTAAATCACCACTCCACTATAAATATAAACCTCCAGCATGGTTATTGACGAAATCTCAAACTTGCTTCTTATTTAGCAAAAGAAAATAAAAAGATAGGGAATGTAGTTGAATGCACTGTGGCTGGTTGTGTTGCAGGAATATTTTTCAATGTTAAGGCACTACTCATATCATATGTACGATATTTCAATTGTGATTTTGTGTACTCACATGCAAAGTGGATGTTAGTTGATAGGTTTATGCACTAGATTGTTACCTTATTATGTAAGATTTCTTAATGCTGTTCGTAATTAATGCTATTCGTTGGTAGGTTGAAGTCTTGTGCTCACATGGGCTGCTTCGTGATCCAAATCTACATTTTTAGGTGTTGCATATTGGTGACACAGATCAAAAGCTGCAGAGACGATACGTCTAAAATTGATGTCAAACCTGATGGTTCCAGGAGAGTTAAGGACAGAGCTGAACTAAAGGACCTTACACAGTGGCATCTACCAGATGGTACTCTCTCAGTGTCAAGTAGTGTTCACCATTTCGCTCGGGAAACATCGGTTTTAGGTAAAATTTCTCGTTCCTGCTACTGAGTGAGAGACAAATTTCAGTCTGGTTTTGACTGGATTTCGGTTCTAAATTCAAAAAATAAAAGTCAAACTTTGGTCAAAAAACGAAATTCGCTACAGTGCAAACGAAATGGTGAACCCCGATGTCCACTGATACATCAGCCAAACCTAGAATGTGTTTATGCAAGGCTGTAAGCTATTTCAGAGATGTTATCTGTCTGTCCACTATTTTTTTGCTTTGAACAGTACTGCTCATTGGCAATATGGAGCTAATGAATTTGTAAAGCAACTCCCTAACTACGTAATTGGGCACTATAAAGTAGTTGCATTTTGTACTGTCCATTACCATGTTAAATTTCTTTTACATTTTTCTTTGCTTCATTTTCTTATTTCTATGAATACAATATTTGTTTGTTTTATCTGGAAACAAATTTTACTATGAAAACAACAAATAAAATAATGTTGTGTTGTGCAAATGAAAAAGTTTCTTCTAGCTTTGCTAATTTATACTAAAACTTACTGAATTAGAGTAACAATTAACGACGATGACGACGACGAAGATTCCGATGATGGTGTTCTCCTTGCGCCGATGCTGTAAGGGGTACAGATTCTAAAGAGATCAGCAGCGATGATGGTGATGAAGGTGGAGCAATGATAGTGATGAAGATGGTGGTGACGATGATATACCTAGATCGGATGGCATTGAAGATGACCCAGAGTTCATTGATGATGGTGGTAGCTTTGAAGGGGGTGGGGCTTGATGGATATTTTTGGTAACGATGAAGGGGAGGGCGATGAGAGTTATACGGTGAAATCCTCTAGCATTGGCGACGAGGTAGTTGGACCTTGTAGGTTTGTTGGCGGTGCCCTGTTGTAGAACATAGAGCATGGCCCTATATAGTTCAATGTTTATATACTCACATCACATTATGACTGGAATTATTTTCCTGTGTTCTCTAGGAGGGTAGCACAACTCATGCTTGCTAGGGAATGTGGAACATAATGAAGTGTTGAGGCATTAGATGATGTAAGCAAAGGGGTTGGGTAAAGCTTGTGGGTTCTTTTTGTCGAAGAAAGATCACCTATATATCGATTGATGGGTTAAAATTTGTTCATTTGTAACTGATAAAGTTGCTAAATTTATTCAAAGTGCAATGCTATTGTTGATTTTGGAGGGGGCTTTTGCTGAGTTCTCGATTCTTACCGTTTATGCATGATTTAATACTCTGCTTTATTTATGTCTCATCAGGTAAAAGCTTTAGCTTCAAGGTTTATGTACCATTTTATCGAATAATTTGTGTCGTCGCAACGCACGGGTTGTTGCTTGGCTTGGCCTTTTTCTTTTCCCATTCTTGTTCTCAAGTGCTTTGTAAGCGAAGCAAGAGACACCAAGTGTGTGGTGGTCCTTGCGGGGTCTTAGTGACCTGTGAGATTAAGAAAGAAGGCTCACTCGGTCTAAGTGACCGTTTGAGAGAGGGAAAAGGTTGAAATAGACCCTGTCTTTATGACCTCCTCAATGGGGACTAGGTTCTTTGGAACCGAACCTCGGTAAAATAAATCATCGTGTCACTTGCCTTGATTTTTGTTTGATTTGTTTTTCCCTCTCTTCAGACTTGAATTTAATTCTAAACGCTAACCCCCGACCTTAGTGTGTGTTTAAAGTCATAAATTTTAGGTTTCTCCTATTCACCCCCTCTAGGCGACTTTCACTTCTTTTCTTGATTTTATTCATTTTCCCTTTGATTTGTGTCATCATGAGTTGAGGGTTCGACTTATGTAGAGGATGGTTGACCTTTTTCTTGTGTTGACTCCTTTGGATACACATCACCGAGTGACATGTTGTTTAATGTTATGTAAGGAGCCTCTTAATCATCTAAATCATCATGATCAACTTACTCTGCTTGAGAGCCATTAGTTTCATCAAACACAACATAACAAGATACTTCAACACATTTGATGGATTTTGTTGATGACTCTATAAGCTTTTGTGTTTGAGTCATAACCAAGTAAGAAACCTTCTATGGCTTTAGGAGCAAAATTTGAATTTTTACCTCTCTTTACTAGAATGAAGCATTTGCTCTGAAAAAACTATAAAACAAGAAACATATGGTTTTGTTACCGGTTAGGAGTTCATATCTGCTTTTCTTGAGAAGTGAGTGAAGGTAGAGCCTGAAAGGGAAATGGGGTTTAACCTTTTCCTATAAATAATTTTGGTGGTTGAATGCCCAACACAAATATTGGGCTAACTAGTTTGCTCTAGATTATATATTCTACAGGTGCATAAAGGTTCAACACAAACCAATAAAAGATTAAAGAAAGGGTTCAAAATCAAAGGAGCAAAGAAACCAAGAGTGCCCTGGTCTGGCGCACCGGACTGTCCGGTGTGCCACCGGACAGTGTCCGTGCACCAGGACCATACAGCGTCCAACTCTCAACTCTCGGGTTTCTCAAGGAGCGCTCCGCTATAATTCACCGAACTGTCCGGTGTACCAACAGAGCAATGGCTACTTCGTGCAACAGTCGCCTGCAAAATCTGAAGATTCAGATGAATAGTGTGCAACAATGCGCGGCAGAGCAGAGCCACCCGTTAGAGGCGCACCGGACACTGCACAGTGTCTGTCCGGTGCCACTAGAAGACAAAGCCTCCAACGCTCAGAAGCTCCCAAACCCTAACGGTTGGGTGATGTGGCTGGCGCACCGGACAGTGTCCGGTGGCGCACCGGACTGTCCGGTGCGCCCATCGACAGCAGCCATCCCCAACGGCTATGTGGTGGTTGAGGGCTATAAATACCCCCAACCACCACTACTCCAAGCATCCAAGTTTCCAGCACTTTACATTCAATACAAGAGCTAGTGTATTCACTCCTAGACACAATTCAAAAGAATCAAAGCCTCTCCAAGTCTCAAATTCACTCCAAACACCTAGTGACTAGAGAGAGAGAGTTTGTTCGTGTTCTTTGAGCTCTTGTTTCTTGGATCGCTTTCTTCTTCCTAATTCTTGTTCTCTAAGTGACTTGTAATCAAAGCAAGAGACACCAAGTGTGTGGTGGTCCTTGCGGGGTCTAAGTGACCCGTTTGATTAAGGAGAAAGCTCACTCGGTCTAGGGAACCGTTTGAGAGAGGTAAAGGGTTGAAAGAGACCCGATCTTTGTGACCACCTCAACGGGGACTAGGTTCTTTAGAACTGAACCTCGGTAAAACAAATCGTCGTGTTCATCCACTTTATTTATTGGTTGATTTGTTTTCCCCCTCTCTCTCAGACTCGAATTCATTTCTAACGCTAACACCGGCTTGCAGTGTGTGCTTAAGTTATAATTTTTAGATTCCGCCTATCCACCCCCCCTCTAGGCGACTTTCAATTGGTATCAGAGCCTGGTGCTTCATTTAGAGTCTAACCACTCAAAGTGATGTCGGGAGGATTCGCCAAGAGGGAGATGGAAACTGACGAGAGGGCCACAAGCCACGGGAAGGCTCCATCAAGGGAGTCCGGCGCTAAAGGAAAGGAGGAATCCCCTCCCCGCGTCAAGTCACATCGGAGTGGCGACAAGAAGAAGAAGATGAAGAAAGTGGTCTACTACGAGACCGACTCTTTGTCGCTCTCCACATCCGGCTCTGACGCGGCGTCCGTCACTTCTAAGTGCCATGAGCGCAAGAAGTATAGTAAGATGCCACTTCGTTATTCCCGTATTTCTAAATGCACTCCATTACTTTCTGTTTCATTAGGCAAGCCACCTTGTTTTGATGGTGAAGATTATTCTACGTGGAGTGATAAAATGAGGCATCACCTAACCTCACTCCACGCAAGCATATGGGACATTGTTGAGTTTGGAGCGTATGTACGAAATGTGGAGGATGAAGATTATGATTCGGACGAGGTCGCCCAAATACGACACTTTGACTCCCAAGCAACTACTATACTTTTCGCCTCCTTGTGTCGAGAGGAGTATAATAAGGTGCAAGGATTAAAGAGCACCAAAGAAATTTGGGATGTCCTAAAGACCGCGCACGACGGAGATGAGGTGACCAAGATCACCAAGCGAGAGACGATCGAGGGGGAGCTCGGTCGATTCGTCCTCAACCAAGGAGGGGAGCCACAAGCAATGTACAACCGGCTCAAGACCTTGGTCAATCAAGTGCGCAACCTTGGGAGCACCAAATGGGATGACCATGAAATGGTCAAGGTTATTCTAAGATCCCTTGTTTTTTGCAATCCTACTCAAGTTCAATTAATACGTGGGGATCCTAGATATAAATTGATGACTCTCTGAAAGGGAAATGTGCCCTTGGGCCATTTCTAAGTATTTTGGTGATTTAGTGCCCAACACAGGTGCCTAATTGTAAAATGGTGGACAAAGTACAAATCAAGGATAAAGGTATGTTTCTCAGACTTAGTACATTGTTTTATGGACTAATGTATTGTGTCTAAGTGCTGGAAACAGAAAAAATCGAGATGGAGAAGAGATGGCTCGAGCAGCCAAAGTCTGCCCAGTCTGGGTGCACCGGACTGTCCGGTGCTGCACCGGACAATGTCCGGTGCGCCAGGCTGGCTCGGCGTGAAGTGGCCGCTCTCGGGAATTCGCCGACGGCGTACGGCTAAAATTCACCGGACTGTCCGGTGTGCACCGGACTGTCCGGTGAGCCAACGGTCGGCCGGGCCAACGGTCGGCCGCGGAATCTGCGCGCGACACGTGGCCGGGCCAACGGTCGGAAGGGGGCACCGTACTGTCCGGTGTGCACCGGACATGTCCGGTGCGCCAACGGCTCCCAGATCTGCAACGGTCGGCAGCGCCATTTTAGGAAGGAAATCGGGCACCGGACAGTGTCCGGTGTGCACCGGACTGTCCGGTGCACCCGACGACAGAAGGCAAGATTGGCCTTCCAGATTTGCTCTCAACGGCTCCTAGCTGCCTTGGGGCTATAAAAGGGACCCCTAGGCGCATGGAGGAGTACACCAAGCAACCTTAGAGCATTCTTGATCATCCACACTCAGTCTTTGCGCATTCGTTTGTCATTCTCAGTGATTCGAGCTCCGTTCTAGTGAGAACTTTGAGATAGTCTTTTGAGCTCGATTCTTGGCCGTGTGTGGGCGCATTTTGCTGTGGATTTGTGTGTGTTGCTTTCCTCCCTTACTCCGTATTTCTTGTGAATCTCAAGTGTAAGGGCGAGAGGCTCCAAGTTGTGGAGAATCCTCGCAAACGGGATATTGAAAGGCAAAGAAAAACACCGTGGTATTCAAGTTGGTCTTTGGACCACTTGAGAGGGGTTGATTGCAACCCTCGTCCGTTGGGACGCCACAACGTGGAGTAGGCAAGCGTTGGTCTTGGCCGAACCACGGGATAAACCACTGTGTCATCTCTGTGTTTGATCTCTTGTGGTATTGTGTTTTGTTGAGACTCCTCTCTAGCCACTTGGCGATTATTGTGCTAACACTTAACAAATTTTTGTGGCTATAAGTTTAAGTTTCACAGGATCACCTATTCACCCCCCCTCTAGGTGCTCTCAATTGGTATCGGAGCCGTTCTCTTCACAAAGGGACTAACCGCCCGAAGAGATGGATCCTAAAGGGAAGGGAATCGTGATCAACGACAAGGAGAAGGAGTCCTTCGTCAACGAGCCAAAGGACGACAAGACTACCGACTCGGGCTCGGGGCACAGACGCAAAGAAGGGAAGAAGAAGAAGACAAGACGCATCAAGGAGATCGTCTACTACGACAGCGACGAATCTTCCTCTTCCCAAAAGGACGACGACAACGACTACAGGAAGACGGTCAATTCGAACTTTTCATTTGATTATTCTCGTATTCCACATAGTTCGAATTCGCAATTGCTTTCCATTCCTCTTGGCAAACCTCCACACTTCGATGGGGAGGACTACGGATTTTGGAGTCACAAAATGCGTAGTCACTTATTTTCTCTCCATCCAAGCATATGGGAGATTGTAGAGAATGGAATGAAATTTGATAGCTCGGATAGCCCTATGCTTATAAATGAACAAATTCATAGAAATGCACAAGCTACTACTGTTCTCTTAGCATCTTTGTGCAGGGAAGAGTACAATAAGGTGAGCGGCTTGGACAATGCCAAGCAGATATGGGACACCCTCAAAATCTCTCATGAGGGGAACGACATCACCATGCTCACCAAGATGGAGTTGGTGGAGGGCGAGCTTGGACGATTCGCGATGATAAGGGGCGAGGAACCGACTCAAACTTACAACCGGCTCAAGACCCTTATCAACAAAATAAGGAGCTACGGAAGCACGCGATGGACGGACCACGACGTCGTCCGCCTAATGCTGAGGTCTTTTACCGTTCTTGATCCTCATCTCGTAAACAATATTCGTGAGAATCCCAGGTACACGATGATGACGCCCGAGGAGGTACTCGGAAAATTCGTAAGCGGGCGGATGATGATCAAGGAGGCGAGATATGTGGACGACGCTCTAAACGGTCCAATCAATGAACCTCAACCCGTTGCTCTCAAGGCAACGAGGAGCAAGGAGGCGCTACCGAGCAAGGTGGCGCAAGTTGAGGCGACCGGGCTAAATAATGAGGAGATGGCCCTTATCATTAAGCGCTTCAAGATGGCGCTTAAGGGTCGCAAGGGACAGCCAAGCAAGACCAAGACAAAGGAGAAGCGCTCGTGCTTCAAATGTGGTAAGATTGGTCATTTCATTGCTAACTGTCCCGATAATGAAAGTGACCAGGAAAAGGGGAACAAAAGGGAGAAGAAGAAGCATTACAAGAAGGCCAAGGGCGAGGCACATATCGGAAAGGAGTGGGATTCGGATTGCTCCTCCGACTCCGACAATGAAGGACTCGCCGCCACCGCCTTCAACAAGTCATCCCTCTTCCCCAACGAGCGTCACACTTGCCTCATGGCAAGGGATAAGAAAGTAAGCACTCATGATACTAGTACTTATGCTTCTTCAAGTGAGGATGAGTCTAGTGATGATGATGAGATAGATTACTCATGCTTATTCAAGGGATTAGATAGATCTAAAATTGATAAGATTAATGAGTTGATTGATGCTTTGAATGACAAGAATAGATTACTAGAAAAACAAGAGGATCTTTTATATGAGGAGCATGATAAATTTGTTAGTGCACAAAAAACTCTTGCTCTTGAAATTAAAAGGAATGAAATGCTCTCTAGGGAATTATCTTCTTGTCATGAAACCATTGCTACTTTAAGAAGTGTTAATGATGATTTAAGTGCTAAACTAGAAGTAGCTAGTAAATCTAATTCTTATGTATAAATTGTTGAAACTTGTAATAGGTGTAAAGATTTTGACATTGATGCTTGTAGTGATCACTTAATTTCAATCTCAAAATTAAATGAGGAATTGGCTAGTCTCAATGCCCAACTTAAGACTAGCAAGAATGAATTTGACAAGTTAAAATTTGCAAGGGATGCCTACACAATCGGTAGACACCCCTCAATTAAGGATGGACTTGGCTACAAGAGGGAAGCCAAGGACTTGACAAGCCATAAGGCTCCCATCTCTGCCAAGGAGAAAGGGAAGGCCCCTATGGCAACTAGTGCTAAAAAGAACCATGCTTTTATGTACCATGGTAAGAGACAAAATAGAAATGCTTATAGGAGTTGTAATGCATATAATGCCTTTGATTCTCATGCCATGTTTGCTTCTAGTTCTTATTATGTGCATGATAGAAATGTTGGTAGGAGAAATGTTATTCATAATATGCCTAGGAGAAATGTCGTTAATGCTCCTAGGAAAGTTCATGAACCTTCTACAATATATCATGCTTTAAATGCTTCTTTTGCTATTTGTAGAAAGGATAGGAAGATAGTTGCTAGGAAGTTAGGGGCAAAATGCAAGGGAGACAAAACTTGCATTTGGGTCCCTAAGGATATTTGCACTAACCTTGCAGGACCCAACATGAGTTGGGTACCTAAGACCCAAGCCTAAATTTGCCTTGCAGGTTTATGCATCCGGGGGTTCAAGCTGGATTATTGACAGCGGATGCACAAACCATATGACGGGAGAAAAGAAGATGTTCACCTCCTACGTCAAGAATAAAGATTCCCAAGATTCAATAATATTCGGTGATGGGAATCAAGGCAAGGTAAAAGGGTTAGGTAAAATTGCAATCTCAAATGAGCACTCTATCTCTAATGTGTTTTTAGTAGAGTCTCTTGGATATAATTTGCTATCTGTTAGTCAATTATGCAATATGGGATATAACTGTTTGTTTACAAATGTAGATGTGTCTGTCTTTAGAAGATGTGATGGTTCACTAGCTTTTAAGGGTGTACTAGACGGCAAGCTTTACTTAGTTGATTTTGCAAAAGAAGAGGCCGGTCTAGATGCATGCTTAATGGCTAAGACTTGCATGGGCTGGCTGTGGCATCGCCGCTTAGCTCATGTGGGAATGAAGAACCTCCACAAGCTTCTAAAGGGAGAACACGTGATAGGTCTAACCAATGTTCATTCGAAAAAGATAGACCTTGTGCAGCTTGTCAAGCAGGGAAACAAGTGGGAGGTTCTCATCACACCAAAAATGTGATGACAACATCAAGACCCCTGGAGCTGCTACATATGGATCTCTTCGGACCCGTCGCCTATCTGAGCATAGGAGGAAGTAAGTATGGTTTAGTTATTGTTGATGACTTTTCCCGCTTCACTTGGGTGTTCTTTTTGCAGGATAAGTCTGAAACCCAAGGGACCCTCAAGCGCTTCCTCAGGAGAGCTCAAAATGAGTTTGAGCTCAAGGTGAAGAAGATAAGGAGCGACAACGGGTCCGAGTTCAAGAACCTTCAAGTAGAGGAGTTTCTTGAGGAGGAAGGGATCAAGCACGAGTTCTCCGCTCCCTACACACCTCAGCAAAATGGTGTGGTAGAGAGGAAGAACAGGACGCTCATAGATATGGCGAGGACTATGCTTGGAGAATTCAAGACCCCCGAGTGCTTTTGGTCGGAAGCCGTGAACACGGCTTGCCACGCCATCAACAGGGTCTACCTTCACCGTCTCCTCAAGAAGACGTCGTATGAGCTACTAACCGGTAACAAACCCAATGTATCTTACTTTCGTGTTTTTGGGAGCAGGTGCTACATTCTAGTGAAGAAGGGTAGAAATTCTAAATTTGCTCCCAAAGCTGTAGAAGGGTTTTTGTTAGGTTATGACTCGAATACAAAGGCGTATAGAGTCTTCAACAAATCATCGGGTTTGGTTGAAGTCTCTAGCGACGTTGTATTTGATGAGACTAATGGCTCTCCAAGAGAGCAAGTTGTTGATTGTGATGATGTAGATGAAGAAGATGTTCCGACGGCCGCTATACGAACCATGGAGATTGGAGAAGTGCGGCCACAGGAACAAGATGAACGAGATCAACCTTCTTCCTCAACTATGGTGCATCCCCCAACTCAAGACGATGAACAGGTTCATCAAGAGGAGGCGTGTGATCAAGGGGGAGCACAAGATGATCACGTGATGGAGGAAGAAGTGCAATCGGCACCTCCAACCCAAGTTCGAGCGGTGATTCAAAGGGATCATCCCGTCGACCAAATTTTGGGTGACATTAGCAAGGGAGTAACTACTCGATCTCGATTAGTTAATTTTTGTGAGCATTACTCCTTTGTCTCTTCTATTGAGCCTTTCAGGGTAGAGGAGGCCTTGCTAGATCCGGATTAGGTATTGGCCATGCAGGAGGAACTCAACAACTTCAAGCGCAATGAAGTTTGGACACTGGTGCCTCGTCCCAAGCAAAATGTTGTGGGAACCAAGTGGGTGTTCCGCAACAAATAGGACGAGCACGGGGTGGTGACAAGGAACAAGGCTCGACTTGTGGCAAAAGGTTATGCCCAAGTCGCAGGTTTGGACTTTGAGGAGACGTTTGCTCCTGTGGCTAGGCTAGAATCAATTCGTATCTTGCTAGCATATGCCGCTCACCATTCTTTCAGGTTGTACCAAATGGATGTGAAGAGCGCTTTCCTCAATGGGCCAATCAAGGAGGAGGTGTACGTGGAGCAACCCCCTAGCTTCGAGGATGAACGGTACCCCGACCACGTGTGTAAGCTCTCTAAGGCGCTCTATGGACTTAAGCAAGCCCCAAGAGCATGGTATGAATGCCTTAGAGACTTCTTAATTGCTAATGCTTTCAAGGTTGGGAAAGCCGATCCAACTCTTTTTACTAAGACTTGCGATGGTGATCTTTTTGTGTGCCAAATTTATGTCGATGACATAATATTTGGTTCTACTAACCAAAAGTCTTGTGAAGAGTTTAGCAGGGTTATGATGTAGAAATTCGAGATGTCGATGATGGGCGAGTTGAACTACTTCCTTGGGTTTCAAGTGAAGCAACTCAAGGACGGCACTTTCATCTCCCAAACAAAGTACACGCAAGACTTGCTGAAGCGGTTTGGGATGAAGGACGCCAAGCCCGCAAAGACTCCGATGGGGACCGACGGACACACCGACCTCAACAAAGGAGGTAAGTCCGTTGATCAAAAAGCATACCGGTCAATGATAGGGTCTTTACTTTATTTATGTGCTAGTAGACCGGATATTATGCTTAGCGTATGCATGTGTGCTAGATTTCAATCCGATCCTAAGGATTGTCACTTAGTGGCAGTGAAGCGAATTCTTAGATATTTGGTTGCTACACCTTGCCTCGGGCTCTGGTATCCAAAGGGGTCTACCTTTGACTTGGTTGGATACTCAGATTCCGACTATGCTGGATGTAAGGTCGATAGGAAGAGTACATCAGGGACGTGCCAATTCTTAGGAAGGTCCCTGGTGTCGTGGAACTCTAAGAAACAAACCTCCGTTGCCCTATCCACCGCTGAGGCCGAGTATGTTGCCGCAGGGCAGTGTTGCGCGCAACTACTTTGGATGAGGCAAACCCTTCGGGACTTTGGCTACAATCTGAGCAAAGTCCCACTCCTATGTGACAATGAGAGTGCTATCCGCATGACGGAAAATCCTGTTGAACACAGCCGCACAAAGCACATTGACATCTGGCATCACTTTTTGAGAGACCACCAGCAAAAGGGAGATATCGAAGTGTTTCATGTTAGCACCGAGAACCAGCTAGCCGATATCTTTACCAAGCCTTTAGATGAGAAGACCTTTTGCAGGCTGCGTAGTGAGCTAAATGTCTTAGATTCGCGGAACTTGGATTGAATTGTAGCATACATGTATTTATGCTTTTGATCATGTTCCTTTTTGCATTTTGTTGTTAAGTATGGTGCTCAAGTTGTACAAACACTCCCTGGACCTCACAAGTCCGTTGCAAAGTGATGCACAGTTTTAGGGGGAGATGTGTTACAACTTGACCCTTTGAGACTAACCATATGCTTGAGTTTGCTTGTTTTAGTCTCAAAGGAGAATTGAAAGGGAAAAGGTGGACTTGGACCATGAAAGACTTCCACTGCACTCCGATGAGAGGGTAACCTATTCCAAGTTCATCTAATGAACTCTTATTGCCATTTGCTCTTAATTGAAGATTTTGGTGAGGCAATGGGGTTATAGAGCCAAGATTGATCCCGTTTTGGTGCTTGATGCCAAAGGGGGAGAAAATAAAGGCCAAAGCAATAATGGATCAGCTACCACTTGAGAAATTTTGAAAATAGTAGATTAGAGCTTTTGGTTTGTCAAAACTCTTCTATTGTCTCTTATGTCAAAAGTTGGCCTCTTGTGGGGAGAAGTGTTGATTATGGGAAAAAGGGGGAGTTTTTGAAATCTTTGATCAAATTTCTTTGGAAAACCTCTCTTTATGTCTCTACAAGTGTTTTTGACTTAGAGATAGGAATTTGAGTTTGATTTGTAAAAACAAACCAAGTGGTGGCATAGAGTGATCCATATATGTCAAAATTGAATCAAAATAATTTGAGTTCTTATTTGAAGAGTTTTTGTACTTGTTCTACTTGCTTTATGTTGTGTTGGCATAAATCACCAAAAAGGGGGAGATTGAAAGGGAAATGTGCCCTTGGGCCATTTCTAAGTATTTTGGTGATTTAGTGCCCAACACAGGTGCCTAATTGTAAAATGGTGGACAAAGTACAAATCAAGGATAAAGGTATGTTTCTCAGACTTAGTACATTGTTTTATGGACTAATGTATTGTGTCTAAGTGCTGGAAACAGAAAAAATCGAGATGGAGAAGAGATGGCTCGAGCAGCCAAAGTCTGCCCAGTCTGGGTGCACCGGACTGTCCGGTGCTGCACCGGACAATGTCCGGTGCGCCAGGCTGGCTCGGCGTGAAGTGGCCGCTCTCGGGAATTCGCCGACGGCGTACGGCTAAAATTCACCGGACTGTCCGGTGAGCCAACGGTCGGCCGGGCCAACGGTCGGCCGCGGAATCTGTGTGCAACACGTGGCCGGGCCAACGGTCGGAAGGGGGCACCAGACTGTCCGGTGTGCACCGGACATGTCCGGTGCGCCAACGGCTCCCAGATCTGCAACGGTCGGCATCGCCATTTTAGGAAGGAAATCGGGCACCGGACAGTGTCCGGTGTGCACCGGACTGTCCGGTGCACCCGACGACAGAAGGCAAGATTGGCCTTCCAGATTTGCTCTCAACGGCTCCTAGCTGCCTTGGGGCTATAAAAGGGACCCCTAGGCGCATGGAGGAGTACACCAAGCAACCTTAGAGCATTCTTGATCATCCACACTCAGTCTTTGCACATTCGTTTGTCATTCTCAGTGATTCGAGCTCCGTTCTAGTGAGAACTTTGAGATAGTCTTTTGAGCTCGATTCTTGGCCGTGTGTGGGCGCATTTTGCTGTGGATTTGTGTGTGTTGCTTTCCTCCCTTACTCCGTATTTCTTGTGAATCTCAAGTGTAAGGGCGAGAGGCTCCAAGTTGTGGAGAATCCTCGCAAACGGGATATTGAAAGGCAAAGAAAAACACCGTGGTATTCAGGTTGGTCTTTGGACCACTTGAGAGGGGTTGATTGCAACCCTCGTCCGTTGGGACGCCACAATGTGGAGTAGGCAAGCGTTGGTCTTGGCCGAACCACGGGATAAACCACTGTGTCATCTCTGTGTTTGATCTCTTGTGGTATTGTGTTTTGTTGAGACTCCTCTCTAGCCACTTGGCGATTATTGTGCTAACACTTAACAAATTTTTGTGGCTATAAGTTTAAGTTTCACAGGATCACCTATTCACCCCCCTCTAGGTGCTCTCACTCTCGAGGAAGTAATAGGAAAGTTTGTGAGCTTTGAACTAATGATCAAAGGCTCCAAACACATCGTCAACTTGGAGCAAGGCGGCACCTCCACACCCGAGGTGCAACCCGTCGCATTCAAAGCGACGAAAGAAAAGAAAAAAGAGTCTACATCAAGTAGGCTCCCCATCGACGCCTCCAAGCTCGACAATGAGGAGATGACGCTCATCATCAATAGCTTCCGTCAAATCCTCAAGCAAAGGAGGGGGAAAGACTACAAACCCCGCTCCAAGAGGGTGTGTTACAAATGTGGTAAGCCCGGTCATTTCATTGCTAAATGTCCTATGTCTAGTGATAGTGTCAGGGGCGACGACAAGAGGGGGAAGAAGGAGAAGAAGAGGTACTACAAGAAGAAGGGCGGCGATGCCCACGTGTGTCAGGAATGGGACTCAAATGAGAGCTCCACCGACTCCTCCGATGAGGATGCCGCCAACATCGCCATCAACAAGGGACTCCTCTTCCCCAACGTCGGCCACAAGTGCTTCATGGCAAAGGATGGCAAAAAGAAGAAGGTACAAACTAGAACCGCCCCAAGTATACTACATCTAGTGATGAGGGTAGTTCTAGTGAAGATGAAGATGATCTACTTACCCTTTTTGCCAACCTTAACATGCAACAAAAAGAAAAATTGAATGAATTGATAGGAGCTATTCATGAGAAGGATGAACTTTTGGATAGCTAAGAGGAATTCTTTATTAAAGAAAACAAAAAGCATGTTAAAGTAAAAAATGCTTATGCTCAGGAAGTAGAAAAATGTGAAAACTTGACTAAGGAGCTTAGCATTTGCCATGACTCAATTAACAATCTTAGAAATGAAAATGCTAGTTTAAATGCTAAGATTGGTAAATTGAATGAATGAATTTCTAGCCTTAGAACTGACAATGCTAGTTTAATTTCCAAGGCTAAAGATTTGAATGTCTGCAATGATTCTATTTTCTGTCTTAGAGATGAAAATGCCATGTTAAATTCTAAGATAGATGAATTAAATGTTTGCAAACCCTCTACATCTACTGATGATCATGTTTCTATTTGTACTAGATGTAGAGATGTTAATGTTGATGCTATAAATGATCACCTTGCTTTAATTAAACAATAAAATGATCATATAGCTCAATTAATTGCTAAAATTAATGAGCATGAAATTGAAAATGAAAAGTTTAAATTTGCTAGAAGCATGCTCTATAGTGGGAGACGCCCAAGCATTAAGGATGGCATTGGTTTCCAACAGGGAAATAATGTCAAGCTTAATGCCCCTAAGAAACTATCTAACTTTGTTAAGGGCAAAGCTCCCATGGTTCAGGATAATGAGGGTTACATTTTATATCCTGCTAATTATCCTAAGCACAAAATTAGGAGAATTCATGCTAAGAAATCTCATTTTGTTTCTCACCATGCATTTATATATAAAAATGAGGCTTCTAGCTCTAGGCAATCAACCCATGTTAAATTGCCTAAAAAGAAAACTCCTACTGCATCAAATGATCATAACATTTCATTCAAAACTTTGGATGCTTCTTATGTGCTCACTAACAAATCAGGCAAAATAGTTGCCAAATATGTTGGGGGCAAACACAAGGGGTCAAAGACTTGTGTTTGGGTACCCAAGGTGCTTATTTCTAACGTGAAAGGACCCAAGACTGTTTGGGTACCTAAGAACAAGGCCTAAATTGTTTTGCAGGTTTATGCATCTGGGGGCACAAGTTGGATAATTGATAGCAGATGCACAAACCACATGACAGGGGAAAAAAGAATGTTCTCCTCCTACGAGAAAAACGATGATCCCCAAAGAGCTATCACATTCGGGGATGGAAATCAAGGATTGGTCAAAGGACTTGGTAAAATTGCTATATCACCTGACCATTCTATTTCTAGTGTTTTTCTTGTAGATTCTTTAGATTACAATTTGCTTTCTATATCTCAATTATGCAAAATGGGTTACAACTGTCTTTTTACAGATATATGTGTTACTGTCTTTAGAAGAAGTGATGATTTAGTAGCATTTAAGGGAGTATTAGAGGGTCAGCTATACTTAGTTGATTTTAACAAAGCTGAACTCGATACTTGCTTAATTGCTAAGACTAATATGGTTTGGCTCTGGCATCGCCGACTTGCCCATGTTGAAATGAAGAATCTTCACAAGCTTCTAAAGGGAGAACACATTTTAGGACTAACAAATGTTCATTTTGAGAAAGACAGGGTTTGTAGCGCATGTCAAGCAGGAAAGCAAGTTGGCACCCATCATCCACACAAGAACATAATGACAACGGACATGTGAGAGCACCTAGAGGGGGGGGGGGGGGTGAATAGGCGATCTTGTAAAATTCAACACTAAATTCCAACAAGCTTGATTAAGGAGATGTTAGCACGAGTTAATCAAGTCTATGAGGCGAGCTCTTGCGAACACAGACAAACAAAGAGAGAGCAATCATAAGAGACACGCGATTTTATCCCGTGGTTCGGCCAAGTAATACTTGCCTACTTCCACGTTGTGGCGTCCCAATGGACGAGGGTTGCACTCAACCCCTTTCAAGTGATCCAATGATCAACTTGAATACCACGGTGTTCTTCCTTATAGTTTTCTTCCTGTTTGCAAGGAATCTCCACAAGTTGGAGCCTCTCGCCCTTACAAGAATGATCACAAAGAACGCACAAGAGTAAGGTTGGGAAGAGCAACACACACAAGACTCAAATCGCAGCACAACCACGCACACAAGACAAAACTTGAGCTCAAATGACAACACGGGGAGTCCTCGACTCGAATAGAGCTCAAATCTCTAACACAATGAAACGAATACGCGGGAACAGAGTCTGGATGCCTTAGGATGCTTAGTGAATGCTTGGGTGACTCCTCCATGCGCTTAGGGACCCCTTTTATAGCCCAAGGCAACTAGGAGCCGTTGGAGGCCAACAAGGAAGGCCATCCTTGCCTTCTGTCGAGAGGCGCACCGGATAGTCCGGTGCGCCACCGGACAGTCACTGTAGACGGTCCGATGCCGATCTCCTTCCTTTTCTGTCACATATGACCGTTGCAGCTCCGGGACGGTTGGCGCACCGGACACTGTCCGGTGCACACCGGACAGTCCGGTGCCCCCCGTCGACCGTTGGAGCTGCCACGCGTCGCGTGAAGATTGCGCGGCCGACCGTTGGCGCAGACGACCGTTGGCTCACCGGACAGTCCGGTACACCACCGGACAGTCCGGTGAATTATGGTTGTACGCTGCCAAACTTTTCCCGAGAGCGGCCTGTTCACCGGAGTTCAGCCTAGCGCACCGGACACTGTCCGGTGCACCACCGGATAGTCTGGTGTGCCAGACCGAGCTGGACTTTGGCTGCACACAACCAAGTCTTTTGCAATCCTTTCTTTTCCTGTTTCTAGCACTTAGACAATATATGTTAGTACTCAAAACAATGTACTAAGTCTAGAAACGTACCTTGTTACATGATTTGCACTTTTCTCTTCATTTAGCACATAAGAACTTAATTAAATGTGTTGGGCACTTAATCACCAAAACATAATAGAAATTGCCCAAAGGCACATTTCCCTTTCAATTTCCCCCTTTTTGGTGATTTATGCCAACACATCCAAAAGCAACCAAAAGAAGTGCAACATCAATGCAATTGAGAACAAAATTGTCTTTACACAAGTTTTGACATATTTGGATCAATCTTTGCCACCACTTGGTTTGTTTTTGCAAATCAAATTCATTTTCCTATCTCTAATTCAAACTCACTTGTTTGGGCATTAAGAGAGATAATCCAAGAGTGAAAATTATCAAGAGCAAAAAACTCCCCCTTTTTCCCATAATCAATATTCTCCCCCACAAGAGACCAAATTTTGCAATTAGAGTATTTTGGCAAATCAAAAGTTTGCAATTAGAGTATTTTGGCAAATCAAAAGTTCTAACTCTATTGTTTTCAAAATTCACAAGTGGTAGCTGATCCATTTGCTTGCTTTGGCCTTAATTTCTCCCCCTTTGGCGTTAAGCACCAAAACGGGATCATTCTTGGCCCTTTAACCCCATTGCCTCACCAAAAATGTCAAGTAAGAGCAAAAAGGCAATAAGAGCATAAAGATGAACTTGGAACGAAATACACCAATACCGGAGTGCAGTGGAAGTCTTTGCAACGTCCAAGTCCGTTTTCCCTTTCAATGCACCTTTGAGACTACATCAATAACACTCAAACACAAAGGTTAGTCTCAAAGGGTCAAGTTGTAGCACATCTCCCCCTAAATAAGTGCATCACTTGCAAATGGACTTGTGAGGTCCGGGGATCATGTGTACAACTTGAGCACCACAAATAAACAATAATGGATTGAAATGCATAAAGTAGCATAATCAAAGGCATAGAACACATGTATGTTATAGATCAATCCAAGTTACGCGAATCTAAGACATTTAGCTCACTATGCAACCTACAAAACCTTTTCTCATCTAAAGGCTTGGTGAAGATATCGGCTAGCTAGTTCTCAGTGTTAATATGGTACACCTTGATATCTCCCTTTTGCTGGTGGTCTCTCAGGAAGTGATGCCGGATGTCTATGTGCTTAGTGCGTCTGTGTTCAACAGGATTATCCGCCATGCAGATTGCACTCTCATTATCACATAGGAGTGGGACTTTGCTCAGATTGTAGCCAAAGTCCCGGAGGGTTTGCCTCATCCAAAGTAGTTACGCGCAACACTGTCCTGCAAAAACATACTCGGCCTCAGCGGTGGATAGGGCAACTGATGTTTGTTTCTTTGAGCTCCACAACAGCAGGGACCTTCCTAGAAATTGGCACATCCACGATGTGCTCTTCCTATCAACCTTGCACCCGGCATAATCGGAGTCTGAATATCCAATCAAGTCAAAGGTAGACCCCTTTAGATACCAGATCCCGAAGCAAGGCATAGCAACTAAATACCTAAGAATTCGCTTAACGGCCACAAGGTGACATTCCTTGGGGTCGGATTGAAATCTAGCACACATGCATACACTAAGCATAATGTCCGATCTACTAGCACATAAATAAAGCAAGGAACCTATCATAGACCGGTATGCCTTTTGATCAATGGACTTACCTCCTTTGTTGAGGTCGACATGCCCGTCGGTTCCCATTGGTGTCTTTGCGGGCTTGGCGTCCTTCATCCCAAACCTCTTGAGAAAGATCTTGAGTGTACTTCATTTGGGAGAGGAAGGTGCCGTCCTTGAGTTGTCTCACTTGGAACCCAAGGAAGTAGTCCAACTCGCCCATCATCGACATCTCAAACTTTTGAGTCATCACCCTGCTAAACTCCTTATAAGACTTTTGGTTAGTAGAACCAAATATTATGTCATCGACATAAATTTGGCACACAAAAAGATCACCATCACAAGTCTTAGTGAAAAGAGTGGGATCGGCTTTCCCAACCTTGAAAGCATTGGCAATTAAGAAATCTCTAAGACATTCATACCATTGCTCTTGGGGCTTGCTTAAGTTCATAGAGCGCCTTAGAGAGCTTAAAAACGTGGTCAGGATACCTATCATCCTCAAAGCCAGGGGGTTGTTCTACGTATACCTCCTCCTTGATTGGCCCGTTGAGGAAAGCGCTCTTCACATCCATTTGAAACAACCTGAAGGAATGGTGAGCGACATAGGCTAATAGAATGCGAATAGACTCTAGCCTAGCCATAGGAGCAAAAGTCTCCTCGAAATCCAAACCTGCGACTTGGGCATAACCTTTTGCCACAAGTCGAGCCTTGTTTCTTGTCACCACCCTGTGCTCGTCTTGCTTATTGCGGAACACCCACTTGGTTCCCACAACGTTTTGCTTTGGACGTGGCACCAGGCTCCAAACTTCATTCCTCTTGAAGTTGTTGAGCTCTTCCTGCATGGCCAACACCCAGTCCGGATCCTGCAAGGCCTCTTCTACCCTGAAAGGCTCAATAGAAGAGACAAACGAGTAATGCTCACAAAAATTAGCTAGACATGAGCGAGTTGTTACCCCTTTCTTATGTCACCCAATATCTGATCGACGGGGTGATGTCGTTGGATCGTCGCTCGGACTTGAGTTGGAGGGGCCTGTGGTGCTTCTTCCTCCATCACTTGTTCTTCCTGTGCTCCCCCTTGATCCTATCCCTCTTCTTGAGGTACCTGTTCACCGTCTTGAGTTGGGGAATGCACCATTGTGGAGGAAGAAGGTTGATCTTGCTCTTGTTGTTCTTGTGGTCGCACATCTCCAATCTCCATGATGCGTATTGCGGCCGTTGGAACATCATCTTCATCTATGTCATCAAGATCAACTTGCTCTCTTGGAGAGCCATTAGTTTCATCAAATACAACGTCGCTAGAGACTTCAACCAAACCCGATGATTTGTTGAAAACTCTATACGCCCTTATATTTGAGTCATACCCTAGTAAAAACCCTTCTACTGCCTTGGGAGCAAATTTAGAATTTCTACCTTTCTTCACTAGAATGTAACATTTGCTCCCAAATACACGAAAGTATGAGACGTTGGGTTTGTTACCGGTAAGAAGTTCGTACGAGGTCTTCTTGAGGAGGCGATGTAGGTAGAGCCGGTTTATGGCGTGGCAAGCTGTGTTCACAGCTTTCGACCAAAACCGCTCGGGCGTCTTGAATTCTCCAAGCATCGTTCTCGCCATGTCGATAAGCGTCCTGTTCTTCCTCTCTACCACACCATTTTGCTGTGGTGTGTAGGGAGCAGAGAACTCATGCTTGACGCCTTCTTCCTCAAGGTAATCCTCCACTTGCAAATTCTTGAACTCGGACCCGTTGTCGCTTCTTATCTTTTTCACCTTGAGCTCAAATTCGTTTTGAGCCCGCCTTAGAAAGCGCTTGAGGGTCCCTTGGGTTTCTGATTTATCCTGCAAAAAGAACACCCAAGTGAAGCGGGAAAATCATCAACAATAACAAGACCATACTTACTTCCCCCGATGCTAAGGTAGGCAACGGGTCCGAAGAGGTCCATATATAGTAGCTCCAGTGGTCTTGATGTTGTCATCACATTCTTGTTGTGATGAGTGCTCCCCACTTGTTTTCCTGCCTGGCAAGCTGCACAAGGTCTATCTTTCTCAAAAGAAACATTTGTTAGTCCTAACACAAGTTCTCCCTTTAGAAGTTTATGAAGGTTCTTCATCCCAACATGTGCTAGACGGCGATGCCACAGCCAGCCCATACTAGTCTTAGCTATTAAGCATGCATCTAGATCGGCCTCCTCTTTCGAAAAATCAACTAAGTAGAGTTTGCCGTCTAGTACACCCTTAAACGCTAATGAACCATCACTCCTTCTAAAGACAGAAACATCAACATTTGTAAACAAACAATTGTAGCCCATGTGGCACAATTGACTTACAGACAGGAGATTATACCCTAATGACTCTACTAAGAATACATTTGAAATAGAGTGCTCGCTTGTGATGGCTATCTTTCCCAAACCTTTAACCTTGCCTTGGTTCCCATCTCCAAAAATAATCGTATTCTGGGAATCCTTGTTCTTGACGTAGGAGGTGAACATCTTCTTCTCCCCCGTCATGTGGTTTGTGCATCCGCTGTCCATAATCCAGCTTGAGCCCCCGGATGCATAAACCTGCAAGGCAATTTACACTTGGGTTTTAGGTACCCAACTCTTATTGGGTCCTACAAGGTTAGTCACAATAGCCTTTGGAACCCAAATACAAGTTTTGTCTCCCTTGCATTTGGATCCCAATTTCCTAGCCACTACTTTTGCATTCTTACATATAAGCACAAATGAAGTATTGCAAGCATGGTAGATACTAGTAGATTCATTACACACTTTCCTAGGCACATGATGCACAACATGATTTCTCCTAGGCCTACTTCTACCATGAACAAAAGTAGAACTCGAGGCAAACGTTGCATGTGAATCAAAAGCATCATGATCATAATTCCTATTATAATTGGAATGACTAGCAATTTTCCTATTATACATAAAAGCATGATTCTTTTGAATGCTACTAGCCATAGGGGCCTTCCCTTTCTCCTTGACAAGAATGGGAGCCTTTTGGCTTGTTAAGTTCTTGGCTTCCTTTCGAAAACCAAGCCCATCCTTAATTGAGGGATGTCTACCAATTGTGTAGGCATCCCTAGCAAACTTTAATGTATCAAAATCAATCTTGCAAGTCTTAAGTTGAGCATTAAGACTTGCCACCTCATCATTAAATTTAGAAATGGACGCAAGATGATCATCACAAGCATCAATATCAAAATCCTTGCATCTACTGCAAATGACTACATGTTCTACACAAGATCTAGTAGTATTAGCTTCCTCTAGCTTAGCATTTAAATCATCATTCAAAATCTTTAAACTAGAGATTGATTCATGGCACACAGACAATTTAGAGGATAACATTTCATTTCTCTTAATTTCTAGAGCAAGAGATTTTTGAACGCTAACAAATTTATCATGCTCTTCATACAAAATATCCTCTTGCTTTTCTAAAAGTTTATCCTTTTCATTTAAAGCATCAATTAGTTCATTAATCTTTTCTACTTTAGCTCTATCTAATCCTTTAAATAGACTAGAGTAATCTACTTCATCATCGGAGGAATCCTCATCACTAGAAGTAGAGTACTTAGGGGAATCTCGAACACTCACCTTCTTCTCCTTGGTCATGAGGCAAGTGTGGCGTTCGTTGGGGAAGAGCGAAGATTTGTTGAAGGCCGAGGCTACCAGTCCTTCATCGTCGTAGTCGGATGAAGAGCAGTCCGAATCCCATTCTTTGCCAAGGTGCGCCTCACCCTTCACCTTCTTGTAAGCCTTCTTCTTCTCCCTCTTCCCATGCTTTTCTTGTTCTTGGTCATTGTCATTATCGGGGCATTGTGCTATAAAATGACCAGTCTTACCGCATTTAAAACAGGAGCGCTTTCCCCTTGCTTTGTTCTTGTTGGGGTACTCCTTGCGTCCTTTTAGTGCGGACTTGAAGTGCTTGATGATTAGGGCCATTTCATCTTCGTTTAGCCCGGTAGCCTCAACTTGTGCCACCTTGCTTGGTAGCGCCTCCCTGCTGCTTGTTGCTTTGAGAGCAACGGGTTGAGGCTCGTAGACGGGTAGAGGGCCATTAAGAGCATCATCCATGTATCGCGCTTCCTTTACCATCATACGCCCGCTCATGAATTTTCCGAGTATCTCCTCAGGCGTCATCTTGGTGTACCTGGGGTTTTCACGAATGAGATTGACAAGATGGGGGTCAATTACCATGAATGACCTTAGCATAAATCGGACGACATTGTGGTCCGTCCATCTTGTGCTTCCATAGCTTCTAATCTTGTTGACCAGGGTCTTGAGCCTGTTGTAGGTTTGTGTTGGCTCCTCTCCCCTGATCATCGCAAATCTCCCTAGCTCGCCTTCCACCAACTCCATTTTGGCGATCATGGTGACGTCGTTTCCCTCATGAGATATCTTGAGGGTGTCCTAGATTTGCTTGGCGTTGTCCAAACCGCTCACCTTGTTGTATTCATCCCTGCACAAAGAAGCTAGCAAAACAGTGGTAGCTTGTGCATTCTTATGAATTTGCTCATTAATATACACAAGGTTATCCGTACTATTGAATTGCATTCCATTTTCAACTATCTCCCAAATACTAGGATGGAGAGAAAATAAGTGACTACACATTTTGTGACTCCAAAAAGAGTAGTCTTCTCCATCAAAGTGTGGAGGTTTCCCAAGTGGAACTGATAGCAAATGAGCATTAGAATTGAATGGAATACGAGAATAGTCAAATGAATAATTTTGATTAACTGGTTTCTTTTTCGATGAGTCATCATCGTCGTCGTCTCTTGGTGAAGAAGAGGATTCATCGCTGTCGTAGTAGACGATCTTCTTGATGCGCCTCTTCTTCTTCCCGTCCTTCTTCTTATGACTCGAGCCAGAGTCAGTGGGCTTGTCATCTCTTGGCTCGTTGAAGATGGACTCCTTCTCTTTGTCGTTGACCACCCCCCCTTTCCCTTAGGATCCATCTCTTCGGGCGATTAGTCCCTTACGTGAAGAGAACGGCTTTGATACCAATTGAGAGCACCTAGAGGGGGGTGAATAGGTGATCTTGTAAAATTCAACACTAAATTCCAACAAGCTTGATTAAAGAGATGTTAGCACGAGTTAATCAAGTCTATGAGGCGAGCTCTTGCGAACACAGACAAACAAAGAGAGAGCAATCACAAGAGACATGTGATTTTATCCCGTGGTTCGGCCAAGTAATACTTGCTTACTTCCACGTTGTGGCATCCCAATGGACGAGGGTTGCACTCAACCCCTTTCAAGTGATCCAATGATCAACTTGAATACCACGATGTTCTTCCTTATAGTTTTCTTCTCGTTTGCGAGGAATCTCCACAAGTTGGAGCCTCTCGCCCTTACAAGAATGATCACAAAGAACGCGCAATAGTAAGGTTGGGAAGAGCAACACACACAAGACTCAAATCGCAGCACAACCGCGCACACAAGAGAAAACTTGAGCTCAAATGACAACACGGGGAGTCCTCGACTCGAATAGAGCTCAAATCTCTAACACAATGAAACGAATATGCGGGAACAGAGTCTGGATGCCTTAGGATGCTTAGTGAATGC
This sequence comes from Zea luxurians, assembly GCA_029449295.1. NCBI lineage: Eukaryota > Viridiplantae > Streptophyta > Magnoliopsida > Poales > Poaceae > Zea > Zea luxurians. The sequence goes on along the minus strand of JAOPSE010000003.1, from coordinate 105,138,506 downwards.
TTGGGTGACTCCTCCATGCGCCTAGGGACCCCTTTTATAGCCCCAAGGCAGCTAGGAGCCGTTGGAGGCCAACAAGGAAGGCCATCCTTGCCTTCTGTCGAGTGGCGCACCGGACAGTCCGGTGCGCCACCGAACAGTCACTGTAGACGGTCCGGTGCTGATCTCCTTCCTTTTCTGTCATAGATGATCGTTGCAGCTCCGGGCCGGTTGGCGCACCAGACACTGTATGGTGCACACGGACAGTCCGGTGCCCCCCGCCGACAGTTGGAGCTGCCACGCGTCGCGCGAAGAATGCGCGGCCGACCGTTGGCACAGACGACCATTGGCTCACCGGACAGTCCGGTGCACCACCGGACAGTCCGGTGAATTATAGCCATACGCCGCCAAACTTTTCCCGAGAGCGGTCTGTTCACTGGAGTTCAGCCTGGCGCACCGGACACAGTCCAGTGCACCACCGGACTGTCCGGTGCACCACCGGACAGTCCGGTGTGCCAGACCGAGCTGGACTTTGGCTGCACACAGCCAAGTCTTTTGCAATCCTTTCTTTTCTTGTTTCTAGCACTTAGACAATATATGTTAGTACTCAAAACAATGTATTAAGTCTAGAAACGTACCTTGTTACATGATTTGCACTTTTCTCTTCATTTAGCACATAAGAACTTAATTAAATGTGTTGGGCACTTAATCACCAAAACATAATAGAAATTGCCCAAGGGCACATTTCCCTTTCAACATGCCACTGGAACTACTCCACATGGATCTATTCGGCCTGATAGCTTACATAAGCACCGGCGGGAGTAAGTACTGTCTAGTTATTGTGGATGATTATTCTCGCTTCACTTGGGTATTCTTTTTGCAGGAAAAATCACAAACCCAAGGGACTTTGAAGGGTTTCTTGAGACAAGCTCAAAATGAGTTCAGATTAAGAATCAAAAAGATAAGAAGCGACAATGGGATGGAGTTCAAGAACTCACAAATCAAAGGTTTTCTTGAGGACGAGGGCATCAAGCATGCGTTCTCTTCTCCCTACACACCTCAACAAAATGGTGTAGTGGAGAGGAAGAATAGAACTCTATTGGACATGGCAAGGACCATGCTTGATGAGTACAAGACTCTAGACCGGTTTTGGGCTAAGGCGATTAACACCGCCTACTACTCCATCAACCGGCTCTACCTTCACCGAATCCTCAAGAAGACATCTTATGAACTCCTCACTGATAAATAGCCCAATGTTTCATATTTTAGAGTCTTTGGTAGCAAATGATTTATTCTTATCAAAAGAGGTTGAAAATCTAAATTTGCTCCTAAGGCTGTAGAAGGCTTTTTACTTGGTTATGACTCAAACACAAGGGCATATAGAGTCTTCAACAAATCCACTGGATTAGTTGAGGTTTCTTGTGACATTGTGTTTGATGAGACTAATGGCTCCCAAGTGGAGCAAGTTGATCTTGATGAACTAGATGATGAAGAGGCTCCGTGCGTCGTGCTAAGAAACATGTTCATTGGGGATGTGTGTCCTAAGGAATCCGAAGAGCCTATACAAGCGCAAGATCAACCATCATCTTCCATACAAGTATCTCCACCAACTCAAGATGAGGATCAGGCTCAAGATGATGAAGATCAAGAGGATGATCAAGGGGGAGATCAAGTCAATAAAGACAAGGAAGATGAGCAAGAGATTCAGGGTCAAAGACCGCCACACCCAAGAGTCCACCAAGCAATTCAAAGAGATCACCCCGTGAACTCCATTCTTGGTGACATTCATAAGGGGGTAACTACTAGATCTCGAGTTGCACATTTATGTGAACATTACTCTTTTGTGTCCTCTATTGAGCCATACGTGGTGGAGGATGCACTAAGATATTCAGATTGGGTGCTGGCTATGCAAGAGGAGCTCAACAACTTCACGAGAAATGAGGTATGACATTTAGTTCCACGTCCTAATCAAAATGTTGTAGGTACCAAGTGGGTATTCCGCAACAAGCAAGATGAGCATGGTGTGGTGATAAGGAACAAAGCCTGACTTGTGGCCAAAGGTTATTCACAAGTCGATGGTTTCGACTTTGGTGAAACCTATGCACCCGTAGCTAGGCTTGAGTCAATTCGTATATTACTTGCCTATGCTACTTACCATGGCTTTAAGCTTTATCAAATGGACGTGAAAAGTGCCTTCCTTAATGGACCAATCAAGGAAGAGGTCTATGTTGAGCAACCTCCCGACTTTGAAGATAGCGAGTACCCTAATCATGTGTATAAACTCTCAAAGGCGCTTTATGGGCTCAAGCAAGTCCAAAGAGCATGGTATGAATGCTTAAGAGATTTTCTTGTCACTAATGGCTTCAAAGTCGGTAAAGCCGATCCTACACTCTTTACTAAAACTATTGCAAAATATTTGTTTGTATGCCAAATTTATGTTGATGATATCATATTTGGGTCTACTAACAAATCCACTTGTGAAGAGTTTAGTAGGATCATGATACAAAAATTCGAGATGTCTATGATGGGGGAGTTGAAGTATTTCCTAAGATTTCAAGTCAAGCAACTCCAAGATGGCACCTTCATCAGCCAAACAAAGTACATTCAAGACATAGTTAACAAGTTTGGAATGAAGGATGCTAAGCCCATCAAGACACCCATGGGAACAAATGGGCATCTCGACCTCGACATGGGAGGTAAGTCCGTAGATCAAAAGGTATACCGATCGATGATAGGTTCTTTACTCTATTTATGTGCATCATGACTGGATATTATGCTTTTCGTATGCATGTGTGCAAGGTTCCAAGCCGATCCTAAGGAAGTTCACCTTAGGGCTGTAAAGAGAATCATGAGATATTTAGTTTATACTCCTAAGTTTGGACTTTGGTACCCCAAGGGATCCACTTTTGATTTAATAGGATATTTCAATGCCGATTGGGCATGGTGTAAAATTGATAGGAAGAGCACATCAGAGACTTGTCAGTTTTTGGGGAGATCCCTGGTGTCTTGGGCTTCAAAGAAACAAAACTCAGTAGCTCTTTCTACCGCCGAAGCCGAGTACATTACCGCTGGCCATTGTTGTGCGCAATTACTTTGGATGAGGCAAACCCTAAGGGACTATGGCTACAAATTGAGCAAAGTCCCTCTCCTATGTGACAATGAGAGTGCAATCCACATGGCGGATAATCCTATTGAACACAGCCGCACTAAGCACATAGACATTCAGTATAACTTTCTGAGGGATCACCAACAAAGGGGGAATATCGAGATAGCTTATGTTAGCACCAAAGAACAATTAGCCGATATCTTTACCAAGCCTTTAGATGAGAAAACCTTTACCAAACTTAGGAATGAGCTAAATATACTTGATTCTTGGAATTTTGATTGAAACATTGCACACATAGCTCATTTATATACCTTTGATCATATCTCTTTCATGACTATGACTAATGTGTTTTCAAGTGTATTTCTATGCTAAGTCGTAGATTGAAAGGGAAATGGAGTCTTCGACGAAGACAAGGCTTCCACTCCACTCTAACGGTATCATTTACCCTTCGCCGTCACTCCGCATCACTCTCAAATTGGTATAATCTTTCACTCATATTTACTTGTACCAATGGGGAAGAAAGTAATAAGGGCTCTCAATGTCTCCGTTTTTGGCGATTAATGCCAAAGGGGGAGAAATATTAAGGCCAAAGCAAAAGGACCGCACCACCAACTTCAAAAAACTTTCAAAATGATGATTTATTTGGTTGTCACAAAAGTTTGTTTTTTCCAATTGGTATCTTGTGATAAGCAATTTCTTCAATTGATATGATATCTTCATTTGGTATATTTTCAAAACTAGTATCTAAGTATGTTTCCAATTAGTATCTATTAAAACACTCTTGAAAGCTAAGAGGAGAATTTCATTCAGGGGAGTTTTGTTTAGTCAAAGGAAAAGCATTTGAAATAGGGGGAGAAATTTTAAAACTTGAAAATGCTTCTTGCAATCTTATTCATATACCTTTGACTACTTGCAAAAGACTTTGAAAAGAATTTCCAAAAAGAATTTGCAAAAACAAAACAAGTGGTGCAAATGTGGTCCAAAATGTTAAATAAAAGAAAGCAATCCATACATATCTAGTGAAATTATATATTGGTTTAATTCTAAGTAACCTATGCACTTATCTTATGCAAACTAGTTCAATTCTGCACTTATATATTTGCTTTGGTTTGTGTTGGCATCAATCACCAAAAAGGGGGAGATTGAAAGGGAAATATGGTTTAACCTTTTCCTATAAATAATTTTGGTGGTTGAATGCCCAACACAAATATTGGACTAACTAGTTTGCTCTAGATTATATATTCTACAGGTGCATAAAGGTTCAACACAAACCAATAAAAGATTAAAGAAAGGGTTCAAAATCAAAGGAGCAAAGAAACCAAGAGTGCCCTGGTCTGGCGCACCGGACTGTCTGGTGTGCCACCGGACATGTCCGTGCACCATGACCGTACAACGTCCAACTCTCAACTCTTGGGTTTCTCAGGGCGCACTCCGCTATAATTCACCGGACTGTCCGGTGTGCCACTGGACTATCCGGTGCACCAGCGGAGCAACAACTACTTCGCACAACGGTCGCCTGCAAAAGCTAAAGATTCAGATGAACAGTGCGCGGCAGAGCAGAGCCACCCGTCAGAGGCGCATCGGACACTGCACAGTGTCTGTCTAGGCCACTAGAAGACAAAGCCTCCAACGATCAGAAGCTCCCAAACCCTAACGGTAGGGTGACGTGGCTGGCGCACCGGACTGTCCGGTGTGCCCATCGAGAGCAGCCATCCCCAATGGCTATGTGGTGGTTGAGGGCTATAAATACCCCCCAACCACCACCACTCCAAGCATCCAAGTTTCCAGCACTTCACATTCAATACAAGAGCTAGTGCATTCACTCCTAGACACAATTCAAAAGAATCAAAGCCTCTCCAAGTCTCAAATTCACTCCATACACCTAGTGACTAGAGAGAGTTTGTTCGTGTTCTTTGAGCTCTTGTTTCTTGGATCGCTTTCTTCTTCCTCATTCTTGTTCTCTAAGTGACTTGTAATCAAAGCAAGAGACACCAAGTGTGTGGTGGTCCTTGCAGGGTCTAAGTGACCCGTTTGATTAAGGAGAAAGCTCACTTGGTCTTGGTGACCGTTTGAGAGAGGAAAAGGGTTGAAAGAGACCCGGTCTTTGTGACCACCTCAACGAGGACTAGGTTCTTTAGAACCGAACCTCGGTAAAGCAAATCGTCATGTTCATTCGCTTTATTTCTTGGTTGATTTGTTTGCCCCCTCTCTCGGACTCGAATTCATTTCTAACGCTAACCCCGGCTTGTAGTATGTGCTTAAGTTATAATTTTTAGATTCCGCCTATCCACCCCCCCTCTAGGCAACTTTCAGAGCCAATTTACGATATTTGCTCCCAATTTACTCTCAACTATGAAGAGCAACCATAAAAGTCAAACGACCCGAGGATCCTACCAGACCAAAAATGAAAAGGAAATAAAAATTAGTCAACAAAACACTCTCCGAAATAATCACCCAAAACTGAGGCCCAGAAAGGTGAAATCGACGGACACACCTACAACGGCTTCTCGAAGAAGGACATGAAACCCCGCGCTTGTCTCACATCTGTCCAACCACAAGAAAAATAAGACAAAGTGAACGAGTGATCTGATGGATCAAAAGAAACCAAGGACGGTGTGGCATGCACGAACACACGAACCTAGCTTGCACTCGGGGAGCTTGCCACCCTCTGGTGTGAAGTCGCTGTCACTCCGAGCCCGCCCGCACGTCGGATGTGGATCGCGCGAGAGCGAGCAGGGCGACGTTGATACCAATGCTAGAGAGGAGCGGTGGAGGCAACCTGGGGGAGGAGGGGAGGTAGAGACAAAAAAGGTGGGAGAGCGAGGTGACAGAGGAGGAGGGGAGGCGGAGACGAAAAGGTGGGAGAGAGAGGCGACAGAGGAGGAGGAGGTGATTGCATGTCATTTGTGTTTGGGAGATAAAACTGACATTTGTTAGGAGAGAGGAACAGAGGACACCCCACACAGAGGACAGGTTGAGGGTAGATTTCAAAGACGGGAGTATGCGTACGTTGGGTTGATTTTGAGAAAATAAAGAAGGCTTTTGCAAAAAGATGATGCAAGACGTCCGTCTAAACTAATGTTTTATGCTTTACTAGTTAATTACCCGTGCGTTGCGACGGCACAAATTATTCGATAAAATGGTACATAAACCTTGAAGCTAAAGCTTTTACCTGATGAGACATAAATAAAGCAAAGTATTAAATCATGCATAAACGGTAAGAATCGAGAACTCAGCAAAAGCCCCCTCCAAAATCAACAATAGCATTGCACTTTGAATAAATTTAGCAACTTTATTAGTTACAAATGAACAAATTTTAACCCATCAATCGATATATATCTAATCTTTCTTCGACAAAAAGAACCCACAAGCTTTACCCAACCCCTTAACTTACATCATCTAACGCCTCAACACTTCATTATGTTCCACATTCCCTAGCAAGCATGAGTTGTGCTACCCTCCTAGAGAACACAGGAAAATAATTCCAGTCATAATGTGATGTGAGTATATAAACATTGAACTATATAGGGCCATGCTCTATGTTCTACAACAGGGAACCGCCAACAAACCTACAAGGTCCAACTACCTCGTCGCCAATGCTAGAGGATTCCACTGTAAAATTCTCATCGCCCTCCCCTTCATCGTTACCAAAAATATCCATCAAGCCCCACCCCTTCAAAGCTACCACCATCATCAATGAACTCTGGGTCATCTTCAATGCCATCCGATCTAGGTATGTCATCGTCACCACCATCTTCATCACTATCATTGCTCCACCTTCATCACCATCATCGCTGCTGATCTCTTCAGAATCTGTACCCCTTACAACATCGGTGCAAGGAGAACACCATCATCGGAGTCATCGTCGTCGTCATCGTCGTTAATTATTACTCTAATTCAGTAAGTTTTAGTATAAATTAGCAAAGCTAGAAGAAACTTTTTCATTTGCACAACACAACATTATTTAATTTGTTGTTTTCATAGTAAAATTTGTTACCAAATAAAACAAACAAAGACTGTATTCATAGAAATAAGAAAATGAAGCAAAGAAAAATGTAAAAGAAATTAAACATGGTAATGGACAGTACAAAATGCAACTACTTTATAGTGCATGATTACGTAGTCAAGAAGTTGCTTTACAAATTCATTAGCTCCATATTGCCAATGAGCAGTACTGTTCAAACCAAAAAAATAGTGGACAGACAGATAACATCTCTGAAATAGCTTACAACCTTGCGTATACACATTCTGGGTTTGGCTGGTGTATCAGTGGACATCAGGGTTCACCATTTCATTTGCACTATAGCGAATTTCGTTTTTTGACCAAAGTTTGACTTTTATTTTTGAATTTAGAACCGAAATCCAGTCAAAACCAGACCAAAATTCGTCTCTCACTCAGTAGCAGGAACGAGAAATTTCACCTGAAACCGGTGTTTCCCGAGCGAAATGGTGAACACTACTGGACACTGAGAGAGTACCATCTGGTAGATGCCACTGTGTAAGGTTCTTTAGTTCAACTTTGTCCTTAACTCTCCTAGAACCATCAGGTTCGACATCAATTTCAGACGTATCATCTCCGTAGCTTTTGATCTATGTCATCAATATGCAACACCTGAAAATGTAGATATGGATCACGAAGAAGCCCATGTGAGCACAAGACTTCAACCTACCAATGAATAGCATTAATTATGAACGGCATTAAGAAATCTTACATAATAAGGTAACAATCTAGTGCATAAACCTATCAACTAACATCCACTTTGCATGTGAGTACACAAAATCACAATTAAAATCTCGTACATATGATATGAGTAGTGCCTTGTCACACCCGGGTTTTAGGGCACCAAGGCCCGGGCGCGAACATAATCATCAGGTGTGCTGGGACCAAGTCTCACACATATGATGAATCATGGCACAGGATCGAATGTCACATCTTTACTATATAACAGGGGTTCTATACAAAATAAATAAATAATTACATTATAAGGAGACAACGGTCCAGCAACCCTAAGTTGACTAGGAGACGACGACCTAGACCACTCATGAACTCATCACAGCATCCTCCATGCGCCTCATCTTGTGGTACCTGTTCTTGACCTGTGGGGGTGTGAGACAACAAGAGTGAGCTCACATACGTTCATTGCTCAACAAGTTGTGGGGAATAATGTGCATGAACTCACCAAAGGTGGGAGCTCACGTGAAGTGTAGGGCTTACCAAAGAGGATGGTTAGAGCTGAGCATTGCTTTTTGTTGGCACTTGCTTTCCCAAGTGAGTGGATCCAACAGGGGAGTAAAAGTGGTGTCAACGGGGCTACAACACGAGATGGCAATAGCTCTGTTAACCTAGCCTCTCAAGGGCACTGTGCGGGGGTATTTATAGGTATCTGAGTGCCCAGCGTCCCGTGTTAAGGACGCATGTGCCCTCAGGCACCTAGGTTATCCCCGGAATATTCCCATAAAGCAGGGTTACAGACCGTAATTATAGGGAGACCTTTACAAATTAGGCCCGTAATGCGCAGCGGCCACACAGGGCCTGTTATAATGGGCCGGATCATACGTGGGCCTCCATGTTGAGCGAGGTCGCAGGATGACACGACCTCGTCACAAGCCTTCGTCCGGCGACGTGTGGACGAAGGGTAGGTCTGCCCGTCGTCTTGCCTCCGTCGGTGCAGCGAGGTCGGCGAAGACTTCGAGCGAAGGGTGGCGTCTTCGCCTTCACCCCAACATTTGCCCTCCGAGGGACCAGTTCGACTAAGTCATCTGGTGCCGAACACGTCGCTAGATGGTGGAGTCGCTGCCCTCGCTCGAAGTGGTTCCGCGGGGGTTTTTGACATGACCGTTGATTGACGCCGTACTGTTGGATTGCGGGTTTCCCGAAGCGCCGCGCTCTGTGTATAAAAGGGGGCGGGGGGCGGCGCGTTTTGAACTTTGTCTTTCCGCGCTCCACGAAAACCCTAGTCGCCTTTTCAAATCGCTCGCTGCTCGTCTGCCCTCCTTGCTCTTGCTCGTCGGAGATCTGGCCCGTGTGAAGCAGACCGCCCACCGCCGCCGACGGTACGTAGCGATGCCGTCCTCTTCTTCTTCTGCTGCCGCTACGCCGCCGGCTAGCGCGTCGTCCAGGGAGACACTGAGCGATGTGGCGGCGGAGGAGTTGCGCGCCGGTGATACAGTGGAGTCCGGCGTGTCGTGGATGTCCTCGGTCCGCGTGCAAGACATGCAACAGCTTGGTTATTTCGGCGGCGGAGTGGCACGTGTCCCGGGGACGGAGGAGGTCCCCGAGCCAGAAGGCAAGTTGGTTGTGTTCGAGGCTTTTTTCACTGCTGGCCTTCGCCTGCCTGCACATCGATTTGTGGGAGAAGTCCTGCGTAGGTTCAACGTCCAGGTCCACCAGCTGACGCCAAATGCCGTGGTGGCTCTGGCGAAGTATGTCTGGGCGACGACCTCGTACGGCGGGCAGCCCTCGGTCGAAGTCTTCGTGAAGTATTATTGTCTGCACTGGCAGAAAAGGAAAATCGGAAATAAGATTGCCCAATTTGGATCTTGCACGTTTACGCCGAAGACGGGCAAAACTTCGATGGAAGTCGTTGAGTTGGTTCCCTGTGCCCGTAATAAATGGGGCAACTGGTGGGAATTTTGGTTCTATGTTGCCGAAGGGACAGTCGAAGACCATCCGGGGCTCCCTGTGGCCGAGATGTGCTCGTATTATTATTCAGCATACCCGCGGTTTGAAGTTGCGGAGGAGGATGCGGACGAAGGGGCCTTGCGGTGCGCGGCCGGCCTGAGTAGCGGGCGCGATCTGGTTGAGGAGTTTGTCGCGTATGGCGTGTGGCCCTTGGCGCATGGCTGGGCGCTGGGCGAAGTATGCCCTCGCTAGATGCCTTCCCGTGGCGGGATGCTGGTGCGGAGTCCCGCCTTCGCACTGGATTTGCATGGACGAGGCCCCGCCGCATTCGTGCGTGAGGCGGAGGATGGGGCGGCGCGGATAATTGGTCGCTACGTGCCAAAGACGGAGGGCCAGCGTAGTTGGGATATACGCGGATCCAACGATCGCTTCAATAGGGTCTTCGAGTTGAACCGTCTGCCGTATGGCGGTTATCCCGGGCAAGACAATGTCGATCGCCGCGGGAAGAAACTGGCGACAGAGACTGAAGACGACCCCGCGCCGGCGGCCGCCCCATCCATTAAGAAGAGGAAGCTAGGTACTGTGATGGGAGGACTGGGGTCTCCGATAGTTTTGCTGTGGAGCTGATGGGGACGTGCGCGGCCCTCGGGGGAAGGATGTCTTCGCCCGAGCTCCGGGAGTCTTTGGCGCGGATGCTGAAGGTTACCGGGGGTTGGTGGCCTAAGAACGTTCCTGTCCCCCCTGCGGCCGGCGAAGACCTTTTTACATCTCGCATGGTTCGTGATTTGAAAGTGTTTCCTTATGGACGGAATATTGCTGCTGTTGTGTCAGCAGTGATGGACAAGGATCGTCAGGAGGCTGCGCAAAAGCGCCGGGCGGTCATCAGGCTGCCCGAGGCTAGGCCGAAGAGGGCGCGGGGGACTGCGAAGGCTGCCGCCTCCGGCGGTAGCCAGCCGACGCTGGCGGCGAAGTCGGCCGCCCCTGGGTCCAGCAAGGTGCCTGATGTGGTGAAGGCAGCTGGCGCCGGTCTGGCCAAGTCTGCCTCGGCCAGAGCTGCGAAGGTCCGAGACTTGCCTTCGCCGGCGAAGCGTGTTGCCGATTTTGGCACTGATATTAGTGTGGAAGATTATCTCGTTGGTACGTCGTTGGCCCGTTTTTTTTGACTGTTTATACTTTGCAGGATCGGGCGAGGGGCAACTTGCTGTTGTTCCGCCTGCGATGGCGACCACGGTGTCTGCCACAATGCCTGGGGCGAAGGGTAGCGCCCTCAGCGCTGGCGGTGAGATTTTGGCGCTCACCGTCGTCAAAGACGAAGCGGGCGTTGTGTCCCGCCGGCTGAGGGAGGCGTCACAGCGGCTGAGTCGGGTAGTTGGGCTAGACTTCGGTTTTTACCGCTTTCGTTGGGATTGTGGACTTATGTTTGTCTTGTAGGCGGCTGACTTCACCGACCGCATGGCGTCGGGGACCTTTACGGCAGTTGTGTCTATCGAAGTCAAGAGACTTCGGGCGCAGCATGCTGACGCTGTTCGGGAAAAGTCGGCCGCCGATAGCAAGTACCGCAAGCTGACGGAGAGGGTGGCCACGCTGGAGGGCGAGAGGACTGACCTCCGGCGCCAGCTGACGGAGGAAAGGAGGGAGGCTAATGAGGCCCTCGCCAAGGCGCAGTCGGCGCAGGCGGAGGCCAATCTGGCGCGGGCGGAGGGTAGCCTCGCCAGCCAGCGCGCCGAGGAATGGGAAACGCGGTTCAACGCTCTGCAGGCCCGCGTGGAGAGGGCCGAGGCCTCGATGCGCTCGGAAGTTGAGCGGATGCGCAAACAGCTCATGGACTCATACCGCGAGCTGGGCGCGCGGACTGCTGACTTCGAAGTGCCCGACCGAGAGTCGGGCCTTCGCTGCCTCGAGTGGCTGCAGGAGGAGTTGTTGGCGCTCCCGACCATTGTGGAGGGATTTATGTCCTTTGCCTCCCTGGTCACCTGCGAAGGGGCGATGAACGCGCTGTCTCGAGAAGGGTGCAGCCACTATGAGGTCTTCGACCGATCTGATGAGGATTTCGAGCGTGAAATTTACAAGGTCGAGGACCCTGTGGTGAAGGAATCCGCGGGAGCCCTCTTCGACCGGATGTGGGGCCCCCACGGTCGGGAGGTGGTGAGGGAGCGGGCTGACCGGGCGAGGGGTCAGGTAATGTTCATCTTTTGTTTGGTGTTGTTGGATGTGGGTTATACGTGGGATTGTTGAATCGGTGTGTTGTTGCAGGCGGCGTGTGATGAGACAATGGAGAACTTCAGAGCTTTGAACAGCGCGCAGCCTGAAGCGGAGTTGGGCCCGGTGGCACCGCCCCCGGAAACCGCTAAAGGCTCCCTCGCTGCCCCTGCGGCTGCTGTGTCTGGTGGTGGCTCGTCGCCGGCCGCAGTGCCGAGGGCTGAGGATCCCCCGAAGACGGCGACGGAGCCGGCAGCGGAGGACCCCACGGCGGCTGGGCCTTCGCAGGTGGCTTAGTGGGTGTGGGTAGTTAGGGAATTTTGTATATGTTGCTGAACCTTGGTTGCTGCGCAGGTTCAAGGTTTTGGGCCTGCGCACGCAACTGTCACTGCTAATTTTTTGGCGGCTTCGACCGTGGATGCTGGGAATGAATCGGATGAGTCTGCTTCTAAGTTTTCTGAGTTTGGTGGCTCTGGGAGTTCGGTTGAGTGGACGGAGGAGTTGTCGGATGAGGACTTGGATTACTTTGCGGCCTTGGATGTGGCAGCGGCGGAGTCTTCGCCGCGCGCTGCGAATGCTGAAGTTGTGCCTGGTCCGAGCGCCGGGCGCAGGCGGCGAAGGGCGGTTGCAAAGCGTAGAGTGAGTGAGGCGGACGACAGTCGGCTTCGTGTGGACGGGGCTGGCAAGCAGGAATTGCTGTCCTTGCCGGCCTTTGCGAGTATAGGTGAGGGTGAGTTGCGAAGTCTTTTTGAGGGTGAGGAGCTTAGGATAATGCTATTTAACTATAGGGAAATGGGGATCATTCCGAAGGTTGAACCGATGTAAGGTGTGATGCCCTCGCTGTACATATGTAATTATAATTTGTATGATGAGGTTATGCGCCTGTGCTATGTTTGTAAAAGGCGTTGTGCGCTTGGTCTAGTATGTTTATTATGTCGGTCCGGCGCGCTTGTGGTCAGTCCTGGCGCGGACAGTTTGTGTAGGGTTTAGCATGGGTAGACTTTTGAGGAAGACTTCGAATTTGCGCACTTGTTGTGCTAGTCCGGCTGCACCCTTGGGCGGCTTTTGCATGGATAGTCTTTTTGAGAAGACTTCGAATTTGCGCACTTGTTGTGCTAGTCCGGCTGCACCCTTAGGCGACTTTTGCACGGATAGTCCCTTTTAGGAGACTTCGCATTTACGCACTTGTTGTGCTGGTCCGGCTGCACCCTTAGGCGACTTTTGCACGGATAGTCTTTTCGAGAAGACTTCGAATTTACACATTTGTTGTGCTGGTCCAGCTGCACCCTTAGGCGACTTTTGCACGGATAGTCTTTTCGAGAAGACTTCGAATTTACGCACTTGTTGTGCTGGTCCGGCTGCACCCTTAGGCGACTTTTGCACGGATTGTCGCACGCGAGGGGTGGCCATCGCTGCCCCTCGCGGTGACTTTTCTGTCGGTCGAATGTCGAAGACCGTTTAGTCGGTCTTTTTCGACGTAGTTTTTGCGGGGGATTTTTCGCGTGTATATTACATGGCTCCGCCTCGTTAAAAACCTCACCCCTTGGGAGGAAAAGAGTGCGGGCCGGCTGAAAACTGTTCTGTGGATTACAAGGGCGAATTAGCCCTGAGGAGTTAAACAAAAAAATTGCGAAGATTATCAATGTTCCAAGAATGTTCTAAGTCTTCGTCGGATGGGGTTGTGAGTCTGTACGAACTGGGGGACGCCTTTGTCTTGACGATGAAAGGGCCCTCCCACTTCGGCTCCAACTTGCCCCGGGACTCTGTCCGAGCTGTCCGGACGAGTACGAGGTCTCCTTCGTTGATCTCCCTTGGGATGACTGTGTGGTCGTGCCATGCTTTTGTCTGGGCTTGGTATTTGTCCAGAGCCTGTAGGGCAAAGACGCGGTCTCCATCGATGAGGTCCTTCGAAGTCGGCTCGTCTACGTCGGGGACGGCCGACGCGACTGTCCGAGGCGACCCATGTTTTATTTCTTGCAGAGACATGGCCTCCGATCCGTATAATAGGCAGAAAGGGGTGAACCCAGTCGCCCTGCACTCAGTTGTGTTCAACGCCCAGACCACTTCGGGTAACAGGTCGGGCCACTTGCCTTTTTTGTCGTCGAGGAGCATTTTCTTGACGGTTGTGAAAATTTTGCCGTTGGCGCGCTCCACGACTCCGTTGGACTGGGGGTGGTACACGGAGGCAAAGGCAAGCTTGGTGCCGATGGAGAAGCAGAAATCTTTGAAATCTTGGTTGTCGAACTGCTTGCCGTTGTCGACTGTGAGTTCGGACGGTACTCCGAAGCGGCAAACAATATTTTGCCAGAAGAATTTCTGGGCTGTCTTCGATGTGATAGTGGATACTGCCCTCGCTTCAATCCATTTGGTGAAGTATTCAACGGCGACGAAGGTGAACTTAAGGTTCCTCTGAGCCGTGGGCAGGGGCCCGACAATGTCCAGGCCCCAGCGCTGAAGGGGCCACATGTGGGCGATCAGCTTCGTGAACTGCGAGGGGCGTCCTGAGCGTGGGGAAAATTTCTGACAGGCTTCGCAGGATCTCACGACCCGATTTGCGGCGCAAATCATGGCGGGCCAGTAGAAACCTTGGCGAATCACCTTTGCCGCTAGGGCCCTAGGCCCTGCGTGGGAGCCGCAGGTCCCGTTGTGGACTTCACGCAGAATTTGGACGCCTTCGGTCTCGGTGACGCACTTAAGCATCGGTTGACTGACCCCTTCTTGTAAAGTTGGCCCTCGATCAGTGCGAAGTCCCGGCTTCGGTGTTTGAGGCGCTTGGCCTCAATGCTGTCGGTTGGATGATAGTACCCCTGCAGGTATAGGGTTATTGGTGCCCGCCAGTCTTCGGTCATGATGAGGTTGACTATGCGGTGGCCCTCGCTGTCGTTGGTTATTTGGAGCCCTTCAGGGCTGCGGACGGCTGGCGTGCCGATGACGTGGTAGAACACGTCGGAGGGTATGGCTTCACCCCTGGCAGCTGCCTTGGCTAAGGCATCAGCCTCCTCATTCTGGACTCGGTCCACGTGCTGCAGCGTGAAGCCCTTGAATTGCCTTTCGAGGCTGCGGATGGCCACGAGGTACTGCATGAGTGCGGGGTCCCTCGCTGCATAGTCTTTGTCGACCTGGCCAGTGACTACCTTGGAGTCTGTTTTGATGATGCAGGTGGTGACGCCGAGTGCCCTTAGCTTGCGAAGGCCGAGGATGACAGCTTCGTATTCTGCTATGTTATTGGTGCACTTATCAGACTCCAACGCAAAGCTGAGGCGCGCTGCGTATTTATGCTTGATCCCGGTGGGCGAAATAATAACTGCAGTGGCGCCTGCCCCCGCATGGCACCATGCGCCGTCACAATGGATTGTCCACATTTTTTCTGCTGACGGCTCCGGTTGCGTTATTGGACCAGTCCAGTCTACGACGAAGTCTGCCAGGACTTGCGACTTGATGGCTGTCCTGGGTTCGAATGTGATGTGGTAGCCGAAGAGTTCGGCTGCCCACTTGGCGATCCGTACTGACGCCTCCGGGTTTCTAAACAGCTCGCTGAGTCCTCTGTCTGAGGTAACCCGAACCTTGAATGCCTCGAAATAATGGCGCAATTTGCGTGAGGCCATCACGACTGCATAGGCGATCTTTTTCAGCTTTGTCATGTTGCATTTTGATGTTGTGAGCACTTCAGAGACGTAATAAACTGGATGTTGCTTGGTTGTGCCCTCTCTGGTCTGCTCTTGAACCAGTGCTGCACTGACCGCATGTGGCGAAGCCGCGACATAGAGCAATAGGGGTAGCGAAGGGTCGGGGCCCGTGAGAGTCGCCAGCTTCGACAAGTACTGTTTTAGTGCGGCGAAGGCCGCCGCCTGCTCTGGCCCCCATGCGAAGTCTTTTGCGCCGCGGAGTGTTTTGAGGAACGGGAGACTCTGCTCCGCGGACTTGGAGATAAATCTATTAAGGGCAGCCAACCTGCCTGTCAGTCGTTGCACTTCTCTGGCTGACTGCGGGGGTGTCATATTGATGATTGCCTGGATTTTGGTTGGGTTGGCCTCAATTCTGCGGTGTGATACCAGGTAGCCCAAGATCTTTCCCTGGTGGACCCCGAAAACGCACTTCTCAGGGTTGAGGCGAAGTCGTGCGGCTCGCATGCTTGCGAACGTTTCGGCGAGGTCGGCCAGGTGGTCTGCCTTGCTTCTGCTGGCAACGACGATGTCGTCCACATATGTGAAGATGTTTCTGCCGATCTGGCTCTCGAGCACCGTTTTGGTGAGTCGAGAGAAAGTGGACCCGGCATTCTTGAGTCCCTCCGGCATTCTGATGAAACAATATGTGCCGAAGGGTGTTATGAAGCTGGTGCTTGCCTTGTCCTCCTCCTTCATATATATTTGGTGGTAGCCGGAGAAGCAGTCGAGGAGTGACATGACCTCGCACCCGGCTGCGCTATCGACGATTTTGTCGATTCGGGGCAGCGGGAAGTTGTCCTTGGGGCAGGCCTTGTCAAGACTGGTGAAGTCTATGCACATCCGCCATTTGCCGCTCTTTTTCTGCACCATTACCACATTGGCGAGCCATGTGGGGTAGGCGATCGGCTCGATGAACTTGGCTTCGAGCAGGCGATGCACCTCGGCCTTGGTGGCTTCTGTCTTTTCGTCAGACATCTTGCGCAGCCGTTGTTTCTTCGACCTCACCGAAGGGTCAATTCCTAGGTCGTGCTCGATGATGGAGCGACTGACTCCGACCAGGTCGAGGGCGGACCAGGCGAAGACATCTTTATTCTTGGATAGACAGCAGAGGAGCCGCTCTTCGTCGTGCGAAGTGAGGTGTTCGCTGATGGTAACCATCTGCTGGGGTGTTGCCTGGTCGAGGGGGATGGTCTTGGTCCCGTCGTTGCTCTATAGTTGTGCCTTTTCATGCCCCTTGGCGGTTGGATTGGCTGGCTCGGGGACTTCGCGTTGGGTCGTGAGGCAGTGCATGTTTCTTTGTCCGGGGACGAAGTCTCTTTCTATGTTATGCGCAACCTGCTGGTTGCCGTAAACTGTGATGGCGCCTCCGGGACCCGGGATCTTCATGCACAGGTAAAGTCCGTGGATAGCTACCTCAAACTTATTGATGGAGCCCCGGCCCATTATGGCGTTGTACGGGTACACCATGTCGAAAATGTCGAACGTGATCTGCTCGCTTCGGGCATTGGGTGCTACACCGAAGGAGAGGGGCAACTCTATTTTGCCGATGGGAAAGGTGCCCTTGCCGCCGAAGCCGTATAGGGGGTTGTCCAAGGGCTTGAGCAGGCTGTGGCTTATGCCCATGCGATCGAAGGCATAGAGGAAGATGATGTCCGCCTGGCTGCCATTGTCGACCAAGACTTTGTGCAAGTCCCAGCCTGCCACGCTACAGTTGATGACCATGGCGTCGATGTGGGGGGCGCTACGCAGATCGACGTCTCGGGCGTCGAAGGTCAATGGCACGTGGGACCACTTTGTCTGCATGACCGGGCCGGTGATGGTGACGTGGTTGATGCTGCGGTAGTGGTCCCTCTTCTGCCGCTTTGTGTCGAAGTCGGCGCTGGACCCCCCGGTAATCATATGGATGACTCCGCGATATGGTTGATCGGTGAAGTCCTCTTGCTTTGGTGCTTGAGGGTGGTTGGGGTGGTGGATGTTTTGCTGTTGGTGGTGTGGTGGTGGGGGTGGGGGAGGCACGATTTGTACCTCCTGGTGGTGTTGGTATGCATGGTGCGGCGGAGGCGGAGCGGGGTCGTGGTTGTATGGTTGAGGGGGTTGCTGGTATGCGTGCGCGACAATTCTAGGGTTGTCGGCTAGCTGTGCCCGTGCCATTCTGTCTCTGGTGGCCTTCGTCTCTGGGCAGTCCTTTGTGGGATGCGCGCAGTCTTCGCCGTGGAACAGGCAGTAAAATCTGCGTGGCTGCTGCGCACGCCCCCGCCCTCGACCGCGAGTTCCATTTCCTCGGCCCTGGGGGGGATACTCCTGGCGGCGGGGGGCCTCACCAGCGGGGGGCTGGTTGGCGATATTGTGCACCTGCTGCTGATTACGGCCGTCTCGACCGGAGTCTGTCTGCGAGGGCCTCGTCCAAGTGCGGCTGGACTGCGGGGTGTCTTTGGGCTTCCTCTGAGACTCGACTTTGCGCTAGTGGAGCTCTTCGGATCTAGCATATTTCTCGAACAGCTGATACAGCTCCTGGAGGTTCCTGGGCGGGTCCCTGATGCAGTGGCTGTAGAGGACGTCGGCCCGAAGGCCACTGATGGCGTAGTGGATGGCGATCTGGTCATCGACCGAAGGCAGTTGTGACTTGAGGGTCAGGAATTTGCGGTAATATTCCTGCAGAGTCTCTCGTTCCAGCTGCTTACAGAGTGAAAATTCAGCCAAGGCGTTGGTGTCTGGGCGGTACCCTTGGAAGTTGAGCAAGAATTTGTCCCGGAGACTTCTCCAGGAGTCGATGGACAGTGGGGGCAACCTGGTGTACCAGGTGAGGGCTGGGCCTTCGAGGGCAATGATGAATGACTTGGCCATCGTGGCGTCATCCCCTCCGGATGATGCAACGACGACTTGATAGCTCATGATGTACTGTGCTGGGTCGGTGCTGCCGTTGTATTTGGGGTAGGTCCCTGCCCTGAAGTTGGCGGGCCACGGTGTCACTTGCAGGTGAGGTGTCAGGGGGCTTCGCTCGTCAAGGTAGTTGACGCCTTGGAAAGCTGTGGCGCGAGGGATGGTGTGTCCATGCTGAGGGATGAACAGGTCTTCAATTTGTGCGCGTTGTTGGTGGGGTGGGCCGTGATGCAGGTCGAGTTGGCCTTCGCTCTGCATGAGCGCGATCTCTTGCTCGAGCTCCTATGCCTTCTGCTCCTCGTCGTGTATCATCTGTCGCACCTTGGCTTGTGTAGACACACGTTGGCGCTTGGCCTTGAGGATCTCTTTCTGCTTTTGGAGGTTGCGGTTCTTGATGCGCAGGGCGCGCAGCTGTAGCTGCTCTTCGGCTGAGACGCCGATGATTTCGCCGTCCTCGGTCACGTCCGCGCCTTCTGGTGGGGCGAAGCCTGGGGGAGGCTGTTGTGGTCCTCCGGAGCTGCATGTGCGGAGGCTGCCTTCTGTGGTGGGTTGTTCATTGCGCTGCTTCTTGCTGTTTGCGTCGTCTTCACAGGGCTCTTGGAGAGTGTTGTCGACGAGGGCCTTGCCCTTTTTCTCGGCCAGCAGTGCCGCCTTCGCGGCTTCGTCAGCCTTCAACGAGGTTCTCTTGGGTGCCATCGCGGGTGGAGTTTTCGTAGCACGAACGGTGGGCGCCAAATGTTGGCACTTGCTTTCCCAAGCGAGTGGATCCAACAGGGGAGTAAAAGTGGTGTCAACGGGGCTACAACACGAGATGGCAATAGCTCTGTTAACCTAGCCTCTCAAGGGCACTGTGCGGGGGTATTTATAGGTATCTGAGTGCCCAGTGTCCTGTGTTAAGGACGCATGTGCCCTCAGGCACCTAGGTTATCCCCGGAATATTCCCATAAAGCAGGGTTACAGACCGTAATTACAGGGAGACTTTTACAAATTAGGCCCGTAATGCGCAGCGGCCACGCAGGGCCTGTTACAATGGGCCGGATCATACGTGGGCCTCCATGTTGAGCGAGGTCGCAGGATGAGACGACCTCGTCACATGCCTTCATCCGGCGACGTGTGGGGCGAAGGGTAGGTCTGCCTGTTGTCTTGCCTCCGTCGGTGCAGCGAGGTCGGCGAAGACTTCGAGCGAAGGGTGGCGTCTTCGCCTTCGCCCCAACACTTTTAAAGTTGGTCAAAATTTTATTAGCAGTTACTAAGTATAAGTAAATACCAACCCAATTAAATAGTAGAATAGAAGTAACAACATCGCCTGCGATGCAATGCATATGACAAATTGAATTTAGTTCCATAAGTTAATCATGTGAGGGTCCGAGCTGCTCATGACCGTGAGCACGGCTAGTATACCAGTTTTACACTCTACAGAGGTTGCGCATCTTTACCCACAAGTCATGTTACCCATCTGCCACGGGGTTGTATGGGCCCCATACACCTCTACCAAGGAAGCGAGGCAGGGTAACACTACGAGGCCTTTACAAAGTTCCACTAGCTTTAGAAAACCCGCTACAGTTTGTAGGAAGCTCCAATGCAGGGATCCCTTGCCTGACCGTCATCGCAGCAAAATCAACCCAAGGACCTCCCTACACTGACCACTCCCCTACTGCCCTTGCCCCTTTCGGGTAAGGTAGTCTTCCACTAGCTTTCCTAATTAATCAGCCAAGGGCGTCCCATTAAACCCTTGTGGTAGCACTATTTTCCCGGTTGGTCGCTCCATGTTCCAATTAACATAATGATCTTATTATGAACTGTAAATAACAACTGATAATAAAAGTATGATAATGAATAGTGTATCTCCATACCCAAAACCACATAAAGCAATAGCAAGTACTACCCAAAAAGTTTAGTGGAGTCAAGGTATAAAGATAATCGAACTAGGGTAACCTATTGGGTCCCATCAAAATTAACCTATCCAGATCATTATGATTAATCAGAACATGAGTGTGTAAAAGAAGTGATCAAGGGCACAACTTGCCTGGGACTTGAGATTCCAGGTACCAACTTGCTCTTCAGATGACTCGTAACCTCGCGCTAGGCGTAACGATACAAACAAACAGGGTATAGGCAAAATTAACATTACATCAAACATAAGAATAAACTGCATAATAATGATCTACGCGAAGCTACGAGATCGGAGGCTCGAGAACCGCTAAATTCGGTGTTACGGTTATGAAGCTATGGTTTTCGGAAGATAAGTGTGATTTAAATATTAAACTATATTGTAAATTAGTTAATATACATCATATCAGAAAATATAATCCAAATAGTTAGGTAAACTTTAATCTAGAGTATAACTTGTTTAGAAATCATATTATAGTCAAATTACTATCATAGTCTAGTTTAACTTTGGTCAAAAGGTATAATCTACTGAACATAGAATAAACAAATATCTAATTATAAAAATATGTCCTATGGTACAATTAATGTTGCCACAACGTAGGCAATATCTTTATGAAGCTAACGCAATTTGAATGGATCAAATCGGAGTTATAATGCGTAAGATATGAATTTTCGAAGTTTATTGATTTACTTTTATATAAAAAAAATCAATTTTCAGACTTAATTTATATAAATCAGATAATATTTTGGACTGTGTTACTATTATCAAGAAGTTCAGGGTTGAAAGTATAAATAACGGGACCTACTTGCGATTATTTGCCACTGCTAGAGGACAGCGGGTTGGTTTCATAAAAGCACAGGGGCTCTTATGCAAACTAGCCATAGCGAAGGGGTATGGAACTATTACAGCCGTCTGATTGGTAATCAGTGATCCAGATTAGATCTTGGCGCCCCACGAACCGGTACGTTCCCACAGCCCTGGGATCAAGAATATACGGTGCTCATTTTATGGGGGCAGATCACCTAACATCCACACGATCTCCGATCTACGATTCACATGCACTGATCCAAGCAGTTCTATCAGATCAAATCTGGGCCATTGCCGCCCAATCCGATGATCACCAAGCAGCCCGCCCAAACCCCTGTTGACCGCGACGGCGCCACCCTGCCCGCGGCGCGCCCTCACCGGCGATGTACCGAACCGGTGCACAGGAGCACAAATTCCCCAATCTAAAAGCTTCTACGCGTTTCGGAGGTGATAGCGAACCTAGAAGAGGGATCCTTACCAGGGAGGAGATGGAGAGAGGGTCTGCCGTGGTGAATGGCGGTCTGTGCCCGTGTTTGAACGACGTCGAGCAATCCCCAACATCCCAGCGATCCCCCATGCCACCTATCGCCACCACTGATTCCTCGACATCCCGATGATGCTTCCAAAGCTACACGTGGGCATAGGAGCGACGATGTTCGACGATTTTTTTTTGCCTGCGGAGGCGCTCCTGATGAATACATGGATGTCAACTATATAGTCAAGGCCCAATCAATCATAGAGTTCCAAGCTCAAGGGGAGTTGAAGTCCAGTTTATTCGCGAATCCGGTTAGGACTGCAGGAGTGGTCCTCACGAAAACGGACGCCCAGACCACATACGGACTCCGTTTTCGACGTTCTAGATATCGTTGGAAAGCTAAGAAGATAAGCTTTCCAACCCATCTGGTTTCACGTCAAAATATACACGGAGCTGATGGGAATCGTCATAACAAGATGACGTCCAGAATCTGCCAGAAATTAACGACGCCTGTTTTTGGGCCTAAAGGACTTGTACATCCTAAGGAGATAAGCTCGGCACCCCCTTGGCCACCGCCTGAGTCGAGAACGACTCCAATTCAAGTGGGGGATGATGATGAGGACATCTCTCCCATACAAATAATGCATGGACCGACAACACGAGCACGTGCACGACATCTAAATCTCCAGGTTCGTTCTAACCTAATCAATTGTGTTTTAGAGCTTACGCTTGGTGCCATGGATGTTTTGATGATTAGGAACCTTGGAGAGGACCAACAAGGACTTGGGAGAGGCCAACATGTCAAGGAGGAGAAGCTAGGACGTTCACAACAAGAGAAAGCCAAGTCCGACTCAACTACGTCTCCACCTCGAAGTCCAGGACCAGTCTGCACTAAAATGAACGCCCAGAATGCATCCGAACTCCGATTAGGTTGGACTTTATATGGATGGAAAGCTAAGGAGATAAACTTTCCAACCCAACTGGAACCACCTTAAAATTCATCCGGAGTCAACGGAAATCGTCGAAACAAGTCAGCGTTCAGATTCTGTTTTGGTGCTGCG
Organism: Zea luxurians; assembly: GCA_029449295.1. Lineage (NCBI taxonomy): Eukaryota > Viridiplantae > Streptophyta > Magnoliopsida > Poales > Poaceae > Zea > Zea luxurians. The sequence goes on along the minus strand of JAOPSE010000003.1, from coordinate 105,115,824 downwards.
ACACCGTTTGTTGGGCTGTTGGGCCGTGTATCGTGTTGGAGCCCATTAGGGGTGCGACCAGGGGTTGTGCACGTCCCTAACCTCTATTTTACCAGCAGCCACCACCACATTAGGGTTTGGGTTTTGCTTAGATCATATCTATCATCGAACAGTATCGCCGTTCATCGGTTTGTGAGACCCCACCTCGTGATCAATGCAGTTTTGATTGCGTTCTTCCTGTTCTTGCTTGTGTTCTTGATTGCGCTTGCAGGGATAAGCCTTCGTGGCGAGGTCACTCGTGTGTCATGGGTGATAACCAACGGAGCAGTGGTGTAGTGATTGCGAGGAGACGTTCGCTCGGAGCCTTGGATCATCAACGTCGAGATCTCCAGCCAATCAAGTTATCGTACCTCACGGAAGATCAGGCCTCGTCCTCTAACAAGTGGTATCAAGATTCCAGGTTGCCTGTGAGGTACAATCCTACCATTAGATTTATTTTGTTCATCCTATAACCCACAAAAAAGCCAAAAAAATTACGATCTGTTTATCCTGACCTAAAACCATCGCCTTAGCCTTTGCACAATTCAGTTTTGGAGTCCGCAGTTCTGAGTTTGTGTCCTAGGTTGAGTTTGGTTGCTGGTTTAGATTTGTTTTGGTTCAGTTTGATCCTTTCCATCCTACAAAATCGACCTCCAAAACAGATCCCATCTACAAAACCGATCCTAACCGATCCTATTTTATCTCATCATCACGTCCTTATCAGATTAGTTTCTATCTAGTTCGGTATTTTGATCATAACTCTCGCATACGAACTCGGAATTTAGTGTTCTTGTACTTTCTGGAAAGCTTAGAAAATTATCTACAACTTTTATATTTACGAGATTTCCAGAAAATATCATTATCGAGGAGTTATCTATCTTAGAAGTAAATCTATTTGTGATCCTGAAATTTCGGACCAGTCTGTATTTCGGGGTCAATATCTCCCACTTATTTTATCCAAAATAGGCGATCCATATATCCAAAAGAAAGAGAAAAGGAAGACCTACAACTTTTGTGTTTTGAGTTTTTGAGTTTCGGGTCTCTAAATTTGTTAAACAGTCTGTTGAAGTTAGAGCAGAAAATCTGTGATAGACAGACGAGAATTTTTTTGATAGTCTTGTGTTATATCTTGTTTTTGCGGCACTCTTGTAAAAAAAGGGAATATAAAAAGGCAAGTGCAAAACAAAAAATCCGCACAAAACAAAGAAAAAAAAAGAAGAAGAAAAAAAATCAGAGAAAAAAAAAAGAGAAAAAGAGTGCGCATAAGCAGGAACACCATTGATCTGTGCACCTCTGTGATTGTTTTTCATTCCAACTTGTTACCTTGCTGTTCCTAGGTCCTTGTCACCTCCTTTGTGTCTTCCTCCAACGGTGCTAATACATTCTCTAGGCCAGCAATTAGGACGAGTACTTTGGACACTTATTCAGCATTGCTATCTGTTACTGACTTGTGTGCCACATATATATATTTAGTCAGCCTTCCCAAAGCTCCACCTTTCTCTCGAGCAGAACAGGTACTCCTTTGCAATCATACCCACGCTCGTTGGACAGTCACACCGGTCACCGTTTGCCACCTGCAGTGCTAGTAAGAACCTTGTAAGAGCGGGGTAAGACGCTTCATAACTTGTGTTCCACCACCACCACCACCCTGAGAGATAGTTGTAGGGTTCACTTTGTTTGTTGCCTTTTTGTCTCTGTTTTGTGCTAACAATGACAGGACCAAAGAACCAAACGGATAAGGAGAAGGAACCTAAGCTTAACGACGATGAGTGTGTCTCTCATCTGGAATTGAAGGAGATGATGCGCGCATTGACTAAAGCTTTTCAGAGCCACACCATTGATGATGATTCGTCTCCCTCAGGTTCTATATATCCATCTTTCTCTTCTTTTGATGCAAATATTGCAAATGAATATACTAAATGGGAAATATCAATGGATAAGATTTTTGCACGACGTCGTATATGTGATAGGCGAAAAATTAAAATTGTGGCTAGTACTTTAACGAATGATGTGTTAGTTTGGTGGAATAATTTGCATGACTATGAGAAACCACAAACTTAGACTGATATAAAAGCACTAATGAGACAACAATTTGTTTCTATGGATGATACTAAAAATAATTTAAGTAATTCTACCGATATCATGCCTTCAGATAAATCTGAGTTGCCTTTGTTACAAGAAGATTGTCTTGTTGTTCCTTATGATAAAGAAGAGTTGTGTGATGATAATACTATTATTTCTATGCCACAACTAAAGAACAAACTTGATGTTGTTGCTTCTGATCCTATTAATTGTGCCAAAATTAGAACATTCAATCATATAACTAGTGTGCATGATGAGCTAAAATTGTTATCTTCTTTAAATACTTTGGGCTATATTGAATTTGATGTTTTATGTAATCTAAATAATTTAGAGGAGAAACTTTCTTTTAGTGCTAATTTACCATGGTTATCTAAACATACATATCATTTTATTGGAAGATATAATTGGAAAGGAGAATATATGGTACATCGAGTATATATTTGTTCAAATATGAATTCTCCTTTTGTCATAAAACAAAATGATCAACTAGAAGGCTGTGTTAAAGCTAACCATATCACGTCCAGTTCCACTTGTCCTTCTTTGTATGTTTTACAACAACAGGGTCAACTTCAAGAAGGGAAGCAAGGTTGGACGACATCAAGCACTACATCAACACCTTTTGCAGGCACCAACGACTTTGAGTCGAGGATGACTCAAAAGCAAGAAGGGGAGAATGATGAATACATGGATGTCAACTATATAGTCAAGGCCCAATCAATCATAGAGTTCCAAGCTCAAGGGGAGTTGAAGTCCAGTTTATTCGCGAATCCGGTTAGGACTGCAGGAGTGGTCCTCACGAAAACGGACGCCCAGACCACATACGGACTCCGTTTTCGACGTTCTAGATATCGTTGGAAAGCTAAGAAGATAAGCTTTCCAACCCATCTGGTTTCACGTCAAAATATACACGGAGCTGATGGGAATCGTCATAACAAGATGACATCCAGAATCTGCCAGAAATTAACGACGCCTGTTTTTGGGCCTAAAGGACTTGTACATCCTAAGGAGATAAGCTCGGCACCCCCTTGGCCACCGCCTGAGTCGAGAACGACTCCAATTCAAGTGGGGGAGGATGATGAGGACATCTCTCCCATACAAATAATGCATGGACCGACAACACGAGCACGTGCACGACAGCTAAATCTCCAGGTTCGTTCTAACCTAATCAATTGTGTTTTAGAGCTTACGCTTGGTGCCATGGATGTTTTGATGATTAGGAACCTTGGAGAGGACCAACAAGGACTTGGGAGAGGCCAACATGTCAAGGAGGAGAAGCTAGGACGTTCACAACAAGAGAAAGCCAAGTCCGACTCAACTACGTCTCCACCTCGAAGTCCAGGACCAGTCTGCACTAAAATGAACGCCCAGGATGCATCCGAACTCCGATTAGGTTGGGCTTTATAAGGATGGAAAGCTAAGGAGATAAGCTTTCCAACCCAACTGGAACCACCTTAAAATTCATCCGGAGTCAACGGGAATCGTCGAAACAAGTCAGCGTTCAGATTCTGTTTTGGTGCTGCGACACCGTTTGTTGGGCTGTTGGGCCGTGTATCGTGTTGGAGCCCATTAGGGGTGCGACTAGGGGTTGTGCACGCCCCTAACCTCTATTTTACCAGCAGCCACCACCACATTAGGGTTTGGGTTTTGCTTAGATCATATCTATCATCGAACAGTATCGCCGTTCATCGGTTTGTGAGACCCCACCTCGTGATCAATGCAGTTTTGATTGCGTTCTTCCTGTTCTTGCTTGTGTTCTTGATTGCGCTTGCAGGGATAAGCCTTCGTGACGAGGTCACTCGTGTGTCACGGGTGATAACCAACGGAGCAGTGGTGTAGTGATTGCGAGGAGCCGTTCGCTCGGAGCCTTGGATCATCAACGTCGAGATCTCCACCCAATCAAGTTATCGTACCTCACGGAAGATCGGGCCTCGTCCTCTATCAGCTCCTCTCTACCCTCGGTTCCTCTTTCCCATCTCTCTGTTTTCTGGCTTTGTTTCGTATGCCCCTAAAGGTGCCCACATATATATCCCTGGGAGGAATTGGGTCACGACCAAGGATCTCGACGGGATTGGGGGCGAATCCAATGGATACAGTGGTTACGGAGTTTGTTGCTGTGAACCGCGGCTACGAAATTCGTTACGGCTGAATGGGGAAGAGAGGGCTGACAGCATCGCCCCATCGGTCGGTGACTAAGGAAGTGCAGGAGCAACACTGGCGTTTGCGGGTTCCGCAGGCAGTGACACACGGCGAGAAATGCAGAAGGGGAAAACGGTTGACCTGATGTTGGGCGGCTGCGGCATGGGCCCACCTGGCGGTGGTAGTGTGTGCAGTTGTGCTGGCGCGGGTGAGAGTGAGCTGGGCCGGGACAAGGAGTTTCGGCCCACCAGCGTACAATGCTTTTTTTCTCTTTTTTTATTCCTATGTTCCAACTTGATTCAAATATGGTTTTTTTTTTCACTTGTTCAAACTTGGATTGTATGCAAAAACAAAACCCAGCATGACATGTAGTAAAACCATTCTTTTATCGTACATTTTATTTATTTAGATAACACTTTTGCATAAAATAATAAGTGTCCTTTTAAGAAAGGTAAATTTCTAAGGCATGAAATACTTTAGAGAGCACTTATAAATAAATATACTTCACAAAGGAATAATTAAAATCATATGGGGATGTAACTTTGTGAGCAAAAACATCATTTTTAACAGGTATTTTAATTCGAAACCTTTGGAAAATCTTCCTAGCTCCAAGAATGAAATCTTGGGTGTTACATGCCTTGACTTTGAAAAATATTCCTGCAACACAACCAGCCATAGTGCATTCAACTACATTCCCTATCTTTTTTATTTTCTTTTGCTAAATAAGAAGGAAGTTTGAGATTTCGTCAATAACCATGCTGGAGGTTTATATTTATAGTGGAGTGGTGATTTAATTCCTATACCTAAATTGATCTATTCAACTTACTTGATATAGCATCCTTTATATTGGAATTACTAAAACTGTTCAAGTTGCTAAGCTAAAGCCTAGCAAACCAATCCCAGTAGCTAGTCCTCGTTATGAGAGGAATCTCTCTTAGGTCATCCAGGACCTCTAGTTTTAACTCATTAGAATGTGCCAAGTCATTTGGATTTTGATCGAATTCCCATGTTGCTGCATAGATCCAAAGCCCGGGAATCTTGAGATGGAAATGAATAGCTTGTGCCAGATCCTGAAATAAGAAGACCAGTGTAAAGACATACCAACATTGAGGTTTGCTAGGGTATGCAAATAAAGGTCTTCCTTATGATCATAGCTCAAATTTAAACTTCTCTACTTGATAAGAAATACATGACGAATGTGCAATGCAATTTGTAATTGGCTAATAACTTGTTGGCCAAATTACAGTGTGTGGCCCCAAGTCGTACTAAATGTATAGTTGGAAATCTGGAATAGGGTTTCAACCTTCATCGATTTTCTTGTGAGCAGAGCACAATGTCAGTGTACAATCCAAGACGAGAACATGTGCGAAATCGAGCAGAGCAGCAATAAGTTACAAAGGTGAACTTTAAACTTAAAAACAACTAAGGATGAATCGGTCTGTTGTTGGACTATTGGTGGTGGTGGCATTCGCTCTTGGTGAGGTGCATGGTGATGACACCCTCGGAGTCCGGTATGATGGTATGTGTGGTGGACACGATGTCGAACAGTGCGCTCTCGGGCAAGGCCGCTGGGTCATCGCCGCCGTCGACGGCTCCTGCCTCGTCACGATCAAACCTCAGTTGAAGAGCGTCTAGAAACACCCCTCCTCAAGCCCATTGAAGAGCAGGGAGGATGTGGCCTACGGGAAGCCTCCAGAGCCTTCTAACAGGATCTACAGCTTGAGAAATCAAGCCATGGTCGGATATGAGCGAGGAGGGCATGGATCTGGGCAGGTAGGGATGAAAATGGTCAGAACCGGTCGGTAAACACTAAAACCATTACCGTTTTCATATTTTTTATCAGAAACAAAATCAAAAATGGTAACTCCGGAAACGAAAACGATATCGGTATTTCGGAAACATCGAAAACGAAAGTTTGGTGCAGAAAATACACCGATAATGGTCGAAATCTAAAATATGATCGGTAAACATATCAAACTTCACAATACAACAAAGTTGACAAAAGATCACAAACACCACAAGTTCACAATTCATGATATAACAAGTTCACAAGGATCACAAATTTATAATATAAAAAGTTTACAAAGATCACAAGTTCACAATATAACAAGTTCACAGTATAACAAGTTCATAAAGATCACAAGTTCACAAACTCAAAGTTCACAATTCACAATATCCACTCGATCTAGCTGACATGGCATGCTTACTTATGAAATATTTTTTCTCACATAAAGAGTTTTTCACAGCCTCATAGGAAAACCCTAAAACCTAGTGTATGGAAAAGACAGACTGTCAGATCTCTATCATTATATATTACTAATACATAACATGTACATAGAAAAGGGTGGATTCGTTCGAGAGACCAAATCGTTAATTCCAACTGTCTTCCAACACCATCTATCCAAAAAAATCTTGAGGCATCCAAAAAATACAAAAATAAGTAATCCTTATCTAGAGACGTACATGCGATGCGAAAAAATCACATGCTGGAAAATTCTAAAAAATTCCGAGACACAATTCTGAAAAATTCCGAGACACAATTTCGGAAAATTCTGAGACACAAATCCGGTAATTTCCGACAAAAACTGGTAACCGAAGGAAATGGTCGGTAAAACACCACGCCGATTCTGATACTGATTCCGATAGAAAATTCCAAAAACCGATTTCGTTTTCAAAAAATACCGTTACCTGTGAATCCGATCGAAAAATTTTGAAATCGATTTCCGGAATACCGAAAAATTCCGAAACCGTTTTCATCCCTATGGGCAGGGCAGTAGCGATGGATAGGAGATCTGGAGAGGAATATGTGGGCGGGATCAAGGAGGTGGCATTCATATTATGTATCGCGAAAGATTGATGCTGTTGTACTTACTGAAGACAGTGTTGATGGGATTCATGGCGATCTGATTCTTGGCGGTGGCGCCAAAGACGCGCCTGTGCGTGCGCCGGTGCCCGGTGGTCTGGGCGGTGGAGGAGAGTGTTCTTTTGGCCCTCTCACAGGCGGTCCTCAGCCGCCAGAGCGCCCTGGGGTTGCTGATGATGCCTTCTTGTTCTTCCTCCGCGACGGGGTGGGGCGCCTGCGCCACTGCGGCTGGAGACGGTTGGACTATGGGTGCGTCGACGGCTGCAGAGACACCAAGAGGCAGCAGGGTGGGGCTGCGTGCCTACGCCGAGGATGAGGTGGCGAAGGGGAGGGGGCGCCGAAGCCTGAGGACAGGGTGCAGTCGGGGGCAGGGTACGCATTGCGGGACAGGCATGACGGGGGTGGGGCGGCGGCGTGGTGTCACAGGTGTGGACGCCCTCGTTATCATCTTAATAGAGTAGTGTATATATATATATATATGTGTGTGTGTGTGTGTGTACATTTTTGTATATGTATATTTATATGTGTATAGATATATGCATATATAGATGAATATATATGTAAATAATTATATGCCCATGGGTAGCGGGTATGAGTAACATATTGTGCCCATCGCGGGTAACGGGTATGGGTGTGAGTTTGACATTAAACCCGCATGTGCGCCCTCTACCCGCGGGTTTTAAGCCCGTTACCATCACTAGAGCATGGTATGAATGTCTAATAAATTTTCTTATTGAGAATTCATTTAAAGTTAGAAAAGTCGATCCTACACTTTTCACCAAGAGAGTGGAGAATGAATTATTTATATGCCTGATTTATGTTGAAGACATTAGATTTGGTTCTACTAACTGCTCAACTTATGAAGATTTTAGTAAGATAATGGTCAAGAAATTTAAGGTGTCTATGATGGGGGAGTTGAAGTTCTTCCTAGGATTTCAAATCAAACAACTTAAGGAAGGCACCTTCATTAATCAAACCAAGTACACTTAAGACATCTTCAAGAAGTTTGGCATGAAGGACGCAAAACCCATCAAGACGCCTATGGAGACAAATGATCGTCTTGACCTCAACATGGGAGGTAAATCTGTAGATCAAAAAGTATATCGTTCTATAATATGTTCTTTACTTTACTTATGCTCATCTAAACCTGCTTAGTGTATGCATGTGTGAAAGATTTCAAGCCAATCATAAAGAATGTCATCTTAGGATCATTGAGAGGATTTTGAAATATTTACTTCATACATTTAATTTCGAGTTTTGGTATCCAAAAGGTTCTAAATTTGATCTCATTGGATATTCCAGTGCAGATTATGTCGGATGTAAGGTAGATAGGAATAGCACTTCTGAGACTTACCAAATTTTTGGGAAGATACTTGGTTTCGTAGGCTTCAAATAAACAAAATTTAATTGCTCTATCCACCACCAAGCCCAAGTACATTGTTGCAGGACATTGTTGTGTGCAATTACTTTAGAAGAGGCAAACCATAAAAAACTTTGACTACAATATAAGCAAACTTCCCCTTCTATGTGATAATGATAGTGCAATCCAAATGACCAATAACCCTATTGATCACGGACGCACAAAATAGATAGACATCTGACGTCACTTTTTGAGAGATCATTCACAAAAGGGAGATATCGTTATAAACCATGTGAGTTCCAATAAATAGTTAGCCAATATATTCACAAAGTCACTAGATGAGAAATGATTTTGTGAACTTAGGAATGAGATAAATATTCTTGATTTTCGAAACATGGATTGAAATGTTGCATGCAATGATTATTTCTTATATCTTTGATCACGAGTAATACATTCAATTGGTACAAATTCAAAACTTTACCTTATGTTTGTACCAAGGCTCAAATTGTAGAATTAAATCTCAGGTCTCAAAAGTCGAATGAGCAATTAAAGCAAGAGGTGGCTTGCCTTGGCAAGGCCTTGTATGACAAGAAAGGTAAAGCCAAACAAATCCAACCTCCTCAGGATAACACCACTGCGGGAGTGAACAAGCCTGTGGAGGGAGAAACTGTGATTTGTAGACTATGCCGCAAGGAAGACCACAAGTCTTACCAATGCAAGGCGAAAACCGGGGATAAGCAAAAGCAAGAGCTCAAGCCAATAAAAAATATCTCTAACACCTACATCAACAAGTTGGACAAAAATGTTGCTACACCATATTTGACCATGAAGAAAAAGAATGGAAAGGTGATAGCGATCAAGGCTAACAAGCAAGCCAACAAATAAAAGGGGGTCGAACGCATCTGGGTGCCAAAGTAGATTATTTCAACCATTAAAAGCACCAAGAGGGTTTGGGTCCCAAGAGGGAAGTGAGAAGTCCTAAGAACTTCGGGGAATTTGGAGACTTGGCAAAATTGGGATGTATATCATGTGATGCATCATACTGGATCAAGTCTATTGCCAAGTGGGTTAGTAAATACTTTGGACCCAAATTCTCCACCCATGACTAAGGTAACTAGATTTATTGCATTTCTTTGTTTTTAGATATGAGTATCTATTTTCTTATATCTAGTTTTTACCTTACATGCCTAGTTTTTACATGTGGTATTTACCTTTGATTATAATTGCATGCATACTAGGTCAATCATATGGTAGGAATGCTTGTTTCAATTCATATTCTTGAGCAAACATACATGATTTAAAATGTTTAGTTAAGCATGGCACATAGCTTTTTTAACATTCCTAAGTAAATGACACTAATGCTTCAAAGTTTATATCCTACTAGTGGTATTCTCCAAATGGTGTCATTTTGACTTATATGTGTCAATGATCAGATTATAGATAATTTGCCCCTCTTGATATCAAAATCAAAGTGTAAGTCTCCTACAAGTATTCAAAACTTGTATGCACACTTTCAAGGGGAGGTTACTCTATAATCTAAGTTTTTGAGACTAATACTTGTTTTCAAGTCTATTATGTGTAGTAGTCTCATTGAAGGAAAATGGAGTCCCGGGATAAAGACAATAAGCTTCCACTGTAAATCTACAAGAATTTTCAATTGATTCCACATGTGGTTTCACTCCATAACTGGTATCATTTACATGACTTCTCCAGACTTTGATTAGACTACATTTCACATCTTATGCTTCCCGTGTTGCTATAAATTCATATGTTGTCAAAATATATCTTTTACCTATGCATAGGGGGAGTTAGTCTAATCAAGCATATCTTGCACCTCTTTGTCTCATATGCTTTCCTAAATCGAGGATCTCCGACAGGAGGAGTATATCTAGGATAATATTCTTTCAAAGGGGGAGAACACTCTTTTAGGGGAAGTAATATTTTAGAGCTAAAAGTGGTAAATTCTTTAGAGGGCAAGTCTTATTTGCTTCCTATATGCTTTTATTGTCTTCCTTTTCGGTGTTTGATTCCAAAGGGGAGAAGTTTTAGGGACCAAAGCAACTCAAAATATATCAAACATAAAACATCGTCCAATTTTAAAAAAATGCAATCATGATCTTACAAGTGGTTTTGGTTCTACAAGTATCTTTGGTCTAAAATAGGAAGTACGTGGATTATGGAGTTAGGGGAGGCTTAAGTCCATAATCTTACATTGTGAGGACATTCATGCATCCTAGCAAGTAGACTGCATATTTTAATTAAAATGTTTAATATATTTGCTTGCTTTGGTTGTGTTGTCATCAATCACCAAAAAAGGGGAGATTGTAAGTGATAGTCGCCTAGAGGGGGGGGTGAATAGGGCGAAACTGAAATTTACCCAAATAATCACAACTACAAGCAAGGTTAGCGTTAGAAATATAATTGAGTCCGCGAGAGAGGGCACAAAACAAATCGCAAGCGAATAAGAGTGTGACACGAGGATTTGTTTTACCGAGGTTCGGTTCTCTCAAACCTACTCCCCGTTGAGGAGGCCACAAAGGCCGGGTCTCTTTCAACCCTTCCCTCTCTCAAACGATCCCACGGATCGAGTGAGCTTTCTCTTCTTCTCAATCAACCGGGAACAAAACTTCCCCGCAAGGGCCACCACACAATTGGTGCCTCTTGCCTTGGTTACAATTGAGTGATGATCTCAAGAACAAATGAGAAAGAAAGAAAGCAATCCAAGCGCAAGAGCTCAAAAGAACACGGCAAATCTCTCTCTCTAATCACTAAAGTCTTGAGAGGATTTGATCTCTTTGTATGTGTCTAGAATTGAATGCCTAGCTCTTGTAAGTGGTTGAGAGTTGGAAAACTTGGATGGCAATGAATGTGGGGTGGTTGGGGTATTTATAGCCCCAACCACCACAAGTGACCGTTGGCTGGAGTCCTCTGTTCGATGGCGCACCGGACAGTCCGGTGCACACCGGACAGTCCGGTGCCCCTGCCACGTCACGGTTGCCGTTGGATTCTGACCGTTGGAGCTTCTGACTTGTGGGCCCTCCTGGGTGTCCGGTGCACACCGGACATGTACTGTTTGATGTCCGGTGCACCGGTATGGGCGTGCCTGACGACTGCGCGCGCTGCGCGCGCATTAAATGCACCGCAGGGAGCCGTTGGCGCCGCAGGGAGCCGTTGCTCCGCTGGTACACCGGACAGTCCGGTGCACACCGGACAGTCCGGTGAATTTTAGCGGAGCGGCTGCCGAGCAAACCCGAGGCTGGCGAGTTCCGGAGGCCGCGTTTCCTTGGAGCACCGGACATGTCCGGTGCACACCGGACAGTCCGGTGAATTATAGCGCGCCGGCTTTCGAGAAATCCCGAGGGTGAAGAGTTTGAAGTCGAAGTCCTCTGGCCTCACCGGACAGTCCGGTGAACACCGGACAGTCCGGTGCCTCCGGCCAGAGGATCCCTCGGTTGCCTTGCTGCTCCTTTGTTGAATCCAACATTTGATCTTTTTATTTGCTGATTGTGAACCTTTTGCACCTGTATAACTTATGCACTAGAGTAAACTAGTTAGTCCAATGTTTGTGTTGGGCAATTCAACCACCGAAATTATTTAGGAACTAGGTCTAAGCCTAATTCCCTTTCAATCTCCCCCTTTTTGGTGATTGATGCCAACACAAACCAAAGCAAATATAAAAGTGCATAATTGAACTAGTTTACATAATGTAAGTGCAAAGGTTGCTTGGAATTGAGCCAATATAAACTTAAATGATGCGCATGGATGGTTTCTTTGTTTTTGACATATTGGACCATATTTGCACCACGAGTTTTGTTTTTGCAAATTCTTTTGTAAATTCTTTTCAAAGTACTTTTGCAAGATAGTCAAAGGTAAATGAAAAAGATTTTGCAAAGCATTTTCAAGATATGGAATTTTCTCCCCCTATTTCCAATGCTTTCCCTTTGACTAAGCAAAAATCCCCCTCAAATAAGTTCTCCTCTTAGTGTTCAAGAGGGTTTTCCATTAATTTTGAAAACACTACTTGCTTCCCCTTTAGAACACAAAGAGATACAAATTTTAAAATTTATCATTGAAAATCATCAAATTTAAAAATAAGGTGGTGGTGCGGTCCTTTTGCTTTGGGCTCATATTTTCTCCCCCTTTGGCATGAATCGCCAAAAACGGAATCATTAGAGCCCAATGAAGTACATTCTCCCCCTTTGGTCATGAAATACATGAGTGAAGGTTATACCAACGTTGGAGAGAAGATGCGGAGCGACGGCGAAGGATGAGTAGTAGAACGGAGTGGAAGCCTTTGTCTTCGCCGAAGACTCCAATTCCCTTTCAATACACCTATGACTTGGTTGAGATACACTTGAACACACATTAGTCATAGCATATATAAAAGAGACATGATCAAGGGTATATTCATGTGCTATGCGTGCAAGACTTAGCAAAAGAAATTCCTAGAATCAAGAATATTAAGCTCATGCCTAAGTCGGGTAAAAGATTGTTCATCAAGGGGTTTGGTAAAGATATCGGCCAATTGATCTTTAGTATTAATATAAGAAATCTCGATATCCCCCTTTTGTTGGTGATCCCGAAGAAAATGATACCGAATGGCTATGTGCTTAGTGCGGCTGTGCTCGACGGGATTGTCGGCCATTTTGATTGCACTCTCATTGTCACATAGCAAAGGGACTTTGGTTAATTTGTAACCGTAGTCCCGCAGGGTTTGCCTCATCCAAAGCAATTGCGCGCAACAATGGCCTGCGGCAATATACTCGGCTTCGGCGGTGGAAAGAGCGACCGAATTTTGCTTCTTTGAAGCCCATGACACCAAGGATCTTCCCAAGAACTGGCAAGTCCCCGATGTGCTCTTCCTATTAATTCGACACCCTGCCCAATCGGCATCCGAATAACCAATCAAATCAAATGTGGATCCCCGAGGGTACCAAAGCCCAAACTTAGGAGTAAAAGCCAAATATCTCAAGATTCGTTTCACGGCCGTAAGGTGTGATTCCTTAGGGTCGGCTTGGAATCTTGCACACATGCAAACGGAAAGCATAATATCCGGTCGAGATGCACATAAATAAAGCAATGAACCAATCATTGACCGGTATACCTTTTGATCCACGGACTTACCTCCCGTGTCGAGGTCGAGATGCCCATTAGTTCCCATGGGTGTCTTGATGGGCTTGGCATCCTTCATTCCAAACTTGCTTAGAATATCTTGAGTATACTTGGTTTGGCTGATGAAGGTGCCTTCTTGGAGTTGCTTGACTTGGAATCCTAGAAAATACTTCAACTCCCCCATCATCGACATCTCGAATTTTTGCGTCATGATCCTACTAAATTCTTCACATGTAGATTTGTTAGTAGACCCAAATATGATATCATCAACATAAATTTGGCATACAAACAAATCATTATCAAGAGTCTTAGTGAATAAGGTAGGATCGGCTTTGCCGACTTTGAAGCCATTTGCAACAAGGAAATCTCTAAGGCATTCATACCATGCTCTTGGGGCTTGCTTGAGCCCATAAAGCGCCTTAGAGAGCCTATAAACATGGTTAGGGTACTCACTGTCCTCAAAGCCGGGAGGTTGCTCAACATAGACTTCTTCCTTGATTGGTCCATTGAGGAAGGCACTCTTCACGTCCATTTGGTAGAGCTTGAAGCCATGGTAAGTAGCATAGGCTAATAATATACGAATTGACTCAAGCCTAGCTACGGGTGCATAGGTTTCACCAAAATCCAAACCTTCGACTTGTGAATACCCCTTGGCCACGAGTCGAGCTTTGTTCCTAGTCACCACACCATGCTCGTCTTGCTTGTTGCGGAAGACCCACTTGGTTCCTACAACATTTTGATTAGGACGTGGAACTAAGTGCCATACCTCATTCCTTGTGAAATTGTTGAGCTCTTCTTGCATCGCCATCACCCAATCCGAATCTTGTAGTGCTTCCTCTACCCTGGTTGGCTCAATAGAGGAAACAAACGAGTAATGTTCACAAAAATGAGCAACACGAGATCGAGTAGTTACCCCCTTATGAATATCGCCAAGGATAGTGTCGACGGGGTGATCTCGTTGTATTGCTTGGTGGACTCTTGGGTGTGGCGGTCTTGGTTGTTCATCCTCCTTGTCTTCATTAATTGACTCTCCCCCTTGATTGTTGCCGTCATTTTGAGGTGGCTCATCTTCTTGATTTTCTTGTCCAACATCTTGAGCCTCATCCTCAACTTGAGTTGGTGGAGATGCTTGCATGGAGGAGGATGGTTGATCTTGTGCATTTGGAGGCTCTTCGGATTCCTTAGGACACACATCCCCGATGGACATGTTCCTTAGCGCTATGCATGGAGCCTGTTCTTCACCTACATCATCAAGATCAACTTGCTCTACTTGAGAGCCGTTAGTCTCATCAAACACAACGTCACAAGAAACTTCAACAAGTCCTGAGGACTTGTTAAAGACTCTATATGCCCTTGTGTTTGAGTCATATCCTAGTAAAAAGCCTTCTACAGTTTTAGGAGCAAATTTAGATTTTCTACCTCTTTTGACAAGTATAAAACATTTGCTACCAAAAACTCTAAAATATGAAATATTGGGCTTTTTACCGGTTAGGAGTTCATAAGATGTCTTCTTGAGGATTCGATGAAGATATAATCGGTTGATGGCGTAGCAGGCGGTGTTGACCGCCTCGGCCCAAAACCGATCCGGTGTCTTGTACTCATCAAGCATGGTTCTTGCCATGTCCAATAGAGTTCGATTCTTCCTCTCCACTACACCATTTTGTTGTGGAGTGTAGGGAGAAGAGAACTCATGCTTGATGCCCTCCTCCTCAAGAAAGTCTTCAATTTGGGAATTTTTGAACTCCGTCCCATTGTCGCTTCTAATTTTCTTGATCCTTAAGCCGAACTCATTTTGAGCCCGTCTCAAGAATCCCTTTAAGGTCTCTTGGGTTTGTGATTTTTCCTGCAAAAAGAATACCCAAGTGAAGCGAGAATAATCATCCACAATTACAAGACAATACTTACTACCGCCGATGCTTATGTAAGCGATCGGGCCGAATAGATCCATATGTAGGAGCTCCAGTGGCCTGTCGGTAGTCATGATATTTTTGTGTGGATGATGGACACCAACTTGCTTCCCGGCTTGGCAAGCGCTACAAATCCTGTCTTTCTCAAAATGAACATCGGTTAGTCCCAAAATGTGTTCTCCTTTTAGAAGTTTGTGAAGATTCTTCATTCCAACATGGGCTAGTCGACGGTGCCATAGCCAACCCAAGTTAGTCTTAGCAATTAAGCATGTGTCGAGTTCAGCTCTTTCAAAATCAACTAAATATAGCTGACCCTCTAACACACCCTTAAATGCTATTGAATCATCACTCCTTCTAAAGACAGTAACACCTGTATCAGTAAAAAGACAGTTGTAGCCCATTTGACATAATTGGGATACGGAAAGCAAATTGTAATCTAATGAATCTACAAGAAAAACATTGGAAATAGAATGGTCAGTAGATATAGCAATTTTACCCAAACCTTTGACCAAACCTTGATTTCCATCCCCGAATGTGATAGCTCGTTGGGGATCTTGGTTTTTCTCATATGAGGAGAACATCCTTTTCTCCCCTGTCATGTGGTTTGTGCACCCGCTGTCGAGTATCCAACTTGTGCCCCCGGATGCATAAACCTACAAAACAAGTTTAGTTCTTTGTTTTAGGTACCCAAACGGTTTTGGGTCCTTTAGCATTAGATACAAGAACTTTGGGTACCCAAACACAAGTCTTGGAGCCCTTGTGTTTGCCCCCAACAATTTTGGCAACTACCTTGCCGGATTTGCTAGTCAAAACATAAGATGCATCAAAAGTCTTGAATGAAATAGCATGATCATTTGATGCATTTGGAATTTTCTTTCTAGGCAACTTGGCATGGGTTGGTTGCCTAGATCTAGATGTCTCACCCTTATACATAAAAGCATAATTAGGGCCAGAGTGAGACTTCCTAGAATGAATTTTCTTAATTTTATTCTCAGGATACCCGGCAGGGTACAAAATGTAACCCTCGTTATCCTGAGGCATGGGAGCCTTGCCCTTAACAAAGTTAGACAAGTTCTTAGGAGGACCATTAATTTTGACCTTGTCTCCCCTTTGGAAGCCAATGCCGTCCTTAATGCCCGGGCGTCTCCCATTATAGAGCATGCTTCTAGCAAGTTTAAATTTTTCATTTTCTAAGTCATGCTCTCTAATCTTAGCATTAAGTTGTGCTATGTGATCATTTTGTTTCCTAATTAAAGCTAGGTGATCATGGATAGCATCAACATCAATATTTCTACATCTAGTACAAATGGAAATATGCTCAACATTAGATGTAGAAGGTTTGCAAGATTTTAGTTCAACAACCTTAGCATGCAACAAATCATTTTTAGCTCTAAGGTCGGAAATAGTAGTATTGCAAACATCAAGATCCTTAGCCTTAGCAATTAATTTCTCATTCTCATTTCTAAGGCTAGCGATGGAAGCATTCAATTTATCAATCCTAGCAAGTAAATTAACATTATCATTTCTAGGATCAATGCAAACATGAGAATCAACCTTAGCAATTAAATTGGCATTTTCATTTCTAAGGTTGTCTAAAGTCTCATGACAAATACTTAGCTCACTAGACAATTTTTCACATTTTTCTCTTTCTAGAGCATAAGCATTTTTAACCTTAACATGTTTTTTGTTTTCCTTGATTAGGAAGTCCTCTTGGGAGTCCAAGAGATCATCCTTTTCATGGATGGCACTAATCAATTCATTTAATTTTTCTTTTTGTTCCATGTTAAGGTTGGCAAAAAGAATACGCAAATTATCCTCTTCATTTTTATCATCATCCTCATCACTAGATGTTTCATATTTAGTGGAGGACTTTGATTTTACCTTCTTTTTGCCGTCCTTGGCCATGAGGCACTTGTGGCCGACGTTGGGGAAGAGGAGGCCCTTGGTGACGGCGATGTTGGCGGCGTCCTCGTCGTCGGAGGAGTCGCTTGAGCTTTCGTCGGAGTCCCACTCCCGACAAACATGGGCATCGCCGCCCTTCTTCTTGTAGTACTTCTTCTTCTCCTTCCTCTTGCCCTTCTTGTCGTTGTCCCTGTCACTATCACTTGATAATGGACATTTAGCAATAAAGTGACCGGGCTTACCACACTTGTAGCAAACCTTCTTGGAACGGGATTTGTAGTCCTTCCCCTTCCGTTGCTTGAGGATTTGCCGGAAGCTTTTGATGATTAGGGCCATCTCCTCGTTGTCGAGCTTGGAGGCGTCAATTGGCTGTCTACTTGGTGTAGACTCCTCCTTCTTCTCCTCCGTTGCCTTGAAGGCCACGGGTTGCGCCTCAGATGTGGAAGGCTCATCAAGCTCGTTGATCTTCTTGGAGCCCTTAATCATACATTCAAAACTAACAAAATTCCCGATGACTTCCTCGGGGGTCATTTGTGTATATCTAGGATTGCCACGAATTAATTGTACTTGAGTAGGGTTAAGGAAAATAAGGGCTCTTAGAATAACCTTAACCACCTCGTGGTCATCCCATTTTGCGCTCCCGAGGTTGCGCACTTGGTTCACCAAGGTCTTGAGCCGGTTGTACATGTCTTGTGGCTCCTCCCCTTGGCGAAGACGGAAGCGACCGAGCTCCCCCTCGATCGTTTCCCGCTTGGTGATCTTGGTGAGTTCATCACCCTCGTGCGCCGTCTTGAGTAGGTCCCAAATCTCCTTGGCGTTCTTCAACCCTTGTACTTTGTTGTATTCCTCCTTGCTTAGGGAGGCAAGGAGGATGGTTGCGGCTTGTGAGTTGAAGTGCTCGATTTGGGCTACTTCGTCCGAGTCGTAGTCCTCATCCCCTACGGATGGTACCTGTACACCAAACTCAACAACATCCCATAATCTTTTGTGGAGAGAGGTTAGATGAAATCGCATCAAATTACTCCACATAGCATAATCTTCACCATTAAAAGTTGGTGGTTTGCCTAAAGGGACGGAAAGTAAAGGTGTATGTTTAGGAATGCGAGGGTAGCGTAGGGGAATCTTACTATACTTCTTACGCTCTTGGCGTTTAGAAGTGACGGACGCCGCGTCGGAGCCGGAGGTGGAGGTCGATGAAGTGTCGGTCTCGTAGAAGACCACCTTCCTCATCCTTTTGTGCTTGTCCCCACTCCGATGCGGCTTGTGAGAAGAAGATTTTTCCTTCTTCTCCTTGTGGTGAGAAGAGGAAGATCTTTTCTCCTTCCGCTTGGAGGATCTCTTCTTCTTCTCCCTTCTCTTGGTGCGGGACTCTTCCGATGAAGATGAGGTGCTCCCTTGGCTTGTAGTGGGCTTGTTATCGCCGGTCTCCATCTCCCTCTTGGTGTGATCTCCCGACATCACTTCGAGCGGTTAGGCTCTAATGAAGCACCGGGCTTTGATACCAATTGATAGTCGCCTAGAGGGGGGGGGTGAATAGGGCGAAACTGAAATTTACCCAAATAATCACAACTACAAGCAAGGTTAGCGTTAGAAATATAATTGAGTCCGCGAGAGAGGGCACAAAACAAATCGCAAGCGAATAAGAGTGTGACACGAGGATTTGTTTTACCGAGGTTCGGTTCTCTCAAACCTACTCCCCGTTGAGGAGGCCACAAAGGCCGGGTCTCTTTCAACCCTTCCCTCTCTCAAACGATCCCACGGATCGAGTGAGCTTTCTCTTCTTCTCAATCAACCGGGAACAAAACTTCCCCGCAAGGGCCACCACACAATTGGTGCCTCTTGCCTTGGTTACAATTGAGTGATGATCTCAAGAACAAATGAGAAAGAAAGAAAGCAATCCAAGCGCAAGAGCTCAAAAGAACACGGCAAATCTCTCTCTCTAATCACTAAAGTCTTGAGAGGATTTGATCTCTTTGTATGTGTCTAGAATTGAATGCCTAGCTCTTGTAAGTGGTTGAGAGTTGGAAAACTTGGATGGCAATGAATGTGGGGTGGTTGGGGTATTTATAGCCCCAACCACCACAAGTGACCGTTGGCTGGAGTCCTCTGTTCGATGGCGCACCGGACAGTCCGGTGCACACCGGACAGTCCGGTGCCCCTGCCACGTCACGGTTGCCGTTGGATTCTGACCGTTGGAGCTTCTGACTTGTGGGCCCTCCTGGGTGTCCGGTGCACACCGGACATGTACTGTTTGATGTCCGGTGCACCGGTATGGGCGTGCCTGACGACTGCGCGCGCTGCGCGCGCATTAAATGCACCGCAGGGAGCCGTTGGCGCCGCAGGGAGCCGTTGGCGCCGCAGGGAGCCGTTGCTCCGCTGGTACACCGGACAGTCCGGTGCACACCGGACAGTCCGGTGAATTTTAGCGGAGCGGCTGCCGAGCAAACCCGAGGCTGGCGAGTTCCGGAGGCCGCGTTTCCTTGGAGCACCGGACATGTCCGGTGCACACCGGACAGTCCGGTGAATTATAGCGCGCCGGCTTTCGAGAAATCCCGAGGGTGAAGAGTTTGAAGTCGAAGTCCTCTGGCCTCACCGGACAGTCCGGTGAACACCGGACAGTCCGGTGCCTCCGGCCAGAGGATCCCTCGGTTGCCTTGCTGCTCCTTTGTTGAATCCAACATTTGATCTTTTTATTTGCTGATTGTGAACCTTTTGCACCTGTATAACTTATGCACTAGAGTAAACTAGTTAGTCCAATGTTTGTGTTGGGCAATTCAACCACCGAAATTATTTAGGAACTAGGTCTAAGCCTAATTCCCTTTCAGTAAGGAAACGGACCTCGGGTCATTTGGCTAAGTGATTTTGGTGTTTGATGATCAACATAATATGTGGACTAATGTTTTTGCTAGTATTTGTGTTTATAGTTCACAGGATGCGAAAAGGATTGGACTAAGGCACTGAGGATGCAACACCTCAAAAGAAGACTTAAAAGATGTGTAGAAGTCCAAGATTCAAGAACAAAAGAAGATCATGGAAACAACGAAGAAATCCACGAAGAGGGCAGTCAGCCAACGCTCTGGTGGCACACCGCACAGTGAATAGTACTTGTCCAGTGTGACACCGGGCAGTCTGCGCAGAGAGCCCTCAACCAGGGGCTCTCGGGGCTGTAGCATCAGACTGTCTGGTATGCACTGGACTATCTAGGCAATGGTCAAATCCAACAGTCGACTGCTACATACCAAGACCAAGAAAATATAAAATACCGAAAGATAGTGACTTATCAACAGAACAGGAAAGGATCTCAGAAGACAGGAAGGTCATGGTCATATAAACTGAAATGTTTAAATAAGCAGCAGAGTTTTTAGAGGTATTTGAAACAAGAGTATTGAAGAATCCAAGGATACGAGCATGTCAATACAAAGAGAATAGAGATTGCCAAATGGTAGAAATTTAATGATGGAAGAGTAAAGAATCCCAGAAGACCAGAAGGTTATTGTAAAGGGGCATCCAGAAAGATGTCGCAAGGACAAGACTGAGATCAGATATAATAGAATGAATAAGTAGAGTATAGACAATACTAGAATAAAACACATTTAGCAAGGTGGTATATAAAATCATAACATAGAATTAGTCGAGGTGACTAATATTTTGAAGCAGCATCAAGTATGAGGTGAAGTAATAGTCAATAAGTCCATAAATGGCCAATGCTACTCTAGGCTAGTGGTCCTACAGCTAGCAAGGCTTTGATACCACTTATGCCACACCTAGTTTCAGAAGGCAAACCAAATGCGAACGATATACGTGCCAAGATCAGAACTCACATACATAGCGGTTACATAAATATCGCATCATCGCACGATGTATCGAATAATCATAAAGAGTAAGTAATATTAATTAAATACTAGTGTCATTTACATCATATATATCAAAGTGCACATAATAGAACCGTAGCCAACGTAAACAAACAATTGCTTTCACAACACATGCGGACGACGTGTGACGACGCGTGTGAAACAACACACGCGATAGCACGCAAACGACATACGAATCAGCACGTGACCACGTGCGAAACAACGCGCGCGATACGCGATAAAAACTAAATGATGTCTCATTTACATTAAACAAATATTAGTTGAAAACAAATGAGTTTACATTAACCACATTAACTTGTATTTACAAAAGTGCAAATTAAAATTACGCGTTAATTCGTTAGAATGTTGTTCTAATAAACATCGGATAAATGATTTACCAAATAATTAACAAAAACATGTGTTGCGACAAAATAATGTTTTTTACATGTAGATGATATTATTACAAAGCTATCACGATTGGAACGGATCAAAACGGATCAATAATGTGAAAGATATGTTTATTTACTGAACCAGTGACCTACTCACAATTAACCGTAGATTTCGAGGGCTAGCTAATGAGTTTTACAAGACTCAATGAATAGTGGGTTATTTACACTATCTTTCAGGGGGTATTTTTGCAAAACGACTTTCTTCTTCCCCCCTCCATCTTTCTTCTCCCATGTTCATAGCAAAAAAGAAAAACCGCCATGGAGAGATCGTGGGGGAGGCTTAGTCGATGGGGAGGTGAAAGGGAAATAGGGATTAACCTTTTCCTAAATGATTTTGGTGGTTGAATGCCCAAGACAAATAATTGGACTAACTAGTTTGCTCTAGATTATATATTCTACAGGTGCTAAAGGTTCAACATAAACCAATAAAAAGATCAAGTTAGGGTTCAAAAAGAAAGGAGCAAAAGAAACCGAAGAGCACCCTGGTCTGGTGCACCGGACTGTCCGGTGTGCCACCAGACAGTGTCCGGTGCACCAGGGCCGTACGAGTCTGAACTTGCCACCTTCGGGTTTTAGAAGAGCTGCTCCGCTATAATTCACGGGACTGTCTGGTGTGCCACCGGATTGTCCGGTGCACCAACAGAGCAACGGCTCCAGCGCAACGGTCGACTGCAACGGACACCTGCAAAAGCGCTATAGTACGCGGACAGTTCGTGCAGAAGTCAGAGCAGCCGCCAGAGGCACACCGGACAGTGAACAGTACCTGTCCGGTGCGGCACCGGCTGTCCGGTGCCACAAGAAGACAAAGCTCCAACGGTCGAAACCGTCAGAACCCTAACAGTTGGGTGACATGGCTGGCGCACCGGACAGTGTCCGGTGGCTCACCGGACTGTCCGGTGCGCCCATCGACAGCAGCCTGCCCCCAACGATTGAATTGGTGGTTGGGGGCTATAAATACCCCACAACCACCACCACTCCAACCATCCAAGCATTCATCACACTCCATTCAATACAAGAGAATACACAACACTCCAAGACACAAATCAAAGCCTTCGATCCGATCAAAGTCCGCAATTCAATTCCAGTCTTTAGGACTTGTGAGAGGATCGTTCTTGTATTTCTTTGTTGCTCTTGTTGCTTGGTTGGCTTTCTTCTTCCTCATTCTTGTTCTTTAAGTGACTTGTAATCAAAGCAAGAGACACCAAGTGTGTGGTGGTCCTTGTGGGGTCTAAGTGACTCGTTTGATTAAGGAGAAGCCCCACTTGGTCTAAGTGACCGTTTGAGAGAGGGAAAGGGTTGGAAGAGACCTGGTCTTTGTGACCACCTCAACGGGGACTAGGTTCTTTGGAACCGAACCTCAGTAAAACAAATCATCGTGTCATCTGCTTTATTTCTTGGTTGATTTGTTTTTCTCCCTCTCTCCCGAACTCGGATTTTATTCTAATGCTAACCCCGACTTGTAGTGTGTTTAAAGTTGTAAATTTCAGTTTCCGCCTATCCACCCCCCCTCTAGGCGACTTTCAATTGGTATTAGAGTCTGGTACTTCATTTAGAGTTTAACCACTCGAAGTGATGTCGGGAGGATCCGCCAAGAGGGAGATGGAAATAAGCACAAGCCACGGGAAGGCTCCATCGAAGGAGTCCGGCACCAAAGGAAGGGAGGAATCACGTCCACGCGTCAAGTCGCATTGGAGTGGCGACAAGAAGAAGAAGATGAAGAAAGTGGTCTACTACGAGACCGATTCTTTGTCGCCCTCCACCTCTGACTCCGACACGCCATCCATCACTTCTAAGCGCCATGAGCGCAAGAAGTTTAGTAAGATCCCCTATGTTATCCCCGCATTTCCAAATGCACTCCTTTACTTTTCGTCCCATTAGGCAAACCACCAGTTTTTTATGGTGAAGATTATTGTATGTAGAGTGATAAAATGAGGCATCATCTAACCTCACTCCACACAAGCATATGGGATATTGTTGAGTTTGGAGTGCAGGTACCAACCGTAGGGGATGAAGGCTACGACTCGGACGAGGTCGCCCAAATTCGGCACTTCAACTCCCAAGCCACTACTATACTCCTCACCTCTCTATGTCGAGAGTAGTATAACAAAGTGCAAGGGTTGAAGAGTGCCAAGGAGATTTGGGACGTCCTCAAGACCGCACACGAAGGGGACGAGGTGACCAAAATCACCAAGCGGGAGACAATTGAGGGGGAGCTCGGTCGATTCATCCTCAACCAAGGAGAGGAGCCACGAGCGATGTACAACCGGCTCAAGACCTTGGTCAACCAAGTGTGCAACCTCGAGAGCACCAAATGGGATGACCATGAAATGGTCAAGGTTATTCTAAGATCACTCGTTTTTCGTAATCCTACGCAAGTTCAATTAATACGTGGTGATCCTAGGTATAAGCTAATGTCTCCCAAGGAAGTGATTGGAAAGTTTATGAGCTTTGAATTGATGATCAAAGGCTCCAAACAAATTGTCAACTTGGAGCAAGGCGCCACCTCCACACCCGAGGTGCAACCCATCGCATTCAAGGCGACGGAAGGGAAGAAAGAAGAGTCTACATCAAGTAGGCTCCCCATCGACGCCTCCAAGCTCGACAATGAGGAGATGGCACTCATCATCAAGAGCTTCCGTCAAATCCTCAAGCAAAGGAGGGGGAAGGACTACAAACCCTGCTCCAAAAGGGTGTGCTACAAATGTGGTAAGCCCAGTCATTTTATCGCTAAATGTCCTATGTCTAGTGATAGTGACAGGGGCGGCGACAAGAGGGGAAACAAGAAGGAGAAGAAGAGGTACTATAAGAAGAAGGGCGGCGATGCCCGCGTGTGTCAGAAATGGGACCCCGACATGAGCTCCACCGACTCCTCCTCCGACGAGGATGTCACCAACATCACCGTCAACAAGGGTCTTCTCTTCCCCAACATCGGCCACAAGTGCCTCATGGCAAAGGACGGCAAAAAGAAGAAGGTAAAATCTAGAGCCTCCACTAAATATACAACATCTAGTGATGAGGGTAGCTCTAGTGAAGATGAGGATGATTTGTTCACTCTTTTTGCCAATCTTAACATGCAACAAAAGGAAAAATTAAATGAATTGATAGGAGCTATTCATGAGAAGGATGAACTCTTGGACAGCCAAGAGGAATTCCTTATTAAGGAAAATAAGAAGCATATTAAAGTAAAAAATGCTTATGCTCAGGAGATAGAAAAATGTGAAAATTGACTAATGAGCTTAGCATTTGCCATGACACTATTTCCAACCTTAGAACTGAGAATGTTAGTTTAATTGCTAAGGTTGAAAAATCAAATATTTGTCATGATTCAATTACCAATCTTAAAAATGATAATGCTAGTTTAAATGCTAAGATTGATAAATTTAATGAATCAATTGCTAGCCTTAGAACTGAGAATGATAGATTAATCTCTAAGGCTAAAGATTTAAATGTCTGTAATGATGTTGTTTCCAATCTTAGAAATGAGAATGTTGTTTTACATGCTAAGATTGATGAATTAAATGCTTGCAAACCATCTACATCTACTGTTGATCATGTTTATATTTGCACTAGATGTAGAGATGTTAATGTAGATGCTATACATGATCACCTTGCTTTAATTAAACAACAAAATGATCACATAGATCAACTAACTGCTAAAATTAATGCGCATGAAATTGAAAATGAAAATTTTAAATTTGCTAGAAGCATGCTCTATAATGGGAGACGCCCTGGCATTAAGGATGGGATTAGTTTCCAACAGGGAAGCAATGTCAAATTAATGCCCCCAAAAGATTGTCTAACTTTGTAAAGGGCAAGGCTCCCATGGCTCAGGATAACGAGGGTTACATTTTATATCCTGTTGGTTATCACGAACATAAGATTAGGAGATTTCATGATAGGAAGTCTCATTCTGTTTCCCATCATGCTTTTATGTACAAGAATGAGGCATCTAGCTCTAGGCACTCTACCCATGTTAAAATGCCAAAAAAGAAAACTCCTATTGCATCAAATGAACCTAATGTTTCATTTAAAACTTTTGATACTTCTTAGGTGCTTATTAACAAATCAGGCAAAGTAGTTGCCAAATAGGCTGGGGGCAAACACAAGGGCGCCAAGACTTGTGTTTGGGTACCCAAGGTGCTTGTTTATAATGTGAAAGGACCCAAGACCGTTTGGGTACCTAAGAACAAGGCCTAAATTGTTTTGCAGGTTTATGCATCCGAAGGTGAGAGCACCTAGAGGGGGGTGAATAGGTGATCCTGTAAAAATCAAAAACTAATAGCCACAAAACTTAGTTATAAGCATTAGTGCGGCTAAGTGGCTTGAAGCGATCTCTTGCGAACCTAGACAAACAAAGAGAGAGCAATCACAAGAGACACGCGATTTTTATCCCGTGGTTCGGCCAAGTGAAACTTGCCTACTTCCACGTTGTGGCATCCCAATGGACGAGGGTTGCACTCAACCCCTTTCAAGTGATCCAATGATCAACTTGAATACCACAGCTTTCTTCCTTAGTCTTTTCTCCCTTTTGCGAGGAATCTCCACAACTTGGAGCCTCTCACCCTTACAATGATGATCACAAAAGAAGCACAGAAGTGAGGGAGGGGAGAGCAACGCACACAAGACTCAAATCACAGCACAATCACGCACACAAGTCACAACTCGAGCTCAAAACACAACGCACGGAGTTCTTAACTCAAATGGAGCTCAAGTCACTATCTCAAAGAATCAAATGCGCTAAGTTAGAGTCTTGGAGTCTTAGAATGTTTCTTGTAAGCTTGGGTGGCTCCTCCATGCGCCTAGGGATCCCTTTTATAGCCCTAAGGCAGCTAGGAGCCGTTGGAGACCAACAAGGAAGGCCAAGATTGCCTTCTGTCGGGTGGCGCACCGGACAGTCCGGTGCGCCACCGGACAGTCACTGTAGCTGTCCAGTGCGCGATCTCCTTCCTTTTCTGGCGCATCCAACCGTTGGTCCTCAGGATCGGTTGGCGCACCGGACACTGTCCGGTGCACACCGGACAGTCCGGTGCCCCCAGCCGACCGTTGGTGCGGGCCACGCGTCACGTGAAGATTGCGTGGCCGACCGTTGGCGCAGACGACCGTTAGCTCACCGGACAGTCCGGTGCACCACCGGACAGTCCGGTGAATTATATCCATATGCCACCAAACTTTTCCCAAGAGCGGCCTGTTCACCGGAGTTCAGCCTGGCGCACCGGACACTATCCGGTGCACCACCGGACAGTCCGGTGTGCCAGACTGAGCAGGACTTTGGTTGTACATAGCCAAGTCTTGCAATCCTTTCTTTTCCTGTTTCTAGCACTTAGACAATATATGTTAGTACTCAAAACAATGTACTAAGTCTAGAAACGTACCTTGTTACATGATTTGCACTTCTTTCTCATTTAGCACATAAGAACTAAATTGAATGTGTTGTGCACTTAATCACCAATACATAATAGAAATTGCCCAAGGGCACATTTCCCTTTCAATCTCCCCCTTTTTGGTGATTTATGCCAACACAACCAAAAGCAACCAAAAGAAGTACAATATCAATGCAATTGAGAACAAAATTGTCTTTACACAAGATTTGACATATTTGGATCAATCTTTGCCACCACTTAGTTTGTTTTTGCAAATCAAATTCATTTTCCTATCTCTAATTCAAACTCACTTGTTTGGGCATTAAGAGAGATAATCCAAAAGTGAAAATGATCAAGAGCCAAAAACTCCCCCTTTTCCCATAATCAATATTCACCCCCACAAGAGACCAAATTTTGCAATTAGAGTATTTTGGCAAATCAAAAGTTCTAACTCTATTGTTTTCAAAATTCACAAGTGGTAGCTGATCCATTTGCTTGCTTTTGGCCCTTAATTTCTCCCCCTTTGGCATTAAGCACCAAAACGGGATCATTCTTGGCCCTTTAACCCCATTGCCTCACCAAAAATGTCAATTAAGAGCAAAAAGGCAATAAGAGCATAAAGATGAACTTGGAACAAAATACACCAATACCGGAGTGCAGTGGAAGTCTTTGCAACGTCCAAGTCCATTTTCCCTTTCAATGCACCTTTGAGACTACATCAAGAACACTCAAACACAAAGGTTAGTCTCAAAGGGTCAAGTTGTAGCACATCTCCCCCTAAATAAGTGCATCACTTGCAAATGGACTTGTGAGGTCCGGGGATCATGTGTACAACTTGAGCACCACAAATAAACAATAATGGATTGAAATGCATAAAGTAGCATAATCAAAGGCATAGAACACATGTATGCTATAGATCAATCCAAGTTACGCGAATCTAAGACATTTAGCTCACTATGCAACCTACAAAACCTTTTCTCATCTAAAGGCTTGGTGAAGATATCGGCTAGCTGGTTCTCGGTGTTAATATGGTACACCTCGATATCTCCCTTTTGCTGGTGGTCTCTCAGGAAGTGATGCCGGATGTCTATGTGCTTAGTGCGGCTGTGTTCAACAGGATTATCCGCCATGCAGATTGCACTCTCATTATCACATAGGAGTGGGACTTTGCTCAGATTGTAGCCAAAGTCCCGGAGGGTTTGCCTCATCCAAAGTAGTTACGCGCAACACTGTCCTGCGGCAACATACTCGGCCTCAGCGGTGGATAGGGCAACGGATGTTTGTTTCTTTGAGCTCCACGACAGCAGGGACCTTCCTAGAAATTGGCACATCCACGATGTGCTCTTCCTATCAACCTTGCACCCGACATAATCGGAGTCTGAATATCCAATCAAGTCAAAGGTAGACCCCTTTGGATACCAGATCCCGAAGTAAGGTGTAGCAACTAAATACCTAAGAATTTGCTTAACAACCACAAGGTGATATTCCTTGGGGTTGGATTGAAATCTAGCACACATGCATACACTAAGCATAATGTCCGGTCTACTAGCACATAAATAAAGCAAGGAACCTATCATAGACCGGTATGCCTTTTGATCAACAGACTTACCTCCTTTGTTGAGGTCGACATGCCCGTCGGTTCCCATCGGTGTTTTCGCGGGCTTGGTGTCCTTCATCCCAAACCTCTTGAGAAGATCTTGAGTGTACTTCGCTTGGGAGAGGAAGGTGTTGTCCTTGAGTTGTCTCACTTGGAACCCAAGGAAGTAGGTCAACTCACCCATTATTGACATCTCAAACTTTTGAGTCATCACCCAGCTAAACTCCTCACAAGACTTTTGGTTAGTAGAACCAAATATTATGTCATCGACATAAATTTGGCACACAAAAAGATCACCATCACAAGCCTTAGTGAAAAGAGTAGGATCGGCTTTCCCAACCTTGAAGGCATTAGCAATTAAGAAATCTCTAAGGCATTCATACCATGCTCTTGGGGCTTGCTTAAGTCCATAGAGCGCCTTAGAGAGTTTGAACACATGGTCGGGGTACCTGTCATCCTCAAAGCCAGGGGGTTTGTCGGGGACCATAATTAGGGGTACCCTCAAGGCTCCTAAACCTCAGCTAGTAACCCCCATCAGCACAAAGCTGCAAAGGCCTGATGGGTGCGATTAAGTCAAGGATCGGTCCATTCGAGGGACGCGATCACGCCTCGCCCGAGCCCAGCCTCGGGCAAGGGCAGCCGACCCCGGAGGACCTACGTCTCGCCCGAGGCCCCCTCCAGCAACGGACACACCTTCGGCTCGCCCGAGGCCCAGTCTTCACCAAGAAGCAACCCTGGCCGACCGACCAAATCGCAGGGGCATTTAATGCAAAGGTGGCCTGACACCTTTATCCTGACGCACGCCCTCCAGTCGGCAGAGCCGAAGTGACCGCCGTCACTTCGCCGCTCCACTGACCAGTATGACAGGAAGACAGCGTCGCCTGCGCCGCTCCGACTGCTGAGCCACTCGACAGAGCGAGGCTGACAGCAGCCAAGTCCGGCCTCAGGCGTCATAGGAAACTCCGCCTCGCCCGACCCAGGGCTCGGACTCGGGCTCAGCCCCGGAAGATGGCGAACTCCGCTCCGCCCGACCCTAGGGCTCGGACTCGGGCTCAGCCCCGGAAGACTGCGAACTCCGCTCCGCCCGACCCCAGGGCTCGGACTCGGGCTCAGCCCCGGAAGACGGCGAACTCCGCTCTGCCCGACCCCAGGGCTCGGACTCGGGCTCAGCCTCGGAAGATGATGAACTCCGCCTCGCCCGACCCCAGGGCTCGGACTCGGGCTCAGCCCGGAAGACGACGAACTCCGCTTCGCCCGACCCTAGGGCTCGGACTCAACCATGGCCTAAGCCGACGGTCTCCGCCTCATCCGACCCGGGGGCTCGGACTCAACCTCGACCTCGGAGGAGCCTCCACCTCGCCCAACCTAGGGCACGGACCGACCACGTCAACAGGAAGCGCCATCATTACCCTACCCTGAGCTGACTCAGGCTATGGGGAATAAGACCGGCGTCCCATCTAGCTTGCTCCACCATACGAGTAATGATGGCGCCCCGCGTGCCCTGTGACGACGGCGGCTCTCAGCCCCCTTACGGAAGCAAGAGGACGTCAGCAAGGACTCGACAGCCCCGACAGCTATCCTTCCGCCAGGCTCCAGCGCTCCTCCGACGGCCACGACACCACGCAAACTGGGTGCCAAGACCTCTCCGGCTGCCACGATGGCATGTACTTAGGGCGCTAGCTCTCCACCGCTAGACACGTTAGCACATTGCTACACTCCCCATTGTACACCTGGATCCTCTCCTTACGCCTATAAAAGGGAGGACCAGGGCCCTCTTATAGAGGGTTGGTCGCGCGGGGAAGGACGGGACGGCGCTCGCGCAAGGCCGCTCGCTCCCTCCCACGTGGACGCTTGTAACCCCCTACTGCAAGCGCACCCGACCTGGGTGCGGGGCTAACACGAAGGCCGCGGGTTCCACTCTCCCACGCCTGTCTCCCTCCGGCAGCTGTCTTCCCCCCTTCGCGTTCCGCCTCGCGTCGACCCATCTGGGCTGGGGCACGCGGCGACATTTCACTCGTCGGTCCAGGGACCCCCCGGGTTTTGAAACACTGACAGTTGGCGCGCCAGGTAGGGGCCTGCTGCGTGTTGACGAACAGTTTCCCGTCAAGCTCCAGATGGGCAGTCTCCAGCAACCTCTCCAGCCCGGGACGGTGCTCCGTTTCGGGAGTCTTGAGTTCATGTCCCTCGACGGCAGCTACGACATGATACTCCTTCCCCCGCCGCGCGACAGCGACAATGGCGGTCGACAACCCGCTCGTCGGTGGGGAAATCGACGACGCCTTCCCCACGTGGTGGAAGGACGACATTCGGGCTTGTCATTGGCTGTCGAGCGAGTCAACGGCGCCGGCGCCCCAACGGAGGGCGCGTCGGACATTGGCCTCACGTCTGAGACGAAGACGAGCGCCATCTCCCCGCAACACATCAACCTCGAGCAAACAGACGACGCCAGCACGCTCGCGAAGGACTTGCTGGGCGTCACCCTCGTACCTGAGACGACGGTGCAGTCAGTCCATGACGCGACTTCGTCACCGCCCGTCGACCAAAAGGTACCGACCGATTCCCATCTCGCGTTTTTTGGATTCGGCCTCGACCCGCCAAGCGACTCCACTTCGGTGGACACTCTCATAGAGGCGAGTCCAAGCCCTCCGGGGTATCGTGTGCGGTCACCCTGGGACCGGCTGACGGCCATCTCGTCCTGCGGGCCCTCGGGGTCCGAGGAAGATGGCGAGCCCGACCTCTGTTGGGATTTCTCTGGACTTGGTAACCCCAGTGCCATGCGGGACTTCATGACCGCATGCGACTACTGCCTTTCCGACTGTTCCGATGGTAGCCGCAGCCTCGACGACGAGGGCTGCGGCCCAAGTCATGAATGTTTCCACGTCGATCTAGGGGGTCCCGGCGAAGGCAACCATCTTGGTATGCCGGAGAACGGTGATCTCCCTAGGCCCGTGCCTCACGTTGACATCCTTCGGGAGCTAGCTGTGGTCCCCGTCCCGGCGGGGGGTCCTGACCCACAGCTCGAGCAAATCCGCGAGAGGCAGGCCAGGCTCGATGAGGGAGCAGGAACGCTTGTGCCGATCCACCGGGACATCGAGCAGGAATGGGCGGGCCAACCTCCGGTCGGAGAAGCACGTCATCTCCCCCAGGGCATCCAGCACCGCATCGCCGACGACATCAGGGTAAGGCCGCCACCGGATTCCAGTGGAGTCGGCCAGAACCTGGCTGCAGCGGTGATACTTCTCCGCGCGATGCCGGAGCCATCAACCACCGAGGGGCGGCGTATCCAGGGAGAGCTCAAGAATCTCCTAGAGGACGCCGTGGTCCGACGGGCCGAGAACTCCGCCTCCCGAAGGCAGGGGTACCCCTCAGAACATCGCGCCGCGACTTCCCGATTCATGCGGGAAGCCTCGGTCCATACCGGGCGCACGCGCAACACAGCGCCTGCGGCCCCGGGTCGCCTCGGCAATGAGCACCATTGTAACACCCCAAGTGTTACCATGGCTAGAGCCCACTTTGCTATTGAAGGATATGAGCACCTGTGGAGGGACTTAATGAATAAAAGCATAAGGGCCTTGGAAAGCTAGAGGTTAACCAAGGATGGTGAGTAACCAAAAGCATTACTCCAATCCTTGCACACTTATTCTCTTGGATGAGAGGGGAGAAGAACCCTAGATCTCTCTTAAACCCTATCTCCCAAAACCCTAGAAAAGAGGGAAAAGAGAGTGGGCAAGTGTGCAAAACATGAGTAACTTTTACCCAAACCTTAAGTAGCCTTGTAACCAGCAATTAGGGGAGGGAATTATTGCAAAAAGGCCCCTGGTGAAACCTCAAATCAAATCTTTAAGTGGAGAGAGAGCTAGAGCTCTCTATTCCTCTCTAAGTCCATTTTTGACCCTAGTTTAAGGATCAGCCGTGTTCACCTTGAAGATGGCATCAAATCCACTTGTGATCTATACCAAAAACGTAGCATACAACCTGGGGCACCCACTGGAAAAAGTTGAGCCCGAGACTCGGACGTTTGACATGCCATGGCATGGCTTTTGTCGCGAAGTGCCCAGTGAGACACACCTGTTTTGGCATCCAAAGATCTCCCTCCCTAGGCCGTATCTGCCCCGACTTCTCACAGTTGAGTGACAGCCCTAGGTGCCAGGAAGAGGTCTGCGCCGAACCTTTGCAAAGATTCGCACGTTTGCGACCTCTGTCGACATTTGAACACTGGAAGAAACAAACCGCCACGTGTTCGACGCGTTCTGCCGCGCCAGAGCACGCCCGCGCGCGCCCCCGCGAGCCCCGCGTCGCGCCCGAGCCAAGCCAGCGCCCTGGTCTGCGTCCGCGCCTATAAAACGCCCAAGAGCCTTGGCCGTACCCCTCCGCACGCCCCCAAGTCTCACCGGAGCTCCGTTCGCCGCCGTCTGCCTGTGCGCGACGTGTCCGCGGCCGCCCGAGCCACTGCCGCCGTAGA
This sequence comes from Zea luxurians, assembly GCA_029449295.1. Taxonomy (NCBI): domain Eukaryota; kingdom Viridiplantae; phylum Streptophyta; class Magnoliopsida; order Poales; family Poaceae; genus Zea; species Zea luxurians. Next base: position 105,082,725 of record JAOPSE010000003.1, on the reverse strand, counting down.
CCGGCCAGCCCAGCCTTCCGCCGTCCCACCCAACCCTCGGACACGAGTATACACCCGCCAGTGAAGCTCCCCGGGCCAGGAATCGGGCTCTGCTTCGCCGGAGTAGCCGAATCGCGCTCACCGGACTCCACCCGACCGCCGGCAACCATGGACCGAGGCACACAGTGAGTCTCTCTCCGATTCCTTGCACGGTTAGACTCCTTAGACCTCCATGAAGCTCCCTATGCCCTTGGATTGAACTGTACCGCCGTGGATAGGCCGGATCCCACGCCGCCGACGAGCTCGCCCGCCTGCGCTCGTGGTCCGGGCGATTCCGGCCATCCCCGACGACGAGCCGTACCTCGACGTGCTCGCCAGAACCTCCCCGAGCGAACCCTGCCCTTCGCCGGACCTCCCTCGCCGCCGGTAAGCCGCGCCATTCTTTCCTTCTCCGCGGTTACTGTTCCAGTTGGGGGAGGGACCGCGGGTGTGAGGGAGAGAAACCCAGGGGGTTAAGTGAAAGGTCACAGACTCAGGTGAATAGTGGCCCGAGGGTAGATCTGCGAGGTTTGATTCAGTTTAAACCTAGGGGTCTCGGTGCAAACTGTTTTTCCAGAAAAACTTAAATAAAACCTGTTTTAAATTCAAACAGAAACTTTAAAAACCCATAACTTCTGTTTGGTTTATCCAAATTTGGTCAAACTATTTTTGCCAGACTCTAAATAATGTAACCTGTCTAAGAAAAATATAAAACCCCATAAGTACTAGAGAAAAATATAAGGGTTTGATTTATTTTCAGTTTCGGCCAAAAGCTTAATAATGACAAGAAAAATGGTTGTACTATTTAACTAAGGTTAGAAAAATTTAGAGGAGTTATTGTCTACCTACTGACCTAGTTAAAAATGTTAAACCTCTCTGTCCATTACATTAAGTTAGTTTTAACCCCTTATTCCATAATATGCTTAAGTTTAAGGAAAATAGAAAAAGTGATATAAATAATGAACCAGAGAGCACCCCTATTTTTGTTGAGATGTTTAGTCAATGTAGTTCACTGGAAAAATGTATCATACCCTGTTGTAGTAAAAGATAAGAAAGATACCTTTTAAATGAAGAAAATAAGGATAACTTAGAAAAACCCTACAAAAATAACCCTAAGGTGAAACCTCCCCAAACCTTAGGATAACTAATAAGTTGATAATAAGAACTTAAGAAAAATCTGAAATCTGTTGTTTGATATTTTTCAAATGACAAGTTAGTTTTAAGCACCCCTTTTTCACCAAACTTTAAAAATCCATCATTAATTAACCACCATGTTGCTCTCTGCCATTTTTGGTACAAAAGCTTTTTATCACTACTAGAGGCCAACAAAAATAACCCTTAGGTCAGAACCCACTTTAATAAAGGACTTGTAGGGTAAAGTGGCCCATTTTGCCTAACTATTGTTATTTTTGTTTAAAGCCTAGCTTTTGTACTTTAAGCCTCAAATTATCAAAACAAGCTAGAATAGCCAGTGACAACCCACTGTAATTTTTACAAAATTTTTGGAAATTTTTAAACTACTGTCATAGTTCAAACCCCTACTAGAAACCCTAGATGGAAATTAAGAAAGGAAAATGGATGATGGAATTTAATGTCCTCCTAAGACCTTTATAATTGTCCACTGAAATCTATAAAGGCAATACAAATCCAATATGTTATCTTAAAAGAAAACCTAAACCTAAAAGGTAATAAGTCTATGTATACCACTAGAAGACCCACGTAGCCAAGGAACCCTAAGTTAATTCTTGACTTAATTTCTGTAGCTTAATGTTCTTAAATCTTGCATAATCATGACATACATGTTCATTGCATTTCGATAGACTGTAATCTTGCTGACGGAGAGTACGTCCTCGTGCCGGAGCAAGGAGCTACCCAGGAGGTTGCCCCAGACCCAGCACCAGAGCCTGCACCAGAGGACCTGCCTGCCACTGCTTTGGAAGGCAAGCCCCGGTTTTATGCATAACCTGTTATTTATGCTACTTTACTACACCTAATGTTTGTAGGATTGTTTGTGCACTTAAGTGTAGGAATTGTTTGAAACCCTAGTTGCATGATCTCAGGAATCCTATTGAGATGAATACTAGTATGCTAGGTCGAGTAGCTGCTGTATTAATCAGGATCTCGGTAGAAGTCGAGTGATTTTTCTAGCACTCGCGCGAGGTCAGGAATTGGCTGTATCCACTTTCCTATCATATTGATGTTGGTTGTGGGCAACAATCCATGGGGATTGGTTGTTCACGGGATGAAAAGTTGATTAAGGATTAAGGTGTGGTACCGTGAGTCAAGCGTTTGAATGTACTAAGCACATACCGAGAAATATGGTAAATCGGTAAGCCTAGTACCTGAGTGAACCTGGCAGTGGACATATCCCCTCACGCGACCTGAGACGTAGTCTCCCATTCCGGTTATGGTGGGTACAAGTGCGGTCACTGCACGACGGCCAGTCGGGGTCAGTGAGGCATTGTACGCCAAGGCGGTGAGCCCTGATCTGCTGACGGGGAATCGATGGGGACGGTTGATATGTGTGGGGACGGAGTGCCCCTGCATGTTGTGTGTTTAGGTTTACCTTGCAAGGATAAAAACTCGATTCGAATCGTCTGCTTCTCGCAGCTAATGAGACTGCTTGATCCATGCTGCTACATTGAGTAACAAGTGGAACTGGTTGAGATGATACAAACTGTTGATTGCTAATAATGCTTGCTACTATGTATGAATAGATAGTACACTTTTAGCCTTAAGAGAGTCACACTTAATTTTGATTAAGTTAAAATCTTGATTTAGAAACTCAGCTAGTGCTTTTGGCAACCAAACCCCACAGCCAAACAGCTGCATGTCTAGAGGTAGAGGAGTATAGACTCCTCACACCGGGTAAGTCTAGCTGAGTATTAGTATACTCAGCCTTGCTTGTGGCATAATTTTTACAGGTTCTCTGGAGGACATGGTTGCTGGAGTGACTTGGCCGTCCACCTTACCACCGGGTTGGACTGTTGAGTGGGACCCCGCCTCGGCTGAGGAGGAGCATGAGGAGTGATGGGATAGGCTTCCCCATCTCTCCATTTATTTATCGTTAGTTTATTTCCGCTGCACTTCAAAAACAATGATGGTTACTTTTGCGAAAACTCCGATGGTGACAATGGTGATGTAATAATTGAATACTCTTCCATGCCTGGTTTTATGCTTTATTGTATTTGCTCTGTGACTCACCATCGAGTGAGACTGTGGTACTTGATCCTGTCAGTGGCCGTGTCGGACTAGATCCGAGGGATTGACGGGTTATTCCCATTTAAGTGTGGTCTAGCCTCTAAGGTCGGACTTAGGCACTTAAGTTGGAATAATTCGGGCAGTTCCGCCACAGCTGGTATCGGAGCTTGTACCACCACAGAGGAATCAATAAAACATGAATACCATCCCTTTTCTAAAGTAAAACTTGATAGAAACAATGTTGGATAGATAGTAGGGCGAGCAGGATAGACCTAGGACGTGAAGCCTTAGGAAGGTAGAAGGGTAGCTAGGTGGCTAATTAACTAGGCCCTACAGGCCACTTTTACAGGATGGGAGTTCTTCCCTGTTCCTTTTATTTTTCTTGTGAGGTCGTTCAGGACGAGCATGCATGCATTCTTAATTAAGTAAATGAATAACTAAGTAAAAGGACTTAAAAATGAGATAGCAGCCAACTAGGTCCCCAATACCTTTTTCTTCTAACTAGAGGCAGGCTGAGTTTTGTTTTTCCTTGTTCTTTTTGTACTTCTTTTTCTTTACTTACGCTTAACCGTGCACAGATGACTTCCCACGGATCCTCCGAGGATGGAGATGCACTGACCCACACTGACGGACTTGCACGAGAGGGTTTTCCCCGCATCTTGTGGGAAGTACTTCAGGGGGCAGGATATTTGACACCCCCTCAGTACGCGGTGCAGCAGTTCGAGAAGCACCGGGTACCTCGCTGTCGGGTGAGGATGACTTTGGAGCCTCATCCCCTGCAGTCAGGCTGGCGTTCACTGGACTCCGAGTCCTATGGATACCGGGCTGAGGACACTATTGAGGCTATCGCTCTGCATGGACTGACCACCTTCTGTGGATTTCACCCCTTGGAGCTGGCTACTCACCCCATTGGGTTGTTCCCTGCGGAAAAGGAGGACGACCCGATGTGGAAGGATCGGGTGGAGCATGCCAAGGACATCTGGGCTCTCTACCCAGGCCACACCGCTCACTTGTCGGTACGATGCATGAATGCTCTGTATCGTCTGCAAGTGATGCGTGGGGAGGCCATGTCCCACCTGATGGCGTTACTGGAGGCCACCAAGATCACCCTGGATAACAGGGAGGAGCTCGTGGTGGATTTATCCCAGGAGCTGGTGGAGAAAGATTTACAGGTGGAGCAGCTGACTGACGAGATTCATGAGTTGGAGGAGCTAGTGGGCACCAGGGAGAATACCATCGAGGTCCTCGAGGATCAGCTCCTCAACACCCAGCAGCAGCTAGCAGAGGCTAATGCGCATCTGGACATGCATCACCAAGAGATCCATGATGCGGAGGCTGACGAGGACGTTGACATTGAGGGAGGAGATGAGCCTGCCTCCAGTGTAGACACCGCTGGCTCAGGGAGACCACCTTCCCCCGAGTCCAGCGTTGCCTCGTTCGCTCACTAGATGCCAGACTAATACTAGAAGTTGATGATAGTTGGACTCCTCGCCGCTAGCTTAGCTTTTGCACCCTTAGGGTACTAGGCTAGGTAGAGTTGAGTCTTTTGATCCTTGATGTAACCAGTGTTAAAACTCTTTTGGATGTTTAGGGATGATTAATGGTAATTTAAATTTGGACGGAAGGATTATGTTTTCGTTTGTTTTATTGGGAATCTATCAAATTACTTTGACTCCCCTATCATGTTCGAACCTTAAGCTTGGAGATGTGTTATTGAGCAACCATGTGACTTTTTCAGATGGCTGGGAGAGCGCGCCGTGGTCAGAATGAGCACGTTCCTCCACCGCCACCGCCTCCCACTCTGCAGGAGCTCATGGCCCAGCAGAATGAGATTCTGAGGCAGCTAGCTCAGCGTCAGCCACCACCTCAGCATTATGGTGGAGACCATCAGCGTCACCCCGTCGCTGCTACTTACCAGGAGTTTCTCAGCACCCAGCCACCATTGTTTACCAGGACGGAGGACCCACTTGATGCAGATGTGTGGTTGAGGGTGGTAGAATCCAAGTTCCCACTGCTCCATGGGGCTTGCTCAGAGGTCACCAAGGTCAGGTTCGCCACCCAGCAGCTTCGCGGACCCGCAAGGACTTGGTGGGACCATTTTCTTGCTATGCAGCCAGATGGTAGAGAGGTGGAGTGGAGGGAGTTCAAGGCCGCTTTCAGAGGGCATCATATTCCCGCTGGCATCATGGACCGGAAGCTCAATGAGTTTCTGGCACTCACTCAGGGCAGCAGGACAGTGTTGCAATATGCCCAGGCCTTCAATGATTTGTGTCAGTATGCCGGATACCATGCAGATACGGATGAGAAGAAGCGAGACAGGTTCAGAAGGGGGCTCAGCACCAAGCTCCGTGACCGTCTCAACACCGTCAGGGCCAACAGTTACAATGAGTTGGTTAACATGGCTATCTCCCAGGAGGACTGCATCTTGGCTCGGTAGGCGGAGAAGAAGAGGAAGACCCCTGTGGCAGGACCCTCGTCTCAGCCATAGCGCTTCAGGATTGTGTCTGACTCACAGAGCAGGGGACCTCAGCAGCAGCAAGGGAGGTGGGTGATCAGGCCACCGCAGCAGCAGCAGCAGGCACCCAACCACGCCCAGTTTCCAGCTCAGAGGAACAATCAGCAGCAGCAGTACCGCCAGGCCAATGATAACAGGTGTTTCACTTGTGGCAGCACTGGGCATTATGCCAAGAATTGCCCCAAGAATCAGCAGAGGCAGGGGCAGAATGTTAATCAGAACCAAGGAAAGAGGCAGAAAGTGCAAGTGAGGCAGGGCAAGCTGAACTTCACTACAATGGCTGACATTCCAGAGGGAGCACCCGTCATGACTGGTATCTTTACAGTTTTAAATTTTCCTGCTCTTGTTCTTTTTGATTCTGGTGCTTCACATAGTTTTGTCAGTGCCAAATTTAGTGTCAAGTGCCAGTTGCCTTTTCACCACACCAACGGGGCTATTACCATTTCAACCCCAGGAGGCAGGATTGCCACAAATCAAATCAGCAAGAATGTGCCCATAAAGTTTGGTAGCCTAATAATTAAGACCACTCTCCTCATTTTGGGTTTGGACAGCGTGGATATCATCTTGGGAACTGATTGGTTGACCAAACATCAGGCAATATTGGATGTTGCATCCAGAGCCATTGAAATTCATTCCCCTGCGTATGGCGAGACTGTTTTGTATTTGCCCAACCAGGGTGGTACCCGGTCTTGTGCCTTTGTTATGGCAGAATTCCCAGTAAGGAAGATCCCAGTAGTCTGTGACTACCCCGATGTCTTTCCGGATGAGTTGCCAGGAATGCCACCTGACAGAGATATTGAGTTTGCCATTGAATTGCAACCCGGAACTGCTCCTATCTCCAAGAGACCTTATAGGATGCCTCCCGCGGAGTTGGCAGAATTGAAGAAGCAACTGCAAGAATTATTGGACAAGGGGTTTATTCGTCCAAGTACTTCACCCTGGGGATGTCCCGCCTTGTTCGTGAAGAAGAAGGATGAGAGTCTGAGGATGTGTGTTGATTACCGCCCTCTCAATGCGGTGACTGTCAAGAACAAGTACCCGTTACCCCGCATTGATGTTCTGTTTGATCAGTTGGTAGGAGCCAAGGTATTCTCCAAGATAGACCTTCGCTCGGGCTACCATCAGATCAAGATCCGTGCCAGTGACATTCCCAAGACAGCTTTCTCTACCAGATATGGGCTCTATGAGTTTTTGGTAATGTCTTTTGGGCTAACCAATGCCCCGGCTTACTTCATGTACTTGATGAACTCGGTATTCATGCCAGAGCTAGACAAGTTCGTGGTCGTTTTCATTGATGACATTCTGGTTTATTCCAAGAATGAAGATGAACACACGGAGCATCTGCATATTGTGCTTCAAAGACTTCGTGACCATCATTTGTATGCTAAGTTGTCCAAGTGTGAGTTCTGGTTGAAGGAGATAAAATTCTTGGGTCACACAATCTCTCAGGATGGGATATCAGTTGACCCTGAGAAAGTGCAAGAAGTGATGGACTGGAAACCTCCGGCTACAGTGAGACAGATTCGGAGTTTTCTGGGATTGGCAGGGTATTACCGACGATTTATTCCGGATTTCTCCAGGATTGCCAAGCCAATGACTGAACTGTTGAAGAAGGGAGCCAAATTTGAGTGGAGCCAAAAATGTGAGGATGCTTTTCATACCTTGAGGCAACAATTGACAACAGCTCCAGTGCTAGCCCAACCCGACAACACCAAGCCATTTGAAGTTTATTGTGATGCTTCTGGTACAGGATTGGGTTGTGTCTTGATGCAAGATAACCGGGTCATTGCGTATGCTTCCCGAGCCCTCAGACCTCATGAGCAGAACTACCCGACCCATGATCTGGAGTTGGCAGCAGTAGTTCATGCCCTCAAGATATGGAGACACTACTTGATGGGAGCTCACTGTAACATTTACACTGATCACAAGAGCCTCAAGTACATTTTCACTCAGGCAGATCTGAACATGAGGCAGAGAAGATGGTTGGAATTAATCAAGGACTATGATTTGGAGGTGCATTACCATCCTGGCAAGGCAAATGTTGTGGCAGATGCTTTGAGCCGAAAGGCCCAATGTAATTGCATGAACATGGATGCAAGAATCACCACCTTATGTGATGAGTTGTGCAAGCTGAACCTAGAGGTTGTTCCTTCCGGTGAAGTGAAATATATTGCAGTGGAGCCCACATTGCAAGAACAAATAGCTCAGGCACAGTTTGGGGATAAGGGAGTTCAGGTTATTAAGGAAATGATCAAGCTGAAGGCCGAAAAATACAAGTGTTTCCGTCAGGATAGCAAGGGGACTTTATGGTTTGAAGATCGATTGGTTGTTCCCAAGAACCCTGAGCTCAGAAGGAAGATATTGGATGAAGCTCATCTATCCAAGTTTTCCATGCACCCGGGTAGCAACAAGATATACCATGACCTCAGGCCTCTTTATTGGTGGACCAGGATGAAGAGGGAAATTGCCAAGTACGTTTCAGAATGTGACACTTGTCAGAGGGTAAAAGCTAGTCATCTGAAAGCAGCAGGCCCTTTGCAACCCCTTCCCATACCATCTTGGAAATGGGAGGACGTTTGCATGGACTTCATAGTGGGATTACCCAATACCTCCAGGCACCATGATTCCATATGGGTTATTGTGGACAGATTGACCAAGACTGCTCATTTCTTGCCAGTGCACACCACCCACCGGACGGAGAAGTATGCGGAAATTTACATCGACCAGATAGTTCGTCTGCATGGGATACCAAGGACCATAGTCTCTGACCGAGGAGCACCTTTTGTGGCACGATTTTGGGAGCAATTACAGGAATCACTTGGGACCCATGTAATCCGAAGCTCAGCATATCACCCTCAAACAGATGGTCAGACAGAAAGGGTAAATCAGATTTTGGAAGACATGTTGAGAGCATGTGCACTACACTATGGAAAGGACTGGGACAAGTGTCTTTCCTTGGCAGAGTTTTCTTACAATAACAGCTATCAGTCTAGTCTGAAAATGGCACCTTTTGAGGCTTTGTATGGGAGAAGATGCAGAACCCCGTTGAATTGGTCTCAAGCAGGAGAGAGGGAGATATTTGGGCCAGATTTGGTAATTGAAGCAGAGGAAAAGGTCAGAGTCATCAGGAAGAACTTGGAAGCTGCTCAGGCCAGGCAAAAGAGTTATCATGACGAGAGGCGGAAGCCTCTACAGTTTGCGGTGGGAGATCATGTCTATCTTAAGGTATCACCAACCAAGGGTATCCGGAGATTTGGGATCAAGGGCAAGTTGGCCCCTCGCTACATTGGACCATATAAGATCAAGGAAATTTGTGGACCCGTAGCTTACCAATTGGAATTGCCACCCCATTTGTCAGCAGTCCACAATGTGTTCCATGTATCTCAGCTGCGGAAATGTGTTCGTCTACCCACTGAAGTGCTACCAGAACCAGACATTGAGATAGAACCAGACTTGTCCTACCAAGAGTACCCCGTCAAGGTATTGGATCAGAAGGAAAGATCAACTCGGGCAAGGTCAATCAAAATGTATAAGGTTCAGTGGAGTCATCATTCAGCAGAAGAAGCTACATGGGAGACGGAGGAGTTTCTACGCTCTCGCTTCCCCGACTTTCTGCCCAAAGAAATCGGTATGTAACCCAGAACCCCACCCCCCACCTGCCCTTTGAAGTCAATTATAAGAGAAACTTAGATAACAAGGATAGTCTAAGTTATGGACTTAACTTAAGAAGGGCTTCCTTCTGAAGTTGCAAAGAGGATGACATTCGAAGAACAGTTAAGAAAGTGGAACTTGAGTTTAAGGGGGGGGAAGTAGCACCAACACACCTTCAAAGCATCCCTCCAAGGGACTCACCTAAAATCTCGGGACGAGATTCCTTTAAGGGGGGAGGGCTGTAACACCCCAGGTGTTACCATGGCTAGAGCCCACTTTGCTATTGAAGGATATGAGCACCTGTGGAGGGACTTAATGAATAAAAGCATAAGGGCCTTGGAAAGCTAGAGGTTAACCAAGGATGGTGAGTAACCAAAAGCATTACTCCAATCCTTGCACACTTATTCTCTTGGATGAGAGGGGAGAAGAACCCTAGATCTCTCTTAAACCCTATCTCCCAAAACCCTAGAAAAGAGGGAAAAGAGAGTGAGCAAGTGTGCAAAACATGAGTAACTTTTACCCAAACCTTAAGTAGCCTTGTAACCAGCAATTAGGGGAGGGAATTATTGCAAAAAGGCCCCTGGTGAAACCTCAAATCAAATCTTTAAGTGGAGAGAGAGCTAGAGCTCTCTATTCCTCTCTAAGTCCATTTTTGACCCTAGTTTAAGAATCAGCCGTGTTCACCTTGAAGATGGCATCAAATCCACTTGTGATCTATACCAAAAACGTAGCATACAACCTGGGGCACCCACTGGAAAAAGTTGAGCCCGAGACTCGGACGTTTGACATGCCATGGCATGGCTTTTGTCGCGAAGTGCCCAGTGAGACACACCTGTTTTGGCATCCAAAGATCTCCCTCCCTAGGCCGTATCTGCCCTGACTTCTCACAGTTGAGTGACAGCCCTAGGTGCCAGGAAGAGGTCTGCGCCGAACCTTTGCAAAGATTCGCACGTTTGCGACCTCTGTCGACATTTGAACACTGGAAGAAACAAACCGCCACGTGTTCGACGCGTTCTGCCGCGCCAGAGCACGCCCGCGCGCGCCCCCGCGAGCCCCGCGCCGCGCCCGAGCCAAGCCAGCGCCCTGGTCTGCGTCCGCGCCTATAAAACGCCCAAGAGCCTTGGCCGTACCCCTCCGCACGCCCCCAAGTCTCACCGGAGCTCCGTTCGCCGCCGTCTGCCTGTGCGCGACGTGTCCGCGGCCGCCCGAGCCACTGCCGCCGTAGACCGGCCAGCCCAGCCTTCCGCCGTCCCACCCAACCCTCGGACACGAGTATACACCCGCCAGTGAAGCTCCCCGGGCCAGGAATCGGGCTCTGCTTCGCCGGAGTAGCCGAATCGCGCTCACCGGACTCCACCCGACCGCCGGCAACCGTGGACCGAGGCACACAGTGAGTCTCTCTCCGATTCCTTGCACGGTTAGACTCCTTAGACCTCCATGAAGCTCCCTATGCCCTTGGATTGAACTGTACCGCCGTGGATAGGCCGGAGCCCACGCCGCCGACGAGCTCGCCCGCCTGCGCTCGTGGTCCGGGCGATTCCGGCCATCCCCGACGACGAGCCGTACCTCGACGTGCTCGCCAGAACCTCCCCGAGCGAACCCTGCCCTTCGCCGGACCTCCCTCGCCGTCGGTAAGCCGCGCCATTCTTTCCTTCTCCGCGGTTACTGTTCCAGTTGGGGGAGGGACCGCGGGTGTGAGGGAGAGAAACCCAGGGGGTTAAGTGAAAGGTCACAGACTCAGGTGAATAGTGGCCCGAGGGTAGATCTACGAGGTTTGATTCAGTTTAAACCTAGGGGTCTCGGTGCAAACTGTTTTTCCAGAAAAACTTAAATAAAACCTGTTTTAAATTCAAACAGAAACTTTAAAAACCCATAACTTCTGTTTGGTTTATCCAAATTTGGTCAAACTATTTTTGCCAGACTCTAAATAATGTAACCTGTCTAAGAAAAATATAAAACCCCATAAGTACTAGAGAAAAATATAAGGGTTTGATTTATTTTCAGTTTCGGCCAAAAGCTTAATAATGACAAGAAAAATGGTTGTACTATTTAACTAAGGTTAGAAAAATTTAGAGGAGTTATTGTCTACCTACTGACCTAGTTAAAAATGTTAAACCTCTCTGTCCATTACATTAAGTTAGTTTTAACCCCTTATTCCATAATATGCTTAAGTTTAAGGAAAATAGAAAAAGTGATATAAATAATGAACCAGAGAGCACCCCTATTTTTGTTGAGATGTTTAGTCAATGTAGTTCACTGGAAAAATGTATCATACCCTGTTGTAGTAAAAGATAAGAAAGATACCTTTTAAATGAAGAAAATAAGGATAACTTAGAAAAACCCTACAAAAATAACCCTAAGGTGAAACCTCCCCAAACCTTAGGATAACTAATAAGTTGATAATAAGAACTTAAGAAAAATCTGAAATCTGTTGTTTGATATTTTTCAAATGACAAGTTAGTTTTAAGCACCCCTTTTTCACCAAACTTTAAAAATCCATCATTAATTAACCACCATGTTGCTCTTTGCCATTTTTGGTACAAAAGCTTTTTATCACTACTAGAGGCCAACAAAAATAACCCTTAGGTCAGAACCCACTTTAATAAAGGACTTGTAGGGTAAAGTGGCCCATTTTGCCTAACTATTGTTATTTTTGTTTAAAGCCTAGCTTTTGTACTTTAAGCCTCAAATTATCAAAACAAGCTAGAATAGCCAGTGACAACCCACTGTAATTTTTACAAAATTTTTGGAAATTTTTAAACTACTGTCATAGTTCAAACCCCTACTAGAAACCCTAGATGGAAATTAAGAAAGGAAAATGGATGATGGAATTTAATGTCCTCCTAAGACCTTTATAATTGTCCACTGAAATCTATAAAGGCAATACAAATCTAATATGTTATCTTAAAAGAAAACCTAAACCTAAAAGGTAATAAGTCTATGTATACCACTAGAAGACCCACGTAGCCAAGGAACCCTAAGTTAATTCTTGACTTAATTTCTGTAGCTTAATGTTCTTAAATCTTGCATAATCATGACATACATGTTCATTGCATTTCGATAGACTGTAATCTTGCTGACGGAGAGTGCGTCCTCGTGCCGGAGCAAGGAGCTACCCAGGAGGTTGCCCCAGACCCAGCACTAGAGCCTGCACCAGAGGACCTGCCTGCCACTGCTTTGGAAGGCAAGCCCCGGTTTTATGCATAACCTGTTATTTATGCTACTTTACTACACTTAATGTTTGTAGGATTGTTTGTGCACTTAAGTGTAGGAATTGTTTGAAACCCTAGTTGCATGATCTCAGGAATCCTATTGAGATGAATACTAGTATGCTAGGTCGAGTAGCTGCTGTATTAATCAGGATCTCGGTAGAAGTCGAGTGATTTTTCTAGCACTCGCGCGAGGTCAGGAATTGGCTGTATCCACTTTCCTATCATATTGATGTTGGTTGTGGGCAACAATCCATGGGGATTGGTTGTTCACGGGATGAAAAGTTGATTAAGGATTAAGGTGTGGTACCGTGAGTCAAGCGTTTGAATGTACTAAGCACATACCGAGAAATATGGTAAATCGGTAAGCCTAGTACCTGAGTGAACCTGGCAGTGGACATATCCCCTCACGCGACCTGAGACGTAGTCTCCCATTCCGGTTATGGTGGGTACAAGTGCGGTCACTGCACGACGGCCAGTCGGGGTCAGTGAGGCATTGTACGCCAAGGCGGTGAGCCCTGATCTGCTGACGGGGAATCGATGGGGACGGTTGATATGTGTGGGGACGGAGTGCCCCTGCATGTCGTGTGTTTAGGTTTACCTTGCAAGGATAAAAACTCGATTCGAATCGTCTGCTTCTCGCAGCTAATGAGACTGCTTGATCCATGCTGCTACATTGAGTAACAAGTGGAACTGGTTGAGATGATACAAACTGTTGATTGCTAATAATGCTTGCTACTATGTATGAATAGATAGTACACTTTTAGCCTTAAGAGAGTCACACTTAATTTTGATTAAGTTAAAATCTTGATTTAGAAACTCAGCTAGTGCTTTTGGCAACCAAACCCCACAGCCAAACAGCTGCATGTCTAGAGGTAGAGGAGTATAGACTCCTCACACCGGGTAAGTCTAGCTGAGTATTAGTATACTCAGCCTTGCTTGTGGCATAATTTTTACAGGTTCTCTGGAGGACATGGTTGCTGGAGTGACTTGGCCGTCCACCTTACCACCGGGTTGGACTGTTGAGTGGGACCCCGCCTCGGCTGAGGAGGAGCATGAGGAGTGATGGGATAGGCTTCCCCATCTCTCCATTTATTTATCGTTAGTTTATTTCCGCTGCACTTCAAAAACAATGATGGTTACTTTTGCGAAAACTCCGATGGTGACAATGGTGATGTAATAATTGAATACTCTTCCATGCCTGGTTTTATGCTTTATTGTATTTGCTCTGTGACTCACCATCGAGTGAGACTGTGGTACTTGATCCTGTCAGTGGCCGTGTCGGACTAGATCCGAGGGATTGACGGGTTATTCCCATTTAAGTGTGGTCTAGCCTCTAAGGTCGGACTTAGGCACTTAAGTTGGAATAATTCGGGCAGTTCCGCCACAACCATCATCACAGCCGTCGGGCCCACCTCGACGACAGGGTGCGCCGAGGCTACCACCCCAGGCGTGGGGGACGCTACGACAGCGGGGAGGATCGGAGTCCTTCGCCCGAACCACTCGGTCTGCAGGCTTTCAGCCGCACCATACGACGGGCGCCGTTCCCGACCCGGTTCCGAACCCCGACTACTATCACGAAGTACTCAGGGGAGACGAGACCGGAACTGTGGTTCGCGGGCTATCGGCTGGCCTGCCAACTGGGTGGAACGAACAATGATAATCTCATCATCCGCAACCTTCCCCTGTTCCTCTCTGACACCGCTCGAGCCTGGCTGGAGCACCTACCCCGGGGGCAGATCTCCAACTGGGACGATGTTGGGGGCCTTCGTCCTCCGAAGGTCCTCAAAAACATGATTTGACAATGTTTTCCAAGTGGATTATGTGAACAGGTATCTTCGGACTCAGAATTATGAACATAAAGCACGGTCAGGACGAAGCCTGAACCAGACGAAGGACGAGCTGATTACCAACTACGAAGGATGGTGCACAGCCGAAGCTGTGCGCAGGGAAGCTTCGTCGCGATAGTAGAAAGGGGAACCGACTTAAAGATGAAAAGACTACGTGGGCCTTGACAGATTTCCATAAGCCATTAACAAATGTAATGGACATGGATGTAATTTTACGTGGGCTGCGTCCCGCGTCTATAAATAGATGAACAGTACTCCCGTACTGTTCACGCTGACTTGGCATTGGCTTTTGCGTCACGCTTGTACTTTCTTACCTTCTCTCAGGACCGAAGGTACATTTGTAATTTGAAATCATTTCTATTTCTCCATGTTAATAAAATAGAAATGATTCTATGTTGATGTTTATATTTCACGCTTTATATGAATCCTTCGTCATTACTTATTATATTTACGAAGGTACGTCTTTTATGACCTTCGTCCTAAAATCATTATTTCCCGAAGGGGCATAATGTTTCGAAGGACGAAGGACTTTAGCATTTAACATTTTTTATGTTGCCTTGTTCTTAACTCTTAGCATTTGAGAACAAGTCCCCAACATTGGCGCCCACCTCCGGTGAACTCACTTCCACTTCGAGCTTTTTTGAACACCTTCGGAAGCTATAGACCTTCGCTATGGCGCCGAAGAAAGCTTCAGCGATTGGGGCTTCAGCACTGCAACCGCTGGACCACAACCAGGAGACCGTCTCTCTTCGGGAGGCCCGAAGCCAGAAGAGAAAGGCCGTTAGCCCGACGCTTCAGGAGGAAGAGCTAGACCAAGAAATCAGGGATATGGAGATGCTACATCAACAGGTGCAGAGGAAGAAGGAGAAGATGGCCCGGCTAGCTGAGTTACAGCGGCAGATAGACGAAGCCTCTGAGGAAGTTCGCCATCTTACCCATGATGAGCAAAACAGAAGGCCTCAGCAGAAAGACCTTCATCAGGAGGGCTTCGTCAACGAAGATGACTGGTATGATAATTTCCATCAGGGAAATTTTGTTTTCGATGATGCTTCTCCTTTGTCCGCTGAGCTGCAGGCTACACCTTGGCCTCCATCCTATAAGCCACCCCAGCTTCCCATGTTCGACGGGCACTCAGACCCGAAGCAGTTCTTGATGAGCTACGAAGCAACAGTGTCTTCGTATGGGGGCAATGCTGCAGTCATGGCGAAGTCTTTCGTTATGGCCGTCAGGAATGTTGCTCAGACCTGGTATTCCTCCCTTCGACCAGGAACGATCACCTCATGGCAGAAGCTGAAAGATATGTTGCTAACCAGCTTTCAAGGATTTCAGACCAAGCCGGTCACTGCTCAAGCCTTGTTTCAGTGCACTCAGGATCCTGAAGAGTACCTTCAGGCATATGTCAGAAGGTTCTTGCGTTTGAGGGCACAGGCACCAACGGTGCCCAACGAAATTGTTATCGAAGCCATGATCAAAGGGCTTCGTCCTGGACCTGCAGCCCAATACTTTGCTAGGAAGCCTCCTCAGACTCTGGAGAAGCTACTCCAAAAGATGGACGAGTACATTCGTGCTGATAATGACTTTCGCCAAAGAAGGGAGGAGGCCTTCAGGTTTTCTGAGATGACCAGGGGCTTCGGGGGACGATTCTATCCGAGGCATGTCAGGTCCATCCACAACACTCAAAATGATGACAAGGGGAGTCAGCAGAACAGGCCGCAGTGCTCCTCACAGGCTTCGGGGCAACAGCAAACTTTCTTTCGGCCACCAGCTCCAAGAGGCAGAGGCGCCAGGGGCTTCGGCGGGAGGTTTGGAGATCAACCAAGGAGGACATTTTGCTTATTCTGCGGTGAGAACAAGGGCCATACCACCAGGATGTGCCATGTTACCATCCAGAAACAAAAGGAGCTAGCAGAAGCTGCAGCGCAACAGGGACAGCCGAAGCAGGTCATGCATACTGCTTCGTACCATCAGCCTTACATCCCGGAGTACGTGGGCAACCACCCTGCAGTTTCTGTAGCTTCGGCAAGTCAACCTCAAGCTTCATGGCAACAGCCTCCGCCTCCACCTCCGCTGCAACAAGGCCAGCAGCCAGAAGGGAGTCAATATGTTCCGCACCAAAGGGATCTGAGAGAGCAATCTGAAGCCCGTACAGTCAACAGTACTGTGCCGGAGTCGAAGCACATTTATTGACAAATATCCTACTTTGATAGCAGTCTTTTCCGTTTAAGTTCTGTTCTCGGTATAATAAAGAACACTTCAGTTTTCATATAATAGTATTGTGGTTGGTTATCAGAAAAACCTATCTTCTCTACAGGCTTAAGTTGCTGAAGCTTAAAAATTTGTGGTAACAAGGAGGGTCTTCGGATTATTAAAAATCCTTCGAAGCAACAAAAAGTCGTTCTAAGGAGCGCAGAGTAAGTTGCCGAAGTTACAAAAAGCCGTTCCAAAGGGAGCGCAGTGTAAGTTTTTTGCTCCAAAGACGTTCCTAAGGGAATGCAGAGCATACAGCGAAAAATCAACGCTGATACCGCCTAAGTAAAAGGCGAAGAAGCTCCAAAGACGTTCCTAAGGGAATGCAGAGCTTATACCGCCTAAGTAAAAGGCGAAGAAGCTCCAAAGACGTTCCTAAGGGAATGCAGAGCTTATACCGTCTAAGTAAAAGGCGAAGAAGCTCCAAAGACGTTCCTAAGGGAATGCAGAGCTTACGAATGTATTTTGTGTGTATCTTCGGAACAGACGTCATTTGCATAACATAACATCATCACATCATTTCGCATAGCATAAGCATCATACATCATGTTGCATACGGCAAGAGAAGGGCACACAGTATTAACCTTCGAAAGAATGATTTGAGAAAGTGCAAATTGTGCAAAGTCACGAGGGAATACAATGATAATCTTCGGAAAATAGCTTCGGAGAATGCTTTCACGAAGCATGGATGAGCTTCATCAGAGCAATATCAAAATTGTTTAGCTTCGGAGAATGCTTTCACGAAGCATGGATGTGATTTATCAGAACAGTTTTAACGGAGAATGTTTTCTTCACGAAGCATGAAAAGAAGGGAAGGTGTTTTTTCGCCGAAGGCTCAAAAATGGTATGTATGTAGAGTTTCATGCATCGTAAAGAATTGAATAATGAAAAGAAACTTGTATATTACATTCAAATGTACAAAATATTACATAGATCACACTTTAAATGTTTTTTCTAACTAGCATCTAGTCTTCTCTTAATACTGCTTCGGCGGCTTCATTTAGAAGTTGATCAACAACTTTGTCCATGATAGCTTCGGCCATTTGTTTAATTTCATCATCCCCTTTTGTGTGGGGGTCGGCAGTCGATCCAACAGCTTCTGAGGGAAGAGAACATTTCTTCATTACTGTTACAAATCGTGAGCAAAGTTTGAAATAGAAATTACAACACAATAAGAACGACTAATTAATACCTAATTGCCTTTCGGGCTCTGTACTTTTTTCGGCAGCTTCTGCCACTTTCCTAGCATCATGGATGCCTTTTTCGCTTCTTTGAATTATTTCTTGCGCCATTTCTCGGCCGCCATTATCCCAGATATCAGTGAAGAATTTACTGCCAACCATGCTTGCTTCGGTTGAGGGATCCTTGATGTCTTCAGGGGACAGGGCAGCTTCGGACTGAGCTAAGGATTTTATATGTTCACAACCTTTTTTCTCCAAAACAGCAGCAACTCCTCTGGCGCCTGAAAAAGCGCAGATATCACCGCGGCTGCTCAGAATTTCTTCGAAGGCTTCTGCTTCGTGACTAATCCAGTCCAGTGGACCTTCGGGATTGCCTCTTGAAAAGTCCTCTTCACTAGAAAAGGCGCCAACGCTGGCGAAGCTTGATTTTATCTTTTTCACGCATTCTACAGATTTAATATAACATTTCCTCTGAGATGCACGAAGCTCTTTAACTCTTAACTCCAATTTGTTGACCATATGATCACTGAGTTCTCGTTTTGTTTCCTCAAGCACACGTTCCTCTTTAGCTCTAGCCAGCTGTTTCTGAAGATCTTTAATTTCACGCTTTTGGGCTTCGGCCTGGGTTTTTGAAGCAGCTTCGTCTTTCTTTACTTTATCCACCAATGTAAGCAGAATCTTATCCTTTTCCAAAGCTTCGTTTCTTAGTTTGATAACTTCGGAGCGTAAATTGTTAAACGCAATGTCGTAGCTTTCATCTTCGGCGCTTTTTTGGGCTTTCAATGCGTTGCTTAGAATCAAGCCCTATACGAAAAAGAATCCATATAAGAATAAAGGAATGAATCATGTATTAAAAAAGCTTTTTCAAACGTTAAATTTCCATACCTTTAGGCTATTATATGCAAGACTGTCTGCGAGATCCTCTTTCGTCATGGCGCATAATCCAGCTTCGAGTTTCGGGAACCCCATGCTTCTAGCCATTTCCCGGCACACGGATAATTCTTTATTGTCTGGGAGACAGTACAGGAAATCATCTTCGTTTGTCCCATTGAATACTACTGCCCCCTTCGGATACTTCAACTCTCTAGCATAGTGATTCGCTTCATAGATTTCTTCTTCAGACAGTTTCTTCCCCGAAGCATGTCGCACGATGTAATCGCGTATGCTGGAGGGAGCTTCGGGGGCGGTAGTGTCAATTTCTTCAACTAAAGCTGGTTCTGATATTTTTTCGGATTGTTTCTTGGTGGGCTCTGAAGGCCCAGCTTCAGCTTCAGCTTGTTGTTTCGAAGCTTCGGTAGATGCTTCAGCGAGTTCAACAGACTCCTTTGCGGTTGTGCTTGAAGACTTAATTGTCTCCAAGACGTCCAGTACGTTCACCATTCTTTTTCTTCTTGGGGTCACCAATGGGCCCTTTTGATTTTTTGTTGTGTCGATATTTGCTGAAGGACTTAAAATTTCTGATGTTTTTGGCCCTTCAGTCTTCGGTTTTTCTACTACTGAAGGCGCTTCAGTTTTCTCTACTATCTTCGGCACTGAAGCTGGTTCTGTAGCTTCAGAGGCCAAAGAAATTTCACCAATAAATTCTGGCACTGTGGCCGGCTCAATAAAGCGCGCTCGGTGGGTGAGCACCTTCATCTTTTTCCTTTGTGGCGCTGGCTCATTAGTGGCACTCGTGGTAGCTTCGGACGCAGGAGAAGTATTTTTCCTTTTGCGACCCATTACCGGATAGTGGTAGTCGGGGTAGACAAACCCGACTGCGTCGAATACCCGGTTGAGCCTTTTCTTTTTTCGGCCTCCGAAGGCTGCTGATAATGCAGTGTTCTCGGCCTTCGAATATGTGCCAAGCAGTTCGTCACTTAATGTTTCAATGCTTTTCAACCAGTCATCATCAGGTTCAACAAATTTATCTGCATATTTGAATGTGTATTTCAGTCTTACCAGTCCGCCTTCGTCGGACTCTTTAATGGTTTCCTTCGGCATTTCCCACTTTTCTGCAAGTGGCCATACCCTGAAGGCAATGTGCTCTTGGACCAAGTCCCTTGTCCTAATGAAGGAGCAGACTGCGCCGAAGGCTCTTTGGCATTCCTCGGCTGCTTCGTCCATTTCAACCTTCGGCCTTCGAAGTCCGAAGCGTTGCCAGATGGGGCGCATAATAATACTCTTCACATTTTCTTGTGTTGTTAAGTTATTCTTCACATAGAACCACTCTGTCATCCAGGCTCCGGGCCACCTCTTCCGAAAGGTCGGCACAGGGCAGCTTGACCCGGAGCGGGCACCGAAGCTGTAACACCCAAAATTGTTGTGATATTGTTCTTTTCCCCAGGGCTTCGTCTCGTATAATAATTCATGAATGTTGCAAAAACTCTTAGCATTTGGTTCTAAACCTTGGCTTCTTGCAGCCCAGACAAATATCCCCATTCTTATGATAGCTTCGGGAATAAGTTGATGAAGGTAGATTTGAAATGTTTTCAGTACCTCAACAACAAAGTTGCTCAGGGGAAATCGAAGCCCGGCCTTGAGAAAGCTTCGGAAGATTACAACTTCATCTTCTTCGGGGGTAGGAGAAGTCTTTTCTCCAGCGTCAGCCCTCACAATAGTTATATCTCGAAAATACCGCCCCCTCATATTATCAACATGACTCTGCTTGATGATGGTTTTCCCGAAAACCGTGTGACTTGGCCGCCATGGTCGATCTTCGGCCTCTTCCCCACCACTTTCTACATCATAGCTGTCGCTGTCACCAGTATCTTCGGACAAACCTTCGAGAATCTCCTTGGTGATTTTCTCTGTATTGGTCTCCGCCATCGCAATCAGGAACCCCAGATTCTTCTCTTCCTCGAGACTCAGCTTCGTCTCCGCAGGGATCTTCTTGCCTTCAGACATCTTCGGAAATGCTAAAAAACTGTTTTCAGGGCCGAAGCTTCGAAATCAAAAAGGTCACCAATCTTAATGCACAAGAGCTAAAAATTTAGTGGACCAAAGCAGATGGCAAGTATGCGTTCCAAATGAGTTGGCGGTGTGATCTTATTTATACGCCCAGGGCGTTGAAAATTGAAAGACCCCGCTTGTCAGTGAATGTTGCTATTCTAGCAAAGGGAAGGTGTTTTTTCGGACCTTCGGCTCAAAGCCTTCGTCCATATCGCAATCTGAATTTATTATTAACAAATTAATATTGCGAGGGGCTACTGTTGGGGGCCTTCGTCCTCCGAAGGTCCTCAAAAACATGATTTGACAATGTTTTCCAAGTGGATTATGTGAACAGGTATCTTCGGACTCAGAATTATGAACATAAAGCACGGTCAGGACGAAGCCTGAACCAGACGAAGGACGAGCTGATTACCAACTACGAAGGATGGTGCACAGCCGAAGCTGTGCGCAGGGAAGCTTCGTCGCGATAGTAGAAAGGGGAACCGACTTAAAGATGAAAAGACTACGTGGGCCTTGACAGATTTCCATAAGCCATTAACAAATGTAATGGACATGGATGTAATTTTACGTGGGCTGCGTCCCGCGTCTATAAATAGATGAACAGTACTCCCGTACTGTTCACGCTGACTTGGCATTGGCTTTTGCGTCACGCTTGTACTTTCTTACCTTCTCTCAGGACCGAAGGTACATTTGTAATTTGAAATCATTTCTATTTCTCCATGTTAATAAAATAGAAATGATTCTATGTTGATGTTTATATTTCACGCTTTATATGAATCCTTCGTAATTACTTATTATATTTACGAAGGTACGTCTTTTATGACCTTCGTCCTAAAATCATTATTTCCCGAAGGGGCATAATGTTTCGAAGGACGAAGGACTTTAACATTTAACATTTTTTATGTTGCCTTGTTCTTAACTCTTAGCATTTGAGAACAAGTCCCCAACAGACGACCTGGTCCAAGCCTTCGTCGGCAATTTCCAAGGCACGTACGTGCGCCCTGGAAACTCCTGGGATCTCCGAAGCTGCCACCAGCTGTCGGGAGAGTCTCTCCGGGACTACATCCGGCGATTCTCGAAGCAGCGCACCGAGCTGCCCAACGTCACCGATTCGGATGTCATCGGCGCGTTCCTCGTCGGCACCACCTGTCGCGACCTGGTGAGCAAGCTGGGTCGCAAGACCCCCACCAGGGCGAGCGAGCTGATGGACATCGCCACCAAGTTCGCCTCTGGCCAGGAGGCGGTTGAGGCCATCTTCTGGAAGGACAAGCAGCCCCAGGGCCGCCCACCGGAAGATGCTCCCGAGGCATCAACTCAGCGCGGCACCAAGAAGAAGGGCAAGAAGAAGTCGCAAGCGAAACGCGACGCCGCCAACGCGGACCTTGTCGCCATCGCCGAGTACAAGAACCCTCGGAAACCTCCGGGAGGTCCCAACCTCTTCGACAAGATGCTCAAGGAGCCGTGCCCTTATCATCAGGGGCCTGTCAAGCACACCCTTGAGGAGTGTGCCATGCTTCGACGACACTTCCACAAGGCCGGGCCACCCGCGGAGGGTGGCAAGGCTCTCGACGACGCTAAGAAGGAAGATCACAAGGCAGGAGAGTTCCCCGAGGTCCGCGACTGCTTCATGATCTACGGTGGGCAAGTGGCGAACGCCTCGGCTCGGCACCGCAAGCAAGAGCGTCGGGAGGTCTTCTCGGTAAAGGTGGCGGCGCCAGTCTACCTAGACTGGTCCGACAAGCCCATCACCTTCGACCAGGTCGACCATCCAGACCACGTGCCGAGCCCGGGGAGATACCCACTCGTTGTCGACCCCATCATCGGCAACGTCAGGCTCACCAAGGTCCTCGTGGACGAAGGCAGCAGCCTCAACATCATCTACGCCGAGACCCTCGGGCTCCTGCGGATCGATCTGTCCTCGGTCCGGACGAGCGCTGCGCCTTTCCACGGGATCGTCCCCGGGAAGCGCGTCCAACCCATCGGACAACTCGATCTACCCGTTTGCTTCGGGACGCCCTCCAACTTTCGAAGGTAGACCCTCACGTTCGAAGTGGTCGGGTTTCGAGGAACCTACCACGCAGTGTTGGGGAGGCCGTGCTACGCCAAGTTCATGGTCGTCCCCAACTACACCTACCTCAAGCTCAAGATGTCGGGCCCCAACGGGGTCATCACCGTCGGGCCCACGTACCGACGCGCATACAAATGCGACGTGGAGTGCGTGGAGTACGCCGAGGCCCTCGCCGAGTCCGAGACCCTCATCGCCGACCTGGAGAGCCTCTCTAGGGAGGCGGCCGACGTGAAGCGCCACATCGGCAACTTCGAGCCAGCGGAGACGGTTAAGTTCGTCCCTCTCGACCCCTGCAACGACGCTTCCAAGCAGATCCGGATCGGCTCCGAGCTCGACCCCAAATAGGAAGCAGTGCTCGTCGACTTTCTCCACGCAAACGCCGATGTTTTCGTGTGGAGTCCCTCGGACATGCCCGGCATACCGAGGGAAGTCGCCGAGCACTCGCTGGATATCCGAGCTGGAGCCCGACCCGTGAAGCAGCCCCTGCGCCGATTCGACAAAGAAAAGCGCAGAGCCATTGGCGAAGAGATCCACAAGCTAATGGCGGTAGGGTTCATCAAAGAGGTATTCCATCCCGAATGGCTTGCCAACCCTGTGCTTGTGAGAAAGAAAGGGGGGAAATGGCGGATGTGTGTGGACTACACTGGTCTAAACAAAGCATGTCCGAAAGTTCCCTACCCTCTGCCTCGCATCGATCAAATCGTGGATTCCACTGCTGGGTGCGAAACCCTATCTTTCCTCGATGCCTACTCAGGGTATCACCAGATCAGGATGAAAGAGTCCGACCAGCTCGCGACTTCTTTCATCACACCCTTCGGCATGTACTGCTATGTTACCATGCCATTTGGTTTGAGGAATGCGGGTGCGACGTACCAGCGATGCATGAACCATGTGTTCGGCGAACACATCGGCCGAACAGTCGAGGCCTACGTCGATGACATCGTAGTCAAGACGAGGAAGGCCTCTGACCTCCTTTCCGACCTTGAAGTGACATTCCGATGTCTCAAGGCGAAAGGCGTGAAGCTCAATCCCAAAAAGTGTGTCTTCGGGGTCCCCCGAGGCATGCTCTTGGGGTTCATCGTCTCCGAGCGGGGCATCGAGGCCAACCCGGAGAAGATCGCAGCCATCACCAGCATGGGGCCCATCAAGGACTTGAAAGGCGTACAGAGGGTCATGGGATGCCTCGCGGCTCTGAGCCGTTTCATCTCGCGCCTTGGCGAAAGAGGCCTGCCTTTGTACCGCCTCTTAAGGAAGGCCAAGTGCTTCGCTTGGACTCCTGAGGCCGAGGAAGCCCTTGGGAACCTGAAGGCGCTCCTCACGAACGCGCCCATCTTGGTGCCCCCCGCTGCCGGAGAAGCCCTCTTGATCTACGTCGTCGCGACCACTCAGGTGGTTAGCATCGCGATTGTGGTTGAGAGACAAGAAGAGGGGCATGCATTGCCCGTCCAGAGGCCAATCTACTTCATCAGTGAGGTACTGTCCGAAACCAAGATCCGCTACCCATAAATTCAGAAGCTGCTGTACGCAGTGATCCTGACGCGGCAGAAGTTGCGACACTACTTCGAGTCTCATCCGGTGACTGTGGTGTCATCCTTCCCCCTGGGGGAGATCATCCAGTCCCGAGAGGCCTCGGGTAGAATTGCAAAGTGGGCGGTGGAGATCATGGGCGAGACAATCTCGTTCGCCCCTCGGAAGGCCATCAAGTCCCAGGTCTTGGCGGACTTCGTGGCTGAATGGGTCGACACCCAGCTCCTGACAGCTCCGATCCAACCAGAGCTCTAGACCATGTTTTTCGATGGGTCGCTGATGAAGACGGGGGCTGGCGCGGGCCTGCTCTTCGTCTTGCCCCTTGGAAAGCACCTACGCTACGTGCTACGCCTCCACTTCCCGGCGTCCAACAACGTGGCTGAGTACGAGGCTCTGGTAAACGGGTTGCGAATCGCCATTGAGCTAGGGGTCCGACGCCTCGACGCTCGTGGTGACTCGCAGCTCGTCATCAACCAAGTCGTGAAGAACTCCCACTGTCGCGACCCGAAGATGGAAGCCTACTGCGATGAGGTTCGGCGCCTGGAAGACAAGTTCTACGGGCTCGAGCTCAACCACATCGCCCGACGCTACAACGAGACTGCGGACGAGCTGGCTAAAATAGCCTCGGGGCAAACAACGGTTCCCCCGGACGTATTCTCCCGAGACCTGCATCAACCCTCCGTCAAGACCGACGACACGCCCGAGCCCAAGAAGGCCTCGGACCAGCCCGAGGCACCGTCGGCTCAGTCCGAGGTACCCTTGGCTCAGTCCGAGGTAACCTCGGCACGGTCCGAGGTACCCTCGGCTCGGCCCGAGGTACCCTCGGCCCCCGAGGGTGAGGCACTGCGCGTCAAGGGGGAGCAGAGCGAGGTCACGCCTAATCAAAACTGGCAGACCCCGTACCTGCAATATCTCCACCGAGGAGAGCTGCCCCTCGACCAAGCCGAAGCTCGGCGGTTGGCGTGGCGCGCTAAGTCTTTCGTTTTGCTGGGAGATGGGAAGGAGCTCTACCACCGCAGCCCCTCTGGCATCCTCCAGCGATGCATTTCCATCACCGAAGGTCAGGAGCTCTTACAAGAGATACACTCGGGGGCTTGCGGCCATCACGCAGCACCCCGAACCCTTGTTGGAAACGCCTTCCAACAAGGTTTCTACTGGCCGACGGCGGTGGCAGACGCCACTAGAATTGTCCGCACCTGCGAAGGGTGTCAGTTCTACGCAAGGCAGACCCACCTGCCCGCTCAGGCTCTGTAGACCATACCCATCACCTGGCCATTTGCTGTGTGGGGTCTGGACCTAGTCGGCCCCTTGCAGAAGGCACCCGGGGGCTACACGCACCTGCTGGTCGCCATCGACAAATTCTCCAAGTGGATCAAGGTTCGACCCCTAAACAGCATCAGGTCCGAATAGGCGGTGGTGTTCTTCACCAACATCATCCATCGCTTTGGGGTCCCGAACTCCATCATCACCGACAACGGCACCCAGTTCACCGGCAGAAAGTTCCTGGACTTCTGCGAGGATCACCACATCCGGGTGGACTGGGCCGCCGTGGCTCACCCCATGACGAATGGGCAGGTAGAACGTGCCAACGGCATGATTCTGCAAGGACTCAAGCCTCGGATCTACAACGACCTCGACAAGTTCGGCAAGCGGTGGATGAAGGAGCTCCCCTCGGTGGTCTGGAGTCTGAGGACAACGCCGAGCCGAGCCATGGGCTTCACACCGTTCTTTCTAGTCTATGGGGCCGAGGCCATCTTGCCCATAGACTTGGAGTACGGTTCCCCGAGGACGAGGGCCTACGCCGACCAAAGCAATCGAGCTAATCGAGAAGACTCACTAGACCAGCTGGAGGAGGCTCGGGATATGGCCTTACTACACTCGGCGCGGTACCAGCAGTCCCTGCGACGCTACCACGCCCGAGGGGTTCGGTCCCGAGACCTCCAGGTGGGCGACCTGGTGCTTCGGCTGCGACAAGACGCCCGAGGGCGGCATAAGCTTACGCCTCCCTGGGAAGGGTCATTCGTCATCGCCAAGGTTCTGAAGCCCGGAACATACAAGCTGGCCAACAGCCAAGGCGAGGTCTACAGCAACGCTTGGAACATCCAACAGCTACATCGCTTCTACCCTTAAGATGCTTTCAAGTTGTTCATACACCCCATTCGCACGCAAAGTCTGGTCGTCAAGGAAGGGTCAGCCTTGCCTCGGCAAAGCCAGACCCTCCCTCGGGGGCTAGAAGGGGGGAACCCCCTCTGCGTCAAAATTTTCCTCAAAAAAAGAAAAAATCTTTTCTGCCAGAATGCCTTTCGTGCTTTTCGACTACTTCGAAAGTGGATCCTGAAAACGACGGAGTACACGTAAGCAGCCAAGGCTGACCGAGCCGAGGGACTCCTACGCCTCCGGGATACGGATACCTCACTCATCACCTTCTGCGATAAGTAACTCGCGCTCGGATAAGTGATTCCGCGGACCGAACAAGTCTTCACGCTCGAAAGCCCTCTGCCGGAACGATTTTTCGGGCCTTCTCGACTGCGTCGGTGACAGAATCCTATGGACGAGTAAGAGTGCGCGTAAGCGGCAAGGCCGACCGAGCCGAGGGATTCCTACGCCTCCGGGATACGGATACCTCACTCATCACCTTCCGTGAAAAGCAACTCTCACCCGCACAAACAATTCTGTTACCGACAAATAAGTCCGGATACTCGAAACAAGAGGAAAAGGGACACAGATTTACAACACGACGACGGTATGTTTGGGCCTCGGCGGCCGCAGAAAGCATACACACACTACAAGACAACCCGATCCTGCAGGCTCGGACGTCGACAGTTGAAGGGGGCAGCAGCACCCTCGGCGTCAACTACGCCTTCGGCGGGGTCTGACCGAGCCTCGGACGGCGACGCGGTCGGAGGATCCCCGCTCTGAAGGACGACATCAGCACCACACCCGGGCCATCGCCGCCAGGGTCTTCTCCAGGAATCCGGCTCGAGCAGACGGCTCGGCCGGCCACCCCGAGGCCTCGGCCAGCTGTCCCCCGAAGACATCAGCCCGGCTTGAGGCCTCAGCAGCTCAACTCCGGCGTCGGTTCTGCCAGCAGACAACCCGGCCAGGCTCCGGCCGACCCCATCTTCTTTTTGAAGCCAACTCTGCCTCTACCCGTGCTAACACCGCTACCTCCGGCTTCGGCTCGTCGAAGAGCGGCCGAGGGTTCCTTTAACTAAGCAAGAGAAGCCTCGGACAGCAAGGCCGACCGAGCCGAGGGACTCCTACGCCTCCGGGATACGGATACCTCACTCGTTGCCTTCGCACGGGGCGACTCACGCTTGGTGAAGCGGTTCAGATAACCAACAGGCGAGTCTTAGTGCTCGAAATGAAGAAAAAACATGGCTCCGCACCGAAGATACATACATGTTTAGGCCTCGACAGCCACAATGAACAAAACACCAGCATTCAAGGTGCCAATACAAACGGAACTCCGGTTTCGTCCCCACAGCAGTGGCCATGGTCCCAGGATGGACACGGCCACCAGAAGGCTCTCGTTCGCATCCCCACTCAAGGGACGCGAACCAGACATCAAAGCCAAAGAGCCGGGGGCCGGTCCGTCGGCGGCGCCGACGGCCTTAACGGGGGGAGGCTTCCTCCAGCTGCCACCACGTCAGCGCGGACGGCGGCGTCCGCCTCTACACCAACGCCGACAGTCGGCAAGGCGCACCAGCAGGTCCTCACTCCCATCCTCGCCACGAAAGCGAGGAAAAGGACGGAATGTTGCATCCTAGCTGGACAGCAACAGTTCGCCTTCCCCGGCATGGCTAGAGGACGCCTCCTCCGCAGGGCCGGAGGATGGTTTCCACCACCAGAAGATGGAAGAGGAGGTGGCCAGCCGGCCCACGCGGGAGGTAGAGCTCCGGCTCAGCCCGGCTTCTGCCCCAGCAAGGATGATGAACATCCTTGAAGCTGAGGGCAGAACCAAGATCGCAGCCCAGCTTGCTTCTCCCCATCCAGGGGCGGGTGGTCACCGTCTTGGGTGACCACCGGCGAGGGGATGCAGCCGGGCCGCGTGATGAAAATCCTTGAAGCCGAATGATGGGTGAAAGGTACCAACTTTCTCGAAGTTGCGTCCCTCCGACGACAAGACGGAAGGATTGCGGGCATCCCCCCATCCGGGGGCTCGGAAGATGGAAAGACACGATGCAAGAGGGGAGCGCGAAGACATGGTCGTCTTTCAAGGGGGTCACCCTCCTTTTAAAGCGACTCTCCCCACTTGCGTCCTCAGCCGTTGCGGGCTGAGTCTTCTCCAACACGCTCCAAGGTCCTCCCCCTTATGGCGCGGGGGCTGGGTCCCACACGTCATGCAAGCCGGTCCAGGGCAGAAGAAGCCAAACCGCCGCGCGCGGTGCATGCAACCGCCCGGCGGTTACAAGCATTCCTCCACTTCTGCCCAGACCAGCGGGTGAAAGGGCGGGCAGCCATGCAGTCGACATGCAACCGCGCCAAGTGGGCACGCCCCTTCGACTCCAACGCACCCAGCATGGAGGCCCAGGCCCACACGTCATGCAACTGGCGCGGCGGTTGCTATGTGCGAGCAACTGCACCGCCACTCGCGCCACTATCGTGCCTCCTCGACTGCGGAGCCGATACCGTGACTCGAGGCAACCCTGCATGTGACCCAGCAGTGCCAGCCAGGCGCGACAGTCAAATACGGTCAAAAATGGGCCGACAGTAATGGCGGAGGCAGGCGGGCAGGAGCAGCGGTCACGTCGTCAGCCAAGCTTACGTCCCATCCAGGGGCGGCGAGAGGACCCTCTCTCACGGCGTGAAGACGGCGCGCCCGTGATCCATTCCTCGAACGGCCCGCGCACGCGCAACAGTCGCCTCGCGAACCACTCGCCCCATCGCGTTAACTTCACGGCGGGACAGGCGACGCCTCAGGCGGGAGAAGCAAGCGACGCTTCGCCTTCGCCATAATGACTACGTCGAAAAAGGTATGCCACGTCATTTGATTTCGTATCCTTTTCCTTTTTCCTCTTTCTCTCTCTTACAATAGGGACCGGGAAAGGGGGATACCCCGAAAAGGATCCTTCTCCGTGAAGGAAATAGGCCCCGAGCCTCCCTACTGATCAGAGGTTCAAAGGCTCGCCCCTCGGAGGGGTTCAACGGCCGCCTCAGAGCGATTGGGTTCTACGCCCACTACTGGTCAGAGGTTCGATGGCCGGCCCCTCGGAAGGGTTCAACGGCTGCCTCAGGCCACTCGGGCTCCACGTCCATTACTGATCAGGGGTTCGTAGGCTGGCCCTTGAAGGGTTCACAGTCGCCTCAGACACAGAGCGAGGGATGACCCTGGGTACGTTCGATACATAACCAAGGCTCGGGCTACGCTCCCGAGGTACCCTAGGACATTTCCGAGACCAGCGGGAGCGATCTTGTAACGGAATCCCATCAGAGGGAGGCATCGAGCCCTCGGACCCCGTCAAAGGGGACCGGGTCCGGCAGATCACCCGCAGGTACTTTTGGAGCGCGCCTCTGGGCCTCTAGCCGACCCCTAGCAAATGGGGCACGGGCGTCCGCTCGGATTACCCGCCAGTAGCTCACCAGAAACACCATGTTCGGTGCCCTCCGAGGGCAACATGGCGCTTTCCCCCCTCCTCCTTGCGGAAAGGCGACGCAGGGGCGTATGTAAAAAAGTCGAGTCTGTCCTTGACCGTCCTCTCGCCCTGTGCAGAGGCTCGGGGGCTGCTCTCGCAAACCCGGCTCCGGCCAACCCGTTGACAGCGTCAACATACCAGCCCGAGAACTTGGGACCCGACCGTGCACCCGGGCTACGGCCAGCTCGCATGAGGGAACGACTAGACCAGCCGAAGTATTGTGAAACGCACTAAGACCTCGAAGGAGTAAAACTACTCCTCCGAGGCCTCGGGGGCTACACCCGGCGGGTGCGCTCACGCGCACCCAACGGAACAAAATGCAACCAAGAAAAGGCTGGTCCCCTTGCAAAAAAGTGCGGCAAAAGCCTCCAAGCGAGTGTTAGCACTCCCTTCGAGGCTCGGGGGCTACTGTCGGGGACCATAATTAGGGGTACCCTCAAGGCTCCTAAATCTCAGCTGGTAACCCCCATCAGCACAAAGCTGCAAAGGCCTGATGGGTGCGATTAAGTCAAGGATCGGTCCATTCGAGGGACGCGATCACGCCTCGCCCGAGCCCAGCCTCGGGCAAGGGCAGCCGACCCCGGAGGACCTACGTCTTGCCCGAGGCCCCCCCTCCAGCAACGGACACACCTTTGGCTCGCCCGAGGCCCAGTATTCACCAAGAAGCAACCCTGGCCAACCGACCAAATCGCAGGGGCATTTAATGCAAAGGTGGCCTGACACCTTTATCCTGATGCACGCCCTCCAGTCGACAGAGCCGAAGTGACCGCCGTCACTTCGCCGCTCCACTGACCAGTCTGACAGGAAGACAACGCCGCCTGCACCGCTCTGACTGCTAAGCCACTCGACAGAGCGAGGCTGACAGCGGCCAAGTCCGGCCTCAGGCGTCATAGGAAACTCCGCCTCGCCCGACCCAGGGCTCGGACTCGGGCTCAGCCCCGGAAGACGGCGAACTCCGCTCTGCCCGACCCCAGGGCTCGGACTCGGGCTCAGCCCCGGAAGACGGCGAACTCCGCTCCGCCCGACCCCAGGGCTCGGACTCGGGCTCAGCCCCGAAAGATGGCGAACTCCGCTCCGCCCGACCCCAGGGCTCGGACTCGGGCTCAGACCCGGAAGACGACGAACTCCGCCTCGCCCGACCCCAGGGCTCGGACTCGGGCTCAGCCCCGGAAGAC
Organism: Zea luxurians; assembly: GCA_029449295.1. Classification (NCBI taxonomy): domain Eukaryota; kingdom Viridiplantae; phylum Streptophyta; class Magnoliopsida; order Poales; family Poaceae; genus Zea; species Zea luxurians. Next base: position 105,051,519 of record JAOPSE010000003.1, on the reverse strand, counting down.
GACGAACTCCGCTTCGCCCGACCCTAGGGCTCGGACTCAACCATGGCCTAAGCCGACGGTCTCCGCCTCGTCCGACCCGGGGGCTCGGACTCGACCTCGACCTCGGAGGAGCCTCCACCTCGCCCAACCTAGGGCACGGACCGACCACGTCAACAGGAAGTGCCATCATTACCCTACCCCGAGCTGACTCAGGCTACGGGGAACAAGACCGGCGTCCCATCTGGCTCGCTCCACCATACGAGTAATGATGGCGCCCCACGTGCCCTGTGACGACGGCGGCTCTCAGCCCCCTTACGGAAGCAAGAGGACGTCAGCAAGGACTCGACAGCCCCGACAGCTGTCCTTCCGCCAGGCTCCAGCGCTCCTCCGACGGCCACGACACCACGCGAACTGGGTGCCAAGACCTCTCCGGCTGCCATGATGGCATGTACTTAGGGCGCTAGCTCTCCACCGCTAGACACGTTAGCACATTGCTACACTCCCCATTGTACACCGTGATCCTCTCCTTACGCCTATAAAAGGGAGGACCAGGGCCCTCTTACAGAGGGTTGGCCGCGCGGGGAAGGACGGGACGGTGCTCGCGCAAGGCCGCTCGCTCCCTCCCGCGTGGACGCTTGTAACCCCCTACTGCAAGCGCACCCGACCTGGGCGCGGGGCTAACACGAAGGCCGCAGGTTCCACTCTCCCATGCCTGTCTCCCTCCGACAGCTGTCTTCCCCCTTCGTGTTCCGCCTCGCGTCGACCCATCTGGGCTGGGGCACGCGGCGACATTTCACTCGTCGGTCCAGGGACCCCCCCCGGGTTTCGAAACACCGACAGGGTTGTTCCACGTATACCTCCTCCTTGATTGGCCTGTTGAGGAAAGCGCTCTTCACGTCCATTTGAAACAACCTGAAGGAATGGTGAGCGGCATGGTCTAATAGAAGGCGAATAGACTCTAGCCTAGCCACAGGAGCAAAATTCTCCTCGAAATCCAAACCTGCGACTTGGGCATAACCTTTTGCCACAAGTCGAGCCTTGTTTCTTGTCACCACCCCGTGCTCGTCTTGCTTGTTGTGGAACACCGACTTAGTTCCCACAACATTTTGCTTGGGACGTAGCACCAGGCTCCAAACTTCGTTCCTCTTGAAGTTGTTGAGCTCTTCCTGCATGGCCAACACCCAGTCCGGATCCTGCAAGGCCTCTTCTACCCGAAAAGGCTCAATAGAAGAGACAAACGAGTAATGCTCACAAAAGTTAGCTAATCTTGAGCGAGTTGTTACTCCCTTGCTTATGTCACCCAGTATCTGATCGATGGGGTGATGTAGTTGGATCGTCGCTCAGACTTGAGTTGGAGGGACCCGTGGTGCTTCTTCCTCCATAACTTGTTCTTCTTGTGCTCCCCTTGATCACACGCCTCTTCTTGATGAACCTGTCCATCATATTGAGTTGGGGTGCACCATTGTTGAGGAAGAAGGTTGATCTTGCTCTTATTGTTCCTATGGTCGCACATCTCCAATCGCCATGGTGCATATTACGGTCGTTGGAATATCATCTTCATCTACATCATCAAGATCAACTTGCTCTCTTGGAGAACCACTAATCTCATCAAATACAACGTCGCTAGAGACTTCAACCAAACCTGATGATTTGTTGAAGACTCTATACGCCCTTGTATTTGAGTCATACCCTAGTAAAAACCCTTCTACTGCCTTGGGAGCAAATTTAGAATTTCTACCTTTCTTCACTAGAATGTAACATTTGCTCCCAAATACACGAAAGTATGAGACGTTGGGTTTGTTACCGGTAAGAAGTTCGTACGAGGTCTTCTTGAGGAGGCGATGTAGGTAGAGCCGGTTTATGGCGTGGCAAGCTGTGTTCACAGCTTCCGACCAGAACCGCTCGGGCGTCTTGAATTCTCCAAGCATCGTTCTCGCCATGTCGATAAGCGTCCTGTTCTTCCTCTCTACCACACCATTTTGTTGTGGTGTGTAGGGAGCGGAGAACTCGTGCTTGACACCTTCTTCCTCAAGATACTCCTCCACTTGTAGATTCTTGAACTTGGACCCATTGTCTCTCCTTATCTTTTTCACCTTTAGCTCAAATTCGTTTTGAGCCCTCCTTAGAAAGCACTTGAGGGTCCCTTGGGTTTCTGATTTATCCTGCAAAAAGAATACCCAAGTGAAGCGGGAAAAATCATCAACAATTACTAAACCATACTTACTTCCCCCGATGCTGAGGTAGGCGACGGGTACTTCCCTTTCCCCTTGTTGGGAATGGGAGCCTTTTGGCTTGTTAAGTCCTTGGCTTCCTTTCGAAAGCCAAGTCCATCCTTAATTGAGGGGTGTCTATCAACGGTGTAGGCATCCCTAGCAAATTTTAACTTATCAAAATCAATTTTGCAAGTCTTAAGTTGAGCATTAAGACTTGCCACTTCATCATTCAATTTTGTAATAGCAATAAGATGTTCATTACAAGCATTAACATCAAAGTCCTTACATCTATTACAAATACTAACATGCTCTACACATGAATTAGATTTATTAGCTTCCTCTAGCTTAGCATTTAAATCATCATTTAAACTCTTTAAACTAGATACAGTTTCATGGCAAGCAGATAACTCAGAAGATAGTATTTCATTCCTTTTAGTTTCTAAAGCAAGAGATTTTGTACACTAACAAATTTGTCATGTTCTTCATATAAAATGTCCTCTTGCTTCTCTAGCAATCTATCTTTTTCATTTAGAGCATCAATTAACTCATTAATTTTATCTACTTTAGCTCTATCTAAACCCTTAAATAAATCAGTATAATCTACTTCATCATCACTAGAATCATCATCGCTTGAAGTAGTATACTTAGGGATTTCTTGAACACTTACCTTCTTTTCCTTGGCCATGAGGCAAGTGTGGCATTCCTTGGGGAAGAGAGAAGACTTGTTGAAGGCCGAGGCTGTCAGTCCTTCATCGTCGGAGTCAGATGAAGAGCAGTGCGAGTCCCATTCTTTGCCAAGGTGCGCCTCGCCCTTCACCTTCTTGTAAACCTTCTTCTTCTCCCTCTTCCCATGCTTTTCTTGTTCCTAGTCATTTTCATTATCGGGGCATTGTGCTATAAAATGACCAGTCTTACCGCATTTGAAGCAGGAGCGCTTCCCCTTTGCTTTGTTCTTGTTGGGTTGCTCCTTGCGTCCTTTTAGAGCGGTCTTGAAGCGTTTAGTGATTAGGGCCATCTCTTCTTCGTTTAGCCCGGTAGCTTCAACTTGTGCCACCTTGCTTGATAGCGCCTCCCTGCTGCTTGTTACTTTGAGGGCAACGGTTTGAGGCTCATGGATGGGTAGTGGACTGTTTAGAGCATCGTCCACATATCGGGCCTCCTTCACCATCATGCGCTCGCTCACAAACTTTCCAAGAATCTCCTCGGGCGTCATCTTGGTGTACCTAGGATTCTCACGAATAAGGTTGACAAGATGGGGGTCAATTACCGTGAATGACCTTAGCATAAGTTGAACGACGTCGTGGTCCATCCATCATGTGCTTCCATAGCTTCTAATCTTGTTGACCAGGGTCTTGAGCCTGTTGTATGTTTGTGTTGGCTCCTCTCCCCTGATCATCACGAATCTTCCCAGTTTGCCTTCCACCAACTCCATTTTGGTGATCATGGTGGCGTCGTTTCCCTCATGTGATATCTTGAGGGTATCCCAGATTTGCTTGGCGTTGTCCAAGCCGCTCACCTTGTTGTACTCATCCCTGCACAAAGATGCTAGCAAAACAGTGGTAGCTTGTGCATTCTTATGAATTTGCTCATTTATAAAAACATGATTGTCAGTATTATCAAAATGCATTCCGTTTTCAACAATCTCCCAAATACTAGGATGGAGAGAGAATAGGTGACTACGCATTTTGTGACTCCAAAATGAGTAGTCTTCTCCATCAAAGTGCGGAGGTTTCCCAAGTGGAATTGATAGTAAATGAGCATTGGAATTGAATGGAATATGAGAGTAATCAAATGAAAAGTTTTGATTAACCGGTTTCTTCTTAGACGAGTCGTCGTCGTCGTCTCTTGGTGAAGAAGAGGAGGCGTCGCTATCGTAGTAAATGGTCTTATTGATCCGCCTCTTCTTCTTCCCATCCCTCTTCTTGTGACTCGATCCTGAGTCAGTGGGCTTGTCGTCCCTTGGCTCATTGAAGAGTGACTCCTTCTCCTTGTCATTGACCACCATCCCCTTTCCCTTAGGATCCATCTCTTCGGGTGATTAGTCCCTTATGTGAAGAGAACGGTTCTGATACCAATTGAGAGCACCCAGAGGGGGGTGAATAGGTGATCCTGTAAAAATCCAAAACTAATAGCCACAAAACTTAGTTATAAGCGTTAGTGCGGCTAAGTGGCTTGAAGCAATCTCTTGCGAACCCAGACAAACAAAGAGAGAGCAATCACAAGAGGCACGCGATTTTTATCCCGTGGTTCGGCCAAGTGAAACTTGCCTACTTCCACGTTGTGGCGTCCCAATGGACGAGGGTTGCACTCAACCCCTTTCAAGTGATCTAATGATCAACTTGAATACCACGGCTTTCTTCCTTAGTCTTTTCTCCCGTTTGCGAGGAATCTCCACAACTTGGAGCCTCTCGCCCTTACAATGATGATCACAAAAGAAGCACAGAAGTGAGGGAGGGGAGAGCAACGCACACAAGACTTAAATCGCAGCACAATCATGAACACAAGTCACAACTCGAGCTCAAAACACAACGCACGGAGTTCTCAACTCAAATGGAGCTCAAGTCACCATCTCAAAGAATCAAATGCGCTAAGATAGAGTCTTGGAGTCTTAGAATGTTTCTTGTAAGCTTGGGTGGCTCCTCCATGCGCCTAGGGGTCCCTTTTATAGCCCCAAGGCAGCTAGGAGCCGTTGGAGACCAACAAGGAAGGCCAAGATTGCCTTCTGTCGGGTGGCGCACCGGACAGTCCGGTGCGCAACCGGACAGTCACTGTAGTTGTCCCGTGTGCTATCTCCTTCCTTTTCTAGCACATCCGACCGTTGGTCCTCGAGATCGGTTGGCGCACCGGACACTGTCCGGTGCCCCCAGCCAACCGTTGGTGTAGGCCACGCGTCCCGCGAAGATTGCGCGGCCGACCGTTGGCGCAGACGACCATTGGCTCAGCGAACAGTCCGGTGCACCACCGGATAGTCCGGTGAATTATAGCCGTACGCCACCAAACTTTTCCCGAGAGCGGCCTGTTCACCGGAGTTCAGCCTGGCGCACCGGACACTGTCCGGTGCACCACCGGACAGTCCGGTGTGCCAGACCGAGCAGGACTTTGGCTGTACACAGCCAAGTCTTGCAATCCTTTCTTTTCCTGTTTCTAGCACTTAGACAATATATGTTAGTACTCAAAACAATGTACTAAGTCTAGAAACGTACCTTGTTACATGATTTGCACTTCTTTCTCATTTAGCACATAAGAACTAAATTGAATGTGTTGTGCACTTAATCACCAAGACATAATAGAAATTGCCCAAGGGCACATTTCCCTTTCAAGGGGCTCAAGTTGGATCATTGATAGCGGATGCACAAACCACATGATAGGGGAGAAAAGGATGTTCTCCTCCTACGAGAAAAATGAAGATCCCCAACGAGCTATCACATTCGGGGATGGAAATCAAGGTTTGGTCAAAGGACTTGGTAAAATTGCTATATCACCTGACCATTTTATTTCCAATGTTTTTCTTGTAGATTCTCTAGATTACAATTTGCTTTCTGTATCTCAATTATGCAAAATGGGTTACAACTGTCTTTTTACGGATATAGGTGTTACTGTCTTTAGAAGAAGTGATGATTTAGTAGCATTTAAGGGAGTATTAGAGGGTCAGCTATATTTAGTTGATTTTAATAGAGCTGAACTCGATACTTGCTTAATTGCTAAGACTAAAATGGGTTGGCTCTGCCATCACCGACTAGCCCATGTTGGGATGAAGAATCTTCACAAGCTTCTAAAGTGATAACACATTTTGGGACTAATCAATGTTCATTTTGAGAAAGATAGGGTTTGTAGCGCATGTCAAGCAGGAAAGCAAGTTGGTACCCAACATCCACACAAGAACATAATGACAACGGACAGGCCACTGGAACTACTCCACATGGATCTATTCGGCCCCATAGCTTACATAAGCATCGTCGGGAGTAAGTATTGTCTTGTAATTATGGATGACTATTCTCGCTTCACTTGGGTATTCTTTTTGCAGGAAAAATCTCAAACCCAAGAGCCTTAAAGGGATTCTTGAGACGATCTCAAAATGAGTTTGGATTGAGAATCAAGAAGATAAGAAGCAACAACGGGACAGAGTTCAAGAACTCTCAAATTGAAGGCTTTCTTGAGGATGAGGGCGTCAAGCATGAGTTCTCTTCTCCCTACACACCTCAACAAAATGGTGTAGTGGAGAGGAAGAATAGAACTCTACTGGACATGGCAAGGACCATGCTTGATGAGTACAAGACTCCGGACCGGTTTTGGGCTAAGGCGATTATCACCGCCTGCTACTCCATCAACCGGCTCTACCTTCACCGAATCCTTAAGAAGACATCTTATGAACTCCTCACCAGTAAAAAGCCCAATGTTTCATATTTTAGAGTCTTTGGTAGCAAATGCTTTATTCTTATTAAAATAGGTAGAAAATCTAAATTTGCTCCTAAGGCTGTAGAAGGTTTTTTACTTGGTTATGACTCAAACACAAGGGCATATAGAGTCTTCAACAAATCTACTGGATTAGTTGAGGTTTCTTGTGACATTGTATTTGATGAGACTAATGGCTCCCAAGTGGAGCAAGTTGATCTTGATGAGCTAGATGATGAAGAGGCTCCATGCGTCGCACTAAGGAACATGTCCATTGGGGATGTGTGTCCTAAGGAATCCGAAGAGCCCACACAAGCACAAGATCAACCATCATCTTCCATGCAAGCATCTCCACCAACCCAAGATGAGGATCAAGCTCAAGACAATGAAGAAGAAGATCAAGAAGATGAGCCACCTCAAGAGGAGGATAATGATCAAGGGGGAGATGACAATGATCAAGACAAGGAAGATGAGTAAGAAGTTCAGGGATAAAGACCACCACACCCAAGAGTCCACCAAGAGATTTAAAGAGATCACCCCATGAACTCCATTCTCGGTGACATTCATAAGGGGGTAACAACTCGATCTCGAGTCGCTCATTTTTGTGAACATTACTCTTTTGTTTCCTCTATTGAGCCTTACAGGGCAGAGGATGCACTAGGAGATTCGGATTGGGTGTTGGCAATGCAAGAGGAACTCAACAACTTCACGAGGAATGAGGTATGGCATTTAGTTCCACGTCCTAATCAAAATGTTATAGGTACCAAATGGGTATTCACAAGTCGAAGGTTTGGATTTTGGTGAAACCTATGCACCCGTAGCTAGGCTTGAGTCAATTCGTATATTACTTGCCTATGCTACTTACCAAGGCTTCAAGCTTTACCAAATGGACGTGAAGATTTTGGATACTTTGACTTCAAGATTTTGGATACTTATGCTGAGTACCCCATCAAGATTTTGGATACTTTGACTCGTGTCACGAGGAATAAGGTTATAAAGATGTGTAAAGTGCAATGGAGCCACCACGGAGAGGATGAAGCTACTTGGGAAAGGGAAGAAGAGCTTCGCATAGATTTTCCCCATCTTTTCCCTAGTCCTTCCTAAATCTCGAGGGCGAGATTCTTGTTAAGGGGGGTAGGATTTGTAATACTCAAAAATGTAATAAAGAGGATATAGATAATCTCAATGGTTTGTGGCCTCTACTATTCATTACATGTGATCAACACTAGTTAAAAGTGGATAACTAGAACGAAGAACACATAAATGACCTATGCATCATGCCGGATCTTATTTCGTGTGCATTTTTGTGATGATATAAAAATATAGTAAACAAGAAAAATAATAAGATAATAGACATTAGAAGTGGAATTAAAACCCTAAATTTGAAAATAGGGTTTAAAAATAAGAAAGAGAGAAAGGTGATATAACTAATACCAATAATTATATTTCAAAAATGGGTATTTTTCATTTCACAATATGATTGGGGGATAAAATTTGCCCAAGGTTTGAATTCAAAATTGTAAATCAAATTGAACTAGGAAATAGAGAAAAGAGGATAGAGAATAAAATAGAAAAGAATAAAGGACTTCATGGGCTGACTGACCACCATTTCAGCCCACCAAAACTTCCCACTTGCGCTGGCCCAATTAACACCGCAGCCACACTCCACCTGCTGACAACCGAGCCCCACCAGCCAACCTCCCATCGTGCGCGCACAGCGATAGTTTTTGGCGCCAACGCGCGGACCCCACCGGTCAGTCGGGCTTCTCACGCTGCGTATGACTCCGTCGCGTGCCCTGACGTTCGGGGCCCACCGAGCAACCTCGCAGCAACCACGCGCTGCCGTCTTCCCCGCGCAACGCCTGCCGCCGCGCATGGCGCGTATCCAGCCGCCAGCTACGGAACCGTTGGGCCGCCAGTACCCCACCTCGCCCTAGGTATATAACCCGACTCCTCGAGACCCTTTTGACCGTGCCCCGCCATCCAAACCATTAGTGCCTCCTCACCACTGAGAATTCTTCTCTGCCGTGAGGACTAAGCCTGTCGCCACATCCAAATCAAGTGGTCACTGGCGTTGGGACCCCAGAAATCAGTCTAGGAACGTTCGAGGGCCTTCTGGACGGGTGACGCGTCGTCCTCGGGTGAGGTCGGTTGCCGAGCAAGGCGCAATTGCTCACCGGACTTCATTTCTCCGCCGCGGTCCGCTTCTCGTCGCGGCCAGCATCGTCGTGGCATCGATCACCGGTAATAAGCCCACCCTTGTCTTCGTTATGCATTGCGCATTGTGTAGCTGCGACGAATTGGAAAATGGGGGAGCAGGAGCGTGTCGTTGGTGTCCGTCGGTCGTGAGCGCCGTCGTGGCTCTGGGTGCGCTGCCGTAACAAGGGAGCTCGAGGTTGACGGTGTGCCAGTACTGTAGATCTCTTAATAGACAGCCCTGGTGCGATGATGGGTGGAAGGGTGTTTAGAACCATTGGATCCGAGAATAGCGGCTAGGATTAGATCTGGTGGCCTCCTTTCGGCTTAAATCAATCCCACCATTGATCCTCGATCGGACCGTGCCTATTCCTTACCAGTTCACACCGTTGCGGATCTAATCTCGCTCGTCCATGCCTAATCGGACGGCCAGCAATTGCCTGTACCCCTTCACTTTTCCAGTTTGAAGAAGAGACCCTAGAAAACCTAGGAATCAACCCGATGTCCATTGCTGCAGTCGTCTGTGTCTTAGGGTCTTTTGCGCCAGAGTCCCTATGCTTACCAGAAATTGTAGCACAATCCAAAGAAGGGAAAATTAGAATAAATGAATTAGTAAATGCATTTTTAATACAAAAACAATTGCTAGAACTTGGAAAATTTATATCTAATTCTTTTTAAATCCAAATTGACCCATTCCAATTTCTACAATTTTGTAATATTAATGTCTATTACCTAGAGTCTCTGTTTTTACATGAAAACAGTAAGAAAATTAACTTATCATTTAATCCTATTTCAAGCACATTAAATCTTAGGAAATTCATAACTTGAAATCTATAACTCCAAATCTAATGATTTTAGTTCCTATGATCTCATTTTAATGTGTAGATTTTTACTGTATATTTTATTTACATGTTTAATGTGATGTTAATTTATGCTATGCTATGTATGTATTGTGTTAATGCGAGTAGACGAGCAAGCCACTATGGAATCTGAGGTACAGCAAGTAGAGATAGCTGAGCAGGAGCTCATTGAAGGCAAGTTGTGCCCTTGATCACTTACTTTTTCCCAGCCATGTTCTTATTAATTATAATGATCTGCATAGGTTAATTTTGATGGGATCCTTTAGGTTACCCCAGTTTTGGTTATCTTTATACCTTGTTCACCACTGAAATATTTTTGGGTAGTACCTGCTATTGCTTTATGTGGATTGGGTATGAAGATACAATATTCATGATTACTCTTTTATTATCTTTATTATTACTGTTCATGTTAAGATCATTAAATTAATGGGAACATGGAGCGACCACCCGGGAAAACAGTGCTACCACAAGGGTTTAATGGGACGCCCTTGGCTGATTAACTAGGAAAGCTAGTGGAGGTCTTCCTTACCCGAAAGGGGCAAGGGCAGTAGGGGAGTGGTCAGTGTAGGGAGGTCCTTGGGTTGATTTTGCTGCGATGGCGGTCAGGTGAGGGATTCCTGCACTGGAGCTTCCTATAAACTGTAGCGGGATTTCTGAAGCTAGTGGAACTTTGTAAAGGCCTCGTAGTGTTACCCTGTCTCGCCTCCTCGGTAGAGGTGTATGGGATTGGCCGTCTCTTGGCAGATGGGTAACATGACTTGTGGGTAAAGATGTGCAACCTCTGCAGAGTGTAAAACTGATATACTAGCCGTGCTCACGGTCATGAGCGGATCGGACCCCCACATGATTAATTTATGGAACTTAAATTTAATTTGACATTTGCATCGCATTTGGGATTATTTTATTATTACTTTTCTTTATTATTATTAAGGTTTTGGTATTTACTTACACTTAGTAATTGTTAATAAAATTTTGACCAACTTATAAAAGCAATGCTCATCTTCAACCTTTATTTCATTGATCAGCCTTACACTTCATGAACTCCCACCTTTGGTGAGTTCATGCCACATTATTCCCCACGACTTGTTGAGCTATGAACGTATGTGAGCTCACCCTTGCTGTCTCACACCCCCCCCCCACAGGAGAAGAACAGGTGGTTCAGGAGGAGCCACAAGGCGAGGAGTTTGATCTGATCTAGGTGGCGTTTCTCAGTTGACATTGGCGCCGACGATCCTTAGTTCGTTTTACATTTATTCTTTTATTTTGCAATAAGACTTCCACTATGTAATAAATACTCTGATGTTTTGTGACATTTATCTCTATGCACTCTGTTATTATGTGTGTTGTTCTTCCTTGGCGCACATATGAGATGCACCCAGAATTGTCCCTTGAATCCGGGTGTGACAGAAGTGGTATCAGAGGAAATGTTGACTGTAGGACGAGACCTAGATAGAAATGGACAAACCCTTACCTACTTATCTATTTCTGATTCATTCTATACTTACCTTACTCTGATTCTTTCTACATTTATCTTGATCCTGTCTCACCTTCTACTGTACTACTCTGATCATTCTTATCTTCTCTATTCTAAGACAAGACGGATTTCACACCTTGGAATCCCTACCCCTATGACATTTTTAAGAGATAGGAAGCCTAAGACAAAATCAAAACTATTTTCTATATTTAAAAAATGTTGTTTGATTGTTCTGATGATAAATGTCTGATTTGCTTCTTTGATTGATTGAGATATTATATATGGACATCTTAGCATGTTCCACCATAAGGTAATGAATTAGCTATGGTAGGTAAAACATTAACCTGCTTAGCTAATAAATCCCCTAAAGTAACATGATTCGTAACTACTGCCTTGTCTACTGCTTTCTCTTACCTTATGTATCTAACTCAGATGGTCAATACCAGGAGGGGTGGTGGAATTGATTTGCCTCCTAATCGACACACTCGGTGGATATATAGACAACCTCAGCCACAGCCAGTAGAGATGAATCCTCCTAATCCTCCACCAGGCGGAGTTGACCCACTAATTGCAGCTCAGATGAGGATGATGCAGCAAATGGCGGACACTATGGCTGATATGCGTGCCCAGATGCAGCAGGAACGCCAGGAGATGCGTCAGGAAAGAGAAGAGATACGTCAAGAGTTGCGCCAGGAGAGAGAAGATATACATCAGGAGAGAAGGGCGCAACAGCAGCTGCAACAACAACTTCAACAACAGCAACAACAACAACAAGTACCATTGCCTCCACCACCACCACCAGTTCCACCTCGTGATAAGCACCGGGAGTTTATGAGCCATAAGCCACCGACCTTCGCCAGTTCGCCAGACCCACTTAATGCAGATGATTGGTTGAAGTCAATTGAGAAGATGCTCAACATCGCCCAATGCTCAGACCGGGAGAAAGTTCTTTATGCCTCAGGTCGTCTGACAGGTCCTGCTGCTAACTGGTGGGATTCTTATACTGCTGCCCATGATGCTACTGATACTATTACTTGGGCAGAGTTCAGTACACAGTTCAGGAACTACCACATTCCAGCTGGTTTGATAAAGATCAAGAAGAAGGAGTTTCTGTCATTGAAGCAAGGCAACATGTCAGTCAGCGAGTATAGAGATAAATTTATTCAGCTGTCGAGATATGCTCCGGAGGAAGTTGCTGAGGATGAAAGAAAGCAGCAGAATTTTATTGAAGGACTTAATGGACCCCTACAGTATGCACTGGTTGCACACACATTCCCATCATTTCAGCGGCTGCTGGATAAGGCTCTTGCTATTGAACACAAGCGTGTTCAACTGGGTGATTTGAAGAGTAAGGCTATCTCACAGGGACAGGGTAGCAGCAGTGTTCGTCCCCGCTATGTTTCGCCGCAGGGTACACTGACTCGACCAGGAGGACCACGTCCAGTTCAGTATGCTCCACAGGGGTCTCCACGGACACCTCCTACTCGTCAGGCTGCTCCCACTGGCACCCCGACGAGGCCTGCAGGACAGAAGACCGACCCTACATGCTTCAAGTGCAGTCAAATTGGGCACTATGCTAATGCTTGTCCGATGGGAAGTTCTGGTACACCAGCTAAGAACAAGCAACAGACTCCTTGCAAGGGATATTCTATAGCCAGGGTGAATCAAGTCAGTGTTGATGATACTCCTGATGGTGCTGACATCGTACTCGATATGTTTTACATTAATGTCATTCCTGCAACCATACTGTTTGATTCTGGTGCTACACATTCATTCATGTCTGCTCAATATGCCAACACTAATGAGATACCCCTGCTAAATATGAGAAAACCAATGATAGTAATCACACCTAAAGGGCCTATTGAGGCGAATCAAATGACACATAGATTGACATTATCAATTATGGGAAGAGAATTTGGAGCTACTGCTATAATATTAGAGGCCAGCAGTATAGATCTGATCCTTGGTATGTCATGGTTAAGAAAGGCAAAGGCCATTATAGCATGTGGTAGGGGTACTATAGAGCTCACTAGTCCTAAAGGAGAAACATTTCAAGTTAATATTGCAGTAACCACCTCATCCAAGCGTGCAATGTTCTTTATACCTGAGGAGTTTGTTGGTGACAACATCCGGGTGGTTAGAGATTTTCCGGATGTCTTTCCAGAGAAGTTACCAGGGATGCCACCAGATAGGGAAGTTGAGTTTGTTATTGATCTTTTACCTGGAACTGCCCCTATTTCTAAACGACCATACAGGATGGCTGTAGAAGAACTGAAGGAGCTTAAGAAGCAGTTAATGGAGTTACAGGAAGCAGGGTATATTCGTCCGAGTTCCTCACCTTGGGGAGCACCTGTGTTATTTGTACAGAAGAAGGATGGATCGCAACGGATGTGTGTGGACTATAGATCACTTAATGATGTCACTGTGAAGAACAAGTATCCATTACCCCGTATTGAGGATTTGTTTGATCAGATGAGAGGAGCCAGGGTATTCTCGAAGATTGATCTCCGATCGGGATACCATCAGATGAAGATTAGGCCATCGGATATTCCTAAGACGGCTTTCTCAACCCGATTGGATTATATGAGTTCACTGTTATGTCATTTGGATTAACTAATGCACCAGCTTATTTCATGAATTTGATGAATAAGGTATTTATGGAGTATTTGGATAGATTCATTATGGTATTCATCGACGATATTATTATCTATTCTAAGAATGAAAGTGATCATGAACAACATCTAAGGTTGGTCCTACAGAAGCTACGAGATAATCAACTCTATGTCAAGTTCAGCAAGTGCGAGTTTTGGATTGACAAGGTGCCATTCCTTGGTCATATTATTTCTAATGGAGGAATGCAGTGGATCCTGCTAAAGTGAAGGAGATAATGGAGTGGAGAGTGCCCACTACAGTCGCTGAGATTCGGAGTTTCTTGGGGCTTGCAGGATATTATCAGAGATTTATTGAAGGATTCTCTAAGGTTGCCAAGCCTATGACCTCGCTTCTGGAGAAAGGAAGAGAATTTAAGTGGGATGAGAAATGCCAAGACAGCTTTGATCAATTGAAGAAGAGGTTGATGTCGCCACCAGTATTGATTATGCCAGATCTATAGAAGGGATTTGATATTTATTGTGATGCATGTGGCCAAGGATTGGGATGTGTGCTTATGCAAGAAGGACATGTGATCGCCTATGCGTCTCGTCAGTTGCGGAAACATGAATTGAACTACCCCACTCATGATTTAGAACTGACAACAGTTGTGCATGCACTTAAGATTTGGAGACACTACATTATGGGAACTAAGTGCCAAGTATACACGGATCATAAGAGTTTGAAGTACATATTCACTTAGAAGGATCTCAACCATAGGCAACGCCGTTGGTTGGAGCTTATTAAGGATTATGATTTGGAGATTCACTACCACCCAGGCAAGGCAAATTTGGTTGCAGATGCTTTGAGTCGGAAGGAGCATGTTCACTCCGCTTTCGTTGTCCAGCTACCCGATGAATTAGCAAAAGATTTTGAGAGGCTCAACCTAGGGATTGTTACACATACGGAAGGAGTTACCATTGAGTTGGAACCTACCTTGGAGCAAGAAATTCGTAAAGGTCAGGTTGGTGATGCTAAGATTAAGGAGATCAAGGATCTGATAACAGAGGGAAGAGGCCCATAATTCACAGAAGATGAGCAAGGCACATTATGGTTCAAGAATCGGATCTGTGTTCCCGATATCGATAGTCTTCGAGAAACCATATTGAAGGAGGCACATGACTCAGTTAATTCTATTCACCCTGGGAGTACTAAGATGTATCAGGATTTGAAGCAAAAATATTGGTGGTATGGATTGAAGAGAGATGTGGCTGCACATGTGGCTATGTGCGATATGTGCCAAAGAGTTAAGGCTGAACACCAGAGGCCAGCCGGACTACTGCATCCACTGAAGATACCTGAGTGGAAATGGGAAGAGATTGGCATGGACTTCATTGTTGGATTACCCCGCACGTCGGCTGGGTATGATTCTATATGGGTGATTGTGGACAGGCTAACTAAAGTAGCCCACTTTATTCCAGTGAAGACCACATATTCAGGAGCCAAGTTACCAAAGAGTTGTACATGGCACGGATTGTTTGCCTACATGGTGTGCCAAAGAAGATTGTGTCAGACCGGGGGTCACAGTTTACCTCTCGGTATTGGAAGAAGTTGCACGAGTCCTGGGATACCAGATTGAATTTTAGTTCGACTTACCATCCACAGACTGATGGGTAGACTGAGAGGACCAATCAAGTGCTGGAAGATATGTTAAGAGCTTGTGCCCTTAAGCATGGTGGTAGTTGGGATAAGAGTCTACCGTATGCGGAGTTCTCATATAATAATAGCTATCAGGCCAGTTTGAAGATATCACCGTTTGAGGCTTTATATGGCAGAAAGTGCAGGAATCCACTGTATTGGGATCAAACTGGTGAAAGGCAGTTGTTTGGGCCTGAGATTATACAAGAAGCAGAGGAACAAGTTCAGCAAATAAGGGAGAATCTGAGAACTGCACAGTCAATGCAGAAAAGCTATGCTGATACCTAGAGAAGACTGCTTGAGTTTAAGGAGGGAGATTATGTCTATTTGAAGGTGTCACCACTCCGGGGTATGAGAAGATTCAAAGTCAAAGGAAAGTTGTCCCCTCGCTTTATTGGACCCTTCTTAATCTTAAAGCGAGTGGGAGAGGTTGCATACCAATTGGAGTTATCGGATCATCTTGCGGATGTTCATGATGTTTTTCATGTATCTCAGCTGAAGAAATGTCTTAGGGTACCTGAAGAGCAGTTGCCAATGGAGGACCTTAGTGTTCAAGAAGATTTGACTTATGCTGAGTACCCCCATCAAGATTTTGGATACTTTGACTCGTGTCACGAGGAATAAGGTTATAAAGATGTGTAAAGTGCAATGGAGCCACCACGGAGAGGATGAAGCTACTTGGGAAAGGGAAGAAGAGCTTCGCATAGATTTTCCCCATCTTTTCCCTAGTCCTTCCTAAATCTCGAGGGCGAGATTCTTGTTAAGGGGGGTAGGATTTGTAATACTCAAAAATGTAATAAAGAGGATATAGATAATCTCAATGGTTTGTGGCCTCTACTATTCATTACATGTGATCAACACTAGTTAAAAGTGGATAACTAGAACGAAGAACACATAAATGACCTGTGCATCATGCCGGATCTTATTTCGTGTGCATTTTTGTGATGATATAAAAATATAGTAAACAAGAAAAATAATAAGATAATAGACATTAGAAGTGGAATTAAAACCCTAAATTTGAAAATAGGGTTTAAAAATAAGAAAGAGAGAAAGGTGATATAACTAATACCAATAATTATATTTCAAAAATGGGTATTTTTCATTTCACAATATGATTGGGGGATAAAATTTGCCCAAGGTTTGAATTCAAAATTGTAAATCAAATTGAACTAGGAAATAGAGAAAAGAGGATAGAGAATAAAATAGAAAAGAATAAAGAACTTCATGGGCTGACTGACCACCATTTCAGCCCACCAAAACTTCCCACGCGCGTTGGCCCAATTAACACCGCAGCCACACTCCACCTGCTGACAACCGGGCCCCACCAGCCAACCTCCCATCATGCGCGCATAGCGATAGTTTTTGGCGCCGACGCGCGGACCCCACCGGTCAGTCGGGCTTCTCGCGCTGCGTATGACTCCGTCGCGTGCCCTGACGTTCGGGGCCCACCGAGCAGCCTCGCAGCGATCGCGTGCTGCCGTCTTCCCCGCGCAACACCCACCACCGCGCATGGCGCGTATCCAGCCGCCAGCTACGGAACCGTTGGGCCGCCAGTACCCCACCTTGCCCTAGGTATATAACCCGACTCCTCGAGACCCTTTTGACAGTGCCCCGCCATCCAAACCATTAGTGCCTCCTCGCCATCGAGAATTATTCTCTGCCGTGAGGACTAAGCCTACCGCCACATCCAAATCAAGTGGTCACCGGCGTTGGGACCCTAGAAATTAGTCTAGGAGCGTCCGAGGGCCTTCTGGACGGGTGACGCGTCGTCCTCGGGTGAGGTCGGTCGCCGAGCAAGGCGCAATTGCTCACCGAACTTCATTTCTCCACCACGGTCCGCTTCTCGTCGCGGCCAGCATCGTCGTGGCATCGATCACCGGTAATAAGCCCACCCTTGTCTTCGTTATGCATTGCGCATTGTGTAGCTGCGACGAATTGGAAAATGGGGGAGCAGGAGCGTGTGGTTGGTGTCCGCCGGTCGTGAGCGCCGTCGTGGCTCTGGGTGCGCTGCCGTAACGAGGGAGCTCGAGGTTGATGGCGTGCCAGGACCGTAGATCTCTTAATAGACGGCCCTGGTGCGATGATGGGTGGAAGGGTGTTTAGAACTGTTGGATCCGAGAATAGCGGCTAGGATAAGATCCGGTGGCCTCCTTTCGGCTTAAATCTATCCCACCATCGATCCTCGATCGGACGGTGCCTATTCCTTACCAGTTCACACCGTTGCAGATCTAATCTCGTGCGTCCACGCCTAATCGGACGGCCAGCAATTGCCCGTAACCCTTCACTTTACCAGTTTGCAGAAGAGACCCTAGAAAACCTAGGAATCAACCCGTCGTCCATTGCTACAGTCGTCTGTGTCTTAGGGTCTTTTGCGCCAGAGTCCCTATGCTTACCAGAAATTGTGGCGCAATCCAGAGAAGGGAAAATTAGAATAAATGAATTAGTAAATGCATTTTTAATACAAAAACAATTGCTAGAACTTGGAAAATTCATATCTAATTCATTTTAAATCCAAATTGACCCATTCCAATTTCTACAATTTTGTAATATTAATGTCTATTACCTAGAGTCTCTGTTTTTACATGAAAACAGTAAGAAAATTAACTTATCATTTAATCCTATTTCAAGCACATTAAATCTTAGGAAATTCATAACTTGAAATCTATAACTCCAAATCTAATGATTCTTGTTCCTATGATCTCATTTTAATGTGTAGATTTTTACTGTATATTTTATTTGCATGTTTGATGTGATGTTAATTTATGGTATGCTATGTATGTATTGTGTTGATGCGAGTAGACGAGCAAGCCACTGTGGAATCTGAGGTTCAGCAAGTAGAGATAGCTGAGCAGGAGCTCATTGAAGGCAAGTTGTGCCCTTGATCACTTACTTTTTCCCAGCCATGTTCTTATTAATTATAATGATCTGCATAGGTTAATTTTGATGGGATCCTTTAGGTTACCCCAGTTTTGGTTATCTTTATACCTTGTTCACCACTGAAATATTTTTGGGCAGTACCTGCTATTGTTTTATGTGGATTGGGTATGGAGATACAATATTCATGATTACTCTTTTATTATCTTTTATTATTACTGTTCATGTTAAGATCATTAAATTAATGGGAACATGGAGCGACCACCCGGGAAAACAGTGCTACCACAAGGGTTTAATGGGACGCCCTTGGCTGATTAACTAGGAAAGCTAGTGGAGGTCTTCCTTACCCGAAAGGGGCAAGGGCAGTAGGGGAGTGGTCAGTGTAGGGAGGTCCTTGGGTTGATTTTGCTGCGGTGGCGGTCAGGCGAGGGATTCCTGCACTGGAGCTTCCTATAAACTGTAGCGGGATTTCTGAAGCTAGTGGAACTTTGTAAAGGCCTCATAGTGTTACCCTGCCTCGCCTCCTCGGTAGAGGTGTAAGGGATTGGCCGTCTCTTGGCAGATGGGTAACATGACTTGTGGGTAAAGATGTGCAACCTCTGCAGAGTGCAAAACTGATATACTAGCCGTGCTCACGGTCATGAGCGGCTCGGACCCCCACATGATTAATTTATGGAACTTAAATTTAATTTGACATTTGCATTGCATTTGGGATTATTTTATTATTACTTTTCTTTATTATTATTAAGGTTTTGGTATTTACTTACACTTAGTAATTGCTAATAAAATTTTGACCAACTTATAAAAGCAATGCTCATCTTCAGCCTTTATTTCATTGATCAGCCTTACACTTCATGAACTCCCACCTTTGGTGAGTTCATGCCACATTATTCCCCACGACTTGTTGAGCTATGAACGTATGTGAGCTCACCCTTGCTGTCTCACCCCCCCCCCCCCCACAGGAGAAGAACAGGTGGTTCAGGAGGAGCCATAAGGCGAGGAGTTTGATCTGATCTAGGTGGCGTTTCTCAGTTGACATTGGCGCCGACAATCCTTAGTTCGTTTTACATTTATTATTTTATTTTGTAATAAGACTTCCGCTATGTAATAAATACTCTGATGTTTTGTGACATTTATCTCTATGCACTTTATTATTATGTGTGTTGTTCTTCCTTGGCACACATATGAGATGCACCCGGATTTGTCCCTTGAATCCGAGTGTGACACCTGGCTTTGAAGATAGTGAGTACCCTAACCATGTTTATAAACTCTCAAAGGCGCTTTATGGGCTCAAGCAAGCCCCAAGAGCATGGTATGAATGCCTGCGAGATTTCCTTATCACTAATGGCTTCAAAGTTGGCAAAGCCGATCCTACACTCTTTACTAAAACTATTGCAAAAGATTTGTTTGTATGCCAAATTTATGTTGATGATATCATATTTAGGTCTACTAACAAATCTACTTGTGAAAAGTTTAGTAGGATAATGATTCAAAAATTCGAGATGTCTATGATGGGGGAGTTGAAGTATTTTCTAGGATTTCAAGTCAAGCAACTCCAAGAGGGCACCTTCATCAGCCAAACGAAGTACATTCAAAACATTCTTAACAAGTTTGGAATGAAGGATGCCAAACCCATCAAGACACCCATGGGAACCAATGGGCATCTCGACCTCGACACGGGAGGTAAATTCGTAGATCAAAAGGTATACCGGTCGATGATAGGATCTTTACTCTATTTATGTGCATCTCGACTGGATATTATGCTTTTTGTATGCATGTGTGCAAGGTTCTAAGCCGATCCTAAGGAAGTTCACCTTAGGGCCGTGAAAAGAATCATGAGATATTTAGTTTATACTCCTAAGTTTGGTCTTTGGTACCCCCAAGGGATCCACTTTTGATTTAATAGGATATTCAGATGCTGATTGGGAATGGTGTAAAATTGATAGGAAGAGCACATCACGGACTTGTCAGTTTTTGGGGAGATCCCTGGTGTCTTGGGCTTCAAAGAAACAAAACTCAGTAGCTCTTTCTACCGCTAAAGCCGAGTACATTGTCGTAGGCCAATGCTGTGCGCAATGACTTTGGATGAGGCAAACCCTTAGGGACTATGGCTACAAATTAAGCAAAGTCCCTCTCCTATGTGACAATGAGAGTGCAATCTGCATGGCGGATAATCCTGTTGAACATAGCCGCACTAAGCACATAGACATTCGGTATCACTTTTTGAGGGATCACCAACAAAAGGGGGATATCGAGATAGCTTATGTTAGCACCAAATAACAACTAGCTGATATCTTTACCAAACCATTAGATGAGAAAACCTTTACCAAACTTAGGAATGAGCTAAACATTCTGGATTCTCGGAACTTTGATTGAAACTTTGCACACATAGCTCATTAATATACCTTTGATCATATCTCTGTCATGACTACGACTAATGTGTTTTCAAGTGTATTTCTATGCTAAGTCGTAGATTGAAAGGGAAATGGAGTCTTCGGCGAAGACAAGGCTTCCACTCCACTCTATTAGTATCATTTACCCTTCGCCATCACTCCACATCACTCTCAAATTGGTAAAATCTTTCACTCATATTTACTTGTACCAATGGGAGAGAAAGTAAAAAGGGCTCACAAAATCTCCGTTTTTGGCGATTAATGCCAAAGGGGGAGAGAGTATTAGCCCAAAGCAAAAGGACCGCACCATCACCAATTTCAAAATTTTCAAGAATTTTTTTTCAAATTGGTATCTAAATGCATTTGATCTTATTTGGTATTTACAAAAATTGGTAAAACCCTCTTGAACACTAAGAGGAGCATTTGATTTAGGGGGAGTTTTGTTTTAGTCAAAGGAAAAGCATTTGAAACAAGGGGAGAAAAATTCAAATTTTGAAAATGCTTCTTGAAATCTTAGTCATATACCTTTGACTATTTGCAAAAAGACTTTGAAAAGATTTTCCAAAAGAATTTGCAAAAACAAAACAAGTGGTGCAAATGTGGTCCAAAATGTTAAATAAAAGAAACCAACCACGCATATCTAGTGAAAGTATAAACTGGTTTAATTCTAAGCAACCTATGCACTTACCTTACGCAAACTAGTTCAATTCCGCACTTATATATTTGCTTTGGTTTGTGTTGACATCAATCACCAAAAAGGGGGAGATTGAAAGGAAAATGGAGATTAACCTTTTCCTAAATGATTTTGGTGGTTGAATGCCCAACACAAATAATTGGACTAAATAGTTTGCTCTAGATTATATATTCTACAGGTGCTAAAGGTTCAACACAAACCAATAAAAAGATCAAGTTAGGGTTCAAAAAGAAAGGAGCAAAAGAAACCGAAAAGCACCATGGTCTGGCGCACCGAACTGTCCAGTGTGCTACCGGACAGTGTCCGGTGCACCAGGGCCGTACGAGTCTGAACTTGCCACCTTCGGGTTTCAGAAGAGCCGCTCCAACTATAATTCACCGGACTTTCTGGTGTGCCACCGGACTATCCGGTGCACCAACAGAGCAACGACTCCAGCACAACGTTCGACTGCAACGGACACCTGCAAAAGCGCTATTGTGCGTGGACAGTTCGTGCAGAAGTCAGAGCAGTCGCTAGAGGCGCACCAGACAGTGCACAGTACCTGTCTGGTGCGGCACCGGACTGTCCCGTGCCACAAGAAGACAAAGCTCCAACGATCGAAACCGTTAGAACCCTAACGGTTGGGTGATGTGGCTGGCGCACCGGACAGTGACCGGTGGCGCACCAGACTGTTCGGTGCGCCCATCGACAGCAGCCTGCCCCAACTGTTGAATTGGTGGTTGGGGGCTATAAATACCCCACAACCACCTCCACTCCAACCATCCAAGCATTCATCACACTTCATTCAATACAAGAGCAATACACGACACTCCAAGACACAAATCAAAGCCTTTGATCCGATCAAAGTCTGCAATTCAATTTTAGTCTTTAGGACTTATGAGAGGATCGTTCTTGTATTTCTTTGTTGCTCTTGTTGCTTGGTTGGTTTTCTTCTTCCTCATTCTTGTTCTTTAAGTGACTTGTAATCAAAGCAAGAGACACCAAGTGTGTGGTGGTCCTTGTGGGGTCTAAGTGCCCCGTTTGATTAAGGAGAAGCCTCACTCGGTCTAAGTGACCGTTTGAGAGAGGGAAAGGGTTGAAAGAGACCCGGTCTTTGTGACCACCTCAACGGGGACTAGGTCCTTTAGAACCGAACCTCGGTAAAACAAATCACTGTGTCATCCGCTTTATTTCTTGGTTGATTTGTTTTTCCCCTCTCTCCCAGACTCGAATTTTATTCTAACGCTAACCCCGGCTTGTAGTGTGTTTAAAGTTGTAAATTTTAGTTTCCGCCTATCCACCCCCTCTGGGCGACTTTTAGGGGGGGTGCCGCTAGGGGGTAGCTGTGCCCTGTAGGGCACTCATGCCCGCTAGCAGGGGTCGCGCTTGGTGGGCCCACCGGCCATGGGGGCTGGTTGTGCTAGGCCACCGCGACAAGGGGGGCACGAGGAGGGGGCGCGCTACGCATGGGGGCCTCGGCCTGCCACGCCTGCTGGTCGACGTGCCCGGCCTGCTACCCACCATGGGCGTGGCGCAGTGCCATGCAACAGGGCCGCGGAACAGGGTAGGGGTTGGCCGCGTAGGGGCTAGGGTGGGGGAGAAGGGCTGCAGGGTGGAGATGGTCAGGGAGGTGAAGATGTGCCCTGCAGAGTGAAAATAAAGAGAGAGAGAGAGAGAAAATGAGATAATGGAGGTTGCTCACCGGAGAAGACGAAGTTCACCGGAGTCGAGGACAAATTCGTCGTTTGACAGTGAACCGGAGGTCCGATTGACAAACCAAAAGCAGCATGACGAAGCCCTCGACGAGACGAATGCAACAATATCCTCAAATTTCGCCAACAACGCATGGATTGAAAGTAATTGCTCGCCAGATTCTCGTCGGAGTTGGAACCATCCCGAACTTCGGTAAGGAACTACCGATGCTACAGATCTCGATTCGCCAAATGGATATGATATTTGGAATGAGCTCAGTGAGAGGATTCTAGCCATATATAATGCTAGGGTTCAAAGATATTTTATTTTTCCAAATAAATCATTTTTAGAATTAAAATAATTCTATAAAAATGCTTAAGTCGTATTTAATGTCCAAAAATAGCTCGAAGGCTCCAAAAATTCTAGGAAAATTGCTAGACATAATTTGGCACCTAATGAGTTCAAAAAACATACCTAGAGCTTTTGAAAATGTTTTTAATTACCTCAAATAAATATATTTTGGTTCAAAAAATAGAAAAATATTCTGAAAAAATATGAAAATTTTACCAAAAGCTTCTGGAAGCTATATTAACATGTTTCGAACACCTTTCACACATAGAAACACTATGCAACGACATGCATGCAACAATCAAAGCTTTCCTAGAGTTCACTTCACTAGACTTACGCTAATATATAAGAAAATAACTCTCAATTGTTTAGGAAAAAGAGAACAAAAGCAAGGAAAGGGGAGGGTAACACCTGAATTTGGTAAATATTAGAAAAAAATGTATACCCCCAAATTCAGGGTGTTACATCAAGAGAGCATCGGGGGCCTCTGTCCCCCTCTTTCAAGTGATCCGGGTCCATTCCTGGGTGGGCGAAGTGGACAGCGGAGTCCACGCGCATTGGGGTGGCTGCATTAGTCGGTCGGAGCCCGAGGTGCAGGCATGAGCGCAACTCTAGCCCTATGTGATGCAACGACTGCTCGTCGTGGTGTGCGGACGAGTCGGGGCCTCTAGGGCTCGCTGCTCATTAGCGTGGCTCGTGTAGTGGTTGGTTGGGTCCCGACCAAAGTTGTGTTAGAAATATGCCTTAGAGATAATCATAGAGATGAGCATATTTCTTTGTATCCATGATATATATTGCTTAATTGAATATCCATGGAAGGCACCTTGTATTGATTAGCAATTATGTGAATTGTTTGTGAGATTCTTTACTTATATGGTTATTCTAAATGATGTCCCTAGTCAGAGTCGATGACTAGCACATGTATTAGTTGATGACTACATTTCACAAGTCATGAACATGGAGATGTTAAATTAATAATGTGGGCGCATGTATGACATGAGGCTGGACCGACCCAACGTGAGATATTGTAATATAGTTCTCTTCTTGCAACATGAATATTGTATCCTTAGACCTGAGATTGTCGCATGTTCTCAAGATGTGAATTGACTTACTTAGGGACTATCAAACGCTATCCCGTAACTGGGTAGTTATAAAGGTAGTTTTGGGTTTGTCAGGAAGCATGCTATGAGGCATGGTCAGTCAAGATGGAATTTGTCCCTCTCTTTGTGAGAGAGATATCTCTGGGCCCCTCGAGTGATTGGATCAAGAAATGCATGGCCGTGCTAGGGTTAAGAGTTAACCATTGAAAGGATTCCAATTCACAGTATCGAGAAAGAGAGGTCAGCTTAGAGCCAGACCAAATATCATGAGACAAAGGGAACAACATGTACTTAATGTCGCAATGGTTCGTCTGATATGATCTTTACGTACACATAGGAGTTGACATGTCTTGCTAGAGGCCGCTGTCAATTATTGGGCCAAGTAAGAGTACTCGGGCTATGTCTATTTGTACGTGAACCTATAGGGTCACACACTTAAGGGGAAGGAAGCCTAATTCGGATTAGATCCGAAATTAGACTGGGCTTTAGGGTTAATGATGGGCCTCGGCGTCAGAAGCCCACCATAACGCCTATATAATGAGGGGCGGGGGCGCGGTTAAGAGATAACCTAATTCACCACCTGCAAATCAGCAGCCGCCTCTCGCCCTCGCCAAGCCGCCGTCGCGAACCTAGCAGTTCGGTACGCGGCGCTTCCTCCCTGTACGTGTGGATACCTCGGAGGTGCTGCATCTGGAGCACTTGGACGAACCGTGCGAGGACGTGAAGGACGCCGGCGACTGCACGGCACTGCTCGACGCGTTCGTCTACATCGAGACGTCTTCCGCTGCTCTGCGCGTCTAGTGGTAATTCCATGACCTATAACCGCAGTAGTTCTTGGTATTATGGGGATGAAAATTTTGTTTTGCGCTAGCGTAGCCTCCCCGTAATCCTACAGTGGTATCAGAGGCAGGTTCTGCGTAGTTTTAGGTCTGGATCTAGGTTCATGAGATGGATCTACTTGATGCACAGTTTGATTAGATCAATTGGTTATAAAGGGTTGAAGTAGATTACATCGGATATGACTGGAGAGATCAGTTTGTCCTTCTCTGTTATGTGCGCGACTTGCCCCTACCGGCTGGAATCACCATCGGGGCTAACTGCGTACACAACTAGCAGATTGATGTAACAGATCAACATCATGAGTGTAATCTTCTTCGGGTCGAAAGTCTCGGATTTGGGTTGATTTGATCAACCGCATGAGATTTCTAGTGGAATTTCCATACATACGATGCATGGAATCCTGTGACGCCGTGGCTATCTGCTGAAGTGGCGAACGTATAGAAACGTGTTTGTCTAACCTGTTTTTGCAGGACATCTTGTGATCGGTATGGCTATTGTGTATATGATGCATGTTAATAAATTATTCATGACCTGCGTGTCGTGACCAGGGCAATACGGCTGGAGCCACATGTATTGTCCAAATTTAATGTAATGACCTGCGTGTCAACATGTGATGATCCAAAGCGTATATGTAATTTGTTTACCAGCATACGTTAGATAGGTCTTGAAGGACTCATCACCTGGAGGATGGCATACCTATATCATGGAGATGGAGATCATCGTGATGGACAGATTATTGGAGATGGGGATCACCATGTGACAGCAAGCCATACCGAATCACAACTGTTGTGTGAACGCCATTCTTATTATTCTACTTGTTTATATTGCATATATGTCCTTGCGTGCGATGTTATAAGTAGGACGATCCCTCATAAATGTTTAAGCTTTAATGTCTCTCCAAACCTTGCACTATCATAAGTCTTGTACAATTGGTGGTGGGTCTATGAAATTAGGGTGCCACCAGTTTTCCTTGACTAGATAGGTTTGTATCGGATACGAACTGCAGAAAGGGTTGGTTAACTTAAACAAAGTCAGCTTAATGGTTAAGGACTTTGAGGCATAAGGTTGGGAGCCGAGACATAGAGATGTCACCCAACAACAGGAGTCATATATATGATATGATTAGCAAGGAGTTGCTTACCGATCTACCTTGTCTTCTAGCGGTGATGCTAAAGCTCACTAGTAGACTTGTTAGTTGTGGGTTCTGAATCACTAAGTATCAATCGAGGGATATTGATTTTAGTGGGAGTAGACTATTAAATGTTTAATATGATTTACTCTGTCATGGATATTTTTGTCTTAGTATTTTGCATTATTTTGTTGTAGATAAATGGCACCTAGCACACCAACATTTACTTTGCGATCAATTCTTGAAAAGGATAAGTTAAATGGAACAAACTATACGGATTGGATCCGTAACCTGAGAATTGTTCTCAGGGCTAAAAAAAGGAAGACGTTCTAGACACCCCCACTACCAGAGGATCCTGGTGAAAATGCAACTGCTGCAGCTAAAACCGCTTACAAGAAAGCAATGGATACTAATCTTGAAGTGAGTTGCCTAATGCTTGCTTGCATGGAGCCTGAGCTGCAGATGCAGTTTGAGACAAACCATGAGGTGCACGATATGATTGTGGCACTCAAGGATATGTTCCAGACTCAGGCTAGGACAGAAAGGTTCAATGTGTCCAAAGCCTTTCTGGAATGCAAGCTAGCAGAAGGCGCAGCAGTTGGGCCACACGTAATCAAAATGGTTGGTTACAGTCAGAGGTTGGAGAAGCTAGGCTTCCCAATAAGCCAAGAGTTGGCCACTGACTTCATTTTGGCATCTCTTCCGCCCAGCTATGGAAACTTCATCACGAACTACCATATGCATGGGGCGGAGAGGGGCCTCAATGAACTATGTGGCATGCTGAAAACAGCAGAGTGGGACATAAAGAAAAGCGCTGGCAGCAGTGGCCATGTGATGGCGGTCCAAAACAAACCCAACTTTAAGAAGAAGGGTAAATCTCAAAAGAAGAAGGGCAAGGCAAAGGATACAGTATCCAAGCCAAATCAAAAGCCCAAGGCTGGACCAGCTGCAGATGCAGAGTGCTTTTATTGCAAAGAACTTGGTCACTGGAAAAGGAATTGCAAGCAGTACTTGGCCTCTATTAAGGATCGCGGCGGTAAGGGTACAGCCGCAGCAAGTACACTTGCTATTCACATTACAGAAATTTTTCTTGCTGGTTCTTATATTAATTCTTGGGTATTTGATACCGGATCGGTTGCCCATATTTGCAATTCGATGCAGGGAATGATAAGAAGTAGAAGCGTGAAAAGAGGAGAAGTTGATTTCCGGGTAGGCAATAATGCAAGAGTTGCTGCGTTGACCGTCGGGACGATGCAACTCCACCTCCCATCAGGATTTATTTTGGAGTTAAATAATTGTTATCTAGTTCCTAGTATGAGTCGAAACATTATGTCTCCTTCATGTTTGATGAAGGATGGTTATTCATTTGCGAGTGAAAACAATGGTTGTGTGATCTCTAAGAATGGCATGTTTGTGGCTTTTGCATCCATTATGAATGGGTTATTCATTTTAAATCTTGATGATGCACCTATCTGTAATATTAGTGCTAAAAGGCCTCGGCCTAATGATTTAAGTCCTACCTACATGTGGCACTGTCGTTTGGGTCATATAAGTGAGAATCGCATGAAGAAGCTTCATTCTGATGGGCTTTTAACTTCGTTTGATTTTGAATCATACGAGACATGTGAAGCTTGCTTACTTGGTAAGATGACCAAGGCGCCCTTCACGGGTTTACCGGAGAGGACGTTAGATTTATTGGAACTCATACATACTGATGTGTGCGGACCAATGAGTACGACAGCTAGGGGAGGATTCCAATACTTCATAACCTTCACTGATGATTTTAGTAGATATGGGTATGTCTACTTAATGAAACACAAGTCTGAATCCTTAGAAAAGTTCAAAGAGTTTCAGAATGAAGTAGAAAATCAGCGTGGCAAGAAAATTAAAGCACTGCGATCAGATCGTGGTGGTGAATATTTGAGTCATGAGTTTAGCAATCATCTAAAGAGTTGTGGAATTGTTCCACAGCTTACGCCGCCTAGAACGCCTCAGAGGAATGGCGTGTTTGAGCGACGTAATCGGACTTTATTGGATATGGTTCGATCAATGATGAGCCAGTCGGACCTACCTTTGTCGTTTTGGGGATACGCTCTAGAAACAGCATCTTTCACACTAAATAGGGTACTGTCTAAGTCCGTAGTTAAGACACCATATGAGATGTGGACTGGGAAGACTCCCAGCTTGTCTTTTCTGAAGATTTGGGGTTGTGAGGTTTACGTCAAGCGACTACAGTCGGATAAACTCACTCCAAAATCGGACAAGTGCATGTTCGTGGGATATCCAAAGGAAACTTTAGGATATTACTTTTACCACCGGTCAGAGGGCAAAGTGTTTGTCGCCCGGAACGCTGTGTTCTTAGAGAAAGAGTTTCTCAAAAGAGAGAAAAGTAAACAAAAGGTGTATCTTGAAGAAGTTCAGGATGAGCCAGTGGGACAAGATTCAACAAGTGATGCTAATGTAGCAGAACAAGTTGAGACGTCTATGGCAAGAGAATCACCACCACAACCACGAAGGTCAGCAAGGCTTCGCGAGGCACGAGGAGAAGTGCTATTGTTGGGCAATGGGGAAGTGTTGTTGTTAGACAACGACGAACCTGCAACATATTCAGAAGCGATGATGGACCCAGATTCCGAGAAATGGCATGTCGCCATGAGATCCAAGATAGATTCCATGGGAGAAAATCAAGTTTGGAACTTGGTTGACCCGCCTGATGGTGTTAGACCTATAGAATGCAAATGGATCTATAAGAAGAAGAAAGACATGGATGGAAATGTTCACATCTATAAGGCTCGACTTGTTGCAAAGGGTTTTCGACAAGTTCAAGGAGTTGACTATGACGAGACATTCTCGCCAGTAGCGATGCTTAAATCTATTCGGATCATTCTAGCTATTGCCGCATATTTCGATTATGAGATTTGGCAGATGGATGTCAAAACAGCTTTCCTTAATGGAAACCTAGATGAGGATGTGTATATGATACAGCCCGAGGGTTTTGTCGATCCGATCAATGCTGGAAAGATATGCAAACTTCAGAAATCCATTTATGGGTTGAAGCAAGCATCTCAGAGTTGGAACATTCATTTTGATGAAGTGATCAAAGGGCTTGGTTTTCATCAGAATGAAGAAGAAGCTTGTGTTTACAAGAAGGAAAGTGGGAGCGCTGTTGTATTTCTAATCTTGTATGTGGATGACATATTATTGATTGGGAATGACATTCCTATGCTGGAGTCTGTCAAGGCTTCACTGAAAAAGAGTTTTTCTATGAAGGACTTAGGGGAAGCAGCATATATTTTGGGCATAAGGATCTATAGAGATAGGTCGAAGAGGCTTATAGGATTAAGTCAAGATACATACATTGATAAGGTTTTGAAACGGTTCAACATGGAACAGTCCAAGAAAGGGTTCATACCTATGTCACATGGTAAACACCTTAGCCAGATGCAATGTCCTGCAACGGCTAATGAGCGGGAGCGCATGAGTAAGGTACCATACGCCTCAGCAATTGGTTCAATCATGTATGCCATGATAAGTACACGCCCAAATGTTTCATACGCTATAAGTGCTACGAGTAGATACCAGGCTGATCCAGGTGAGGATCACTGGACAGCGGTAAAAGGCATTCTTAAGTACTTAAGAAGGACTAAAGATATGTTCCTGGTATATGGGGGTAAGGAGGAGCTCGTTGTAACTGGTTACACCGATGCTAGCTTCCAAACTGACCCAGACGAGTTAAAATTGCAATCAGGTTTTGTGTTCACAATAAATTGTGGTGCTGTTAGTTGGAAGAGTTCCAAACAGGAGACTGTGACTGATTCTACAACAGAAGCCGAGTACATTGCAGCTTCTGAATCTGCGAAGGAAGGTGTTTGGATAAGAAAGTTCCTCATCGAGCTTGGTGTGTTTCCTAATGCATCTAGCCCATTGAACCTCTACTGTGACAACAATGGGGCTATTGCGCAAGCTAAGGAGCCAAGGAACCACCAGAAAAACAAACACGTACTGTGGAAGTTTCACCTCATACGGGAATTCATTAGGCGGGGTGAGATAAAGATATGCAAAATACATACGGATTTGAATGTTGCTGATCCTTTGACAAAACCTCTTCCACAACCTAAGCATGAGGCACACGTGAGATCTATGGGTATTAGATATCTTCTAGATTAACTCTAGTGCAAGTGGGAGACTGTTAGAAATAAGCCCTAGAGATAATCATAGAGATGAGCATATTTCTTTGTATCCATGATATATATATTGCTTAATTGAATAACCATGGAAGGCACCTTGTATTGATTAGCAATTATGTGAATTGTTTGTGAGATTCTTTACTTATATGGTTATTCTAAATGATGTCCCTAGTCAGAGTCGATGACTAGCACATGTATTAGTTGATGACTACATTTCACAAGTCATGAACATGGAGATGTTAAATTAATAATGTGGGCGCATGTATGACATGAGGCTGGACCGACCCAACGTGAGATATTGTAATATAGTTCTCTTCTTGCAACATGAATACTGTATCCTTAGACCTGAGATTGTCGCATGTTCTCAAGATGTGAATTGACTTACTTAGGGACTATCAAACGCTATCCCGTAACTGGGTAGTTATAAAGGTAGTTTTGGGTTTGTCAGGAAGCATGCTATGAGGCATGGTCAGTCAAGATGGAATTTGTCCCTCTCTTTGTGAGAGAGATATCTCTGGGCCCCTCGAGTGATTGGATCAAGAAATGCATGGTCGTGCTAGGGTTAAGAGTTAACCATTGAAAGGATTCCAATTCACAGTATCGAGAAAGAGAGGTCAGCTTAGAGCCAGACCAAATATCATGAGACAAAGGGAACAACATGTACTTAATGTCGCAATGGTTCGTCTGATATGATCTTTACGTACACATAGGAGTTGACATGTCTTGCTAGAGGCCGCTGTCAATTATTGGGCCAAGTAAGAGTACTCGGGCTATGTCTATTTGTACGTGAACCTATAGGGTCACACACTTAAGGGGAAGGAAGCCTAATTCGGATTAGATCCGAAATTAGACTGGGCTTTAGGGTTAATGATGGGCCTCGGCGTCAGAAGCCCACCATAAAGCCTATATAATGAGGGGCGGGGGCGCGGTTAAGAGATAACCTAATTCGCCACCTGCAAATCAGCAGCCGCCTCTCGCCCTCGCCAAGCCGCCGTCGCGAACCTAGCAGTTCGGTACGCGGCGCTTCCTCCCTGTACGTGTGGATACCTCGGAGGTGCTGCATCTGGAGCACTTGGACGAACCGTGCGAGGACGTGAAGGACGCCGGCGACTGCACGGCACTGCTCGACGCGTTCGTCTACATCGAGACGTCTTCCGCTGCTCTGCGCGTCTAGTGGTAATTCCATGACCTATAACCGCAGTAGTTCTTGGTATTATGGGGATGAAAATTTTGTTTTGCGCTAGCGTAGCCTCCCCGTAATCCTACAAGTTGCGGTCGGGGCAGTCTTCGACATCGGCGGGGACCCCTCCCCGGTTGTGCTTATGGTGCGGGCTTCTAGGCTTCCCTTCCCGCGTCCACGACGCGGTGTAGGATTCCCTTCTGGCCGGCGATGAAGGAGAGGGCTTCGAAGTGGAACCCCCCTAGGGTTGAAGATGGTCGCAACGCTGAAGGTGATGACCATGGAGCTTTCGTGAATGGACGTCACACCCCCTACCTACGTGCGCCAGCTGTCGGTGTTTTAGTCTCGACTGCGCACTATGGGGTAGCCCGTGTAGTGCTTTTGGGAGGACAACAACGTCAATCGCTGCTCGATGGTACGTGTGGATACACGTCGAAACACAATTTATACAGGTTTGGGCCACATGGATGCGTAAATACCCTACGTCCTGTGCGGTGTTTTGTATTTGATTTGTCCGAGTTCGCAGATTATAGGTATTTGTGGAGGTGAACGAAAGAGATCCTATTGATCTAATGGTGAGTGAGAGAGTTTTTGGTAGGGGTACCTCTGCAGCCTTATATAGCTTACTGGAGAGATATCCTCTTCTACGTATCATTTGAGTCTATCTAGGTCTATCATCTTCTACTGCGGATGCACCTATTATTCTGGTGCTCAGTTGCTTTGTTCTGATTTATCCTCTAAGTAGGTCGCTATCTGGTCGTGTTCAAGTCATGTCTCAAAATCCCGCTCGTCCTTCAACGATAAACGCGCATGGATAGCGTTTACGCGTCGTATTCTTCGAGCTTGTTTCTTGCTTGGTGCGTCATCTTGCTTCACATGAATGCGACCCAAAAACACACTACTAGGCGACTTATCAGAGCCTATTAGACGGCCCATGGAACATATCCATGCTATACTAACCCATGGGACATCTATCTCCCATATACTTGACTTGGTAGGTGTCGCGGTCGATGCTGTTGCAGGCACAATGATAGGATCAATCTTAAGCTCGAGGATAAATTATTTAAGGTTGATCGGCTTGGCTAGACGATCTTGGGCTAAGTCCACGAGGGCTCTAGGGAACTTAGCATTAGTCGTCACTTCAGCCAGTGCTGGATTTAGAATGGTTTTGGACTCATTACCAACAAGAGTGCTGGTGGCCAAGCCCTTGTCCTTATACAACTGTGTAGATTGTCTAGCAAAAACAAAGGCTTACACTCAAAATTTTTCTTATAACAAAAATAATGTCTACGAAATAGTCATATTGTGTAGAATTTTTAATAATTTCTTTGGAGGACCAGAATAGCTCTTTCGGGACTCATTCTTGGTGGTTGAGTCATCATGAGCCTCTAGCTCGGTAGTAGAGTCGATCGGAGGGTTGGTCATCGTTGTCGTCACTAGCTCTGAGTTATCCCTTTGAGGATAGAGAGACATCCTAATATGGATGTCAGACTAGGTACACTTGGAGCACCGAGGACTTAGAGCCGAGGAGGTGTTGCATCATCATCGTCATCTGAGTCATCAATTGGATCACTTTCCTCTTCATCAACCTAGGAGGGCTCAGTTTCCCAGCAACAACTAGAGCCTCGAGGGCTTGTTAGATGAGCTACTTGGACAAGTGGCTTTGTCTAGCTTCTTTGTCATCCTTGGTGGCCTAAGGCAGCTCTCGTGGAGTCCAACTAACGCGTACCCATACATAGGGTACCCTAAAATCAACATAAAAGGCACTCTTAGAGATTAAAACATCATACTGTCATGATGAACTCTGACCTAATATCTCGATCAGATGGAACCTAACCAAACCCAACCTCGATGAGCCCTAATTCGACCCTCGACCAAAAACAAGCCAAACCAGGTCGGACACAACTAAGGGAGGTCTGACCAAAATCCCCAACCAAAGGCATATTGACCAAGAGAAACCTATTTGATATTCCCACAACCTGAATTATCGGCTAGGTCGAACGTGACCCCAAGCACGTTAGGACCAGTTGTCTAGGCGTACACTCCTGATAGAACACAATAGCTCGAGAGAAGCATGCAACTAAAGGAAGGGATGGTGCATTTTTTACTCTAACCACTTGTTGCATGCCTTTTACCCTATCAAAGGATGACCAGAAACATGTACCATACGGACAACTTCAAGCCGCTTCTGTTCGATTGCCTATCTCTTGGAAATACAAGGAAAGGTAAGACAGACAATAATAAGTTGTACAAGGATGCTCCTCGAGGACACACAACATGATCATGTAACTAATCTATATACTATATGAAAGGGAAATAGGGTCAAACCTTTTCTAATAAGAATTTTGGTGGTTGAATTGCCCAACACAAATTATTGGACTAACTTGTTTGCTCTAGAAAATATGTTCTACAAGTGCCAAAGGTTCACAACAAACCAATACAAGTCAAAAGAAAGGGTTCAAACAAAGGGAGCAAAGTTAAACCGAAGGCAGCCCTAGTCTGGCGCACCGGACTGTCCGGTGCACCATCGGACTGTGTTCGGTGCACCAGGGAATCCAACTCCAAACTTGCCATTCTCAGGAATTCTGGGAGTCGCTCCGCTAAAATTCACCGGACTGTCCGGTGCTACACCGGACTGTCCGGTGTGCTAGCGGAGCAACGACTACTTCGCGCCAACGGTCGTCTGCAGAACGCATTGAATGCGCTACAGTGCGCACCAGAGTCAGAGCAGCATCAGAAGGCACACCGGACAGTGTACAGTGACTGTCCGGTGCAACACCGGACTGTCCGGTGACCCAGAAGGCAGAAGCTCCAACGGTCGAACCCTAACGATCGGGTGACGTGGCTGGCGCACCGGACTGTCCGGTGCGCCATGCGACAGACAGCCTCCCAACGGCCACTTTTGGTGGGTGGGGCTATAAATACCCCAACCACCCCACCATTCATTGCATCCAAGTTTTTAGACTTTCTACACCTTACAAGAGCTATAGCATTCAATACAAGACAAAACCAAAGAGATCAAATCCTCTCCCAAGTCCAAAGATCATTCCAAATCAATTAGTGACTAGTGTGAGAGTGACTTGTGTTCATTTGAGCTCTTGCGCTTGGATTGCTTCTTTTCTTTCTCATTCTTTCTTGTGATCAACTCAATTGTAACCAAGGCAAGAGACACCAATTGTGTGGTGGTTCTTGCGGGGACTTTGTGTCCCGTTTGATTGAGAAGAGAAGCTCACTCGGTCTAAGTGACCGTTTGAGAGAGGGAAAGGGTTGAAAGAGACCCGGTCTTTGTGACCACCTCAACAGGGAGTAGGTTTGTAAGAACCAAACCTCGATAAAACAAATCACTGTGTCACACTCTTTTTTTGCTTGTGATTTGTTTTCACCGTCTCTCTCGGACTCGATTTTAATTCT
The DNA here is from genome assembly GCA_029449295.1 of Zea luxurians. NCBI lineage: Eukaryota > Viridiplantae > Streptophyta > Magnoliopsida > Poales > Poaceae > Zea > Zea luxurians. The sequence continues at coordinate 105,016,291 of JAOPSE010000003.1, read as the reverse complement.
AACGCTAACCCCGGTTTGTAGTTGTGCTTAAACTTTGTAAATTTCAGATTCGCCCTATTCACCCCCCTCTAGGCGACTTTCAATTGGTATCAGAGCCCGGTGCTTCATTAGAGCCTAACCGCTCGAAGTGATGTCGGGAGATCACGCCAAGAAGGAAATGGTGACCGGCGACAAGCCCGCTACAAGCCACGGAAAGGCTCCATCGGGAGAGTCCCGCAACAAAGGGAAGGAGAAGGAACCATCTTCTCACAAGTCGCATCGGAGTGGCGAAAAGGAAAAGAAGATGAGGAAGGTGGTCTACTACGAGACCGACTCTTCATCGCCATCCACCTCTGGCTCTGACACGCCGTCCGTAACTTCTAAGCGCCATGAGCGCAAGAAGTTTAGTAAGATTCCCCTACACTACCCTCGCATTTCTAAATGTACTCCATTACTTTTCGTTCCATTAGGCAAACCACCGGTTTTTTACGGTGAAGATTATAACATGTGGAGTGACAAAATGAGGCTTCATCTAACCTCACTCCACACTAGTATTTGGAACGTTGTTGAGTTTGGTGTACAGGTACCATCCGTAGGGGATGAAGACTATGATTCGGATGAAGTTGCCCAAATCCGGCACTTCAACTCACAAGCCACCACAATACTCCTCGCCTCTCTAAGTCGAGAGGAGTATAACAAGGTGCAAGGATTGAAGAGCGCCAAGGAGATTTGGGACGTCCTCAAAACGGCGCACGAAGGAGATGAGGTGACCAAGATCACCAAGCGGGAGACGATCGAGGGGGAGCTCGGTCGGTTCATGCTTCACCAAGGGGAGGAGCCACAAGCGATGTACAACCGGCTCAAGACCTTGGTGAACCAAGTGCGCAACCTCAGGAGCACAAAGTGGGATGACCATGAAATGGTCAAGGTTATTCTAAGATCACTAGTTTTTCTTAATCCTACTCAAGTACAATTGATTCGTGGTGATCCTAGATACAAAATAATGTCTCCCGAGGAAGCGATAGGTAAATTTGTGAGCTTTGAGCTAATGATCAAAGGCTCCAAAAAGATCATCGAGCAAGGCGCATCCTCCTCCGTACCCGAAGCACAACCCGTTGCATTCAAAGCAACGGAGGAGAAGAAAGAAGATTCTACTCCAAGTAGAATCCCCATCGACGCCTCCAAGCTCGACAATGAGGAGATGACTCTCATCATCAAGAGCTTCCGTCAAATCCTCAAACAAAAGAAGGGGAAAGATTACAAGTCCCGTTCCAAGAAGGTGTGCTACAAATGTAGTAAGCCCGGTCATTTCATTGCTAAATGTCCATTATCTAGTGATAGTGACAGGAGCGACGACAAGAAGGGAAAGAGGAGAGAAAAGAAGAGGTATTACAAGAAGAAGGGCGGTGATGCCCATGTTTGCCGGAAGTGGGACTCCGACAAGAGCTCCACCGACTCCTCCTCCGACGAGGACGCCGCCAACATCGCCGTCAACAAAGGGCTCCTCTTCCCCAACGTCGGCCACAAATGTCTCATAGCAAAGGACGGCAAAAAGAAGAAGGTGAAATCCAAATCCTCCACTAAATATGCAACATCTAGTGATGAGGCTAATTCTAGTGATGATGAGGATGATTTATTTACTCTCTTTGCCAACTTGAACATGCAACAAAAGGAAAAATTAAATAAATTGATTAGCACTATTCATGATAAGGATGAACTCTTGGATAGCCAAGAGGACTTCCTAATTAAAGAAAACAAAAAGCATGTTAAAGTTAAAAATGCTTATGCTCTAGAAGTAGAAAAATGTGAAAAATTAACTAGTGAGCTAAGCACTTGCCATGATATTATTTCCAACCTTAGAAACGAGAATGCCAATCTAGTTGCTAAGGTTGGGAAGCTTGATGTTTGTGATGATTCAATTGTTAGTCTTAGAAATGATAATGCCAACTTAATTGCTAAGATTGACAAATTGAATGCTTCTCTTTCTAGCCTTAAAATTGAAAATGAAAAATTAATTGCTAAGGCTAAGGATTTAGATGTTTGCAATGTTTCCATTTCCAATCTTAGAGATGAGAACGATATATTGCATGCTAAGATTGTTGAATTAAATACTTGCAAACCCTCTACATCTTCCATTGAGCATGTTACTATTTGTACTAGATGTAGAGATGTTAGTGTAGATGCTATTCATGATCACCTTGCTTTAATTAAACAACAAAATGATCACATAGCTACATTAACTGCTAAAATTAATGAGCATGACTTAGAAAATGAAAAATTTAAATTTTCTAGAAGCATGCTCTATAGTGGCAGACGCCCTGGCATTAAGGATGGCATTGGCTTCCAACAGGGAGACAATGTCAAGCTTAATGCCCCGCCCAAAAGATTGTCTAATTTTGTTAAGGGCAAGGCTCCCATGGTTCAAGATAACGAGGGTTACATTTTATACCCTGCCAGTTATCCCGAACACAAAATTAGGAGAATTCATTCTAGGAAGTCTCACTCTGGCCCTAATCATGCTTTTATGTATAAGAGTGAGGCATCTAGCTCTAGGCAATCAACCCATGCTAAATTGCCTAAAAAGAAAACTCCTAAAGCATCAAATGATCATAATGTTTCATTTAAAACTTTTGATGCTTCTTATGTGCTAACTAACAAATCCGGCAAGGTAGTTGCCAAGTATGTTGGGGGCAAACACAAGGAATCAAAAACTTGTGTTTGGGTACCCAAAGTTCTTGTATCTAATGTCAAAGGACCCAAAACCATTTGGGTACCTAAAATCAAGAACTAAATTTGTTTTGTAGGTTTATGCATCCGGGGGCTCAAGTTGGATCATTGACAGCGGGTGCACAAACCATATGACTGGGGAGAAAAAGATGTTCTCCTCCTACGAGAAAAACCAAGATCCCCAACGAGCTATCACATTCGGGGATGGAAATCAAGGTTTGGTCAAAGGATTGGGTAAAATTGCTATATCACCTGACCATTCTATTTCCAATGTTTTTCTTATAGATTCTTTAGATTACAACTTGCTTTCTGTTTCCCAATTATGTAAAATGGGCTACAACTGTTTGTTTACGAATACAGGTGTCACTGTCTTTAGAAGAAGTGATGATTCAGTAGCTTTTAAGGGAGTATTAGAGGGTCAGCTATACCTAGTTGATTTCAATAGAGCTGAACTCGATACTTACTTAATCGCTAAGACTAACATGGGTTGGCTCTAGCATCGCCGACTAGCCCATGTTAGGATGAAGAATCTTCACAAGCTTCTAAAGGGAGAACACATTTTGGGACTAACAAATGTGCATTTTGAGAAAGACAGGATTTGTAGCGCATGCCAAGCAGGGAAGCAAGTTGGTGTTCATCATCCACATAATAACATCTTGACGACTGACAGGCCACTCTAGCTCCTCCAAATGGACCTATTCGGCCCGATCGCTTACATAAGCATCAGCGGGAGTAAGTACTGTCTAGTTATTGTGGATGACTATTCTCGCTTCACTTGGGTATTCTTTTTATAGGAAAAATCTCAAACCCAAGAGACCTTAAAGGGATTCTTGAGACGGGCTCAAAATGAGTTCGGCTTGAGGATCAAGAAAATTAGAAGCGATAATGGGAAGGAGTTCAAGAACTCTCAAATAGAAGGTTTTCTTGAGGAAGAGGGCATCAAGCATGAGTTCTCTTCTCCCTACACGCCACAACAAAATGGTGTAGTGGAGAGGAAGAATAGGACTCTATTGGACATGGCAAGGACCATGCTTGATGAGTACAAGACTTCGGATCGGTTTTGGGCCGAGGCGGTCAACACCGCTTGCTACGCCATCAACCGATTGTATCTACACCGAATCCTCAAGAAGACATCATACGAACTCCTCACTGGTAAAGAGCCTAATGTTTCATATTTTAGAGTCTTTGGTAGCAAATGTTTTATTCTTGTCAAAAGAGGTAGAAAATCAAAATTTGCTCCTAAGGCTGTAGAAGGCTTTTTACTAGGATATGATTCAAACACAAGGGCATATAGAGTCTTTAACAAGTCCACTGGACTAGTTGAAGTTTCTTGTGACATTGTGTTTGATGAGACTAACGGCTCCCAAGTGGAGCAAGTTGATCTTGATGAATTAGATGATGAAGAAGCTCTGTGCGTCGCGCTAAGGAACATGTCCATTAGGGACGTGTGTCCTAAGGAATCCGAAGAGCCCATTCAAGCACAAGATCAACCATCCTCCTCCATGCAAGCATCTCCACCAACTCAAGATGAGGATGAGGCTCAAGATGATGATGAAGAAGATCAAGAAGATGAGCCACCTCAAGAGGAGGACAAGGATCAAGGGGGAGATGCCGATAATCAAGACAAGGAGGATGAACAAAATCCAAGACCGCCACACCCAAGAGTCCACCAAGCAATCCAACGAGATCACCCCGTGAACACCATCCTAGGAGACATTAATAAGGGGGTAACTACTCGATCTCGGGTTGCTCATTTTTGTGAACATTACTCGTTTGTTTCCTCTATTGAGCCAACAGGGTAGAGGAAGCACTTCAAGATTCGGATTGGGTGATGGCAATGCAAGAGGAGCTCAACAATTTCAAAAGGAATGAGGTATGGCATTTAGTTCCACGTCCTAACCAAAATGTTGTAGGAACCAAGTGGGTCTTTCGCAACAAACAAGATGAGCATGGTGTGGTGACAAGGAACAAGGCACGACTTGTGGCCAAAGGGTACTCACAACTCGAAGGTTTGGATTTCAGTGAAACCTATGCACCCGTAGCTAGGCTTGAGTCAATTCGAATATTACTTGCTTATGCTACTCACCATGACTTTAAGCTCTACCAAATGGACGTAAAGAGTGCTTTCCTCAACGGACCTATCAAGGAAGAGGTCTATGTTGAGCAACCTCCCGGCTTTGAAGATAGTGAGTATCCTAACCATGTTTACAAACTCTCTAAGGCGCTTTATGGGCTCAAGCAAGCCCCAAGAGCATGGTATGAATGCCTAAGAGATTTTCTTATCACTAATGGCTTCAAAGTCGGAAAGGCCGATCATACTCTATTCACTAAAACTATTGAAAATGATTTGTTTGTATGCCAAATTTATGTTGATGATATTATATTTGGGTCTACTAACAAATCTATTTGTGAAGAATTTAGTAGGATCATGATTCAAAAATTCGAGATGTCTATGATGGGGGAGTTGAAGTATTTCTTAGGATTTCAAGTCAAGCAACTCCAAGAGGGCACATTCATTAGCCAAACGAAGTATACTCAAGATATTCTTACCATGTTTGGAATGAAGGATGCCAAGCCCATCAAGACACCCATGGGGACAAATGGGCATCTCGACCTCGACACGGGAGGTAAATCCGTAGATCAAAAGGTATACCGGTCGATGATAGGTTCTTTACTCTATTTATGTGCATCTCGACCGGACATTATGCTTTCCGTATGCATGTGTGCAAGGTTCCAAGACGACCCTAAGGAAGTTCACCTTAGGGTCGTGAAGCGAATCTTGAGATATTTAGTTAAAACACCTAAGTTTGGTCTTTGGTACCCTAAGGGATCCTCATTTGATTTATTAGGATATTCCGATGCTGATTGGGCAGGGTGTAAGATTAATAGGAAGAGCACATCAGGGACTTGTCAGTTTCTGGGAAGATCCCTGGTGTCTTGGGCTTCAAAGAAGCAAAACTCAGTAGCTTTTTCTACCGCCGAAGCCGAGTACATTGCCGCAGGCCATTGTTGCGCGCATTTGCTTTGGATGAGGCAAACCCTTAGGGACTATGGCTACAAGTTTAGCAAAGTCCCTCTCATATGTGACAATGAGAGTGCAATCCGCATGGCGGATAATCCCATTGAACACAGCCGCACTAAGCACATAGCCATTCAGTATCACTTTCTGAGAGATCACCAACAAAAGGGGGATATCGAGATAGCCTATATAAACACCAAAGATCAATTGGCCGATATCTTTACCAAGCCTTTAGATGAGCAATCTTTTACCAAACTTAGGAATGAGCTAAATATTCTTGATTCTAGGAATTTTGATTAATTTCTTGCACACATAGCTCATTTATATACCTTTGATCATATCTATTTTATGTCTATGACTAATGTGTTTTCAAGTATCATCTTATGCTTAGTCATAGGTATTGAAAGGGAAATGGCGTATTCGGCAAAGAAGGCGCTTCCACTCAACTCCAATTGTATTTGTCGGTACTCCGCTTCGTTCTCCGCTTTGGTATAATCTTCACTCATATTTTTGTGTTTGCTAAAGGGGAGAAAGTTTAAAAGGGCTTATATCCCACTCACAAGTATCCGTTTTTGGCGATTCATGCCAAAGGGGGAGAAAGTATGAGCCCAAAGCAAAAGGACCGCACCACCACCAAATTTAAAAATGAAGTTTTCACTTTGAGATCTTATTGTGTTCAAAAGGGGGAGAAAGTAGTATCTTAAAAAATCGCAAAACCCTCTTGAACACTAAGAAGAGAATTTTATTTAGGGGGAATTTTGTTTTAGTCAAAGGAAAAGCATTTGAGACAGGGGAGAAAATTTCAAATCTTGAAAATGCTTTCTTCAATCTTATTTATGTACCTTTGACTAATTGCAAAAGGTTTTTGAAAAGAATTTTACAAAGAATTTGCAAAACAAAACTAGTGGTGCAAACGTGGTCCAAAATTTTAAATAAGAAGAAAAACCATCCAAGCATATCTATTGAAATAAGTATATTGGTTTCAATTCCAAGTAACCATTGCACTTACATTATGCAAACTAGTTCAATTCTGCACTTTTATATTTGCTTTGGTTTGTGTTGGCATCAATCACCAAAAAGGGGGAGATTGAAAGGGAAATAGGGTCAAACCTTTTCCAATAAGAATTTTGGTGGTTGAATTGCCCAACACAAATTATTGGACTAACTAGTTTGCTCTAGAAAATATGTTCTACAGGTGCCAAAGGTTCACAACAAACTAATACAAGTCAAAAGAAAGGGTTCAAACAAAGGAAGCAAAGTTAAACCGAAGGCAGCCCTGGTCTGGCGCACCGGACTGTCCGGTGCACCAGGGAATCCAACTCTAAACTTGCTAGTCTCGAGAATTTTGGGAGTCGCTCCGCTAAAATTCACCAGACTGTCCGGTGCTACACCGGACTGTCTGTTGTGCCAGCGGAGCAACGACTACTTCGCGCCAACGGTCGTCTGCAGAACGCATTGAATGCGCTACAGTGCGCGCCAGAGTCAGAGCAGCGTCAGAAGGCACACCGGACAGTGTACAGTGACTGTCCGGTGCAACACCGGACTGTCCGGTGACCCAGAAGGCAGAAGCTCCAACGGTCGAACCCTAACGGTCGGGTGACGTGGCTGGCGCACCGGACTGTCCGGTGCGCCATGCGACAGACAGCCTCCCAACGATCACTTTTGGTGGGTGGGGCTATAAATACCCCAACCACCCTACCATTCATTGCATCCAAGTTTTTAGACTTCCTACACCTTACAAGAGCTATAACATTCAATACAAGACACACCAAAGAGATCAAATTCTCTTCCAAGTCCAAAGATCATTCCAAATCAATTAGTGACTAGTGTGAGAGTGACTTGTGTTCATTTGAGCTCTTGCGCTTGGATTGCTTCTTTTCTTTCTCATTCTTTCTTGTGATCAACTCAATTGTAACCGAGGCAAGGGACACCAATTGTGTGGTGGTCCTTGCGGGGACTTTGTGTCTCGTTTGATTGAGAAGAGAAGCTTACTCGGTCTAAGTGACCGTTTGAGAGAGGGAAAGGGTTGAAAGAGACCCAGTCTTTGTGACCACCTCAACGGGGAGTAGGTTTGCAAGAACCGAACCTCGGTAAAACAAATCACCGTGTCACACTCTTTATTTGCTTGTGATTTGTTTTCACCCTCTCTATCGGACTCGATTTTAATTCTAACGCTAACCCCGGTTTGTAGTTGTGCTTAAACTTTGTAAATTTCAGATTCGCTCTATTCACCCCCCTCTAGGCGACTTTCACTATATTTAGCCTGGCATTTTTTGTTGTACTAGGCATACCAAACCAAGCCAAACGACATGTTTGGACGTGTTTGGTTGCCTGGTTTTGTGTTGTCTGAGTCAGACTTTAGGTGTGTGAGATGTGTGTTTGGTTATTTGTGGGTAGGTGTAGAGTAAGATTCGCACGATACTTACAATATTCTAGACCATACTCTAAAAATCGACTAGATTAATCACATCTTTTGGTTATCTCCAACCATTCCCCCTCCCAAATCCCCCATTCGTACTTTCTATTTGTATTTAAATACCTCCCCTCAACTATTCTTCCCATATTTATCCTCATCTCCAACCATTTTTCCTATTCAGTTCCCCTTTTATCATTTAACTGGGCTATTTTACCTTTACACTTCAGTTTTTTGAGTTTCAAAATATACTACCGTATTTCTAGTACCATAATACACATTATTATATGGTAATAAAACTAAAAAATGTTAATTTTACACTAAATACAATCAATTAGTGGAGAGAGGGAGATTAGAGCTCCCCCTCTCTAAGGGGAAAATGGTTGACACTTGACACAACCTCTTGACTTCTCTAGGGGGCGACGACGAGGGCGCTGTTGGACGAAGGCGTGTCCCCTTTGTAAAGTCCGCGGTGAAAGGGGGAGCGGGAGGGTGGCTCGTAGGAGCAAAGGGTATCTCCAGCATCCTACTTATTTTCATATTTATATTCAAACTACAATATACAAACAGTGTAATCTACATTACAAAACAATACAAATAAATAATTTTTAGAAAATATGTTGAAATCAGTCAAATACTACCTGTTTGGTTGCCTGGGCGTCACAGGCCCGGCTCATGCCATCTAGGCCAGCTAGAAATGGAAGTTTTTGACATATGAGCAGATGCAGTCAAACAACCTTAAAATGATTTTTTTGCATTCACTCGTACAGCTCACGCTTCAAATATAGAGGCAACCAAATAAAAACCTAAATGAAGTCAAGGCACGCAGTGATGCAAGATGAGAAAGTACGATTAACCAATCAGGTGAAAAATAAATTATTTTGTATATACTCATACAATTCAAGATTCAAATATATAAACAACCAAACAAAGACCTAGTCAATACATACAATGACGTAGGACGAGAAAACACGACTCACTAATCGAACGAATAGCTACTAGGCTCCGGTCAGAGTGACACGAGAATGTGTTTGGATCAGCTTCTTTGGAGATTGTGGCCGTCAGAAGCCAGAAGCCGAAACAAACGGTCAACTTCTTATCCAGCTTCTCCTTCAAGCGCTTCTCCAGGAAGTGGGTGGCCAACGGTTCGCGAGAAGCGCCCACGCAGCCGTTGCCTCGGGAAGCTGGACGACTTCTGGCGTTCTCCGCACCATGAAACGAGACCCATGATGCTCTGTTGCTGTTTTGAATGCAGTACTCCGCTCTGTTTCAGAAAATGTTCATATTACAAATAAATAAGTATTATTTTATGCTGTTACAAATAAATTGTATTCCTTAGTTTTACCGTTCTATCTATATTGTACATGGAACATGTTCGTTTCCAATGAAGGTTTAACTCACGTAAATTCAACACATGTTTCTAATGAAGGTTTAACTCATGTTTGGAACAGTATATACATGCGCCGCTGCCATTGCAGTTGTTAAGTGTACATTAAATCCTCATGTTTAGATGTTAACAATACAATAACTTGGACATTTAAGCATATAGACTCCAGACACTGATATTTAATAATTCGGTTAGTCCCGTAATGCACTAGTTGGTTGTCTGTATTTATCAGTTTTCTTTTTTCAATCAGAATCTACAATCTCATAATCTGTGTATCCAAACACCCAGATTCTACCCACCAGCTTCTCTCCACAGCAGCCGAACCAAACACTCAGATTCTAACCACCAGCTTCTCCTAACAGTCAGCTTTTCCCCACAGCCAGCTTTTCAGAAAAGCTCTTAAACAAAAAGCCGAACCAAACAGTCCTAATAGCTCGTTATCGCTGAATCTCGGCCACTCGGCTGCTCTACACACACGGCCGGGTGACAAGTGACGCTCCCCTCCATTGCTTCCACTTCGAAACATTTCGAATTCCTCAACCCCCGAAAGGGCGAAAACCCCACCGCCTCCAAAAGTTTCCCGCCCGAGCCCCTCGAACCCTAGTAGTACCATCACCGACTGGCGACGCCTCGCCGGCGGCCGGCGAGATGCACATCAAGGAGGTAACTCTCGAGGGGTTCAAGTCGTACGCGGGACGGACTGTGGTGCCGGGGTTCGACCCGCTGTTCAACGCCATCACCGGGCTCAACGGTTCCGGCAAGTCCAACATCCTCGACTCCATCTGCTTCGTGCTCGGCATCACAGATCTCCGTCAGGTACGCGCTGCCTCGCTCCAGGAGCTCGTCTACAAGCAAGGCCAGGCCGGGGTCACCAAGGCTACCGTGTCCATCGTCTTCGACAATTCCGACCGCTCCCGCTCCCCGCTCGGCTACGAGGACTCCCCGGAGATCACTGTCACGCGCCAGGTTACACATCCCTTCGCCGTCTTCATTATCTCAAGCGGCCTTCTGAAGCGTACCCTTGCTACTGCATGTTTGAGTTCCTTTTGTGTGTGTGTGTGTGTGTGTGTGGGGGGGGGGGGGGGGGGGTAGGTGATTTGGGGTTTGCGCCACGATTTTGATTTGCATATCCTCAATTTCGGCGCTGATGTGTCAAGTTGGATTAAGATGCTGCCCTGCGAACTCCGAAGAGGAGCTGCTGCATGAGGTGGTTTCAGGTAAAAGGAGATGGTGACTTGCGATGTCTGGAGCTGGAATTTTGAGGAGGTTGTGTGATTTCATCCTTCACGTCTAAGTTGTTGAATACTTGAATTTCTTGATACCAGGGTTCAATTGTTTGTATGTTTTTTGGTTTTTGTGAACTGGAATCGTTTTGTATTTTTTGTACACTGAAGCGTTGGAGATGGCGATTCTGAGTTTGAATTTTGATATGAAGTACCTTTTGTCTCGTTGCTAAAAACTGTAGCTAACTGAGGTTTAGTGTCTGTTAAATATGTTGTTCCAAGTGCTCAACTGGATGTGTTTCTTAAGTTTTGTTTATTCAGAGTTGGTCTAGTTAGTTCTGTTCATGGAAGTCTGTAATTACTAATCTGCTATGCGTGCTGAATTAAATCTGTGTCTAGCTTGCTGTTTTTCAGTTTTTCAGTCAAACACCTAGTTGATGTGTATGAATCTGGAGTTCTTTTAAAATCTGTACTAGATGACCTACTTTTAATCATATTTTGTTGATGCTCAATCTAGCGGACACATTTTTTTAGTCAAACACTTCATTGTAAATATAAGATGTTTTGACTTTTCTAGACACACCGCTTTTGTTATGTATCTAGATATAGTGTATATCTAAGTGCATAGCAAAAACTACGTACTAAAAAAACAAACTTTGTATAATTTAAAATGGAGGGATTACTTTGCTTCTCAATGGTGTGTGTTGATGTTTTGTGCCTAGTGATTCATGATATTATTCGCAGATAAAATTTTGAAATTATTTTAGGTCCATGAATTTAATTCTACTGAAATGGTGCTATTTAGGTTGATGTGGAGTGATTAGGGGTGGTAATGTATCACGATCCAAATGTTTCATCATAATAAGTTAGGGCCCTTAATCAATTTTAGTTCAAAAATTAATAGAAATGGAGCCCGATCCTAATCCGATTCGATCCTCAGATCATGTTAGTGGTGGTGTGAATGATGCGTTCGACTCGGTTGTTTTGGGGAGAGGTGTAGGGCAGTGTTATTAAAACTACGTTTAAACGATGTTTAAACTACGTTTAAACGTCAAAACTCTAATTAGAGGTTGGAATCACGTTTTAGCGTTTTGGCGTTCTAAACTGTAAAACGCAGTGTTTTATGCATTTTAGAGCATTAGCTATTTTTGGGACCAGTCTATTTGTTACTTTTGGGGTTCAATCCAGCGGTGAAGTTTTGGTAAGCCACTAACCTCTCTGTTTTGGTATTTAACTTCATATTATTGTCTGAAATTATGATATATTGGTATTTTTCCTATGTTGTTTAAAACTACGTTTAAACAAAGTTTAAACGTTTAAAAGTCAAAATTTCACCCATGAGCGTTCCAATGTTTTATCGTTTTAATAACCTTGGTGTAGGGGCACGAGAGACACAACTGGATGCCGTGGGTGAGGAAGAAAGAGCGAGTGGCGTTGTTGTCAAACTCACGACCATTATCACACTGGAGCCTGGAGGGCATGGACCAGGCGACGGAACTGGGTGGAGACCCAGGTGAAGAAGTGGGTGAGGGTGGTGAACATGTCAGACTTTAGCCGAAGTGGGAAAGTCCAGAGAAAATGAGAGAAGTCGTCCAGAATGACCAGGTAGTATTTGTAACCAGAGAGGCTGAGGACAGGAGAAGTCCAGAGATCACAATGGACAAGATCAAAGTCCTGAGCAGCTCAGGACATGGAAGTGGAGAAAGGAAGACGAGAGTGATAGTTGAGCTGACAAGCACGACAGAGGCGCTCAGAGGAACCCCGAGTGTAGGAGATATCTGAGCGGCTGGAAAGTTGGGACATCACATCAGGTCCAGGGTGTCCGAGACGATGATGCCAAACGACGTAGGTGGTGGTAGTAGCAAGAGCATGGGGGGAGGCTACACTGGTGGGGGAAGTGGAAGGCAAGTGAATAGAGTAGAGGGGTTGGAGCTATCACAACGAGCAAGCACGACACGCGTGGGAATGTGGCGTATGGTGAGCCCCCTAGGATCGAACTCCATAGAACAATGGTTGTCACTATTAAAGCGACGAACTGAGAGAAGGGAATGAGTCAGACCAGGAGCGATAAGGATGTCGTGAAGGTAGAAAGGTCCCGAAAGAATCGATGCACCTACTAAGGTGACCGGGATGGTGGAACCATTGCCCACAACGATGGAGGGAGGATGTGAGGGGTGTGGTGGATGGGAGTGGAATGACGAGCTAGTGGTAGGAGTGGTGTGGAAGGAGGCTCCAGAGTTGACCACCCAGTCGGTGGGAGAGGGAGAGGGTGGTGAGGCCACGAGGTGCGCGGAAAGGGCCAGGGGAGGAGCTCCGATAGGGCCACTAGGAGGGGAGGGGGACAACAAAGGCTCAATTACTAGGGAGGCGATCCCAGCAGGGAGGAAGACAATGGGTCCGGGCACGTGACGGCTGGCCTGGGGGTGGAGCTCGACGTAGTCACGAAGAACAATGTTCATCGCCTGATCGAAGGATACGGAAATAGCTCAGACAAGGTGGCCATCGTGAAGGAGGACACGCACAACGACCACAACGGAACTGGGCGGAGCCGGAGGCACCGAGGGTGGTGGGATACCGTAGTAAGTGCAGGGAGCGGCGACGTACGGTGGAAGAGTAGCGGGAAAGGGGGTCAAGAAACCGAGAGCCGCAGGGGCTACGTGCGAGGGAAGGCTCCCTGGCGTGGGAAACGGAGGCGCTGCCATGGAAGTGGAGCCGAGGGCAGGGGGGGTGCGCGTAGCAGGGAGGAGGGATGGCGACTGCGTGCAGCCAGAGGAGAAGCGCCTAGTGGACCCGTGATCCGTGCAGACATGGGCTGGCGGTTACAGAACAGGGCTCGGGAGCGCACAACTGGCGGCGGAGTGACGCGGCCATCGGAGGGGGGCAGTGACTTAGGGGCGGCGGCGCACCCGGACAGGGTGTGTTGGCGCGGCCACCAGAGGGAGGGCGCGGTGGCGCACCTGCGCAGCGCAGCGTGTCCACCGGAGGGGAGGGCGCCCAAGCGGCGGCAGTGGACCACAACGTGATCCAGCGGCGTGGGCCCGTCGGTATCCGGCGACGCTAGACTATGCGGCGGCCGATGCAGGAAGAGGAGGACCAACGGAGGAAGGTGGTGGTGGTTTGGGGGGGGAGGGCAGTAGGGTTGGCGGCTGCAGAGGTGGGGTGAGGAAGAGAGAAAATTGGAGAGAGACCTAAACCTAGCTCTGGTACCAAGTTGGAGAATGGAAACCTTAACTTTAATCAGGGTTGGGAGTGAATATATATAGCTGAGTGTTGTGGGCCAAGGCTCATTACAATGGAGGTATACACAGAGACGTAAACAACACTCTAACAACTTGATTAATTCATAAAATGGCTGATAGATCGGCTTCACTCGTATGTTCTTTGCACTTTGGGTCTTTGATTCTACCTATTTGTTTCAAAACGTTTTGTGTTGTTTCTGGTGAACCAATTTCGTCCCAATTTTACTGGGCATCAGTTAATTGTTGTCCTGTATTTGTAGATTGTTGTTGGTGGAAGGAACAAATACCTTATCAATGGCCATCTTGCACAACCTTCCCGGGTGCAGACCCTTTTCCACTCAGTGCAGCTTAATGTAAACAATCCTCATTTTCTAATTATGCAAGGGCGCATAACAAAAGTGCTGAACATGAAGCCTCCTGAAATTTTGTCAATGTTAGAAGAGGCAGCAGGTACAAGAATGTACGAAATGAAGAAAGAATCTGCTCTTAAGACACTTGAAAAGAAGCAGAATAAAGTTGATGAGATTAATAAACTCCTTGATGTTGAAATCCTCCCTGCACTAGAGAAACTTAGAAAAGAGCGGTGTCAATACATGAAATGGGCCAATGGCAATGCTGAACTGGATAGGCTCAAAAGATTTTGTATTGCCTATGACTTTGTTCAGGCTGAGAGAGTGCGAGATGGCGCACTGAATGATGTCAAACAAATTAAAACAAAGATTGTTGAGCTGGATGAAACTACAGAAAACATAAAAGCAGCTATACAAGAAATTGGCAATAACATTTCTACCTTGGCTGCTGAAAAAGAAGCTAAAGTAGGTGGTGAAATGAAGGTTCTGTCAGACAAAGTGGATAAACTATCACATGTACTTATCAAGGAAACTTCTGTGATGAATAATCAAGAGGAAACCCTGAAGTCTGAGGAAAAGGGTGCTGAGAAGGTAACACTGCACTTATGTCAGTTACTAGACATGCTAATTTTTTTTTGAATAACTTACAAGGTTTATATTATATATTTCACATGTAGATTCTCACAAACATTGAGGACATAAAAAGGTCTATACTCGAGAGAGATGCTGCTGTAAAAAATGTAGAGAATGAGGCTTCTGACATGAAAAGAAGAGCAGAGGAACTCACAAAGGAGTTGGACGAGAAGGAGAAAGAATACCAGGTATGTAAAGGGTGATGTCTTTAAATGTAATGTATTAAGAAATTAACATATGGTCTCTTGGTTCTGTGTACTCTGGGATATTAAATTCGATTTTGCTCAGGGTGTGCTAGCAGGAAAAAGCAGTGCAAATGAGAAGAAATGCCTTGAAGATCAACTGAGAGATGCAAAAGCTGCAGTTGGAGATGCAGAATCTGGACTAAAGCAGCTAGCTACAAAAATAAAGCATTCTGAAAAGGAGTTGAAGGAGAAGAAAACTCTATTAGTATCCAAGCGTGATGAGGCTATTGCTGCTGAGAATGAGCTGAAAACAAGGACAAAAGACTTGGAAGGTATCAAGGCATCCATGGGATCTATTAATTATGATGAGGGTCAGATGGAAGCTTTGCAAAAGGTATGCACTGGTCAAGCTAAAAGAGTCTTAATGTTGCGTAAAAGATTCTTGTAGGAAAGCCTATACTTCTGATTGTTGACTATCATTCTTTTTTTTGTCCTGACCATTCACAGGACCGTTCTGCAGAGTTAGAAATTATTCAAAAATTAAAGGATCGTGTTCGTAACCTTTCTGGTGAGCTTGCTAATGTTCACTTCAGTTATCGAGACCCTGAAAGAAATTTTGACAGATCAAAAGTCAAAGGGGTTGTTGCACGTCTTATTAGGATTAAGGACAGCTCAACAGCAACAGCACTGGAGGTTCGAATCAGCAAACTCCTATCTGTTTGCTTGAAGTTAATTCTTGTTTTGACTGATGGAGTTTGTCTAGTCATCCTAGTTCCCTTATTAGTTAAATATTGCAGGTTGCTGCAGGTGGGAGGTTATTCAATGTGGTTGTTGACACTGAAGAAACTGGAAAGCAACTTTTAAAAAATGGGGATCTACGAAGTAGAGTAACCATCATACCTTTGAACAAAATCCAAACTTACATGATACCTGACAGAGTTCAGCAGACAGCTCGTAGACTGGTTAAGCTTTCCTCCCTTTACACTTTTGTTATATTGGTGGATGTAGCCTTTTGGTTATTGTTGACTTGACTAAATGAGAAGTATATACTGATTGCTTTGTAGGTTGGTCCTGACAATGTAACATTAGCTCTAGAATTGGTTGGATATGGTGAGGAAGTAAAGGTCAGTATCTCCAACTATTCTGTTAATTTTTGAGAATCCCTGATGTTTTACTCTTGTAGATTTATGTACATCATGTCTAGCAGTATTTTGTTGTTTTCATCAAAGTCTCAAGGTTCCAACTTAGGATTGAAAATATTTTTGCATCGCATGTGTCGTTCATAATTTTGTTGTAACCCAAATCTTAAGATTGCATGCTTCTGGCTATCTGTTTCATATATATATTTTCATATCTTATTCCAGAATGCCGTGGCTTTTGTCTTTGGCTCAACATTTGTGTGCCGTAATATGGACGCGGCAAAAGAGGTACTGTTGCTTCTTCAGTTTTTTTAATATAGTATAATTTAGTTGAATCTGTATCCAAAGTATAATTCAAAATATGTGGTTGATAGTGGTATGTTAATTCTTTTGATACAGGTTGCGTTTAATAGGCAAATTAGCAGTACTAGTGTGACTCTTGAGGGTGACACTTATCAGCCAAGTGGTCTTTTGACTGGAGGTAGTAAAGGGTAAGTTACCAATATATTACTTAATGCTAGAGTTTTGACTGATCAGATTTTATTTCTGTAAAACTTAGTATTCGATTTTTCCTTTGTATTCTTGTGGTTTGAATAGCACAAATGCTTTTCCATGATGGACAGTGTTTTTCAGGCTTCTTTTAAGTATCCTTAGGAGGGAAATGCAGTAATACACATTAGATTATCCGATTGTCTTGGTTTACGGGGCGATATATGAAATTCACACCACAGATGCTTTTGTTTGGATTCTCAATTTTTACTGGTTCTAATTACATGGCTTGGAAAAAGGCAGTAAAAGGAGACTTGAAAGGAAGAAATATACCTAAAGATTTTAGCCTTGAATAGGAACACATGAAAAATAGCTATCCACGTGTTTGAACCTTGATTTGTGGTTTCTGTTGGGTTTTAATTCTAGCTTACTGCTTACTCCAACTTGCTTAGGACTAAAGCCTAAAGGGCTTGATTGTTGTTGCTGTCTAATTACATAGCTTGCCAGACAGTCAAAATGTATGTCCTTCAGCCAGATAAAGACGCTCATCATTTTCCTTGGTAACGTATACCATAATGATGCAGGGGTAGAGGGAACTTGCTAAGGAAACTCGACGAACTAGCTAAAGCTGAGGCTGATCTATCTGATCATGAGAAAAAGCTCTTTGTCATTGAACAGCAGGTATTCTGGCATTCTGCAATGCACAATGTCCGCACATGAATTTTATTATTTTTATTACGTTTGAATTCATATGGATTTATTTGCAGGATATATTCATGTCCTTTTGCTTATAAACTGCTGTTCTATTACGTTAACTTGAAGCTTGTAAATTTCATTAATATTTATGTTTGGTCATAAGATTTAAAGAATACCATGAGACATGAATGCAGATTTACACCATCGAATGCTTAATGGCAAAACATTTTGCTTGCAAAGTAATTCTTGTAATGGGACAAATTCTTTGATATAGCCCTGTTTGGCACAACTTATTTTCAGCTTCTTCACAGATTTAAGCAGATGTGCCAAACAGGAAGCTTGCTTATCAGTTCAGCTGCTTCTCAGAATGAACTAAAAGCAGACAATAAGCAGAAGCTGTTTTTTCACTAGCTTCTCAGATAAGCTGTTTTTTCAACAAGTAGCAGCTATGCCAAACAGGGCCATAAGCTTAGTCAAACTTATGATTGTTTGACTTTGACTAAACCTGCAAGGCCTTTCTTTTTGGGACATGTGGTAATACGCACTATGATAGAAATAGAAAATTCATCTCTTATCAATTGAGTGGTGCCTTGTGCTGGTCACTATCAGTTATATCTCTCTTCGTTGCAACTGCAACATGTTATATGCCGGTTATTGAACACATGCTAAATTTTGTTTCTAGTTTTTTCTAATTTATTACCCCCTCTCCCAGATTGGAGCCCTTTTACCATTGCAGAAAAGGCACACTGAGTTGAAATCTCAGTTTGAACTGAAGTCATATGATCTCTCGCTGTTTCAGAACAGAGTTGAGCAAAATGAACATCACAAGGTATTGGCTTACACCATCGATATGCTTGCCTTATCATAGTAAAAGCTTCAACCTAAAATAACAGTTTTTGTATTTGGGCTTCAGTTAGGTGAGCTCGTAAAGAAAATTGAACAAGAGCTTCAAGAATCTAAACAAGAGTTGACAGAAAAGCAAGTGCAGCATGAAAAATGTGTGTCCACAGTTTCTGGGTTAGAGAAAACTATCAAAACTTATGGCACGGAACGAGAGGGCAGACTCAAAGCGCTGGAAAAAAGAATCAAATCAATTAAATCAGAGATGCAGTCGATGTCGAAGCAACTAAAGGTTGTTTACTTTCTTATTCTTGCCACCATACCAGGAGTATTTTATTGCTTAATATATGAAGCATTTTCAATAAATGATTTTTTCCTTGTTATGGACATGTTGATCTATGGGAATAGTTGTGGAAGAATTCTGGATGTTGACCCTGGACCTAGTTGGTATGACTTAGGAGTCATGATTGACTACTGCACTGGCTATGCAGGCATAAAAGAAACTGGGGCAAATGGTCAATCTGATTGCTTAAATGCAAAATACTGCTAGTCTCCCCCTACATTGAGTTAGTCTGGCAGTAAATAACTCCATCGGATGGGGCTCAAGCCCCCTACTGTCTCTGCAACCATGGAACGCCCCCTTGCAACTTGCAAGTGAGGTCCCACATTACATTTGTCTTTGCTCTAACTCATATTTGTCTTGTAATTCAAGTAGTTTGATAGGCAGTATTATTTCTTGATACGTACTACCGCTGTTCTAAATTATATGTCATTTTAGCTTTGTCCTAAGTCAAACTTCTTATGTTTTACCCAAGTTTATAAAAAAATTATACTAAAGTCTACAGCATTAAATTAGTTTTGTTAAGTTCCCAATAAAACATGTCTTGATAGCGAATTATTTTGAAATTTAGATGTTAACATGTTTTTCTGTAAGCTTGATCAAAGTTAGAGATGTTTGACTTAGGACAAAACAAAATTGACATGATTTGGATAGGACGATAGGTAGTATTTTCTTAAAGATGCACATAGCTGAAAAATATGAATTTCGTCCATTACCATGAGTTAGTCACAAATTCTTTAGTAAGATACGTTCAATTTTAAAAGTTAAGTATGTGATTTGCTTTGATGAAGATACTGGACATCTTTCATAAGAGGTATATTAAGATCAGTTCTGTTGAATTTTTACTCTGATAGTGGCCATAACTTGGTTCTTTTATCAGTTTATGTCTACTTTAACAGTCATCCTGACAATTTGATCTTTAATATATCCCATACTTAGGCTTATGAAAGTGACAGGGAGAGGCTGATCATGGAGAAAGATGCGGTTGTTGGTGAGCTTGCTACACTGGAAGAGCAGCTAACGACTTCAAAAGCTCAGATTACTTCTCTGTCTGAAACCTTGGAAAAACAGAAGGACAAGGTTTTGCAAGATGCTTTATTATATTTACTTTGTACTTGGTGTTGTTCCTGAGCTTTGCATTTAATTAGTTAAATATGCTTTGCGCTCATGAAACAGGTTACATCCATAAAGCAAGATTATGATCAAGCTGAAAGTGAGCTCAACGTTGGGCGTTCTAAACTGAAGGAATGTGACTCACAGATAAACCGTATGGCCAAGGAACAGCAGAAACTTCAACAGAAGTTAAGTGATTCAAATGTTGAGAGGAAGAAAATGGAAAATGAGGTAGTTCCTGGTTCTTCTGCATTTTGTACTTTATAATTGATTGCTTGAACACGTTTTAATACCTGGTAATAACATATTAGGTTAAGAGGATGGAGATAGAGCAGAAGGATTGCTCTTCAATAGTTGATAAGCTAGTCGAGAAATATAATTGGATTGCAACTGAGAAACAATTGTTTGGGAAAAGTGGTACAGATTATGATTTTGAATCTTGTGAACCACATAAAGCCCGAGAGGAACTTGAAAATCTTCAAGCTCAACAATCCAGGTACATTTGATATTTCTATTGGCTCCATAATTGATAAACCATCATAATTACTCCTGACATTTTTGAATATATGATGATTTGGACAGGTTGCTAGTGCTACTGAATTGCTGTATCCATATCACCTCCCAATTCTGTAATTTGCAATGTATTCACCAATCTTTATTACCTGTTTGCAGTCTTGAGAAGAGGGTCAATAAGAAAGTAATGGCAATGTTTGAGAAGGCGGAGGATGAGTACAATGATTTGATGTCAAAGAAAAACATCATCGAGGTATCTCCTATCATGTACAGTTTTCTTGATAAACTGAAAGTAGTTTTAATATCTGGGCACATACCTTGTCCCATCTGCAGAATGACAAGGCAAAAATCAAGAAAGTGATAGAGGAGTTGGATGAGAAGAAGAAGGAAACATTGAAGGTCACTTGGCTCAAAGTAAACAAGTCAGTATATCAATCCTTTAGTGACTTGTTATATATCCTGCAGATGAACTGTCCCTTTAAATATTGCTGAAATGTCTCTTATAAGTGTGAAATTGGATCCTAACTCCTACATTCTGTTTCTATAGGGATTTCGGGTCTATATTCAGTACTCTTTTACCTGGTACAATGGCAAAACTTGATCCTCCAGAAGGTGGTACTTTTTTGGATGGTCTTGAAGTTCGTGTGGCATTTGGGACAGTTTGGAAGCAGTCTCTGTCTGAACTTAGTGGAGGACAACGATCCCTTCTTGCTCTTAGTCTTATCCTGGCTCTGCTTCTTTTTAAACCTGCACCACTTTACATATTGGACGAGGTATCTCTTTAATATGATTTACTATTCAAATTCCTTACCACTGCAATCTACTATTTTTGAACTAGTATGACTTTGCTGTATTTGGAAGAATGAGGCGGCGCTGCAAGTAAATATGTTTGTCAGTTTTCTAGAAGCAGATTCATTGAAACTTAGCAAAATCAGCTTTGAAATGTTGAAGCTCAATACTTTGTTTATTAAGACCAGTTGCTAAAAAAAACATTTGAACGTTGGAAAAATTTAGTCACCGATGTGGTAATGTAGGCTACAAAACTAACGAGAGCACACATTCATCTCATCTAGGCAAATCTTAGCTATATGAAGACCCGGTAGGTAATCAAAGTATTAGGATGGAATATTTTGTTATTGTACCATTGCAAGTTAGTCTCTTGCTAGGTCTCAGTTGTTGGGTAATTTGGAATTTTGAATTTGGTCTAGGAGGTATGATTTAAACTGAAAGAACTGGAAAATGGTGTTGTCCAGTACTTGGTGTTTTTGTTAACATGGATAGGTTTGTTTAGAAAACTCCTACCTAGTCAGGGCCTTGTTTGTTTCATGGTAATTTAGTTTCAATAAATCCATGGATCAGGCAAGGTGATTTTATTATGACACTTACAGTCTTGTATGTCTGATGCCTCAAACGTTTGTACGGATTGTATGCTGAGAGTGACCATTTTCAACTGACTGATGTTCGTGCTCTGCAGGTTGATGCTGCTCTTGATCTGAGCCACACTCAAAACATTGGTAGAATGATCAAGGCTCATTTTCCGCACTCTCAGGTAATATATTCCTGCTTAGTAAGGAGATAGTGCATTTTAATATGTAGCAGATACAATTAACTAAATACTGAAAGTTTGAGCTATTGATTTGTTTTTTGCAGTTCATAGTTGTCTCTTTAAAAGAGGGTATGTTCAACAACGCCAATGTGATATTTCGAACAAAATTTGTTGATGGTGTGTCCACCGTGACACGAACAGTGCCTTCGAAACAGAGATGACCAGTTTACACATCATGCATCTTCTGAACCAAAACTAGGCATATAATTCCAAATCTGTCATTTTAAGGAGCTGCTATAATCAAACATTTTCGCTGTTTATTCAGCCAGGAAAATTATTCCATGAAAGCTGAACCCCCACAATTACTTGACGCTGATGCCTCAAGCCCCTCGCTTGTCAGGCAATGACATCAAAATAGGTGCTGTAACTGTAATCTCATGGCGTGACGTTCATGATGACCTCGACTGGCTTCTACATTATGCGCTTTCTTCTGACCTGATGTGTAATTAGCGGTTGAACTAGGTCGACCGTGTAGCATGTATGTAACAGCCATTTATAACCAAGGTCATGTATAATTCTGACTTGCAAATTTACCCTATGTTGATTTACCTTTTATTACTTAGAACAAAAATCTCATCATAGTTTTAGAAAGTCAATGCTCTAAACACTTCATCTTGTCTCTTAAGTGTTTTGGTAACATAATATTATTGACTATCGTGTGCATTGCCGAGAATGATTTGGTCATTGTTAGTTTCTACGTCACTGCTCATTGATTTTGTGGCGTTTTTTTTCTGAAAGCATTGAAGATAAGTTTAAGGATGGATTTGTTCTACATATCTATCGATTGAAGTAAACATTTATTTTTTAAAACGTACTGTAAAGGGGGTATAAACTAGTAATTAGACATTTATAGTGTGCACAATGTCTTGCTAATGTTCCTCGCTGCGCAGACTATCGAGTAGAGAAAATCTGGACACGACGTGATCTGCATACAAACTAGCTTCTTGTGTGGTCGTTTCATTTTGTCTATATAAATGGCCTTTCAGTCCAGGTCCAAAATTTGTTCAATTTAGCATACACTAGTCGGTTACCCGCGCGATGTGATGGCTCACAACAATACCTACGTAAATTATTCACTAAAAAGATCTAAAGGTTTTTTTATTAATTGTTTTCGCTCTTTACATAATATTTTTTATTAATGTACGGGTACCATAGGCAGCAAATCAGAGACTCCATTCATCGCCTCCCCACTTTCAAGGTTTTGTAGAGCAGGAGGAGAAGGGAATATATGGGCATACCTGTTCGTTGCAGGAGAAGGACACGACGAAGACCTGGGCATTTAGATGCGACATAGGTAGTATACCGCTAGATATATAGGTAGAGAGTACACAAGTGGAGAAAGAAGCCCAGTCGGAGCAGCTCCAAACCGAGAGGCACCCGCACCAGGTGTCAGTCCGAGAAGGGCGAGAGAATGCGAGTGTCTTCCCAGCTCTAGACCCGCCGAAGCGACACAAGACCACCACCAACTATGTAGCATATGCCGGCTACTGCCATGCTACAGTCCTTAGTTGTCCAATATCTCAGACCTGGACTCCTCATCGCTAAGATAACCTAAGCGAGATAGGCGCCACCATGTTCTCCTCGACGGCACACACGAAGAAAGGCCAGGAGCATGACCGACTCGCTCCGTACTCGTATCGACGAGAGTCGGTCGGCTCGCGGCTGCGACCGTGGACGGGGGCAGCAGATTGGGGAGGAAGAACAGGGGAAGGCCAGGAAGACGAACGGGACGTTTGACGACGGTAAAAACAATGGTGCACGCATGATGTGAAACGTCATGGTGGACGTACAATAGCCACTGCGCGAGTCGGTGTCGGGGCTGGTGTCAGACGAATACGGGGAGGAGGCGTCTGCTCCTACGCCTTCTGCCGAGAATGGGGTGGCACGGAGGTGGAGGCACGAGGGGAGAGAGAAAAGAAGTAAATGGCGAACGAGGTGGTGGCAACTGAGGCGATGATCATCATTATCGTGCGGAGGTATAGGTGGCCAAATGGACCGTGTCTGGCGAGCCGGCCCGAGACACGACCCATTTAATAGTGTCTGGGTCAACCCGGCACGAGTGACGTGCGGTGCTTGGGCCGTAGCCTCGGCCCGTAGTGCTGGTCTGGCTCGACACGATTATTTTTTTATTTTTTTAAAAAAATATATATACATATGTGCAATTTATATTCAATATTATAAACACCTGAGCATGATGTTTTACTTGTTAGACAGCTTCGTCCAGTTTCTTCTACTTTTTTTATCAGGGTGTAAGTTCAAACCCAATCCCCTACACCACTTTTTAATATTTTACGCTGAGTTGATTTAAAAGAAATGTAGAGACTTTTTGTAAAAGATGACGCAGAGTGACCGTTGAAACTAAGTATAATAAAGATTGCGTTATTCAAGTGGCAACCTTCATGAACCTCGGCATGCGAAACTTGAACCCTGTTGACACATCTTCATCATTGACCATCTTTCCTTTCCTCTCTCCACAATAAATAATGGGATATCACAGGGCCTAAGACTGAGGGTCCGTTTGTTTATCTCCTAAATTATATAAGTTGAATAATGATGTTTGTTTATCTCCTAAATTATATAAGTTAAATTATGATAGAGGAATAGTAAGGTAAAATATATAAATAAACTGAAATAAGTTGATATTAGTAGCATATTTCAGCTTATTTATGCTCCTAAAGTAGTATTTTAATCTTCTACGCTTACATCAAACAGGGCAGACTGAAGGTTTGGGAAGCCTCCGGTAAACGATGCAATTTTTTTTGCTCCTGATCGAAACAAAGCACCCTTCACACAGAGGAAAGAAAACTGCATACGTACATATGAGAATTGAGGGTGTCTTGTCCAGTTCGTTCCAAATAGTCAATCAACTCCAGTAAATGAACGTTTTAGTACTTTTATTCAGTCTTTCCCATCACAGTCACTGTTGATCACTAGTTAATGGATATCCTTGCGTTATGCGTTCACATCTCAAATATTCAATTGAGCATCTCTTTGTTGCATGGCAGGCAAGCCTGATGGAGCGATCCATGCGCCAAGAAGCGAGGCTGTCTAGAGATTGTTGCTCCATCATTTCCTTCTCTGGGGATCGCGACTAAGACCATGCTTTCTCAAAGTTCTGATGTAATTTCTCATCAGACTGAATTTGTTTGAACCGAGATGGTGCAAGTAATCCCATGTGAAGATCCCTGTCTTGTGCAAGTCATCAAAGAGTATCCTACACGCAAACAATAGCATATCATGAACCCGACATGCAAATATTTTTTTATTTGATAGATAGAAATGTCACAGCTGACTTCTGCAATATGACTGAGAACTGAGAAAAACATGCTACGAAACAGGACAACCCTCACCGGACTCCGTAGTTTCCTACTGATTCAGCTGACATTATCCCAACATGTCGTCGTCCAAATATAACCTGATCAGACATAGTTTGCACTGTAAAACTCAGAATTTTATCGAAACTGCATAGCCAGAACAAGATATTAACCTCCAATGTCATATGAATGATCTGCACTCATAAATTAAAGACTAATATCTGTGCAAATTTTCAGATTTATTACACAGAAAATCTACTTTTTAAGAGTCTTTATGAGCAAAAAAATTCCCTTACAGTAATCGCAATGTATTATCCTAAATTCTTAACCACAAAAAATGCCATTTGGGCTAACAAAAAAAAGCTCAAGAAACCCTATTGTGACATGGAGTGTGTAAAGTATATCAGAAATTACCTTTTCACCGCCCACTGATCGGATTTTGCTATCAGCTGCTGGGCTGTATACTCTGAGAAATTCTGCTGACAGGTGAAATGAGCTACCATCAGCGAATTCGATTTCAACCTAGGATGAGCTTGAAATTAGTTTAATTCAAAACAGAAACACAGCCAATACCCCCAAATAACTTGGCAAACCAATGCCAGAGTAAATCTCACAGCAAGTTTGTAAGACTAGTCAATTGGAAAAGAGGCCCTAGTAATTCGATGACAAATATGCATATCAACGATAGTTGTGTTGATGTTGGAAATAGTTTTGTGTCTAGGTTCGTAGCATTTACTTTAGCTAAACTGCAGCATTGAGTAATAGAAAGTAATAGTCTGATTAGGGGCTATATCCTGTATTTATTAGGGGCTATCACAACCTGATTTGTTCACATTGGCTAAGGGTCTGTTTAATTCAGCTTTTTTTCTGAGGAGCTTTTCTGAAAAATCTGGTTGTGGGTAGAATCTATCTGTGAATAGAATCTAAGTATCGTGGAGATTACATACGGAGAAAGATAAAAGAGTTAATATTGTTTAGAATATAGAAAGTGACGGTTTCCTAGTATCGCAACGACTGTTTTTAAGTTGATTTCGGATGGTTTTGACTAAAATGATTATTATAAAAGTGGGCTGAAAATTTGGGTGTTTGGCAGCCTGCAACAGCTTTTGGTGGCCAAAAGCTGAAACAAATAGGACTTAAGTCATTCCAGACATCAAATACTTGTGCTCGTTTGTGTTCTTGTGTTTTTGTAACAGGGTTTAGGCCTATCAATCGAAGGGTTCATGTTTAGAAAATTATGGGTCGATATGGTTTGCTGCCTAATCTGTTGTAGTTCACCTAACTTTTTATGTCTAAGTTTAGTTCGTCAATTCGACCGACTAATCTTAGGCAAATTTTGGTGTAATTAGCCGAGAACCAATCAGGCCTTACATATTCCTGTGATGTTGCAGCATTCAGGATACACATGCCAACTCTCGTTCACCAGCAAATAATCTCATGAATTGCTACGGCCTACGGTAATCATATTTCCATTAACTGGGCAGCAGTTGCTAGCTAGTATGTTAAGTGCCAGGCTGCCAGCTAAGATGAAAAGCAGTACAGGCACATTTCTTCGAGATAAGATGCATATGGTCCTAAAATGTGGATGTGACATAAGGGCATATTTGGAAACAGTACGCAACTGACCAGAACTTCAAAAAGGACGCCAGCGACCTGTTCCCTTGACACTGACTGGGAGCTATGTCTTGACCACACATGGTCTCACACGAAATTCAGCACAAGAACGATTTCTATTCACATTGTATGCGTGCCCGGAATAGCACTTTACTGATGTTTCGTAATCGAGCACTTCACGGGTGGGCAATAGCCAATAAGCGAACATTTTGTTTTGCTTGCACGCATGACAACCAAAGAATGCACGTCATGTTTGAGTAGCTGCAATGCTAATCCTTGAGGTGACAACGACAATCAGGTGAAGTCAGACCGCAGAACACAGTGGCCCCGTGTGATGTTGTGAATTTGGCCTTTCAGCCGAGGACGCCAGGACGGTACAATAGATTAGATCACACTAAACACCATCCAGTATCCACCACGCGAGCAGTAGAGAGCCGCATGAATCAGGTAAGACCTGAGGTAGGCAGGATCTACGGATGTGGAGGAGGAGGAGGAAGCGCTGGTCGTCTGGGAAGCGGAGACTCACGAATTTGGGCGGGTGCAGCGCGAATTTCGTCAGGCGAGGGGGCCGCGCCGCCGTCGTATGCAGCCGCCGGAGCACGGCGCCCAGTGCAGCCGCCATAGACGAGGATAACGAGGGAGGGAATGGGAAATGTGAAGGGATGGAAATCTCTTCCGCTCTCTGGTACTCTGGTTCGTAGCAAATAGCAATGGAAATAGGGAGCGATAAGTTAGTGTAATCCGATCGAACTATAATTGTTTTTTATTTATTTGGATTTAAATTTGAATACGATTAGCTTGGATACGAATACAAATACAAATGCTTTTGATACAAATATAGATAATCGTGTGTTGAATACAGAACTAGTCAGACACAAATAACGTCGGTAACAGTTTTTTTTCGAATAGCGTGTAAGACACCATTCCACACATATTATGGTTGTTGTAATTATTTAGCCACTTTTTTAGTCCAAACATTTTTAGGATTATATGTGAACATATGTTGTGACTACGTAAAGTTTCGTTAATTTCTAAGGCTATTAGTATATTATTAATTTCTTCATGCAGAAAATCATGAAATACAATTAAATTCATAAAATATTCTAATTTCGACCGAAAATTATAAATAAGTTATCAAGACTAATAAACATTCTATAATAAAATAGCCTCAAGTCTCCGTATAAAAATGATAAAGTGAAATATTGATTATGTTGAAACTTGGACACTTAAAGTTATTTCACGTGTAACTCATGCAACAAGTTGGAGTAAAATAGGAAAATGAGGTCATCTTATGAATTTTATGGTCTAAACATTTCTTAAATATAAATGGACATATTTTACCTCATTAAAATTTGAGGCTATTTGTGTATTATTATTATTTTTCTTTAAAAATCATCAAAATGCACATCGGTATCGAAAAAGATATCTGGATATCTGAAATCCAATGGATATCAGTCATTCCATATTCGTATCTGATATCCGAACTATCCGGATATCAGTCATCCCATATACTATCCGGATCTGAATCCAAAATCTAGATATGCTCCGGATATCTGAAAAAACTATTCAACTGGATAATTAGCTTATTCGAAAGTTCGGATGCTCTGATAATATTCGTACCGTTTACACCTCTAACGACAAGGATAGGAAAACGACTCAACGAGGGCTTTGTTGTTATTTGTTTATTATCGTTGTTGTTATTGCTTTTTATTTTTTCCTCAATCGATTCTATGGGAGGAGTTTACGAGGATAGATGAGAATAGATCGGATTGGAGCGATAATGTTTGTTTCATATTCTAATTTATTTCTTTATCACATTAGGATCAAAACGAATAGAACACGAATGTGAATGGGGATGCATAATTTTCACGTGTTGAAAATTATATGAACGAGAGTAGAACTTGTTAGGTGCTCGTACCTTGCTATGGTTTCTACATATCATATATAATAATCACTTTATTTATAGCACACATAGTCAAACGGTGTAGTGGTAAAAGTTGTTTGTTTTCTTTCCAAGGGATAGTGGTTTGATCTCATGCCCACTCGGTGAGTGAAAGGATCACAATGCCCAAGAGGATAGTGAATTGAGCTTTTCTAATTTTCTTATCAAATATTGAATCTTAAACAAGAGCCCAACTTCAGCCAACTACTTAGCTAAAACACAAAATCTATAAAACGATAAGCAATAAACCCTAAGTCATCATGGCAAATTCTAGGAATGCAAATACACAAAGTAAATGCAGAATATAAAGTAAGGGCAATAAAACTCCTCCGAATTTTTTCCGGTGTATCGAAGAGTCGGCACTCTCTACTAGTCCTCATTGGAGCACCCGCACAAGGATATCACCCCCCTTAGTCCTGGCAAGGACCAAGTGCTTACTATGAAATGATCCTTTGACTCTCCAACGTGGTGGGTCCCTCACTACCATGTACGATCTCCGAGTCGGGTCACCAACAAAGCCTCCAGGGTGATAACTGAGCTCCAATCGCCATTGAGCCATCTAGGTGATGCTGATCACCAAGAGTAATAAGTCATAAACTTTCATTTGACTAAGAGAAGCCTAATGCATGCAGAGTATGTTCTATGTGGCTCTCATGTGCACTAATGAGGTCCTAACGCGAAATTATGATTTTACCTAATCACCTCACTATGCAATGTGGTCTTGCAAGCTCAAAGCAATGAATAATAGGTGGTTGGGGCAGCAAGACATTCAATATGGCTGTTGGAAGGGATATAAACAGACCAACTACCCAAAACTACATGTTACTGTGTTCCTTTGCGCGTGGTCGCACCTAATAGTCCGATGTGCCACCAATGCGACTCCAATAGTGAGAGCACCTAGAGGGGGGGTGAATAAGTGATCCTGTAAAACTTGAAACTTAACTCACAAAAACTTGATTAGGAGTTAGCACAAATAATGCCAAGTGGCTAGAGAGGAGTCTCAACAAAACACAATAACCACAAGAGATCAATCACAGAGATGGCACAGTGGTTTATCCCATGGTTCGGCCAAGACCAACGCTTGCCTACTCCACGTTGTGGCGTCCCAAAGGACGAGGGTTGCAATCAACCCCTCTCAAGCGGTCCAAAGACCCACTTGAATACCACGGTGTTTTGCTTGCTTTACTATATCCTGTTTGCGAGGAATCTCCACACTTTGGAGCCTCTCGCCCTTACACTTGAAGTTCACAAAGAAGCACGGAGTAAGGGAGGGATAAGCAACACACTCAAGACAAGAAATCACAGCAACACCACGCACACAAGTCGCAACAAGAGCTCACAACACAACTCAATGAGTTCACAACTCAACTAGAGCTCTAATTGCTATCGCAAAGAATCAAAGGCGCGGAATCGATGTCTTAGTGCTTAGGAATGCTTTTAGAATACTTGGTGTTTTCCTCCATGCGCCTAGGGGTCCCTTTTATAGCCCTAAGGCAGCTAGGAGCCGTTGAGAGCATTCCAGGAAGGCAAATCTTGCCTTCTGTCGCCTGGCGCACCGGACAGTCCGGTGCACACCGGACACTATCCGGTGCGGATTTCTTTCCTTCTGTGGCGTAGTCGCCCGTTGGCACCTGGGAGCCGTTGGCGCACCGGACACTGTCCGGTGCACACCGGACAGTCCGGTGCCCCCTCCCGACTGTTGGCTCGGCCACGTGTCTCGCGCAGATCGCGCAGCCGATCGTTGGCCCGGCCGACCGTTGGCTCACCGGACAGTCCGGTGCACACCGGACAGTCCGGTGAATTATAGCCGTACGCCGTTAATTTATTCCCGAGAGCGCCGAGTTCGCCTGAGCCAGCCTGGCACACCGGACACTGTCCGGTGCACCACCGGACAGTCCGGTGCACCCAGACAGCGCTGGCTTTGGCTGAAACAAGGCAATCTCTCTCCATTTTGTTTTCACCTGTTTCCAGCACTTAGACACAATACATTAGTTCTTAAAACAATGTACTAAGTCTGAGAAACATACCTTATGACTTGATTTTCACTTTGTCCACCACTTTGCATATATTGACACTTAAGCACTTGTGTTGGACACTAAATCACCAAAACATTTAGAAATGGCCCAAGGGCATATTTCCCTTTCAATCTCCCCCCTTTTGGTGATTTATGCCAACACAACATAAAGCAAATAGAACAAGTACAAAATCAATTCAAATAAGAACTCAAATTTGTTTTGAATCAAATTTGGCATATATGGATCATTCTTTGCCACCACTTGGTTTGTTTTTGCAAATCAAACTCAAATTTCTATCTCTAAGTCAAACACACTTGTTAAGACATGAAGAGATTCGTTCCAAGAGAAATTGATTCAAGATTTCAAAAGCTCCCCCTTTTTCCCATAATCAACACTTCTCCCCACAAGAAGTCAACTTTTGACAAAAAGAGCCAATAAGAGTATTTTGACAAAACAAAAGCTCTATTCTATTATTTTCAAAATTCTCAAGTGGTAGCTGATCCATTTATTGCTTTGGCCTTTATTTTCTCCCCCTTTGGCATTAAGCACCAAAACGGGATCAATCTTGGCCCTTTAACCCCATTGCCTCACCAAAATCTTCAAAAAGGCAATAAGATCATAAAGATGAACTTGAAATAAGTTACCCTCTCATTGGAGTGCAGTGGAAGTCTTGCATGGTCCAAGTCCACCTTTTCCCTTTCAATCCTCCTTAGAGACTAAATCAATCAAACTCAAGCACATAGTTAGTCTCAAAGGGTCAAGTTGTAACACATCTCCCCCTAAATATGTGCATCACTTTGCAACGGACTTGTGAGGTCCGGGGAGTGCTTGTACAACTTGAGCACCATAAATAAGCAACAAAATGCATAAGAAACATGATCACAGGCATAAACACAAGTATGCGATAAATCAATCCAAGTTCCGCGAATCTAAGACATTTAGCTCACTACGCAACTTGCAAAAGGTCTGCTCATCTAAAGGCTTGGTAAAGATATCAGCTAGCTGGTTCTCGGAGCTAACATGAAACACTTCGATATCTCCCTTTTGCGGGTGGTCTCTCAAAAAGTGATGTCGGATGTCTATGTGCTTTGTGCGGCTGTGTTCAACAGGATTATCCGCCATGCGGATAGCACTCTCATTATCACATAGGAGTGGGACTTTGCTCAAATTGTAGCCAAAGTCCCTGAGGGTTTGCCTCATCCAAAGTAGTTGCGCGCAACACTGTCCTGCGGCAACGTACTCGGCCTCAGCGGTGGATAGGGCAACGGAGGTTTGTTTCTTAGAACTCCATGACACCAGGGACCTTCCTAAGAATTGGCACGTCCCCGATGTACTCTTCCTATCGACCTTACATCCAGCATAGTCGGAGTCTGAATATCCAATCAAGTCAAAGGTAGACCCCTTTGGATACCAGATCCCGAAACAAGGCGTAGCGACTAAATATCTAAGAATTCGCTTCACAGCCACTAAGTGACACTCCTTAGGATCGGATTGAAATCTAGCACACATGCATACGCTAAGCATAATATCCGGTCTACTAGCACATAAATAAAGTAAAGACCCTATCATAGACCGGTATGCTTTTTGATCAACGGACTTACCTCCTTTGTTGAGGTCGGTGTGTCCGTCGGTTCCCATCGGAGTCTTTGCGGGCTTGGCGTCCTTCATCCCAAACCGCTTGATCAAGTCTTGCGTGTACTTGGTTTGAGAGATGAAGGTTCCATCCTTGAGTTGCCTCACTTGGAACCCAAGGAAGTAGCTTAACTCGCCCATCATTGACATCTCGAACTTCTGAGTCATCACCCTGCTAAACTCTTCACAAGACTTTTGGTTAGTAGAACCAAATATTATGTCATCGACATAAATTTGGCACACAAAAAGATCACCGTCACAAGTCTTAGTAAAAAGAGTTGGATCGGCTTTCCCAACCTTGAAAGCATTAGCAATTAAAAAGTCTCTAAGGCATTCATACCATGCTCTTGGGGCTTGCTTAAGTACATAAAGCGCCTTAGAGAGCTTACACACGTGGTCGGGGTACCGTTCATCCTCGAAGCCAGGGGGGTGCTCCACGTACACCTCCTCCTTGATTGGCCCGTTGAGGAAAGCGCTCTTCACATCCATTTGGAACAACCTGAAAGAATGGTGAGCGGCATATGCTAGCAAAATACGAATGGACTCTAGCCTAGCCACAGGAGCAAAAGTCTCCTCAAAGTCCAAACCTGCGACTTGGGCATAACCTTTTGCCACAAGTCGTGCCTTGTTCCTTGTCACCACCCCGTGCTCGTCTTGTTTGTTGCGGAACACCCACTTGGTTCCCACAACATTTTGCTTGGGACGAGGCACCAGTGTCCAAACTTCATTTCTTTTGAAGTTATTGAGCTCCTCCTGCATGCCCAACACCCAGTCCGGATCTAGCAAGGCCTCTTCTACCCTGAAAGTCTCAATAGAAGAGACAAAGGAGTAATGCTCACAAAAATTAACTAATCGAGATCGAGTAGTTACTCCCTTGCTGATATCACCCAAAATTTGGTCGACGGGATGATCCCTTTGAATCATTGCTCGAACTTGGGTTGGAGGTGCCGGTTGTGCTTCTTCCTCCATTACATGATCATCTTGTGCTCCCCCTTGATCACACGCCTCCTGTTCATCATCTTGAGTTGGGGGGTTGCACCATTGTTGAGGAAGTAGGTTGATCTCGTTCATCTTGTTCCTATGGCCGCACATCTCCAATTGCCATGGTGCGTATTGCGGCTGTTGGAACTTCTTCTTCATCTATATCATCAAAATCAACAACTTGCTCTCCTGGAGAGCCATTAGTCTCATCAAATACAACGTCGCTAGAGACTTCAACCAAACCCGATGATTTGTTGAAGACTCTATACGCCTTTGTATTTGAGTCATAACCTAACAAAAACCCTTCTACAGCTTTGGGAGCAAATTTGGAATTCCTACCCTTCTTCACTAGAATGTAGCATTTACTCCCAAAAACTCGAAAATATGAAACATTGGGTTTGTTACCGGTTAGTAGCTCATACGACGTCTTCTTGAGGAGGCGATGAAGGTAGACCCTGTTGATGGCGTGGCAAGTCGTGTTCACGGCTTCCGACCAAAAGCGCTCGGGGATCTTGAACTCTCCAAGCATCGTCCTCGCCATGTCTATAAGCGTCCTGTTCTTCCTCTCTACCACACCATTTTGCTGTGGTGTGTAGGGAGCGGAGAACTCGTGCTTGATCCCTTCCTCCTCAAGGTACTCCTCCACTTGAAGGTTCTTGAACTCGGACCCATTGTCGCTCCTTATCTTCTTCACCTTAAGCTCAAACTCGTTTTGAGCTCTCCTTAGGAAGCGCTTGAGGGTCCCTTGGGTTTCAATTTTATCTTGCAAAAAGAATACCCAAGTGAAGCGGGAAAAGTCATCAACTATAACAAGACCATACTTACTTCCTCCTATACTTAGATAGGCGAC
Organism: Zea luxurians; assembly: GCA_029449295.1. Taxonomy (NCBI): domain Eukaryota; kingdom Viridiplantae; phylum Streptophyta; class Magnoliopsida; order Poales; family Poaceae; genus Zea; species Zea luxurians. The sequence continues at coordinate 104,982,052 of JAOPSE010000003.1, read as the reverse complement.
GGGTCCGAAGAGGTCCATGTGAAGCATCTCCAAAGGTCTTGATGTGGTCATCACATTCTTGTTGTGATGCGCTCCTCCCACTTGTTTACCTGCTTGACAAGCTGCACAAGGTCTATCTTTTTCGAATTGCACATTAGTTAAACCTATCACGTGTTCTCCCTTTAGAAGCTTGTGAAGGTTCTTCATCCCCACATGTGCTAAGCGGCGATGCCACAGCCAGCCCATGCTAGTCTTAGCAATCAAGCATGCATCTAGATCGGCCTCCTCTTTTGCAAAATCAACTAAGTAAAGTTTGTCGTCTAATACACCCTTAAAAGCTAGTGAACCATCACTTCTTCTAAAGACAGACACATCTACATTTGTGAATAGACAATTATATCCCATATTGCATAATTGACTAACAGATAACAAATTATATCCAAGAGACTCAACTAAAAACACATTAGATATAGAGTGCTCATTTGATATTGCAATTTTGCCTAAGCCTTTCACCTTGCCTTGATTCCCATCACCGAATATGATTGAATCTTGGGGATCCTTGTTCTTGACGTAGGAGGTAAACATCTTCTTCTCCCTCGTCATGTGGTTTGTGCATCCGCTGTCGATAATCCAGCTTGAACCCCCGGATGCATAAACCTGCAAGGCAAATTTAGGCTTGGGTCTTAGGTACCCAACTCTTGTTGGGTCCTACAAGGTTAGTCACAATTGTCTTAGGGACCCAAATGCAAGTTTTATCTCCCTTGCATTTTGCCCCTAATTTCCTAGCAATCACCTTTCTATCCTTTCTACAAATTGCAAATGAAGCATTACAAGCATGATAAATTGTAGAGGGTTCATTAATTATTTTCCTAGAAACATGAACAACATTTCTTCTAGGCATATGATTAATAACATTTCTCCTAGCCAAATTTCTATCATGCATAATAGAAGAACAAGAAGCAACCATGGTATTTGAATTGTAAGCATTACAACTCCTATCATCATGAACATTTCTAGAAAATTTCCTATCATGGTACATGAAGGCATGGTTCTTTTTAGCATTACTAGCCATAGGGGCCTTCCCTTTCTCCTTTGCGGAGATGGAAGCCTTATGGCTTGTTAAGTTTTTGACTTCCCTCTTGAAGCCAAGACCATCCTTAATTGAGGGGTGTCTACCAATTGTGTAGGCATCCCTTGCAAATTTTAATTTGTCAAATTCACTTTTGCTAGTCTTAAGTTGGGCATTAAGACTAGCAATTTCATCATTTAATTTTGCAATAGAGGCTATGTGTTCACTACAAGCATCAATATCAAAATCTTTACACCTATTGCAAATAACATCATTTTCTACACAAGATGTTGATTTACTAGTTATTTTTAACTTAGCATTCAAATAATCATTTATGCTCTTTAAGTTAGAAATAGAATCATGGCATGTAGACAACTCACAAGCAAGGATTTCATTCCTCTTAATTTCTAATGCAAGGGATTTTTGTGCCTCTACAAACTTATCATGTTCTTCATACAAAAGATCCTCTTGCTTTTCTAGTAGCCTATTCTTATCATTTAAAGCATCAATCAATTCATTAATCTTGTCAATCTTAGATCTATCTAAGCCCTTAAATAAGCATGAATAGTCTATTTCATCATCGTCACTAGACTCATCCTCACTAGAAGAAGCATAAGTAGAGTTTCGAGTACTTACTTTCTTCTCCTTAGCCATGAGGCATGTGTGATGCTCGTTGGTGAGAGCACCTAGAGGGGGGGGGGTGAATAGGTGATCCTGTGAAACTTAAACTTATAGCCACAAAAACTTGTTAAATGTTAGCACAATAATCGCCAAGTGGCTTAGAGAGGAGTCTCAACAAAACACAATACCACAAGAGATCAAACACAGAGATGACACAGTGGTTTATCCCGTGGTTCGGCCAAGACCAACGCTTGCCTACTCCACGTTGTGGCGTCCCAACGGACGAGGGTTGCACTCAACCCCTCTCAAGCGGTCCAAAGACCAACTTGAATACCACGGTGTTTTGCTTTGCCTTTCAATATCCCGTTTGCGAGGAATCTCCACAACTTGGAGCCTCTCGCCCTTACACTTGAGATTCACAAAGAAATACGGAGTAAGGGAGGAACTAGCAACACACACAAGACTCAAAATCAGAGCAACAACACGCACACAAGTCGCAACAAGAGCTCACAACACAACTCAACGAGTTCCCAACTCAACAAGAGCTCTAGATGCTATCACAATGAACCAAATGCGCGGAATCGATGTCTTGGTGCTTAGAAATGTTGTAGGAATGCTTGGTGTGCTCCTCCATGCGCCTAGGGGTCCCTTTTATAGCCCCAAGGCAGCTAGGAGCCGTTGAGAGCAATTCTGGAAGGCCAGTCTTGCCTTCTGTCGTCGGGTGCACCGGACAGTCCGGTGCACACCGGACACTGTCCGGTGCCCGATTTCTTTCCAAAAATGGCGCTGCCGACCGTTGCAGATCTGGGAGCCGTTGGCGCACCGGACAGTCCGGTGCACACCGGACAGTCTGGTGCCCCCTTCCGACCGTTGGCCCGGCCACGTGTCACGCGCAGAATCCGCGGCCGACCGTTGGCGCAGCCGACCGTTGGCTCACCGGACAGTCCGGTGCACACCGGACAGTCCGGTGAATTTTAGCCGTACGCCGTCGGCGAATTCCCGAGAGCGGCCAGTTTGCGCAAGTTGGTCTGACGCACCGGACACTGTCCGGTGCACCACCGGACAGTCCGGTGCTCCAGACCGAGCTGAGTCTTGGCTGTACACAGCCAAGTCTTTTTCACCTCTTTTCTTTTCTTCTTCTTTCTGTTTCTAACATTTAGACAAGTATATTAGTACTCAAAACCAATGTACTAAGACTTAGAAACATACCTTTTCTCTTGATTTGCACTTTGTCCATCCATGGGTATAGATTCACATTTAAGCACTTGTGTTGGCACCCAATCACCAAAATACTTAGAAATGGCCCAAGGGCACATTTCCCTTTCAATCTCCCCCTTTTTGGTGATTTATGCCAACACAACATAAAGCAACTAGAACAAGTGCAAAATCACTTCAAATAAAACTCAAATTTATTTTGTTACAATTTTGGCATATATGGATCATCCTTTGCCACCACTTGGTTTGTTTTTGCAAATCAAACTCAAATCTCTATCTCTAAGTCAAACACACATGTTGAAGCATAAAGAGAGTCATTCCAAAAGAGATTGATCACAGATTTCAAAAACTCCCCCTTTTTCCTATAATCACTACTTCTCCCCACAAGAAGCCAACTTTTGACAAAAGAGACAATACAAGAGTTTTGACAAAACAAAAACTCTATTCTACTATTTTCAAAATCTCTCAAGTGGTAGCTGATCCATTTATTGCTTTGGCCTTTATTTTCTCCCCCTTTGGCATCAAGCACCAAAACGGGATCAATCTTGGCCCTTGAACCCCATTGCCTCACCAAAGCCTTCAATTAAGAACAAATGGCACTAAGAGTACATGAGATGAACTTGGAGTAAGTTACCCTCTCATCGGAGTGCAGTGGAAGTCTTTCATGGTCCAAGTCCACCTTTTCCCTTTCAAACCTCCTTTGAGACTAAAACAAGCAAACTCAAGCATATGGTTAGTCTCAAAGGGTCAAGTTGTAACACATCTCCCCCTAAAACTGTGCATCACTTTGCAACGGACTTGTGAGGTCCAGGGAGTGTTTGTACAACTTGAGCACCATACTAAGCAACAAAATGCAGAATGAACATGATCAAAGGCATAAACACATGTATGTTATAATTCAATCCAAGTTCCGCGAATCTAAGACATTTAGCTCACTACGCAGCCTGCAAAAGGTCTTCTCATCTAGAGGTTTGGTAAAGATATCGGCTAGCTGGTTCTCGGTGCTAACATGAAACACTTCGATATCTCCCTTTTGCTGGTGGTCTCTCAAAAAGTGATGCCGGATGTCTATGTGCTTTGTGCGGCTGTGCTCAACAGGATTTTCCGCCATGCGGATAGCACTCTCATTATCACATAGGAGTGGGACTTTGCTCAGATTGTAGCCAAAGTCCCTGAGGGTTTGCCTCATCCAAAGTAGTTGCGCGCAACACTGTCCTGCGGCAACATACTCGGCCTCAGCGGTGGATAGGGCAACGAAAGTTTGTTTCTTAGATTTCCATGACACCAAGGACCTTCCTAAGAATTGGCACGTCCCCGATGTACTCTTCCTATCAACCTTACATCCAGCATAATCGGAGTCTGAATATCCAATCAAGTCAAAGGTAGACCCCTTTGGATACCAGAGCCCGAGGCAAGGCGTAGCAATTAAATATCTAAGGATTCGCTTCACCGCCACTAAGTGACACTCCTTAGGATCGGATTGAAATCTAGCACACATGCATACGCTAAGCATAATATCCGGTCTACTAGCACATAAATAATGCAAATAACCTATCATTGACCGGTATGCTTTTTGATCAACGGACTTACCTCCTTTGTTGAGGTCGGTGTGTCCGTCGGTTCCCATCGGCGTCTTTGCGGGCTTGGCGTCCTTCATCCCAAACCGCTTTAGCAAATCTTGCGTGTACTTTGTTTGAGAGATGAAGGTGCCGTCCTTGAGTTGCTTCACTTGGAACCCAAGGAAGTAGTTCAACTCGCCCATCATCGACATCTCGAATTTCTGCGTCATCACCCTGCTAAACTCTTCACAAGACTTTTTATTAGTAGAACCAAATATTATGTCATCGACATAAATTTGGCACACAAATAAATCACCATCGCATGTCTTTGTAAAAAGAGTTGGATCGGCTTTCCCAACCTTAAAAGCGTTAGCAATTAAGAAATCTCTAAGGCATTCATACCATGCTCTTGGGGCTTGCTTAAGTCCATAGAGCGCCTTAGAGAGCTTACACACGTGGTCGGGGTATCGTTCATCCTCGAAGCCAGGGGGTTGCTCTACGTACACCTCCTCCTTTATTGGCCCGTTGAGGAAAGCGCTCTTCACATCCATTTGGAACAACCTGAAAGAATGGTGAGCGGCATATGCTAGCAAGATACGAATGGACTCTAGCCTAGCCACAGGAGCAAATGTCTCCTCAAAGTCCAAACCTGCGACTTGGGCATAACCTTTTGCCACAAGTCGAGCCTTGTTCCTCGTCACCACCCCGTGCTCGTCCTGTTTGTTGCGGAACACCCACTTGGTTCCCACAACGTTTTGCTTGGGACGAGGCACTAGTGTCCAAACTTCATTGCGCTTGAAGTTGTTTAGCTCCTCTTGCATGGCCAACACCCAGTCCGGATCTAGCAAGGCCTCTTCTACCCTGAAAGGCTCAGTAGAAGAGACAAAGGAGTAATGCTCACAAAAAATTACTAATCTAGATCGAGTAGTTACTCCCTTGCTGATATCACCCAGAATTTGATCGACGGGATGATCCCTTTGAATCATTGCTCGAATTTGGGTTGGAGGTGCCGGTTGCGCTTCTTCCTCCATCACATAATCATCTTGTGCTCCCCCTTGATCACACGCCTCCTGTTGATGAACCTGTTGATCGTCTTGAGTTGGGGGATGCACCATAGTTGAGGAAGAAGGTTGATCTCGTTCATCTTGTTCCTGTGGCCGAACTTCTCCAATCGCCATGGTTCGAATAGCGGCCGTCGGAACATCTTCTTCATCTACATCATCACAATCAACATCTTGCTCTCTTGGAGAGCCATTAGTCTCATCAAATACAACGTCGCTAGAGACTTCAACCAAACCCGATGATTTGTTGAAGACTCTATACGCCTTTGTATTTGAGTCATAACCTAATAAAAACCCCTCTACAGCTTTGGGAGCAAATTTAGAATTTCTACCCTTCTTCACTAGAATGTAGCACTTGCTCCCAAATACACAAAAATAAGATACATTGGGTTTGTTACCGGTTAGTAGCTCATATGAGGTCTTCTTGAGGAGGCGATGAAGGTAGACCCTGTTGATGGCGTGGCAAGCCGTATTCACGGCTTCCGACCAAAAGCACTCGGGGGTCTTGAATTCTCCTAGCATCGTCCTCGCCATGTCAATGAGCGTCCTGTTCTTCCTCTCTACCACACCATTTTGTTGTGGTGTGTAGGGAGCGGAGAACTCATGTTTGATCCCTTCCTCATCAAGGAACTCCTCCACTTGAAGGTTCTTGAACTCGGACCCGTTGTCGCTCCTTATCTTCTTCACTTTGAGCTCAAACTCATTTTGAGCTCTCCTGAGGAAGCGCTTGAGGGTCCCTTGGGTTTCAGACTTATCCTGCAAAAAGAACACCCAAGTGAAGCGGGAAAAGTCATCAACAATAACTAGACCATACTTACTTCCTCCTATGCTCAGATAGGCGACGGGTCCGAAGAGGTCCATATGCAGCAGCTCCAGGGGTCTTGAAGTGGTCATCACATTCTTGCTGTGATGCGCTCCTCCCACTTGTTTACCTGCCTGACAAGCTGCACAAGGCCTATCTTTTTCGAATTGTACGTTAGTCAAACCTATCACGTGCTCTCCCTTTAGAAGCTTGTGAAGGTTCTTCATCCCCACATGTGCTAAGCGGCGATGCCACAGCCAGCCCATGCTAGTCTTAGCGATTAAGCATGCATCTAGACCGGCCTCTTCTTTTGCAAAATCAACTAAATAAAGTTTGCCGTCTAATACACCTTTAAAAGCTAGTGAACCATCACTTCTTCTAAAGACAGACACATCTAAATTTGTAAATAGACAGTTATATCCCATATTGCATAATTGACTAACCGATAGCAAATTATATCCAAGAGACTTTACTAAAAACACATTAGAGATAGAGTGCTCATTAGAAATTGCAATTTTACCTAACCCTTTTACCTTGCCTTGATTCCCATCACCGAATATAATTGAATCTTGGGAATCTTTATTTTTGACGTAGGAGGTGAACATCTTCTTCTCCCCCGTCATATGGTTTGTGCATCCGCTGTCGATAATCCAGCTTGAACCTCCGGATGCATAAACCCGCAAGGCAAATTTAGGCTTGGGACTTAGGTACCCAACTCTTGTTGGGTCCTACAAGGTTAGTGCAAATATCCTTAGGGACCCAAATGCAAGTTTTGTCTCCCTTGCATTTTGCCCCTAACTTCCTAGCAACTATTTTCTTATCCTTTCTACAAATAGCAAAGGAAGCATTTAAAGCATGATAAATTGTGGAGGGTTCATTTATTACTTTCCTAGGAACATTAACAACATTTTTCCTAGGCATATTATGAACAACATTTCTCCTACTAATATTTCTATCATGCACATAAGAGGAACTAGAAGCAAACATGGCATGAGAATTAAAATCATCATAAGCATTATAGCTCCTATAAGCATTTCTAGTTTGTCTCCTATCATGATACAAAAAGGCATAGTTCTTTTTAGCACTACTAGCCATAGGGGCCTTCCCTTTCTCCTTCGCGGAGATGGGAGCCTTATGGCTTGTTAAGTTCTTGACTTCCCTCTTGAAGCCAAGCCCATCCTTAATTGAGGGGTGTCTACCAACCGTGTAGGCATCCCTAGCAAATTTTAGTTTCTCAAAATCACTTTTGCTAGTCTTAAGTTGGGCATTAAGACTAGCCAATTCATCTTTTAATTTGGAAATTGAAACTAGGTGTTCACTACAAGCATCAATATCAAAAATTTTACACCTAGTGCAAATCATAACATGTTCTACACAAGAATTAGATTTATTTGCTATTTCTAACTTAGCATTCATATCATCATTAATGCTCCTTAATTTAGAAATTGTCTCATGGCAAGAAGATAATTCACAAGAAAGCATTTCATTTCTTTTAACTTCTAGAGCATGAGATCTTTGAGCTTCTACAAATTTATCATGCTCTTCATATAATAAATCCTCTTGTTTCTCTAAGAGTTTATCCTTCTCATTCAATGCATCAATCAATTCATTGATTTTATCAATTTTATTTCTATCCAATCCCTTGAACAAGCTAGAGTAGTCTATTTCCTCATCGCTAGATTCATCATCACTAGAAGAATCATAAGTAGTACTGTCTCGAGTACATACCTTCTTCTCCTTAGCCATGAGGCATGTGTGATGCTCGTTGGGGAAGAGAGATGACTTGTTGAAGGCGGTGGCGGCGAGTCCTTCATTGTCGGAGTCGGAGGAGGAGCAATCCGAATCCCACTCCTTTCCGATATGTGCCTCGCCCTTGGCCTTCTTGTAGTACTTCTTCTTCTCCCTTTTGTTCCCCTTTTCCTGGTCACTTTCATTATCGGGACAGTTAGCAATGAAATGACCAATCTTACCACATTTGAAGCATGAGCGCTTCTCCTTTGTCTTGGTCTTGCTTGGCTGTCCCTTGCGACCTTTAAGCGCCGTCTTGAAGCGCTTAATGATGAGGGCCATCTCCTCATTATTTAGCCCGGCCGCCTCAACTTGCGCCACCTTGCTTGGTAGCGCCTCCTTGCTCCTCGTTGCCTTGAGAGCGATGGGTTGAGGCTCATGAATAGGACCGTTCAACGCGTCGTCCACATATCTTGCCTCCTTGATCATCATTCGCCCGCTTACGAACTTCCCAAGAATTTCTTCGGGCGACATCTTGGTGTACCTAGGATTTTCACGAATATTGTTCACCAAATGAGGATCAAGAATGGTAAAGGACCTTAGCATTAGGCGGACGACGTCATGATCCGTCCATCGCGTGCTTCCATAGCTCCTTATTTTGTTGATAAGGGTCTTGAGCCGGTTGTATGTTTGGGTTGGCTCCTCGCCCCTTATCATCGCAAACCTTCCAAGCTCGCCCTCCACCAACTCCATTTTAGTGAGCATGGTGATGTCGTTCCCCTCGTGAGAAATCTTGAGGGTGTCCCATATCTGCTTGGCATTGTCCAAGCCGCTCACCTTATTGTACTCGTCCCTGCACAAAGAGGCTAGCAACACAGTAGTAGCTTGTGCATTTTTATGAATCTGTTCATTAACAAACATAGGGCTATCCGAGCTATCAAATTTCATTCCGTTCTCTACAATCTCCCATATGCTTGGATGGAGAGAGAATAAATGACTACGCATTTTGTGACTCCAAAATCCGTAGTCCTCCCCATCAAAGTGTGGAGGTTTGCCGAGAGGAATGGAAAGCAAATGCGAATTTGAACTATGAGGAATACGAGAATAATCAAATGAAAAGTTCGAATTGACCGTCTTCTTGTAGTCGTTGTCGTCGTCCTTTTGGGAAGAAGTAGACTCATCGCTGTCGTAGTAGACGATCTCCTTGATGCGTCTTGTCTTCTTCTTCTTCCCATCTTTGTGTCTGTGGCCCGAGCCCGAGTCGTTGGACTTGTCATCCCTTGGCTCGTTGACGAAGGACTCCTTCTCCTTGTCGTTGATCACGATTCCCTTTCCCTTAGGATCCATCTCTTCGGGCGGTTAGTCCCTTTCTTGAAGAGAACGGCTCTGATACCAATTGAGAGCACCTAGAGGGGGGGTGAATAGGTGATTGATAGTCGCCTAGAGGGGGGGTGAATAGGGCGAAACTGAAATTTACAAAAAATAATCACAACTACAAGCCGGGTTAGCGTTAGTAATAAAGAAACGAGTCCGCGAGAGAGAGGGTGCAAAACAAATCGCAAGCAAATAAGAGTGTGACACAAGGATTTGTTTTACCGAGGTTCGGTTCTCGCAAACCTACTCCCCGTTGAGGAGGCCACAAAGGCCGGGTCTCTTTCAACCCTTCCCTCTCTCAAACGATCCCACGGATCGAGTGAGCTTTCTCTTCTTCTCAATCAACCGGGAACAAAACTTCCCGCAAGGGCCACCACACACTTGGTGCCTCTTGCCTTGGTTACAATTGAGTGATGATCTCAAGAGCAAATGAGAAAGAAAGAAAGCGATCCAAGCGCAAGAGCTCAAAAGAACACGGCAAATCTCTCTCGCTAGTCACTAAGGGCTTGAGTGGAATTGGAGAGGATTTGATCTCTTTGTATGTGTCTAGAATTGAATGCCTAGCTCTTGTAAGTGGTTGAGAGTTGGAAAACTTGGATGGCAATGAATGTGGGGTGGTTGGGGTATTTATAGCCCCAACCACCACAAGTGACCGTTGGCTGGAGTCCTCTGTTCGATGGCGCACCGGACAGTCCGGTGCACACCGGACAGTCCGGTGCCCCTGCCACGTCACGGTTGCCGTTGGATTCTGACCGTTGGAGCTTCTGACTTGTGGGCCCCCCTGGGTGTCCGGTGCACACCGGACATGTACTGTTTGATGTCCGGTGCACCGGTATGGGCGTGCCTGACGACTGCGCGCGCTGCGCGCGCATTTAATGCACCGCAGGGAGCCGTTGGCGCCGCAGGGAGCCGTTGCTCCGCTGGCACACCGGACAGTCCGGTGTACACCGGACAGTCCGGTGAATTTTAGCGGAGCGGCTCCCGACCAAACCCGAGGCTGGCGAGTTCCGAAGGCCGCGTTCCCTTGGAGCACCGGACATGTCCGGTGCACACCGGACAGTCCGGTGAATTATAGCGCGCCGGCCTTGGAGAATACCCGAGGGTGAAGAGTTGGAGTCGAAGTCCTCTGGCCACACCGGACAGTCCGGTGCACACCGGACAGTCCGGTGCCTCCGGCCAGAGGAGCCCTCGGTTGCCTTGCTGCTCCTTTGTTGAATCCAACATTTGGTCTTTTTATTGGCTGATTGTGAACCTTTTGCACCTGTATAACTTATGCACTAGAGTAAACTAGTTAGTCCAATGTTTGTGTTGGGCAATTCAACCACCAAAATTATTTAGGAACTAGGTCTAAGCCTAATTCCCTTTCAATCTCCCCCTTTTTGGTGATTGATGCCAACACAAACCAAAGCAAATATAGAAGTGCATAATTGAACTAGTTTTCATAATGTAAGTGCAAAGGTTGCTTGAAATTGAGCCAATATAAATTTATATGATGCGCATGGATGGTTTTCTTTATTTTTCACATATTGGACCACATTTGCACCACGAGTTTTGTTTTTGCAAATTCTTTTGTAAATTCTTTTCAAAGTACTTTTGCAAGATAGTCAAAGGTAAATGAGAAAAGATTTTGCAAAGCATTTTCAAGATATGGAATTTTCTCCCCCTATTTCCAATGCTTTTCCTTTGACTAAGCAAAACTCCCCCTCAAATGAGGTCTCCTCTTAGTGTTCAAGAGGGTTTTCCATTAATTTTGAAAACACTACTTGCTCCCCCTTTTAGAACACAAAGAGATACCAATTTTGAAATTTATCATTGAAAATCATCAAATTTAAAATTAGGGGTGGTGGTGCGGTCCTTTTGCTTTGGGCTCATATTTTCTCCCCCTTTGGCATGAATCGCCAAAAACGGAATCATTAGAGCCCAATGAAGTACATTCTCCCCCTTTGGTCATGAAATAAATGAGTGAAGGTTATACCAACGTTGGAGAGATGATGCGGAGCGACGGCGAAGGATGAGTAGTAGAACGAAGTGGAAGCCTTTGTCTTCGCCGAAGACTCCAATTCCCTTTCAATATACCTATGACTTGGTTGAAATACACTTGAAAACACATTAGTCATAGCATATATAAAAGAGACATGATCAAAGGTATATTCATGTGCTATGCGTGCAAGACTAGCAAAAGAAATTCCTAGAATCAAGAATATTAAGCTCATGCCTAAGTCGGGTAAAAGATTGTTCATCAAGTGGTTTGGTAAAGATATCGGCTAATTGATCTTTAGTATTAATATAAGAAATCTCGATATCCCCCTTTTGTTGGTGATCCCGAAGAAAATGATACCGAATGGCTATGTGCTTAGTGCGGCTGTGCTCGACGGGATTGTCGGCCATTTTGATTGCACTCTCATTGTCACATAGCAAAGGGACTTTGGTTAATTTGTAACCGTAGTCCCGCAGGGTTTGCCTCATCCAAAGCAATTGCGCGCAACAATGGCCTGCGGCAATATACTCGGCTTCGGCGGTAGAAAGAGCGACCGAATTTTGCTTCTTTGAAGCCCAAGACACCAAGGATCTTCCCAAGAACTGGCAAGTCCCCGATGTGCTCTTTCTATTAATCCTACACCCCGCCCAATCGGCATCCGAATAACCAATTAAATCAAATGTGGATCCCCGAGGGTACCAAAGCCCAAACTTAGGAGTAAAAGCCAAATATCTCAAGATTCGTTTTACGGCCGTAAGGTGTGATTCCTTAGGGTCGGCTTGGAATCTTGCACACATGCATACGGAAAGCATAATGTCCGGTCGAGATGCACATAAATAAAGCAATGATCCAATCATCGACCGGTATACCTTTTGATCCACGGACTTACCTCCCGTGTCGAGGTCGAGATGCCCATTAGTTCCCATGGGTGTCTTGATGGGTTTGGCATCCTTCATTCCAAACTTGCTTATAATGTCTTGAGTATACTTCGTTTGGCTAATGAAGGTGCCCTCATGGAGTTGCTTGACTTGGAATCCTAGAAAATACTTCAACTCCCCCATCATCGACATCTCGAATTTCTGTGTCATGATCCTACTAAATTCTTCACATGTAGATTTGTTAGTAGACCCAAATATGATATCATCAACATAAATTTGGCATACAAACAAATCATTATCAAGAGTCTTAGTGAATAAAGTAGGATCGGCCTTGCCGACTTTGAAGCCATTAGCAATAAGGAAATCTCTAAGGCATTCATACCATGCTCTTGGGGCTTGCTTGAGCCCATAAAGCGCCTTAGAGAGCCTATAAACATGGTTAGGGTACTCACTATCTTCAAAGCCGGGAGGTTGCTCAACATAGACCTCCTCCTTGATTGGTCCATTGAGGAAGGCACTCTTCACGTCCATTTGATAAAGCTTGAAGCCATGGTAAGTAGCATAGGCTAATAATATGCGAATTGACTCAAGCCTAGCTACGGGTGCATAGGTTTCACCAAAATCCAAACCTTCGACTTGTGAATACCCCTTGGCCACGAGTCGAGCTTTGTTCCTAGTCACCACACCATGCTCGTCTTGCTTGTTGCGGAAGACCCACTTGGTTCCTACAACATTTTGGTTAGGACGTGGAACTAAGTGCCATACCTCGTTCCTCGTGAAATTGTTGAGCTCCTCTTGCATCGCCATCACCCAATCCGAATCTTGAAGTGCCTCCTCTACCCTGGTTGGCTCAATAGAGGAAACAAACGAGTAATGTTCACAAAAATGAGCAACACGAGATCGAGTAGTTACCCCCTTATGAATGTCGCCGAGGATGGTGTCGACGGGGTGATCTCGTTGGATTGCTTGGTGGACTCTTGGGTGTGGCGGCCTTGGTTGTTCATCCTCCTTGTCTTCATCATTTGAATCTCCCCCTTGATTGTTGCCGTCATTTTGAGGTGGCTCATCTTCTTGATTTTCTTGTTCAACATCTTGAGCCTCATCCTCAACTTGAGTTGGTGGAGATGCTTGCATGGAGGAGGATGGTTGATCTTGTGCAATTGAAGGCTCTTCGGATTCCTTAGGACACACATCCCCGATGGACATGTTCCTTAGCGCTATGCATGGAGCCTGTTCTTCACCTACATCATCAAGATCAACTTGCTCTACTTGAGAGCCGTTAGTCTCATCAAACACAACGTCACAAGAAACTTCAACAAGTCCTGAGGACTTGTTAAAGACTCTATATGCCCTTGTGTTTGAGTCATATCCTAGTAAAAAGCCTTCTACAGTTTTAGGAGCAAATTTAGATTTTCTACCTCTTTTGACAAGTATAAAACATTTGCTACCAAAAACTCTAAAATATGAAATATTGGGCTTTTTACCGGTTAGGAGTTCATAAGATGTCTTCTTGAGGATTCGATGAAGATATAATCGGTTGATGGCGTAGCAGGCGGTGTTGACCGCCTCGGCCCAAAACCGATCCGGTGTCTTGTACTCATCAAGCATGGTTCTTGCCATGTCCAATAGAGTTCGATTCTTCCTCTCCACTACACCATTTTGTTGTGGAGTGTAGGGAGAAGAGAACTCATGCTTGATGCCCTCCTCCTCAAGAAAGTCTTCAATTTGGGAATTTTTGAACTCCGTCCCATTGTCGCTTCTAATTTTCTTGATCCTTAAGCCGAACTCATTTTGAGCCCGTCTCAAGAATCCCTTTAAGGTCTCTTGGGTTTGTGATTTTTCCTGCAAAAAGAATACCCAAGTGAAGCGAGAATAGTCATCCACAATTACAAGGCAGTACTTACTACCGCCGATGCTTATGTAAGCGATCGGGCCGAACAAATCCATGTGAAGAAGCTCCAGTGGCCTGTCGGTAGTCATGATGTTTTTGTGTGGATGATGAACACCAACTTGCTTCCCGGCTTGGCATGCACTACAAATCCTGTCTTTCTCAAAATGAACATCGGTTAGTCCCAAAATGTGTTCTCCCTTTAGAAGCTTGTGAAGATTCTTCATTCCAACATGGGCTAGTCGGCGGTGCCAGAGCCAACCCAAGTTAGTCTTAGCAATCAAGCAAGTGTCGAGTTCAGCTCTATTAAAATCTACTAAGTATAGCTGACCCTCTAACACTCCCTTAAAAGCTATTGAATCATCACTTCTTCTAAAGACAGTTACACCAGTATCAGTAAAAAGACAGTTGTAGCCCATTTGACATAATTGGGATACGGAAAGCAAATTGTAATCTAAGGAATCTACAAGAAAAACATTTGAAATGGAATGGTCAGGGGATATAGCAATTTTACCCAAACCTTTGACCAAACCTTGATTTCCATCCCCGAATGTGATAGCTCGTTGGGGATCTTGGTTTTTCTCATATGAGGAGAACATCCTTTTCTCCCCGGTCATGTGGTTTGTGCACCCGCTGTCGAGTATCCAACTTGTGCCCCCGGATGCATAAACCTACAAAACAAGTTTAGTTCTTTGTTTTAGGTACCCAAACGGTTTTGGGTCCTTTAGCATTAGATACAAGAACTTTGGGTACCCAAACACAAGTCTTGGAGCCCTTGTGTTTGCCCCCAACAATTTTGGCAACTACCTTGCCGGATTTGCTAGTCAAAACATAAGATGCATCAAAAGTCTTAAATGAAATAGCATGATCATTTGATGCATTTGGAATTTTCTTTCTAGGCAACTTGGCATGTGTTGGTTGCCTAGATCTAGATGTCTCACCCTTATACATAAAAGCATAATTAGGGCCAGAGTGAGACTTCCTAGAATGAATTTTCTTAATTTTACTCTCAGGATACCCGGCAGGGTACAAAATGTAACCCTCGTTATCCTGAGGCATGGGAGCCTTGCCCTTAACAAAGTTAGACAAGTTCTTAGGAGGGGCATTAATTTTGACATTGTCTCCCCTTTGGAAGCCAATGCCGTCCTTAATGCCCGGGCGTCTCCCATTATAGAGCATGCTTCTAGCAAGTTTAAATTTTTCATTTTCTAAGTCATGCTCTCTAATCTTAGCATTAAGTTGTGCTATGTGATCATTTTGTTTCTTAATTAAAGCTAGGTGATCATGGATAGCATCAACATTAATATCTCTACATCTAGTACAAATGGAAACATGCTCAACATTCGATGTAGAGGGTTTGCAAGTTTTAAGTTCAACAACCTTAGCATGCAACATATCATTTTTAGTTCTAAGGTCGGAAATAGTAGCATTGCAAACATCAAAATCCTTAGCCTTAGCAATTAATTTCTCATTCTCATCTCTAAGGCTAGCAAGAGAAATGTTCAATTTTTCAATTCTAGCAAACAAATCATGATTATCATTTCTAGGAATTGAAACATTGCAAATGTGAGAATCAACCTTAGCTAGCAAATTGGCATTTTCATTTCTAAGGGTGTCTAAAGTCTCATGACAAATACTTAGCTCACTAGACAATTTTTCACATTTTTCTCTTTCTAGAGCATAAGCATTTTTAACCTTAACATGTTTTTTGTTTTCCTTGATTAGGAAGTCCTCTTGAGAATCCAAGAGATCATCCTTCTCATGTATAGCACTAATCAATTCATTTAATTTTTCCTTTTGTTGCATGTTGAGGTTAGCAAAAAGAGTACGCAAGTTTTCTTCCTCATTTTTATCATCCTCATCACTAGATGTTTCATATTTAGAGGAGGACCTTGATTTTACCTTCTTTTTGCCGTCCTTGGCCATGAGACACTTGTGGCCGACGTTGGGGAAGAGGAGGCCCTTGGTGACGGCGATGTTGGCGGCGTCCTCGTCGTCGGAGGAGTCGCTTGAGCTTTCGTCGGAGTCCCACTCCCGACAAACATGGGCATCGCCGCCCTTCTTCTTGTAGTACTTCTTTTTCTCCTTCCTCTTGCCCTTCTTGTCGTTGTCCCTGTCACTATCACTTGATAATGGACATTTAGCAATAAAGTGACCGGGCTTACCACACTTGTAGCAAACCTTCTTGGAACGGGATTTGTAGTCCTTCCCCTTCCGTTGCTTGAGGATTTGCCGGAAGCTTTTGATGATTAGGGCCATCTCCTCGTTGTCGAGCTTGGAGGCGTCAATTGGCTGTCTACTTGGTGTAGACTCCTCCTTCTTCTCCTCCGTTGCCTTGAAGGCCACGGGTTGCGCCTCAGATGTGGAAGGCTCGTCAAGCTCGTTGATCTTCTTGGAGCCCTTAATCATGCATTCAAAACTAACAAAATTCCCGATGACTTCCTCGGGGGTCATTTGTGTATATCTAGGATTGCCACGAATTAATTGTACTTGAGTAGGGTTAAGGAAAATAAGGGCTCTTAGAATAACCTTAACCACCTCGTGGTCATCCCATTTTGCGCTCCCGAGGTTGCGCACTTGGTTCACCAAGGTCTTGAGCCGGTTGTACATGTCTTGTGGCTCCTCCCCTTGGCGAAGACGGAAGCGACCGAGCTCCCCCTCGATCGTTTCCCGCTTGGTGATCTTGGTGAGTTCATCACCCTCGTGCGCCGTCTTGAGTAGGTCCCAAATCTCTTTGGCGTTCTTCAACCCTTGTACTTTGTTGTATTCCTCCTTGCTTAGTGAGGCAAGGAGAATGGTTGTGGCCTGGGAGTTGAAGTGCTCGATTTGGGCTACTTCGTCCGTGTCGTAGTCTTCATCCCCTACGGATGGTACCTGTACACCAAACTCAACAACATCCCATAATCTCTTGTGGAGAGAGGTTAGATGAAATCGCATCAAATTACTCCACATAGCATAATCTTCGCCATTAAAAGTTGGTGGTTTGCCTAATGGGACGGAAAGTAAAGGTGTATGTTTAGGAATGCGAGGGTAGCGTAGGGGAATCTTACTATACTTCTTACGCTCTTGGCGTTTAGAAGTGACGGACGCCGCGTCGGAGCCGGAGGTGGAGGTCGATGAAGTGTCGGTCTCGTAGAAGACCACCTTCCTCATCCTTTTGTGCTTGTCCCCACTCCGATGCGGCTTGTGAGAAGAAGATTTTTCCTTCTTCTCCTTGTGGTGAGAAGAGGAAGATCTTTTCTCCTTTCGCTTGGAGGATCTCTTCTTCTTCTCCCTTCTCTTGGTGCGGGACTCTTCCGATGAAGATGAGGTGCTCCCTTGGCTTGTAGTGGGCTTGTCATCGCCGGTCTCCATCTCCTTCTTGGCGGGATCTCCCGACATCACTTCGAGCGGTTAGGCTCTAATGAAGTACCGGGCTCCGATACCAATTGATAGTCGCCTAGAGGGGGGGTGAATAGGGCGAAACTGAAATTTACAAAAAATAATCACAACTACAAGCCGGGTTAGCGTTAGTAATAAAGAAACGAGTCCGCGAGAGAGAGGGTGCAAAACAAATCGCAAGCAAATAAGAGTGTGACACAAGGATTTGTTTTACCGAGGTTCGGTTCTCGCAAACCTACTCCCCGTTGAGGAGGCCACAAAGGCCGGGTCTCTTTCAACCCTTCCCTCTCTCAAACGATCCCACGGATCGAGTGAGCTTTCTCTTCTTCTCAATCAACCGGGAACAAAACTTCCCGCAAGGGCCACCACACACTTGGTGCCTCTTGCCTTGGTTACAATTGAGTGATGATCTCAAGAGCAAATGAGAAAGAAAGAAAGCGATCCAAGCGCAAGAGCTCAAAAGAACACGGCAAATCTCTCTCGCTAGTCACTAAGGGCTTGAGTGGAATTGGAGAGGATTTGATCTCTTTGTATGTGTCTAGAATTGAATGCCTAGCTCTTGTAAGTGGTTGAGAGTTGGAAAACTTGGATGGCAATGAATGTGGGGTGGTTGGGGTATTTATAGCCCCAACCACCACAAGTGACCGTTGGCTGGAGTCCTCTGTTCGATGGCGCACCGGACAGTCCGGTGCACACCGGACAGTCCGGTGCCCCTGCCACGTCACGGTTGCCGTTGGATTCTGACCGTTGGAGCTTCTGACTTGTGGGCCCCCCTGGGTGTCCGGTGCACACCGGACATGTACTGTTTGATGTCCGGTGCACCGGTATGGGCGTGCCTGACGACTGCGCGCGCTGCGCGCGCATTTAATGCACCGCAGGGAGCCGTTGGCGCCGCAGGGAGCCGTTGCTCCGCTGGCACACCGGACAGTCCGGTGTACACCGGACAGTCCGGTGAATTTTAGCGGAGCGGCTCCCGACCAAACCCGAGGCTGGCGAGTTCCGAAGGCCGCGTTCCCTTGGAGCACCGGACATGTCCGGTGCACACCGGACAGTCCGGTGAATTATAGCGCGCCGGCCTTGGAGAATACCCGAGGGTGAAGAGTTGGAGTCGAAGTCCTCTGGCCACACCGGACAGTCCGGTGCACACCGGACAGTCCGGTGCCTCCGGCCAGAGGAGCCCTCGGTTGCCTTGCTGCTCCTTTGTTGAATCCAACATTTGGTCTTTTTATTGGCTGATTGTGAACCTTTTGCACCTGTATAACTTATGCACTAGAGTAAACTAGTTAGTCCAATGTTTGTGTTGGGCAATTCAACCACCAAAATTATTTAGGAACTAGGTCTAAGCCTAATTCCCTTTCAGTGATCCTGTGAAACTTAAACTTATAGCCACAAAAACTTGTTAAGTGTTAGCACAATAATCGCCAAGTGGCTTAGAGAGGAGTCTCAACAAAACACAATACCACAAGAGATCAAACACAGAGATGACACAGTGGTTTATCCCGTGGTTCGGCCAAGACCAACGCTTGCCTACTCCACGTTGTGGCGTCCCAACGGACGAGGGTTGCACTCAACCCCTCTCAAGCGGTCCAAAGACCAACTTGAATACCACGGTGTTTTGCTTTGCCTTTCAATATCCCGTTTGCGAGGAATCTCCACAACTTGGAGCCTCTCGCCCTTACACTTGAGATTCACAAAGAAATACGGAGTAAGGGAGGAACTAGCAACACACACAAGACTCAAAATCAGAGCAACAACACGCACACAAGTCGCAACAAGAGCTCGCAACACAACTCAACGAGTTCCCAACTCAACAAGAGCTCTAGATGCTATCACAATGAACCAAATGCGCGGAATCGATGTCTTGGTGCTTAGAAATGTTGTAGGAATGCTTGGTGTGCTCCTCCATGCGCCTAGGGGTCCCTTTTATAGCCCCAAGGCAGCTAGGAGCCGTTGAGAGCAGTTCTGGAAGGCCAGTCTTGCCTTCTGTCGTCGGGTGCACCGGACAGTCCGGTGCCCGATTTCTTTCCAAAAATGGCGCTGCCGACCGTTGCAGATCTGGGAGCCGTTGGCGCACCGGACAGTCCGGTGCACACCGGACAGTCCGGTGCCCCCTTCCGACCGTTGGCCCGGCCACGTGTCACACGCAGAATCCGCGGCCGACCGTTGGCGCAGCCGACCGTTGGCTCACCGGACAGTCCGGTGCACACCGGACAGTCCGGTGAATTTTAGCCGTACGCCGTCGGCGAATTCCCGAGAGCGGCCAGTTTGCGCAAGTTGGTCTGACGCACCGGACACTGTCCGGTGCACCACCGGACAGTCCGGTGCTCCAGACCGAGCTGAGTCTTGGCTGTACACAGCCAAGTCTTTTTCACCTCTTTTCTTTTCTTCTTCTTTCTGTTTCTAACATTTAGACAAGTATATTAGTACTCAAAACCAATGTACTAAGACTTAGAAACATACCTTTTCTCTTGATTTGCACTTTGTCCATCCATGGGTATAGATTCACATTTAAGCACTTGTGTTGGCACCCAATCACCAAAATACTTAGAAATGGCCCAAGGGCACATTTCCCTTTCAGTTGGGAAAGAGGGATGACTTGTTGAAGGCGGTGGCGGCGAGTCCTTTGTTGTCGGAGTCGGACGTGGAGCAATCCGAATCCCACTCCTTTCCAATATGTGCCTCGCCCTTTGCCTTCTTGTAATTCTTCTTCTTTTCCCATTTTCCACTCTTCTTTTCCTGGTCACTATCATTATCGGGACAATTAGCGATAAAGTGACCAATCTTACCACATTTGAAGCATGAGCGCTTCCCCTTCGTCTTGGTCTTGTTGGGATGCTCCTTGCGACCCCTTAGCGCCGTCTTGAAGCGCTTGATGATGAGGGCCATTTCTTCATCATTAAGCCCGACCGCCTCAATTTGCGCCACCTTGCTCGGTAACGCCTCCTTGCTTCTCGTTGCTTTGAGAGCGATAGTTTGAGGCTCTTGGATTGGGCCATTCAATGCATCATCCACGTATCTAGCCTCCTTGATCATCATCTGCCCGCTTACGAACTTTCCAAGTATCTCCTCAGGCATCATCTTGGTGTACCTAGGATTCTCACGAATATTGTTCACAAGATGAGGATCAAGAACAGTAAAGGACCTTAGCATTAGGCGGATGACGTCGTGGTCCGTCCATCGCGTGCTTCCATAGCTCCTTATCTTGTTGACAAGGGTCTTGAGCCGGTTGTATGTTTGGGTTGGCTCCTCCCCCCTTATCATAGCGAATCTCCCAAGTTCGCCCTCCACCAACTCCATCTTGGTGAGCATGGTGACGTCGTTACCCTCATGTGAGATCTTGAGGGTGTCCCAGATCTGCTTGGCATTGTCCAAGCCGCTCACCTTATGGTACTCATCCCTGCATAATGAAGCTAGCAACACAGTAGTAGCTTGTGCGTTTTTATGAATTTGTTCATTGATAAACAAAGGGCTATCCGAGCTATCAAATTTCATTCCACTCTCTACTATCTCCCATATGCTAGGATGGAGAGAGAACAAGTGACTACGCATTTTGTGACTCCAAAATCCGTAGTCCTCTCCATCAAAATGAGGAGGTTTACCAAGTGGAATGGATAATAAATGAGCATTTGTACTTTGAGGAATACGAGAGTAATCAAAAGAAAAGTTCGAATTGACCGTTTTCTTTTTTTCGTAGTCGTCGTCGTTGTCCTTTTGGGAAGAAGTGGACTCATCGCTGTCGTCGCAGTAGACGATCTCCTTGATGCGTCTTGTCTTCTTCTTCTTCCCATCTTTGCGTCTGTGGCTCGAGCCCGAGTCGGTAGGCTTGTCATCCTTCGGCTCGTTGACGAAGGACTCCTTCTCCTTGTCGTTGATCACGATTCCCTTCCCCTTAGGATCCATCTCTTCGGGCGGTTAGTCCCTTTCTTGAAGAGAACGGCTCCGATACCAATTGAGAGCACCTAGAGGGGGGTGAATAGGTGATCCTGTAAAACTTGAAACTTAAATCACAAAAACTTGATTAGGAGTTAGCACAAATAATGCCAAGTGGCTAGAGAGGAGTCTCAACAAAACACAATAACCACAAGAGATCAATCACAGAGATGGCACAGTGGTTTATCCCGTGGTTCGGCCAAGACCAACGCTTGCCTACTCCACGTTGTGGCGTCCCAACGGACGAGGGCTGCAATCAACCCCTCTCAAGCGGTGCAAAGACCCACTTGAATACCACGGTGTTTTGCTTGCTTTACTATATCCCGTTTGCGAGGAATCTCCACACTTTGGAGCCTCTCGCCCTTACACTTGAAGTTCACAAAGAAGCACAGAGTAAGGGAGGGATAAGCAACACACTCAAGACAAGAAATCACAACAACACCACGCACACAAGTCGCAACAAGAGCTCACAACATAACTCAATGAGTTCACAACTCAACTAGAGCTCTAATTGCTATCGCAAAGAATCAAAGGCGCGGAATCGATGTCTTAGTGCTTAGGAATGCTTTTAGAATACTTGGTGTTTTCCTCCATGCGCCTAGGGGTCCCTTTTATAGCCCCAAGGCAGCTAGGAGCCGTTGAGAGCATTCCAGGAAGGCAAATCTTGCCTTCTGTCGCCTGGCGCACCGGACAGTCCGGTGCGGATTTCTTTCCTTCTGTGGCGTAGTCGACCGTTGGCACCTGGGAGCCGTTGGCGCACCGGACACTGTCCGGTGCACACCGGACAGTCCGGTGCCCCCTCCCGACCGTTGGCTCGGCCACGTGTCTCGCGCAGATCGCGCAGCCGACCGTTGGCCCGGCCGACCGTTGGCTCACCGGACAGTCCGGTGCACACCGGACAGTCTGGTGAATTATAGCCGTACGCCGTTAATTTATTCCCGAGAGCGCCGAGTTCGCCTGAGCCAGCCTGGCACACCGGACACTGTCCGGTGCACCACCGGACAGTCCGGTGCACCCAGACAGCCCTGGCTTTGGCTGAAACAATGCAATCTCTCTCCATTTTGTTTTCACCTATTTCCAGCACTTAGACACAATACATTAGTCCTTAAAACAATGTACTAAGTCTGAGAAACATACCTTATGACTTGATTTTCACTTTGTCCACCACTTTGCATATATTGACACTTAAGCACTTGTGTTGGACACTAAATCACCAAAACATTTAGAAATGGCCCAAGGGCACATTTCCCTTTCAAATAGCTAGTTCTAGCAACTAGCCAGTACACTGTCCGGTGCACACCAGACAGTCCGGTGTCTCTCTATAACCGAGCCTATTTTGCAAGCTCTCTGTGTCGGTTGTCCGGGGAACCATCGGACAGTCTGGTGCACCACCAAACAATCTGGTGCCCCTAGAGCAGCTACAATCTGTTCTACCATGTGTTTTTCTAAAACGTTTTCGACTCTAATTCTTGTGTGAGATATTGAGTGATACCTAGCACAAGTTTTGAGTGTGTGCAAATACCGACACTACACTAGACATATATTGGTCAAACTATTTATCCACAACTCCTCTTTATAGTACAACTAAAGTAAAAATAAAAATCCTAACTCTATACTAATTGTCCCACAACTCCTTCGGAGAAGATTTAATTAGTCATATAACATATGCATATAATTATTTATATTTCGTTAAGGAATAATAACAAATAATATATAATAATTTTGCATTACCAGGTATTCACATTTATAAATAATACTAGCAGAGTGATAGTACGTTGTAACGATTTCTATTTATGCTATAGAATATAAAATACAAAAACTCTGATAGCTATGTGGGTGTGATTGTGGGTTTAGAGCCAACCACTATGGTTCAAATACCCATCTGAGCATAATTTTAATATTTTTACTATTTTAATATAGGGGAGCATAACGACAGTGTGGAACCACAAAAACTGGTGCTTTAATATCTATACTGCTCTATTAAGAACGAAGTGTCAGCGTCCACCAATTCACCATGGCTCCGCCCTCCTTCCGCCCCCGCTAATCTCGTGGCCCGCCCCGCCACGCGCTCCTTCCCCAGATCGCGGCGCCTTCCACCGTCGCCAGCGCGCGTGGGGCCCGCCATCACTGCCTTGTTTGCCTCCACCGTAATCCCTGGCCTTCCCCAGATCGCGGCGCCTTCCACCATCGCCAGCGTGCGGGGGGCCCGACACCGTCGACAACGTGCGGCGCCTTCCATCATCGCCAGCGCGCGTGAGCCCCGACACCGTCGACAACGCGCGGCCTCTGCATCGCCCCAAATCGCTCACCCATCACCGAGGATGGTGGTCCTTCCTGCCTTCCCTGCTATCCTCGCCCCACATGCCCCCATCCGCGACGCCCGCACTGACCGTGTGCGTTGCCCGCGCACCCTAGACCTTGCCCGCCGCACGGCTCTGGCGCCCCCTCATCCCCACCGCACCCCAATGCGCGCCATCAACTTCCTCCCGATGTTCCCCTTCCGCTTGCTCCCCAACGTCGACGCGCCCCAGCCGCTCGTCCTCCTCACCAAGCGTTGGTGAGTCGGTGCACTGCAGTCCCCGCTTCCCTTCCACGTTGCTACACCATGATGGATGTCTTCCGAGAGCACAGGATTGATGGAGAGCCCTAGGATTCCATCACGCCGCCGTAACCAATCCCCCAGCCAAAGATTTCTTCTCCGACCCCGACCTACATGTGAGTCGTGCTCACCGTTAAACCCTAACATGCTCTATTTATTAGGGATTTTTTAACAAATCTAGAATATTTGTTAGGGGTTTTTGGACTGGTGTGGTTATTTCTTTGCAAATGCGATTGCAGCTGTCGATCTTGTCCTGTGGATGAACAAGAAGATCTCATGCTCGGTACTTGCTGGTTGAAAGTCGCCTAGAGGGGATG
The DNA here is from genome assembly GCA_029449295.1 of Zea luxurians. Lineage (NCBI taxonomy): Eukaryota > Viridiplantae > Streptophyta > Magnoliopsida > Poales > Poaceae > Zea > Zea luxurians. The sequence goes on along the minus strand of JAOPSE010000003.1, from coordinate 104,957,673 downwards.
AATAGGCAAATCTGAAATTTATAAACTTTAAGCACAACTACAAGACGGGTTAGCGTTAGAAATAAAGCCGAGTCCAAAAGAGAGGGAGAAAACAAATCACAAGCAAATGAAAGCGGATGACACAGTGATTTGTTTTACCGAGGTTCCGTTCTTGCAAACCTACTCCCCGTTGAGGTGGTCACAAAGACCGGGTCTCTTTCAACCCTTTCCCTCTCTCAAACGGTAACCTAGACTGAGTGAGCTTTTGATGCGTCACGATGCCCGATCTTCACGACGTAGGATCAATCTTCAGATAACTAGCTTCAAAGAAGCCAAGATAACTTGCTGCAAGCAGCGATAACTAGTGCAACCTGACAAATAAAACTCGAAGCCAACCACCGTCTTTAACCGACAGCCTAAATCGAGGATTCGCTCAACCACACTCTCAAAGAACCAACCAACACAGCCTACAATCAATCGAGGAGACCTCGAAGGGAGTAGGAGCACCAATTGGGAGCGGATGAAGCCGCCGCTTCTGCAATCCCGCGAAGGAATTCACAAGAGCAAAGGGGTAGAGATCACTCTCAATATTTGTTAGCACACAGTTGAACAAAGGGGTTCTGTTTTAGATTATCATAAGCTGCCTTACATCATAGACATAGGGGGGTATTTATACTAGTAACAACCAGCCTTAGCGAGGTATAAACACAGAACAAAAGTATTTTCACGAGCTAATGTGAAGGAGCCTCTTCGGGAGATCTACAGAGTTGATTTCCGTGTGGCTGTTTGACTTCTGCGTAGCCTTCAGTATTTTGACAATAACTTCTTCTAGGAATCTTCAAATGACGTGGGGCTGGATGCGTTGGAAAGCTGACTTGATAAGCTTTCTCACCATATATAGCATGCTTAATGAAACTTCGTAGAATGATGCAGTTTAATACGAAAACTTGGTCATCAAGCTGGTTGTTGACCTTCTGACCAGTCGGCACTAAAGTAGGTCGGCTGCCTTTCTGGTAGATGTGGTTAAGTCGGCTTTAGAAGCATTGGAAACTAGACTTCAAGAGCTTTCCAAAAAGTACTTATGGGTCTTCATAGCTTTTGGGAATCAAAAGATATGACTGTTTCTTCTGGACGGTTCTGTTGCGCTGGACTGACTCGGATATAGCTCTTCTTGCTGATTCGCTCTTGATATGTTTTGTCCTTCCTCTTTGGTGAACCTAAGTAATATCAACATACACGACTTAGGTAGCATAAAATTCTCATTAGTGTTTAAATGAAATTCATAAAGTAGCGCGTGCACCTCTTGTTGTAGCTTCTTAGCTCGGCTACGTGTAATTGGTCCATCAAAGACTTGGGTTGGTGATGATGTTGATTGTACTTGAGTTGATGTAGTATGACTTGGGGGTTGTAACATGTTGCTTAATGGCGTGGTCATATCATCCTCCTCCCCTTGAAAAGGAGTCGTCCTCGACTCTGAAATGTCTTCGCTTGTATATGGTAAGAGGTCAGCAACATTGAACGTGTTGTTCACGCCATAGCTTGGTGGAAGATCTATCTTGTATGCATTATCATTGATCTTGGCAAGAACACAAAATGGACCATCCCCTCGTGACATCAATTTGGATTTGTGCTGATCAGGAAAACGCTCCTTGCGCAAGTGAATCCAAACCAAGTCCCCCAGCTCAAATAACACTTTCTTCCTATGCTTGTTCATACTTGCAGCCTTGCGCACTGCTTTGAGCTCAATTGCTTCCTTGGTCTTCTCATGTATCTTTTTTATATATGCAGCACGCTTGGAAGCTTCCATATTGGTTCTTTCCTGCATTGGAAGGGGCAACAAATCTATGGGAGCAATAGGTTTAAACCCATATACAATTTCGAAGGGGCATAAATTAGTTGTAGAATGTACTGCCCTATTATAAGCAAACTCCACGTGTGGCAAACATTCCTCCCAATCCTTTAAGTTCTTCTTTACCATTGTTCGCAGCAGCATTGACAATGTACGATTCACCACTTCAGTTTGGCCATCAGTTTGGGGGTGGCGTGTGGTGGAGAACAAAAGTTTAGTCCCAAGCTTTGCCCACAATGTTTTCCAAAAATAGCTCACAAACTTCGCATCATGGTCAGATACGATGGTCTTGGGCACTCCATGTAGTCTCACGATTTCTCTGAAAAACAAATTAGCAACATGTGAAGCATCGTCGCTCTTGTTGCATGGAATGAAATGAGCCATTTTTGAAAATCTATCAACCACAACAAAAATAGAATCTCTCTTTTTTCGAGTCATCGACAGTCCTAAAACAAAATCCATGCTTATGTCTTCCCAAGGAATTTTAGGAGCGGGTAAAGGAGTATATAAACCATGAGGGTTCAATTTTGACTTAGCTTTGTGACAGGTGACACAACGCTCCACAAATCTGATGACGTCTCTCCTCATCTTGGGCCAATAGAAATGTTCACTGAGCATTTCATAAGTCTTCTTTTGTCCAAAATTACCTATTAGACCGCCTCCATGTGACTCCTGCAATAAAAGCAATCTAACCGAAGAATTTGGTACACAAAGTTTGTTAGCTCTAAACAAAAATCCATCATGTATATGATATTTTTCCCAACCTTTTCCATCTTTACAATGATTGTATGGTTCTGAAAATTCAGGATCATCATTATACATTTCTTTCAAATTTTCAAGACCCAAAACTTTTACCTCTAGTTGATTCAACAACACATTCCTTCGAGACAAGGCATCAGCGACCACATTGTCCTTACCTTTCTTATATTTCACAATGTATGGAAATGTTTCGATAAACTCAACCCATTTAGCATGGCGACGGTTCAGTTTGGCTTGCCCTTTCAAATACTTCAAAGCTTCATGATCGGAATGAATAACAAACTCTTTTGGCCATAAGTAGTGCTGCCATGTTTCAAGCGCTCGGACCAAAGCATACAATTCTTTGTCATACACAGAATAATTTAATTGAGCACCTCCCAATTTTTCACTAAAATATGCTATAGGTTTTCCTTGTTGCATTAAAACTCCTCCAATCCCAATCCCACTAGCATCACATTCTACTTCAAAAGTTTTAGTGAAATCAGGAAGAATAAGTACAGATGCTTCAGTCAAACGTTTCTTCAATTCTTGAAAAGCATCTTCTTGTGAGTTTCCCCATTTAAATTCAACACCTTTCTTTGTCAATTCATTTAAATGAGAAGCAATGGTACTGAAATCTCGCACAAATCTTCTATAAAAACCAGCAAGACCATGAAAACTTCTTACTTGACTTACATTCGTTGGAGCTGGCCAATCCTTGATGGCTTTCACCTTGGATTCATCCACCTCTATTCCCTTTGCTGAAACAACAAAGCCAAGAAACACAACATGGTCTGTGCAAAAACTGCACTTCTCAAGATTAGCAAATAATTTCTCCTTTCTAAGCTCATCTAAAACTTGTCGAATGTGTTTCACATGTTCATTAAAAGACTTGCTGTAAATTAGAATATCATCGAAGTAGACAACAACAAATTTTCCAATGAAAGTTCTTAAGACATGGTTCATTAATCTCATAAAAGTACTAGGAGCATTAGTCAACCCAAAGGGCATTACTAACCATTCATACAACCCAAATTTTGTTTTAAATGCAGTCTTCCATTCATCTCCAGTTTTCATTCTTATTTGATGGTATCCACTTCTCAAATCAATTTTAGTAAAAATTGTGGAACCACTTAATTCATCAAGCATATCATCTAGTCGTGGAATAGGATGGCGATAGCGAACGGTAATATTATTTATAGCTCTACAATCAACACACATCCTCCAAGATCCATCTTTCTTAGGTACTAAAATCACAGGAACAACACAAGGGCTTAAGCTTTCACGAACAAAACCTCTATCAAGAAGTTCTTATACTTGACTTTGTATTTCCTTAGTTTCTTTAGGATTGGTTCGATATGGTGGACGGTTAGGAAGTGCAGCCCCTGGAATAAGATCGATTTGATGCTCAATCCCTCGAATTGGAGGTAGTCCAGTCGGTGTTTCTTGTGGAAACACGTCTTCAAAGTCCTGCAAAAGATCAGCCACAACACTAGGAAGAGATGTTATGTCGTTAGGAGAAATCAAAACATCTTTGTTCACAAGTACAAAGAGCACTTGATATGGGTTGTTCCTCACTTCTCTCAGCTCAGATTTTGTGGCTAGCATAACTAGATGTTCTCCCTCTTCCTTCTTTTTATCTTTGGAATTTGGCTTGTAGCACTCACTCACCGAATTGTGGATGGCACTCAATTTCTTTTGCTCTTCTCCTCCTATACTTGCTGCACTAATTTCAGTTTTCTTTTGTAAATGTTCAACCATGATTTGTTGAGGGGTCATAGGCTTGAGTACAAACTTTCTCCCTTTCAGATCTAGCGTGTATTGATTTGTTCTTCCACAATGCTGAGAATATCGATCATATTGCCAAGGTCTTCCTAGCAGCATGTGACACACAGACATGGGTGCAACATCACACTCCACTGTGTCAACATACTCTCCAATCTTGAACAGAACTTTCACCTTATAACCAATCTTGATATCTCCCGATTCATTCAGCCATTGGACATGATATGGATGAGGGTGTCGCTGCAACTTCAAACCAAGCTTTTCAACCATCTCACGACTTGCAAGATTATGGCAGCTCCCTCCATCAATAATCACCTTTACTACTTTGTCTTGCACTTTGGCTCGCGTTTGAAAAAGATTATGTCGTTGTCCAATTTCAGCTTCTTTCATTTGAACACTCAAGATTTGTGTAACCACAAGAGTAGTACCATGCTCAAATTCACATCCCGTATGTTCTTCAGATTTATCAATGTCATCTTCATTTCCTGCTTCAGCTTCCTCTTCACTCGTTGATGTATATTCTCCATCATCAGTCACAAGGATCACACGATTATTTGGACACTCCTTTATGACATGACCACGACCTCCACACTTGAAACAATGAATACCACTACTCTTGGCTGTTGAACCCACTGATGTTGAAGTGGAGGCTGCTGGTTTATAACTCGTGTTTGGAGCAGCACCGTTCTTTCCACTAGAATTGCCTTGAATATTGGATCGCAAGCCCCCAGTTGAACCTTTTGTCGCTGAGGATGCAACAGTAAACCTTGAGATCGATTTGCTTCCTCCAGTCATGGTTCGTGCACCATATGACAAGGGCTTGCTGTTCTTAGCATCTTGTTGCAGCTGGCGTTCAGCTTTGGTGGCTTGATGTACCAAATCAATAAGACATTGGTACGGCTGAAACTCAACAATACGCTGAATGTTGCGGTGTAACCCAGCCATGAAACGTGCAATGGTTTGCTCTTCGTCTTCATACACATTGGCTCTAATCATGGCCTTCTCCATCTCCTTATAGTACTCCTCAACAGAGAAACTTCCTTGCCTCAAATTCTGCAATTTATCAAAAAGATCACACCGATAATGCTTCGGCACAAAACGAATTCTCATTTCTCGCTTCATCTCTTGCCAAGTAATAATAGGGTCCTCTCCATCTTCTTCACGATCACGAAGAAGTTGCTCCCACCAAATCAGAGCATATCCTTCAAACTCAAGAGATGCCATTACAAGTTTCTTCTCCTCTGAATAATTATGTAGGCGGAAGATTTTCTCCACTTTCAATTCCCATGTGAAATAATCTTTAGGATCAGATCTACCATCAAATTTTGGCATGGTAAACTTAAGTTTCCCAAATCTCTCTTCTTGGTTGACGCCTCTATGATGACGACGACCATAGCGATGTTGAGACTGATCATCCCCAAATTCAGATTCTTCATTGTCATTATTTCTTCGATTCCGGCCTCTTCCTCTACCATATGCAGCACCTTGATTTCTCCTCCCATGTTCACTTGCTCTTCTAGAATAATTTCCTTCATCTTCTTCCCCATCTTCATCATGGTTTCTTACACCGTCGGGGAGTCGACGACGACCTCTGATTTCAGCCATAAGTGTCTGAAGATCTTGTGCCAACAGATCTTGCTTGGCTTCTATGCTTTGTTTGAGCTCATTGAATTGTATCAGGGTGACACATTCTTCAATCTCAACGTTGGGATCCATCTTCCTGCGAAGTTAGTGGCAACAAGGCAACAAATATAGGTGGAATATGAAGCTATATAGAATCTCACAACCTCACCACTCTTACCAACCAAAGCTCTTATGAGTTCCCTGCGGGTTGCAAGAAAATGTGTGGTGGTAACAAGAAAGTGGTGGTTAAGCGAATACAAGACCAGAGTACCGATTACGATGGCTTATATGTGGAGCTTGGTGGGGATTAATAAACAAGGGATACAATCTGAATTCTAGTTGTTGTTAAGTTAAATAACCATCCGACTAGAAGTTCCCTGCCTAGTGCTGACCACAAGATACGAGTGATGTAAATAGATCAAACACACGCGTAAGAAATTTCAGATTTGATGCAGACAAGGAGTATGATTGGAATGCAAGTGTTGCAATCAGATCCAACCAAAATTTTGCACCAAATGACAATAGCAAACTGGTTGAACAACTTGATAAAATTTTCAGCACTTGTGCACATAAACAAACTGATTGTTCTACTTTTCTTTCACAATCTTGTTCAACACTTTTCTTTGGTACTTTTCTTTCTTCTCTTTTTTTTGATACTCCTTTTTTTATAGAACTAAACACAGAGATCTGATATGATATTGCACACTTTATAATACTTAACAAAGAACTCAACCAGCAGCTATAACTTAAATAGGATCAAAGTTAACACGAAGGAAATGATGAGAGTTTTCAGATTTTTCTTTTTGTGGATATTTTCAGATATATATAAGAGGCTCAAAGGGAACACAAAGGATAGAGTGACCAGCAACTAAACAAAGACTCTAAGGACTGAAACTTAACAAAACTCACTGTAATAACAGATTGAAACAAAGGGCTATGACAAAATATTTTATGGCTTTTTGGTGGATAGGACGAACACAAAATATATGTAGCTAAGGGTAAAGAATCCTACCGTGGCAACTGAGGCTTTGATACCAGATGATGCGTCACGATGCCCGATCTTCACGACGTAGGATCAATCTTCAGATAACTAGCTTCAAAGAAGCCAAGATAACTTGCTGCAAGCAGCGATAACTAGTGCAACCTGACAAATAAAACTCGAAGCCAACCACCATCTTTAACCGGCAGCCTGAATCGAGGATTCGCCCAACCACACTCTCAAAGAACCAACCAACACAGCCTACAATCAATCGAGGAGACCTCGAAGGGAGTAGGAGCACCAATTGGGAGCGGATGAAGCCGCCGCTTCTGCAATCCCGCGAAGGAATTCACAAGAGCAAAGGGGTAGAGATCACTCTCAATATTTGTTAGCACACAACTGAACAAAGGGGTTCTGTTTTAGATTATCATAAGCTGCCTTACATCATAGACATAGGGGGGTATTTATACTAGTAACAACCAGCCTTAGCGAGGTATAAACACAGACAAAAGTATTTTCACGAGCTAATGTGAAGGAGCCTCTTCGGGAGATATGCAGAGTTGATTTCCGTGTGGCTGTTTGACTTCTGCGCAGCCTTCAGTATTTTGACAATAACTTCTTCTAGGAATCTTCAAATGATGTGGGGTTGGATGCGTTGGAAAGCTGACTTGATAAGCTTTCTCACCATATATAGCATGCTTAATGAAACTTCGTAGAATGATGCAGTTTAATACGAAAACTTGGTCATCAAGCTGGCTGTTGACCTTCTAACCAGTCGGCACTAAAGTATGTCGGCTGCCTTTCTGGTAGATGTGGTTAAGTCGGCTTTAGAAGCATTGGAAACTAGACTTCAAGAGCTTTCCAAAAAGTACTTATGGGCCTTCATAGCTTTTGGGAATCAAAAGATATGACTGTTTCTTCTGGACGGTTCTGTTGCGCTGGACTGACTCGGATATAGCTCTTCTTGCTGATTCGCTCTTGATATGTTTTGTCCTTCCTCTTTGGTGAACCTAAGTAATATCAACATACACGACTTAGTTAGCATAAAATTCTCATTAGTGTTTAAATAAAATTCATAAAGTAGCGCGTGCACCTCTTGCTGTAGCTTCTTAGCTCGGCTACGTGTAATTGGTCCATCAAAGACTTGGGTTGGTGATGATGTTGGTTGTACTTGAGTTGATGTAGTATGACTTGGGGGTTGTAACATGTTGCTTAATGGCGTGGTCATATCAGCTTTTCTCCTTAATCAACAGGTCGCTTAGACCCCTTACAAGGACCACCACAACTTGGTGTCGCTTGCGTTGATTACAAGTTGCTTGAGAACAAGAATGGAGGAAGAAGAAAAGCGATCCAAGCGACAAGAACTCAAATGAACACAAATATCTCTCTCTCACTAGTCACTAATTGTTTGGAGTGATCTTGGACTTGGGAGAGGATTTGATCTCTTGTTTGTGTCTTGGAGTGAAGTCTAGAGCTCTTGTATTGGATGCAAAGGCTGAAAACTTGGATGTCTTGAAGTGTGGTGGTTGGGGGGTATTTATAGCCCCACCCACCAAAATGTCGTTGGGAAGGCTGTCTGTCGATGGGTGCACGTCACCCAACCGTTAGGGTTCGACCGTTGGAGCTCTGACAGATTGGGGCACCGAACACTCACTGTTCACTGTCTGGTGCGCCTTCTGGCGCTTCTCTGACTCTGCGCGCGCTGTCCACGCACTGTTCACGTTCACTGTTCACTTTTGCAGACGACCGTTGGCGTAGTAGTCGTTGCTCCGCTTGGCACACCGGACAGTCTGGTGCAACACCGGACAATCCGGTGAATTATAGCGGAGTGGCTCTCCAAAAACCCGAAGGTAGCGAGTTCGAGTTGATCCACCCTGGTGCACCGGACAGTCCGGTGCGCCAGAACAGGGCAACCTTCGGTTGGTTTTGCTCCTTTCTTTTTGAACCCTAATTTTAACTTTTTATTGGTTTGTGTTGAACCTTTGGCACCTGTAGAACATGTAATCTAGAGCAAACTAGTTAGTCCAATTGTTTGTGTTGGGCAATTCAACCACCAAAATCATTTAGGAAAAGGTTTGATCATATTTCCCTTTCAATCTCCCCCTTTTTGGTGATTGATGCCAACACAAACCAAAGCAAATATATAAGTGCATAATTGAACTAGTTTGCATAAGGCAAGTGCAAAGGTTGCTTGGAATTAAACCAATTTAAACTTCCATAAGATATGCATGGATTGCTTTCTTCTTATTTAACATTTTGGACCATGCTTGCACCACTAGTTTTGTTTTTGCAAATTATTTAGAAATTTCTTTTCAAAATCTTTTTGCAAATAGTCAAAGGTAAATGAATAAGATTTTGAGAAGCATTTTCAAGATTTGAAAATTTCTCCCCCTGTTTCAAATGCTTTTCCTTTGACTAAACAAAACTCCCCCTTAATGAAATTCTCCTCTCAGTGTTCAAGAGGTTTTTTTCTATTTGAAAGAAGATCAAATATTTTAGATACCTGTTTTTGAAAAACTCCTCCTTTAAATATAGATACCAATTGAGATAGAATTTCTTAGAGGAATACTACTTTCAAAGATACCAATTGAAAACAACTTTGTTTCGAAAATTTTGAAATTGGCGTGGTGGTGCGGTCCTTTTGCTTTGGGCTAATACTCCCTCCCCCTTTGGCATTAATCGCAAAAAACAGAGTCTTTAGAGCCCTTTTACTTTCTCCCTTAATGGTACAAATGAATATGAGTGAAGATTATACCAATGTAGAGAGCGCTACGGAGTGACGGTGAAGGGTAAATAATACCGATAGAGTGGAGTGGAAGCCTTGTCTTCGCCGAAGACTCCATTTCCCTTTCAATCTATGACTTAGCATGAAATACACTTGAAAAACACATTAGTCATAGCACATGAAAGAGATATGATCAAAGGTACATAAATGAGCTATGTGTGCAAAGTATCAATCAAAATTCCGAGAATCAAGAATGTTTAGCTCATTCCTAAATTTGGTAAAGGTTTTCTCATCAAGTGGTTTAGTAAAGATATCGGCTAATTGTTCTTTGGTGCTAACATAAGCAATCTCGATATCCCCCCTTTGTTGGTGATCCCTCAAAAAGTGATACCGAATGGCTATGTGCTTAGTGCGGCTGTGTTCAACAGGATTATCCGCCATGCAGATTGCACTCTCATTATCACATAGGAGAGGGATTTTGGTTAATTTGTAGACATAGTCCCTAAGGGTTTGCCTCATCCAAAGCAATTGCGCGCAACAATGGCCTGCGACAATGTACTCGGCTTCGGCGGTAGAAAGAGCTACTGAATTTTGTTTCTTTGAAGCCCAAGACACCAGGGATCTTCCCAAGAACTGACAAGTCCCTGATGTGCTCTTTCTATCAATTTTACACCCTGCCCAATCAGCATCTGAATATCCTATTAAATCAAAGGTGGATCCCTTGGGGTACCAAAGACCAAACTTAGGTGTATGAACTAAATATCTCAAGATTCTTTTCACGGCCCTAAGGTGAACTTCCTTAGAATCGGCTTGGAATCTTGCACACATGCATACGGAAAGCATAATATCCGGTCGAGATGCACATAAATAGAGTAAAGATCCTATCATCGACCGATATACCTTTTGATCTACGGATTTATGAAGCGCCCAATCCTCTGGGACTCAAATGTGATACAATTACTAGTCCTAGGAGGCTAGTAAACACATTTATACATCAGATGATTCTAGATCTGCTTAAACAAGACAAACCTATAAAGGTGGCGATCAACTTTAAGAGTTGGTCCACAACTCGGGACATATCATCAAGTGGGGCTGAAGCAGCCTGATATACGCAGCGAAGCAAATCAACGGTCCAACAGCCACAGGCAGGGTTGGGAACAGTCGTAACTCTTACCCGATCTCCTTTTTCTGAAAAACAACAAATAAGCAAGGGTGAGTACAAACGTACTCAGCAGCCCACCTTCACCCGCGGAATGGGGAAATCAGATATAATGCATGGAATATGCGGAGCTCAGGATATTTTGTAGAAACAGCAATAGTTTATGCAGGGTTGTTTTGTCAAACATTTTGTATTTTTCAAAGCGCATCCTCTCCCAAAGGAGCAGGAAGTTTTTCTTTCAATATAGAACAAAATCCCCTGGACTAAACCATCCAGGTATCTCAGCAGTTTCCCACTGGTTTTCATTTTCAACAACAGCCATTGGACTTCCCGTCCACCATAGCTCATGGCTCAACCGCCAGACCTTTTAAAAGTCACTTTTCTCAAAAGCATCCCTTTTTTAAAAAGAAACAAAACACTAATTGTCATACCACACCAGACTCGTCCATTCCTGTGGACACAGACTATTCGAATAGGTTTGAACTCTGCGCAGAGGGGTACACTTTACCCACTAGTCCGGCTCTGCGATCTCATGGCCAATGAGATCTGAATCTGAATCTCTTTCCTTCCTCGCACGTCCTAACCTTAATGGTTATACCGGAAGGAGTCAGGCCACCGCCATGTCCAAACCGCACAAAACATTCTCCCTCCTTATCCTCCCGGTGCTCCCCAGCCTTCATAACCCTAGGGTTGGACCGTACGAGTTCAGATTGAGTGACTGCCCACACAGCCTCGAGTGGTTGTACTTTTCATGAGTACAGGTAGTGAAGGATGACAAACCGATCCTTATATGAGGGGACAATCCTTCTGCTCACGCCTAAACCAGCTGAGCCATCACCTTAGGCCCTCCCCTAAACCAGGGAGTCCCTGATCATCCCACTCACAAGGTGATAAGGGTGAAAACCCTTCATCATACACATTTTGAAAAGCATTTTCTTTTGAAAACTCACACCTTTTCTCAAATCATTTGTAACAAATATATCAAGGATTGATTGCGGCAAGCGGCTGGGTGGCCATAATAACTTGTCTTAAAATCATATCATGCATAAAATAACAGACTGGGGGTTGTGGTTGAAAAATCATAGGTAATTTATGCATCAAAGGGATCCAGTGAGCTTGTCGTGCTTATCCGGCGAAGGGGGAAGGAGAGCTCGTGGAACTGGCTTCTGGCTCCACCGCCTGGCGTAGACTTGCAGATCTGGCCTCCACGAGACGGCACGAACGCTCTGATAACTATGCAACATGAACAAGCAAACATACAAACCAGCAAGTATACCAACAAATATTTTGTATAGTGGTCAGAATAGCGATATATGGATGGGTAGAGTCTTGAGTAGAATCTGTGTCATGTGGTGTTGTGATATTACTAGTGGTGGAGCGGAGTTGCTTACCAGAAGGGTGAACTGGAGGCGAAGCGACACTATGCGTGTAGCCGGCAGAGCGGAGTAACTGAGTGGGTGGGGCGTTTGCCTTGGCTGAGGGTGTTGAGTGTGTGTGGAGAGGGAGAGGGTAGCTGGGTGTATGTGGTGTAGCACAGTGAAGTTCACTGTTGGTGAGAATAGTGACGAATGAATCGTCTGACTTAGTATGAACAGGAGAGTTATAGGCAGAATATGGGACAAGAGTATTTTGAGAGTTTTCTAGAACATGAACCATGCTTAAGGGATGATATGGTTGGATAGGGAATAGTTTGATAAGAATTTAGAAACGAGAATTATTGTAATCTGAGTTTGGAAGCCTGGTTCGAAGGAATCTCAAAGTTAAGCGTGCTCAACTTGGAGAAACCTAGGATGGGTGACCAGATGGGAAGTTCCCACTGGAAGGAAAATCACAGTCACCGGAGTTCGTATGACTGAAATATTGGTATGGCTGGTCTTAGGTGGACTGAACAACATGACAGATGAGTAGTTGAAATTTGGGGTGATCGAATGCTCGATGAATAGTAATGATGAATAGTGACGATGAAAGGTTGCTATAGATATCAACGATGAATAGTAACAATGCTGAATAGTAACGGTGAATAGCAACGATGAATAGTAATGGTGAATAGTGATGGTGAATAGTGACGATGAACGAACGATGAACGATGAATAGGAACTATGAACGAACGGACGAACGATCGAATGATCGGACGAACGAACGATCGGAATTTCGGCAACATAATGACAGGACAACGATTATCTGGAAGAACGATGAATAGGGACTATGAACGAACGATGAACGATGAATAGGAACTATGAACGAATTAACGATGAACGATCGAATGATCGAACGGACGAACGATCGGAATTTCGGCAGCATAACGGCAAGAAAAAGATTATTTGGACGAACGAACGATCGGACGATCGGACGAACGGGCGAACGAACCATGAACGATCTTATGAACGATCGAACGATCGGATGAACGAACGAACAAACCAAGAACAGGGGGACGAACGATCAAAGAACGACCGAACGATCCTTGTGCTAGTGTGTGCTTGTGTGGAACATGGAGTGGGTGTGGGGGGAGAGAGAGAGTTGCCATGAAATGGCTTGGGGTGGGATGAGAGGAGGCCCTTGCTTATATCCATGGTGGGGGATTAGGGGGAGGGATGAGAGGATTAGTGGGAGGATGAGAGGATTAGTGGGAGATTAGCATGTATTTGTCTTGTATAAGTGAGATTAGCTTGTAGAGCTTACCGTATGACACTGGAGGCATACATATACGTATGAGCATGAGGAAAGTTATGAAGAAAATATTTGTAGGGACTTAAAAAATGATTCTGAAGGTATTTCTCAAGAGGAAAATACTTGGAGATATATCGGTGGAATATTTGACAGTATTTCTGGAAAGAACTTGAAGGGGATTACTCGAGAAATATCTGGGCGGTGTTTCTGGAAGAATTTGAGGGTGATCACTGGGGAAATATTTGTAGGATATTTGAGGAGGATTTTGGAGAGAATATAAAGCACTATACTTTATTTGTTGATATCAACTCGCAACCAAACATTTTGAAATGAAATTTGAAATTCATTTTGAATTTAGAGCGAGTTTGAGAAAATTTCAAGATTTGAATTTTTGGGATGCTACAATTTACCTCCCGTGTCGAGGTCGAGATGCCCATTGGTTCCCATGGGTGTCTTGATGGGTTTGGCATCCTTCATTCCAAACTTGGTGAGTATGTCTTGAATGTACTTCATTTGGCTGATGAAGGTGCCCTCTTGGAGTTGCTTTACTTGAAATCCTAAGAAATACTTCAACTCCCCTATCATAGACATCTCGAATTTTTGAATCATAATCCTACTAAACTCTTCACAGGTAGATTTGTTAGTAGACCCAAATATAATATCATCAACATAAATTTGGCATACAAACAAATCATTTGCAATAGTTTTAGTAAAGAGAGTAGGATCGGCTTTTCCGACTTTGAAGCCATTAGTGATAAGGAAATCTCTTAGGCATTCATACCATGATCTTGGGGCTTGCTTGAGCCCATAAAGCGCCTTAGAGAGTTTATACACATGGTTAGGGTACTCACTATCTTCAAAGCCGAGAGGTTGCTCAACATAGACCTCTTCTTTGATTGGTCCATTGAGGAAGACACTTTTCACGTCCATTTGATAAAGCTTGAAGCCTTGGTAAGTAGCATAGGCAATTAATATGCGAATTGACTCAAGCCTAGCTACGGGTGCATAGGTTTCACCGAAATCCAAACCTTCGGCTTGTGAATATCCCTTGGCCATAAGTCGGGCTTTGTTCCTTGTCACCACATCATGCTCATCTTGCTTGTTGCGGAAAACCCACTTGGTTCCTACAACATTTTGGTTAGGACATGGAACAATATGCCATACCTCATTCCTTGTGAAGTTGTTGAGTTCCTTTTGCATCGCCAGCACCCAATCTGAATCTCTTAATGCGTCTTCCACCCTGTATGGCTCAACAGAAGACACAAAAGAGTAATGTTCACAAAAATGAGCGACACGAGATCGAGTGGTTACCCCCTTATGAATGTCACCGAGAATGGAGTTCACGGGGTGATCTCGTTGTATCGCTTGGTGGACTATTGGGTGTGGCGGTCTTGGATCTTGTTCATCTTCCTTGTCTTGATCGTTGTCATCTCCCCCTTGATCATTGCCCTCCTCTTGAGGTGGCTCATCTTCTTGATCCTCATTCTCATCATCTTGAGCTTGATCCTCATCTTGGGTTGGTGGAGATGCTTGTATGGAAGATGAATGTTGATCTTGTGCTTGTGGAGGCTCTTCGGATTCCTTAGGACACACATCCCCAATGGACATGTTCCTTAGTGCGACGCATGGAGCCTCTTCATCATCTAATTCATCAAGATCAACTTGCTCTACTTGAGAGCCATTAGTCTCATCAAACACAATGTCACAAGAAACTTCAACTAGTCCAGTGGACTTGTTAAAGACTTTGTATGCCCTTGTGTTTGAGTCATAACCAAGTAAAAAACCTTTTACAGCCTTAGGAGCAAATTTAGATTTTCTACCTCTTTTAACAAGAATAAAACATTTGCTACTAAAGACTCTAAAATATGAAACATTAGGCTTTTTACCGGTTAGGAGTTCATAGGATGTCTTCTTGAGGATTTGGTGAAGGTAGAGTCGGTTGATGGCGTAGCAAGCGGTGTTGATTGCTTCCGCCCAAAACCGGTCCGAAGTCTTGTACTCATCAAGCATGGTCCTCGCCATGTCAAGTAGAGTTCTATTTTGTTGTGGTGTGTAGGGAGAAGAGAACTCATTCTTGATGCCCTCGTCCTCAACAAAGCCTTCAATTTGAGAGTTCTTGAACTCCGTCCCATTATCGCTTCTAATCTTTTTGATCCTCAATCCAAACTCATTTTGAGCCCGTCTCAAGAATCCCTTTAAGGTCTCTTGGGTTTGTGATTTTTCTTGCAAAAAGAACACCCAAGTGAGGCGAGAATAATCATCCACAATTACAAGACAATACTTACTCCCGCCGATGCTTATGTAAGCGATCGGGCCGAATAAATCCATGTGGAGTAACTCAAGCGGCCTGTTGGTTGTCATGATGTTCTTGTGTGGATGGTGGGCACCAACTTGCTTCCCTGCTTGACATGCGCTACAAACCCTATCTTTCTCAAAATGAACATTTGTTAGTCCCAAAATGTGTTCTCCCTTTAGAAGCTTGTGAAGATTCTTCATTCCAACATGGGCTAGTCGGCGATGCCAGAGCCAACCCATATTAGTCTTAGCAATTAAGCAAGTGTCGAGTTCAGCTCTATTGAAATCAAATAAGTATAGCTGACCCTCTAACACTCCCTTAAATGCTATTGAATCATCACTTCTTCTAAAGACAGTAACACCTATATCCGTAAAAAGACAGTTGTAACCCATTTTGCATAATTGAGAAACAGAAAGCAAATTGTAATCTAAAGAATCTACAAGAAAAACATTTGAAATGGAATGGTCAGGTGATATAGCAATTTTACCAAGTCCTTTGACTAAACCTTGATTTCCATCCCCGAATGTGAGAGCTCTTTGGGGATCATTGTTTTCTCATAGGAGGAGAACATCCTTTTCTCCCCAGTCATGTGGTTTGTGCACCCGCTATCAATGATCCAACTTTAGCCCCCGGATGCATAAACCTACAAAACAAGTTTAGGCCTTGTTCTTAGGTACCCAAATGGTCTTGGGTCCTTTCACATTAGAAACAAGCACCTTGGGTACCCAAACACAAGTCTTTGACCCCTTGTGTTTTCCCCCCAACATATTTGGCAACTACTTTGCCTGATTTGTTAGTGAGCACATAAGAAGCATCAAAAGTCTTAAATGAAACATTTGGCTCATTTGATGCAATAGGAGTTTTCTTTTTAGGCAATTTAACATGAGTGGATTGCCTAGAACTAGATGTCTCACTCTTATACATAAAAGCATGATGAGAGCCGGAGTGAGACTTTCTAGAATGAATTCTCCTAATTTTGTGTTCAGGATAACCATCAGGATATAAAATATAGCCCTCGTTATCCTGAACCATGGGAGCTTTGCCCTTAACAAAGTTAGACAATTTCTTAGGGGCATTAAGCTTGACATTGTCTCCTTGTTGGAAGCCAATGCCATCCTTAATGCCAGGGCGTCTCCCACTCTAGAACATACTTCTAGTAAATTTAAAATTTTCATTTTCTAAGTCATGCTCATTAATTTTAGCACTAAGTTGAGCTATGTTATCATTTTGTTGTTTAATTAAAGCTAGGTGATCATGAATAACATCAACATTAATGTCTCTACATCTAGTACAAATGGAAACATGGCTAACAGTAGATGTAGAGGGTTTGCAAGCATTTAATTCATCAATCTTAGCATGTAACATGGCATTCTCATTTCTAAGATTGGAAATATAATCATTGCAAACATTTAAATCCTTAGCCTTAGCAATTAAATTAATATTCTCAAACTTAAGGCTAGAAAGTGATTTATTCAACTTGTCAATTTTAGAAATCAAACTAGCATTATCATTTTTGAGGTTGACAAGAGAATTATCACAAACATTTAACTTCTCAACCTTAGCAATTAATTTTGCATTCTCATTTCTAAGGTTGGAGATAGTGTCATGGCAAATTCTAAGCTAAGTAGTTAATTTTTCACATTTTTCTACTTTTTGAGCATAAGCATTTTTAACCTTAACATGCTTCTTGTTTTCCTTAATAAGGAAGTCCTCTTGGCTATCCAAGAGTTCATCCTTCTCATGAATAGTACTAATTAATTCATTCAATTTTTCCTTTTGTTGCATGTTTAGGTTGGCAAAAAGAGTGAGCAAGTCATCCTCATCATCACTAGATGTTGCATATTTAGTGGAAGCTCTAGATTTTACCTTCTTCTTTTTGCCGTCCTTTGCCATGAGGCACTTGTGGCCGACGTTGGGGAAGAGGAGACCCTTGTTGACGGCGATGTTGGCGGCGTCCTCATCGGAGGAGGAGTCAGTGGAGCTCTCATCGGAGTCCCATTCCCGACATACGTGGGCATCACCGCCCTTCTTCTTGTAGTATCTCTTCTTTTCTTTCCTTTTTCCCTTCTTGTCGTCGCCCCAGTCACTATCACTTGATATTGGACATTTTGCAATGAAATGACCGGGCTTACCACACTTGTAGCAAACTTTCTTGGAGCGGGGCTTGTAATCCTTCCCCCTCCTTTGCTTGAGGATTTGGCGGAAGCTCTTGATGATGAGCGCCATCTCCTCGTTGTCGAGCTTGGAGGCGTCGATGGGGAGCCTACTTGATGTAGACTCTTCTTTCTTCTTCTCCATCGCTTTGAATGTGACGGGTTGCACCTCGGGTGTGGAGGTGGCGCCTCGCTCGATGTTTTGTTTGGAGCCTTTGATCATTAATTCAAAGCTCACAAACTTTCCTATAACCTCCTCGGGAGACATTAGCTTGTATCTAGGATCACCACGAATTAATTAAACTTGTGTATGGTTAAGAAAAACGAGTGAACTTAGAATAACCTTGACCATTTCATGGTCATCCCATTTTGTGCTCCCGAGGTTGCGCACTTGATTCACCAAGGTCTTGAGCCGATTGTACATGGCTTGTGGCTCCTCCCCTTGGTTGAGCATGAATCGACCGAGCTCCCCCTCGATCGTTTCCCGCTTGGTGATCTTGGTCACCTCATCTCCTTCGTGCGCGGTTTTGAGCATGTCCCAAATCTCTTTGGCACTCTTCAACCCTTGCACTTTATTATACTCCTCTCGACTTAGACATGCGAGGAGTATAGTAGTGGATTGGGAGTTGAAGTGCATGATTTAGTCGACCTCCTCCGAATTGTAATCCTTGTCCCCTACTTTTGGTACCTGTGCTCCATACTCAACAATATCCCATATGCTTTTGTGGAGTGAGGTTAGGTGATGCCTCATTTTATCACTCCATATAGAATAATCTTCACCGTAAAAAACCGGTGGTTTGCCTGATGGGAAAGAAAGTAACGGAGTGCGTTTGGAAATGCGAGGATAGCGGAGGGGCATCTTACTATACTTCTTGCGCTCATGGCGCTTAGAAGTGGCGGATGCCGATTCGGAGCCGGAGGTGGAAGGTGACTGTTGGGGGCCTTCGTCCTCCGAAGGTCCTCAAAAACATGATTTGACAATGTTTTCCAAGTGGATTATGTGAACAGGTATCTTCGGACTCAGAATTATGAACATAAAGCACGGTCAGGACGAAGCCTAAACCAGACGAAGGACGAGCTGATTACCAACTACGAAGGATGGTGCACAGCCGAAGCTGCGCGCAGGGAAGCTTCGTCGCGATAGTAGAAAGGGGAACCGACTTAAAGATGAAAAGACTACGTGGGCCTTGACAGATTTCCATAAGCCATTAACAAATGTAATGGACATGGATGTAATTTTACGTGGGCTGCGTCCCGCGTCTATAAATAGATGAACAGTACTCCCGTACTGTTCACGCTGACTTGGCATTGGCTTTTGCGTCACGCTTGTACTTTTTTACCTTCTCTCAGGACCGAAGGTACATTTGTAATTTGAAATCATTTCTATTTTCTCCATGTTAATAAAATAGAAATGATTCTATGTTGATGTTTATATTTCACGCTTTATATGAATCCTTCGTCATTACTTATTATATTTACGAAGGTACGTCTTTTATGACCTTCGTCCTAAAATCATTATTTCCCGAAGGGGCATAATGTTTCGAAGGACGAAGGACTTTAGCATTTAACATTTTTTATGTTGCCTTGTTCTTAACTCTTAGCATTTGAGAACAAGTCCCCAACATTGGCGCCCACCTCCGGTGAACTCACTTCCACTTCGAGTTTTGTGAACACCTTCGGAAGCTATAGACCTTCGCTATGGCGCCGAAGAAAGCTTCAGCGGCTGGGGCTGCAGCACTACAACCACTGGACCCCAACCAGGAGACCGTCTCTCTTCGGGAGGCCCGAAGCCAGAAGAGGAAGGCCGTCAGCCCGACGCTTCAGGAAGATGAACTAGACCAAGAAATCAGGGATATGGAGATGCTTCACCAACAGGTGCAGAGGAAAAAAGAGAAGATGGCCAGGCTAGCTGAGCTGCAAAGGCAGATAGACGAAGCTTCTGAAGAAGTCCGTCATCTTACCCATGATGAGCAAGACCGAAGGCCTCAGCAAAAAGACCTTCGTCAGGAGGGTTTCTTCAACGAAGATGACTGGTATGAAAATTTCCATCATGGAAATTTTGTTTTCGATGATGCTTCTCCTCTGTCTGCTGAGCTGCAGGCTACACCTTGGCCTTCGTCCTATAAGCCACCCCAGCTTCCCATGTTCGATGGCCATTCGGACCCGAAGCAGTTCTTGATGAGTTACGAAGCAACAGTGTCTTCGTATGGTGGCAATGCTGCAGTAATGGCAAAGTCTTTCGTTATGGCCGTCAGGAGTGTTGCTCAGACCTGGTATTCCTCCCTTCGGCCAGGAACGATCACTTCATGGCAAAAGCTGAAGGATATGTTACTGACCAGCTTTCAAGGATTTCAGACGAAGCCGGTCACAGCTCAAGCCTTGTTCCAGTGCATTCAGGATCATGAAGAATACCTTCAGGCGTATGTCCGAAGGTTCTTACGTTTGAGGGCGCAGGCACCAACGGTGCCCAATGAAATTGTTATCGAAGCCATGATCAAGGGGCTTCGTCCCGGGCCTGCAGCTCAATACTTTGCTAGAAAGCCGCCTCAGACCCTGGAGAAACTGCTCCAAAAGATGGATGAGTACATTCGTGCTGACAATGACTTTCGCCAAAGAAGGGAGGAGGCTTTCAGATTTTCTGAAATGACCAGGGGCTTCGGAGGAAGATACTACCCGAGGCATGTCCGGTCCATCCACAGCTCCACTCAGAATGATGATAAGGGGAGTCAGCAGAGCAGACCGCAGTGTTCCTCACAGGCTTCGGGGCAACAACAAGCTTCCTTCCGGCCACCAGCTCCGAGAGGCAGAGGCGCCAGGGGCTTCGGCGGAAGATTCGGAGACCAACCAAGGAAATTGTTTTGCTTGTTCTGTGGAGAAAGCAAGGGCCATACCACCAGGACGTGCCATATTACAATCCAGAAGCAAAAGGAGATAGCCGAAGCTGCATCTCAACAAGTTCAGCCGAAGCAGGTCATGCATACTGCTTCGTATCATCCGCCTTACATCCCACAATACATAGACAACCACCCTGCAGCTTCTGTAGCTTCGGCAAGTCAACCTCAAGCTTCCTGGCAACAGCCCCCGCCTCCACCTCCATTGCAACAGGGTCAACAACCAGAAGGGAGTCAATATGCTCCACATCAAAGGGACTTCAGAGAACAATCCGAAGCTCGCACAGTCAACAGCACTGTGCCAGAGTCGAAGCACATTTATTGACACATATCCTACCTTTGATAGCAGTCTTTTCCATTCAGTTCTATTCTCTGTAGCAAAAAACATTGATAGTTTCCATGTAATAATTTCGCTGTTTCCCACGAGGAAAATCTATTTTCTCCACAGGCTTAAGTTGATGAAGTTTTTGTGTTAACAAGGAGGACCTTCGAAGTATTAAAAATCCTTCGGATTAACAGAAAGTCGTTCTAAGGAACGCAGAGTAAGTTCATGAAGTCACAAAAAGCCGTTCCAAAGGGAGCGCAGTGTAAGTTTTCTGCTCAAAAGTCGTTCCTAAAGGAATGCAGAGCTTACAGCGAAAAGTCAACGCTGATACCGTCTAAGTAAAAGACGAAGAAGCTCCAAAGACGTTCCTAAGGGAATGCAGAGCTTATACCGTCTAAGTAAAAGACGAAGAAGCTCCAAAGACGTTCCTAAGGGAATGCAGAGCTTATACCGTCTAAGTAAAAGGCGAAGAAGCTCCAAAGACGTTCCTAAGGGAATGCAGAGCTTACGAATGTATTTTGTGTGTATCTTCGGAACAGACGTCATTTGCATAACATAACATCATCACATCATTCCGCATAGCATAAGCATCATACATCATGTTGCATACGGCAAAAGAAGGGCACACAGTATTAACCTTCGAAAGAATGATTTGAGAAAGGGCAAATTGTGCAAAGTCACGAGGGAATACAATGATAATCTTCGGAAAATAGCTTCGGAGGTTGTTTTTACGAAGCATGTATGAGCTTCATCAGAGCAATATCAAAATTGTTTAGCTTCGGAGAATGCTTTCGCGAAGCATGGATGAGCTTCATCAGAGCAATATCAAAATTGTTTAGCTTCGGAGAATGTTTTCACGAAGCATGGATGTGATTTATCAGAACAGTTTTTACGGAGAATGTTTTCTTCACGAAGCATGAAAAGAAGGGAAGGTGTTTTTTCGCCGAAGGCTCAAAAATGGTATGTATGTAGAGTTTCATGCATCGTAAAGAATTAAATAATGAAAAGAAACTTGTATATTACATTCAAATGTACAAAATGTTACATAGATCACAATTTAAATGTTTTTTCTAATAGCATCTAGTCTTCTCTTAATACTGCTTCGGCGGCTTCATTTAGAAGTTGATCAACAACTTTGTCCATGATAGCTTCGGCCATTTGTTTAATTTCGTCATCCCCTTTTGTGTGGGGGTCGGCAGTCGATCCAGCAGCTTCTGAGGGAAGAGAACATTTCTTCATTACTATTACAAACCGTGAGCAAAGTTTGAAACAAAAATTACAACACAATAAGAACGACTAATTAATACCTAATTGCCTTTCGGACTCTGTACTTTTTTCGGCAGCTTCTGCCACTTTCCTAGCATCGTGGATGCCTTTTTCGCTTCTTTGGATTATTTCTTGCGCCATTTCTCGGCCGCCATTGTCCCAGATATCAGTGAAGAATTTACCGCCAACCATGCTTGCTTCGGTTGAGG
The DNA here is from genome assembly GCA_029449295.1 of Zea luxurians. NCBI lineage: Eukaryota > Viridiplantae > Streptophyta > Magnoliopsida > Poales > Poaceae > Zea > Zea luxurians. Next base: position 104,935,029 of record JAOPSE010000003.1, on the reverse strand, counting down.
GATCTTTGATGTCTTCAGGGGACAAGGCAGCTTCGGACTGAGCTAAGGATTTTATATGTTCACAACCTTTCTTCTCCAAAACAGCAGCAACTCCTCTGGCGCCTGAAAAAGTGCAGATATCACCGCGGCTGCTCAGAATTTCTTCGAAGGCTTCTGCTTCGTGACTAATCCAGTCCAGTGGACCTTCGTGATTGCCTCTTGAAAAGTCCTCTTCACTAGAAAAGGCGCCAACGCTGGCGAAGCTTGATTTTATCTTTTTCACGCATTCTACAGATTTAATATAACATTTCCTCTGAGATGCACGAAGCTCTTTAACTCTTAACTCCAATTTGTTGACCATATGATCACTGAGTTCTCGTTTTGTTTCCTCAAGCACACGTTCCTCTTTAGCTCTAGCCAGCTGTTTCTGAAGATCTTTAATTTCACGCTTTTGGGCTTCGGCCTGGGTCTTTGAAGCAGCTTCGTCTTTCTTTACTTTATCCACCAATGTAAGCAGAATCTTATCTTTTTCCAAAGCTTCGTTTCTTAGTTTGATAACTTCGGAGCGTAAATTGTTAAACGCAATGTCGTAGCTTTCATCTTCGGCGCTTTTTTGGGCTCTCAATGTGTTGCTTAGAATCAAGCCCTATACGAAAAAGAATCCATATAAGAATAAAGGAATGAATTATGTATTAAAAAAGCTTTTTCAAACGTTAAATTCCCAAACCTTTAGGCTATTGTATGCAAGACTGTCTGCGAGATCCTCTTTCGTCATGGCGCTTAATCCAGCTTCGAGCTTCGGGAAGCCTATACTCCTGGCCATCTCTCGGCAGACAGATAGTTCTTTATTATCAGGCAGGCAGTATAGGAAGTCATCTTCATTTGTCCCATTGAATATTACTGCCCCCTTCGGATATTTTAGCTCTTTCGCATAATGGTTGGCTTCATAAGTTTCTTCTGCAGATAGCTTTTTCCCCGAAGCGTGTCGTATAATGTAATCGCATATGCTGGCAGGAGCTTCGGGGATGGCAGTGTCAATTTCTTCAACTAAAACTGGTTCTGATATTTTTATTGCTTTGGCTTCCAAAGGTTGCTCCTTGTAGGGCTCTGAAGGCCCAGCTTCAGCTTCAGCTTGTTGCGTCGAAGCTTCAGTAGAAGCTTCAGCAACTTCAACACTCTTTTTTGGAGTTATGCTTGAAGACTTAATTGTCTCCAAGACATCTAGTACGTTTACCATTCTTTTCCTTTTTGGGGTCACCGATGGCCCCTTTTGGTTTTTTATTGCTTCGACATTTACCGAAGGACTTAAGATTTCAGACATTTTTGGCTCGTCAACCTTCGGTTTCTCTGATTTTTCCGCTGAAGGCGCTTCAATCTTTTCTTCCATCTTCGGCACTGAAGCTGGTTCGGTAGCTTCAGAGGCCAAAGAGACTTCACCAATAAATTCTGGCATTGTGGTCGGCTCAATAAAACGCACTGGGTGGGTGAGCACCTTCATCTTTTTCCTTTCAGGCGCTGGCCCGCTAGTAGCGCTCGTGGTAGCTTTTGTTGCAGGAGAAGTATTTTTCCTTTTGCGACCCAGCACCGGATAGTGATAGTCAGCGTAGATAAACCCGACTGCGTCAAAAACACGGTTGAGTCTTTTCTTCTTTCGGCCTCCGAAGGCCGCCGATAGTGCAGTGTTCTCGGCCTTCGAATACGCCCCAAGAAGTTCGTCACTTAATATTTCAATGCTTTTTAACCAATCGTCATCAGGTTCAACAAATTTGTCCCCATATTTGAATGTGTATTTTAATCTGACCAGTCCGCCTTCGTCGGACTCTTTGATGGTTTCCTTCGGCATTCCCCACTTTTCTGCAAGTGGCCACACTCTGAAGGCAATGTGCTCTTGGACCAAGTCCCTTGTCCCAATGAAAGAGCAGATTACGCCGAAGGCTCTTTGGCATTCCTCGGCTGCTTCGTCCATTTCAACCTTCGGCCTTCGAAGTCCGAAGCGTTGCCAGATGGGGCGCATAATAATACTCTTCACATTTTCTTGCGCTGTTAAGTCATTCTTCACATAGAACCACTCTGTCATCCAGGCTCCGGGCCACCTCTTCCGAAAGGTCGGCACAGGGCAGCTTGACCCGGAGCGGGCACCGAAGCTATAACACCCAAAATTGTTGTGATATTGTTCTTTTCCCCAGGGCTTCGTCTCGTATAATAATTCATGAATGTTGCAAAAACTCTTAGCATTTGGTTCTAAACCTTGGCTTCTTGCAGCCCAGACAAATATCCCCATTCTTATGATAGCTTCGGGAGTAAGTTGATGAAGGTAGACTTGAAATGTTTTCAGTACCTCAACAACAAAGTTGCTCAGGGGAAATCGAAGCCCAGCCTTGAGGAAGCTTCGGAAGATTACAACTTCATCTTCTTCGGGGGTGGGAGAAGTCTTTTCTCCAGCGTCAGCCCTCACAATAGATATATCTCGAAAATACCGCCCCCTCATATTATCAATATGACTCTGCTTGATGATGGTTTTCCCGAAAACCGTGTGACTTGGCCGCCATGGTCGATCTTCGGCCTCTTCCCCACCACTTTCTACATCATAGCTGTCGCTGTCACCAGTATCTTCGGACAAACCTTCGAGAATCTCCTTGGTGATTTTCTCTGTATTGGTCTCCGCCATCGCAATCAGGAACCCCAGATTCTTCTCTTCCTCGAGACTCAGCTTCGTATCCGCAGGGATCTTCTTGCCTTCAGACATCTTCGGAAACGCTAAAAAACTGTTTTTAGGGCCGAAGCTTCGAAATCAAAAAGGTCACCAATCTTAATGCACAAGAGCTAAAAATTTAGTGGACCGAAGCAGATGGCAAGTGTGCGTACCAAATGAGTTGGCGGTGTGATCTTATTTATACACCCAGGGCGTTGAAAATTGAAAGACCCCACTTGTCAGTAAATGTTGCTATTCTAGCAAAGGGAAGGTGTTTTTTCGGACCTTCGGCTCAAGGCCTTCGTCCATATCGCAATCTGAATTTATTATTAACAAATTAATATTGCGAGGGGCTACTGTTGGGGGCCTTCGTCCTCCGAAGGTCCTCAAAAACATGATTTGACAATGTTTTCCAAGTGGATTATGTGAACAGGTATCTTCGGACTCAGAATTATGAACATAAAGCACGGTCAGGACGAAGCCTAAACCAGACGAAGGACGAGCTGATTACCAACTACGAAGGATGGTGCACAGCCGAAGCTGCGCGCAGGGAAGCTTCGTCGCGATAGTAGAAAGGGGAACCGACTTAAAGATGAAAAGACTACGTGGGCCTTGACAGATTTCCATAAGCCATTAACAAATGTAATGGACATGGATGTAATTTTACGTGGGCTGCGTCCCGCGTCTATAAATAGATGAACAGTACTCCCGTACTGTTCACGCTGACTTGGCATTGGCTTTTGCGTCACGCTTGTACTTTTTTACCTTCTCTCAGGACCGAAGGTACATTTGTAATTTGAAATCATTTCTATTTTCTCCATGTTAATAAAATAGAAATGATTCTATGTTGATGTTTATATTTCACGCTTTATATGAATCCTTCGTCATTACTTATTATATTTACGAAGGTACGTCTTTTATGACCTTCGTCCTAAAATCATTATTTCCCGAAGGGGCATAATGTTTCGAAGGACGAAGGACTTTAGCATTTAACATTTTTTATGTTGCCTTGTTCTTAACTCTTAGCATTTGAGAACAAGTCCCCAACAGTGACGAAGAGTCGGTCTCGTAGTAGACCACTTTCTTCATCTTCGTCTTCTTGTCACCTTTCCGTTGTGTCTTGATGGAGGAAGAAGATTCCTCCTTGTGCTTGTGGCCGGACTCCCTTGAGTGGGTTCTTCCCGAGCTTGCGGACTTGTCGCCGCCGATCCCAATCTCCCTCTTGGCGGATGCTGCCGATATCACTTCGAGTGGTTAGACTCTAATGAAGTATCGGGTTCTGATACCAAATGGAAGTCACCTAGAGGGGGGGGGGGGGTGAATAGGCAAATCTGAAATTTATAAACTTTAAGCACAACTACAAGCCGGGTTAGCGTTAGAAATAAAGCTGAGTCCAAAAGAGAGGGAGAAAACAAATCACAAGCAAATGAAAGCGGATGACACGGTGATTTGTTTTACCGAGGTTCGATTCTTGCAAACCTACTCTCCATTGAGGTGGTCACAAAGATCGGGTCTCTTTCAACCCTTTCCCTCTCTCAAACGGTCACCTAGACCGAGTGAGCTTTTCTCCTTAATCAATGGGTCACTTAGACCCCTTACAAGGACCACCACAACTTGGTGTCTCTTGCGTTGATTACAAGTTGCTTGAGAACAAAAATGGAGGAAGAAGAAAAGCGATCCAAGCGACAAGAACTCAAATGAACACAAATATCTCTCTCTCATTAGTCACTAATTGTTTGGAGTGATCTTGGACTTGGGAGAGGATTTGATCTCTTGTTTGTGTCTTGGAGTGAAGTCTAGAGCTCTTGTATTAAATGCAAAGGCTGAAAACTTGGATGCCTTGAAGTGTGGTGGTTGGGGGTATTTATAGCCCCACCCACCAAAATGGCCGTTGGGAAGGCTGTCTGTCGATGGGCGCACCGGATAGTCTGGTACGCCACCGGGCACTGTCCGGTGCGCTAGCCATGTCACCCAACCGTTAGGGTTCGACTGTTGGAGCTCTGACAGATTGGGGCACCGGACAGTCCGGTGCCGCACCGGACGGTCACTGTTCACTGTCCGGTGCGCCTTCTGGCGCTGCTCTGACTCTGCGCGCGCTGTCCGCGCACTGTTCACGTTCACTGTTCACTTTTGCAGACGACCGTTGGCGCAGTAGCCGTTGCTCCGCTTGGCACACCGGACAGTCCGGTACAACACCGGACAGTCCGGTGAATTATAGCGGAGTGGCTCTCCAAAAACCCGAAGGTGGCGAGTTCGAGTTGATCCACCCTGGTGCACCGAACACTGTCCGGTGGCACACCGGATAGTCCGGTGCGCCAGACCAGGGCAACCTTCGGTTGGTTTTGCTCCTTTCTTTTTGAACCCTAATTTTAACTTTTTATTGGTTTGTGTTGAACCTTTGGCACCTGTAGAACATGTAATCTAGAGCAAACTAGTTAGTCTAATTGTTTGTGTTGGGCAATTCAACCACCAAAATCATTTAGGAAAAGGTTTGATCATATTTCCCTTTCACTGGTGCCACTGCCATCTGGCTCCTATTCGATGTTATGGAGTAGCATCTCTTCACCTTGGTGTGTTGATGCCTACAGTTCTTGGGAGAACAAATATTAATGTTTGTAGAACAAATATTAATGTTCTGAACGGGCATAAACTTTTTAGAACAAATATTTTGCCCTATAGTTCTAGGATGATTTTGGTGATAATACTGTGATGCATTGCAGAACATAGTGCATCGGGATCATTATGTTGCAGTCTTATTGTCACTTGCCAGCAGCCCTGTTATTTTCTTTTGTTTGATTTGAAGCCCTTGTCGGCAGACCTAGGATTATCTGGTGTTCCCATGCTTGACCAGACCAAGCTATCAATTAAAATTGTGGCCCAGTCCAATTAGATATTTCAGGACGATGGTGATCCCTGCTAATAATTAGTACATTTTTGTACAAAAATGATTTGATCCACAATAGATGTCGATAGCATTCTCCGATGATGAGGACCCCGCCGCTGCAGTGGCCACCGACGAGGACCTGGAGGGGGAGGACCTCTTCAACGACAACTACCTCGAGTAAGCCAACTCGAATCTAACCTGATGCTAGAGGTTTTGGGATTGGTTGTAGGTTTTCAAACGTTTGGGTACTTGGGGCCTTGGGTTGATTGGCAGATTCGAGCATGTGGTGCAGGTGCCTTTTGGTCGCGGTACCAATCAACGTTTCAGTGCCTTACTCACATCACCTACTCCATGCCTTCATTGGTTGTCTGCAAAGTCACAGTTTCACTAGAGGTTTTACGAATTAAAGTAACTTTCCAAAAGAAATGTAAGAACTGATTGAGCCCATAGGTTTATTTACATGAGCAGATAAATTTCCCAACAAGGTTCATCAAACATTTCTCTTGCAGATGCTTTGTAGATGGTTCAATATGAATTAGCTTAGCAGAATGGTGAGAAGTAAAAGCTTTAGAAGTCAACCTATATAGGATCCGACAAGGGGAGGCATGACTTGGTTAGTAAAAGAATATGAAAAAACACTAGCTACCCCTTCGTAAGCTTTTCCCATTGCCACTTTGCAGTAATTACTAAGGCAATTACTACATGAACAATGGATAAATCATACCTAGAAAAATAATAGCATATCCACATATGAGCGTGGGGAGCGACAACCACCAGCTGATGTGGCCACCGCTGTCGGCATGTCTGATGTCGTCGAGCAGCAGTCGCCTAAAGATAATGATGCTGACATACATGAGGACACACTTTTTGTGTTGCTAAATATATGTATGTCAGGCGACAGTCAAAATGAAGCCAACCCAACATTGTGATATGCATATCGATGTCAATAACTCCTTAGTTGTGGATGAGTGTGGGGAGCTTTCGCTACTGAAGCAGGGGATGCAGGCACACACACAAGTTGCTGGTAGTGGGTTCGAGGTAGATGTCGTTATCAGGAATTCCTTAGTGGACATGTACGACAAGTGTGGCTGTGTCTATTCGGTCGAGCTCGTCTTCGAAACAGTGTCATCAAACGATGTTGTTCTTTGGACCACAATGGTCTCGACTTATAGGAAGTCAGCTTGTACGATAGGATGACACACATGGGGATAGAACAAGATGGTATAGCGTATCTCTTGTGGTCCTGTCAGCTTGTAGCCATGGTAGGCTCGTTAGAGAAGCCTGGCACTACTTTAGTTCAATGTCTGATGGTTCGAGCTCAGTTAAGATGCGACCTAAGCACTAACAATGCATGGCAGATCTCCTGTGCAGGTGAGGTTACCTAGAATAAGCTCTTCAGTTCATTGAGAACATGTGATTTGACTCGAGCGTTGCTGCCTGGAGCGTGCTACTCAACTCATCTCGAGTACATGAGAATGCCTGGCTAAAGTCAGTTCACAACGTCCTGTTTGCTCAAGCTTGACCCTGGGAACCACTGCAGTTGGGTTGCTCTGTCAAGTGTGCATGCATCAGGGAATGACTGGCATGAGACCTAGACAGCCAGTGAGAGCATGAGCAGGGAGTGTGTGAAGAAAGAGCCTAGGTGTAGCTAGGTTGAGTTGTCTGATGGTGTTCATATTTTTGTAATGGCCGATCAGTCTCATCCTGAACTATTCCAAACACTACATAGTCTTGATTAATTAGAATGTTGTAACACAATTAAATTAGAATGTTAGAAGATGCACTGGACTGCAACATGGATCTGTTGTGAGATAGAACCACCATAATTATGTCATCCTCAGGCAATGTCATAGCCAGTACTGTACAAAAGGCGGCTACACACAAAAGGAGGCTACAATTTAGAATTTTAGATAGATAGTTCTTAGTGATTTGGTAGGTTGAGAGCAGAAATGGGTTTGCACCTCGCAAGTAATAATTAACTAATGAAAATTATCGGTCACACGACCATAAGTCTTCATTCGCCATGTCCACCAATAATATACAAATTATCAGTCACACAACCATTGCCTGGTTTCAAATTCTCAGGCATAACTACTGCATTTACATCATCTTCAGCCATACTTGGATGTTCACTGGTTGGGTTTGTATCTGAGAAGTCTTCACTGGTTGTTATATGTTTATCTCTCTTTGATGATCATTCAATACTTGGACTATATTTTTTATTATATAACAAAATACTTGGTTAAGCATGATTAGTATTTTGATGCATCTTTATTTGTGTTACCATATGCCATCGTTTATTTGTGATACCAGAATGGGCTGACCGAGTACATGATATGCTGGACACCCCGTTGGTTAGTGCCACCTCGGTTGCTCGATACATTAGAAGCTAGCTTAAATGTTCAACTATGATAAATGTGAACAAATTGATATTTTAGATGTAATATCTTAAGCATTTGTTACCTTTGTGTGCACTTCTACTTATGTCAGATGAATTTGGTAGGATTCAATGTGTCTATTAGTCTGTAGAGGTAAAAGGTGATGTTTAGGGACCAATAGGTCACTACCCACCATGAATGGCCCTTGATGCTCCATTTACATAGCGTGATTTGATTGAAGTGGATACAATCAGATGTTGTGTCCAGTGAAGATTAAGTGGCCACCGATAAAAGATATTTCTCTATAAAGAACAACTTTGAATTATGTGTTCATTATTATTTTAGAATTATGTGTGGTAAAAGGTATAAAGAAGACAATTGCATAGGTTTATCTGAAAAATTGTTTTTCTATCTCTTGGTGTAGGACACATCAAGCTGGCCTCTTATCTTTGTTATCTGACTATTCAGCTTTTCTATCTCATGGTGCAGGACGTCATTCATCCTGCTTACAATCTTCTACAAAAAGAGAGGCAATTGCAGAAAGAGAGGCAATGATGAAGGAAACGATAAAGCTTTTCCATTTGATGGTGGTATTTTAATTCATTTGGGATGACACCTATAGGGAACTTTACAATTTTGTTGCATGTAACTAGGTTCTTAGATAACTGTAGGTTGTCGACCACATACCCTGTAATGTTTTGTTTTGGTGGTAGATTGATGATGGTATACCGGTGATGACTGATTATTTTTTCCTGATAGCCATCTGATGGTTGCCATTGTGCTTTATAGATTGATAGCTTTTAGATGGGCACAATGGATCAGGAACTGCCATATATGCAACACAACTGTGCTATGCAAATGCGTCATTTTGACTTTTGGTGACTCGTTCATGGTGAAAATAAAAACTTGTGCATGAGCTTTTATGCAAGTGAATTGCTAAGCCAGGTAATTCTGTCCTAATGAGTCGTGAGATATAAGATGTGATTCCGAGTAGATGGGTTGGGTTTGAGAAGATATATTAGTTATATTTATTACTATTTCACATGTGTTAAGAATGCAAACTGTTATATCCTTTTACTTTCTTTTTCGACTTGCACACTTCTGGTGGTGTATAGATAGATTCCTTGACTTGCAGTGATGCTATAAATGGTAGTTGGTTTATTATGTACTCTAAAGGATGCATGTGGATTGGAGTTTCATCAAGCTTTGTTGCTACAACTAGCTTATTAGTGTTTTTTTGTTTGTTTAAGGCCAGAGGGCTTGTATTAGGTGTTTTTGCTTCTCCGTTTGCAACTCGTCTAGCCTAGATGTTCTCAGCTCTCATGAGATCTCAGTCAATGCTTGATCTGCGGGATGTGACAGACCCAACCGTCGTGGTCACTACCAAGACAAGCACATGAAGAATTAGCAAAAGTTGAATAGTGTTACAGACAATCGCATGAAGAACTAGCAAGAGCTGAATGTGGTTAGTATGAGGGGGACAAGCACATGAAGATTTGGCGAGATCTGAATCTTGGTGTCAGACCAAGCAGTGGTGTCCATTTTAGACATCGTAAGGAACCTACTGGTCGATGTATGCATGCTTGCGATGCTTCATGCTTCACCTCGTGTTCATATAGTTGCATTGGTTCATAAACAAGACAAGTCAACATCACACCTGTCAAGTATGCAAATCTGTTGCATTCATGATGTTTTGTTATTCCATCGATGCATGGGGACATGTGTCTTTAAAACAATACCGATGGCAACTATAACACTGATGAGTTTGAAAATTTCAAGGAGGCAAAATGAGTATACCTACATGAAGCTTTATAGAAAATCTGAGTTTGAAACATGTCTGAACAACTATTTCATTTGAATAATATCTACTTATGTGATGAAAAACTGTGGCAACGCACGGGCACCCAACTAGTAATTCATATGTCCTTAGATAATATATTATAGCAGTTTACAATATCTCGATCTAGGATATGAAAACATTGGCGGCGGCGGCCCAAGCGTCGTCCTGAAAGTCTCCGTCCACGGCAGCGCTGTCCTCCTCTCCTTCGTCTCTTGTAATTATGCGATACTTTGTCTAAATAAGGCTCTGGTGATATAATATAATTTAGGATTCTAGGTGGGGATCTTCTCCCTCGTTGCCAATAAAAAAAAGAATATGAAAACAAACACATCATAAAATAAAGAAATTCGACTAACAAGCTTTCCTAAGTCATGAAATTTAGCTAGTTTATATTCATAAAGAAAAATATCAAATATCCTATTTTAAATATTAGATAATTCGTATAGAATTTACAAACAATGCATGTATATTAGATTTTATCGATTCCGTATCCTACACTGCACCCTCGTATCATTAGATTTGGATTGTTCATATCTGTAAGTGTCGTTATATAATAACATCATCAGAGTACCAGAAAGAGAGAATGAAGAGGGAGCATAACACATGTCGGTGATTATGTTGAATCTAGCCATGAGAGGGAGCAACCACACAATCAGTTAGAGAGGTTTAGTTTGCAGTATGCATAATACCCTATATTCTCTTTCTCTTGCTACTTAATGATTGATGAATATAGAGGGAGCAAATACATAATTGTTCGTTCATTAGTCCGATCTGTCTTCGCTAGGAGATGTTGAACCTCCATTGTCCATTGGTGACTACCAAGACTGTAGGGCGCCCTTATCGAGCGAAGAGAGCTCTCGCCCTTCTGTGGCGGGCTCCACCCCTTGGGCCTACCTATGCCACAACGATGTAGTGCTATAAAAAAACAGAGTTAGTGCGACGCGTGATCGAGGCCAGGATTAGGCCTTCGCCGCGACAAGGTGTTCATACAAAAATACTATAAACATGTGAATGCCCATGTTTCTCAATATGTGTACAATTTTCCACAGCTAAACACCGGCGTCGAACTTATGAATGAACAATATAAATTCACTCCTCAATCTTTTTTCTCTTGTAACTCCCTTTGCGAAACAATCAACGAAATGGTAAGAATATTAAAAATAGAATTATACTACCTCGGTTCTAGAATTAAAAAAACACTACCAAGTAGGAGTAAATTCCAATTCTAGTGGCGACTGGCGAGTAGGCGAACCGTCGCCGTCAGCCTACCTCGGGCGCGCCATCTCTTCTCGGCACGGCATGTGGCGTGCAGGTGTGCGGGCTGCCATGCTAGCGCACAAATGGCGTTCGGGCACCGTGTACCCTGGCCCCCACTCGAAAAAGGGGAAACCCGTCAGGCCTCGCTCCTCACCGTAGGCCGATAGCCAACCAGCCAGACAACACGTGGACACGGCAACGGCAGCGGCAGCGCCCTCCGATCCCCGCCGGGCCACCAGGCAGAAAAGGAACGGAACGGCGCAGCCGCGGCGGCGGCGGCTGTAGGTTCCCGCACCAGCGACTGGCGGACACGTATATCCAATCATCCATCTTCTCTCGCACGGCCGCACCCGTCCTCGGACTCGTTCCGTCTGCTAGCAATGCCGCTGGCGCTCGCGCAGCTGCAGGACCTGCGGGACCGCATCTCCGACCGCCTCCGCCCATGGAGCCGCTCCGCGCAGTTCTGGGTCCGCGCCGCGGACATCTACACCAGCTACAAGGTGACCCACCTGCTCGTCTATATGCCTCTTAAGTTCGTTTTTTTTTAATTGCGAATCGCTTTGGTCGGTCCAGGTGTGCCAGCTGCGGGCTGGGTTTGTGAAGGATGAGGACGAGCGGGAGGCCATGTGGGAGCAGCAGCACGAGCTCGGCGCCCGGAAGATGTATTCCCTCTGCTCCGAGCTCGGCGGTCTTTTCCTCAAGGTTGGTGTGCAGGGTGCATCGGTTCGTCCTGTTTTTTTTTCTCTGGCCCTCTCCGATTTTCAAATTGCCCCAACCCCATCCAACAAAAGGAAAATTATGCGTGACAACCGATTGTGCTGTCAACTGTCATTGCTTTTGTGGTGTATTTGACACTGAAAAGATCCGGATCACACAAGGGCCAACACAGAACACACCCGTGGGCGACACACGAACTTGAACGCACGAGGAACGTTACAGACTGAAGAAACCGGTCTAGAGACTAATTAAGCCGATGCTGATTCTATTCTTTGATAGACTCCAGAACACCTTCCGGGAAGAAGCACGTGGAGGTTATCTTAGGATCGGCAATGACACCTAGAACACTGCCAAATCTCCGCGAGAGACGTGACGAACAACAATATATAGAGGGAAAATGGATAAAAGGGATAATACACGTATTTTGAATCAATTGGATGTTGGTTAACTCAATTACTCGTGATACTCTCATATATATAGAAGGGATGGTTCATCACAATAGGAAACAACTCCATAACGTGTTATTCAAGTTTTCCATGTTAAAGAACGAAAATTAATCGGTTCGGATGAAAATCCACTAGGCTGGTTTTACAGGGGTTGACTACTATAGCTAGCCTAGCAATAGGAAGCCGACCAAGCTAGGTTTGGGGCGGCCAGACTGACTTTGGAGACCTGACCTGGCCGACTTTAGAAACCTGGCCTGGCTAGGTTCAGGCGTTCAGCAGCCGGCTGCCGGCCTAGCCGACTCTAGCTTATGTTGCACAATTTCCATGCTGAACATTTTAGCGTGTTAATGTATGCCTCTCTGTTTTAGGTGAATAGTACCCGAACCAGAAAACACAAAAGCACTAAATAGCGATGATGTCTAACTCATTGGCTAACCCAAATTTACATTAAGGTTGATATAAATACTCAACCATTGTTTGGAAATCACTTTAGTCTTCTTGCAAAATACTTTTTGAAGTACCTTCTGTTGATTGCTCTGGGGAGACTATTACCTTACATCGTATCTAGCATATATGAATTTTCAAATATTGCTTTGATCACTTTATAAGGATCCTCTCAATTTGGTGACCACTTGCCAAAGTTGTTGCTCTTTGATCTACTTGGAGATCTAATTGGTAGTATGGTTTTTCGCACTAGATCTCTAACTTAGAACAACTTGGTTTTGGCTTTCTTATTATATGCTCGAGCAAGTCGAGCCTTGTCTTTCTCCATATCTTTGAGTGGCTTCAATCCCTTTTGTGTCACCTCATCAATATTGTCTATCATAAAACCATGATACATAACAAAAACTAATTCATTTTGTTTAACAAGCCTATATACACCCACACTTACTTCGATAGGTAACATAGCTTCTTGCCCATATACTCATTCAAAAGGAGTAATTTTAGTACCACCATGTCTAGACACATGATGTGTCCGTAGAGCTTTAGACGAAACCTCATGCCACCTCCTTGGATTATCCTCAATCTTCTTTTCGATAAGCTCGATCAAAATCTTATTACTAGATTCAACTTAGCTATTAGCTTGAGCATAGTATGGAAATAAATTGAGTAATTTGATTTTATATAGTTCAGCGAAATCCCTTACTTCTTTTGACAAAAATGTTGCCCTTTGATCCATAGTTAATGTTTGAGGGATGCCGAATCTATGTATTATATGCTCAATAATGAACTCATTACCTTTTTGTGTCTCATATTTGTTAGAGTACCCGTTTAGGGTTTGGGGTTTACCCCGTGTATTTACCTTCTCACCCCTGTGTAATGGGCTAGGCCCAACTAACTCAGTCTATTAATACATCACCAAGCCCCTTCTTAGGGTTTCCCACATGGTATAGAGCTAGGTTTTCAGTTTCTCTCTCTTCTCCCTCCCTCCCTCCCCTCACAGCCGCCGGCTCCTCTGTCCAGCCGGCCACCTCCCCCCTTCCTCCTCCCTCCGACCACCACCGGACCGAGCCGACCGCCTCCCTCCTCCCTCCGGCCACCACCGGACCGAGCCAACCACCTCCCTCCCTCCCTCCTCCCTCTGACCAACACCGGACCGTGCCACCCCTAGCGTTGCCATCCCCACTGCGCCCCTTGCACCGTCGGATCCTGCCATCCCTTGCGTGCGCTTGCGCCGTCGGATCCCGTCGCCCTCTCGCCGTCGGTCCTTGTCCCCACGCCGGCGATGGCCATGGACCCCATTCGCACCGCCCTGCAGGACGCCGACGCCCACATAGGCGCATGTGCGGCCGTCCTTGCCGCGGACACGGCTGTCCACGCTAACGCCGGTGCAGATGCGCGCCTGGCCACGCACCCCGCCGCCCCACGACCAACACCGGTGCGCGCATGCACCCGGCTTTGGGGCTAGCGCGAGTAGCCCCACCACCGCTGGTCTTCTCCCCAGCAGCGATGCGGCCGACCTCCTCCCCGCCACCGCTGCTGGCCTCCTTCCCGCTGCGGGCGTCCTCTCCCACCACAACGACCTCACCGGCGACGGGCCCCCTTTCATCGTCGGCCTTGAGCCCCTCCCAAGCGTTCTCCTCGCTGCACTCACTGCGCAGCACCCTCATCGCTCCCCGCCAGGCTTCCCCGCCCGCACCGACCCCTCGTGGACCAAGTGGGGTCGGCGAAGCGAGCCACGCTCGTCGACGGGGCCGCACATGGCGCGAGAGGAGTCGACGAGGCTGTGCGTGGCGCAGGCAGGGTCGATGGGGCCGCGCGTGGCGCAGGTAGGGTCGACAGGGCTGCGTGTGGCGCGGGAAGAAGCGTGAGCGGAGGCGTCGAGGCCGTGCGTGGTGCAGGCAACGGCGTAAGGCAGGGCGCCTGGGGTGGAGGGGTAACTGGATCGGACTCAAGAAGGGAGTCGAGATCGGCGGGTGGGGAGGAGCCAGCAAGGGGAAATACATCTTCGTCGAAGACAACGTGACGAGAGATGATGATGTGGTGTGAGGTGAGGTCAAGGCAACGATACCCCTTGTGGTCTGGGGAGTAGCCAAGGAAGAGGCAGCGAGTGGAGTGAGGAGATAGCTTATGAGGAGCAGTGGCAGAAGTGTTAGGATAGCAGGCACAACCGAACACGCGAAGGTGGTCGTAGGAGGGGACTGTGTCGTACAGGGCGAAGTGGGGAGTAGGGTGGCTCACCGCCTTCGAGGGAAGACTGATGAGGAGGTGTGTGGCGGTGTGCAGGGCCTCTGCCCAGTAGCTGGCAGGGAGAGACGCCTGGAAGAGAAGGCAACAAATCATATTGGTGGTGGTGCGAATCATGCGTTCGGCCCGGCCGTTCTGCGCAAAGGTGTAGGGGTACGAGAGACGCAACTGGACGCTGTTGGTGAGAAAGAAAGAACAGGAGGCGTGGTTGTTGAACTCGCGACCATTGTCACACTGCAGGGCACGAACCGACCGATGGAACTGGGTGGGTACCTAGGCGAAGAAGTGTGTGAGGGTGGTGAACGTGTCGGACTTCAACCGAAGAGGAAAAGTCCAAAGAAAATGGGAAAAAACATCCAAAATCACAAAGTAGTATCTGTAACCAGAAAGACTGAGTACAGGGGAGGTCCAGAGATCACAATAAACCAGATCAAAAGCCTGCTCAGCCCTGTTAAGGCCCATTAGGCCCGGCCCACTATCTATATGTATATAATAGTCCTTAGGGACTGGGTAATCACTATCAATTCTCAGGTTGGTAACATGGTATAGAGGAGGTTTAGATTAGGGTTTTTTTCCTGCCGCCGTCGCGACCTCCTTGCCCGGCCGCCGTCACGGCCCTCCCCTGCCCCGTCCGCACGCCATCCGCCGTCGCGGCCCTCCCCTTCCCCGTCCGCACGCCGTCCGCGCGTCCGCCGTCTGCGCGCCGTCCGTCTGCGCGTCCGCCGCCTCAGCCCGCCTCGTCCGCGGCCGTCTGCGCGCCGTCTGCGGCCATCCGCTGGATCTGCGTGCCGTCCGAGGTCGTCCACCGGATCTGCGCGCCGCCGTCCGCCTCGTCCGCCCCGCCGTCAGCGTTCGCCGCCGTCTGCGCGCCGTCCGCGCGTCAGACTCGCCAGGGAGGATCCTCTGCCTCGCCAGGGACGCCGCCGGTGTCGCGGCTGTCCGCGCGCAGCTGTCTGCGCGTCCGCTGCGTCGTCTTTTGGCTCCCCAGAGACGTCGCCAGGGGTCCTCTGCCTCGTCAGGGACCGCGCGCAGCTGTCTGCGTGTTCGCTGCGTCGTCCCCAGGGACATCGCTGACTTCTTCTCCGTCGCTGTCCGCGACGTCTGCCACGTCTGCAAGCTCTCGCTGTCCGGGCAGCCATCTGCGCCCACTTCTTCGCGCCCAGATCTGCTGCGCATCAGATCTCCTGCTCGCGCCGTTGTCTCGGTTGCGGCGGCATATCCACTATCCATCACCTGCAAACATGGTTTTTTGGTACCATCAAGACAGTTTTTCTCAGATCTGTTATTCTTTTGTCCTTTTCCTGCTCTTCAATATGACGTCCAATGCTATTTGTCGGCGTTCCGAGACCGGGGGGTCCCCGAGCCGACGAGTGAGTGTGCCGCGTGCCCCAGCCCAGATGGGTCGAGCGCGTGGGCGAGCGCGAAGGGGGGAGAGAGAGAGAGAGAGAGAGCGAGGCGGCCGGAGCCGGGTCGTGGGGGAGTCGGAGAATTCCCGCGGCCTTCGTGTTCGTCCCGCGCCCAGGTCGGGTGCGCTTGCAGTAGGGGGTTACAAGCGTCCGCGCGAGGTGAGGGAAGCGGGCGGCCCCGAGAGAGCGCCTGCCCCTGCCCTTCGTCCCCGCGAGGCCAACCTTCTCTAAGAAGGCCCTGGTCCTTCCTTTTATAGTCGTAAGGAGAGGATCCAGGTGTACAGAATGGGGGTGTAGCAAGGTGCTACGTGTCTAGCGAGGGAGAGCTAGCGCCCTAAGTACATGCCAAGGTGGCAGCCGGAGAGATCTTGGCACCCTGTTGGTGTGGCGTCGTGGCTGTTGGAGGAGTAACGGAGCCGGACGGGGGGACAGCTGTCGGAGTGGCTGGGCCCTTGCTGACGTCCTCCTGCTTTCGTAAGGGAGCTGAGAGCCGCCGTCGTCATGGTCTAGCGGGGCGCCATCATTTGCCTATCTGGCGTGGCTGGCCAGATGGGACGCCGGTCTTGTTCTCTGCGACCCAAGTCGGCTCAGGGCAGGGTGATGATGACGCTCCCTGTTGACGTGGCGGTCTCGTGTCCTAGGTCGGGCGTCGTGGAGGCTCCTCCGAAGCCGAGGTCGAGTCCGTCCTGCAAGACAGAGGCAGAGTCCGAGCCCTGGGTCGGGCGAGGCGGAGATCGTTCGGCAGAGGCTGAGGCGGAGTCCGAGCCCTGGGTCGGGCGAGGCGGAGGTCGCCGTCTTCCGGGGCCTTAGCCCGAGTCCGAGCCCTGGGTCGGGCGGAGCGGAGTTCGCCGTCTTCCGGGGCCTTAGCCCGAGTCCGAGCCCTGGGTCGGGCGGAGCGGAGTTCGCCGTCTTCCGGGGTCTTAGCCCGAGTCCGAGCCCTGGGTCGGGCGGAGCCTCCTATGGCACCTCTGGCGAAGTCTGGTCGCCCGTCGGTCTTACCTTTTGCGTTAAACGCCCCGGTGACTGGGTCGGTTGGCGCGGTGATTTAGTCAGGGTTTCTTCTTATCGAAGGCGGGGCCTCGGGCGAGCCGGAGATGCGTCTGCCGTGAAAGAGGAGGCCTCAGGCGAGACGGAGTCATCTTAGGGTCGGCTGCCCTCGCCCGAGGCTAGGCTCGGGCGTGGCGTGGTCAAGTCACTCGTATGGACTGATCCCTGACTTAATCAAACCCATCAGGCCTCTGCAGCTTTATGCTGATGGGGGTTACCAGCTGAGAATTAGGCGTCTTGAGGGTACCCCTAATTATGGTCCCCGACAGTAGCCCCCGAGCCTCGAAGAGAGTGTTAACACTCGCTTGGAGGCTTGCGTCGCACTTTTTTGTAAGGGGACCAGCCTTTCTTGGTGGTGCTTTGTTCCGGTGGGTGCGCGCGAGCGCACCCGCCGGGTGTAGCCCCCGAGGCCTCGGAGGAGTGGTTTCACTCCTTCGAGGTCTTAATGCCTTGCGTAATGCCTCGGCTGGTCTGGCGGTTCCCTCATGCGAGCAGGGCGTAACCCAGGTGCACTGTCGGGGCCCAAGTTCTCGGGCTGGTATGTTGACGCTGTCAACGGTTTGGCCGGAGCCGGGTTTGCGAGAGCAGCCCCCGAGCCTCCGCACGGAGCGAGAGGACGATCAGGGACAGACTCGGCTTTTTTATATACGCCCCTACGTCGCCTTTCCGCAAGGAGGAGGGGGGGAGTGCGCCATGTTACCCTCGATGGGCACCGAACATGGTGTCTCCGGTGAGCTGCAATCGGGTAATCCGAGTGGACGTCCGTGCCCCGTTCGTTGGGGGTCGGCTAGGGGCCCGGAGGCACGCCCAAAAGTACCTGCGGGTGATCTGCCGGACCCGGTCCCCTAGCGACGGGGTCCGAGGGCTCGTTGCCTCCCTCCGATGGGATTCCGTTACAGAGTCGTTCCCGCTGGTCTCGGAAATGTCCTAGGGTACCTCGGGAGCGCAGCCCGAGCCTTGGTTATGTATCGAACGTACCCCTGGTCATCCCTCGCTCGGCGTCTGAGGCGACTGTGAACCCTTCGACAGGCCAGCCTTCGAACCCCTGATCAGTAGGGGGCACGGAGCCCGAGTAGCCTGAGGCGGTCGTGGGACCTTTCGGGGGCCGACCTTCGAACCCCTGACCAGTAGTGGGTGTCGGGCCCACGCGATCTGAGGCAGCTGTTGAACCCTTCGGGGGGCCAGCCTTCGAACCCCTGATCAGTAGGGAGGCTCGGAGCCTAGTTCCTTCACGGGGAAGGATCCCTTTGGGGTTATCCCCCTTCTCGGTCCCTGTTGCAAGAGATAGAGAAAGAAGGAAAAGGGAAAAAGGATTCGAAATTGAACGTCGTGACGTACCTTTTTCGGCGTGGTCGTTTTGGCGGAGGCGAAGCGTCGCCAGCTGCCCCTGCCAAAAACGTCACCTGTTCCACCGCGGAGTTAATGCGCCGGGGTAAGCGGTCGGCGAGGCTGCCGTTGCGTGCGCGAGCCGTTCGAGGAACGGCTGTTTCGCTTCGCGTTTTTTGAACTCCGCGTCCGGTTCGGGCGGTACGTTGGAACCGCCTTGACCTTGGTCTTTATGTACCCCGGAGAGGGTCCGGTGACGGTTCTCGACTCCGCTTCTCGCCCCCTTCTCAGGTTTTTTGCAGCCTGAGAGATCTAGCCAGGAAAAGGAAACCGCCCTCCCCTGTCCTTCACGCCGCCACCCCCTTTGCCTTGGCGATGGCTGACCGGGTGACCATCCTCCTGCCGCGCGACCCGTGGCCCTTCTCCACGGTGACGACGGGTGATCTGGAGGACCTCGTCGGCGAGGGTTTGCTCCGCCCCCTCACCGACAAGGAGCGGTCGGAATGGATTCCTCCCGCGGGCGGAGTCGCTCCCTCCCCTCCGCCGGGGTATGTCGTGAGCTTCATCTCCTTCCATGAGCGGGGATTTGGTGTGCCGTCAAGCCGCTTCATGCGGGCCATCCTGTTCCACTACGGGGTGGAACTGCACAACCTCACTCCCAACTCCATCGCGCAAGCCGCTATCTTTGTAGCGGTGTGCGAGGGGTATCTGGGGATCGCCCCCCATTGGGATTTGTGGACTCACCTCTTCTTTGCCGAGCTTTTTGCTTCGTCGACGGGAGAGAGGAAGGTCCGTGCGGCGGTGCGGGCCGGCGGCTGCACCCTCTTGCTGAGGCAGTCGCGGTCGTTGCAGTATATCCCTGCCGTCCTTTCATCCTCAAACAAGGGTTGGCAGCGCCGGTGGTTCTACCTCCGGAATGACGGAGGGTCGCTCCCGCCGTTCTCTCAGCGGGTTGTCACCGCCGCCCCCGACGCCTGGCGCCACGGGACTCCACACGAGAGGCAGAAGAAACTCGAACCTCTTCTCCAGGCCCTGAAGGCGTTGCGGGAGGAAGGGCTCACCGCCGCGGGAGTGGTTGCCGCCATCCACCGCCGGAGGGTGCTTCCCCTGGCGGAGCGGCGGTTGTCGCTTTGGGAGATGACCCAGGAGGCCGACTGGGAGGGGTCACGGATGTCCCCTGATCCTCTTCCCTACGATGCCCTCCACCGGCGGGTGTCGGCCGCGATGGGGAAGCCGGACTCCCACGCCTTCTCCCAGCCTCGAATGCGCCCCGACCAGGGGTGCGTCGCTCTGGTGAGTGTTCGTCCCTTCCTTCTTCACATACCGGGTTGCTTCTGATTCTCCCTATCGGGTTTCTCTCTCCCCCCTTTTTAGGAGGTGGGGCGGCACAAACCCTCCCTGCCGCCGGTCCCGGAGGACGCGGTGGGTCGGGCGGCGCGGCGGGTCGCCGCGGAGGAGGAGAAGAAGAAAAAGGATGCGGAGAAGGCCCGGGCCCGCAGGCGGAGGCGGGCTCGGGATGCCCTGGAGAAACGCCGTCGCCAGCAGGAGAGGGAAGGACTTCCCAGGGAGCTGTCGCCGGAGACGTCCGACGATGCCGACGACGACGACGACGAAGAGGAGGAGGACGACATGGCCGCCCGTCTCGGTCTCAGCCCTGGCTTGGGGTGTGGCCGGGAGCCGTCGAGTCAGCCCCCGAGCGGGCCTACATCGTCGGTCCCTGGAGCCGAGGCGTCGGGTCCCCGACCTGAGGGGTGGGGGCAACCCGAGAGGGTCCTTGACCCCTCGGTTGGAGGAGCTGACGCGACTCCAGGGAGCCGGGCCGAGGGGTCCGTTCCTCGGGATCCGTCGCCCGTGCCGGCAGCATGGGGGAGCGATCCTCAGGTTGCCGCGGCGGCGCCTGGGCAGTCCGCCTCTCGGGCCTCAGGGGCGTCCGAGGCGAGGGCGGCGCCGGGGCTGTTGGCGAGGCGGACCTCGGCGGTGGTTCCAGGAAGCGGGAGCCAAGAGACCTCCCCCCAGACACCGTGGATCATGGTCCGGAGCGGGTAGGTACCTTGGAATGTCCCCGTCCCGGCGCTTCATTCATATGTCTGGGCCGTGATTTTCCCTTTCTTGTTTTCTCCAGCAAATGGAGCCATGGCCCTACTGACCTGGCGCCTCGGAAGGCCCTCAAGACGGCGTTGGTCCAGGCAGCTGGCGCCACCTCGGGCCCTGCCGCTCAGCCGACCCTTTCGCAGGGTGCTCCGCCGCACGGGGCTCAGGCGTCGCATGTTCCGGGGGAGCAGGTCGCCGAGGCGGGCTCCTCTGCCGAGGTAGCCATCGTGATCGGGGAGGCGGCCGGCGCCGGCGCGGTCCCGATCTCGCCTGCCATGTCGGCCATGCCGGCGTCTGCCGCTACCGCAGTTGGCACCGTCCCAGTCGGAGGGCGTGCGGTTGCCGCCGGCGTCGAGACAGCCGCGGCGTCGGCGCTCGGGGCCTCGGAAGAGGTGGGCGCGGACGCGCAGTGCTCCCGGGCGGGCGGCAGCCTTGTCGCTATGCGGCGGAGCCCCGAGGCCCGGGGCCAGTTGCTCCGATTCCGGACCCGCGAGGCTTCGGGCCCTATCTTCGTTCTTGACGACGAAGAGGAGGACCAGTCCTGGGACGAGCTCCGCAAGCGTGCGGAGGCGGCAGTGGGGTTGCTCCGATCGTCGCTGGAGGTTCTCTGCGGGGACGTCCCCAAAATCCTTCAGGTAATGGTTTCAGGCATACCTTCTTGCTTCTGCGAGTGAGGCGCTCGTCGTGATATCTTGTTTCCCTTTCCAGGATCTGACGGACCGGAGCGCTGCCAAGTCGTCGTTCATTCGTCGCGAGGCCGTCGTCTGGGGCTCGCTGCGGTCCCTGAGGACTTCGCTCGCCGGGGCTACCGCGCGCCTTTCTCAGCAGGACGCTAAGATAGCGGACCTCCAGTTGCTCTGCGCTGACCTGAAGGCCGAGGCGGCGGCAGCGCGCACGGAGGTGCTACAACGGCGGTCGGAGCTCGCCCAGGTTGCCGAGGAGCGGGACCAAACTCGGGGCCAGGCTGCCGAGGCCGAGAGCCGGGCCAAGATCCTTGCGGCCGATCTGGCCGCAGCCCAAGTCGCAGCCTCGGAGCAGCGCGTCCGAGCCGGAGGTATGGCTCGACCGTCCTCGGTTCTCGATCTTGTCCGTTTCTTCTGCTTGTGTTTGAGGTCTTTCTTCTGGTTGTTCGCAGAGCTCGAGTCTGCCCTCGACGAGTCTGCCAAGGCGCTTGCCGAGGCGCTCGACGGGGCTGCTGAGCAAAGGGAGGCCGATCTCGCGGCCATGTCCGAGGCCGTCTCGGAGGTCTATCGGAAACTCGGTCCCGGCGACGTCCCTTCAGGAAGCTCTCCCCAAAGCCGCCTTCAAGCCCTAGGTGATTACGCGCGCGGTAAAGTTCGCGGGGCGCTGCACCACGGCGTCAGGCGGGCCTTCGCCGTGCTCGCTTCCCACTACGTTGTGGACTTGGAGCGGGTCAGCGAGGGGTACTGCCTGCCTGATGAAGACGAGGCGGCCCTGGCGGAAGTTCAGCGGCTCGACGCGGTCGCTGCGGGTCCGAGCGCGGCGCTGGCGACCGTCTTCGAAGCGGAGATTCTTCCTCCTGCGCCGCCGCCGGAAGCGGAGGTGGACCTTACCGACGGCGGGGGTGGAGTTGAGGGCGCGGCTCCTGCCCGAGGCGACGCCTGATTTTTGTTGGGACAATTTCTATTGGATGTGTGATTTGCCGCGGCCACCGAGGCCTAGACATTTTACTTCTCTTCCGTGAAGTCATGCTCCTTTTCGTTTCGATTTTCGCGCCTGGCCCGTAGTGTCGACAACAGGGTGATTTCCCGAGCTGGGTCCTTTTTCGTGGCAGGCGACGAGTGAGGTGTCCCTAGCCCGGAGGCATGGGTGTTCCCCGGCTCAGTCGGTCTCGCCATTTACTCGTACCCAAGTTCGCTCCTCAGGACCCTGCTTCTGACGCATCCGGGAGAACGCAAAAAACCCTTCTTGACCGAAAAAGAGTTTTTTTTGACGCGGAACGGTACGTCCAAACTCGACGAGAGGGGTTCCCCCTTTTTAGCCCCCGAGGGAGGGTCGGGCTCTGCCGGGGCGAGGCCGACCCTTCCTTGATGACCGATTCTTATGTGTGAGTGGGGAAAGGGCGCAGCCCCCGGGCGTCGTTCGCGCAGAGGCCGTTTGGCGAGTCAGGCTCCTGCCCAGATATCCGGCGAGTGCTCGGTGACATCCCTCGGTATGCCGGGCATGCCCGAGGGTCCCCACGCAAAAATGTCGACGTTCGCGAGGAAAATCGACGGGTACTGCTTCTTATTTGGGGCCGAGCCCAGAACTGATCCGGACATGCTTGGAGGCGTCGCCACTGGCGTCGAGAGGGACGGCCTTGACCGTCTTCGCTGGCTCGAAGTTGCCGGCATGTCGCTTCACGTCCGGCACCTCTCGGGAGAGGCTTTCCAGGTCGGCAATGAGGGCCTCGGACTCGGCGAGGGCCTCGGCGTACTCCACGCACTCCACATCGCATTCGAATGCGTGTTTGTACGTGGGGCCGACGGTGATGACCCCGTTGGGGCCCGGCATCTTGAGCTTCAGGTAGGTGTAGTTGGGGATGGCCATGAACTTCGCGTAGCATGGCCTTCCCAACACTGCGTGGTAAGTCCCTCGGAACCCGACCACCTCGAACGTCAAAGTCTCCCTTCGGAAGTTGGAGGGTGTTCCGAAGCAGACAGAGAGGTCGAGCTGTCCGAGGGGCTGGACGCGCTTCCCGGGGATGATCCCGTGGAAGGGCGCAGCGCCTGCTCGGACGGATGACAGGTCGACGCGCAGGAGCCTGAGGGTCTCAGCGTAGATGATGTTGAGGCAGCTGCCTCCATCCATCAAGACCTTGGTGAGCCTGACGTCGCCGATGACGGGGTCGACGACGAGCGGGTACTTCCCCGGGCTCGACACGTGGTCGGGGTGGTCGTCCCGGTCGAAGGTGATGGGCTTGTCGGACCAGTCTAGGTAGACTGGCGCCGCCACCTTCACCGAGCAGACCTCCCGACGCTCTTGCTTACGATGCCGAGCCGAGGCATTCGCCGCATGCCCTCCGTAGATCATGAAGCAGTCGCGGACCGCTGGGAACTCTCCTGCTTGGCGATCCTCCCTTTTGTCGTCGTCGCGGGCCTTGCCACCCTCTGCGGGTGGCCCGGCCCTGTGGAAGTGGCGCCGAAGCATGACGCACTCCTCGAGGGTGTGCTTGACGGGCCCCTGATGGTAGGGGCACGTCTCCTTGAGTGCCTTGTCGAAGAGGTTGGCGCCTCCGGGGGGCTTCCGAGGGTTCTTGTGCTCGGCGGCGGCGACAAGGTCTGCATCGGGAACGTCGCGTTTCGCTTGCGACTTCCTCCTGCCTTTCTTCTTGGCGCCGCGCGGAGTAGACGCCTCGGGAGCATCTTCCGACGGGCGGCCCTGGGGCTGCTTGTCCTTTCGGAAGATGGCCTCTACCGCCTCCTGGCCGGAGGCGAACTTGGTGGCGATGTCCATCAGCTCGCTCGCCCTGGTGGGGGTCTTGCGACCCAACTTGCTCACCAGGTCACGGCAGGTGGTGCCGGCGAGGAACGCGCCGATGACATCGGAGTCGGTGACGTTGGGCAGCTCGGTGCGCTGCTTCGAGAACCGCCGGATGTAGTCCCGGAGAGACTCTCCCGGCAGTTGCCGACAACTTCAGAGGTCCCAGGAATTCCCGGGGCGCACGTACGTGCCCTGGAAGTTGCCGGCGAAAGCCTGGACCAGATCTTCCCAGTTGGAAATCTGCCCCGGAGGCAGGTGCTCCAACCAGGCACGAGCGGTGTCGGAGAGAAACAGGGGGAGGTTGCGGATGATGAGGTTGTCATCGTCCGTCCCACCCAGTTGACAGGCCAGGCGGTAGTCCGCAAGCCACAATTCCGGTCTTGTTTCCCCCGAGTACTTTGTGATAGTAGTCGGGGGTCGGAATCGGGGCGGAAACGGCGCCCGCCGAATGGCTCGGCTGAAGACCTGCGGACCGGGTGGTTCGGGCGAGGGACTCCGATCCTCCCCGCTGTCGTAGCGTCCCCCACGCCTGGGGTGATAGCCTCGGCGCACCCTTTCGTCGAGGCGTGCCCGACGGTCGCGATGAGGGTGTTCGTCGCCGGGGCGGCCCGGGGCCGCAGGCGCGGTGTTGCGCGTGCGCCCGGTGTAGACCGAGGCTTCCCGCGTGAGTCGGGAAGTCGCGACACGAGGTTCCAAGGGGTACCCCTGCCTTCGGGAGGCAGAGCTTTCGGCCCGCCGGGCCGCAGCGCCTTCCAGGAGATGCTTGAGTTCTCCCTGGATTCGCCGACCCTCGGTGGTTGATGACTCCGGCATCGCGCGGAGGAGCATCGCTGCAGCGGCCAGGTCCTGACCGGTTCCGCCGGATGCGGGTGGCGGTCTGTCCCTGGCATCGTTGGCGATGCGGTGCTGGAGACCTTGGGGCAGGTGACGTATTCCTCCGGCTGGGGGCTGGCTTGCCCATACCTGCCCGATGTTCTGGCGGATTGCCTCGAGCGCTCCTGCTCCCTCATCGAGCCCGGCCTGCGCCCCGCGGACTTGCTCGAGCTGTGGGTCGTGACCCCCCGCCGGAACGGGGACCACAGCTAGCTCCCGCGGGATGTCGGCGCGAGGCGCTGGCCTAGGGGGATCACCATCCTCCGGCATGCCGAGACAGCCGCCTCCGGAGGGATCCCCTAGCTCGATGTGGAAACATTCGCGACTCGGGCCGCAGTCCTCGTCGCCAAGGCTGCGGCTGCCGTCGGAACAGTCGGAGAGGCAGTAGTCACATGCGGTCATGAAGTCCCGCATGGCACTAGGGTTGCCAGATCCAGAGAAATCCCAGCAGATGCTGGGGTCGTCATCTTCCTCGGACCCAGAGGGTCCGTAGGTCGAGACACCCGTCAATCGGTCCCAAGGCGACCGCACACGAAACCCCAGAGAGGTTGCACTCGCCTCAATGTGAGCGCCCGCCAAAGCGAGGCCGCCAGGCGGGCTGAGGCCGAGTCGAAATGACGAAAGATGGGTAGCAGTCGGTACCTTTTTGTCGACGAGGGGCGATGAAGTCACGTCGGGGGCTGATCGCGCCGTCGTCCCGGGTGCGAGGGCGACGTCCTGCAGGCCCCTACCTGGCGCGCCAACTGTCGGCGTTCCGAGACCGGGGGGTCCCCGAGCCGACGAGTGAGTGTGCCGCGTGCCCCAGCCCAGATGGGTCGAGCGCGTGGGCGAGCGCGAAGGGGGGAGAGAGAGAGAGAGAGAGAGCGAGGCGGCCGGAGCCGGGTCGTGGGGGAGTCGGAGAATTCCCGCGGCCTTCGTGTTCGTCCCGCGCCCAGGTCGGGTGCGCTTGCAGTAGGGGGTTACAAGCGTCCGCGCGAGGTGAGGGAAGCGGGCGGCCCCGAGAGAGCGCCTGCCCCTGCCCTTCGTCCCCGCGAGGCCAACCTTCTCTAAGAAGGCCCTGGTCCTTCCTTTTATAGTCGTAAGGAGAGGATCCAGGTGTACAGAATGGGGGTGTAGCAAGGTGCTACGTGTCTAGCGAGGGAGAGCTAGCGCCCTAAGTACATGCCAAGGTGGCAGCCGGAGAGATCTTGGCACCCTGTTGGTGTGGCGTCGTGGCTGTTGGAGGAGTAACGGAGCCGGACGGGGGGACAGCTGTCGGAGTGGCTGGGCCCTTGCTGACGTCCTCCTGCTTTCGTAAGGGAGCTGAGAGCCGCCGTCGTCATGGTCTAGCGGGGCGCCATCATTTGCCTATCTGGCATGGCTGGCCAGATGGGACGCCGGTCTTGTTCTCTGCGACCCAAGTCGGCTCAGGGCAGGGTGATGATGACGCTCCCTGTTGACGTGGCGGTCTCGTGTCCTAGGTCGGGCGTCGTGGAGGCTCCTCCGAAGCCGAGGTCGAGTCCGTCCTGCAAGACAGAGGCAGAGTCCGAGCCCTGGGTCGGGCGAGGCGGAGATCGTTCGGCAGAGGCTGAGGCGGAGTCCGAGCCCTGGGTCGGGCGAGGCGGAGGTCGCCGTCTCCGGGGCCTTAGCCCGAGTCCGAGCCCTGGGTCGGGCGGAGCGGAGTTCGCCGTCTTCCGGGGCCTTAGCCCGAGTCCGAGCCCTGGGTCGGGCGGAGCGGAGTTCGCCGTCTTCCGGGGCCTTAGCCCGAGTCCGAGCCCTGGGTCGGGCGGAGCGGAGTTCGCCGTCTTCCGGGGTCTTAGCCCGAGTCCGAGCCCTGGGTCGGGCGGAGCCTCCTATGGCAC
Organism: Zea luxurians; assembly: GCA_029449295.1. Classification (NCBI taxonomy): domain Eukaryota; kingdom Viridiplantae; phylum Streptophyta; class Magnoliopsida; order Poales; family Poaceae; genus Zea; species Zea luxurians. The sequence continues at coordinate 104,908,081 of JAOPSE010000003.1, read as the reverse complement.
CTCTGGCGAAGTCTGGTCGCCCGTCGGTCTTACCTTTTGCGTTAAACGCCCCGGTGACTGGGTCGGTTGGCGCGGTGATTTAGTCAGGGTTTCTTCTTATCGAAGGCGGGGCCTCGGGCGAGCCGGAGATGCGTCTGCCGTGAAAGAGGAGGCCTCAGGCGAGACGGAGTCATCTTAGGGTCGGCTGCCCTCGCCCGAGGCTAGGCTCGGGCGTGGCGTGGTCAAGTCACTCGTATGGACTGATCCCTGACTTAATCAAACCCATCAGGCCTCTGCAGCTTTATGCTGATGGGGGTTACCAGCTGAGAATTAGGCGTCTTGAGGGTACCCCTAATTATGGTCCCCGACACTATTGTTGTCAATATTGTGCTTGATGGGCAGAATTATCCAGAGTGGGCTTTCTGTGTTCAAACTGCATTAAGAGGTCATGGTTTACTATTCCATTTAACTGAAGATTCACCAGTTTTAGCAGCTGATAGAAGCAACGCAGCTGCAATCAAGACTTGGCAAATCAATGATGACAAAGTAATGGCTGCAATGGTCAATAGTACTAAACCAACTATGATTATGAGCCTGTCCAAATTCACCATTGCTAGGGCTATCTGGTCTCATCTGAAGGATCAGTTTGTTCAGGACAGTGGGGCTCTTTTACATACTCTTATGCAGCAAACTCATGTCATTGAGCAACATGATATGTCCATTGATGATTACTATTCAACTTTTGATCGTCTTATGAGTGCTTTGACCTCCATGGTGCCTGCTTGTACAACTGTGCCTTGCCCAGCCCATAAGTTCATTAAGAAGTTCTTTACCTACAGATTTGTTATGGGCGTTCGACCTGAATTTGATTCTCTTCGTGCAAGGTTACTACACACTTCTGATACTCTCACCATGGCTCAGGCGTTGTCTGAATTACTTGCTGAAGAGACTCGCCTTAAGTCCATGTCTTCTATTACTGGTGTGAGTTCGCACAGTGTATTGGCTACTGCTCAGAAGTCCAGGAGCACCTCCTTTCAGCCTTGTGAGCATTGTAAGAAGACCACTCATCGGTCTGAGAACTGCTTTACCAAGTATCCAGAGAAGCTGGCTGATTTTCGTGTCTGTCGTGCTACTCGTGGTCGTGCTACAGGACCATCTCCTAGAGGCTCAGTTGCAGTTGCTGCTACTTCATCTGCTGGTGCTTTGTCATCTACTTGGGTTCTTGACTCTGGAGCTTCATTTCATGTGACATCTGATCAGTCACGCCTGGCTTCTACTGCACCTGTCACCGATGGTACTTCTGTTCAGACTGCTGATGGTACATTATGTCATGTCACCCACAAGGGTTCTCTTTCCAATTCAAACTTTACTGTCCCAAATATTTTCTTTGTACCTGAATTATCCATGGATCTTTTATCAGTTGGTCAAATTTCCGATCACAATTACTTTGTTGGATTTAATGACTCATCTTGTTTTGTACAGGATCGACTCACAGGGGATGTGATTGGGACTGGCCGTCGCCGTAAATCTTCGCCTCGCCTTTACATCTTGGACACATTGCGTCTCCCTTCCCATCATGCCTCTACAGCTTGTGTGCTTGCCGCTTCCGATCCCACACTGTCGTTTGCCCAGTGGCATCATCGTCTTGGTCACTTATGTGGGTCTCGTCTGTCTACTCTAATAAAGTCAGGATGTTTAGGTCCTACACATGTTGAGTCTAGTTTTCATTGTAAAGGTTGTCATCTTGACAAACAAGTACAACTTCCATACTTTACTAGTGATTCTCATTCTGCAAAACCTTTTGATCTTATTCACTTTGATGTTTGGGGTCCAGCTCCTTTTGTTTCCAAAGGTGGTCATAAATATTATGTCATTTTTATTGATGATCATTCTCGTTATACTTGGATTTACTTTATGAAACGCCGCTCAGAATTGCCTTCTATTTACAAGTCTTTTTCTCGCATGATTCACACCCAGTTTTCTGCCACTATTAAAAATTTTCGTTCTGATTCTGGTGGTGAATTTTTATCTGATAATTTTCGCCGACATTGACCTTAGAGGGCACTTTAGCTCAACTTTCTTGCCCTGGTGCTCATGCCCAAAATGGTGTTGCTGAATGCAAACACCGTCATATTATTGAGAGTGCTCGTACTCTTTTGATATCTTCTTTTGTTCCTTCACATTTTGGAGTGAAGCTGTTTCCACTGCCGGGTATCTCATTAATAGACAACCATCCTCAAAACTTTCTGGCAAAACACCGGGTGAAATTCTTTTTGGGACATCTCCACGATATGATCATCTTCGTGTGTTTGGCTGTCTATGTTATGTCCTGTTACCACCACGTGAACGGACTAAATTGACTGCTCAATCTGTTGAGTGTGTCTTTCTTGGATACAGTCCTGAACACAAAGGCTATCGTTGTTATGATCCATCTACTCGTCGTATTCGAATTTCTAGAGATGTGAGTTTCAATGAAAATCACCCTTTTTTTTACAAGTCCACTCACCCCTCATATTATCCCACAGAATCCACTTCTTTCATGTGTCTTCCTTCCGTTCCTGATTTTTCATCTGAACCTTTCATCTGAACCATCATCTTTCACAACCACACCTGATGTTCTTATTCCCATAACACCACCTTCCATCTCCACGTCATCTTACTCTTCCAAACCACCTATCACCCAAACCTACATTCGTCGTTCCTGCTCTATTCCTACGGCTGGTCCTGATACTGATCCTGTACCTGATTCTTGTGCTAACAATACTGAGTCTAATGATGTTTTTAATCAGGGATATCGTCTTCATGACCGTGGTACCATTGAACCTCCAGATCGCTATGGTTTTCCACGAGCTAGTGTGGCAATTGTTGAACCAACTACTTATCAGGAGGCTTCTGGGATTCTTGAGTGGCAGCTTGCTATGATTGATGAATTAGCTGCTCTTGAACGCACTGGCACATGGGATATAGTTCCTTTACCCTCGCATGTTGTTCCTATCACTTGTAAATGGGTCTTCAAAGTTAAGACAAAATCAGATGGTTCTATTGAGAGGTATAAAGCTCGTCTTGTGGCTCGTGGTTTCCAACAGTCTCAAGGACTTGACTATGATGAGACTTTTGCACCAGTTGCCCATATGACCACTGTACGAACCTTGATTGCAGTTGCAGCCTCATCTTCTTGGACTATCTCCCAGATGGATGTCAAGAATGCTTTTCTCAATGGTGATCTACATGAAGAAGTTTATATGCATCCCCCTCCGGGTGTTAATACCCCCTCAGGGCATGTTTGTCGTCTTCGTCGCGCATTGTATGGTCTGAAACAAGCTCCTCGTGCTTGGTTTCAGAGATTCATCTCTGTCATCACAGCTGCTGGTTTTTCTTCGAGTGAACATGATCCTGCATTGTTTGTTCATGTCTCTCCAAAAGGCCACACTTTACTTCTATTATATGTGGATGATATGCTGATTACAGGTGACAACTCAGACCATATTTCTCATGTCAAGAAGCATCTTAGTAAGGAATTTCAGATGTCTGATTTGGGTCCTCTTAGCTATTTCTTGGGTATTGAAGTTCAACAGACTCCAAAAGGATTTTATCTATCTCAGTCCAAATATATACAAGATCTTCTTGATCGCTCTGGACTTACTGATACACGCACAGTTGCGACACCAATGGATATTCATTTACAACTTCGTCCGAAGGATGGTACACCACTAGCAGACCCAACTCGATATCGCCATATTGTGGGTAGCCTTGTTTATCTCACCATCACCAGACCTGATATTGCTCATGCTGTTCATATTTTGAGCCAATTTGTATGCACACCGACCTCAGTTCATTATGGTCATTTGCTTCGTGTGCTTAGATACTTACGCGGGACAAGATCAAGATGTTTACTCTATGCCTCTGATAGCCCACTTCAGCTTCATGCATATTCCGATGCCACATGGGCAAGTGATCCTGTTGACCGTTCTTCTACTACATGTTACTGTATTCTTCTTGGATCCTCACCTATTGCCCGGAAATCCAAGAAGCAAGCGGCCATATCTCGTTCTAGTGCTGAAGCCGAGCTCTGGGCTCTTGCTACCACCACTGCTGAAATTATTTGGTTGCGCTGGCTCTTGAATGATCTTGGTGTCTCTTGTGACACTCCTACACCTCTGTTATGTGATAATATGAGTGCTATACAGGTATCTCATGATCCAGTGAAGCATGAACTTACTAAACACATTGGTGTCGATGCATCTTTTACTCAATCTCATTGTCAGCAGAAGACTATTGATCTTAAATATGTGCCCTCAGAATCTCAGTTGGCAGATTTCTTCACCAAAGCACAAACAAGAGCACAACATCAGTTTCACTTGATCAAACTCAAAGCTTCAGATCCTCTATTTCCACCTTGAGTTTGAGGAGGGGTGTTAAGGCCCATTAGGCCCGACCCACTATCTATATGTATATAATAGTCCTTAGGGACTGGGTAATCACTATCAATTCTCAGGTTGGTAACAAGCCCGAGAAGAAGTAGTAAATGGGAGACGAGTATGTCGGCTTAACTGACAAGCATGACAGAGGCCCTCAAAATGTCCCCTACTACATGAAGGATCTAAGCTATTGGTAAGTTTGCTCATGACGTTAGGTCCTGGGTGGCCGAGACGACGATGCCAAGTGATGGCGGAGGTGGTGGAGACTAGGACGGGAGGTGGAGACGCGTCGGTGGTGGAAGGCCGGAGCGTGTAGAGGGGCCCGGTGCTGTCACATCGGGCGAGAGGGGTCCAAGTGGCCAGATCCTTCACAGAAAAACCAGAGGGGTCAAACTCAATGGAACAAGAATTGTCGGTGGTGAACCGACAAACAAAAAGGAGATTATGGGTGATGTGTGGGGCTACAAGAACGTCATTGAGATAACCACCTTCGCGTGTTCGGTTGTGCCTGTATCCTAACACTTCCGCCATCGCTCATCATATGCTATCTCCTCGCTCGACTCGCTGCCTCTTCCTTGGCTACTCTCTAGACCACAAGGGGTATTGCTGCCTTGACCTCACCTCACACTGCGTCATCTCTCGTCACGTCGTCTTCGACGAAGATGTATTTCCCCTTGCTGTCTCCTCCCCACCTGCCGATCTCGACTCCCTTCTTGAGTCCGATCCGATTACTCCTCCACCCCAGGCGCCCCGCCTTGCGCCGATGCCTGCACCACGCACAGCCTCGACGCCTCCGCTCGTGCCTCTTCCCGCGCCACGCGCGGCCCTGTCGACCCTGCCTGCGCCACGCGCGGCCTTGTCGACCATACCAGCACCACGCGCGGCCCCGTCGACCCTTCCCGCGCCACGCGCGACCCTGTCGTCCTTGCCTGCGTCTCGCGTGGCCCCATCGACATCCTGGAGCGGACTGGCATGTCCGACTGCAAGCCTTGCTCCATGCCTGTCGACACTCAGGCGAAGCTCTCGGAGGACGACGGTCCCTCTATCGCTGACACGACATCTTACCGGAGCCTGACTGGCGCGCTCTAGTATCTCACCTTCTCCAGGCCCGACATTGCCTACGCCGTCCAGCAGGTGTGCCTGCACATGCACACCCCACGGGAGCCCCACCTCACCGCTCTCAAGCGGATCTTGCGCTACCTCTGTGGCTCCCTCGACTACGACCTCCTGCTCTGACCATCCCCGACGTCAGAGCTCGTGGTCTACTACACCGACGCTGACTGGGCCGGTTGTCCCAACACGTGCCGGTCCATTTCCGGCTATGCCGTACTCCTGGGCGCCAACCTCGTCTCCTGGGCCGCCAAGCGGCAGCTCGTCGCCTCTCGCTCCAGCGCAGAGGCCATGTACTGCGGTGTGGCCAATTGCGTGGCAGAGGCCTCCTAGATGCGCCAACTACTACACGAGCTCCACAACCCTCTTTAGCGCACAACCCTCGTCTACTGCGACAATGTCAGCGTGGTGTACCTCTCCACCAACCCCGTGCAGCATCATCGCACGAAGCATGTAGAGATCGACCCACACTTCGTTCGCGAGCGTGTCGCTGCCTGTGATGTTCGGGTTCTCAGCGTCACCACCACGCTGCAGTTCGCTATCATCTTCACCAAGGGGTTACTGTCTAGTGTATTTTTAGACTTTCGCTCCAGTCTTAACATCTGTACATGATAGAGTTGCGACTCCGGGGTGTTAGAGTACCCGTTTAGGGTTTGGGGTTTACCCCGTGTATTTACCTTCTCACCCCTGTGTAATGGGCTAGGCCCAACTAACTCAGTCTATTATAACGTGTTTGGTTCTAGGTTTGGACTCGTCCGTCATGGACTGATTCCGTACGATGAAGAATCAGCTCGTCCGATGTTTTTTCAAGGAACGAACTCGATCCGAGGAGTTACCTTTTTGGTGATCACCTGAGATGCTATGAGGAATGACTTCACGATGCAAACCAAACGCCATGGTTAGCCTCGGCTTTTGGATCGGATGATTCCTCATGGCTTCGTGACGCAAACCAAACAGCCTATTAATACATCACCCAACCCCTTGTTAGGGTTTCCCACAATATTTTTCGAGGGAACAACTTTCGTACATTTATTGAAGTAATTTGTACCAACCAAGATAAAGTGATGTTCCTTTAATAATAGGGGATGAATTTAGCTAATGAAGTTTAACCCCCCAATCACGAAAAGGCCATGATTTGATAATAGAATGAAGCATATCAACGACATGAGCTGAATATTTCTAGATTGTTGACACTCTTCACAACCTTAGTAGTAACAAAAACAATCGACCATCATAGTAGGCCAATAAAAACTAACTCTATGCAATAACCACTTCATTTTGGAGCCGATTGATGCTTACCACAAACATCTTTATGAACTTCTCTCATAGCTATTCTTGCTTGATCAAATCCTAAACACTTTAATAACAAGTCTTCCGCATTCCTTCTATATAACTTATCATTGTGCAACACAAACTTGAACACACTTCACCGAACACTCTTTTCAACTTTAGCACTTGGATCACGTAAATGCTTTACTATGGGAACTCTCCAACCATTCAATTGAGCTTCAAATGTCATTAGAATTCAAAACAAGCCGATTCGGGTCTTCGCTGAGAAAGTGGTCTGCCGACTTTGTGAGTTGGCCTAGCTGGGTCTGGAAAGCTAGCCTGGCGGCCATTAGGGGCTGACCTAGCCGGGTTGGGCATACCTGCACAAAAGAGAGCAAAGTTGGCCTTGTCGATTCCCAATTCCAACTTGGTCGATTCTTACTGATCAGATTCAAATGAAAAATTTGCATCAACCTCTTCTTTGATAGAAAAGTTATGTCCACTGGTGTCAAAGCTAGATGCTTGGTGAGCCAACATGCTAGCCTTATAATTCTCATATCTTGGAATATGCCAAATTCGAAATTCGGTAAAGAAACAATGATATGAAGACACATACAAGATAGACATTAAGTGATCCTTCTAAACATTGAAATTCACCAGCAACTTTATGCAGTACCAACAAGAAATCATCAAAGGCCTCAACATGTTTTACCTCCCTGGGGGTGGCTAATCCATCAGGGGGGTTCCCTTTTTCTTAACGAAATGACACGTAGCTCTCCTGCGTGGTTCGAGAAAAAAAAACATGTTTTACCTGCATGGATTGCAATATTTTCAAACCAAATAACAGGGCTTCATATTCAGCTTGATTCTTGGTGCAATAGTAATTCAATCGGCTTAACCACTCAAATTTAACACTATTAGAAGATATAATGACTATGCCAACACCCTGGCCTTTTTTACAAGCCAATCCAATGAAGTAAACCTTCCATGGGTAGAAGTCCAACGAAATAAAGTTTCCATGGGTAGAAGTCAGATAATTGATCTCATCTCCTAAATCAATACCATACTCAATAATGAAATTAGTGATGATTTGACCTTTCAATGTTTCAACGGCTCAAAAGTCAAATTATGCTCAATTAAAATGTATGCCCATTTACTGACCCTTCCACTAAGGATTGACTCTAGCCTATGTTGCACAATTTCCATGACGAACATTTTAGCGTGCCAACATGGTGCTTTTATATGATCATATTATGATTTGTGACCCTAAATCGGTGAATTTTGAACAGGCTGCTCAAATTCTGGGGAAACCTGACCTGGCACCTATGGCTTGGGTGAAGAGACTTGTTACGCTGTGTGACAAGGCCCCAGCCACGCCATTTGATGTGGTTAGAGATGTTGTGGAGAAACAGTTCAGGAAGAATTTCGATGACATATTCGAATTCTTCGATGTTGAGCCTGTTGGGTCTGCTTCTATTGCACAGGTTCGTGCTTAGGTATTTCTCTTCATCTGTGAAATCTGGGGAGTGGAGTAAACTTTCTACCATTCCTGCCAATGTTAGGCCTTTGCAAATGTTGTTTCCTTGTTTTGTAACATATAAGTACATAACATCACATACATACTGGGAACATATCATTTATTTTCTCACTAAAGATGGTTTCCAAGTTATATTTTGATTCATATTTGATAGGTGCATCGAGCAAGGCTTAAATTGTCAAATACGGATGTTGCTGTCAAGGTTAGTAATATGCTTATGTGTTTTGCAAACAGTAATTTGATACCTCAGATTTTTTCAGATGTCATAATGAATTAGGAATTGACCAGGTTCAACATCCAGGAGCCGAACATCTGATGATGGTTGATATTCGGAATATGCAAGCAATGGCCTTGTTTCTGCAGAAGTATGACATAAACTTCGATCTATTCTCTGCCACGAAAGAGATGGAAAAGCAGGTTTCTCCCGCATCCCCATATCTTTCTTTTTGTTGCTTGTCCCAGTAATCTAGTGTACTTTTCTACCCTTTCGTAAAACACCAACAAAAAATGTTGAGCCTCTTTCTGCATTTATAATTGTGTTGAGATAAAAATAAGTCGTCTGCCGTGTTTCAAGTTACTATTGAACCCTGTTAAACTGCACAAATTCTTACTATACGCAAATCATTTTATAGAGCTATACACATCATGGATTTCTGGTATCTACTATCTTATATCTGATTATTCAGCAACTTCCAAATTTAGTAAAATAGGGTTTCAACCTTTTTCTTATCTGTTTTTTTTCTTCAATCATCACTACGAAACTTTTAAGCTCCTTATGCTAGAGCAAATGTGAAAGTTCATTGTATAGTACATGGTAACTAATATGTATCTTTGGTGAAGCAGTAATGCAATGCAAGGTTAATAGAATCTTCAAATATTAGATTTATGCATGTGCACAAAAGAATAAGCTGTCATTCTTTCTATATATTAGCTCGAAGAACAACGATGACAAATTTAGAGTTCTCATTGAGTGTTATACTGTTATAAACAAGAAGTATCTCCTATTTGCATCTGGACCATTATTGACCAGTTACATAATTATTTACATTAGCCAAAGGAGGTTAGCTGTTCAAATATATTGGTCTTCATAAACATCGATATCTCACACCAGTGTGTGCCTTGTGTGGTATTAAAGTATTGATATCGTTTTTTATTGATGTTTGCTTTCTGAAGATATGCTATGAGTTTGACTTTGTGCGCGAAGCAAGTGCAATGGAAAGAATACGAGAATTCCTACGTATCACCAATAAGAAACCTCCGGTTATGGTGCCCCGTGTGATTCCTGGGATGGTTACCAGGTATTATATCATAGAGGCTCACTTAACCAAAATGTTATTTAGGTTATTTAATTGAATCCTTGTTCTCTACCATATGTTCAGTTGGATGTAAGGGTTTTTTTTTCTCGAACACGTAGGAGAGCTGTAAGGGTTGTGTCTAGTTTGATGGTTTCATTAAATCAGCCACTTCTATGGGACAAGAAATATTTATCAGCCACATTAGATTTTCCCTTTGCATGATGCTTCTTTACGCAAACTTAATATTTACATTTTCTAGTGTGTTTTCCTCCATGATGCATTGACTTTGTGTTGTTGGATCTTCCTGATCCTCTAGGTTTTGTATATGGGCTTCCAGGGATTAACATTATCATGTGCTGGCTTGTCCGGACTTTTAGACCTAATAAACAAAGAAATATTTATCACTTCCATTTTACGATATTGTTAGACAATTTGTACTCTGTGTGTGTGGGTCGACACCACTGTTGGACTGCCGGCCCATTAGGGTTAGGGTTATGAGTCTATATATATGTATCCCTCTCCTATGCAATACAATCAAACGACCCACAATCTTTCGTAGTATCAAAGGGCTAGGTTAGGGTTAGGGTTTTTCCCTTCCACCCCACGACTGCCTCCAGCCGTCCTCTCCCACCCAGTTGTCGCTGCCCCCCCGAGAGGCTCAACCTTCCCTCCCGGGGGCGGCCTCCCTCCTGCAGCCGCCAGCCTTCCTCTGCCCACCGCTGGTCACCTCCGGCCGTCGATCTCCCCCCTGCCGACCGGACTTCCCTCCCCTCCCTTCGCCCCATGGAGCTTCCCTCTTCCACTGCAGGGGCCACCGCCGCAGCCGCCACCGGCCAGGGCGCCGCTCCCCTGTCTTGCGCCACTTCCTCCACAGGCGCGAGCTCGGCCCCCCTCACGGGTGTAGGCCGCACGACCACCACCGCGCTGCCGTCGCCGCAGGCGCGACTCCCCTTCCCGGTGCGGGCATGGCCCATGCCGCCGCGTCCTCCACAGGCGCGAGCCCGCCCCCCTCGCCGACGCCGGCCGCATGACTGTCGCCGGCCTTTTGCTCAGTCTGCAGGCCCCCGACCCCCTGCCCGACCTCCCTCCCTCCTCTGGCCGCCGGCCTTCCCCGCCGCCCCTCTCCTCTGGCCGACCAGATCTAGGCCTAGCGACGCCCCCAACACACCCCCTGTCCTGTGGTTCACGCCTCCCATTGCTCGGCTCTCTCGGCATCCTGCTAGCCTCTCACCTCGCGGGCCAGTGCCGACTGACCTGCTCTCGCGCCCTGGCCTTCCACAGGAGTCGAGCAGCGGTCCCTGCCGGCTCGCCTGAGACACCCAACAGTGCCTCCTACTTTCAAGCTTCTCCCGTCGTCGGCGTCAACGCCCCTGTCTAGTTGAATCTGGCGCAGGCCCCTGCCCGGCTGGACCCGCCTCGTCGTCCCACCCCTTTTTTCGTCGCCGCCATAGCTGGATCCGTCGCTGCTACGACTTTCCCGGTCGGATCCACCGCTGTGCGACCTTCCCGGCTGGATCCGCCATCCCTTTGGCCGGATCACCATCTTCGTGGCTAGATCCATCGTTGCCGTGGCCTTCCCAGCCGGATCCGTCGTTGCCCCTTCTACTCTGCCGCGAGTGTGGCCACCCTGATCGGCACAGACGTGTGCGCTGCCGTCGGCCTTCATGGCGGGGCTCCTCGACGACCGGACACGGAAAAAAGCACGAAGGCCCTAAGGCTGCTATTGTTCGTTTTGCGTCGTCCCGCCGATCGTTGACGCTCGAACGTCGACCCCTCCCGAAGAACAGGCTACTGCTGCGTGTCTCCCGACTACGGCTGCCTCGGCTTCGGCTACCTTGGCATCCTGGGGCTATTGTCTTCTTGGAGTCCACACCGGTCTCTACTCTAGCCGCAACATTCGCACCCTCATGACGTTGCGACTGTGGGAGGATTTCAACCCGTCGGCTCCTACCTTCGGCTTCTACTCCAGTCTCATCATGTGTGGTGTCCCGTTGCGACTGCGGGGGATGTTAGACAGTGTGTACTCTGTGTGTGTGCGGTCCGGCACCACTGTTGGGCTGCCGGCCTATTAGGGTTAGGGTTCTGAGTCTATATATATGTACCCCATCTCCTTTGCAATCAATCAAGCACTTCACATTCTCTTACAGGTATCAGGAAGTCTGCTGCTGATTTTAAATCATACTCTTCTTTGTTCTTGTTTTCCAGATGTTGGAAACTTGATTTTTATACTGTATGTTGTTAGATAGAACAAGCACTTAACTTGATCCGATGTAGTGGCTTAATTTTTACTGAGCCTACTATCTCTTGTGTTTCTTTGCTAAGCAACACGTGACTGTTTTTAGACCAACCATTATACGATTTTATTCTGTTGTAGTATGAATTTAATGTTCATTTTTTGTCTATATGTTTTGTTAGAGAGGTTTTGGTAATGGAATTCATCAAAGGGACCCCAATAATGAATCTTGGCAATGAAATGGCTAGAAGGGGCATAGATCCTAGCGGTAAGATTGCAGCCATGGCAAAGCAGTAAGCCCCTTCATCTCGAAAGAGTATGATTCTCATTTGCTTAGTTTACAGAACCTTGTACTTGTTCTAAGATTCTAACTATATGATGGACTGATGGGTCAATGTTATTGGATGAGTAATAAAATTTCATGCCACTCAGTTTAGTCACAATTGGCAGACCTTGAGAGTAATTAATTATTTTATCGAACACGTTGGAGAGTTGTATATCATTATATTAAGAATAAAAACAGAAGGGGTAAGAGCCCTCCCCCACCCCCACCTCCAAAAAATGTTATAACTCGCCGTTGACAAATATTCTCCATCCGGCACAAGAGGAAGGAGGTGGGAAATACCCCTAGCCCTGCCAGACTCCAATTGAACAGATCCTCCTTACTGAGCAAAAGTGCTCCAGACATGTTCAGCTAAGCCCCATCATACACACACCGATTGTAGTGTTTCCAAATTATCCAAGCCCCAAGGATGATAGAATTGAGACCTTTTCTGATGGGATGGGACCATCCACCCTTGCTTCAGCCATTGCCCACGAGTCATCAGAGCAAACATCTTCATTTTGTGGGGAGGGACCTTATAAACTGAGTCTTTACAGCAGGAGGAAACCAGAATTCTCGTGCGATTATGCCAGACTGAAGCAGGTGATTGATTGTTTCATTAGCTTGATCACAAAGTGGGCAATGGGAAGGATGTGGGAGACCCCCTCAAGAGACGATCAGCTGTCCAGCGCCTATTATGAGCCAGCAGCTGCATAAAAAACTTGCATTTTTGTGGACTCCAGGATGTTAGAATACAAGTGAATTGCTCACCTCTCTCCATCAGCCTAAAATTATTGCTCGCTTCTATTCCACGTCTGAGGTCTGAGAGAGCTTCAACTTGAGGGGGAGTGTTAGAATACAAGTGAATTGTCCACATTTCTCTATCAGATTAAGCTTTTAGATTGAACTAGTTGATGCATTCAACTTAATACATGATTTTCAAATCCTATTCCAGGGAGTAAAGATGACAGCACCATGAAACGTTCCACTGTATCCAGATTTGTTCCACTGTATGCAGATTTGTCAGAGTACTGACCTGAATTCAACAGTTAGCGCTACAGTAATGCCAGAAATCCAGTCGTGAGATCCTCCCGAACAGTCTGCTTATTAGACCATTTTGTCACTAAAGAGAACAATTGAGGTGCAAGGTCAGCACTACATTGTCCGTGGATGCACCTGTCAGTCCAAAACAACGTGGAGGCACCATTACCAACTTCTGAGACCTCTGCCATGGAGAGGAAAGCCCGGGCACAGCCATGAATTTGAACAGAGGCAACCAAGGACGATGAGGTTCTGTTTTTTGCAACCATAACTACCTAAAATCCTGAGTACCCATCCAAGGTTTTGTTGGTTGGAAATGCCCAAGCTGCCCAGCTCAGGGGCAGCAACATACTTTAGTCTAAGTCACCAGAGACCAGTACCAGACAATGCCCACTTTTGTGTTTTTACGTCCTCTCCAAAGAAAGCACCACCTGATCTTATCAATGGCTTTAAGGGCCCATGGTGGAAGTTCAATGGCCATTGCCAAGTAGACTAGCATTGAGGTGAGGACAAATTGGACAAAGATACGTTGACCAGCATATGGTAACAGGCCCCTTCCATCCTGGAAGCCCATCTGCTATCTTGTCAATAATGGGCTAGATTTGAGCTTTAGATCATTTTCTCTCTAGAGAGACAGGAATTTCAAGGTATTTACAGGAAAATCTAGTACTTCCTTCATTTCAAATTATAAGATATTTTGACTTTTCCAGATACATAACTGTTGCTACACACTTAGATATAATATGTCTAGATGCACAGAAATAAGCTGCTGCTGCAGCCGAACAGGGATTGTATCAGAAAAAGTCATAACGTCTTATAATTTGGAAAAGAGTAACTACACGGCATGGGGTCCTGTATCTGTGTGATGTCCTTCTTGATGCAATGGATAGGTAGCACATTGCTCTTGTGAACATTTGTTTCCAGACCTGATGCCTCACTAAAAAGCTGTAAGATATCCAGTGTTAAACCAATGTCGCTAGCAGAGGATCTGAATAATTAGAAACAATCCTTTTCGTAAATTCAGTTTTTCTTGTGTAGTCGTTTCTTCAATTGTTTTAAATTCTAATGCTTAGGTTATCTCAAAAGTCCCCTTTTCTGTTGCAGGAAGATTTTGTCAGATCTTACTCTTGCATATGGTCAAATGATCTTGAAGGATGGCTTTTTCCATGCAGATCCACACCCAGGAAACATCCTTATCTGTAAGGATACAGAGGCAAGCGACCTTTTAAACCCTTCAATCTCCTTTTACAGGGCAATGGCAGCTTCCAATTAAATGTTCTTCTTTGTGATTTTTCTTAGGTGGCTTTACTTGATTATGGACAAGTGAAAGAAATGCCAGAAGATTTACGGCTTGCTTATGCAAATCTTGTAGTTGCAATGGCTGACGATGATTTCTTGAGGGCTGAGGAAAGTTTCAGGTATGCTCAATCGCACACAATGCATTGTTGATTGTTTAGCCCGTTTAAACTAGACTGTGGCACACAATTTCTGTTTAATCATCCATTTATCCCATTTATATGGCTGTTTTGGCTGAATTATGGCTAAACGGTAGGTGACCGATTGTTTAGTTTTTAGCGTTAAGGAAAACATTGGTGCAGCGTTATGTTCTAATGTGTACACACTTGGAGTTTTTGCAAATCAGTAAACAAAAATATCTTATGTTGTTTCTGTAACAAACAGTCTGAACTAGCAAACTAATGAAGATATGTCATATTGGTTCCTGTTCAAAACAAAATGATGGGTGTGATTGTTGTTTAATAGTTCTTGATATATTACCTGTTTTGCTCATGGCTATAAAATATTTCAGGGAGCTCGGTATTCGAACATGGGCCATATCTGACAACAAGTTAGAAGAATTGTTTCAGTTATCCCTGCGAATGTTTGATACAAGATTACCACCAGGTGTAACTGTTATGTCACCTTTTGCTGATGATTCTTCGCTTACTAAAATTGGAGTGGAGGTATGATCAAGATGTAAACAGGCAAACACATATCCTAGATGTTTTTCTTAATCAATCCCATATTCATGTCCATCCATTTATTTGCATTATTTACACATATAAGCGATCTATGTATTAATGTGTAGTTTGACTTCCTAAACTGACTTATTCAATCCCTTTCCTATTTTAAGAGTTTCCCAGAAGAGCTATTTTCAGTGCTTCGAACAATCCAGCTTTTGCGAGGGCTGACTGTAGGGATGGGCCTTACATTCTCGTGCGCTAAGCATTGGAGATCAATCGCTGAGGATGCATTGTTGAAAGCAGGAAGACAAAGCGGTAAATGTATTTTAATCTGCATGGTTTCTTGTACTGTGCATTCTGATGGAGAGATGGACTAATTTCAGCTTCTGTCATGTTGATGCAGCTTCAAAATCAAGAAAGCAAAAGAGAAGTTTTCTCAGGAGATTGTTTTGGTGAAGTAGGGATAGGGGCTATCAAAGAACATGATATACGGACATTCTGTGATGAAAGTATGAAACGGAATTAGCCAACAGCTCAAGCCTTCGATTCTTATATTCACAGTACATCAGTTCACAATTCATTTACTTTGGGTGCTTGTTATTTGACTCAACGATGTTGCTCATTCCTTTATAACAATGTGTTATTTGGATTTTAGTATATGTTTAGGGATTGTATCTGAAGTTGACTTGTCCACAGGCCCTTCCATAATCTAACTGAGCCCTCGTACTTTTTTAGCCCACATAGACCAAAATCAGACCAATCCTTCTGGATGTAGCACATCAGATTTGTAGACCAAAAATATCGGCCTGTTAGCTGTTACCAAGCCTACATGGTGTACGCTCAACTAACACATGGTAGGAGTGATGAACTCTGTTGGTTATGGCTCTATAAAGGTCCAACAACCTCAGGTCCTCCTGTACCCGATCCACCTATAACCATCATGCTCACACACCTATTGATGTGGTGGTGTCGTTGCTCTATGATTTCCCTAATGTTGACCTTCTATAGGCTATATGGGGCTCATGGTCATGTCGATCGCCTAAGTGATGTAGCCTCAATCTATTGTGCCTGTGTGGGAGGTGCATCCAAACCAATCTGGATGGAACCACCATTCCTGGCTCTCTTATCTCAGAATAACTATCGCCTCCTTTTGATCCAGATCAAGGCATTTGCACATCTTGCACTACACTCAATCACCACCTCATTGCCCTTATCTAGCCTAGGTGAATGAGATGGTTCCTTGAAATATCCCTTGTGGGTTTTGGTAGTTTGGATGACAACCCAATTAAAGGATTAACATGTGTGTTAAGTATTGAACAGGTACTTAATGCAAAGCTTGCAGGGTTCAACATAAGTGTTCAAGTGTGATGGTCCAAAGGCTGAGATGACTATAGATAATGGACACCACAAGTAAGATGAACATTGCTTAAGTGATACTCGGTGTGCGTAACTTGGACAATTGGTTAAGCTAAGGATGGAGGCAAGAAGAGTTTCGAGGTACTGAGAGCATGGGGGGAAGGTCAAGGAGGCTGAGGTACCCAAAGCTATGAGTGAAGAAGAAGACTTTCAAAGTCAAGGTTGATCGAGTTGAGAAGAGCTATGGTGCATTGAGGACCACAACTTAAGGGCATGACTTACAACTAATAGGGTAATACCTATGGTTATGTGGTGTAAGTCATAAGGCTCAAAATCAAGCTCAAGAAGTGAACAAGGTCACTAGAAGGAGTAGTGTCATAGCCAAAACTTGGAAACAACCCAAGAGAGCTAAGTTCATTTTGACCTTTAGTTTGGGTTGTTCCTATGTTTGGATATGTTCTATGTGACCTTTGCAGGGTGTTGGAGCTCATATATGTCAATCTAGATCAAGCCAAGCTGATTTGATGGTTTGGAGTCCAACATCAACCCCAAACTGGCCAAAATGGGTAAACGATGAAAAATGTTAAGTATGCAAGGTTTGAGTGTTCAACTATGCTGCAAACACCTTTTACTACATGTTTGGTACTTTGGTTTGCTCTCTAACTCTTTTTGTAGAGAAAGTGTCATTTCAGGCTCTGTTTGAGGAAAAACAGAAAAGAGAGGAGAAGAATGGGAAAGAGGTAACTTTTTAGGACTAAGTCAATTGGATTATACTCTAAATATGTTTGTCTAAGTCTCATGAAATTCCTCCCAAAAGTTGAAGTCAAATGGAGAAGGAATGGAGCAAAAAACACTTAGTATGCTGCTGATTGGTGCACCGGACCATGAACAGTAACATATCCGGTGCACATGCCAATGAATAGGAACATATCAGATGCATAGGATAATGAACAGTAACCTGTCGGTACAAATAACCCAATGAATAGTACCATGTTCGGTGCACCGGACAGCCCCTCCAATAGCTCTCTCCAACTGCTACCCGATGCCAATGGCTAGCTGGTACACCGGATGGTCCGGTGGCGCACCCGACTATTTGGTGCCCATCAGCGTAGATGGAAGGCGCTAATCAAATCCTAGACTAGTGGCACGTGGACCTCGTCCGGTGGCGCATCGGACGGTCCGGTGCCCCTCCCACAGAGAGCAGTTTTCAAGCAGTTTCCAAAAGGTAGGGGCAATGTCTATATGCACTTCTAGGGCTATAAAAGGACCCTTGAGGTGCCCATATTCATTGTACCAAGGCTCCCAAGTGCAGCAATACTTTGTAAACTCATTACAAATCATTCCCATCTCCCTCTCTTGTGTATTCCTCTCTAGTTTGTGTGTTGGTGCAGTTATAAGCCAAAAGAGAGTAGAGGTGCTGTTGCAAGTTAGAGTGGGCAAGATCTTGAGCAAGCGAAGGTGTTATTCTGCCGGAGTGCTGTCAAGAAGATTGTAAACAGTCGTGGCGCCGTTGTAACCAACATCGACATAGTGGAAGCCTTGATATGAGGAAGGAGTTGAAATAGACTCCAAGTCAGGTTGGCTAACTCCAACATGGACTAGGCAATCATTTTAGGATTGCCCAAACCACGGGAAAAAAATCCCTGTGTCCTATGTGGTTTTGTGTTGTGCTGCTCTTGTCTCTGTTTTTGTTCTTTGTCTCGTACTTTATTCTTGCTTGTACTTCTCCTACTCTTATCTTTGGTATAAGTTGTTTGTGAAGTGCAGGACCTTTTGGGAGACAAAGAACTTCATTTCGATGTGACTACTCTACTAATTTGGATTCTGCTACATCCACCTCTACAAGTAGAGTAAGAAAAGTTCTAAGTTTAGAGTTAATTTTTCCACCTATTCACCCCTCTAGGCGACGTCCAGATCCTATTCCCGGGCAAAGGGAACTTTAATTCTTGCCTATTGTCCCCACCTAATGGGAGCATACCTAACATCTTGGTCCTGACCATCTTTAAACTAATCTATATTGAAAGAACTAATCAACTAACCAGACTCCCCTAACTCATAGAACCTGTCAAGGCTTGACCTTGGTTCATACTCATAGGCTTGGCCCTAAGGTCAACTAACACTAACATATTTCACGATAGAATTGAAAGAGCATGTAAGCAACATATCATTGGTGGTAGGTAAGAAACAAAGCAGGTGGATAAGGACTGAACTAAACAAGCTTTGCTATCTATGAATTGATAAAAGATTTGTCAGGAGTAAAATAGAAGAGTCACGAGGTCCAAAGCATAAAATGAAGGTATATGACAGATGAGAGTGAGCAAGTGTGATTAGGAGTCAATTCGTTGAACGTCGATTGAGCACAAACCTCAATGGGAGGAACAATGGGTACTCTCTGAGAGCCAACTCTGAATGAGTCATTTTGGTGAAAGGGGATATCAAACTACAACACAAGTACTAGTATGGTTCTAGATGGCACAAAAATGATGAGTAGCAAGGAGCTATGAGTTTGGAAACCCTAGGAGGTGTGGAAATTTTGAAGTTTAGGGCTTGAAGCATAGCACTAAAGGGAGGAAGTAGGGTTATATAGTGGACGACATGGATGTAGGTGCTGGGGCTTGGGTATAGGGAGCGCACATAGAGCGATGGGTTATGGATGGCAAAGAACTTAGCTATGAGGAAGCAGATGGAAGATCACATGCACATGATGTATTGAAAGCAGCCTATGTGTGGGTGTGGTGGTGCTTGATAGTGTGATGAGGAGCGTGTGGCAACATGGAGCAGGGGCATGGTATGTTGGTGTGTTTGCATGGTTGAGCGATTATGAGGGGCGCACAACATGGAGAGAACAAAGCGATGAACATGCAATGAAGGAGCTAGCTCAACGGGTGAGGTGGTTGAGGAGAAAGATACACATATTGTCGTGAATTGAAAGAAATAAGCCCATGACCCATGTCATAGACATGTTTATTGTGCTCCCCTCTAAGGCACCAGACATGTCCAGTGATGTAACACCCCGTCCACTTCCGGGTCGGCGATACTTACTTCTAGCAGCTCTTTAGTATCATATATTGTCCGCATAGACCAACACAGGTCTTTTGTGCGCACTTTGTCCTCACTCATGCGCACCCGAGAAAACTTCCCGGTCGGTCACCCATCCCAAATTGCTCCAAGCTAAGCAAGCTTACCTTGGAGGTTCTTTCGAGATAGGCTTCCAAAAAAGAAGATGCACCTTGTTGATATGAGTACTCTATTAATTCTATTAAGTCTTGGGCCAGGATATCACCATCTCCCGAGGCTAGGATATCACAATCCACCCCACCCCCCTTAGAAGACTAACGTCCTAGTCGGTCAACCCCAATCCAAGAACCTTCCCACTTAGCCACGTCTGTGTGTCTAGTGTCGTCATATGCCATGCCATGTGACCACTCTGGGCCCACATGCGCCATGCACCATATACCCGAACCCCTAACCCACACACGCCCGTGAAACCGCGAGGGTCAGCTCTGATACCACTTGCAACACCTCGTCCACTCCTGGACCGACATTACTTACTCATGGCAGCTCTCTAGTATCATATATTGTCCCCACAGACCAACACGGGTCTTTTGTGCGCACTTTGTCCTCACCATGCGCACCCGAGAAAACTTCTCGGTCGGTCACCCATCCCAAATTGCTCCAAGCTAAGCACGCATAACTTGGAGGTTCTTTCGAGATAGGCTTCTGAAAAAGAAGATGCACCTTGTTGACATGAGTACTCTATTAATTCTATTAAGCCTTGGGTCAGGATATCACTATCCCCCGGGACCAGGATATCACAGGTGACCCATCAGATAAAACACCAGATACATAAATAGTGAAGACTATTAATGAAACCCTAGACATGAGATGTGTTTAGTGACTGTACCATTCATGTTTGGTGTTACATATCTAGTGCACACCAGACACCACTTTATCATTGAGGAAGATGCATAGTGCACACCACTCACCAGACATGTTTGATGAGGTGTCCGATGCTTTATCCGATGCACTTAGTGCAAAACATTTTCAGATTTTCCATGGATTTTGCACCAAATTGAATCCCAACATAAATAAGATCCAAGTAAAACAAATTGGGATAGATATTAGCACCCTCTCTGAAAACTTCACATTTTCAAATAATTTGCGTTTGGCTAAATATGTTTTTACGAAAATATTCAACAAAAGGGCAATAGATCACCTTGTGGTCATTTTAAACAGAGGATTTTAAACTTGTTGAGCATAGAATACTCCCCTATTGATGGTGATCACAAACTTGCTCAAACTTGATAAAAAGAAATGATTAAATAAGATTGATGCATACGTAATGTGATAGAAATTGAAACGGTTTTTAAGGTGCTACCCTTAGATTTGTTGGTGTCCTTATTTTTACCATTAGTCTTGTTTTTTGCTCAGTTTTGACCTTCCAGTGCTATAGAGCAAAAGGGCAAAACTGAGCAAAAAATACAACAAATGGTAAAAATGAGGAAGGTGACAAAACTAAGGGTATGAATTTAAATAACCCAAATTGGAATGTTTTTCTTGTCAATTTTGAGCCCAAGTTAAGCTTCTTTACATGCTTTTGAGTGGTTATCTTAACTAGGTTAGATAGGCCCTATATGCAAATAAAAATTTAAGCTTGTTTACAGTACAATGCAATCGACAACACAAGCTTATGTTCATATGAAATTACTTAGATAAAAAAATGTTAAGCTCATTTCACAACATTCAAAAGTGTGTTTCATGGCTTTCTAAAGATATCCACTAATCGACATATGTCCTTACTCCTAATGATGTATCTTCTTTTGCAATATGATTTTTAAGGAAATGATGAATTGATGATGGATGTTAATATGCTTGGTGCGTGAGTGTTGAACTAGATCATTTGTAAGTTTTATGTCTGTTGGGGTCCTTCGTCCTCCGAAGGTCCTCAAAAACATGATTTGACAATGTTTTCCAAGTGGATTATATGAACAGATATTTTCGGATTCAGAATTATGGATATGAAGCACGACCAGGACGAAGCCTGAACCAGACGAAGGTCGAGGGAAGCCGAAATTGTACGCAGGGAAGCTTCGGCGCGAAGACATAAGGGGGAACCGACTTAAAGATGAAAAGACTTCGGGGGCCTCGACAGATTTTCATAAACCGTTAACAAATGTAATGGACATGGATGTAATTTTACATGGGCTGCGTCCCGCGTCTATAAATAGATGAACAGTACTCCCGTACTGTTCACGCGGACTGTGCACCGACATTTGCGTCACGCTTGTACTTTTTACCTTCTCTCAAGACCGAAGGTACATTTGTAATTTGTAATCATTTCTATTTCTTTGTGTTAATAAAATAGAAATGATTCTGTGATCTACATTTCATGTTTTATATGAGCCCTTCGTTATTACTTGTTGAATTTACGAAGGTATGTCTCTTGTGACCTTCGTCCGGAACTCATTATTCCCGATGGGGAATAATGTCCAATAGGACGAAGGGCTTTAACGTTTAACACTTTTTATGTTGCCTTGTTCTTAATCCGAAGCATTTGAGAACAAGTCCCCAACATTGGCGCCCACCTCCGGTGAACTCACTTCCACTTCGAGCTTTTTTGAACACCTTCGGAAGCTATGGCGCCGAAGAAAGCTTCAGCGACTGGGGCTTCAGCACTGCAACCGCTGGACCACAACCAGGAGACCGTCTCTCTTCGGGAGGCCCGAAGCCAGAAGAGAAAGGCTGTCAGCCCCACACTTCAGGAAGAGGAGTTAGACCAAGAAATCAGGGATATGGAGATGCTACACCAACAAGTACAAAGGAAGAAGGAGAAGATGGCCCGCCTAGCTGAGTTGCAAAGGCAGATAGACGAAGCCTCTGAGGAAGTCCGCCATCTTACTCACGATGAGCAGAACAGAAGGCCTCATCAGAAAGACCTTCATCAAGAGGGCTTCGTCAACGAAGATGACTGGTATGATAATTTCCATCAGGGAAATTTTGTTTTTGATGATGCTTCTCCTCTGTCTGCTGAGCTGCAGGCTACACCTTGGCCTCCATCCTATAAGCCACCCCAGCTCCCCATGTTTGATGGTCACTCCGACCCGAAGCAATTCTTGATGAGCTACGAAGCAACGGTGTCTTCGTACGGGGGCAATGCTGCAGTCATGGCGAAGTCTTTCGTCATGGCCGTCAGGAATGTTGCTCAGACCTGGTATTCCTCCCTTCGGCCAGGAACAATAACTTCATGGCAGAAGCTGAAGGATATGTTACTGACCAGCTTTCAAGGATTTCAGACGAAGCCAGTCACAGCTCAAGCCCTGTTCCAGTGTATTCAGGATCACGAAGAGTACCTTCAGGCGTATGTCCGAAGGTTTTTACGATTGAGGGCGCAGGCACCAACGGTGCCCAATGAAATTGTTATTGAAGCCATGATCAAGGGGCTTCGTCCTGGGCCTGCAGCTCAATACTTTGCTAGAAAGCCTCCTCAGACCTTGGAGAAATTGCTCCAAAAAATGGATGAGTACATTCGTGCTGACAATGACTTTCGTCAAAGAAGGGAGGAGGCCTTCAGATTTTCTGAAATGACCAGGGGCTTCGGAGGAAGATACTACCCGAGACATGTCCGTTCCATCCATAACACTCAGAATGATGATAAGGGGAGTCAGAACAGACCACAATGCTCCTCACAGGCTTCGGGGCAACAACAAACTTCCTTCCGGCCACCAGCTCCAAGAGGCAGAGGCGCCAGGGGCTTCGGCGGAAGATTCGGAGATCAGCCAAGGAGACTGTTTTGCTTGTTCTGTGGAGAAGGCAAGGGCCATACCACTAGGTCGTGCCATATTACAATCCAGAAGCAAAAGGAAATTGCCGAAGCTGCATCTCAACAAGCTCAGCCGAAGCAGGTCATGCATACTGCTTCGTATCATCCGCCTTATATCCCACAATACATAGACAATCACCCTGCAGCTTCTGTAGCTTCGGCAAGTCAACCTCAAGCTTCTTGGCAGCAGCTTCCGCCTCCACCTCTATTGCAGCAAGGGCAACAGCCAGAAGGGAGTCAACACGCTCCACATCAGAGGGACTTCAGAGAACAGTCCGAAGCTCGCACAGTCAACAGCACTGTGCCAGAGTCGAAGCACATTTATTGATACATATCCTACCTTTGATAGCAGTCTTTTCTTTTCAGTTTTATTTTCTGTGAAGCAAAAAACATTGATAGTTTCCATGTAATAATTTCGTTGTTTTCCACGAGGAAGATCTATTTGCTCCACAAGCTTAAGTTGCCGAAGCTTAAAATTCTTTTTCCGTTACCAAGGAGGACCTTCGAATTAAAAATCCTTCGGAGTAACAGAAAGTCGTTCTAAGGAGCGCAGAGTAAGTTTGCGAAGTCACAAAAAGCCGTTCCAAAGGGAGCGCAGTGTAAGTTTTCTGCTCAGAAGTCGTTCCTAAAGGAATGCAGAGCCTACAGCGAAAAGTCAACGCTGATACCGCCTAAGTAAAAGGCGAAGAAGCTCCTAAGGGAGGCTTACAGCGAAAAGTCAACGCTGATACCGCCTAAGTAAAGGGCGAAGAAGCTCCTAAGGGAGGCTTACAGCGAAAAGTCAACGCTGAGACCGTCTAAGTAAAAGACGAAGAAGCTCCAAAGACGTTCCTAAGGGAATGCAGAGCTTACGAATATATTTTATGAGTATCTTCGGAACAAATGTCACATGCATAGCATAACATCATTACATCATTTTGCATAGCATAAGCATCATACATCATATTGCATTTGGCAAAAGAAAGTGACACTCTCAAGGATGCTCTGAGAAAGTGATATCGAAATTGTATAGCTTCGCAATACAGCTTCGGAGAATATTTTTATGAAACATGGGTGAGCTTTATCAGATCAATATTGAGATTGTATAGCTTCGGAGTATAGCTTCGGGTGATGATTTCACGAAGCATGGATGTGATTCATCAGAATAATTTTAACGAAGAATGTCTTCTTCACGAAGCATGAAAAGAAGGGAAGGTGTTTTTTCGCCGAAGGCTCAAAAAGGTATGTATATAGAGTTTCATGCATCGTGAAGAATTGAATAACGAAAACAAACTTGTATATTACATCCAAATGTACAAAATATTACATAGATCACAATTTAAATGTTTTTCTAATAGCATCTAGTCCTCTCTTAATACTGCTTCGGCGACTTCATTTAAAAGTTGATCAACAACTTTGTCCATGATACCTTCGGCCATTTGTTTGATTTCTTCATCTCCTTTTGTGTGGGGGTCGGCAGTCGACCCAGCAGCTTCTGAGGGAAGAGAACATTTCTTCATCACTATTACAAACTATGTGCAGAGTTTAAAACAAAAATTACAACACAATAAGAACAACTAATTAATACCTAATTGCCTTTCGGGTTCCGTACTTTTTTCAGCAGTTTCCGCCACTTTTCTAGCATCGTGGATACCTTTTTCGCTCCTTTGAATGATCTCTTGCGCCATTCCTCGGCCGCCGTCGTTCCAGATATCCGTAAAAAATTTGCCGCCAACCACGCTTGCTTCGGCCGAGGGGTCCTTAATGTCTTCGGAAGATAAGGCAGCTTCGGACTGAGCTAGAAATTTTACATGATCGCAACCTTTCTTCTCTAAGACAGAAGCAATTCCTCTGGCACCCGAAAAAGCGCAGATATCGCCACGACTGCTCAGGATCTCCTCGAAGGCCTCTGCTTCGTGACTAATCCATTCCAGTGGACCTTCGGGATTGCCTCGAGAGAAATTCTCTTCGCTGGAGAAGGCGCCCACGCTGGCAAAGCTGGTTTTAATTTTATTCACACATTCTATAGATTTGACATAACATTTTCCCTGAGATGTACGAAGCTCTTTAACTCTTAACTCCAATTTGTTGACCATATGATCACTGAGCTCTCGTTTTGTTTCCTCAAGGACGCGCTCCTCTCTAGCTCTAGTCAGCTGTTTCTGAAGATCTTTAATTTCACGCTTGTGGGCTTCGGCCTGGGTTTTTGAAGCAGCTTCATCCTTTTTTACTTTGTCTATCAGCGTAAGAAGAATTTTATCCTTTTCTAGAGCTTCGTTTCTCAATTTGATAACTTCGGAGCGCAAATTGTTGAACGCAATCTCATAACTTTCATCTTCGGCGCTCTTTTGCGCTCTTAGCGCGTTGCTTAGGATCAGGCCCTATACGAAGAAGAATTCATATAAGAAAAAATGAGTGAGTCGCGTAAAAAAAATATATATAAGGGGGTTTTCTTTTCAAGCGTTAAATTCCCGTACCTTCAGGCTGTTGTACGCAAGACTGTCTGCGAGATCTTCTTTCGTCATGGCGCTTAATCCAGATTCAAGCTTCGGGAAACCAATACTCCTAGCCATTTCTCGGCAGACAGAGAGCTCTTTGTTGTCAGGCAGGCAGTATAAAAAATCATCTTCATTTGTCCCATTGAATATTACTGCCCCCTTTGGATATTTTAGCTCCTTTGCATAATGGTTAGCTTCATGAGTTTCTTCTTCAGATAATTTTTTCCCCGAAGCATGTCGTATGATGTAATCACACATGCTGGCAGGCGCTTCGGGGATGGCAGTGTCAGTCTCTTCAATTAAAATTGGTTCTGGTATTTTTATTGCTTCGGCTTCCAAAGTTTGCTCCCTGAAGGGCTCTGAAGGCCCAGCTTCAGCTTCAGCTTGTTGCGTCGGAGCTTCAGAGGAAGCTTCAGCAATTTCAACACTCTTTTTTGGAGTTGTGCTTGAAGACTTAATTGTCTCCAAGACATCTAGTACATTTACCATTCTCTTCCTTTTTGGGGTCACCATTGACCCCTTTTGGATTTTTGCTGCTTCGACATTTACTACAGGACTCAAAATTTCTGATGCTTTTTCCTTAGTCAGATTTTTCGCTTCTTCCATTTTTTCTGTCGATGGTGCTTCGGCCATCTCTGCAATTTCTGGCAGCAAGGTTGGCTGTTCAGCTTCGGCGGCCGAAGAAGTTTCTCCAGTGAACTCAGGCACCGAAGCTGGTTCAATATGGCGTGCTCGGTGTGTGAGGACCTTCAACCTTTTTCCTTTTGGTTCTGGCTCGCTAGGAGCGGTTCCAGCTTCTTCTTTTTCAGAGGTTATGTTTTTCCTTTTTTGCCTTCGGATGGGATAACAATAATCAGGGTAGAAGAACCCGACTGCATCAAATACTCGGTTCAGTCTCTTCTTTTTTCGGCCTCCGAAGGCTGCTGATAGTGCGGTATTTTCAGCCTTCGAATATGCCCCAAGTAATTCATCACTTAATGTTTCAATGCTCTTCAGCCAGTCATCATCAGGTTCAATAAATTTATCTGCATATTTGAATGTGTACTTTAATCTGACTAGTCCGCCTTCGTCGGACTCTTTGATGGTTTCCTTCGGCATTTCCCACTTTTCTGCAAGTGGCCATACCCTGAAGGCAATGTGTTCTTGGACTAAGTCCCTTGTCCCAATAAATGAGCAGACTACCCCGAAGGCTCTTTGGCATTCTTCGGCGGCTTCGTCCATTTCGACCTTCGGCCTTCGAAGACCGAAGCGTTGCCAGATTGGGTGCATAATAATACTCTTCACATTTTCTTGAGCTGTTAGATCATTCTTTACATAAAACCATTCAGTCATCCAGGCTCCGGGCCACCTCTTCCGAAAGGTCGGCACAGGGCAGCTTGACCCGGAGCGGGCACCGAAGCTGTAGCACCCAAAGTTGTTGTGGTATTGCTCTTTTCCCCAGGGCTTCGTCTCGTATAATAACTCATGAATGTTGCAGAAGCTTTTAGCGTTCGGTTCCAAACCTTGGCTTCTCGCAGCCCAGACAAAAATCCCCATTCTTATAATAGCTTCGGGAGTGAGTTGATGAAGGTAGACTTGGAATGTTTTTAGTACCTCAACAACAAAATTGCTCAGGGGGAATCGAAGCCCAGCCCTGAGGAAGCTTCGGAAAATCACAACTTCATCCTCTTCGGGGGTGGGAGAAGTCTTTTCCCCGGCATCAGCTCTCACAATAGATATGTCTCGGAAATATCGCCCCCTCATATTATCAATGTGACTCTGCTTGATGGTCGTTTTCCCAAAAACTGTGTGACTTGGTCGCCACGGTCGATCTTCGGCCTCTTCCCCACCACTTTCCACATCATAGCTGTCGCTGTCATCAGTATCTTCGGACAAACCTTCGAGAATCTCCTTCGTGATTTTCTCTGTATTGGTCTCTGCCATCGCTATCAGGAACCCCAGGTTCTTCTCCTCCTCGAGACTCAGCTTCGTCTCAGCAGGGATCTTCAGCTTCGTCTCAGTAGGGGTCTTCTTGCCTTCAGACATCTTCGGGAACGTTAAAAAATTGTTCCCGAGGCCGAAGCTTCGAAATCAAAAAGAACAGCAAATCTTAATGAACAAGCGCTAAAAATTTTAGTGGGCCGAAGCAAAAGGCAAGTGTGCGTACCAAATGAGTTCGCGATGTGATCTTATTTATACGCCTAGGGCGTTGAAAATTGAAAGGCCCCGCTTGTCAGTGAATGTTGCTATTCTAGCAAAAGGAAAGGTGTTTTTTCGGACCTTCGGCTCAAGGCCTTCGTCCATATCGCAATCTGAATTTATTATTTACAAATTAATATTGCGAGGGGCTACTGTTGGGGTCCTTCGTCCTCCGAAGGTCCTCAAAAACATGATTTGACAATGTTTTCCAAGTGGATTATATGAACAGATATTTTCGGATTCAGAATTATGGATATGAAGCACGACCAGGACGAAGCCTGAACCAGACGAAGGTCGAGGGAAGCCGAAATTGTACGCAGGGAAGCTTCGGCGCGAAGACATAAGGGGGAACCGACTTAAAGATGAAAAGACTTCGGGGGCCTCGACAGATTTTCATAAACCGTTAACAAATGTAATGGACATGGATGTAATTTTACATGGGCTGCGTCCCGCGTCTATAAATAGATGAACAGTACTCCCGTACTGTTCACGCGGACTGTGCACCGACATTTGCGTCACGCTTGTACTTTTTACCTTCTCTCAAGACCGAAGGTACATTTGTAATTTGTAATCATTTCTATTTCTTTGTGTTAATAAAATAGAAATGATTCTGTGATCTACATTTCATGTTTTATATGAGCCCTTCGTTATTACTTGTTGAATTTACGAAGGTATGTCTCTTGTGACCTTCGTCCGGAACTCATTATTTCCCGATGGGGAATAATGTCCAATAGGACGAAGGGCTTTAACGTTTAACACTTTTTATGTTGCCTTGTTCTTAATCCGAAGCATTTGAGAACAAGTCCCCAACAATGTCACTCTTGTTGTCACACAAAAGTGGTACCTTTCTAAGAATGATACTAAGTTTGTAAGAGTTCATTTCATGTATAACATTTGTGTACAACAAGCACCCACAACGATGTATTCCTATTTGGTAGTTGGCAAGGCAACTCTATACTGTTTTTAGGTGACCATGAAATGTGTGATCTACTAAACATGTGGCACCCTCCGGATGTGCTTTTCCTATCAATTTTTTAACCCACATAATCTGAACCGGAATAGCCAATAAGTTGAAAAGTAGCCTCTTTTTTGGATACCAAATGTTAATGCTTGGTGTATGCATTAGGTACCTAAGGATTCTCTTTACAACACTTAAGTGAGCCTCCTTAGGATTAGCTTGAAATCTAGCACATATACACACACCAAACAGGATATAAATCCTAGATGCGATTAAATACAACAAACTACCAATCATTGAATAATAAAGAGCTTGATCAGCTAGTTTATCTCTAGTATGTAGTTAGATATGTCCATTGGATGTCATTAGAGTCTTAATTGTATTACATCCGTCCATCTTGAATCTTTTGAGCAAATATTTGGTGTAAAAGGTAACGAAAAATGCAAGTTTACCACTCATTGATATCTTGAACTCCTTTGACATCAATTCACCAAACTCCTTGCATTGTCTTTTATTTACGAGCCAAAAATAATGCCATTAACATAAACTTGACAAATTTAGATATCACTATGTTTATTCTTGGTGAATAGTGTGGTGTTGACCACCTCAATCTTGAAGCTCTTATCAATGAGGAAGACCCAAAGGCACTCATACCAACCCTTGGAGCTTGCTTTAGCCTATATAGTGTCTTGGACAACCTATAAACATGATTAGGTATCTAGGGTCTTCAATGTTGGGAGGTTGATCAACATATACTAGTTCATTTATGAAGACATTTAAAAATTATCTTTTCACATCCATTAGAAATAGTTTGATGTTATGATTGGATGCATATGCAAGAAGATACCAATGACTTCAAGTCTTGCAACCGGTGCAAAGTTCTCCCCAAAATCCAAACCTTCAACTTGAGAGAACCACTTTGCAACTAGCCTTGTCTTATTCAACACAATGACACCTTGATCATCTTGTTCTAGAACATCCACTTTATTCTAATGACTCTTGCATCTTGTGATTGCTCTTAAGTATTTTAACCTCATTACAAGTGAAGTTATTTAATTCTTCATGTATGGCATTGACCCAATCCGGATCCTTGGGAGCTTTGTCTATGCAAGTAGGCTCAATGCAATAAACAATGGACTTGCGTTCAACTAATGAACTGGTTTTTTTAGAGCAAGTAATTACACCCCTTGACAGTTTTCCTATGATGAGATGTTGTGTATGAGCTTGTAGCAGAGGTGAGTTTCTTATTTTATTCAGTGGGGGAGGTTTTGGATCATCAAATCTTGTGATTATGCCACCTTTTGATCTTAAGGTGCATATGTATCTTCATATGGTTGTCTCCCATCTTTGTCATCATATTTTGGCATATTTGATGAAGGCATGTGATCATTTGTGTGGCAGAACCACCCATATTATTCTAGCTTAAGTGTCCAAGTCCTACCTTAGAGGCAATGACACACTTAAATCGAAATAAACTGTCAGATCGTCGGATCTAGTCCGATAAAACCACTTACACCAGATCGAATACCACTTGCTCACTTGAAGGTTGGGCACAAAGAAATATAATAATGCATAATACCACAAATTTAAGAGTTCAAAAGTAGTAAACCATTGTTTTTAGTGTAGCGGAAAATAAACTAACAAAGATAACTGGGGAGTATGGCGAAGCATGGCCAACTACTCCTGGTCCTCACCCGCTGAGGTAGCATCACTCCACTCAACCGTCCAGCTCGGTGGCATATGGAAGGTCAAGTCAACCCATCAACCATGTCTTGTAGGAAACATGAAAAATTTAGTGCCACAAGCAGGGCTGAGTACACTAATACTCAACTAGACTTACCTGATATGAGGAGTTGTAACACTCAAAATTTTATTTTGGGATTCATAAAATTTTCTCTAAAAAATAATTGAGTTAAACGATCATTTAATATTAGATTCCTTTCTTGTCAAAGTATATCTCCCTAAAATAAATAAATAGTAATAACAAGAGCTTAGTAGTTTAAAAAAACTGAGATTCAAATCTAAAAAAACTAAAGTTCAAGTTGAAATTATGGAACAATAAGTAAAAGAAACACTTTCAATCTATTTATTATAACTTTATAATGAAAGCACTCCTTAACAATATTTGAATCAAATCATGGTGAAGATTTTATATTAAATTTCTCCTAAACAAAACAAGTAATGTGTGAATTATTCTCTTATGAATTATGCATATAGAAACATTTATTTAGGTGAATAATTAACCAATAAATAAATAAAATAAACTTTGCCTGGCATTCTGGATCTTTGATTGAGCATTGAATTAAGTTTGAAATTCAAACCTTTTTTAAATCTACTTTAGGGTTCGAAATTTGAGAATAGAAATGAAATAAAAAGAAAAGAAAAATAAGAGGTTACCTGCGCACTTGGGCCTAAAACTTAATCTCCTCGGGCCAATACCGTTTTCCCCACCGCGCCAGCCCACTATGTCCCCCTTCCTTTTCTTTTCCTTTTGTGGCACTTCCATGTGGGGCCCGCTTTGTCGGCTACTTCTTCCGCGTGCTCGGGAGGCCGTTCGCTGACCAGTGGGGCCCAGCCGGCATTTCCTTTGCACCTGCATCGCAACAACTCGTGCTCACACCGCGCCGCGGACACCCGCCGCCAGGTGGATCCAATACGGCAGCTGCACGGGCCCAAATGATCCCACTGGTTCGTGGGGCCCCATTGCCAGTAGCTTCCCCTCCCCGCGGTCACCCGACGGGAACAACGCCGCTGAACTAATTCCCTTTTCCCCTGCGCGATGCTCGGATTCTGTTGCAACTAACCAGATCTCTCGCCTGCCGTGCTAATCGCTTGCGGGCCGGCTCCCCTGGTCTCGGAACCTCGTAGCCGTATAAAACCGAACCGTCCCTTTCGCTTCCGTCGCGTCCGCCATTACCGAGCAGAGAGAGATTTGAGTGATGCCGCTGACGTCGATTCCGGGTTGCGTTCGGGTTGGGGCCTCGATGTACTACCAGGGCGCTTCGCCAGGGCACAACGATAGTGGCCATGGCTCTGGTGCGATGAAAAGAGCACCGGAAGCCCTATAATCCCTCGCTGGAGTTAGAGCTCCACCGCGGACCCGAATATCACCGTGGTCAGGGCACTGCGAGGCGCAATCGTCGGTGAGTATCTCTTCGAATACTTCCCTTTAGTTTGTACATCATGTAACACCGATTTAATTCAAGTTTGGGCTACAGTAGCGTCGTGCTATCGTGGGCCGGCAAGGGCGCCGCCATGGCACGCATGCTTCTGCCCATTCGCCGCTGGTGAGAGAGAGGATTGTGGGAAGATGCATGTGGACCGTTGATATGGCTGCGGATGGCGGTGATTAGAAGATGCCAATACCCATTCCATGCATTTAATCCATGACGTTGGCCGACGATCGGACGGTTTGGAGCATTGATGGGTCCACGGACCATCGATGTTTTATCCAAGGGCTGTGAGGGGATAATGTTTCATAACTCAGTGAATGTAATCTGTACCTTTTGTATCAAATCGGACGGCTCAGGGTGCCCGAAAGTCGCCTAGAGGGGGGTGTGTGAATAGGTAAAACCTAAAATTTATAAACTTAAACTTGCACTAAGGCCGGGGTTAGCGTTATAATTAAATTGGAGTTAGAAAGATAGTTCTCCTTGCTTAGAGTTGCTCAATCAATGCAGATAACGTTTGGGAGCAAACTCAAATCAATATGAGCAAGGGAACTTTAGAGAGAGGGGAAACAAATCAAGTGAGAATCAATGCAAGTGGACACGGTGATTTGTTTACCGAGGTTCGGTTCCAAAGAACCTAGTCCCCTTTGAGGAGGCCACAAAGGCCGGGTCTATTCCAACCCTTTCCCTCTCTCAATCGGTCACACAGATCGATCGAGGCTTCTACTTAATCACTTGGGTCACTAAGACCCCACAAGGATCACCACACACTTAGGTGCCTCTTGCTAGCTTTACAAAGCACTTATGAGAATAATAATAGAGAAGGAGAAAGAAATCCAAGCAACAAGAGCAAAAAAAGAACACAAACCACTCTCTCTCAAGTCACTAGGCGATTGAGTGGAATTTGAGACTTGGAGAAGATTTGATCTTTGGAATGTGTCTTCGAGTGAAGTCTTTTTCTCTTGCAATGAATGTGAAATTCAGAATACTTGGATGTCATTGAAGGAGGTGGTTGGGGGTATTTATAACCTCCAACCACTTCCTAGTCGTTGGCTGAGTTTGCTGGCAATGGACACACCGGACAGTCTGGTGGTGCACCGGATAGGTACTGTTCACTGTCCGGTGCGTGCCACGTCAGCACACCCATTGGGGTTTGGAGCGACTCGACCATTGGAACCTTTGTCCTGTAGCTGCACTGGACAGTCCGGTGCCACACCGGACATATTCGGTGTGTTCTGACTTTCTGCTCTGACTTCTGACTTGCACTATTGCTTTTTGCAGTCGACCGTTGGCGCCAGGTTACCGTTGCTCCGTTGACTCATCGGACATGTCCGGTACACACCGGACAGTCCAGTGAATTATAGCGGAGCGCGCCCTAAGTAAACCCGAGAGTGGCCTATTCGCTTGGTGCTCGGCCTGGTGCACTGGACACGGTCCGGTGCACACCGAACACTGTTGTGTTTGCCCCCAACATATTTGGCAACTACTTTGCCTGATTTGTTAGTTAGCACATAAGAAGCATCAAAAGTCTTAAATGAAATGTCATGCTCATTTGATGCATTCACAATATTCTTTTTAGGCATTTTGATATGAGTTGAATGCCTAGAGCTAGAAGCCTCATTCTTATACATAAAAGCATGATGAGACATATTGTGAGGTTTTCTAGCATGAATCTTCCTAATGTTATGCTCAGGATAGTTTGCAGGATATAAAATGTAGCCTTCTCTATCCTGAACCATGGGAGCCTTACCCTTAACAAAATTAGATAGTTTCTTGGGGCATCAAGTTTGGTGTTGCTTTGGCTCCCTTGTTGGAAGTCAATGCCATCCTTGATGCCAGGGCATCTCCCATTATAAAGCATGCATCTAGCAAATCTAAAATTTTCATTTTCTAGCTCATGCTCGGCAATTTTAGCATTTAATTTAGCTATGTGATCATTTTGTTCTTTAATCATGGCAAGGTGATCATCAATAGCTTCAACATTAACATCTCTACATCTAGTACAAATAGTGACATGTTCAACAGTAGATGTACAGAGTTTGTAAACATTCAATTCTTCTACCTTAGCATTTAAACTAGCATTCTTGTCTCTAAGCTCCTTAGTTAAGTTTTCACATCTTTCTACTTCTAGAGCATAAGCATTTTTCAACTTAACAAATTTTTTATTTTCCTTAACAAGCAAGTCCTCTTGGCATTCCAAGAGATCATCCTTCTCGTTAATGGTTTCTATTAATTCATTTAATTTTTTCTTTTGACCCATGGTAAGGTTGGCAAAGAGAGAAATTAAATCATCATGATTATCACTAGAGCTACCCTCATCATCAGATGTAGTGTATTTGGGGGTATCTCTAGAATGTACCTTCTTCTTCTTGCTGTCCTTAGCCATGAGACACTTGTGGCCGATGTTGGGGAAGAGGAGGACTTTATTGATGGTGATGCTGGCGGCGTCCTCGTCGAAGGAGGAGTCGGTGGAGCTCTTGTTGGAGTCCCATTCCCGCCCCATGTGCGCCTCGCCACCTTTCTTCTTGTAATACCTTTTCTTCTTCATTTTCTTCTTCCCCTTCTTGTCTTCATCCCTGTCACTATCACTTTTATATGGACATTTAGCAATAAAGTGACCAAACTTACCACACTTGTAGCACACCCTCTTGGAATGGGGCTTGTAGTCCTTCCCCTTCCTTTGTTTGAGGATTTGCCGAAAGCTCTTAATGATAAGAGCCATATCCTTGTTGTTGAGCTTGAAGGCGTCGATTGGAAGTCTACTTGGTATAGACTCCTCCTTCTTTTCTTCCATTGCTTTGAATGCAACGGGTTGCACCTCGGGTGTGGAGGTGGCGCCTTGCTCCAAGTTGACAATGTGTTTGGAGTCTTTGATCATAAGTTCAAAGCTCACAAACTTGCCAATCACTTCCTCGGGATACATCTGTTTATATCTAGGATCCCCACGAATTAATTGAACTTGAGTAGGATTACAAAAAACGAGGGATCTTAGAATAACCTTGACCATTTAATGGTCATCCCACTTGGTGCTCCCGAGGTTGCACACTTGGTTGACCATCGTCTTGAGCTGGTTATACATTGCTTGTGGCTCCTCTCCTTTGTTGAGGACGAATCGACCGAGTTCTCCCTCGATCGTTTCGCGCTTGGTGATCTTGGTCACTTCGTCCCCTTCGTGCGCCGTTTTGAGGACGTCCCAAATTTTTTTGGCATTTTTTAACCCTTGCACCTTATTATACTTCTCTCGACACAAGGAGGCGATGAGTATAAAAGTTGCTTGGGAGTTAAAATGCCTAATTTGGGCGGCCTCGTCCGAGTCATAGTCCTCGTCGCCCGCCTGTGGTGCTTGCGCTCCAAACTCAACAATATCCCAAATGCTTTCGTGGATTGAGGTCTTGACACAAGGAGGCGATGATGTCTCATTTTATCACTCCACATGCAATAATCCTCACCATCAAAATATGGTGGTTTGCCTAGGGGTACCGAAAGTAGAGGAGTGCGCTTTGGAATGCGAGGATAGTGAAGAGGCATCTTACTATACTTCTTACGCTCATGGCGCTTCGAAGTTGTAGACTCGGCGCCGGATGTGGAAGGTGATGAAGAGTCGGTCTCGTAGTAGACCACCTTCTTCATTTTCTTTTTCTTCTTGTTACCCTTCCTATGTGACTTGATGGAGGAAGAGGATTCCTCCTTGTACTTGTCGCCGGACTCCTTTGATAGAGTCCTTCCCGAGCCCATGGTCTTGTCGCCTGTGACGATCTCCATCTTAGCGTGATCTCTAGACATCACTTCGAGTTTGTTAGACTCTTAATGAAGCACTGACTTTGATACCAATTGAAAGTTGCCTAGAGGGGGGGTGCATAGGCGAAACCTGAAATTTATAAACTTAAACTTGCACTAAGGTCGGGGTTAGCGTTAGAATTAAATCGAAGTTAGAAAGATAGTTCTCCTTGCTTAGAGTTGCTCAATCAATGCGGATAACGTTTGGGAGCAAACTCAAATCAATATGAGCAAGGGAACTTTAGAGAGAGGGGAAACAAATCAAGTGAGAATCAATGCAACTGGACACGATGATTTGTTTACCGAGGTTTGGTTCCAAAGAACCTAGTCCTCGTTGAAGAGGCCACAAAGGTCGGGTCTATTCCAACCCTTTCCCTCTCTCAATCGGTCACACAGATTGGTCGAGGCTTCTCCTTAAATCACTTGGGTCACTAAGACCCCGCAAGGATCACCACACACTTAGGTGTCTCTTGCTGGCTTTACAAAGCACTTATGAGAATAAGAATAGAGAATGAGATAGCAATCCAAGCAACAAGAGCAACAAAAGAACACAAAACACTCTCTCTCAAGTCACTATGTGATTGAGTGGAATTTGAGACTTGGAGAGGATTTGATATTTGGAATGTGTCTTGGAGTGAAGTCTTTTGCTCTTGCAATGAATGTGGAGTTCAGAATACTTGGATGCCAATGAAGGAGGTGGTTGGGGGGTATTTATAGCCTCCAACCACTTTGTAGCCGTTGGCTGAGTTTGCTGGCCATGGGCACACCGGACAGGTACTGTTCACTGTCTGATGTGTGCCACGACAACACGCCCATTGGAGTTTGGAGCGACTTTACCGTTGGATCCTTTGTCCTGTAGCTGCACCGAACAGTCCGGTGCCACACCGGACAGTCCGGTGTGTTCTGACTTTCTGCTCTCACTTCTGACTTGCACTGTTGCTTTTTGCAGTCGACCGTTGGCGCCAAGTTATCGTTGCTCCGTTGGCTCACTGGACATGTCCGGTGCACACCGGACAGTCCGGTGAATTATAGCGGAGCGCGACCTGAGGAAACCTGAGAGTGGCATGTTCGCTTGGTGCTCGGCCTAGTGCACCGGACACTGTCCGGTGCGCCACTGGCAGCACACTCTAAAGTCCTTTGCTCCAAATTTATTTGAGTCCTCAACTTAAATTCTTTCTTGGTTTGTGTTGAACCTTATGCACCTGAGATAAATGACATCTAGGCAAACTAGTTAGTCCACGTGGTTTGTGATGGACGTCAACCACCAAAATCGATTATAGGAAATGTTTAAGCCCATTTCCCTTTAGTGCCCAATACCCATTCGACCTCTGCAGTTTTATAAAAGAGCCCCTGTTCTTTATCCATATCAACCCGCCATCCTACCGTATGTAAAAATCTTTACTGATAGATCCATTTATTTGCAACCGAGACCCTGAACTTTGAGAAAATAGTATCTGTGATCCACCCAGGTCATAAAATTAACAAAATGAAGAAAGAAAATGGTTTATATTGTGAAAAAATCCATAAAACTTGGATAAATTATAACTTCATCACCTTAACCTTGATTTAATCTGTTCAAGTTGTGTTAGCCTTGTATTAAAGTAGTCTACGCAGTAACAACATTATTTTTCATATCACCTAAGTTGATAAACAGATATTTATGTGAGCTATGTTTAGTGACCCTCCTAATCCAAGGTTGATATGTCTATTTTATAATCTGACTGTAATAAGATTTCTAATCAAGTTATAATCTTGATTTAAGTTGAATTATTTATCTAGAGTATATTTTCTCATATGATGTATATTAACCAAGTTATGATACATTTTAATATTTAAATCACCTAGGTCTTCCATAAATCATAACTCCTTAACCGTAACTCCAATCTTAGTAGTTCTCGAACCCACGATCTCGTAGCGACGCGTAGATTATTATACAGTTTGTTCTTATGATTGGTGTGATGTTAATTTTGCCTATACCATGATTGTTTGTATTGCTACGAATAACAGTGAGGTCACGAGTCACTGAAGATCATCCTAGCACCTGGAATCTCGAGTCTCAGGCAAGTTGTGCCCTTGATCACTTTCTTTACCCAATAATGTTTCTATTAATCACTGTGACATGCTCAGGTTAATCTGATGGGACCTAATAGGTTTCCCTATAGTTGTTTATTCCGCACCTTGTTTACCACTGAAATTATGGGTAGCTTTGCTATTGCTCTACTTGGTTTTGGGATTAATATTACATTATGATCATGTTCCAATTATACTGTTTTTTAATTATTGTTCATGACAAGATCATTGTGTTAATTGGAACAAGGAGCTTAACTTGAGAAACACGTGCTACCACAAGGGTGGAATGGGACGCCCTTGGGTGACTAATTAGGAAAGCTAGTGGAGGACTACCTTACCCAAAAGGGGCAAGGATAGTAGGGGAGTTGCGTATAGTGAGGTTCTCGGGTTGATCATGCTGTGATGGCTTTTCGGACGAGGGACTCCTATATTGCCCTTCCTAGAAACTGTAGCGGGTTTTCTGAAGCTAGTGGAACTTTGTAAAGGCCTCATAGTGGATCCCTAGCCATTCACCTCGGAAGTGTCTAAGGGTCTAGCTAACCCTGGCTAGACGGGATACATGACTTGTGGATAAAGGGCGCAACCTCTGTGGAGTGTAAAACCGGTATATCAGTCGTGCTCACGGTCATGAGCAGCTCATGACTATCGCATGATTAATCTATGGAACTAAACTTAATTTGTCATATGCATTGCATTGTGGGTGTTGTTATTAATTTGATCTCTTACTTATTTGGGTTGGTATCTACTTATACTTAGTAATTGCTAATAAAATTTTGACCAACTTTAAAAGCAATGCTCAGCTTTAACCATCTCCTTTGGTAAGCCTTACACTTCACATGAGCTCCCACCTTTGGTGAGTTCATGCATATTATTCCCCACAACTTGTTGAGCGATGAACGTATGTGAGCTCACCCATGTTGTACTCACATCCCCCAGGTCAAGGACAGGTACCACTGGACGAGGCGCATGAAGGATGTTGTAATGAGTTCGTGAGTGGTCTAGGTCGTCGTCTCCCAGTCAACTCTATGGTTGTTGGATCGTTGTCTGCATATGATGTAATTATTTAACTATTTTGTACAGAACTCCTATTATATATTAAAGATGTGACATTCGTTTCTGTACCATGCGTCATCATATGTGTGAGACTTGGTCCCAGCACACTTGGTGATTATTTGCACGCCCGGGTTTCGGTGCCCCTAGAACCCGGGTGTGATATGAGTTTGGTTGCAAAAAGCACTAACGAAGTCTAAGTAAACTTTTAGCTTTTCAAGTTCTAGAGTAGTCTATATACTAGGTTAGCATCCTTCTAATCACTCATGGTAACAAGCATTTATAGCAAACAACACTTTATATTATGAAAATCTTAGTATACTTCTTACTTGATGCAGCAACACATATCAAGCAGTCTCATTAGCTGCGATAAGCAGATGATTCAAATCGAGTTTTAACCTTACAAGGTAAACCTACACACACGACATGTAGGGGCACTCCATCCCCACACACATCAACTATCCCCATCGATTATAACATTGTCGAAATGAATACAACCAATTCTTGACCTCGTGCGAGTGCTAGAAAAATCACTCGACTCCTACCGATATCCCTATTTAGCATAGCGGCTACTTGACCTAGCATACTAGTATCCATTTCATAAAGGAACATGAGTTCATGCATCTAGGGTTTCAAACAACTCCTATACTTAATGCACAATACAACCAACTAATAGAATTGCAGTAAAAAGCATATAACAGTTATGCATAAAACCAGGGTTTGTGAAATGGAAATGTGCCCTTGGGCCATTTATATTAATGTTTTGGTGATTAGATGCCCAACACAAATTACTTTGGTACAAATGTACTAAGTGTGGAAGAGATGCAAATCAAAGAATCAAGGTATGACTCTGGCCTTAGTAAATTG
The DNA here is from genome assembly GCA_029449295.1 of Zea luxurians. Classification (NCBI taxonomy): domain Eukaryota; kingdom Viridiplantae; phylum Streptophyta; class Magnoliopsida; order Poales; family Poaceae; genus Zea; species Zea luxurians. The sequence goes on along the minus strand of JAOPSE010000003.1, from coordinate 104,868,193 downwards.
TTTTTGGGTACTAACATATTTCTCTAAGTGATAGGAACCTTGGTTAATCAACTAAGATTGGATTGAAGAAGTTTAGTTGTGCAGCGAAACTTGAACCAGCTTGTGGTGCACTGGACTGTGTCCGGTGCCCAGGCTGGCTCGGCGACGAACTCGTCGTTCTCGGGAATTCGTCGAGGGCACTGCGACTATAACTCACCGAACTGTCCGGTGAGCCAACAACGCCCTTGGCCAACAGTCGACAGCGCGATCAACAGGAGACACGTGGCCTGAGCCAACGATCACTTGGTCACACCGGATTGTCTGGTGTGCACCGGACAATGTCTGGTGCGCCAAGAGGACCAAGGGCGCAATGGTCGGCTTTGCCAGAAAAGGGAGGAGATCAGGCATCGGACAAGCACTGTTCATGTCCGGTGGTGCACCGGACTGTCCGGTGCGCCACCCGACAAAAGGCAAGAATTTCCTTCCAAATGGAACTCCAACGACTCCTAGCTGCTTTGGGGCTATAAAAGGGACCCCTAGACGCATGGAGCACGATAACAAGCATCACAAAACATCCTAAGACGCTCAGACTCCGCAAATATGCATTTGGATCATCGTTACTGAGATTTGAGCACTAAGTGTGTTGTGAACTTGTGGCATTGTTCTTGTGTGCTTTCTTCTTAACTTGTGTGCGTATTGTTGCTGCGATTCTAGTCTTGTGTGTGTTTCTTTCCCTCCCTTACTCTTGTGCTTTGTGTTGTGATCAACTTTGTAAGGGTGAGAGGCTCCAACTTGTGGAGATTCCTCACAAACGGGAAAACTACTATAATGAAGAAACCGTGGTATTCAAGTGGATCATTGGATCACTTGAAAGGGGTCGAGTGCAACCCTCGTCCATTGGGACGCCACAACGTGGAAGTAAGCAAGTGTTCTACTTGGCTGAACCACGGGATAAAATCACCGTGTCTCTCATGTCGCTCTTTTGTGTGATTGGTTTCTTCTCTCGAGTTCTCGCTTAATCACTTGTGCTAGTGTTCCTAAGTTCAATACTCATTCTAAAGTAACAATCAAGTGAAGAGTTCTCACTATAACATCTTGGTTTTGATCTAACTAACATTCCATAACCAAGTTTGGACTATTTAGTATTTGATTTTACAGGATCACCTATTCACCCCTGCCCCTCTAGGTGCTCTCAGTTTGCCTTCAGGTGTGGGTGTTGACGGGATGTCCTCGGCAGCATGGTCCTGACTTCCTTCTGGATCAACTACTTGCTCCGGGATCACGACGTACTCTCCATCGGCAAGATTGCAATCTATTGGATGCAATGCATGAGATATATATATATATATATATATATATTATGATATTCTAAAATGCTTAATGATGATGCAGGGTTTAGTAAAGACTAGGCTACTTAGCATTAAGAAGGAGTTTGCACTATTGGAGTAGGCTCTCATAGGAGTTAGCACTTGTAGAGATTTACATCAAGGCCTGACTTTGGCAGGTTGATTAAAACTCAATTAATTAACTTAAAAGATTCAACTTTGGCCTAGGTAGGTTTGGCATATGCCCTTACTGAGAGCACCTAGAGGGGGGGTGAATAGGTGATCCTATAAAATTCAACAACTAATAGCCACAGAACTTGGTTAAGTGTTAGAATGGCTAAGTGGCGAGCTCTTGCGAACACATAAGTATCACAGAAAAACAATCACAAAAGACACGCAAGTTTATCCCGTGGTTTGGCAAGTATAACACTTGCCTACCTCCACGTTGTGGCGTCCCGATGGACGAGGGTTGCACTCAACCCCTTTCAAGTGATCCAATGATCAACTTGAATACCACGGTGTTCTTCTTTGCTTATCTCTTTTCCTGTTTCCGAGGAATCTTCACAAGTTGGAGTCTCTCGCCCTTACAACAAATATCAAAGTGAAAGCACAAGAGTAAGGGTGGGAAGCAACACTCACAAATCCACAACAATACGCACACAGACAAGCCAAGACTTGAGCTCGAATGAAGCACAACTAGTTCACTACTAGAACAGAGCTCAAATCACCGGAGACCAGCCTGGCGCACCGCACACTGTCCGGTGCACCACCGGACAGTCCGGTGTACCAGACTGTGCTGAGTCTTGGCTGCACACAGGCACTCTCTTCCAATCTTTTTCTTTTCCTGTTTCTAGCACTTAGGTAACTTCATTAGTATCCAAAACAAATGTATTAAGTCTAGAAACATACCTTCTTTGTTGATTTGTACTTCATTCATCATTTGGCATATAATAACTCACTTAATATGTGTTGGACACTTAATCACCAAAATATACTAGAAATGACCCAAGGGCACATTTCCCTTTCAATATCCCCATTTTTGGTGATTTATGCCAACACATCAAAAAGCAACAAATCGAAGTGCAACATCAATGCAATTGAGAACAAAAATAGTCTTTGACAAGATTTGACATATTTGGATCGTTCTTTGCCACCACTTGGTTTGTTTTTGCAAATCAAATTCATTTTCCTATCTCTAAGTCAAACACACTTGTTTGGGCACAAAAAGAGATAATCCAGGAGTAAAAATGATTAAGAGCCAAAAACTCCCCCTTTTTCCCATAATCAAACATTCTCCCCATAAGAGACCAAATTTTGATAGTAAGAATATTTTGACAAATCAAAAGTTCTACTCTACTCTTTTTAAAATTTCACAAGTGTTAGCTGATCCATTTTCTTTGGCCTTATTTTCTCCCCCTTTGGCATTAAGCACCAAAACGGGATCATTCTTGGCCCTTTAACCCCATTGCCTCACCAAAAATGTCAATTAAGAGCAAAAAGGCAATAGGAGCTTAAGAATGAACTTGGAGGTTTGTACACTAATACCAGAGTGCAGTGGAAGTCTTTGCATGGTCCAAGTTCACCTTTCCCTTTCAATTCACCTTTGAGACTACATCAAGTAAACTCAAGCACAAATATTAGTTTCAAAGGGTCAAGTTGTAGCACTTCTCCCCCTAAATATGTGCATCATTCACATATGTACTTGTGAGGTCCGGGGATCCCTTGCACAACTTGAGCACCATAAATAAACAATAAATCTCATAAATGCATAAAGTGACTTGATCAAAGGCATAAAACACATGTATGCTATAAATCAATCCAAGTTACGCGAATCTAAGACATTTAGCTCACTACATAGCCTGCAAAAGGTTTTCTCATCTAAAGGCTTGGTAAAGATATCGGCTAGCTAGTTCTCGGTGCTAATATAGAACACTTCGATATCTCCCTTTTGCTGGTGGTCTCTCAAAAAGTGATGCCGGATGTCTATGTGCTTAGTGCGGCTATGTTCAACAGGATTATCCGCCATGCGGATTGCACTCTCATTGTCACATAGGAGTGGGACTTTGCTCAGATTGTAGCCAAAGTCTCGGAGGGTTTGCCTCATCCAAAGTAGTGGCGCGCAACACTGTCCTGCGGCAACATACTCGGCCTCAGCGGTGGATAGGGCAACAGAGGTTTGTTTCTTAGAACTCCAAGACACCAGGGACCTTCCTAGGAATTGGCACGTCCCTGATGTACTCTTCCTATCAACCTTGCATCCAGCATAATTGGAGTCTGAGTATCTGTCGGCGTTTCGACCCCGGGGGTCCCTGGATCGACGAGTAAACTGTCGCCGCGTGTCCCAGCCCAGATGGGTCGGCACAAGACGGAGCACGAAGGGGGGAAGAGATAGGCGTAAAGGGGAAACCCGCAGCCTTCGTGTTGCCCTGCGCCCAGGTCGGGTGCGCTTGCAGTAGGGGGTTACAAGCGTCCGCGTGGGAGAGCCTTATGCGCCGGCCCGTTGTCCCGCGCGGCCAACCTTCTCGTATGAGAGCCCTGGACCTTCCTTTTATAGGTGTAAGGAGAGGGTCCAGGTGTACAATGGGGGGTGTAGCAGTGTGCTAACGTGTCTAGCAGAGAGGAGCTAGAGCCCTAAGTACATGCCGTCGTGGCAGTCGGAGAAGTTTTGGCACCCTGTTCATGTGATGTTGTGGCCGTCGAAGGAGCGCTTGGGCCCTGTGGAAGGACAGCTGTCGGGGCTGTCTAGTCCTTGCTTACGTCTCCTTGCTTCCGTAAGGGGCTGAGAACCACCGTCGTCATGGAGCACGCGGGGCGCCATCATTATTTGTTTACCGGGGCGAGCCAGATGGGACGCCGGTCTTGTCCCCCGTAGCCTGAGCGAGCTAGGGGTAGGGTAATGATGACTCCCCCTGTGATGAGGTCGGTCCGAGCCCTAGGTCGGGCGAGGCGGAGGCTCCTCCGAGGTCGAGGTCGAGGTCGAGTCTGTCTTCTGAGGTCGAGGCTGAGTCCGAGCCCCGAGGTCGGGCGAGGCGGAGACCGTCTTCCGAGGCCGAGGCTGTGTCTGAGCCCTAGGTCGGGCGAGGCGGAGACCGTCTCCCGAGGCCGAGGCCGTGTCCGAGCCCTAGGGTCGGGCAAGGCGGAGTCCATCGTCCAGCGTCGAGGTTGAGCCCGAGCCCTGGGGTCGGGCGAGGCGGAGTTCGTCGTCTTCCGGAGCCGAGGCTGAGTCCAAGCCCTGGGTCGGGCGAGGCGGAGCTTCCTAGGGCGCCCGAGGCTAGACTTAGCTGTTGTTAGCCTCACTCTGTCGAGTGGCACAACAGTCGGAGCGATGCGGGCGGCGCTGTTCTCCTATCAGGTCGGTCAATGGAGCGGCGAAGTGACTGCGGTCACTTCGGCTCTGTCGACTGGAGCGCACGTCAGGATAAGGTGTCAGGCGATCCTTGCATTAAATGCTCCTGCGATACGGTCGGTTGGCGTGGCGATCTGGCCAAGGTTGCTTCTCTGCGAAGACTAGGCCTCGGGCGAGCCGAAGGTGCGTCCGTTGCTTGAGGGAGCCTCGGGCGAGACGTGAATCCTCCGGGGTTGGCTGCCTTTGTTCGAGGCTGGGCTCGGGCGAGGCGAGATCGTGTCCCTTGAGTGGACTGAGCCTTGACCTTAATCGCGCCCATCAGGCCTTTGCAGCTTTGTGCTGATAGGAGTTACCAGCTAAGATTAGGAGTCTTGGGGGTACCCCTAATTATGGTCCCCGACAGTAGCCCCCGAGCCTCGCAGGGAGTGTTAATACTCGCTTGGAGGCTTTTGTCGCACTTTTTTGCAAGGGGACCGGCCTTTCTCGGTTGCGTTTCGTTCCGGTGGGTGCGCGCGAGCGCACCCGCCGGGTGTAGCCCCCGAGGCCTCGGAGGAGTGGTTTCACTCCTTCGAGGTCTTAGCGCGTTTCGTAATGCTTCGGCCGGTCTGGTTGTTCCCTCATGCAAACTGGCCGTAGCCCGGGTGCATAGTCGAGTCCCAAGTTCTCGGGCTGGTATGTTGACGCTGTCAACGGTTTGGCCAGAGCCGGGTTTGCGAGAGCAGCCCCCGAGCCTCCGCACAGAGCGAGAGGACGGTCAAGGACATACTCGGCTTTTTTCATACGCCCCTGCGTCGCTTTCCACAAGGAGGAGGGGGGGAAAGCGCCATGTTGCCCTCGGAGGGCGCCGAACATGGTGTCTCCAGTGAGTTGCTAATGGGTAATCCGAGTGGGCGCCCGTGCCCCATTCGTTAGGGGTCGGCTAGTGGCCCGGAGGCGCGCTCCAAAAGTACCTACGGGTGATTTGCCGGACCCGGTCCCCTTTTGACGGGGTCCGAGGGCTCGATGCCTCCCTCTGGTGGGATTCCGTTACAAAATCATTCTCGTCGGTCTCGGATATGTCCTAGGGTACCTCGGGAGCGTAGCCCGAGCCTTGGTTATGTATCGAATGTACCTAGGGTCATCCCTCGCTCTGCGTGCTCTGAGGCGGCTGTCGAACCCTTCAGGGGCCAGCCTACGAACCCCTGATCAGTAGTGGGCGTGGAGCCCGAGTGGCCTGAGGCGGCCGTTGAACCCTTCCGAGGGGCCGGCCTTCGAACCTTTGACCAGTAGTGGGCGCGGAGCCCGAGTGCTCTGAGGCGGCTGTTGAACCCTTCCGAGGGGCTAGCCTTCGAACCTCTGATCAGTAGGGGGGCTCGGGGCCCGCTTCCTTCGCGGGGAAGGATCCCTTTCGGAGTATCCTCTTTCCCGGTCCCTGTGGCAAGAGAGAGGAAGAGGAAGTGGAAAAGGATACGAAATCGAATGACGTGGCGCACCTTTTTTGACGCGGTCATTATGGCGGAGGTGAAACGTCGCCTGCTTCGCCTGCCAAAGGTGCCGCCTGTCCTGCCGCAGAGTTAATGCGACGGGACGAGTGGTTCGCGGGGCAGCCGTTGCGCGTGCGCGAGCCGTTCGAGGAACGGGCGTCTCGCTTTGAGTTTTGAATCTCACGGCGGGTTCGGGCGAAGTGTTGAACGGGTCTCGCCTGGGCCTTTATATATTCGAGAGAGGGACCGGTGGCGTTCTCTACTCTGCTGCTCGCCTCCCACTTAGGTTTTCGCAACCCGAGGGAATAGCCAGAGAAAGGAAACCGCGCACCTCATCCTCTCCGCCGCCACCTCTTCTGCTTGGTGATGGCCGACCGGGTGACCGTTATTTCGCCGCGCGACCCGTGGCCTTTCTCCACCGTCACGGCGAATGACCTAGAGTCCCTTGTTGCTGATGGTTTGCTTTGCCCTCTCTCCGGTGACTCGCAGCCGGAGTGGATGGCCCCTCCGAGCGGAGCCGCCCCGTCCCCGCTGCCGGGGTATGTGGTGAGCTTCGTCTCCTTTCACGAGCGGGGGTTCGGAGTGCCGGCAAGCCGTTTTATGCGGGTGATTCTGCACGTCTACGGGGTGGAGCTGCACAACCTCAGCCCCAACTCCATCTCGCAAGCAGCCATCTTCGCGGCGGTTTGTGAAGGATATTTGGGGATTGCCCCCCACTGGGACCTGTGGACCCATCTCTTCTCCGCGGAGCTTTTTGCCTCGTCGACGGGGGAAAGAAGGGTTCGCATGGCGGTGCAGGCTGGTGGCTGTATCCTCCAGTTGAGGCAGGCGCGGGCGCCGCAGTACATCCCTGCCATCCTCGCGTCTTCGAACAAAGGGTGGCAGCGCTGGTGGTTCTATCTCCGAAATGACGACGAGAGGCTCCCGTCGTTTTCTCAACGAGTGGTGACCGCCGCCAACGAGAACTGGCGCTACGGGGCCCCGCACGATAGATAGAAGAACCTCCAGCCCCTTTTGAAGGCCCTGGAGGAGCTGCGAGAAAAAGGGCTCACCACCGCGGGGGTGGTTGCCGCCATTCATCGCCGGAGGGTTCTCCCCTTGACGGAGCGCCGGCTGTCGCTTTAGGAGATGACGCCGGGGGTCGACTTGAAGGGTTTGCAGATGTCCTCGGACCCCCTTCCCGCCGACGACCTCCACAGGCGGGTGGCCGGCACGGTAGGGAAGTTAGAGGCCGGCGCCTTTTCCCAGCCCTTGATGCGTCCCGATCGCGGGTGTGTGTCTCTGGTGAGTATCCGCTCCTTCTTCCTTCTTGCGTCGGATTTCCCTCGGTTCTCACAGCCGAGACTTTTCGCCCGTCTCCAGGAGGTGGGGTTTCACAAGCCTTCCCTGCCATCTGTCCCGGAGGACGCGGTGGCCCGAGCTGCGCGGAGGGTCACCGCGGAAAAGAGGAAGGAGAAGAAGGACGCGAAGAAGGCTCGGGCCCGCGAGCGTACGCGGGCTCGGGACGCCTTGGAAAGGCTTCGTCGTCGGCAGGAGAGGGAGGGGCTCCCGAGGGAGCCGTCGCCGGAGACGCCTGATGACGACGACAACGATGAAGACGATGATGAAGACGACGACATGGCCGCCCGCCTCGGCCTCAGCCCGGATCTGAGGCTGGGCCAGGGGTCGTCAAGCTAGCCCCCGAGCGGGCTGGCGCCGTCGGTATCCGGGGCCGGGGTGTCAGGGCCCCGGTTCGAAGAACAGTGGCAGGCTGAGGGGGTACTTGACCCCTTGGTCGAGGTGGTTGAGGTGACCCCGGCGAGTCAGGCCGAGGCGCCTGTTCCCCGAGAAACGTTGCCAGTGTCGACTGCGCAGGAGGGCGATCCTCGGGTCATCATGGCTGCACCTGGGCAATCCGTCCCTCTGGTGCCTCGAGTGCCCGAGGTAAGGATGGTGTCGAAGCCGGCAGCGGGGCCAACCTCGGTGGTACCTTCGGGGATCGGGGCTCGAGAGACCTCCCCACAGGCACGATTGATCATGGCCCGGAGTGGGTAAGTATCTTAGGATATCTTCGTCCTGGCTCCTTCTTCGTACGTCCTGATCCAGTTCTTCCTTTACTTCCCAGCAAACGGAGGCATGGTTTGACCGGTCTGGCTCTCCGGAAGGCCCTCAAGACAGCACCGGCTTCTGCAGCCAGGGCCGCACCGGGCCTTGCCGTCCAGCTGGCCTCCTTGCAAGATGCCCCAAAGCGGGGGGCCCAGGCGGCACAAGTTGCCGTGGGGCGAGCTCCTGAGGGCGACTCCTCCGTCGAGGCGGCCGTCGTGCCGAGGGAGACTGCTGGCGCGGCCGCGGCCTTGAGCCCACCAGACGCGTTGCCGGCGCTGGCATCGGCTTCTGCCGAGGTGGTTGCCGTTCCGGCCGTGGAGCCACCCATCGCCGCCGACGCTGAGATGGCCGAGGCGTTGCCGCTGGGCGCCTCGGAGGAGGGGGGCGTGGGACCGCGACCCGTCCTGAGGAGCGGCGGCCTCGTCTCCGCGCGGCGCAGTCCTGACGGGCGGCGTCAGTCGCTCCGGTTCTGGACCCAGGGGGCTTCGGATCCCTTCTTCGTTCTTGACGATGAGCGAGAGGAGCAGACTTGGGACGGGCTTCGTGAGTGTGCCGAGGCAACAGTGGGGTCGCTTCGGTCGACCTTGAAGGTCTTTTGCAGGGACGTTCCCAAGATCCTCCAGGTAATGATTTCGAGCATACCTTTCACGTGATCAAGGCATTCTTTGTGACGCCCCGCTTTCTTTCCTCAGGATCTGACGGATGTGAGCGCCGCCAAGTCGTCGTTCATCCGCCGTGAGGCTGATGTCTGGGGTTCGCTGCGGTCCCTGAGGACCACGCTTGCCGGGGCTACCGAGCGCCTCTCCCAACGGAGCACCGAGGTGGCGGACCTTCGGTTGCTCTGTGTTGATCTGGGAGCAGAGGCAGCGGCGGCACGCGCAGAGGCGCAGCGGCAGCAGTTGGAGCTTGGCCAGGTCATCAGCGAGCGGGACCAATCCCGGGGCCGGGCCGCCGAGGCTGAAAGCCGGGCTGAGGCTCTTGGAGTCCAGTTAGCCGAGGCGTCTGCTCGGGCCGGGGCCCTTGCAGCAGACCTAGTCGTGACCCAAGCCGCATCCTCGGAGCAGCGTGCCCGAGCCGAAGGTATGTCTTGGCTATTTTAAGATTTTGTTTTAGCTCCATTCCTCAACTCGTGTTTGAGGTCTTTTACTTTGGCTATTTGCAGAGCTCGAGTCTACCCTCGATGAGTCCACCAAGGCACTTGCCCAGGCGACCGAGCATAGGGAGGCCGACCGTGCGGCCATGTCCGAGGCCATGTCTGCCTTCTGCCGGGTCTTTGGTTCTGATGACGTCCCCTCGGGAAGCTCCCCTCAGAGTCGCCTGCAGGCCCTGGGTGACCACGCGCGCGGTAGACTCCGCGAGGCGCTGCATCACGGCGTCAGGCGGGCCTTCGCCGTGCTCGCTTCCCACTATGATGTGGATCTGGAGCGGGTCAGCGAGGGGTATTGCCTTCCCGACGAAGATGAAGCTGCCTTGGCCGAAGTCCAAAGGCTTGACGCGGCCGCTGCGGGCCCAAGCGCAGTGCTGGCGACCACCTTCGAAGCTGAGATCCTCCCGCTCACGCCGTCGTCCGAGGCCAGGGCGGATTTCGCCGAGGGTGGGGAAGAAGCCGAGGGCACGACTCCTTCTTCGGGCGACGCCTGATTCTGCCGGAGCAGTTTATTTTGAATGCATATGTATCTTTTGCGGCCGCCGAGGCTCGAACACTTTATTATCGTAATATAAGGTTGTGTCTCTTTTCCTCCTGTTTTGCGTATCCGGACTCGTTCGTCAGTAGCAGGATTGCTTACCCAAGTAAGAGTTATTTTTCGTGGTAGGCAATGAGTGAGGTATCTGTATCCCAGAGGCGTAGGAATCCCTCGGCTCGGTCGGGCTTGCCACTTACATGCACCCTTATTCGTTTCTTGGGGTCCTGTTACTGATATAGCCGGGAGACGCGAAAGTCTTTTTGATGGAAGACTTTTTTCGAGGAAAATTTTGACGCGGAGGGGGTGCCCCCTTCTAGCCCCCGAGGGAGCGTCGGGCTTTGCTGAGGCAAGGCTGACCCTTCCTTGATGGTTAGACTTCATATGTAAACGAGGTATATGAACGGCTTGAAAACATCTTAAGGGTAGAAGCGACGTAGCTGTCGGATGTTCCAAGGGTTGCTGTAGACCTCGCCTTGACTGTTGGCCAGCTTGTGCGTCCCGGGCTTCAAAACCTTGGCGATGACGAACGGCCCTTCCCAGGGCGGCGTGAGCTTGTGCCGCCCTCGGGCGTCTTGTCGCAGCCGAAGCACCAAGTCACCCACCTGGAGGTCTCGGGATCGAACCCCTCGGGCGTGGTAGCGTCGCAGGGACTGCTGATACCGCGCCGAGTGTAGTAAGGCCATGTCCCGAGCCTCTTCCAGCTGGTCCAGTGAGTCTTCTTGGTTGGTCTGATTGCTTCGGTCGTCGTACGCCCTCGTCCTCGGGGAACCGTATTCTAAGTCTGTGGGCAAGATGGCCTTGGCCCCATAGACTAGAAAGAACGGTGTGAAGCCCGTGGCTCGGCTCGGCGTTGTCCTCAGACTCCAGACCACCGAGGGGAGTTCCTTCATCCATCGCTTGTCGAACTTGTTGAGGTCGTTGTAGATCCTCGGCTTGAGTCCTTGCAGAATCATGTCGTTGGCACGTTCTACCTGCCCATTCGTCATGGGGTGTGCCACGACAGCCCAGTCCACCCGGATGTGGTGGTCCTCGCAGAAGTCCAGGAACTTTCTGCCGGTGAACTGGGTACCGTTGTCGGTGATGATGGAGTTCGGGACCCCAAAGCGATGGATGATGTTGGTGAAGAACGCCACCGCCTGTTCGGACCTGATGATGTTTAGGGGTCGGACCTCGATCCACTTGGAGAATTTGTCGATGGCGACCAGCAGGTGCGTGTAGCCCCCGGGCGCCTTCTGCAAGGGACCGACGAGGTCCAGACCCCACACAGCAAACGACCAGGTGATGGGTATTGTCTGCAGAGCCTGAGCGGGCAGGTGGGTCTGCTTCGCGTAGAATTGACACCCTTGGCAGGTGCGGACAATTCTACTGGCGTCGGCCACCGCGGTCGACCAGTAGAAACCTTGTCGGAAAGCGTTTCCAACAAGGGCTCGAGGTGCTGCGTGATGACCGCAAGCCCCCGAGTGTATTTCTTGTAAGAGCTCCTGGTCTTCGGCGATGGATATGCATCGCTGGAGGATGCCGGAGGGGCTGCGGTGGTAGAGCTTCTTTCCGTCACCCAGCAAGACGAATGACTTGGCGCGCCGCGCCAGTCGCCGAGCTTCGGCTCTGTCGAGGGGTAGCTCTCCTCGGTGGAGATATTGCAGGTACGGGGTCTGCCAGTTTCGATTAGGCGTGACCCCATTCCGCTCTTCCTCGATGCGCAGAGCCTCACCCTCGGGGGCCGAGGGTGCCTTGGGCCGAGCCGAGGGCACCTCGGGCGTGGCCGAGACCTTCTCAGGCTCGGGCGTGTCGTCGGTCTTGACTGAGGGTTGATGTAGGTCTCGGGAGAAGACGTCTGGAGGGACCATTGTCCGCCCCGAGGCTATCTTAGCCAGCTCGTCCGCAGTCTCGTTGTGTCGTCGGGCGATGTGGTTGAGCTCGAGCCCGTAGAACTTGTCCTCCAGGCGCCAAACTTCATCGCAGTAGGCTTCTATCTTCAGGTCGCGGCAGTGGGAGTTCTTCATGACTTGGTCGATGACAAGCTGCGAGTCGCCGCGAGCGTCGGACCCCTAGCTCGATCGCGATGCGCAACTCGTTAACCAGAGCCTCGTACTCGGCCACGTTGTTGGACGCCGGGAAATGGAGGCGCAGCACGTAGCGGAGGTGCTTCCCGAGGGGCGAGATGAAGAGCAGGCCCGCGCCCGCTCCTGTTTTCATCAGCGACCCGTCGAAAAACATGGTCCAGAGTTCCGGTTGGATCGGAGCTGCTGGAAGCTAGGTGTCGACCCATTCAGCCACAAAGTCCGCCAAGACTTGGGACTTGATGGCCTTTGCAGCTTTGTGCTGATGGGGGTTACCAGCTGAGATTAGGAGTCTTGGGGGTACCCCTAATTATGGTCCCCGACAGTAGCCCACGGGCAGTTTCCGAGGGTTCTTGTACTCAGCGGCGGCAACAAGGTCCGCGTCGGTGGTGTCGTGTTTCGCTTGCGACTTCTTCTTACCCTTCTTCTTGGTGCCGCGCTGAGTGGACGCCTCGGGGACGTCTTCCGGCTGGCGGCCCTGGGGCTGCTTGTCCTTCCGGAAGATTGTCTCAACCGCCTCCTGGCTAGAGGCGAACTTGGTGGCGATGTCCATCAGCTCGCTCGCCCTGGTGGGGGTCTTGCGACCCAGCTTGCTCACCAGGTTGCGGCAGGTGGTGCCGGCGAGGAACGCGCCGATGACATCCGAGTTGATGACGTTGGGCAGCTCGGTGCGCTGCTTTGAGAATCGCCGGATGTAGTCCCGGAGAGACTCTCCCGGCTGCTGGCGAGAGCTTCAGAGATCCCAGGAGTTCTCAGGGCGCACGTACGTGCCCTGGAAGTTATCGGCGAAGGCTTGGACCAGGTCGTCCCAGTTGGAGATCTACCCCAGAGGCAGATGCTCCAGCAAGGCTCGAGCGGTGTCGGAGAGGAACAGGGGGAGGTTGCGGATGATGAGGTTGTCATCGTCCGTTCCACCCAGCTGGCAGGCCAGTCGGTAGTCCGCGAGCCACAGTTCCAGCCTCTACTCCCCCGAGTACTTCGTGATGGTAGTCGGGGTTCGGAACCGGGTCGGGAACGGCGCCCGTCGTATGGCCCGGCTGAAAGCCTGCGGACCGGGTGGTTCGGGCGAGGGGCTTCGATCCTCCCCGCTGTCGTAGCATCCCCCACGCCTGGGGTGGTAGCCTCGGCGCACCCTCTCGTCGAGGTGGGTTCGACGGTTGCGGTGGTAGTGCTCGTTGCCGAGGCGACCCGGGGCCGCAGGCGCCGTGTTGCGCATGCGCCCGGTGTGGACTGAGGCTTCCCGCACGAATCGGGAAGTCGCGGCACAATGCTCCGAGGGGTACCCCTGCCTTCGGGAGGCAGAGCTTTCGGCCCGTCGGACCGCGACGTCCTCTAGGAGATTCTTGAGCTCTCCCTGGATACGCTGCCCTTCGGTGGTCGATGGTTCCGGCATCGCGCGGAGTAGTATTGCTGCTGCAGCCAGGTCCTGGCCGACCCCACTGGAAGCCAATGGTGGCCTTACCCTAGCGTCGTCGGCAATGCAATGCTGGAAGCCATGGGGTAGATGACGCACTTCTCCGGCCGGAGCTTGGTCTGCCCATTCCTGCCCGATGTTCCGGCGGAACTGCTCAAGTGTTCCTGCTCCCTCGTTGAGCCTGGCCTGCAACTCACGGATTTGCTCGAGTTGTGCGTCCTGACCCCCCGTAGGGACTGGGACCACAGCTAGCTCCCGAGAGATGTCAACGCGAGGCATAGGCCTAGGTGGATCGCCGTTTTCCGGCATACCAAGATGGTTGCCTTCGCCGGGACCCCCTAGATCGATGTGGAAACATTCACGACTTGGGCCGCAGGCTTCATCGCCGAAGCTGCGGCTGCCATCGGAACAATCGGAGAGGCAGTAGTCTCATGCGGTCATAAAGTCCCGCATGGCACTGGGGTTACCGAGCCCGGAGAAATCGCAACAAAAGTCGGGCTCGTCATCTTCCTCGGAACCCGAGGGTCCGTAGGTCGAGACGGCCGTCAATCGGTCCTAGGTTGACCACATATGATACCCCGGAAGGTTCGGATATGCCTTTATGAAAGCGTCCACCGAAGCGGGGTCGCTTGGTGGGTCGAAACTGAATCCAAAAGGCACGAGATGAGAATCGGTCGGTACCTCTTGGTCGACGGACGGTGACGAAGTCGCGTCAGGGACGGACTGCACCGTTGTCTCAGGTACAAGGGTGACGCCCAGCAAGTCCTTCGCGAGCGTGCTGGCGTCGTTCGTCTGCTTGGGGTTGGCGTGTTGCGGGGAGACGACGCTCGTCTTCGTCTCAGACGCGAGGTCAACGTCCGCCGTGTCCCCCGTCGGGGCGCTGGCGTCGTCGACTCGCTCGACAGCCGACGAGGTGTCGCCTCCTGCTTGGCCATGGTTGCCCCGCCTCCTCCTCCGTCGGCGGGGGAGGTGACAGGACAAACCCGGATGTTGTTATTCCGCCATGTGGGGAAGGCGTCGTTGGTTCCGCCGCCGGCGGGCGGGCTGACGGCCGCCATTGTCGCTGTCGCGCGGTGGAAGAAGGAGTATCATGTCGTAGCTGCCGTCGAGGGACATGAACTCAAGACTCCCGAAACGGAGCGTCGTCTCGGGTTGGAAAGGTTGCTGGAGACTACCCATCTGGAGCTTGACGGGAAGCTGTTCGTCACACGCGGCAGGCCCCTACCTGGCACGCCAACTGTCGGCGTTTTGACCCCGGGGGGTCCCTGGACCGACGTGTAAACTGTCGCCGCGTGTCCCAGCCCAGATGGGTCGGCGCGAGACGGAGCACGAAGGGGGGAAGAGACAGGCGTAAAGGGGAAACCCGCAGCCTTCGTGTTGCCCTGCGCCCAGGTCGGGTGCGCTTGCAGTAGGGGGTTACAAGCGTCCGCGTGGGAGAGCCTTATGCGCCGGCCCGTTGTCCTGCGTGGCCAACCTTCTCGTATGACAGCCCTGGACCTTCCTTTTATAGGCATAAGGAGAGGGTCCAGGTGTACAATGGGGGGTGTAGCAGTGTGCTAACGTGTCTAGCAGAGTGGAGCTAGAGCCCTAAGTACATGTCGTCGTGGCAGTTAGAGAAGTTTTGGCACCCTGTTCATGTGATGTCGTGGTCGTCGGAGGAGCGCTTGGGCCCTGTGGAAGGATAACTGTCGGGGCTGTCTAGTCCTTGTTGACGTCTCCTTGCTTCCGTAAGGGGCTGAGAACCGCCGTCGTCATGGAGCACGCGGGGCGCCATCATTATTTGTTTACCGGGGCGAGCCAGATGGGATGCCGGTCTTGTCCCTCGTAGCCTGAGCGAGCTAGGGTTAGGGTAATGATGACTCCCCCTGTGATGCGGTCGGTCCGAGCCCTAGGTCGGGCGAGGCGGAGGCTCCTCCGAGGTCGAGGTCGAGGTCGAGTTTGTCTTCTGAGGTCGAAGCGAGGCGGAGACCGTCTTCCGAGGCCGAGGCTGTGTCCGAGCCCTGGGTCGGGTGAGGCGGAGACCGTCTTCTAAGGCCGAGGCCGTGTCCGAGCCCTGGGGTCGGGCGAGGCGGAGTCCGTCGTCCAGCGTCGAGGTTCAGCCTGAGCCCTGGGGTCGGGCGAGGCGGAGTTCGTCTTCTTTCGGAGCCGAGGCTAAGTCCAAGCCCTGGGTCGGGCGAGGCAGAGCTTCCTAGGGCGCCCGAGGCTGGACTTAGCTGTTGTCAGCCTCACTCTATCGAGTGGCACAGCAGTCGGAGCGATGCGGGCGGCGTTGTTCTCCTGTCAGGTCGATCAGTGGAGCGGCGAAGTGACTGCGGTCACTTCGGCTCTGTCGACTGGAGCGCGCGTCAGGATAAGGTGTCAGGTGATCCTTGCATTAAATGCTCCAGCGATACGGTCGGTTGGCGTGGCGATCTAGCCAAGGTTGCTTCTCTGCGAAGACTGGGCCTCGGGCGAGCCGAAGGTGCGTCCGTTGCTTGAGGGGGCCTCGGGCGAGACGTGAATCCTCCGGGGTCGGCTGCCTTTGTCCGAGGCTGGGCTCGGGCGAGGCGAGATTGTGTCCCTTGAGTGGACTGAGCCTTGACCTTAATCGCGCCCATCAGGCCTTTGCAGTTTTGTGCTGATGGGGGTTACCAGCTGAGATTAGGAGTCTTAGGGGTACCCCTAATTATGGTCCCCGACAGTATCCAATCAAGTCAAAGGTAGACCCCTTTGGATACCAGATCCCGAAGCAAGGCATAGCAACTAAATATCTAAGAATTCGCTTAACGACCACAAGGTGACACTCCCTTGGATCGGATTGAAATCTAGCACACATGCATATGCTTAGCATAATATCCGGTCTACTAGCACATAAATAAAGCAAGGATCCTATCATAGACCGGTATGCCTTTTGATCAACGGACTTACCTCCTTTGTTGAGGTCGACATGTCCGTCGGTTCCCATTGGCGTCTTTGTGGGCTTGGCGTCCTTCATCCCAAACCGCTTGAGAAGGTCTTGCGTGTACTTCATTTGTGAGATGAAGGTGCCATCCTTGAGTTGCTTCACTTGGAACCCAAGGAAGTAGTTCAACTCGCCCATCATCGACATCTCAAATTTCTGTGTCATCACCTTGCTAAACTCCTCACAAGACTTTTGGTTAGTAGAACCAAATATTATGTCATCGACATAAATTTGGCACACAAATAGGTCACCATCACACGTCTTAGTGAAAAGAGTTGGGTCGGCTTTCCCAACCTTAAAAGCATTAGCAATTAGAAAATCTCTAAGGCATTCATACCATGCTCTTGGGGCTTGCTTAAGTCCATAGAGCGCCTTAGAGAGCTTACACACATGGTCGGGGTACCGTTCATCCTCAAAGCCAGGGGGTTGCTCCACATACACCTCCTCCTTGATTGGTCCGTTGAGAAAAGGGCTCTTCACATCCATTTGGAACAACCTGAAAAATGTGATGAGCGGCATAGGCTAACAAAATGCGAATAGACTCTAGCCTAGCCACAGGAGCAAAAGTCTCCTCAAAATCCAAACCTGCGACTTGGCCATAGCCTTTTGCCACAAGTCGAGCCTTGTTCCTTGTCACTACCCTGTGCTCGTCTTGCTTGTTGCGGAACACCCACTTGGTTCCCACAACATTTTGCTTGGGACGTGGCACCAGGCTCCAAACTTCATTCCTCTTTAAGTTGCTGAGCTCTTCCTGCATGGCCAACACCCAGTCCGGATCTTACAAGGCCTCTTCTACCCTAAAAGGCTCAATAGAAGAGACAAACGAGTAATGCTCACAAAACTTATCTAGTCTTGAGCGAGTAGTTACTCCCTTGCTTATATCCCCTAGAATCTGGTCGACGGGATGATTCCTTTGAATCGTCGCTCGGACTTGAGTTGGAGGGGCCCGTGGTGCTTCTTCCTCCATAACTTGATCTTCTTGTGCTCCCCTTGATCACACGCCTCCTCTTGAAGAACCTGTTCATCATCTTAAGTTGGGAGGTGCACCATTGTTGAGGAAGAAGGTTGATCCTGCACTTGGTGTTCCTGTGGTCGCACATCTCCAATTGCCATGATGCGAATTGCGTCCGTTGGAACATCATCTTCATCTACGTCATCAAGATCAACTTGCTCTCTTGGAGAGCCATTAGTCTCATCAAATACAACGTCGCTAGAGACTTCAACCAAACCCGATGATTTGTTGAAGACTCTATACGTCTTTGTTTTTGAGTCATAACCTAGTAAAAACCCTTCTACAGCTTTGGGAGGAAATTTGGAATTTCTACCTTTCTTCACCAAAATGTAACATTTTCTCCCAAATACACGAAAGTATGAGACGTTGGGTTTGTTACCAGTCAGAAGTTCATACAAGGTCTTCTTGAGGAGGCGATGAAGGTAGAGCCGGTTTATGGCGTGACAAGCTGTGTTCACAGCTTCTGACCAAAACTGCTCGGGTGTCTGAATTCTCCAAGCATCATCCTCACCATGTCTATGAGCGTCCTGTTCTTCCTCTCTACCACACCATTTTGCTGTGGTGTGTAGGGAGCAGAGAACTCGTGCTTGATTCCTTCCTCCTCAAGGTACTCCTCCACTTGTAAGTTCTTTAACTCGGACCCGTTGTCGCTTCTTATCTTTTTCACCTTGAGCTCAAATTCATTTTGAGCTCTCCTTAGAAAGCGCTTTAGGGTCCCTTGGGTTTCTGTTTTATCCTGCAAAAAGAATACCCAAGTGAAGTGGGAAAAATCATCAACAATAACAAGACCATATTTACTTCCCCCGATGCTGAGGTAGGCGACAGGTCCGAAGAGGTCCATATGAAGTAGCTCCAGAGGTCTTGATGTGGTCATCACATTCTTGCTGTGATGAGTACTTCCCACCTGTTTACCTGCTTGACAAGCTGCACAAGATCTATCTTTTTCGAAACATACATTTGTTAGTCCTAACACATGCTCTCCTTTAGAAGTTTGTGGAGGTTCTTCATCCCAACATGTGCTAGACGGCGATGCCACAACCAGCCCATACTAGTCTTAGCGATTAAGCATGCATCTAGATCGGCCTCCTCTTTCGAAAAATCAACTAAGTAGAGTTTTCCATCTAGTACACCCTTAAACGCTAATGAACCATCACTCCTTCTAAAGACAGATACATCAACATTTGTAAACAAACAATTGTAGCCCATGTGGCACAATTGACTAACAGACAGGAGATTATAGCCTAGTGACTCTACTAAAAATACATTAGAAATAGAGTGCTCATTTGTGATGGCAATCTTGCCCAAGCCTTTGACCTTGCCTTGGTTCCCATCTCCAAAGATAATCGTGTCTTGGGAGTCCTTGTTCTTGACATAGGAGGTGAACATCTTCTTCTCCCCCGTCATGTGGTTTGTGCATCCGCTGTCGATAATCCAGCTTGAGCCCCCGTATGCATAAACCTGCAAGACAATTTAGGCTTGTGTTTTAGGTACCCAACTCTTGTTGGGTCCTACAAGGTTAGTCACAATATCCTTTGGGACCCAAATGCAAGTCTTGTCTCCCTTGCATTTGGCCCCCAACTTCCTAGCAACCACTTTCTTATTTTTACATGAAAGTACAAAATCAGTGTTGCAGGCATGAAAAATAGTAGCAGATTCATTATGCATTTTCCTAGGCACATGATGAATAACATTTCCCTTCCTAGGCCTACTTCTACCATGCACAAAAGTAGAACTTGAAGCAATCATAGCATGTGAATCATAAGCATCATAACTCCTATTATAATGAGCATTCCTAGAAAATTTTCTATCATAAATGAACGCATGATTCCTTTGAAAGCTACTAGCCATAGGGGCCTTCCCTTTCTCTTTGTTGAGAATGGGAGCCCTTTGGCTTGTTAAGTTCTTGGCTTCCTTCCAAAAGCCAAGCCCATCCTTAATTGAGGGGTGTCTACCAACTGTGTAGGCATCCCTTGCAAATTTTAACTTATCAAAGTCACTTTTGCAAGTATTAAGTTGAGCATTAAGACTTGCCACTTCATCATTCAATTTTGTAATAGCGGTGAGATGTTCATTACAAGCATTAACATCAAAGTCCTTACATCTATTACAAATTACAACATGTTCTACACATGAACTAGATTTATTAGCTACTTCTAGCTTAGTATTTAAATCATCATTCAAAATCTTTAAACTAGAGATTGATTCATGGCACACAGATAATTCAGAGGATAACAATTCATTTCTTTTAGTTTCTAAAGCAAGAGACTTTTGTGCACTAACAAGTTTATCATGCTCTTCATATAATACATCCTCTTGCTTTTCTAAAAGTCTATCCTTTTCGTTTAAAGCATCAATCAACTCATTAATTTTATCTACTTTTGATCTATCGAAACCCTTAAATAATTCAGTATAGTCTACTTCATCATCACTAGATTCATCATCGCTTGAAGTAGTATACTTAGGGGTTTCATGAACGCTTACCTTTCTCTCCTTTGCCATGAGGCAGGTGTGGCATTCGTTGGGGAAGAGAGAGGACTTGTTGATGGCTGAGGCAGCGAGTCCTTTGTCATCGGAATCGGAAGGCGAGCAGTTCAAGTCCCACTCCTTTCTGATGTGTGCCTCGCCCTTTGCCTTCCTATAGCTCTTTTTCTTCTCTTTCTTCCCGCCCTTTCCTTGTTCCTAGTCACTAGAGTTATCGGGACAATTTGCTATAAAATGACCAGTCTTACCGCACTTGAAGCAGGAGCGCTTTCCCTTTGCTTTGTTCTTGTTAGGGTACTTCTTGTGTCCTTTCAATGCGGTCTTGAAGTGCTTTATGATTAGGGCCATCTCATCCTCGTTTAGCCCGGCCGCCTCAACTTGTGCCACCTTGCTAGGTAGCGCCTCCCTACTGCTTGTTGCTTTGAGAGCAACAGTTTGAGGCTTGTAGACGGGTAGAGGGCCATTGAGAGCATCATCAACGTATCGCGCTTCCTTCACCATCATCCGCCCGCTTACAAACTTCCCAAGAATCTCCTCGGGAGTCATCTTTGTGTACCTAGGATTCTCACGGATTAAGTTCACAAGATGAGGGTCAATGACAGTAAAAGACCTGAGAATAAGTCGGACGACGTCGTGGTCCGTCCATCTCGTGCTTCCATAGCTCCTGATCTTGTTGACCAGGGTCTTGAGCCTGTTGTACGTTTGCGTTGGCTCCTCTCCCCTGATCATGGCAAACCTTCCTAGCTCACCTTCCACCAACTCCATTTTGGTGATCATGGTGGCGTCGTTCCCCTCATGCGAGATCTTGAGGGTGTCCCATATTTGCTTAGCGTTGTCCAAGCCGCTCACCTTGTTATATTCATCCCTGCACAACGATGCTAATAAAACAGTGGTAGCTTGTGCATTTTTATGAATTTGTTCGTTAATGAATACAGGGGTATCCGTATTATCAAATTGCATTCCATTCTCAACTATCTCCCAAATACTAGGATGGAGAGAAAAAAGGTGACTACGCATTTTGTGACCCCAAAAAGCATAGTCCTCTCCATCAAAGTGTGGAGGTTTACCGAGAGGAATGGAAAGGAAATGGGCATTGGAATTATACGGAATACGAGAATAATCAAATGAAAATTTTGAGTTAACCGATTTCTTTTTCTTGTTGTAGTCGTCATCTCTTGGGGAAGAAGAAGACTCGTCGCTATCGTAGTAGACGATCTTCTTGATGCGCCTCTTCTTCTTCTCGTCCTTCTTCTTATGACTTGAGCCAGAGTCAGTGGGCTTGTCGTCCCTCGGCTCGTTGAGGAAGGACTCCTTCTCCTTGTCGTTGACCACCATCCCCTTTCCCTTAGGATCCATCTCTTCGGGCGATTAGTCCCTTTCATGAAGAGAACGGCTCCGATACCAATTGAGAGCACCTAGAGGGGGGGTGAATATGTGATCCTATAAAATTCAACAACTAATAGCCACAGAAATTGGTTAAGTGTTAGAATGGCTAAGTGGCGAGCTCTTGCGAACACACAAGTATCACAGAAAAACAATCACAAAAGACACGCGAGTGTATCCCGTGGTTCGGCAAGTATAACACTTGCCTACCTCCACGTTGTGGTGTCCCGATGGACGAGGGTTGCACTCAACCCCTTTCAAGTGATCCAATGATCAACTTGAATACCACGGTGTTCTTCTTTGCTTATCTCTTTTCCCGTTTGCGAGAAATCTCCACAAGTTGGAGGCTCTCGCCCTTACAACAAATATCAAAGTGAAAGCACAAGAGTAAGGGTGGGAAGCAACACACACAAATCCGCAGCAATACGCACACACACAAGCCAAGACTTGAGCTCGATTGAAGCACAACTAGTTCAATACTAGAACAGAGCTCAAATCACCAACAAAGTCAATCAAGTGCACGGAGACGGAGTGTGGAAGACTTAGAATGCTCAAAGTATGCTTGGGTGACTCCTCCATGCGCCTAGGGGTCCCTTTTATAGCCCCAAGGCAGCTAGGAGCCATTGGAGGCATTCTTGAAAGGCGAATCTTGCCTTCTGTCGGGTGGCGCACTGGACAGTCCGGTGTGCCACCGGACAGCCACTGTTCATGTCTGGTGCGCGATTTCCTTCAATTCCTAGCGCAACCGACCATTGCAGCTTCAGGCTGGTTGGCGCACCGGACACTGTCCGGTGCACACCGGACAGTCTGGTGCCCCCATCCGACCGTTGGCGCGGGCCACGCGTCGCCCGCGGATTGCGCGGCCGACCGTTGCACTGGCGACCGTTGGCTCACCGGACAGTCCGGTGCACCACCGGACAGTCCAGTGAATTATAGTCGTACGCCGCCACAGTTTTCCCGAGAGTGACCAATTCGCCGGAGACCAGCCTGGCGCACCGGACACTGTCCGGTGCACCACCGGACAGTCCGGTGTGCCAGACTGTGCTGAGTCTTGGCTGCACACAGGCACTCTCTTCCAATATTTTTCTTTTCCTGTTTCTAACACTTAGGTAACTTCATTAGTATCCAAAACAAATGTACTAAGTCTAGAAACATACCTTCTTTGTTGATTTGTACTTCATTCATCATTTGGCATATAATAACCCACTTAATATGTGTTGGACACTTAATCACCAAAATATACTATAAATGGCCTAAGGACACATTTCTCTTTCACTTACTCAACTTTTAGGTGACACTTACTCTCTCCGTCTCTTTTTAATTAAGGCTTAGAGGGTGAGTTGAACGACAACCAATATTTAGATCATTCTAATAATTTTATAACAATTACAGTATCTTCCTACTAGTTATTAAAGGTATTCCTATGAATTTGGGGCCAAAACTAGTTAAGGTATTCTCTGAACAAAAATACAAATTTTAGTGCAAAGAGGGTAATTAACACTACATCACCTAGGTAATAGTGGTTACTCTTTTTTTGGTATTTTTTTAGTATCTAGGTGAGATATTAGAGACGTTTTTGGCTACAAAAGCACCTACTAATGACTTAAAATTTATTTTACTTTTTTTAACAAAGGCCTTATTTAGATTTTGTTGGATTAAACTCTACTAATGACTTAGGCCAGGGTGCTATAAAATTTCATTTGGTGGCAAGTCATGCATTACCTCTACTCAAATTTCCCAATCCTAGTTCAATAGTATACCTACTTTTACCTCTATTTTTTCCAATTTGCATTTTACTAACTTAAATCAAAAGACCTAAAATGTATAAAGACTACCTAGTTTCATATTTTTTGTCTGTAGTTAAAATTTTCTAGAGTATTACAAAATTGGTTCCACTATTTCTTGGACTCATATTTATTTAGTTATGCATTCCCAAAGTTCTCTAATAAAGTATTTAATCTAAATGGAAAAGAAAAACCAGCTTGCGTTCAGGCCCCCGGCTAAAAATCCATTTTTCTATTTCAAATATACCCTCGGGGCACTATTCATTTGAATCTATTACTTCCTGCATAACCCCCTGGACTCCCATTGATTCTAACACGCTATCCTTCTTCCCCTTGGAACAGTGGTCGGCGGCGAGATTAGGGCGGTGTGGCTTACTGGCAGAGGTAAGGTTCCTATAGAGTGGCTTGCGAGGTCGGGGATGTCACGAGGGTCATGTTAATGGTCGGGTCACGGTCGGAGGTGGTCGGAGTCACTCAGACCATGCATGCGACAGAGCTCAACGACGGTGTGTGCTCCGGTTGAACGTCAGTGGAAGAACTCGATTCAACTGGTAGGGGATATTCATTGGATGGTGGCGGTGCGATTTTTCAGAGGAATCAAACGGAGGTGGGATGTGGAGGTCGGCGCACGTTCATCGGCGGAGCGACCAACTCCGGTGAGCGGTGGCAATGGCTCTGGCGTGGTAGCAAGCTAGGAAGATTGCTAAGGCATTCACTAGAGCTTAGGGAACATGACTGTATGAGGCTGTGGTAGTGTGGTTTCCTTGGGCCATGGTGGCCGTGTGTCGGGGAGAGTTGTGGGCGGTGTCGTGATCAATTCTGGTGAGAATCCCACCGAGGGTGACGATGGTCAAGTGTGGGCGCTTGGGTAACATTTAGTTGAGGTCGTGGCTTGGCTTTTATAGGCGCAGCATGGGCACAGAGGTGGTCGACTAGGTGCGGGGCGCGCGTGGTGCGGCTAGTGCGCGGTGAGCGCGCAGAGGGTGTCGAACACGTGGTTATTTGCGTCTCCCCGTTTACCTTATCGTTTTGTCACTTTATCAGACCCGATCACGTAAGATATTTGTATAAATATTGTTACATAGACCATAAGCTAGAGGTTTTCTATGGGGTCGAAAGATTTTGGTTCATGATTCAGAAGATATGGGCGAGGTAAGTGGGGATTGTCCGTTGTGTCAAATTTGAGACTAAACTAGTGTCAAGTCGTCTCAAAACGTCTGGGATCGAGGCCACCCGTTGACATGTGTTAGATTAGGTAATTAGGCACAACTTTGATAATTAGAGTCCACGGGTTTGGGGTTTGTAGCTTAGTGAACATGTGGGGTCTTTGTTATAGGGCTGATTTTGGGTTAATAGAAATTCTGATTTTTCCTCTCTTCTCCCACATATGTGACATGATTAGGGATTTTTGCTAAGCCTTTGTGGTGCTTAACCCTTACTAAGTTTTCTTAGGCACTTAGTTAGCTATAAATTTTGTTAAGGGTCCACTTATGTATAGGTGTTTTGGTTAGTTTTTATCTAGATGCTTTGTTTTCGGTGCTCTAGGTTTAAGAGGGTGAATTTAGGGGTTTTGGTTACTTCCCTCCCTTTGATCACCATGGAATGGTTAAACCCTGTAGGATGGTTAGTACCTAATTAGAGCCTTGTTTCTTAAGTTTGGTAAATTTTGCCCTAAGTGATCCACATGTGATAATAGGTCAAGTGGTATAGGTTTGGTTAACCTTCCTTGCTAACACCTAAGGTGTTACAATGTGCACATCATCTTCATAATATTTTGGCTTTATGGATCTAACCTGCACGTTCTTCATTGCCTCCCTCAATGGTACATCACCTACTTCATCAAGATTCTCATTTTCTCTTTGGGAGCCAATAGTTTCATCGAATTCTAGATCATATGTTTCTTCTACCAAGCTAGTGGCATGGTTCAATACTTTATATGCTTCAGACTTCAATGAGTAACCACGTAATAATTCAATATCACATCTTATTTGAAACTTCCATTGGTGTTAATGCATCTTGTAGATATAGCTTTTGCTCCTAAACGCCTAAATGAATGAGATATTTGACTTCTTCCAATTGAGCAACACATGGGGTTTTCCTCGAGCAAGCTATGAGGAAATAGCCAATTTGATGCTTAGATTGATGTGTTAATTGCTTTGACCCAAAACATATCTAGTGTATTGTACTCATCAATCATTGTTCTAGCAAGAGTGATAAATATCCTATTTTCCTTTCAACAACACCATGTTCTGTTAATATCATCTTCTTCAGAGAAATCTTGGCCCTAACCTTTATCAACCGAGTTGATCGTAAACATCAATCGATTATGCTCTGAGTCTGAATCAACATCCACGCTCGGGTGAAGATAACCTACCATTTTGGTTACAAACTCAAGCAATGGATCATACAGCTAGTCCCAAGTTGGCACAACAGAGGACTTGGTTTGGTCCTGGTGTTGGCTAAGTTCTATCGTTGTCACATTGTCCACCACCGGTGTTATTTCAATTAGTCATACATGAGGGTTGGTAATTTTAGCCTAATTAAGGACAACTCTGCCATCTTCTCATAACTCATTTGGATTCCGAACCACTACCCCAATGCTAGCCCTATTGTATCTTAAACCTATCGTGGGGGTGAAGTGGGCTTTTGGCGTGTTGTCAGAATTCAAATCCAAGCCTGGGTTAGTGTCGAAGTCTAGGTCCGAGTCGTATTCAGTGTCAAGTCCAGGCTAGGATCAAAATGCAGTCTGATTTAGAGCCAATGACATCAAATATGTTTGGTCTGGTTTCATCAAAATAGAGATTGGATTTTCAAACCTTAATCGTAAGGTGCCATAGGCGCTGGAGGATCCAGAACTAATTGAGGGTCTCTAGGTAAGTCAGTAGTAGAACCCCGAGCGCTAAAGGCAGACATATCTCCTAGTGTGAAACTCATGGTTACAATCAGATCTCCAAGGACAGTGAAACCTTCCTCTACCTAACGCGCAAGCCGTTGAGGATTTTTTTATAATAAATATATGGGGTGCACCACGATATCAAGAACAGAAAGTAAAGGTACAAAGAGATATAGAGATTTAGACAGGTTTGAATTATCGACATGAGATGTTACCCTACGTAATATGTGGTGTTGGCTATTGCCTATGCAATATGATCTAATGATCTATCCTCTTGGGGCGCCTGGACCCTCCTTTTATAGTCGAAGAAAGGGGAAGTTACATGTTTAAGTCGGTTACATGATATGAATCCAGGTTGGTTATGAGATATAGACATAAACCAACCTAGATCGAGCCTATCCCAAATCACCAGGGACCCTATCCTTATCGATATAGGATTTGTCATATTTATAAGATATTGATTTTATATCCTAATCTGTTAGGATCTTGCCATCTTTATTGTGTTGACATTTCCATATTGTTGAAGACATCTTGTTGTCATGTGGGGTGATTCCATAGGCCACTTGTCATGCCCATGGACCCATCTAACATAGAATTCTTTATTGGATGATTGGAGTATACCCCTGATATATATCTTTAACACACTTGACATGTTGTTATAGAAATAAAATACTACTAGTTTCTTATCGAGTACAATTTCAATGGTTTTGTTATAATTTATACCACTTGTAAACTGAGTACAAACTTCATAAGCCACATGTTGGGGCAAAGGCGAAGACGCTACCCTTCGCTCCAAGTCTTCGTCGATCTCGCTGCACCAACGGAGGCAGAACGACCGGCGGAGTCCACCCTTCGGCCTCTACACTGCAAGACGAAGGCCTACGACGAGGTCGCCCCGTCCCACGCCCTCACCCAACCTGGAGGCCCACGTAGGATACGGCCTAAAAAATCCTAAGTTTGCGTGACAATTTTTATAAATTCTGTAAAACTGTGGTTGGTGATGGTCTAAAGACTAGTTTCTGGAAAAATATTTGGATTGGTAATCTGCCTCTGTCTGTTCAGTTTCCTGTTCTTTTTGACTTGGCCTATGACAAAGATGTTACCGTTAATGAGGCATTCACATCTAATTTTGAGGCTCTTACTTTTAGAAGAAGGATTGTGGGTAATTTGAGGTTGTTATTTGATGAAATGATAAGTTGTTGTAATCAGATGTCTTTGTCTGATCAGGAGGACAAAATTGTGTGGAATCTGGGAAAAAAGGCTTCTCAGTTAACTCTATGTACAAAAAGAAAATGGAAGATCAAGTTTTGATTCCATATAAGTTTTTGTGGAAATCTAAATTGCCTCATAAAATCAAGGTTTTCTTTTGGTTAGTTGTAAGAAATAAAATTCTTACTAAGGACAACTTGAAGAAAAGGAACTGGATTGGTCCTTTGGATTGCTGTTTCTGTGGGGTTGATGAATCTATCGATCATCTTTTCTTCCATTGCCCCATTGCGAAGTATATGTGGAGAGTGATTCAAGTTGCCTTGAATTTGAGATTGATTACGAATAGTATCAGCAACCTTTATGACAATTGGTTAAGTAAACCAAAAGACAAAACTGTTAATTTGGTTTTGTTTGGTTGTGGTGCTTTATTCTGGGCTATTTGGCGCACTAGAAATGATTGGTGCTTTGGAAATAAACATTTGCTTGATCCTTCTAACATCATTTTTATTTGCTGCTTCTGGCTGGACTCCTGGGCTACTCGTCAGAAAAAGAAGGAGCAAAAAATGGTGGTTCTAGGAAGCAAGCTAATCCGAAAGACGGCAAGTGAGGCATTCAGCCGGGCCTATGGGTGGTGCCCTTTAGACAGGCACATTTCTGGTTGATATGGAAGCTGGAACTTGGAAGATGGTGATGAAGTTTGTTTGTCTTTTGATGGTTGGCTTGTTCAGTTCCTTTTGTGGCTTCTGTCTGTCTGATTGGGTTGTAAATAAGAAAGTCTTATGTAGGTAATCATAGGCCAAACTTTCTCTGCTATCTTAGGCTCTTCACTGATCTAGTTTGATAGTGTTTAGAGTCTACATAGGGTTCTGGCTGTGCTTGATCCTTTTGGCTGGTGTGCCGCGTGGTTGCGGTTGTTTCAAACTTTCCCATTTCTTAATGAAATAGGGGGCTTCGCCCCTTCGTAAAAAACGTAGGATTCGGCCCATTGTAACAGGCCCTTGCATGCAGAAGTGTATTACGGGCCCGATTTGTAATGTCTTTTCTGTAATGACAGTCTATAACCCTCCCTTATGGGAATATTCCGAGGATAGTCCAGGTGCCTGAGGGCACATGTGTCCTTACGTCAAGACGTTGGGCACTCAGGCACCTATAAATACTCCCGTGCAGTGCCCTTGAGAGGCTGGATTAACAGAGCAATCGCCATTCCCGAGTCAGAACCACGTTTGCATTCCTCTCACTCCCCCGTTGGATCATCTTGCCCAGGAGAGCAAGTTCCAACATTTGGCGTCCACCGTTCGTGCTACGAACAAACCACCCGCGATGGCACCCAAGAGAGCTAGCTCGAAGGCAGCCCCATCTGTTGACGAAGCAGCGAAGGCAGTGCTGCTGGCCGAGAAAAAGGGCAAGGCCCCTGCGGACACCACCCACCAAGAAGCCTGCGAAGATGATGCACACAGCAAGAGACAGCGCAATGATCAACCAACTCCCGAAGGCACCCTCTGCACCTGCAGCTCCGGAGGACAACCACAAGCACCCCCAGGCTTCGCTCCACTAGAGGGCGAGGACGCCACAGAGGATGGCGAAGTCATCGGCGTTTCAGCAGAAGAACAGGTACAACTGCGGGCCTTGCGCATCAAGAACCGTAACCTCCAGAAGCAGAAGGAGATCCTCGAGGCCAAGCACCAATGTGTCTCCGTGCAGGCCAAGGTGCGCCAGATGATACGAGACGAGGAGCAGAGGGCTCAAGAACTCGAGCAAGAGATTGCGCTCATGCAGCGCGAAGGCCAACATGATCTGCAGCACGACCCACCCCTCCAACAGCGTGTGCCAGTCGGAGACCTGTTCATTCCTCAGCGTGGACCCGTCATCCCGCACGCCGCAGCATTCCAAGGCGTCAACTACCTTGATGAGCGGAGTCCCCTGGCGCCGCAACTGCAAGTGTCACTATGGCCTGCCAACTTCAGGGCAGGGACCTACCCCAAGTACAACGGTAGCACCGACCCAACACAGTACATCATGAGCTATCAAGTCGTTGTCGCATCATCCGGAGGGGACGACGCCACGATGGCCAAGTCCTTCATCATCGCCCTCGAAGGTCCGGCCCTAACCTGGTACACCAGGTTGCCTCATTGTCCATCGACTCCTGGAGAAGTCTCCGGGACAAATTTCTACTCAACTTCCAAGGGTACCGCCCAGACACCGATGCCTTGGCCGAACTGTCACTCTGCAAGCAACTGGAGAAAGAAACTCTGCGGGAGTACTACCGCAAGTTCCTGACTCTCAAGTCACAACTGCCTTCGGTCGACGACCAAATTGTCATTCACTACGCCATTAGTGGCCTTCGGGCTGGCGTCCTTTACAGCCACTGCATCAGGGACCCACCCAAGAACCTCCAGGAGCTCTATCAGCTGTTTGAAAAATATGCCAGATCCGAAGAGCTCCACCAGCGCAAGGTCGAATCCCAGAGGAAACCCAAGGACCCTTCACAGTCCAGTCGAACGTGGACAAGACCTTCGTAGTCAGACTCCGGTCGGGACAGCCGTAGTCAGCAGCAGGTGCATAACATTGCCAACCAGCACCACGCTGGTAAGGCCCCTCGCCGTCAAGATTATCCCCCCAGGGCTGTGGCAATGGCACTCATGGTCGGGGCCGAGGACGGGCGCAGCAGCCGCGCAGATTCTACTGCCTGTTTCACGGCGAAGACTGCGCGCACCCAACGAAGGACTGCCCGGAAACGAAGGCCACCAGGGACAGGATGTCTCGGGCGCAACCAGTCGACAACCCAAGAATTGTCGCGCACACATATCAACACAACCTCCCACAACCATACAACCATGGCCCCACTCAGCATCCATCTAACCACGCATACCAACACCACCAGGAGGTACAAATCGTACCACCTCCACTCCTGCCTCCGCACCCGCATCAGCCAAACATCCACCACCCAAATCACCCCAAGCACCAAAACAAGAAGACTTCGCTGATCAACCGTATCGTGGAGTCATTCACATGATCACTGGGGGTCCAGCATCGACTTCGACACGAAGCGACAAAAGAGGGACCACTACCGAAGCATTAACCACGTCGCCGTCACCGGCCCAGTCATGCAAACGAAGTGGTCCCATGTGCCACTGACGTTCGACGCCAGGGATGTCGACCTGCGCAGCGCACCCCACATTGACGCCATGATAATCAACTGCAGCGTGGCAGGCTGGGACCTGCACAAAGTCTTAGTTGACAACGGCAGCCAGGCGGACATCATTTTCCTCCACGCCTTCGACCGCATGGGCATCAGCCACAGCTTGCTTAAGCCTTCGGACAACCCCCTATATGTCTTCGGCGGCAAGGGCACCTTTCCTGTGGGCAAGATAGAACTACCCCTGTCCTTCGGTGTAGCACCCAATGCACAAAGTGAGCAGGTCACCTTTGACATCGTCGACATGGTATACCCGTACAACGCCATAATGGGTCGGGGCTCCATCAACAAGTTTGAAGCAGCCATTCACGGACTTTACCTGTGCATGAAAATCCCGGGTCCGCAGGACGTGATCACAGTCAATGGCAACCAGCATACTGCGTGCAACATTGAAAGAGACTTCGTTCTAGGGCAAAGGAACGTACACTGCCTTACGACGCAGCGCGAAGTCCCCGAGGCTACCCGCCCAACCGCCAACGAGCATGAAAAGGCACAACTGCAGAGCGACGATGGAACGAAGACAGTTCCCCTTGACCAAGCAACGCCCAAGCAAACGGTCATCATAAGCGAAGACCTTACTTCGCATGACGAGGAGAGACTCATCTCCTGTCTTTCCAGAAATAAGAACGTCTTCGCCTGGTCCGCCCTCGACCTGGTCGAAGTCAGTCGCACTATCATCGAACACAGCTTGGGCATCGACCCTTCGGTGCGGCCAAAGAAGCAGAGGCTGCGCAAAATGTCTGATGAAAAAACAGAAGCCGCCAAAGCCGAGGTACACCGCCTGCTTGAGGCCAATTTCATCGAACCAGTTGCCTACCCTACATGGCTCGCTAACGTAGTCATGGTGCAAAAGAAGAGTGGCAAGTGGCGGATGTGCATCGATTTCACCAGCCTCAACAAGGCCTGCCCCAAGGATAATTTCCCACTGCCTCGAATCGACAAGATCGTCGATAGTGCGGCCGGATGCGAAGTCATGTCACTCCTTGACTGCTTCTCTGGCTATCACCAAATATATATGAAGGAGGAAGACAAGGCCAGCACCAGTTTCATCACACCCTTCGGCATGTATTGCTTCGTCAAAATGCCAGAGGGACTAAAGAACATTAGGTCCACCTTCTCTCGCCTCACCAAGACAGTGCTCGAGAGCCAAGTCGGTCGGAACATATTCACGTATGTGGACGGCATCGTCGTCGCCAGCAAAAACAAAGAGGACCATCTGGCCGACCTCGCAGAAACATTCGCGAACATGCGGGACGCACGACTTCGCCTAAATCCCGAGAAGTGTGTCTTCGGCGTTCGCCAGGGGAAGATACTGGGCTACTTGGTGTCGCACCGCGGGATCGAAGCCAACCCGACCAAGATCCAGGCTATCATCAACATGATGCCTCCGCAGTCAGCCAGAGACGTCCAACGTCTGACAGGCAGATTGGCCACCCTCAACAGATTCATTTCTAAGTCCGCAGAGTGAAGCCTACCTTTCCTCAAAATGCTACGCGGCGCAAAAGACTTTGCATGGGGACCAGAGCAAGTGGCGGCCTTCGCATCACTAAAGCAACACCTGTTAGAGTTGGCAACCCTTACAAGCCCCAACCCCTTGCTACCTCTGTTGCTCTACGTCGCCGCTTCGCCACACGCAGTCAGCGCAGCATTGGTCCAAGAGCAGGACAGAGAGGGCACAACTCGGCAGTGTCCAGTTTATTACGTCTATGAAGTCCTCACGACTTCCAAATGCAACATGACGGAGTTGGAAAAAATTGCCTACACAGTTGTTATGGCATCGCGCAAATTGTGCCACTATTTCGAAGCGTTCAAGGTGCGGGTCACCTCGGACAGGGGACTCGGCGAATTATTCAAAAATCTGGAGGCGTCTGTCTGGATCGCCAAATGGGCAGCCGAGCTCTCCGGTTACCATATCACCTTCGAGCCCAGGACAGCCATCAAGTCACAAGTCTTGGCAGACTTCATCGTTGACTGGACAGGGCCAATAACGCAGCCGGACACGCCTGCAGAGAAGGTGTGGACCATCCACTGCGACGGCGCATGGTGCCATGCGGGGGCAGGCGCAGCTGCAGTCATCACATCACCCACAGGGGTCAAACACAGATATGCAGCACGTCTCAGCTTTGCTTTGGAGTCCGACAGATGCACCAACAATGTAGCAGAGTACGAAGCTGTCATCCTCGGCCTTCACAAGCTACGGGCACTTGGTTTCACTACCTGTATAATCAAAACAGACTCCAAAGTGGTTGCCGACCAGGTCGAAAAAGATTATGCAGCAAAAGACCCCATACTTATGCAGTATCTCACGGCTGTCCGCAGTCTTGAGAGACAATTTAAGGGCTTTACCTTGTAGCACGTGGACCGAGCCAAGAACGAGGAGGTCGACACATTGGCCAAAGCAGCCGCCAGAGGCGAGGCCCTGCCCTCCGACGTGTTCTACCATGTCATCGGCACGCCAGTCGTCCGCAGTCCAGAGGGCCTACAAATAACCAACGACACCGAGGGCCACCGCATAGTCAACCTCATCATGACCGAAGATTGGCGGGCACCAATCACCCTGTTCCTGCAGGGATACTACCATCCAAGCAACATCAACGAGGCCAAGCGCCTCAAGCACCACAGCCGGGACTTCGCACTCATTGAGGGCCAGCTTTACAAGAAGGGGGTCAGTCAACCCATGCTTAAATGCGTCACCGAGACCGAAGGCGCCCAGATCCTGCGCAAAGTCCACAGCGGAACTTGCGGCTCTCATGTGGGGCCTAGGGCTAGGGGTGGATATCGAGCTGACTCGGCTCGACTCGACTCGACTCGAGCTGGCTCGTTAAGATAACGAGCTGGCTCGGCTCGACTCGTTTGCCAACTCGAGCTGGCTCGTTTAGCTCGCGAGCCAACTCGATAATACCATGTCTAGTGTCTACGAACGGATATAAAAACATGTAGCAAAAGAAAAGAAGGAGATCTATTTAGAAAAAAGAATAGAGTTTGCAACTTAAGATTCCACACTCAACAAAGAACAAGATTAACTATCATAGAGTACAAGATTAACTATTTTGGATCGGATATTATTGTGATTTGTATAACTACTCCAACTCGTTTGGCTCGCGAGTCAGCTTGCGAGCCAGCTCGAGCTGGCTCGTTATCATAACGAGTTGAAATACAAGCTCAACTCGTTACAAATTATAAACGAGCCGAGTCGAGTCGAGCGAGTTAACGAGCTACAAATTTTTCGTCCAGCCCTACCTAGGGCCCTCGCTGCCAAGGTGATCTGTCAAGGCTTCTACTAGCCCGCTATAATCTGCGTCGCGAATCGAGTCACGAGGTCGTGCAAGCCTGTCAGAAGTTTTCCCCCCGTTCAGGCAACCCTTCGCAATTCACAAAGTTGATCGCCCACACGTGGCCCCTTCAGTGCTGGGGCCTGGACATTGTCGGGCCACTACCCACGGCCTAAGGGAACCTCAAGTTCACATTCGTCGCTGTCGAGTATTTTACCAAGTGGATCAAGGCAAGGGCAGTATCCACGATAACATCGAAGACTGCCTAGAAATTCTTCTGGCAAAACATTGTTAGCCGATTCGGAGTCCCGTCCGAGCTCACAGTTGACAATGGCAAACAGTTTGACAGCCAAGACTTCAAGGACTTCTACTTCTCCATTGGCACCAAGCTTGCCTTCGCCTCAGTATATCACCCACAATCCAACAGCATCGTGGAGCGCGCCAACGACAAGATTTTCACGGCCATCAAAAAAATGCTTCTCGACGACAAGAAGGGTAAATGGGCCGACCTGCTATCTGAAGCAGTCTGGGCGCTGAACACGACCGAGTGTCGGGCGACTGGATTCACTCCCTTTCGCTTGCTATACGGATCGGAGGCCATGACCCCGCAGGAAATCAAACATGGGTCACCATGGACAAGCGCTTCAGCCGTCCCCGACGTAGACGAACCAACCTCCAAAGACCTCATCGACGGAGACCATGTCTTCGCCCTGCATGCCCTCAACAAATACCAAGCTCAAACGAAGGCCTGGCGCGACCACGCAGTCATCCTAAGAGAATTCAACGAAGGGGACCTCGTACTCGTCCGAACAACCCGGACAGAGGGTCCATTCATCGTCAAGACGAAGTCGTCCCCCAGCGCGTACAGGCTAACAACGCAATCTGGCGAGGACCTGGAGCATTCCTGGAACATCGATAATCTCCGCAAATTTTTTGTTTGAATCCTCAGGGCCAACACGCCCTTGTAATTCACCAAACATTATCTTTCCGGTCTGCACTCTTTTCCTCCCGGGGGGTGAGGTTTTTAATGAGGCGGAGCCATGTAATATACCAGCAAAAATCCCCCGCAAAAACTAAGACACAATATGTCGAAAAAGAACGCATCGACGGTCTTCGGCATTCGACCACACCAAAGTCACCGCGAGGGGCAGCGCTGGCTACCCTCGCGTGCGACACTCCGCACAAAAGTCGCCTATGGGTGCAGCCGGACTAGCACAATAAGTGCGCAAAATCAAAGTCTTTTCCAAAAGACTCTCCGTGCAAAAGTCGCCTAAGGGTACAGCCGGAACAGCACAAGTGCGATAATCAAAGTCTTTGTCAAAGACTCTCCGTGCAAAAGTCGCCTAAGGGTGCAGCCAAAACAGCACAAGTGCGATAATCAAAGTCTTTGTCAAAGACACTGCGCGCAAAAGTCGTCTAAGGGTGCAGCCGGACTATCACAACAAGTGCGCAAAATCGAAGTCTTTTCCAAAAGACTCTCCGTGCAAAAGTTGCCTAAGGGTGCAGCCGGACCCTCCGCGCAAAAGTCACCTACGGGTGCAGCCGGACTAGCACAATAAGTGCGCAAAATCGAAGTCTTTTCCAAAAGACTCTCCGTGCAAAAGTCGCCTAAGGGTGCAGCCGGACTCTGTGCAAAAGTCGCTTACGAGCGCGGCCGAAACAACACAACGAGTACGTGAAGATCAAAGTCGTTCCCAAAAGACTTCATGCACAAGTCGCCTACGGGCGCGGCCGGGTCAACGAAGGCGTGCAGCCTTATCATACGAATTATGGTTACATACACACAGTGAGGGCATCACATATTACATTGGCTCAAACTTCGGGATGATACCCATCTCCCTGTAGTTGAACAGCATTATCCTCAACTCCTCACCCTCAAAAAGACTTCGCAGCTCCCCCTCACCTACACTCACCCCAGCCGGTGAGGACAACAATTCCCGTTTACCAGTCTCGTCCACACGAAGACGACCACTCTCCATCTCACCACGAAGACGCCTACCACTTCGCGACAATTCACTCACTCTCCGTTTCGCCACTCCCTTTATCACCTACACCCAGTACTCGCACCCGAAAGATCCTCAGCACCCACCACACGTGGAGAAGTCTCCGTCGCAGCCACATCCAACGCTGCAAAATAATCCAAGTCCTCCTCTGAAGACCCCTCCATCCATGCAATCGAACTCCCAGAATCATCAGACTCAAAACACTTAGACACAGAGCCAAACGAATCGTCATCCGCAGCCACGGTCGAAGCCGCCACAAAAATAGCATTGTCAGTAGCGGTTGCGTGCGCAGGCCCAAACCCCAAAACCTACGCAGCAACCGAGGTTCAGTATCACACAGACAAAATTTACAAACTCCTCAACACCTATTCAGCCACCTGCGAAGGCCCGGCCGCGGCTGTGGGGTCTTCGGCTGCCGACTCGGCCACCACCCTCAAGGCATCTTCTCCCGTCGGTGCAAGGGCTAATGCAGGGTCTTCACCGGCCGCAGTAGACACGGGAATCACCGAGGAGCCTTCACCGGCATCTGAGGGCGGCACCGGATTGACTTCCGTAGCCTCGGGCGACGCGCCGTCCAGACCACCAAGGTCCTCGACGTCTTCGGCATGCGCCATCTGCAGCAACAGCACACTCATTCAGCAAAACCACACATACCCGCACACACAACCACACAAAAACAGCCTTTACCTGCTCTATCGCCCGGTCGGATCGCTCCCTGACTGCATCTCGGCCGTGCGGACCCCACATCCTATCGAAGAGTGCCCCCACTGACTGCTTCACCACAGGGTCTTCGACCTTGAATATTTCACGTTCAAAGTTCTCGTCTGCTTGGTCTAAGACCTCGTAATGCCTGCACCCCTCGCGGGACAAAGCATTCACGGCCCCCTTGCAGGTGACGAGGGAGGCGAAGGACATGAAACCCGTCACAATGGTCGGGAGCACCTGCAGCTGCTCCTGCAACCATTCAAGGAAGCGAAGGCCTGCTTCTTGGTCGGGCACTTCGAAGTCAGCAGTCCGCGCACCCAGCTCGCGGTACGCGTCCACAAACTGCGTGTGTGTCCGCTCGACTTCCGAGCGCGTCGAGGCCTCGGCTTTGTCCACGCGGCTGCGCAGGGCGTTGAACCTCGCCTCCAACTTCTCGGCGTGTTGGCTGGCGAGACTGCTCTCCGCCCGCGCCACTTTAGCCTCAGCTCGCGCAGCCTGCACATCAGCGATGGCCTGGTTCACCTCCCTCCTCTCCTCCGCCAGCCGGCGCCGGAGGTCCGTCTTCTCGGCCTCCATGGCGGCCACTTTCTCCGCCAGCCTGCGGTTTTTGCTTTCCGCGGTCGACTTCTCCCGGACAGCATCTGCATGCTGCGCCCGGAGACTCTCGACCTCGGCAGCCACGTCCGCAGTCAAGGCACCCGACGCGACGTGGTCGGCGAAGTCAGCCGCCTGACACAAACCCATGAGATCTGAATCCTCATAAAAACAACAAACATCGAAGTCCAACACAACTTACTTGCTTCAGCTGCTGTGACAGCTGCTGCGACGCTTCCCTCAGTCGCTGGGACATGGAGCCCACCACGTCCTTAGCGGCAGCGGCCGACAGAATCTCGCCGCTCGCGCAGAAAGCGGCCCAAGGGTCCCGCGCGGCACCCTTCGCCCCAACCACTGCCGTTGGCGACGTGGTTGCCACCAGAGGCGGGACAACAACCAATTGCCCCTCACCCGACCCTACACCATGTCACCGGTTAAAGACTGAGTCAAAAAAACAACTTACTTACCAACAAAATAATCCTCAACACTGATGTTCGTGCCGAAGTCGGCAACACGTCGCCCCGACGAGGGTAGCTCTCGTCCTTTCGCGGGTCCGCCCGGGGGTGGCTTGCTCCCGCCAGAGGCGGCAGCCTTCGCACTCGCCGACGCCTTGCTGTGTCCGGGGGTGGCCGGTTTCAAAGCCGGCACCGGTTTGCTACTGCCGGAGGCAGCAGCCTTCGCGCTCCCTCGTGCCCTCTTCGCCTCGAGCATAGGATCCACGATCCTGACGACCGCCCGGCGTTTCTGCACAGCGTCTTGACGGTCCTTCTCCATCACTGCCGACACAACAGCAGCAATATTCCCATAAGGAAAAACCTTCAAGTCACGAGCCATGCGAGACGTAAAGAAGTCTTTGCCAGCCGCGCAGGGGATCGGAACATTCTTGGGCCATCGACCCCCGGTAACCTCCAACATCCGCGCCGAAGACTCCCGGAGCTCGGACGAAGACATCCTTCCCCCGAGGGCTGCGCACGTCCCCATCAACTCCACAGCAAAACTATCGGAGACCCCCAGCTCCCCCACTGCAGTACCTAGTTTTCTCTTCTTAGTGGCTGGGGCAGCCTCCTGCGAAGGGTCTTCCTCAGCCACGGCCACTGGCCTCTTCCCGCGGCGGTCGACAGCGTCTTCCCCGGGATAGCCGTCGTACGGTAGGCAATTCAGCTCAAAGACCCTATTCAGGCGAGCGTTGGATCCGCGGATATCCCAACTCCGCTGGGCCTCCGTCCTAGGCACATAACGCCCCACAATACGCACAGCCCCGTCTTCCGCTTCGCGCACGAATGCAGCGGGATCCCGGCCTCGCAGATCCAATGCGAAGGCTGGACTTCGCACTCGCTGCCCACCCAGGCAGGGCATCTCGAGAGGGCATACTTCGCCCAATGCCCATCCATGTGCCAAGGGCCACACCCCATACCCGATGAATTCCTCAACTAAATCGCGTCCGCTACTCATGGGGGCAGCGCTCTGAAGGGCCCCTTCATCCTCATCATCCTCCGCAACCTCAAATAGCGGGTATGCCACATAATAATGGGAGCACATAATGGCCACGGGGAGCCCTGGATGGTCTTCGACTTCACACTCTGAAACATAAAACCAGAAATCCCACTAGTTGCCCCACTTATTGTGGGCACAGGGAACCAACTCCACGACTTCCATCGAAGTCTTTTCGGTCCTCGGCGTAAACGTGCACGATCCAAATTGTGCAATCTTATGTCCAATTTTTCTTTTTTGCCAATGCAGACAGTAATGTTTGGCGAAGACTTCCACATAAGGTTGACCGCCATACGAAGTCGCCGCCCAGACATACTTCGCCAGGGCCACCACGGCGTTAGGTGTCAGCTGGTGGACCTGGACCTCAAATCTCCGCAGGACCTCCGCCACAAAGCGATGTGCAGGCAAGCGAAGGCCAGCGTTGCAAAACGCCTCAAACACAATCAACTCGCCCTCGGGCTCGGGAACCTCCTCCGCCCCTGTCGGTGTTTTGGGTCCGACCGCACACCCGGGGTTGCCCCTCAAGGTGTTTTAGGAGTAGGACGGTGTCGACAACTGTAGCAAAATGGTTCGCGCTGATCGCACGAGGGACAATGGACAAGTTTTACAGGTTCGGGCCGCTTAGAGATG
This sequence comes from Zea luxurians, assembly GCA_029449295.1. Lineage (NCBI taxonomy): Eukaryota > Viridiplantae > Streptophyta > Magnoliopsida > Poales > Poaceae > Zea > Zea luxurians. Next base: position 104,829,242 of record JAOPSE010000003.1, on the reverse strand, counting down.
CGTAATACCCTACGTCCTGATGAGTATGCTTGGTGGATGTGGCTACAATAAAGCTCTCTGGATCGAGAATACAGAGAGTTGATGTGGGTGGCTAAGTAATGGGTCGATCGTTCTGAAGGGGTGCCCCCTAGGCCTTATATACTCGACCGTGGGGCAGTACATGTGGATAAGATAACAACAAGTAGCTAAAAGATAGTGAACCTCTTGAGATTATCCCTACGTAACCCTCGCCGACTTATCCTCGCATGGCTTCGTTGCATGGAGGCTCCAGCGCGGGAAAGTCGAATCTCTGTTGCGATCACTCGTTCGACGCTGTGGGCCGTCCGGGTTTGCACCAATCCAGCCTAATGTCGTTCTGCTTCGCTGGTTGTTTCTCCCCAGGCCCACGAAAGAATGACCTTACGATTTATTGGACCCTTGGGCCTTTTCGTGAGGTCCTTTACTCTTTTAGTGGACCCGGGGGATATCTATCCCCCACAAGCCCCCGATCTTTGGGTTAATTTAGAGGTAATCAACCCGAAGATCCCAGGTCCAGCTTGCAGGTGATTTGAAGAAAGATGGCTTCCTGCTGTCCTCTCCTGCTCCGATCGCTCGCTGACCAAAACCTAGTTTCGTGCCTGTGCCTTAGAGATCGGCATTCCAATTTATAGGATTCTGAACTTTGTTGGGTGCACCGGAGGTGCACCCAATGGGTGTAGCCCCCGAGCTTCGAGTAGATTTTAGAAAATAATCTACTCGAAGGTCTTCAATAGAGATTATTTCCATTTGTGTTCCTTCATTTTGGTTGAGGATTGGCTTTTTAATCTTGTCCCATGCTTTAGGAGTCGGCACTATCTCGGCTTGGAATAATAATCCATGGGGTGCACCAGAGGTGCACCCAATGGGTGTAGCCCCCGACCTTCAAGTGGATTTTTTGAGGATAATTCACTTGAAGGTCTTCTTTTTATGTCCTTTTGCTGAAGGTTACTCTTTCTGCTTATAAAAAAGTTGGCATGATGTCATCCGTGCTATGTCATCAATATTATGCTTCAGAGGTCAGCATGTATTTTGTCGTTTGCAGCCGAGTTTGCAATCCTTCCGTATCTTGCTAGGTAGTGTAATTTATTTGCTCTGCGACTGATTGGACATTTGATGGACGTTCTCTGTCTAGTCTTCAAGTCATGTCTGTCGACCATATTTTGCACTCTGCTGGCTATATTTGGCTTCCCTCTAACTCTTGCTGATATCTCATTTTTGTCTTGAGGCATTCACTGCCTGCTCTGCACAGATGTGACAACTTTGAAAAATGTACTGATAATTCCTGGGCGTCCCCCCCCAATGGGTGTGGGCAAGGGACGGCTTGGTACGCTGAGTGTTTTAGCCGGCTGCTTCTGAGTTGACTGGACGGCGAGTGTAATCATATTCTTTGCGCTGTTGACTGGAGTCCCAATGGGTGTAGTGCTGCATGAAACGGTGCCAGCCGCTTGACGTGTCTCCAGACGGGTGGAAGTGCCTATTGAATGCTTTGCGACTGTTCAGTGACCGTGGTTGGAGGTGAGCGGTTGCCTTTCTCTTCTATAAATAACGCTGTTGCCTCTTTGGTTTCTTCACATCTCTTCGTTGTTCTTTACTGCTTCCTTCTCTTCTCTCCCGCTTGCTTCCACCATGGGCAAAAACAACAAGCGCAAGCGCGAGCCGACTCCTCCATCGGAGGATTTCGGTGACTCGGAATACTCGGAGGAGGAGTTCTCCTCCGAGTCCGAGGGGTCTCCGGCTCCCGTCTCTCCCCCGGCGTCGTCCGATGACTCGGACGACTCCCAGGGGATAGCCGCGGAAGTCTGGACGTACATCCGGGCCGTCGAGCGCTCCGGGCTCGAGGGCTCGGATGAGTTGGAGTACTCCTCGGATGAGGAGGACTCGGACGGCGGCGGCAAGGACGAGGACGACGATGACGACGACGGCGACGACGACGGCGGTGGCGACGGCGACGGCAGCGGCGGTGGCAGGAGCAGCAGCGACGGCGGCGGCAGCAGGGGCAGCACCAAGGGCGGCGGCGGCGGCAGGGGCAGGGCTAGTGGCTAGACGCCACTGGTCTTATTAGATATTAGTATAGTTTAGTATAGTTAGAATAATATAGTAGTAATGTAGAGTAGTATAGCGTAGTGTAGTAGTAGTAGTAATGTAATGTAGTAATAGTAGGGAAGCATCAACTCGCAAAGAGTTGATTTGTAAGCTCATTGTCTTCCCTTAATGAAAGAATGACGTTGGCTTCTTCTTGTTGACTTGCTTTGCTTGATTATAAAACTGATCTTTTTGAGACAGTAAACGAATAACTTGGACATCATACTGACGCTTCCAGAAGTAGTTGCCGAGTAATCTTGTAGTCTGTATCGACGTTTTAGGAGTAATGCCGGGCGACTGAACGCTATACCAGCGTTTTAGAAGCAACGCCGAGTGATTGAAAGTCGCCGTCGGCATTTTAGAAGTAATGCCGAGCGATTGAACATGAGATCAGCGTTTTAGAAGCAACGCCGAGGGATTGAAAGTCGCCGTCAGCATTTTAGAAGTAATGCCGAGCGATTGAACATGAAATCAGCGTTTTAGAAGCAACGCCGAGTGATTGAAAGTCGCCGTCGGCATTTTAGAAGTAATGCCGAGCGATTGAACATGAAATCAGCGTTTTAGAAGCAACGCCGAGTGATTGAAAGTTGTCGTCGGCATTTTAGAAGTAATGCCGAGCGATTGAACACGAGACCAGCGTTTTAGAGGCAACGCCGAGTGATAGCAGGCCGCATGAGCTATTTTGAGGATGAAAACCGAGTGATGAGGTGGCCCATCGGCTTTTTTGGAGATAACTGCCGAATGACCACGTGGCACGCTGGGTTTTTGGAAATAACCGCCGGGTGATGACTGGGCACTTTTTGAAACGGTATCTGGCTCGAGAATATCCCATAAGAGCTGCGCTTTTAGCCGCCTTTGCTTTCCGTGCCCTAGTTCTTGCATTCCCGCCTCCGAATCCTTTCTGCGCTCGCCTCCAATCTGCTCGCTGGTAGAATCGAGATGGCTCCCAAGAGGAAAATCGCGAGCTCGTCCGCTGCGGTGATTCCTCCAATAGATCCCAACAGCCAGTTGCCTTTTGCAGGTAACCACATGTCTATCATTTCCGAAGCTGAACTCCTCCACCTCGTGTCCATCGGTGTTCTTCCTCCGCGGGAACTCTGTTCTTGGCGGGTTTGCCACGGGACTACTGTCCCGACAGAGGATACCCATGAGTCTTTAGTTTACGCTCCTTTTCTTCTCCGCGGCCTTGGCCTTCCCATTTCTCCCTTTTTCCATGGTCTCCTTGATTTCTACCACATTAACCTGACCCATCTGAACCCTAACTCAATTCTGCAAATTTCCATCTTCGTCCACTTATGCGAAGCCTTTCTCGGTGTGCTGCCGCATTTCGGCTTGTGGAAACACCTGTATCATTGTCGCCCTGGGATGGCCGGGGGACAACATCAGTTGGTCGGGGGTGCCAGTTTAGAGATGCGCCGGGGACGGAAGACTGAATATCTTGAGATTCCCCTTAAAGACAGCATTAAGGGATGGCGTCTGGAGTGGTTTATAGTTGATAATTATGGAAATTCTCTCCCCCCCCCCGGTCGGGAAGACAGCCAGACGTTCGCACCCCAAGCTGGACCGAGTCTCCCACAGACGAGGAGGTAGCTGAAGCCGGTGTGTTGCTAGCTGAAGTTGGACTGCTGAAAGAGAGAGGTCTAACTGCTGAAGCTGTGGTTGCTGACTTCGTTTTCAAGAACATTCAGCCATTGAAAGATAGGGCCCACCCAGCTTATCTGTATCAAGGGCTAGCCGACTCAACTCGGGTTACCAACAGGAGAATCCCTTCTACAGACTTAGTGAGCCGACTGGAAATGATTCTCAGGGGGAAGGTGTCCAATGTTGGTGCTCCGGTGGCGTACTCGGCCTGGAATTTGCCTCCTGCCAAAGTCTTCACTCTTTTCGTGTCAAATCCACCTGCGACTGATGGCAATTTGGGCCTTAGAACGCGACCCTCTGATGAAGAAGTCAGTGCTTTAGTTGCCTCGCTTGGGGAGATTCCTGATGACGAACGACAAGTCCATTTTGAAGTGCCTTTGGATCCTAATGATGCAGAAATAAGTGCCATGCTTGATATGCTGGCTGAAGATTCTTCTGATGCTGCTCCTGCTGGGACATTGGCGGTGGCGCCTCTCCCCGAAGCTGGTGCATCCCTGGATGTTCAGAGACCTGTCCGTGCTCGCTCGAGGCGTCCTTGCCGAGCCAATCAAACTGATCCTTCTGCTGATGAGTAGAAAAAGAAAAAGAGACGCCTTCGGCAAGTATCTAGTTTGGATCGGGGTGTTGGTCCGTCGGCTCCTGCTGCTGAGGAGGTTCCCGTGCCTGAATTTACTGACGCTGATCCCAATGGGTGTGCTCCCTCTGTCGCTGATCCCAATGGGGGTGTTGCCTGTGTTGCTGATGAAGACGACAGGGAGGAAGAGAATGAGGTCCCTCTGATTCGGAAGAACAGTCGGCAATTCATTGCCAGTGGTGAAAGTAGTGGAGTTCCCTCTCCTGCTTTGTCTGCCCTCATTGGTCTGCAAGAACTGTCCCTGGCCAACTTTGATCAGACTCTTGAGGATATGGTCCCAGAGGAATTGTTATCAGAGCCAGTGAATGATGATGCGATGGAGGTTTGCGCTGCCATGCCTGATGCTGGGTTGAGGTCATCCTGTGCCTCGTCGACCTTAGAGCGCGATCTCGAGGGTCGGGATGCTAACTTGGGTTGTCCTGGTTCCATGGAAGTGGCTGAGGGCCCGTCAACCTTAGAGGTGGTTACTGCGGGGAGTCTGGATCTCAAGAATGGCGCTGACACATGCTCAGCCCCCGAGGATGTCGCCGGGGATGACTTAGCTCGGATGAAGAGTGTAAGCCACTGCCCAGCCCCCGAGGGTGCTGCCGGGGATGATCCGGCTCAAGTGGGCAGTGCCAACTATGACCCAGCCCCCGAGGGTCCCCAAGCAGGGTCTCCTTCTTGCACTTCCATGGACGTTCACGCGGGATCACCTCCACACTCTGGCTGCATGGTGGTAGCCCAAACTTTGGACCAGGGGGTCGCTTTAGAGGGCAGCGTCCCCATTGATCGGGCATTTGACTCTGTTGAAGGCGCTGAGCTGATTCCTACTGGTCCGTTGCAAACTGCTTCGGGTGGTGGCCTTGCGCCTGATTATCAGCTGATTTCTCCTGATTTGGGGATCCCTTCGTTCTTTTCCAACCTCCAGGTACTGTGCTGTTTTTTAGCTTGATTTTATATTGCATGAACTCTTGTCATTATGCTCATCTGTTCTTCTCATCAGGTTTTGGTGGATGGGATGGCCAGCCAGCTGAGATCGCAAGGGGCTTCTATCCCAGAAGTGGCTTCGTCTCTTTCGTGTTGGAATCCGGTGTTACTTCATCGTCGTGTATCCGAGTTGGAGGCAACCAACGCTGGTTAGTGCCCTTTTTCCTTTCTTCGCCTTTGTTGTGGACTGTTTTACCTTCTGACCTCGTTTTGTTTGGTTACCTCTTGCTAGGAATGACTCGGCAGATTGCAATTCTTGAGGAAAAACATTCTCGAGATCAGGCTGAATTGGCCCAGCGATGCACTGATTTTGAGGAAAAGTATTCTCAAAGTCAGATTGAGCTGAGTCAGGTCTCCGCTGCCTTAGATGATGCCAATGCATTGAGTTCTTCTCTACATGCTCAGCTCGACTCTGAAAAGGTGATATACGAAACTGTGCTTTGCCTTGCTGTGCTCCTATTACTTGCCTGGTTTTTTGAAGGAACTGACTTGTGCTTGCAGGAAGAAAAACGTATCCTTGCTGCTTCTCGTGACAATCTTGACAGGTTGTATCGAGATTCTAGCAATTCGCTGACTATCTTGGAAAGAAGTCACCGCTTCACCATGGAAGAATTAGACCTTCAACGTCGTAAGCTGCAGGAATCCATGGAGGAAACAACCCGGCTTAAGCAATTGATATCAGCGAAAGATGCTACTATCAAAGGGCTCCGAGCTTCCAAAAACTCCATTGCTCAGGAGTTAGAGAGCGCTCGACTGGCTGCTAAAATTGCTGAAGAAGCTTCTGTTACTCTCAAGGCCCAACGCGACAAAGCCCTGGACAAGGCTATTCGGGCGGGACGAATCTTGATGAGGAGACCCGGCGTAGTTATTCCTGAAGACATAAGAGCTGACATGAACACCGCCCCTGATTCCTCGAGTCGCCCTTCTTCGTCGGTCGCTCCTGAGAAAGACGCTGCAAAATAGAGAAACATTTTGCGTGCTCCAAGCACGCGGTTTGCATGATTGTATATTCGTTAGAGGACACCAGTTTACCATTCGAATGACATAATTACTCTCTCATTGTATCAGAATTAATGAGTTCGGCAGTAATGACGCATGATGATTATGAATTTTGTTTGCGGGATATGGAGGTCATCCCCCGAATTATATAGGCGCGAGCATGTTGCACCGGCTTAAGTCGTTGCCGACTTAAGTTGATTGCTCCGTTAGCAGGGCATAGTGGTCACCCTGAGTTAAGTAAGCGTGAGCATGTTGCACCGCCTTAAGTCGTTGCCGACTTAAGTCGATTGCTCCGTTAGCAGGGCATAGTGGTCACCCTGAGTTAAGTAAGCGCGAGCATGTTGCACCGCCTTAAGTCGTTGCCGACTTAAGTCGATTGCTCCGTTAGCAGGGCATAGTGGTCACCCTGAGTTAAGTAAGCGCGAGCATGTTGCACCGCCTTAAGTCGTTGCCGACTTAAGTCGATTGCTCCGTTAGCAGGGCATAGTGGTCACCCTGAGTTAAGTAAGAATGCGAGTCAATCGTAAATAAATTGATTATCCTTGAGATCTCTTTTTTATTGATGACATATTTCCACTTTACAGAGTACATCACCATTATCCCAGCAGTTTTGAGATACAGCTAGGGATAAAACTTTCTGAGGTGTTCTATGTTCCAGGAGTTCCCAACTTCTGTGCCATCCATCTGAGTGAGGCGATACGATCCGGGCCGAGTGACTTCTGCTACCACGAAGGGTCCTTCCCATAAGGGTGATAACTTGTGCCGTCCCTCCCCCGTTAGAATTCGGCGGAGGACGAGGTCTCCTACCGAGAAGAATCGTTGTCGCACAGCCTTGTCGTGATAGCGCCTTAGAGTCTGCTGATACCTTGCTGATTGAATTACTGCGTTCAACCGTTCTTCCTCGAGTACATCTATGTCCTCCAGCCTGGTGACCTCAGCTTCTGCTATGCTTTCAAAGATCAGCCTTGGCGCCCCAAACTTGAGATCAGCAGGTAGCACTGCCTCCGACCCATAGACCATGAAGAAAGGAGTGTTTCCATGCAAAGCTCGGCTAGGTTGGGTTCTTAGGCTCCAAACAACATAGGGTAATTCCCTTATCCACTTTCCTGCAAATTTTTCATTCTTATCGAAGATCTTTTTCCTGAGTGCATCCAATATCATCCCGTTGGCTCGCTCGACTTGCCCGTTGGCTCTTGGATGGGCTACAGATGCATACTTGATCTGAATGCTCTTTTGCTCGCAGAAGTCAAAGAATTCTGAACTTGTGAAGTTGGATCCTAAATCAGTTATGATGTTGTTTGGTATCCCGAATCTGAATATTATGTCTTGCATGAATTCCACGACCTTAGCAGAGGTTAAGGAGGCAATGGGCTTGAACTCTATCCATTTAGTGAATTTGTCGATTGCTACCAATACATGAGTGTATCCCCCTTGAGCTTTCTTGAAAGGTCCAATCATATCCAGTCCCCAGCATGCAAAAGGCCAAGTTACTGGTATGGTCTGCAGTTGCTGTGCTGGCATGTGTTGTTGCTTTGACAAGTATTGGCAGGCTTCGCACCTCTGAACTAACTCGGCTGCATCATTCTTTGCTGTTGGCCAATAGAATCCTGACCTGAAGACCTTCCCGACTAGTGTTCTGGAGGCTGCATGTATTCCACATTGCCCAGCATGGACTTCCTCCAGAAGTTGCTTTCCAGTGGATGGGAGAATACACTTCATGAAGACGCCTGATGCACCCCTTCTGTATAATGTCTCCCCAATAAGTGTATAGTGAGCCGACTGTCTTGCAATGCGCTCTGCCAAATTCTTGTCGTCTGGTTCTTCTTCATTCTTTATATACTTAATGATCGGCCTTCTCCAGTCATTAGGGTCTGACTCGGGTTGATCTATGATGTTGCACTCTTCTATTTGATCCATTGAGATACTCGGCTGCAGAATTTCTTGCACGAAAACCCCGGCGGGACCTGAGTTCGACTGGACCCTAGCTTGGACAGTACGTCGGCTGCCGTGTTCCGATCTCTTTCTACATGATGAAATTCCAGACCCTCGAATTTATCTTCTAGCTTTCGGACGGCAGTGCAGTATTTTCCCATTGAATCGCTTGAGCAATCCCACTCCTTGTTTATCTGGCTGATGACTACCAGAGAGTCTCCGTATACCATTAATCTTTTGACACCCAACGATATGGCAATGTTCAATCCATGGATCAAAGCTTCATACTCGGCTGCATTGTTGGAGGCCGGGAATAGCAACTGGAGGGCGTACTTGAGGTGTTCGCCTCCAGGTGCAGTGAAGAGAATCCCTGCTCCTGCTCCCTGCAACTTTAGTGAGCCATCAAAATACATTTGCCATACTTCTGCAGTCTCTGGGTTGTCTGGTACTTGTTGTTCAGTCCACTCCGATACGAAATCAACCAGTGCTTGAGTTTTGATGGCGGTGCAAGGTCGGAACTCGATATCGTGGGATCCCAACTCGCAAGCCCACTTGGCTATTCGGCCAATGGCTTCCTTGTTGTGAAGAATGTCCCCTATTGGAAAACCAGTAACTACTATGACTTTGTGGTCGTCAAAGTAGTGACGCAGCTTGCGGGCAGTTAGAAGTACTGCATATAATAGCTTCTGAACCTGAGGGTACTTTTTCTTCGAGGGGCCTAGAACTTCACTGATGAAGTAAACAGGATGTTGCACTGGATAGGCATGTCCTTCTTCCACTCGCTCGACTACCAACGCGGTGCTTACCACGTGAGTCGTGCAAGAGATATACAGCAGCAAATCTTCAGCCGGTTGAGTCGGCGTGGCTCGCCGGGGTGGTTTCAGTACTGGTGGTGTTGTCAAGAATTTCTTCAGTGCGTCTAGAGCTTCTTGTGCTTCTGAAGTCCACTGAAACTTATCCACCTTTTTGAGTAACTTGTAAAATGGCAAACCTTTTTCTCCCAGCCTGGATATAAATCTGCTCAGAGCTGCCATACATCCGGTCAGTCGCTGAACCTTCTTTTGTGACCGAGGGGCTTCCATCTTCATGATAGCTTCAATCTTGTCTGGATTAGCCTCAATTCCCCGGTGGCTGACGATAAACCCGAGTAACTTTCCTGCTGGTACCCCGAAAACACATTTCTCAGGATTAAGCTTCCATCTATACCGCCTCAGACTGTTGAAAACCAGTTGCAAGTCTTCGATGAAGTCTTTTGAGTCCTGTGTTTTGATTACCACATCATCCACGTATGCCTCCACCCGCTTGCCCCAGTGGTCGGCTAAGCACGTTTGGATGGCTCTCTGGTAAGTCGCTCCAGCGTTTTTGAGGCCGAATGGCATGGAGGTATAACAGAAAGCACCAAACGGAGTGATGAACGCCGTTTTTTCCTCGTCTTCCTTCGCCAAACTAATCTGGTGGTATCCGGAATAGCAATCCAAGAAAGACAGCACAGAACACCCAGCGGTGGAGTCCACCACCTGATCTATCCTCGGGAGCCCGAAGGGATCCTTCGGACAGTGTTTGTTGAGATCAGTATAGTCGACGCACATGCGCCAATCCACTTTATTCTTTTTGAGTACAAGAACAGGGTTGGCTAACCACTCGGGGTGTAACACTTCTCTGATAAATCCGGCCGTGACCAAGCGAGCTAACTCGGCGCGAATGGCCTCTCTCTTGTCGGGCGTGAAACGACATAGCTTTTGCCGAATCGGCCTTGCTTGGGGGTAGACCTTCAGTTTGTGCTCGGTCAGTTCTCTTGGGACTCCCAGCATATCCGCAGGTTGCCATGCGAATACGTCTCGGTTATCTTGCAGAAACTGGACGAGCGCGCTTTCCTATTTGTCGTCCAAGCTGGAGCTGATGATGGTCGTCTTGCGCTCATCAGCGAACCCCAGGTTGATTCTCTTGGTTTCTTCAGTCGGCCGCATAGAGGTCGCGGTCTGAGCTTCGTTCGCCGGTACTGCGAGGTCCTCCTCAGGCTTAGAGTTCGCCAATGTGGAGGGAGCCGCCGATGGCTTAGTGGTGAGGGCTGCTTGAATAGCCACTCGGAAACACTCGGCGGCGCCTTGGAAGTCGGCGCGCACAGTTATGATCCCTTGTGGTCCTGGCATCTTCAGTATCATGTATGTGTAATGCGGAATGGCCATGAACTTAGCCAATCCCGGCCTCCCGATGATGGCGTTGTACCCGCAGTCGAAGTTTGCCACTTCAAACCTCAGGAACTCGGTTCTGTAGTTCTCCGGAGTTCCGAAGGTGACTGGCATGTAGATGTGGCCCAGCGGGTATTCCCCTTCCGTCGGCACGATGCCGAAGAAAGGGGTGTCCGACTCGTGGAGCTCTTTGAGGTGAACTCCCAAGCCTTGGAGTGTCCGGGGGAAGGTGACGTTGATGCTGCTCCCCCCGTCCACTAACACCTTCTTCACCCGGCTCTCTCGGATCACCGGATCGACGAGAAGCGGGTATTTGCCCGGGTGGTCGAAGTTGAGCCATTGATCTGCCCGAGTGAAGGTGATCGGGTGCTCCGACCACCGGTATGGGGCGGGAGGGCCGGTGGTCGCCACCAGTATCTGGCGATCGTTGAGCTTTTGCTGTCTTCTGTTCTCCTGCGATCCGTGTCCGCCGAAGATGACGTTGACCTCCCTGTCAACGCGTGGAAAAGCTCCTCCTCCTCCTCCCTCCTCCTGCCGATGGGGTTGTCGTGGTTCATCTGGTCCTCCCCTCGGCGGAGGAGGAGGTAGAGGTTGGAAGGGTCGGCCGTGTCCGACGGAGTGCTTGAAGTCTCGGCAGTTACGAAGAGTGTGGCGCATGTCCTTGTGGTACGGGCATTGGGCGTCGAGGATGTCGTCCAACGTACGTTCGCCTCCTCGAGGTCCTCCTTGGGCGCGAGAGGCAGGTGGTCCAGCAGCGTGCACTTCTTCGCGAGGCCTCTTCTCCCATCGCTTGTCAGGTTGCTGGTTCGTATCGCGTTGTGGTGCTGCTGGTGCAGGCTTTACTCCTCCGATGAGGTCCTGGGCTCGCTCGTCAGCGGTGATGTAGAGGTCGGCTTCCCGGAACAGCTCCTCGGAGGTAGTCGGTGCCTTCTGTAGTATGGCTCGAACGAAAACCGAGTCATTGGATCCTCTGTAGAAGTCCTCGATCACGGCCGCCTCCGTGACCTCGGGGATACGGTTTCTCATGGTTTGAAACCTCTTGAGGTATGACCGGAGAGTTTCGTCCCCCCGGCGCTTGATGGATTTGAGGTCCCACGGTTGCGCCGGCTTGTCGGAGAGGGACTGAAAGTTGGCGGTGAAGCGTCGACTGAAGTCGCCCCAGACGTCGATGCAGTGTCGGGGCAGATGTCGCAGCCATTGCAGCGCGTCTTGCCCAAGGACAATGGGTAAGTACGCGGTCATCACGTCCTCGGACGCCCCGGCAGCTCGAGCAGCGGTGGTGTAGACAGCTAGCCAACCCCATGGATCCTGCTTAGGTTCATATTTATCAACATTGGATACCTTGAAGTTGGGAGGCCATTGGATGGCCCTAAGACGCGGAGTAAGAGCGGATACTCCGCACGTGTCCTCCTGTCGTCGGGGACGATGTCTGTCCCGGGGAGGGGAGTTGTGATTGTGATTCCTCGACTGTCCCCGGGTGGTTCCGCCAGTTGAAGCCGTTGCCGACTCAGTCCTGGTAGCTTGGCTCTGAGTCGGGACGCCATGATCCCTGTCATACTCCTCTCGACGGCGAATCTCGTTCTCATGCCGCCGCTCACGCGAAGCATTGATGGAGCTTCGTGCGTCTCGGCGACTGTTGATGGCGTGTCGTAGATCGTTCGGCGGGTGAGCGAGTGGTAGAAGATGGTTGGCCGCCTGGGTGAGCAGTCGTCGGTAGCCATCGGCGTCAGGAGTCCGAGGGAGTCCCTCAGCTATCCGAGCCAGTACCCCTCCGACTTCGCTCAGCGTGTTCATGGCTCGGGCGAAGTCGGGGTTCAGGTTGCGCCCGAAGAATGGATTCTCTCGACGCTGTCTTGCATCCTGCTCAGCCTGTTCCTGAGCTCGTCGGCGATCACGTCGTCGGGAGTTCCTTCGTTCTCTGAAGACGCGTTCTTCCGGAGTTTCTCCTACCTCCGAGACCTCGTCTCGCGAGACAGGTTGTTCCGGATTCCGCTCTCCGGCTGCGTGATGTCGTCGAACGTTCCTGCGCCGGTTCCTCCGTCGTCGGGACTCTCGTTGAGGCGGTTCTTCCCCGGGTACAGTCGGCTCGTCGTCGGAGATGATAGGCGACTCCGCTCTCCCGATGAAGAGGACGTCGGGGTAGAATGGGGCCGCTGTCGTGGTGATCTTCTTTCAGAGAGCCGGAGGTTGCGCTTCTCCGGTATTTTCGGAGTTCGTTGGGGGAGATTCCTTTTCCGGCGGATCCGCGATACGGTGCAGAATTCCTTCTTCGTCCGCCACGAACGAGATTGTTCCGAAGCAGAACACAGATCCGGGACGCAGGGTGATCTTGCCGTAGAAAGAGATGGCCATTGAGCTAGCTTGAATTGCCGACACACCCCCTACCTGGCGCGCCAGCTGTCGGTGTTTTGGGTCCGACCGCACACCCGGGGTTGCCCCTCAAGGTGTTTTAGGAGTAGGACGGTGTCGACAACTGTAGCAAAATGGTTCGTGCTGATCGCACGAGGGACAATGGACAAGTTTTACAGGTTCGGGCCGCTTAGAGATGCGTAATACCCTACGTCCTGATGAGTATGCTTGGTGGATGTGGCTACAAGAAAGCTCTCTGGATCGAGAATACAGAGAGTTGATGTGGGTGGCTAAGTAATGGGTCGATCGTTCTGAAGGGGTGCCCCCTAGGCCTTATATACTCGACCGTGGGGCAGTACATGTGGATAAGATAACAACAAGTAGCTAAAAGATAGTGAACCTCTTGAGATTATCCCTACGTAACCCTCGCCGACTTATCCTCGCATGGCTTCGTTGCATGGAGGCTCCAGCGCGGGAAAGTCGGATCTCTGTTGCGATCACTCGTTCGACGCTGTGGGCCGTCCGGGTTTGCACCAATCCGGCCTAATGTCGTTCTGCTTCGCTGGTTGTTTCTCCCCAGGCCCACGAAAGAATGACCTTACGATTTATTGGACCCTTGGGCCTTTTCGTGAGGTCCTTTACTCTTTTAGTGGACCCGGGGGATATCTATCCCGCACAGCCCCCGGGACACGCCCAACTCCGCTGCCAAAATATCCCAGCTGCTGCATATCCTGCATGCGGATCGAGGAAATCCTCGAAACGCCGAACTCCACCGTATAACCCGGATGTAGCTCCACCGCCGCCACATTGCTCAAGGTATCCTCGGACGTTGGTGTGGTTGCAGCAGACGAGGAAGAAGACGGCATGGCTACGTACCGCCGGCGGCGGCGCGTGATCTGCTTGACGCGGGCCAGATCTCCGACAAACAGGAGCAAGGAGGCAGGCGAGTGGACGAACGGTTTCAAAAGGAGGCTAGGGTTTCGCGGCGCGTAGTAAGGTAAGAGAACCTGACCCGCGCCGCCCCCCTTTTTATACACAGGACCCGACGCTTCGGGAAACCCGAAGTCCAACAGTACTGCGTCCGTCAACGGTCACATCAAAAACCCCCGCGGAACCACTTTGAGCGAGGGCAGCGTCTACACCATCTAGCGACGTCTTTGGCACCAGATGACTTAGTCGAACTGGTCCCTCTGAAAGGGAAATGTGCCCTTGGGCCATTTCTAAGTATTTTGGTGATTGAGTGCCAACACATGTGCTTAATTGTGATTTTATGTACATGGATGAACAAGGTGCAAATCATGAAGTAAAGGTATGTTTCTAAGCCTTAGTACATTGGTTTTGTGGACTAACATATTTGTCTAAGTGTTAGAAACAGAAAGAAGAAAAAGAGAAAAGGGGAGAGAATGACTTGGCTGTGTGCAGCCAAGTCCCAGCTCGGTTTGGAGCACCGGACTGTCCGGTGTGCACCGGACAGTGTCCGGTGCGCCAGACTGACTCGACTCGAACTGGCCGCTCTCGGGATTTTGGCCGGCGGCGTACGGCTAAAATTCACCGGACTGTCCGGTGTGCACCGGACTGTCCGGTGAGTCAACGGTCGGCCAGGGCCAACGGTCGGCCGCGCAATCCGCGCGGGACACGTGGCCGAGCCAACGGTCGGAAGACGGCACCGGACTGTCCGGTGTGCACCGGACTGTCCGGTGCGCCAACGGCTCGCAGATCTACGGCAGTCTTCCAACGGTCAGAAGCGCCAGAAAAGGAAACAAATCGGGCACCGGACACTGTCCGGTGTGCACCGGACTGTCCGGTGCCCCCGACGACAGAAGGCCAGGATAGCCTTCCAGAATTGCTCTCAACGGCTCCTAGCTGCCTTGGGGCTATAAAAGGAGCCCCTAGGCGCATGGAGGAGACACACAAGCAACTCTTGAGCATTCTTGATCATCCACACAAGTTCTTTGCGCATTCGTTTGTGATTCTAAGTGATTCGAGCTCTGTTCTAGTGTGAACTCTGAGATAGTCATTCGAGCTCGAGTCTTGGCCGTGTGTGTGCGCTTTTGTTGTGGATTTGTGTGTGTTGCTTCCCTCCCTTACTCTGTGCTTTCTTTGTGATCATATACTTGTAAGGGCAAGAGACTCCAATTTGTGGAGATTCCTTGCAAACGGGATAGTGAAAGGAACAACAAAACAACGTGGTATTCAAGTGGGTCTTTGGACCGCTTGAGAGGGGTTGATTGCAACCCTCGTCCGTTGGGACGCCACAACGTGGAAGTAGGCAAGCATTGGCTTGGCCGAACCACGGGATAAACCACCGTGTCCCTCTGTGCTTGATTCTTGTGGTATTGTGTTTTGTTGAGACTTCACCTTAGCCACTTGGCATTAATCGTGCTAACGCTTAACAAGTTTTTGTGGCTTAAGTTTGAGGTTTTTACAGGATCACCTATTCACCCCCCCCCCCTCTAGGTGCTCTCAATTGGTATCGGAGCCGTTCTATTCACAAAGGGACTAACCGCCCGAATAGATGGATCCTAAGGGGAAGGGTATAGTGATCAACGATAAAGAGAAGGAGACCTTCGTCAACGAGCCGAAGGATGACAGGCCTACCGACTCCGGCTTGGGCCAAAGACGGAAGGAAGGGAAGAAGAAGAAGACCAGGCGCATCAAGGAGATTGTCTACTACGACAGCGACGAGTCTACTTCTTCCCAAAAGGATGAGGACCACAACGACTACAAACAAAAGACGGTTAACTCAAACTTTTCTTTTGATTATTCGCGTATTCCGCATAGCTCAAATACTCATTTGCTTCCCATTCCACTTGGCAAACCTCCTCACTTTGATGGAGAGGATTACGGATTTTGGAGCCACAAAATGCGTACTCACCTGTTTTCTCTCCATCCAAGCATTTGGGAGATTGTGGAAAGTGGAATGAAATTTGATAGCTCGGATAGCCCTATGTTTATTAATGAACAGATTCATAAAAATGCACAAGCTACTACTGTGTTGCTAGCCTCTTTGTGCAGGGACGAGTATCACAAGGTGAGCGGCTTGGACAATGCCAAGCAGATCTGGGACACCCTCAAGATTTCTCATGAGGGGAACGACGTCACCTTGCTCACCAAGATAGAGTTGGTGGAGGGAGAGCTTGGACGGTTCGCCATGATAAGGGGCGAGGAGCCGACGCAAACATACAACCGGCTCAAGACCCTCATCAACAAGATAAGGAGCTACGGGAGCACGCGATGGACGGACCACGACGTCGTCCGCCTAATGCTCAGGTCCTTTACCGTACTTGATCCTCATCTCGTGAACAATATTCGTGAGAATCCCAGGTACACGATGATGACGCCCGAGGAAGTGCTTGGAAAATTCGTAAGCGGGCGGATGATGATCAAGGAGGCAAGATACGTCGACGAAGCGTTGAACGGTCCGATCAACGAGCCGCAACCCCTTGCTCTCAAGGCAACACGAAGCAAGGAGGCGCTACCTAGCAAGGTGGCACAGATTGAGGCGGCTGGCCTTAATGATGAAGAGATGGCTCTCATCATTAAAAGATTCAAGACGGTGCTTAAAGGTCACAAGGGACAACCAAGCAAGACCAAAGCCAAGGGGAAGCGTTCATGCTTCAAATGCGGTAAGCTTGGTCATTTTATTGCTAACTGTCCCGATAATGAAAGTGACCAGAAAAAGGGGAACAAGAGAGAGAAGAAGAAGCAATACAAGAAGGCCAAGGGCGAGGCGCATCTAGGAAAGGAGTGGGACTCGGATTGCTCCTCCTCCGACTCCGACAACGAAGGACTCGCCGCCACTGCCTTCAACAAATCGGCTCTCTTCCCCAACGAGCGTCTCACTTGTCTTATGGCAAGAGAGAAGAAGGTAAGTACTAAAGACTCCACTTATGCGTCTTCTAGTGATAGTGAGTCTAGTGATGATGATATAGATTATTCTTGCTTGTTCAAGGGCTTAGATAGATCTAAGATAGATAAAATCAATGAATTGATTGATGCATTGAATGAAAAGGATAGGCTTTTAGAAAAGCAAGAAGATTTATTGTATGATGAACATGATAAGTTTGTAGAGGCACAAAAATCATATGCTTTAGAAATGAAAAGAAATGAAATGCTTTCTAGTGAAATATCTTCCTGTCATGAAACCATTTCTACCTTAAGAAGTGTTAATATTGATTTAAGTGCTAAACTAGAAGTAGCTAGTAAATCAAATTCTTGTGTTGAACATGTTGAAATTTGTACTAGGTGTAAGGATTTTGATGTTAATGCTTGTAGTGAACACCTAGTTCTAATTTCCAAATTAAATGATGAAGTGGCTAGTCTTAATGCCCAACTTAAGACTAGCAAGAATGAAGTTGATAAAATCAAATTTGCAAGGGATGCCTACACGATTGGTAGACACCCCTCAATTAAGGATGGGCTTGGCTTCAAGAGGGAAGCCAAGAACTTAACAAGCCATAAGGCTCCCATCTTCGTCAAGGAGAAGGGGAAGGCCCCGATGGCTAGTAATGCTAAAAAGAATCATGCTTTTATGTATTATGATAGGAGACATGCTAGAAATGCTTATAATCATTTTGATTCACATGCTTATGATTCTCATGCAATGTTTGCTTCTAGTTCTTCTTATAATCATGGTAGAGATATGTGTAGGAGAAATGTTGTACATATGCCTAGGAGAGATATTGCTCATGTACCTAGGAAGAATGTTATTCATGCTCCTAGGAAAGTAGTGAATGAACCTTCTACCATTTATTATGCTTGTAATGCTCCCTTTGCTATTTGTAGAAAGGGTAAGAAGGTAGTTGCTAGGAAATTAGGGGCTAGATGCAAGGGAGATAAATCTTGCATTTGGGTCCCTAAAGATATTTGTGCTAACCTTGCAGGACCCAACATGAGTTGGGTACCTAAGACCCAAGCCTAAATTTGCCTTGCAGGTTTATGCATCCGGGGGTTCAAGCTGGATTATCGACAGCGGATGCACAAACCATATGACGGGGGAGAAGAAGATGTTCACCTCCTACGTCAAGAATAAGGATTCCCAAGATTCAATTATATTCGGTGATGGGAATCAAGGCAAGGTAAAAGGGTTAGGTAAAATTGCAATTTCTAATGAGCATTCTATCTCAAATGTATTCTTAGTGGAGAGTCTTGGATATAATTTGCTATCTGTTAGTCAATTATGTCAAATGGGATACAATTGCCTTTTTACTAATGTAGATGTGTCTGTCTTTAGAAGATGTGATGGTTCACTAGCTTTTAAGGGTGTACTAGACGGCAAGCTTTATTTAGTTGATTTTGCAAAAGAAGAGGCCGGTCTAGATGCATGCTTAATGGCTAAGACTTGCATGGGCTGGCTGTGGCATCGCCGCTTAGCACATGTGGGGATGAAGAACCTTCACAAGCTTCTAAAGGGAGAACACGTGATAGGTCTAACAAATGTTTATTTCGAAAAAGATAGACCTTGTGCAGCTTGTCAGGCAGGTAAACAAGTAGGAGGAGCACATCACAGCAAGAATGTGATGACTACGTCAAGACCTCTGGAGCTGCTGCATATGGACCTCTTCGGACCCGTCGCCTATCTAAGCATAGGAGGAAGTAAGTATGGTTTAGTTATTGTTGATGACTTTTCCCGCTTCACTTGGGTGTTCTTTTTGCAGGATAAGTCTGAAACCCAAGGGACCCTCAAGCGCTTCCTCAGGAGAGCTCAAAATGAGTTTGAGCTCAAGGTGAAGAAGATTAGGAGCGACAACGGGTCCGAGTTCAAGAACCTTCAAGTGGAGGAGTTTCTTGAGGAGGAAGGAATCAAGCACGAGTTCTCCGCTCCCTACACACCACAGCAAAATGGTGTGGTAGAGAGGAAGAACAGGACGCTAATCGATATGGCGATTGGAGACATTCGGCCACAGGAACAGGATGAACGAGATCAACCTTCTTCCTCAACGACGGTGCAGCCCCCAACTCAAGACGATGAACAGGTTCATCAAAAGGAGGCGTGTGTTCAAGGGGGAGCACAAGACGATCAAGTCATGGAGGAAGAAGCGCAACCGGCACCTCCAACCCAAGTTCGAGCGATGATTCAAAGGGATCATCCAGTCGACCAAATTCTGGGTGACATTAGCAAGGGAGTAACTACTCGATCTCGATTAGTTAATTTTTGTGAACATTACTCTTTTGTCTCCTCTATTGAGCCTTTCAGGGTAGAGGAGGCCTTGCTAGATCCGGACTGGGTGTTGGCCATGCAGGAGGAACTTAACAACTTCAAGCGCAATGAAGTTTGGACGCTGGTGCCTCGTCCCAAGCAAAATGTTGTGGGAACCAAGTGGGTGTTCCGCAACAAACAGGACGAGCACGGGGTGGTGACAAGGAACAAGGCTCGACTTGTGGCAAAAGGTTATGCCCAAGTCGCAGGTTTGGACTTTGAGGAGACTTTTGCTCCTGTGGCTAGGCTAGAGTCTATTCGTATCTTGCTAGCATATGCCGCTCACCATTCTTTCAGGTTGTACCAAATGGATGTGAAGAGCGCATTCCTCAACGGGCCAATAAAGGAGGAGGTGTACGTGGAGCAACCCCCTGGCTTCGAGGATGAGCGATACCCCGACCACGTGTGTAAGCTCTCTAAGGCGCTCTATGGACTTAAGCAAGCCCCAAGAGCATGGTATGAATGCCTTAGAGATTTCTTACTTGCTAATGCTTTCAAGGTTGGGAAAGCCGATCCAACTCTCCTTACAAAGACATGTGATGGTGATTTGTTCGTATGCCAAATTTATGTCGATGACATAATATTTGGTTCTACTAATCAAAAGTCTTGTGAAGAGTTTAGCAGGGTAATGACGCAGAAATTCGAGATGTCGATGATGGGCGAGTTGAACTACTTCCTTGGGTTCCAAGTGAAGCAACTCAAGGACGGCACCTTCATCTCCCAAACAAAGTACACGCAAGATCTGCTGAAGCGGTTTGGGATGAAGGACGCCAAGCCCGCAAAGACTCCGATGGGAACCGACGGACACACCGACCTCAACAAAGGAGGTAAGTCCGTTGATCAAAAAGCATACCGGTCAATGATAGGATCTCTACTTTATTTATGTGCTAGTAGACCGGATATTATGCTTAGCGTATGCATGTGTGCTAGATTTCAATCCGATCCTAAGGAGTGTCACTTGGTGGCGGTGAAGCGAATTCTTAGATATTTAGTCGCTACGCCTTGCTTCGGGATCTGGTATCCAAAGGGGTCTAACTTTGACTTAATTGGGTACTCAGATTCCGACTATGCTGGATGTAAGGTCGATAGGAAGAGTACATCGGGGACGTGCCAATTCTTAGGAAGGTCCCTGGTGTCATGGAACTCTAAGAAACAAACCTCCGTTGCCCTATCCACCGCTGAGGCCGAGTACGTTGCCGCAGGTCAGTGTTGCGCGCAACTACTTTGGATGAGGCAAACCCTCAGGGACTTTGGCTACAATCTGAGCAAAGTCCCACTCCTATGTGATAATGAGAGTGCTATCCGAATAGCGGAAAATCCTGTTGAGCACAGCCGCACAAAGCACATTGACATCCGGCATCACTTTTTGAGAGACCACCAGCAAAAGGGAGATATCGAAGTGTTTTATGTTAGCACCGAGAACCAGCTAGCCGATATCTTTACCAAGCCTTTAGATGAGAAGACCTTTTGCAGGCTGCGTAGTGAGCTAAATGTCTTAGATTCGCGGAACTTGGATTGAAATATAGCATACATGTATTTATGCCTTTGATCATGTTCATTCTGCATTTTGTTGCTTATTATGGTGCTCAAGTTGTACAAACACTCCCTGGACCTCACAAGTCCGTTGCAATGTGATGCACATGTTTAGGGGGAGATGTGTTACAACTTGACCCTTTGAGACTAACCATATGTTTGAGTTTGCTTGTGTTAGTCACAAAGGAGAATTGAAAGGGAAAAGGTGGACTTGGACCATGAAAGACTTCCACTGCACTCCGATGAGGGGTAACTTATTTCTAAGTCCATCTCATGAACTCTTATTGCCATTTGCTCTTAATTGAAGATTTTGGTGAGGCAATGGGGTTAAAGGGCCACAATTGATCCCGTTTTGGTGCTTGATGCCAAAGGGGGAGAAAATAAAGGCCAAAGCAATAAATGGATCAGCTACCACTTGAGAGATTTTGAAAATAGTAGAATAGAGTTTTTGATTTGTCAAAATTCTTAAGTTGTCTCTCTTATCAAAAGTTGGCTTCTTGTGGGGAGAAGTATTGATTATGGGAAAAAGGGGGAGTTTTTGAAATCCTTGATCAATCTCTTTTTGAATGACTCTCTTTATGCTTAAACATGTGTGTTTAACTTAGAGATAGAGATTTGTGTTTGATTTGCAAAAACAAACCAAGTGGTGGCAAAGGATGATCCATATATGCCAAAATTGATTCAAAATAAATTTAAGTGTTATTTGAATTGAGTTTGCACTTGTTCTAGTGGCTTTATGTTGTGTTGGCATAAATCACCAAAAAGGGGGAGATTGAAAGGGAAATGTGCCCTTGGGCCATTTCTAAGTATTTTGGTGATTGAGTGCCAACACATGTGCTTAATTGTGATTTTATGTACATGGATGAACAAGGTGCAAATCATGAAGTAAAGGTATGTTTCTAAGCCTTAGTACATTGGTTTTGTGGACTAACATATTTGTCTAAGTGTTAGAAACAGAAAGAAGAAAAAGAGAAAAGGGGAGAGAATGACTTGGCTGTGTGCAGCCAAGTCCCAGCTCGGTCTGGAGCACCGGACTGTCCGGTGTGCACCGGACAGTGTCCGGTGCGCCAGACTGACTCGACTCGAACTGGCCGCTCTCGGGATTTTGGCCGGCGGCGTACGGCTAAAATTCACCGGACTGTCCGGTGTGCACCGGACTGTCCGGTGAGTCAACGGTCGGCCAGGGCCAACGGTCGGCCGCGCAATCCGCGCGGGACACGTGGCCGAGCCAACGGTCGGAAGACGGCACCGGACTGTCCGGTGTGCACCGGACTGTCCGGTGCGCCAACGGCTCGCAGATCTACGGCAGTCTTCCAACGGTCAGAAGCGCCAGAAAAGGAAACAAATCGGGCACCGGACACTGTCCGGTGTGCACCGGACTGTCCGGTGCCCCCGACGACAGAAGGCCAGGATAGCCTTCCAGAATTGCTCTCAACGGCTCCTAGCTGCCTTGGGGCTATAAAAGGAGCCCCTAGGCGCATGGAGGAGACACACAAGCAACTCTTGAGCATTCTTGATCATCCACACAAGTTCTTTGCGCATTCGTTTGTGATTCTAAGTGATTCGAGCTCTGTTCTAGTGTGAACTCTGAGATAGTCATTCGAGCTCGAGTCTTGGCCGTGTGTGTGCGCTTTTGTTGTGGATTTGTGTGTGTTGCTTCCCTCCCTTACTCTGTGCTTTCTTTGTGATCATATACTTGTAAGGGCAAGAGACTCCAATTTGTGGAGATTCCTTGCAAACGGGATAGTGAAAGGAACAACAAAACAACGTGGTATTCAAGTGGGTCTTTGGACCGCTTGAGAGGGGTTGATTGCAACCCTCGTCCGTTGGGACGCCACAACGTGGAAGTAGGCAAGCATTGGCTTGGCCGAACCACGGGATAAACCACCGTGTCCCTCTGTGCTTGATTCTTGTGGTATTGTGTTTTGTTGAGACTTCACCTTAGCCACTTGGCATTAATCGTGCTAACGCTTAACAAGTTTTTGTGGCTTAAGTTTGAGGTTTTTACAGGATCACCTATTCACCCCCCCCCCTCTAGGTGCTCTCACCCTCGGAGGGCAAATGTTGGGACGAAGGCGAAGACGCTACCCTTCGCTCCAAGCCTTCGTCGATCTCGTTGCACCAACAGAGGCAGAACGACCGGCGGAGTCCACCCTTCGGCCTCTACACTGCAAGACGAAGGCCTACGACGAGGTCGCCCCGTCCCACGCCCTCACCCAACCTGGAGGCCCATGTAGGATTCAGCCCATTGTAACAGGCCCCGCATGGAGAAGTGTATTACGGGCCCGATTTGTATTGGCTTTTCTGTAATGACAGTCTGTAACCCTCCCTTATGGGAATATTCCGGGGATAGTCCAGGCGCCTGAGGGCACAAGCGTCCTTACATCAAGACGTTGGGCACTCAGGCACCTATAAATACCCCCGTACAGTGCCCTTGAGAGGCTAGATTAACAGAGCAATCGCCATTCCCGAGTCAGAACCGCGTTTGCATTCCTCTCACTCCCCCGTTGGATCATCTTGCCCAGGAGAGCAAGTTCCAACACCACATAACCTTTTGTATTGCCTAATAACATGCAACAAACTCGATGTACATTGTCGATGATGTGGTGATAGTTTGTTTTGAGCTTTTCCTCAATATAGCTCCTCCTACGAGTGTGAATATGTAATCTAATATGGACTTTCTATCTTCTTCACATTCCACATAATCTAATCTGAGTAGACCACAATCTCAAGGCTACTCAAGTTTCAATATGTTAACATGAGGCCTTTTGTATACTACAAATACCATAAGACTTTCATAATGTCTTTGTAATGTTCTATACATGGATTCTTCTAAAATCTACCAAACATCCTAGTTATGACAACAAAGTCAATGCAACTACATATTTGAGCATACATTATGCTCCCAATATCTAAATCATATGGAATTAATTTTATTTGATCGATCTCATATTGGTTTGTGGGGGCCTGATCACTCCCTAATTTATCGCTCTTGACTACTGGGACAACTGTGCGGTTACATGCATGCACAATGAATTTCTTAAGAATGTTATTTATGTATGCCTTTATGATAAACCTAATAGCCTTTTTGCTCTATCTCAGTGAATCGTAATTCCCAAAACATAAGATGCCTCTTTAGATCTTTATTATCGAAATGTAAGGACAAAAACTTCTTAGCTTCTAATAGTATATTCTTATCACTGCTTGATAATAGGATACCATCCACATATAACACAAGAAAAATGAATCCCATGTTCTTAAACATTACATAAATGTAATTGTACTCCATATTTTCTTAAGGGGAATTGCATGGTTGCAACTATATATTTACTATTTTTAAAAAAAATTGCATGTATGTCCCTCCTTTTTTTGAAATGAACAAGCAGTTTGCCATTTTCCATTATCAGGACTTAACAATGTTAACTCAGCCCACAAAAATACATTCATACCCTTATACATTTGCCTCACCTTTTATCATATGTTTGCAGATTTGCCACACTTCGATATTAAAATTTGTAATATAATTGTGACATAAATTTGACCATAAATTGTAAAATCAATATTTCAACCTTGAATTTAACTCATATGGTCTTTTAGGCACCAACTTACTAGGAACTTGATTAAGAAGTAAGTGGCAGTTTTTAGTGGCTCCATCCATAAGCTAGTTAGCAAAGTGGAGTATGTTATCATGCTTTTTACCATATTCATCAAAGTACAATTGTGCCTTTGAGCCACTCTATTTTGCCAAGGGTCACCCAACATTGAATACAAGGATACTATGCCATTTTTCAGTTGAAACTTTACAAACAATCTATTAACATGGCCATAAGGGGTATGCTTCTCGTAGTATTCACCACCATGGTCTGATCTTACTGTTTAAATCTTTTAATAATGCTAAATTTAGCTTTAGATTTAAATATCTTCAATTTACCCAATGCTTCTGATCATTCTTTAATTAGATAAATAGACCCATAACATGAGAAATCGTCAATAAATATAATGAATGATTCAAAACATTTTTTGTTTTATAGAAAAAAGACCATGAATGTTTATATAAATTATTTGTAAAACTCTCACACTTCCTTAATAACTTTCTTAATTTATTTCACATATTTTTCTTAATGCAATCTATTTAGCGGCTAGAATCTAAAAGTCTAATTTATGGATAAATTCTTCTCTTATTAATTGTTCACCCCCTTAAAATATGACCTAAATGATTGAACTGTATTTTTATGATAATTCCTTATCATTTTGCTTACGCTTAACGCTTACATCACATACATCCAATGGATCTATCATAATTAGGAGGTAAATAGAGCTTGTCTTGTCAGATAGCGAGATCAACATCAATCTTATTGAACATAAAATGCATGGTTTGTTCCTAAAATGACAATGAATATTCTTATTGTCTAAACACAATACAGAAATCAAATTTACAATGAACATAAATTGGATAATGAAGCCACCATATAATTCTACTGCATTCAACATCAACTTCGGGCTCATTAGCAACTTGCCCTTTGTGAACAATCCCCTTCGTATGGGGATCTCTATAAAGAATTGGTGATATGAAATAGCACTAGAGTCAATTCACTAAGTATTAGTTGACAAATCTAAATACAAAGATTCATCTATGAATATAACTTTATCCTATTATTCTTGTCCAACCACTTGAGAAACTAAACATAGTTCTTCATTTTGTGACTTTTTTATGACAACATATGCAAGTGTCATCATCTACCTCTATTGGCTGAGCTTTTTGAAAATGGCCTTTCTCAACTAGAACTTGCTTCTTTGTTATGTGGCTTTACGAATGGCCTATTCCCATTTGAGCTTTGTTCACACTTGGTAAGGCATAAACTTCTTACCTTGATTGGGGTCACCCTGATTCTTGAATTAAGGCTTAAAATGATTCTTAGGATATCATTTCTTTTTAGGTGATTGCTTTATGAGGTTGATATTGTCACTCTTTATAGTCTTAAGTCTGTCATGTTCTTGGACACACATGGCAATAAGCTTCTCAATTATCCACTTTTTAGAATTCATGTTGTAATTCACAACAAAAGTCTCAAACTCTTTAGGCAATGGTATTAATATTAAATAGACTATATGATAAAGCTCTTTATGACCATCGTACATTTATTATTTCATCTCTTCCACTTAACGCATTCGAGATCATATGATACAATTAAGATTGTATTATTAGAGGTCTCAAAGCTGCCAACGCGAAGACAACAAACTTTGCATTCTCAGTGGCACAATCTATTTCAGCTAATGCTAATGCCACAGTTGTGATCGTTTGCATCTCTTGTCATGACGCAAAGTTGGACATAGACTCGGTCACCGCTTAAGATCAAACTAACATGGCCTTATCTGACAGAGAAGGAATCTTCAACAATGAAGCCTCTCAACTTCCATAGATCTCGCCGAATTCAAACTAGGGTCATGCTCTCCCTCGTCTCTCCGAAACTCTAGCCCCCTTTCAGTTCGATCCAAGGGAAGGATTGGACCCGGGCACAGGGCGCATACCAGAGCTGTCTAAAAAATTTATCGACTGTCCCTTAAAGGCCTGTTCGATTACATGAGAATGAGATCAAGAACGGTTCCATGTGATCAATTATTATACAAATTAGACAATCAATCCAGGTGGGTATCGCTTCATATAAGGACTTGTTCGGTTGGCTCTCAATCCATATGGATTGAGTGAGATTGGGTAGATTTAAATCCTAAGCAAGTCAAACTTCCTAATTTTTTCCAATCCCATCCAACCCATGTGTAACGGGATTAACCGAACAAGGCCTAATAAATCCTGGATAACCGAACGAGCCCTAAAGCAGGTCATCTTCCTGTGCAGGACACTCGATCTTAATTCCTTGTATCTCTGCTTATCGATGGAGTTCCATGGATAAAGAACATCAGTTTCTCATCGTCTATTGAACATTACATTAGTTTCCCGTGACAAAAAAGGACACGAGGGGAAAAAAACGATGAAGATACAACAAGAAATCGAAACCTTCTCATGCTGTTAGATTGGTTAACAGACCTACACAATTTGTCAAACAACTCAACCAAGCACTACGTGAGGGCCTTATTATACAAGTGTGTTCAAGCACATATAACAGCTTGAGCGACTAGAAGCATGCGCGAGCTCATCTCTAAGCTTTGAGCTCTTTATTCATCTACCCTCCACCGTGTGTATGCTATCTATGGCCAGCATATAGTGGCAGTACCGTATGAATGTGCGTGCATGCCAGACAACCACGGTATTGGGTGGTATACGTATACCTCTCCGTCTGCCGGCGCAGCGGAACGCGGCGAGCGCTGCAAACTAGCACTTCCAGCAGGAGGCGGCAATGACGGGCTTGCCCTTCCAGCCGAGGACGAGGCACCCCTTCTCCTCAGCAACCGTGTACCCGCCGCCGCCGGCGTTCTCCTCCAGCCACTCCCGCGCCCTGGCCGCCATCCTGATCGGCATGGACTGGAACCCGGCGCGGCTCATGCGGCGGCGCCACTGGTCAGCGCGCTCGTGCCGCTCCACGCGCGCCGCGCCCTCGCAGCCGACCACGTTCCGGATCTCCGCGCCGAAGTGGAACTGCTCCACGCGCGCGCGGCGCGCGTCGTAGCGCGGGAGCGCCGCGTCCAGCGCGTCGAACACGGCCGCGTAGTAGTGGAGCGCCTCCATGAACCGGCCCAGGAAGAAGGGCCCGTTGTGGCCGGCGTCCTGCTCCACGAGGACGAACGCCTTGGGCGACAACTTGCGGATAGTCTGGAGCACGGAGTTGAGCGCCCCGCGGCTCTCCTTCACCACGCAGTGCAGCTCCAGGACGCTGTTGATGGCCACGGCCTCGTCGGCGGCGATCCCGAGGTCGTCGATGTGCAGGCTCTCGAGGCTGCGGTCGACCGCCCTGAACTGGAGGCACAGCCCGAGCCCCTCCGCGTACGCCTGGAGCTCCCGGCCGACGGCTCTCATGGCGTCCGCAGGGGCGCCGACGGCGGTGACGCGCACGCGCGCCGGCCTAGCGGCGGCGCCCGCGCGGGCGGCGAGGCCGTCGAGGAGGGCGCGCCACTGGTGGGCGCGGTCCAGGCCCAGCGTCATGCCCAGGTCCAGCACGTGGACGTTGGTCTCCCCCTCGAAGGCCTCCAGGATGGAGGCGTTGGCCACGAAGTGCGCGAAGCGCAGGTACGGGCACAGCTCGTAGGCCAGCGCGAGCGCCTCGGCGCGCGCGCCGCCGTCGCGGCCCGCGCACGACGGCGGGATGCAGAACGCCATGCTGGCCGGGCCCAGCGCCGGCGGGTGAGCCAGCGCCAGGCGGTCCGCCAGGCCCTGCACGAAGCAGGACGCGACGCGCTGGAACGCCGTGCCGTGCACGGGCGCGCCGGCCTGGAGCTCCCGCAGCAGCGCCGCGGCCTGCGCGCGGTCGCGGCACGCCACGGCCTCGGCGCACGCGACCAGCAGCTGCACGAGCCGCATCCCGTCCGCGCCGCCCCCGCTCCCTCGGCCGCCGCCGCCATCCCCCACGGCGCCTACGTCCTCGGCTTCCTGGAACGCCACCACCGGCGACTCCAAGGCCTCCATGGCCTCGACCTTCTGCTTGCAGCTCTCGAGAACGTCCCAGAACCTCTTCTTCCTGACGCGCGACGACTCGGCGGCCGCGGCGCGAGCCAGCGGCCATGACAGCTGGTAAGGCGAGCTGTAGTAGTCGACCCTGGTGGCCTTGGAAGCCTGGAAGCCGAGCTCTACCTCGTCGTCGCCGTCGAACGCTGCGTCCTGCTGACGGTCAGTGACATAGTAGTAGGGGAAGCCCAGCCCCGGTTCGGTGCAGACCACGGAGTCGTGCTGTGGCAGATGATGAATCTGCTGGGAGGTGCCATAGGAGGAGGAGGAGGTGGTGAACGAGTTGGGCGTGCTCGTGCATGGTTGCTCAGATGTGCCCATGTGTGCTAGTTCTTGTTTACTCCTTGGCGGCATCAGTTAGGCTTAGACCTTGTTCAGTTATTAGGCTTATGGCCTTGTTTGTGAAGGCAAATTGGTTGCACCAACCAGCATGTATTTATAGTGGGTACTAGTCGTTGGTTTCTCTCTCTGTATTCTTCTATTTGTTTTCTGTTACTAAACAGCTAGAAAAGCTACTACATATATGTAACACAACTCAGGTTTGCCTGTCTCCTTTCCTTTGTTTTAAGGAGTGCTGAAAGACTTGGTATTCGATTTCTGAAGGATTTGCAAAGAAAAATTTATTCTGAAACATGGCGCAAAGAAAAATGCATAATCATCTGGCGGCGTCTAAGTTTGGATGGAATAACAAAATCGCGCACACAGATAAAAAAATAAAATAAATTATCGCTGTCCAGATTGTTGCAGCGATGGATACCACGAGATAGTTACGTGAGGAGGATCGCGTCCGTGGCACGGAAGGTGTAGCAAGGCGAGGCGTTTTTTAGCCCGCTTCCGGTTGGGCGCAGAGAAAGCTGTAAAACAGATGGCTCGAACGCTGCTAGCTGTTGGTTTTGCGTTGCGGCAGCAGTAGTGTGTGTAAATTATTCGTGGAATCCTATTACGATTAGTAGCACTACTAAGCGCAGTGCCAGCAGGGTTACAGGGGGGACACATGAATTAGTCGCGCGCATCGTTAGGATCGAAGTTCTTGCCGCTAGCTCACATAATATTTGGGTCCGTACGACCAGTGCTGACGTTCGATCGTCACTGTTTTGTTTCCTGGAAGAAAAACGGCCGCCGGGTGATCGATGTGCTCGTGTTCAGTGGCGCAACAAGAGCCTCGTCTGGCACGCATGGGAAGCTCGACCTCGTCGCCTCGAAAAAATGTTGGTGTCCAGCTGCACGCACGTAATCAGACACGTACGACGTCCGCAAGATTGTTTCGTTCGCACACCGAGGGCGGATGCAGATGCAGTGGCCACCAAACACGTGCAATTGGTTTAATTTGCTTCGCCTAGCTCGCTCGCTAGCTTCATCGTCGCAGAAAAATAGTAGTGGCCAAAAGTATATTGGACCCCTCGACAAAAAACGTCAGCAGCGACGCCATCTTGGCTCGTCTCCACCGATCGCGGCCGACCGAGTGGTGGGGGGCCAAGACCCCCGACCACACCGAGGACGCCGGGAAGAAGAAGAAGCTGGAAAGACGTGCGATTAGTATTAGATTCTAACTCTACATCGACGATGCGGGCGCGCAGGAGCTGGCGGCCGTTTATTGACAGCAGGTGACCTAGCATTTCCGTCAGCTATGCATGGAGACGTACGTACGCCCGGATATGCAGGGATATGCAGTGTCGGGGCTCCAGTCGTTCCATGTGCCGAGCAGCTGGACACGATGCGTACGTGCGCGGGAGAGACTGTGATAGTTGCCGTGAAACACGTTGGATTCTCACCAGCTCACCCCTCTCGTCTCACTATACAATGACTAGGAGACACGCATGCATAATACTATACACATCTATCATCTATGGCATGCATTTCAGACACATAGATTATGCATGCTCCAATCCTCGTGAGAAGATAATATCGTACACATGTGTTCGTGGATTGTGTTACTTGTGGCTGTTTGGTCACAATGAAGTTTCACTATTTATATAAAATGCATTTATAAACTTCTTTAACACTCAGGTGGCCGAGTAAAAGCTTAACAGACTCAACTTTTTTGACACACTCGGCACTACATATAGCTAGGTACAAAATTTTGGTACATTTACCGGACTTATCAAAGATACTTTTGTACCGTACCTAATTTTGGTACATTTACCGGACTTATCAAAGATACTTTTGTACCGTACCTTCCCTAACAGGATAAAGGAAAAACTGTCCCTAATAAACAGTAATAACAAAATCCCTCCCAAGTACGGAGCAGAGTAGTTGAAAACATCCTACTCGGTCCAACCTATCAATGCGACAATGCCAGTGTGGCTAGCGGATTCAGTCACACGAGCCAACAAAACCGTGTCCATTTTCATATAGACTAGATCAGAACGAAATTGCTGCTGTAAATCTGTATGTTGTCATTAGGCAATAGGCATATTAGGCTTGTGTTTTATTTGTATTAATAAAACTTACTGTTTGCTATAGAACAAGCATAATAATTGGTTGTAAGCTAGCTAAATGTTGAGAAGAGAAGATGCGAGCTGTAAACTTACAGCCAGGTTAGACATGAGAATAAAAAAAATCGTGAGAGACAGATGGATCATGCATTAAAATTGAGCAGCTAATCACTGTATGAATGAGCTGAAAGATAGGCTATAAACATTCTTAGAGCTAACGATTAACTATATTATTAAACTTGCTCTTAGCGAGCCGTACCGTTACAGCTCCTAACGGATTCAAGGGGTACGAGAATTGGTCATTGGCCGCTGTTGCCATCTCCTGTTTTTCCTGTTCGACCCATGTGAATAGAATATGCCAAAATTCCACTTTGGCCAACGCATTGTTAGTATCCTTCGAGGCTTTGTGAGAAAAGAAATCATGTACTATGTTTGAATGTGATGCCAAGGATCATGAGTGTTCGGCTCTCTATGCCTACTAGTACTAATCTAACCTTTAGGTCGTCTTATGTCAGATTAACCTATTTTGTTGCTACTATAAAAGCATCTAGTCCTTTAGTTAGGTCTCCATGATCAATAAAAACACTAGATTATTGTGAGTAACGTGTGTTTTATAAAGATAAAAATAAGTTATGCCTGATAATGGTGATTTATTGGACGTATTATTGGGATTAAATTTTGGTTTTTAAAGAATGAGTGAGAATGTTAATTATCGGGCAACTCTAAACGTGAAGTTGATGGACACAAAGATTATTGATATGGTATTTTTTTTTCTTTGACCAAAAGGGGGCATGGATGAGTAACTTAACCTAGGTAAGTCTAGTAACGAGTGGATGCACACTTATGAAATCTAGTTATATGTAGCTTAATGGAGGCCCAAGATAAATTTGAGATCAAATTTAACTCAAAGAGTGTTTGAAATAGACAAGTTGATGGTTACCTACACTAGACACGTCCAATATGTACCGGATACATGGCACCAGATAGGAGTATGTACTGTTACACAAAGAGTAGGCATCGTGCATCGACATGTTTGGTGTGCGTTGGATATCGTGCATCAGATAAGACATGCAAATGTCGTAGGCTAGCTTGGAAGCTAGTATACTCACCCATCATGTTTGATGATGCACCGAACGGATAGGGTACTCAAATAGATCTATAACTATGCACATCTAAAGATGAAGGTAAACCTCGATCTCATTGTGTTGCCTTGTTTTTTATACTCTTAAGTAATAAAAAACAAGTGCCCAACACTGGCTAAGGAGACATGTTGGCACACCAAGCATCAGCCATGAAATCGGTCCTATAGAAGATGCTATCATGGCGCTTGCGATGGCATTCAGGAGCGCGGGCCACCTCCTTGCGTTTGTCAGCGACTACCTGCACGTTGACTCGTGATTGGTGAAGGACAACATCTCCCACATAGGGTGAGAGGCAGACCCAACAGCCGGGGCAGCAAAGGTGAAAGGTCATGCCGAACCCCGCCTAGAGCAACGCTAGCAATGAATGTAGAAGCAACAATAGCCAAAGAAAGCAGAGATGGAGCACGAAGATCCTTCCCCATAGGCGTTCATCCATGGCAGAAGGGAAAGAGTTGGGACAAGGGGTGATGGATCTGTTGAGAATAGTCCCACATTATGAGTTGTGGGTGGGGAAGCATGAGTTATATGGTTGAGAGTAGAAACTCCTAATGGGCTAGATTTTTTAGGGGTGTTGGCCCAAGAGACATAAAACCCGCTGCTATGCGTGCGGGCGCGTGTGTCGCGGGCTCGCGGCCTGACGACCTGGGTGGCCGCGAGCCCGCGACGGTGTGCAGACAGCCCAACGGACACGCCATATGTCGACGGCCGGTTCCAACAATTGGTACCAAAGCCAAGTTGACCTAGGTTGGCCTAGTAATTCTCGGACAGATCTCGGCTCATAATGTGTGAGGTGAAGATTGTTGAGAATAGTCTCACATTGTGAGTTGTGGGTAGGCAAGTATGGTCTATATGGTTGAGGTTAGAAACCCCTAATGGGCTAGTTTTTCGGGGTGGCCCAAGAGACATATACTCAACTGCTATGCGTGCGGACACGTGTGTCGCGGCCCGACGGCCTAGGTGGGCGTGTCGTGTGTGCGGACAGCCCGACGAACATGTCATGTATCGACGGTCCGATTCCAACGGGATCTAGGCTTCGTCGCCGCGAACGGCGACAGAGTACTTGTCGGTGGATGCTAGGGCCGGAATGGCCAAGAGCGGGAGCGAGGAATGGCCAAGAGCGGGAGCGAAGTGGGGGAGCTCAGGTGCTTAATACAAATTCTTCATCGATAATCCTCCAAGAGATAAATGTGTTACCAAAAAATAGAGAGAAATTCTGGAAATTCTTTCAAAAAATATCATATCAATTCAGTATGGTCTAATTATCATAAGTAATAATGATGTTCAATCTAATTTGCTTCTAAATTACCTAGCTCTCCCATTCTGAAAGACAGGTGAAGTAACCCTAAATTTGTATCTCAATTATCATTTGTATCATGAAAGGTAAAAGCTACAGTTGTCTTCCAAATTTTACATCTAAACTACTCATATCTAAAATTACGAAGGATTATATAAAGTATTCCCATAAAAAACATCTAAGATATCCATATCTATCGTTACCAAGGATTATCTAAAAGATAAATTCATGAAACATCGAAACTAGACAGATGTCATTCTTGAAACTAGGATAAAAATGGGTACATGAATTGTTAGAACGAACTTAATATTTTAAAATAAGTATGTATAAAATTTGATGTCGGTTTTTTCTTATGTTATCGGGCACATTATTATTACAAATAAGAACAAAACTTTGCATAAACTGTTTTATATATTATTTACTCCCTACAACAAAAAAATGAAAAGTATTTGTGCCCAAATTTTATATCTATCATTTAATAAGATATATAATAAATTTAAGGTTTACCTTTTATTAATCTTTATAAACTCAATACTAAAAACAAGAGTACGAATTTACATACTATATTATATATCCTATTTGTTCACCATCAAAGAAAAAAAGACCAAAAATTGATATATGAATAAGTATCCGTTATCAGCCATGCTCGAAACTATATTAATACGCCATATTGATTAGATTTACATATAAATCCACATATGCTATTATGAAAAAAAAAGGTAATCCTAAATTCTGTGCATGACCCATCACATTGTATCGACATCGATGGTGAGTGCTATGCTATTCAAGTGAGGTAGTAGAACCGTAGAAACAAGTAAATGGTCGTCAGTAGTGACGCAAGGTGTGATGGCGCGCGCGGCGAAAGCACAGAGCCATTGGTCTGTAATCCATCTGATCGGCAACCTCGAACCTGTCGTTACCACCGATGACGTGCAAGTGTCTGTTTGACTTGAAGATAGGTGCCTGACGAGGCCCACAGGCCACAGAAGTTTCGAAAGAATCGGTATTCGTACAGTTTTAGCTTCTGTAGTTAACCTCGCATCTTTAGAATTGGGTTGGACTGAGCCTATCGTGCTTCCGGACAAATAAATTGAAGACGAGAAGGCCAAATTTTTCTGGGACGAGAAGGCCTAAACTAATAAATAGTAAGCTGTATTGGGCTGGGCAAGGCCCATGTAACACCCCAGGTGTTTATCGTCTACTCGACCACGAGTGCGGACGTTAACACGTGATAGCTGTGAATGTAAAGGTCACTAAATTTTAATCATCCTCATTTATCATGATTTTGATATCGTGTCTGTCTCCAACTGTTTAAATTGTCCTAATTTATTTTGCTAAATATCGAGTCTTGTGTCTGTTTAAAATTTATGGAGTAAGAGAATACGAATTCGAAAGCTCGACCCATTCTTACGATTTTTATCCTGAACAAATTAAATAGAACTCGATGACTAAAGTTTTCAGTTCAAAATAATTTAGTTCATGCTTGCCAACCGAGAAATCATCACGTCCGAAGATTTATAAATGAGATTTGTTTCTCCAGTAAATTATCTATAGCCGTGGAATCATGTGTTTAGATCACAGATGAAATTATTTGATTTCAAATCAAATCGAACACAGTGTAAAATGGCGTTGTTGACATTGTTCCAGTTCGTTTCGATTGCATCTCACCTAAATCCAAATGTTCGGGTATAAATATCTGGTAAAACTTTATCTGATTCAGAGACTATCTACCAAATCAAACATCGTTTAAATATTATCGTCGATCTAAATTTGGTTCGATCGATTTGTGAATCTGTTAAATGTTAATTTGAGCACCTGTATTTATCCATGGGTTATTGTAAAAAAAGAGAGAAAAAAATCCAATTTCTCTTCATCCACCGCTCAACCCTCTCATTATCTTCTACACCATCCTGGTTGTCTCCCGAAGACACCACGCGAGGCTCATTTTTATCACCAGACGCCATCTCCTTTCCCTGGCAGCCGGTGCCACCCCAGCCATCTTCTTCACCATCGCCCTAGCCGATCCCCATCTCCCTCACACCGTCATTCCCAGCCCCTCTGCCAGCCGCCCTTCTCCATGGCGCCTGCCCTCAGTCCAGCTCGCCAGCAGCACTCTGCCCTCCTCCCTCAAGCCATACCCGAGTTTCTCCATGGTGCCCTGCGCCGGATCCCCTCCCCTGCGCGTCCCTGTTCTCTGGCGCCCAGCACTTGAGCCTGCCATCACACAAGGACAGAGCAGCCCGTCACTCCAGTCGTCCTCGCGTGCGCAGGTTCCCTTGCGCTCTTGAACTGTTCGGCGAAATATCGCGGCACGTGCCGACCTCGCCGTACGTCGCCCCTGCTCCCTTTCGTGGCGCCCGCTCGCTGGTGCCAAGCTGTGCCCTGTGTCCTGGTCGTCGTGTCCTCCCACTCCACATCCTGTTCGTCAAGCTTGCCCTTGCTCATCCACTCGTCCTCGCCTTCGTTGTGGGCATCAGTGCCCTTCGCCTACTGTCAGTGAGCAGCTCGCCGCCGGTCGTTGCGACTCCATCCCAGGCTTAGTCATGTTTGTCTCGCTGCTCCTTCCAGTCAGCACCTAGCGCTGCTCGTCTCGTCGTTGATCTGTGCTCCAAGCTCTCCTTGATGTTGCATTCGGTGGGCAGGAGAGAAATTGGAGGAATCTGGCGAAGAAGAAAAGAACCCTGTCTGTCGCGCCCAAGCCGAGTCGAGCCCCTTCATCTCGCCCTTTTCCCTGCACCTTCACCATCCATGGTCGCTCCTCTCCTTTCCCTGATTAATACTAGGCGCAGCAGTAGCAACATGCCAGATCTCTGTAGCCCAGGTGAGACCAACTGCTTGTGTTCTGTTTATTTCCCACCAATTCCTATATTTGATTATTTACTGTATATGTTTGTGTGTTTGTGGTGGAGGTAAATCCTAGGAAATTTAGATGAGAAGAAAGCTTTAGCGAGGCGCTTGCCAAGTGCTTGGTGAATCGCCTCAACCGGATGTGGTTGTCGATCTCGCGGAGTCGAGTCGAGTTTAGTCGTGGTAAGTCGATCCGTTGTTTCCGTTAATCGAATAAATGGTTGATTTGTATGGAGTCGATAGTTGTGCTAAATGAAATGTGCATAGTGTCATGAAAGTGGTTCTTCGTTGCGATATGACTTTAAGTTTGAATTGCAAATTATATGAAATGAATGGATTCAGGATTTTGAAGTAGTCGAGTCATGCGTTACAGTTTAGTTCTTAAATGCAAATTATGCAATATGTCATGGTAGAAATATATGCAAGGTTGTGGTGGATTCTTAATAGTGCAATGGATGAATCATGTGCATCTGGTGTATTGTATAGTTTCATGTTATGAAATAGGTGCATTAGTATTATGAAGCCAAAGTATTGTTTGATCTAAAGATTGGTTTATGATGCAAATTAGGCAATGGATTCTTTGATAAAAGAGTTAGTAAGGTGTGGTTAACTTAAATAGGAACTAAACTGGAATTCCTGCTGTTTAGGGCTGTAGGTACGATTTTAATTATACAGCTAGTTTAGCAAAGTAAATCATGTTTTCTGTAGAAATGTTATATAGAAAAGTTGTAGTTAACACCTTTGTCTTGCTTGTGTAAAAATTTCATGACCATAGGCTTAGCAGTTTAAGAGTTATGATTTTTCCAAGTCCAGTTTCAGAATCTGTCCAAATTCTGTACAGGTTTCGAAAATTGGACTGTTTGGCTAAGCTAAACTGAAAATCAGCCCTTAGTAATTATAGAAGAATTGTAGTACTTTTCTTAAGCTTTCCGACAAATTTTGGAGCACCCTTTTTGGTGGTCTATAAATTAAGTTAAAGCCGTTTGAGTTAGTATCTCTGAATCTGTCTAAATCTGGACAGCAATGTGTGTTTGAATTAACTGACTTTGATACACTTTGAATCACCTTGAGATGATTATAAATGAATTGTAGATAATTATATTAGCTTTCTAAAAAGTCTAGGATCACCTGATTTGGATGCCTGAAACTCCAGTTATGAATTTTTGAAGTAAGTAGTCGAATTCTGTCCAAATCTGGACAGAATTTACGTTTATTATTGTTTGACCATTCTAAGTGTCAAGTCTCATTGTGATGATAATACAAAAGTTGTAGAGGACTTCTTAAGCTTTCTAGAAAGTCTTAGTTCACGATTTTTGGATGAATATTTTGTAAGTTATGAGTGAAACCGCTGTCTGCTGTACTGCTGTCCAAAATCAGCAAGTATTAAAATGGTTGTTTAGAGAAGTCGATGCTTTGCTCTAGTTGTCGTGTTCTATATTGAGTGATCGGTTAAATCCCATAGATAGATATCGATCGTTTAGATTAATAATCCTGAATAGCTATTTATCGTGGTCCAAATCAGTTGAAGGTAAGCAACATCGATTGGTCTGCTTTAGTTAAAATCTAAAAGCTACTTAGTGGTCATCATCCATTAGTGTTTTAGGTCTTTA
Organism: Zea luxurians; assembly: GCA_029449295.1. NCBI lineage: Eukaryota > Viridiplantae > Streptophyta > Magnoliopsida > Poales > Poaceae > Zea > Zea luxurians. Next base: position 104,791,754 of record JAOPSE010000003.1, on the reverse strand, counting down.
GATTTAAAAATTATGGACTTGTCAAAATTCTATGTTGTTTGATAAGGCTTTACTTGTTAGATTAAGTGGTGTGGTGCTTGATTTAGTCGATGTGCTATGCCTGATAATCTAGATTAGTAACTCTAAAATCTAGTTAAAGTATTTCTATTCGTCACTTTAAGTTATAGGTATCCATGATTGTTGTGTCTAAGTATTATTAGCCTTCGACGTTATGCTTTAACTAAGTAAAGCATAGATCTTGTGATAAAAAAATTATAATGATTGAGTTAGATTGAGTTAAGCTAGAGAACATGATTATTGTGTCTGATTGTATAGACCTATTTAGTGCTTGATTATGAACATTTGTGAGATTATGCCATTACGTCTCCTTTAATGTGACATTATTTAGTCTTGTTATTTCCATGTATAATCATTCATGTGCATTATGCATATCATTCAGGTTCGTTAATTGATCACGTGATACGGACGACAAGAGCCGAGTTGATCCTAAATGATGCTGGTGAACGAACCTGAAGCTTGGATGATTTGGTCAAGTACCAGGATAAGAGATGCTCCCCAAGTGGACGTCATCTAACAACACTGACTTAGTGTTATCCCAGGCAAGCCCCGGTGCATTTGCCACCCCCTTGTTGTTATAAAACTTTTATCACTTATATGTTGCATTAGGTGATAGGAGTTGAGTGATGAAACAATTGATGCATTGCCATTCCTTGGAATTTGATTACTATTCCTTGATTCCTGTTTATAAAAGAGAACTAAAGATGCTTAGCCCTGCTTAGATAATTAAAAGTTGTTTCTTTTAAAAAGATGATGTGTTACACGGGATATGGGAAATTGTTGTGAAAAAGAAATTGGGATGGTGAATCCATATGGCCATGATGGATTCAACATCCAGAAAAAAGTACCTCTGTCAGGTACCAAAGATTGGGAAATGGTTTAAATAAAATAAGACCAGACGTTGAGCAGGAAAGGTCGCCCGTCTGTGTCGATTAAGGACCGTACCGAAAGTAGGCTTGCTGATCTAGGACCCTTTAACTGGCCACATGCCTCGTCATGGGTAAGCTTAGCCTCGGTCGGACCAATACCAGAACAGCTCGCACGCACTGGGAGTGGAGAGATGGCGAGAGTAGCTTGTACCCTCCGTGGCAAGAGACTGGAAGGTGGGGTGCTGTACTCTCGGAAACATGGCGGGCACCATGGCGAGAGTAACGTGTACCAACCAGGTCAATGGCTGGACGGTGGAGTGCTGTGCTCTCGAGTCGCGTGAACCCGTTCTGGTCTTGAGAAACCCGTGGGCGAGTTGACATATGCAAGGGTTAAGTGCCACATATGTCGTGTGGTTGGAGATCCTCAGCTGAGTATTAATCGATTCGGATCGCCGAACTTCTCGGATATGAAGACTGGATCACTGCCCTGCATCGTAGATAACAAGTGAAACTAAAGATGCTAAATTAAAGTTAGTGTAGGACAAGTGAATGCTCTAGATTAGGAAAATCTAGATTCAGGTAAAGTACTTAACCTGTGAAGTAAAATTTTAGTATAAGGATCCACTACTAGTAAGCTCTTCTGCAAAATGAGTCTTTGAAATTTGATAAGCTTTACCTTGATTCCCAATAAACCAGCATACCCTTGAGAGTCTTTTCTTTAGTCGGGTAAGTCTTGCTGAGTAATTGCGTACTCAGGGTTTTATTCCCTGTTGTTTTTCAGGTTATAATTTTATTCTGTTGTGGATGCTGCTAAGTGCCGGTGGGCTCGGCCTTCTTATATAGGTGTATCCCATCTTTAGCTTCTTTATTGAGGATTGTCACGTAAGCTAGCATGTATTTTAAAACTTATAAATATTTTATACATTTTAAATTGTAATTCTTTTTAATCATTTTCTTTTGTAATCACTCCGATAATTGTATAATGTAAAATTATTGTAACATGTAATCATTTTGCAATAAAGAATTTATTTCCGCTGCAAATGTTGGTGTGTGATTTGTGTTTACTTAATCCTGCGATCTTGGCGGTAAGTCGTTTATCCGGGGTCCTCGGGGCACTCGGACAGATCCTGTTAAGTTGTTTGGTGCACATGCATAGCCGTCTGAGGTCTTTGAGACAAGGACAGGTGCATGTGGGCCCGATAACTTGGGAGGTTCTGCGACAGCTGGTATCGGAGCTTGATTAAGTATGATACAGTCACATACGTATTTTCAAAACAAAATTTTGGTTTTGGAAAATCTATTTTCAGCTAAACACATTGTTTGATTTTGAAAAACAGATTTGAAAAACTATAATGCTAGCGACATCCTCTGTTAAGCCCTAAGTTAAGGACTACTAGGTGGCTTAGTTCAGAATACTAACCCACAACCTGGGAAGGGTAATGCATACATGTGTAATGTTATTTTTGAGGCCATTCAGTTTTGAATGGATCGACGCTCAAGGTAAGGTGAGATGTGAGAGCATGACCGAACAAACGTCGGTCTAGGGAAGAGCATAAAAAGCGCTTGATTATATACATGTTTTACATATGTATATATGAAGGCTGCGTTGTGGAGTAATTACTTTTTCGGGATTCAGTACCCCATGGATGTGTATGGGTATACAGACATGGGAATACTGAGAAGTGTAATGTATTTGCAACGACGCACCTACGCTCAGGTAAGAAGGTGAGTTACCATAATGAGCTGCCCTATGGTTAAAGTGTGGCAGCGGCGCCTATGTGTGGCTCGGCGCTTAATGAGGAGCTGGCCTCCATATAGCAATATATGGAGTATAAACTGTGATAAACTGTCATGTGTGAATTGCATCATTGGGAATTGGGCTGTGATGGAATTTTCTGCAGGTACACTAACTTCGAACTCGTATGTGTAGCTGACGACTAGCAATATACCGAGAGAGACGTAGATATGCCACCGATATAGAACGTTATTGCTATATTAAGTTGGCAAAATTCGTGAGGACGAATAGGACGAGCATGCATTCTGATTGTTGCATTGTGTTTGTTGTTTGCGCACAAAAATGCTTCCCTCACCTTTATTCTAATAATTGGTGATTGTGAACGAACATGTTTTTCTCATCTTTATTCTGATAATAAATAATTGGAAAATGTGTGAAGCATGATTGTCCTATAAGCAAATTTCTAGCTTTGTTTGTTGTGTCCTTTAGACATGTATTTATGAGGCCTGTGGTTCTTAGTCAATTGACCGCTAGTGCAACTTGGGTTTTTTTCGTGCTTGTGTGCTGGTAGAATGTAGGTAGTTTGTTTACATAAACCCAAAGCTAGGTAATGTCCTCGTTTAGTGAACCATAACCCAAATCGTCCTCAATCCTCCAAAAATTCCTCCAAGTCTCCAAGCAGGGATGAGTTCGAGTTTTTCTTTACTACTCCAGGACCGCTTAGATAAGCTTTTTATTGGATGTAAAATGCACGCAAACTTAAAATAAGGATCTCGAGTACATGTTCTCGTCGTTTAATATGTGACTCTTTTGTAGTCATTTTCCATCCAAAATCATGCCTTTACTCGCTTGGTGCAAGCTGATGTTTCTATTCCACTCTGTATCATCTTGGGGACCATGTCGTTATTTTATCAACCTAACCTAGGAAAGCCATGTCCAATCATTTTCTTGAACTGGATGTCTTTGGGTTCCTCATATCTCTTGAAGGCATACCAATTTAATCTTCTGATCATTTTCCCTCTGAACCTAATCGGACACTAATCCTCGACTTGATAATTTCTACGATGGCCATAGAAATATGCTTGGGGCTGAATTAACAGTCTCCGATCGCACTCTTTCATAATAAATCTATTAAAAATCAAAATCTATCTATGTCTAATTGTGTGATAAAAATCACCCCTTCCACGTGTGATCCCTTTTCTCTTGACTTTGGTAGTGACGACATACATACAAGTTTCCTTTGCATCCTTTGTGTAAAGGTGAAGCCTTGGAGCTTTTTAGTGTTGGGAGACAATTGATTAGTTCTCAAAATGGAGATTGACTTCTCTTGCTGCTAAATGCAGGAGTTTGTTCATTCGCCTCCTTATTGAATTCATACATCTAATACACATGTTAGTTTGTCTCGTGTGGAGGAGATGAATAACTAATCTGATCAACTGAATCCTTATCCAAATGCATGCCCTCGTACTCGTAAATGTGAACTCCCAACCTCTAGTTTGCCGATGGGTAATAAGAGGCTGCATCTCACATGATTTGTGCGATTGCTATCCATTTGTTCACCGTTCTCAATAGACTCAGATAGTACAGTGTCATCAGAAAAAGTAAACTGCACACATGGAACCTTATGTGTTCTTTTGTCAGTTATAGCTTGTTTGTTGACATCTCTAGTTAAACTAAAGTGGTATGTGCTATACCCACTAGAGAAGCAACATTTTGAGATGCTCGTCTTTGCTTGGAATTAGTTTATGCTATCACTATTATGGACAGGGTTATACGCCTCTCTACTCTTAGAAGTCTTTCGTTCTGAATCTCGGGACGAGATTCTTTTAAGGGGGGAAGGCTGTAACACCCCAGGTGTTTATCGTCTACTCGACCACGAGTGCGGACGTTAACACGTGATAGCTGTGAATGTAAAGGTCACTAAATTTTAATCATCCTCATTTATCATGATTTTGATATCGTGTCTGTCTCCAACTGTTTAAATTGTCCTAATTTATTTTGCTAAATATCGAGTCTTGTGTCTGTTTAAAATTTATGGAGTAAGAGAATACGAATTCGAAAGCTCGACCCATTCTTACGATTTTTATCCTGAACAAATTAAATAGAACTCGATGACTAAAGTTTTCAGTTCAAAATAATTTAGTTCATGCTTGCCAACCGAGAAATCATCACGTCCGAAGATTTATAAATGAGATTTGTTTCTCCAGTAAATTATCTATAGCCGTGGAATCATGTGTTTAGATCACAGATGAAATTATTTGATTTCAAATCAAATCGAACACAGTGTAAAATGGCGTTGTTGACATTGTTCCAGTTCGTTTCGATTGCATCTCACCTAAATCCAAATGTTCGGGTATAAATATCTGGTAAAACTTTATCTGATTCAGAGACTATCTACCAAATCAAACATCGTTTAAATATTATCGTCGATCTAAATTTGGTTCGATCGATTTGTGAATCTGTTAAATGTTAATTTGAGCACCTGTATTTATCCATGGGTTATTGTAAAAAAAGAGAGAAAAAAATCCAATTTCTCTTCATCCACCGCTCAACCCTCTCATTATCTTCTACACCATCCTGGTTGTCTCCCGAAGACACCACGCGAGGCTCATTTTTATCACCAGACGCCATCTCCTTTCCCTGGCAGCCGGTGCCACCCCAGCCATCTTCTTCACCATCGCCCTAGCCGATCCCCATCTCCCTCACACCGTCATTCCCAGCCCCTCTGCCAGCCGCCCTTCTCCATGGCGCCTGCCCTCAGTCCAGCTCGCCAGCAGCACTCTGCCCTCCTCCCTCAAGCCATACCCGAGTTTCTCCATGGTGCCCTGCGCCGGATCCCCTCCCCTGCGCGTCCCTGTTCTCTGGCGCCCAGCACTTGAGCCTGCCATCACACAAGGACAGAGCAGCCCGTCACTCCAGTCGTCCTCGCGTGCGCAGGTTCCCTTGCACTCTTGAACTGTTCGGCGAAATATCGCGGCACGTGCCGACCTCGCCGTACGTCGCCCCTGCTCCCTTTCGTGGCGCCCGCTCGCTGGTGCCAAGCTGTGCCCTGTGTCCTGGTCGTCGTGTCCTCCCACTCCACATCCTGTTCGTCAAGCTTGCCCTTGCTCATCCACTCGTCCTCGCCTTCGTTGTGGGCATCAGTGCCCTTCGCCTACTGTCAGTGAGCAGCTCGCCGCCGGTCGTTGCGACTCCATCCCAGGCTTAGTCATGTTTGTCTCGCTGCTCCTTCCAGTCAGCACCTAGCGCTGCTCGTCTCGTCGTTGATCTGTGCTCCAAGCTCTCCTTGATGTTGCATTCGGTGGGCAGGAGAGAAATTGGAGGAATCTGGCGAAGAAGAAAAGAACCCTGTCTGTCGCGCCCAAGCCGAGTCGAGCCCCTTCATCTCGCCCTTTTCCCTGCACCTTCACCATCCATGGTCGCTCCTCTCCTTTCCCTGATTAATACTAGGCGCAGCAGTAGCAACATGCCAGATCTCTGTAGCCCAGGTGAGACCAACTGCTTGTGTTCTGTTTATTTCCCACCAATTCCTATATTTGATTATTTACTGTATATGTTTGTGTGTTTGTGGTGGAGGTAAATCCTAGGAAATTTAGATGAGAAGAAAGCTTTAGCGAGGCGCTTGCCAAGTGCTTGGTGAATCGCCTCAACCGGATGTGGTTGTCGATCTCGCGGAGTCGAGTCGAGTTTAGTCGTGGTAAGTCGATCCGTTGTTTCCGTTAATCGAATAAATGGTTGATTTGTATGGAGTCGATAGTTGTGCTAAATGAAATGTGCATAGTGTCATGAAAGTGGTTCTTCGTTGCGATATGACTTTAAGTTTGAATTGCAAATTATATGAAATGAATGGATTCAGGATTTTGAAGTAGTCGAGTCATGCGTTACAGTTTAGTTCTTAAATGCAAATTATGCAATATGTCATGGTAGAAATATATGCAAGGTTGTGGTGGATTCTTAATAGTGCAATGGATGAATCATGTGCATCTGGTGTATTGTATAGTTTCATGTTATGAAATAGGTGCATTAGTATTATGAAGCCAAAGTATTGTTTGATCTAAAGATTGGTTTATGATGCAAATTAGGCAATGGATTCTTTGATAAAAGAGTTAGTAAGGTGTGGTTAACTTAAATAGGAACTAAACTGGAATTCCTGCTGTTTAGGGCTGTAGGTACGATTTTAATTATACAGCTAGTTTAGCAAAGTAAATCATGTTTTCTGTAGAAATGTTATATAGAAAAGTTGTAGTTAACACCTTTGTCTTGCTTGTGTAAAAATTTCATGACCATAGGCTTAGCAGTTTAAGAGTTATGATTTTTCCAAGTCCAGTTTCAGAATCTGTCCAAATTCTGTACAGGTTTCGAAAATTGGACTGTTTGGCTAAGCTAAACTGAAAATCAGCCCTTAGTAATTATAGAAGAATTGTAGTACTTTTCTTAAGCTTTCCGACAAATTTTGGAGCACCCTTTTTGGTGATCTATAAATTAAGTTAAAGCCGTTTGAGTTAGTATCTCTGAATCTGTCTAAATCTGGACAGCAATGTGTGTTTGAATTAACTGACTTTGATACACTTTGAATCACCTTGAGATGATTATAAATGAATTGTAGATAATTATATTAGCTTTCTAAAAAGTCTAGGATCACCTGATTTGGATGCCTGAAACTCCAGTTATGAATTTTTGAAGTAAGTAGTCGAATTCTGTCCAAATCTGGACAGAATTTACGTTTATTATTGTTTGACCATTCTAAGTGTCAAGTCTCATTGTGATGATAATACAAAAGTTGTAGAGGACTTCTTAAGCTTTCTAGAAAGTCTTAGTTCACGATTTTTGGATGAATATTTTGTAAGTTATGAGTGAAACCGCTGTCTGCTGTACTGCTGTCCAAAATCAGCAAGTATTAAAATGGTTGTTTAGAGAAGTCGATGCTTTGCTCTAGTTGTCGTGTTCTATATTGAGTGATCGGTTAAATCCCATAGATAGATATCGATCGTTTAGATTAATAATCCTGAATAGCTATTTATCGTGGTCCAAATCAGTTGAAGGTAAGCAACATCGATTGGTCTGCTTTAGTTAAAATCTAAAAGCTACTTAGTGGTCATCATCCATTAGTGTTTTAGGTCTTTAGATTTAAAAATTATGGACTTGTCAAAATTCTATGTTGTTTGATAAGGCTTTACTTGTTAGATTAAGTGGTGTGGTGCTTGATTTAGTCGATGTGCTATGCCTGATAATCTAGATTAGTAACTCTAAAATCTAGTTAAAGTATTTCTATTCGTCACTTTAAGTTATAGGTATCCATGATTGTTGTGTCTAAGTATTATTAGCCTTCGACGTTATGCTTTAACTAAGTAAAGCATAGATCTTGTGATAAAAAAATTATAATGATTGAGTTAGATTGAGTTAAGCTAGAGAACATGATTATTGTGTCTGATTGTATAGACCTATTTAGTGCTTGATTATGAACATTTGTGAGATTATGCCATTACGTCTCCTTTAATGTGACATTATTTAGTCTTGTTATTTCCATGTATAATCATTCATGTGCATTATGCATATCATTCAGGTTCGTTAATTGATCACGTGATACGGACGACAAGAGCCGAGTTGATCCCAAATGATGCTGGTGAACGAACCTGAAGCTTGGATGATTTGGTCAAGTACCAGGATAAGAGATGCTCCCCAAGTGGACGTCATCTAACAACACTGACTTAGTGTTATCCCAGGCAAGCCCCGGTGCATTTGCCACCCCCTTGTTGTTATAAAACTTTTATCACTTATATGTTGCATTAGGTGATAGGAGTTGAGTGATGAAACAATTGATGCATTGCCATTCCTTGGAATTTGATTACTATTCCTTGATTCCTGTTTATAAAAGAGAACTAAAGATGCTTAGCCCTGCTTAGATAATTAAAAGTTGTTTCTTTTAAAAAGATGATGTGTTACACAGGATATGGGAAATTGTTGTGAAAAAGAAATTGGGATGGTGAATCCATATGGCCATGATGGATTCAACATCCAGAAAAAAGTACCTCTGTCAGGTACCAAAGATTGGGAAATGGTTTAAATAAAATAAGACCAGACGTTGAGCAGGAAAGGTCGCCCGTCTGTGTCGATTAAGGACCGTACCGAAAGTAGGCTTGCTGATCTAGGACCCTTTAACTGGCCACATGCCTCGTCATGGGTAAGCTTAGCCTCGGTCGGACCAATACCAGAACAGCTCGCACGCACTGGGAGTGGAGAGATGGCGAGAGTAGCTTGTACCCTCCGTGGCAAGAGACTGGAAGGTGGGGTGCTGTACTCTCGGAAACATGGCGGGCACCATGGCGAGAGTAACGTGTACCAACCAGGTCAATGGCTGGACGGTGGAGTGTTGTGCTCTCGAGTCGCGTGAACCCGTTCTGGTCTTGAGAAACCCGTGGGCGAGTTGACATATGCAAGGGTTAAGTGCTACATATGTCGTGTGGTTGGAGATCCTCAGCTGAGTATTAATCGATTCGGATCGCCGAACTTCTCGGATATGAAGACTGGATCACTGCCCTGCATCGTAGATAACAAGTGAAACTAAAGATGCTAAATTAAAGTTAGTGTAGGACAAGTGAATGCTCTAGATTAGGAAAATCTAGATTCAGGTAAAGTACTTAACCTGTGAAGTAAAATTTTAGTATAAGGATCCACTACTAGTAAGCTCTTCTGCAAAATGAGTCTTTGAAATTTGATAAGCTTTACCTTGATTCCCAATAAACCAGCATACCCTTGAGAGTCTTTTCTTTAGTCGGGTAAGTCTTGCTGAGTAATTGCGTACTCAGGGTTTTATTCCCTGTTGTTTTTCAGGTTATAATTTTATTCTGTTGTGGATGCTGCTAAGTGCCGGTGGGCTCGGCCTTCTTATATAGGTGTATCCCATCTTTAGCTTCTTTATTGAGGATTGTCACGTAAGCTAGCATGTATTTTAAAACTTATAAATATTTTATACATTTTAAATTGTAATTCTTTTTAATCATTTTCTTTTGTAATCACTCCGATAATTGTATAATGTAAAATTATTGTAACATGTAATCATTTTGCAATAAAGAATTTATTTCCGCTGCAAATGTTGGTGTGTGATTTGTGTTTACTTAATCCTGCGATCTTGGCGGTAAGTCGTTTATCCGGGGTCCTCGGGGCACTCGGACAGATCCTGTTAAGTTGTTTGGTGCACATGCATAGCCGTCTGAGGTCTTTGAGACAAGCACAGGTGCATGTGGGCCCGATAACTTGGGAGGTTCTGCGACAGCCCAGTCGTTGTTCAACGACGCTTTTGTGTTTGCCAGGTCCCGTCGTTTTGATTCGCCCACCATTCCAAGTGAAGTGTCTTTGAATTGATTAAAATCGGCAGTACATTTCACGAGATCGTTCAGGGATGGTCTTTATAGATACACTATACTAGTCCACAGTCTTCTTGTATGTGTACCACCGCGCGATGAGCAGGTAGACGCCGAAGTTTCCGGCGCAGAGCATGGCCAGCAGCCAGAAGAAGTTGTCGAGGTGCGCCCGGTTGATGTCGTCGGGGATCCAGCCGTCCCGCCCGCCCCGCGCGGTGGCGCGCGCCACCACGGTGACGAGCGTGGAGCTGACGTAGTTCCCGAGCGCGAAGGACGTCATGGAGAGCCCCGAGCAGAGGCTCCGCATCGCGTCGGGCGCCTGGTCGTAGAAGAACTCCATCTGGCCGATGAACGTGAACACCTCCGACGCGCCCACCACCACGTACTGCGGCACCTGCCAGAAGATGGACAGCGGCAGGTACGCCCCGTCCCCGCCGGCGCCCGTGTTGGTGTCGTACATGCCGTAACGCGCGATGACGCGGCGCCGCGCCACCTCCAGCGTCCCCGCGGCGAGCATGGCGGCCGTGAGCACGACGAGGCCCACGCCCATGCGCGCCAGCTGCGTGAACCCGCGGTCGTGGCCCGTGGCGCGCCGCGCCATCGGGACCACCAGGCGGTCGTAGAGCGGCACCCACAGCATGACGCTGAGCGTGTCGAAGACGGAGAGCACGGCGGCGGGCACGCGGAAGCCGCCCACGTACGGGTCCAGCGTGTCGCCCTGCAGGACGAAGGTGGTGGTCATCTGCGTGTACGCCGCCGCGAACACGATCCCGCTCGCCCACACCGGCAGCAGCCGGAGCACGCACTTGAGCTCCTCCACCTGCGTCACCGTGCACAAACGCCACGCGCTCGCCGGACGCGACTTGTCGTCCGATGGCTCCACCGACGCTGCCTTGTCCAGGAACCTGCAGCGATCAGTTATAGTAGTTTTTAGTTGCGTCAGAAACATATTCTATATGTTAGCCACGTCATCCGCCGGGAAGCAAAGCAAATCAGCAATAACAGTGCGAGTTCTGGAAAACATTTGAAGCGAAACGATGTTTGCTCGTGTTGGGGTTTGCTCATTTGTTGGGTCCCTTTCAGATGCAACCAGCGTACCTACGTCCAAGATATATTTGAATGGAATCTGCAAACGGATCTTGCGAACTTCTAAAAAAATCATAACTGAGCCCTGGATGATTGGATGGATGGGTTCCACCATAGGCCATAGCGAAGTCACGACATTTAGATTTTTTTCATTTATATCTTAGTCCAGATCAGTTAAAGAATTACCATTACTTTACATAGGATTTGTAGCCTGGTTTTTGAATTTTACAGTAATAAAAAAATTGGGCTTGATGTTCCTTTTTGTCAGTATGGGTAAAATAATAATCTGAACTATATATCTCAGAGTGTTTGGATGCTGCAAGCTTCTAAAACGTATATAGCTGGATATCGAGGTATCGACGAATAATTCAAGATTCCGCACGAAAATCTTATAGCCGGAAATTTATTAACGATTAACCATGAAACGACATACTCCTGCAAACCTGCGATGCGACGCGTTGCTACTGACCTGAACTGATCGGTGTGCGCGAGCCGGCGGCTCCCCTGTATCGCGGACATGCCGCCGACGTCCTCGCACTCGTGCAGCGTGGACGCGTCTTCCGGCACCTGGACGCCGCACTTCCTGCACGCGGCGACGACGACCTGCGCGACCCTGGTGAGCGGGCTGCCTGCCGGCGGCTGGTGGCGGCGGTACGTGGCGGTGCCGGCCAGGAACGCCGCGACGGCCAGCGCGCTGAAGAGCGCCGGGATGCCGTACCCGAGCCCCCAGCTGACGCTGGACTGCACCCACACCAGCACGGTGCCGCCGACCAGCGAGCCGACGTTGATGGAGAGGTAGAACCAGTTGAAGAAGGAGCTCTGGCGCCCGCGCTCCTCCTCGTCGAACTGGTCGGCGCCGAACGACGACAGCACCGGCTGCAGCGCGCCGCCCAGCGCCAGCAGGTACAGCCCCGCGTAGAAGGCCGCGCTCTCCAGCGCCGCCGCCGCGCTCACCGTGAGCACCACGTAGGCCTGCGCGTACGCACGTGCGTGCCGGAAACAAAAAAAAAAGAGAACGAACGACGACGAAGCAGGGGTGACTGGTGAGTGAAGTGAGCTTGGTTTGCAGCAGCTCTGCGTCCACGCGTGCACGTGTGACGGTGGTGGTGGGCGACGAATCGAACGGCGTACGTACGTACCAGGACGGAGACGACCAGGAAGAGCGCGATGGTCCAGTATCTGCCGAGGAAGGCGTCGGCGAGGAAGGCGGCGACGAGCGGCGTGATGGCGCTCGTGCCCATCCAGTTGGTGACGCCGTTCGCGGCGGCTTTGCTGCCCTGGTGCAGGCGGTCCTTGAGGTAGTTCACCAGGTTCGTCGACACGGCGAAGTAGGCGATGAACTGGAAGCAGTTACTCGCTGGTGTGATGTCCGGCCGAGTCCCGCCATCGCCGCCATGAATGCATGTACGGGTGCATGCAGAGGCCACACAGCCAGACGGTTTGAGGGCGAGCGAGAGGCTATAGAAAGCTACGAACAGATGTGTATGTGAGTTGTGACATGCCATTATTACCCAGGATGAAGACGCAGGCCCAGGAGATGCCGCGATCCCTCTTGGGCGTCCGGCGACGTCCGGCGCCGCCGTGCGACTCTACGGCCTCCATCTCCATGGTTCCAGCAGCAGCAGCAGCTGTGGCTCTGGAGGCACCGAAAATCTTGGACAGGTGACGACCAATACGACTCTCTCTCTCTCTCTCTCAATGACTCTGAGCGAATTCCGTGACCATGGAATGGAACCATTTTGCAGCAAGCAGATTTCAGAGAAACAGAATCGTCAGAGGTGAGAAGACAAATAATCGATGAAATATTTGTGTTTCGGTCGTGTACTGCAAACTATTGTTCGTTCACACATATATTTTGAAGGAAAAAAAAACTGATGTAAACGGTCTCAGAGAGAAAACGGACCTTTGGCTAATCGAGAACGGGGCCTTGTCTTCCACCGTACCTTACGTTCTTGATATCTCAGCAGCACACAGTGCAGCTCTTATCCACGGATATTTATTTCTACCCTGGTTGCCAACGAAATGACTGGCTGCTGGCTGCTGCAACTTGAGAGTGAGACACGGAGACCGAGACCGGTGCGATCTATCACACTTCACACAATGGTCTTTGGTGAGCGAGCGGCGAGCAACAGCAGGTTTGTTTATAGCAGCAGCCAGCAGCGCCAGCGCGGGAACTGTGAGCTGATAGCAATATGCTGCTAGCCTTTGAAAATGTGCGCTCGTGCAGTGCCTGATGCTTCTTCCACGCTCTGGTGTCACAGTACACACAGAGAGAGAGACAGACAGACAGAATGCCGTGCCTTCACACAGGACAGGAGGCCAGGACAAACCACTGCGAGTGGGCCGCGCCGGCACGGGCACGACTGGTGCTTTGGATATGCAGTATACCCCCTCCGCAGCAGCTCCGTGGAAACACGCGTTTATTACACTGCTCTTGTGCATGTGTGCCTCTCACGTACGGCAAACTCTCTCTCGTTCTCCGGTCGAGCGACGGTCATGTATTCTTGTGGCTTTGTCATTGGGATGGCGTGATCTACTGACACTGATACAGTGCAGCCAATGATTTGGTTGGGATCGTGCGCTAGTGCTAGCTGCCGACGATGGTGGCAGGGCTCGTTATCTGATAGGTTTCTATATTCTCATTTATTAGTGCCCACTAGGTTCTAGTAGATTGCCCAGGGTACTTGGCCTGCCACGCGCGCTATGCTCCAAGCTCACTATAGATGTCCAAACAGTGCGGGCTGCCCATTTGGCCCGCAGCCTGGCACGTTTTTGGCCCGGCTCACGCACGGCACGGCCCGATCCGCGTGCCGGGTTTGGGCGCCATAAGCGGCCCACGTGCTTTGGCCCGGCACGGAAAGTAGGCCGGCTCGTTAACGGCCCGCGCCCTATCTCAGGAAAACGGAAAACCTAACCCGCGTCCGTATCCCCCCCCCCCACTCGCGGACTCGCCCAGGTCGCCGCCCTCATTTCGACGCCTCGTCTCCTGACTCCCGAGTCTCACTCCCCCCGGTTGTGCTTGGCGATTTTCGTGCTCCCGGCGGCTGCCCGTGCCTCGCCGTCGCCCTGCTGCCTCCTCCGGTCCTCCCACCATCGACGGCCGACGGCGCGCCACCTCCGACGTCTCTGGTGCACCCTGACTCCCTCTCCTCCCTCCCTACGTCTCCCTGTTCCTAACCCTAATCCCATTCGGATCTGGTGATTGGTGATACCCTAACCCCCAATCCCATTCGGATCTGGTGATTGGTGATGCTCGTTCATCGTTGGTGCTCCTCGTTGGTCGGCTGGTGCTCCTCGCCTCATCGGATCGAGTTGTAGCTTCACAGCTGGACGGCTGGTGCTCCGTGCTCCTCGTTGGTGCGTGATTCCCTTCCTGGCTTACTGATTCTTCTCTATCTCCGGTCCGCCGGTCCGGTGGTCCGCTGCTCTGCGCCTTGTATGGTCACTGGCTCACTCCTCGCTGCCTCACTGGTGCTGTAGTGCCCCTGCTGGCTGCTTGGACATCTATAATTTCGTTCTGTTTTCATTTTCCTCCCATTCTCGTCCTCCTTCTATTCTAATCTAACCTGTCCGGTTGCCCGACTTTCTCTGGTGCTCGGCTGGTCCTTGCTTGCTGTTGCTAGTCGATCTGCGCCTCTGCTCGGCTGCTCCTCGGACCTTGGCTCCGTTCCGTCGTCTCTGGTGCTCCGGCTTCGAAAGGTATGTTTAATTTTAGCATTTAATTCTTGTAATCATGTGGATAGTTGCTTTGAACCTTGTCACTGGCTCACTCCTCAGTCAGTCAGTCCTCACTGCCTCCATTTTTTTGCTTTGAACCTTGTAGCCGTTGAGGTAGCCGGAGCCGACTGTACGTTGTAGCTCATGGACCTTGACGCGGTAGCGGCTGCAGAGGAGGAGGAGCGCATGCTCGAGGACTTTAATGAGGCTGAGGATGCTAGGTTCTTCATTGGTTTCGGTGAGAATGAAGAGCGTCGACGTCGTCTAGCTCCTGATATGGTAGAGATATTATCCTGCATCAAAGATTGGGAACTTGCTGATGGTCACCTGCAACACAGTGTGGAGGAAGACACAAAAGAACTTGAGGATGAGCACGACAACCTGTGGCTTGATGATCCAGCAACACAATCAGCTAGGGATGATTGAAATGCTTAGTCTTGCAACCTACTAGTCTTAATGTCTTATGAGTTGTAATGGACTGTACACTGTAATGGACTGTAATGATTTATAAACTTAGGAGCTGGGCCACACTCTTTTTTCCTTCTTAGGGTTTTCTCACGAGGTGTGAGTTTTTACCTAAGAAGGTTTTTAATGAGGCGGCCATTGCACTAACAGCTCCAAATAGTCATTTCATATATGTGTTTGTGTAATTCTGTGTGAATCAATGTGTGTGAATTCTGTGGTTAATTCTGTGTAAATCTGGTATTAATTCTGTGTAAATCTGATATGTACATGTATTTAATTCTGTTATTATGTATTAGTTAGGGCCAGTGTAAATCTGATATGTACATGTATTTAATTCTGTTATTATGTATTGGTTCGGGCCAGTGGTCGGCCCGGTACGTTCAGGCCCACCGGGCGAACGGGCCGGCCCGGCATAATTTATACCTATGCGTGCCGGGTTTGGACATGTCCCTAGGCACGTGGGCCAGCACGACCCGGCCCGAAGCTTCAACGGGCCATGCCTGGCCTGGCACTATTCGTACCGGGTCGAAACGGGTTCGGACCGGATCCGTGCCGGGTGACCCGTTTGGACATCTATAAAGCTCACCACGAGAGGCGCGCGCGCCGTGACTGCAGAAAGCTGAGCGTTTCCGCAGGAATGGCACGGCGAACCGCCGGGTTCCGCGTCGAGGTGCGAACACGACTGTGCGTGAAAACGAAAAAGCGACACGCGCGTTGGTTCACGGGGTCGCCCGCGGCGGCCAGGCCGCGCTGCTGCATGTGCTGTGCATGCCACCAGGACACCAGGTCGACGAGGTAGCCGGCAGGGCCGTAGGGGGGATGTTCACGGCGGCCAATCGCGCGCCTCGCCGACCCTGCTCTCGCCGGCGCGCCATGCGTTCGGTTCACGGAATTTGAGGAGATGGGACGTCGACCGCCGTGGATGTGGAGACAGTGTCAGATATGCTTGTTTTTCTTGGCGACTATTCATCATGGTGCGTGCGGAAAACGGCGACCAGTAATTTTGGCTTTACTGGACGCGTCGCGTCCCATCCGCATCCGTCGTCCTCAGTCCTCACCGCCAACACCGTTGAGGCGACCCTTTGCCACTAGTTATATAAAATACTGTTTTACACTATAAACAATATTATTTATTAATAAATTTTAAAATAACATATGGAATAAAAGATAAGAGCTGTCAATAACATCCTAAACTAGACTTCATGAGGCTGTTCAGTTGTTTTGTATCTCTGTTTCATGAGGCATTGCGAGGGCTACACTAGTCTACTACAGGCCCAGTCATAGGGGTTGTGCGGCTGGTGCGCTTGTATAAGTCCTCAAAATATTTCCTACGCGGCAGCAGGGCCGGGCCAGAGAAATTTGAGGCCCTGTGCCAAATCTAAAGCAGTGTAATGTATGTTTTTTATTAAAAACCAGTAATAATAATGTAAGTTATAGTAATATATATTGCAATATAATATCTAAAGAAACATTTCTATTTTATTTGAATAACATCGTTCTTTTGGCGAGTTTTAAAGAAAACTTGTACAATATGCTTATATTCGATCTTCTCCAAAACTTCACTCTCGAGTGCTATTGTGGCTAAATAATACGTCTTTTTTATCATAGTAGAACACAAATATGAATTTAGTAGCTTTAATTTAGAGAACTTCATTCACGCGGACAGATATGTTAAGATTCTATGAAGATTTATTCTTTAGTGGAGCGCTCGGTAGTTTCGCTTCAGCGCAGCGGTATGGTAGGGAGAAAAAATATGTGCTTTATATTAACATGTGTAAAAGATCATAAAACTAAAATATATACATCTACTAAGTTTTGAGGCCTCAATTTTTGGAGGTCCTGTGCGAGCGCACGACTCGCACGTGCCTTGGCCCGGCCCTGCGCGGCAGATGTCTAGAAGCGAATAGATCAATTTATCTTATCTGTCTTTGCAGATCACAAGATCATAACTTAATTATCTAGCCCACAAGTGTATTTTTGTCTGATAGCCAATATAAGTTATTTATTAAATTTTTATTCACCTATTCTGTTAGTATGTCTTTTAGGCCTCCTTTTGGAATGCAAGAATTTTAGAGAAATTATACAAGAATTCATAAAAATCAGTTCACTTTCACAGTAAAAATGCAGGGAACAAAAAAAATCCGCAATCCAAACAGGGCCTTTAATAAGTATAATAGTTTGGTTATTCTTTTCATCGGGTTTGTGCATGTTTATTAGTTTACTAGACATCTGGTGTTTCAAGATCCAACTATATCAACATCATGTCTTCAACTAAGCAATCTAGAAGATAT
The DNA here is from genome assembly GCA_029449295.1 of Zea luxurians. Lineage (NCBI taxonomy): Eukaryota > Viridiplantae > Streptophyta > Magnoliopsida > Poales > Poaceae > Zea > Zea luxurians. The sequence goes on along the minus strand of JAOPSE010000003.1, from coordinate 104,774,173 downwards.
AAATCTACTTATGAAAAGCGTGAGAAAAACAAAGAATAAGAGATCTAACTTAGGGTCAGAAGGGAGCTATGGACAGATTTATTATAAAAAATCACAACCATCTAGTAATCATTCACATGATCAAAGACTTGCATAGTTGCACTTGATAGTTCTATTTTTTCAAATGATTTAGTGAGAATGATCTTTTACTCGATAGTTTCATACAGGGCCTCAATTTTTGCCGGCCCGGCCATGGTCTCCTGTTTTTAAATAAAAGACGAAGGGATGAATTGGAGTCGATAAAAGTATTTTGATGGGGAAGAAACCTATGTCCTAGTGGTTGGTATTAGAAAGGACGGCTTACCCTCTCCAGTCTACCATTTCAACCCTACAAGTTTAAATGGTGATGCATTCTCTTAATTTTGCCATGGGAGATGTGGCCAAAATAATTGTTCTCCTGGAGTGAACTACAACATGGCTGGTCAAAAGGGCGAAGCAGCATCACACTATGATGGTGAAAGCCCTAGTTCGTGTCAACCATATGAACTGATGTTTTCATTTAGTATGTTTGGCTAGTGTCCACTTGATAGTGATGAATAAATGATAGGAGCTGCTGCTCGGTCTTGGGCCAAAATTTTCGGCCCTGGCAGCTTGTTTTGCTGAGCAAGCCCCCCCTGTTGATGCTTAGGACTAGCCCAACCAGAATTTTCTGCGAGCTTGTAGGCCACGATGAATCTTCGATCTCTGACTGGCCCAACCAGAGGTATTGTCTCTAGCTGCGATCGTGTAAACAACTGGCTACAGGGTTAAAACGCAAACTGGTGACTGTTAGGCTGGCTCGGCGGTGTGGATCTGATGATGTTTGCACTTGTGAAACAAAAGCGTTGGAGGCAGGGCACCACTGATGCTTGCTCCAGGTCATTATTCTGTTGCATGGCAGTCATGTTCATGATGCAAATACCATGATGGGTAGAAACGACACAGTTCTCAACTAATTAAGTTGCTTTGCTGCGTTGTGTTGTTGTAGTATGAGTATATATAGATCAGTTTTTGCCCAGTCCAAACAACAACAACAACAAAAAGATCGGGTCGATTTCGCCGTCCCCTGCACACGGCTTACAGAAGTCGGACAGAAACTCTGCTGGCGACAGGGCGAAAGCCAGGCCTAAAATACGGGTGTCGGGAAGGAAAATGCGTCGGTCGGTTTCCCCCCTTTTTTTTATTTTGAGCAAAAGCCTCGGTCAGTTTCGGCGTCCTCGGGTGCAAAATACCGGGCCGCGGGCCGCGGCATGGAACCCAGGTCAATCTCGAACTCGAACTTCCCCGACGGCCGTTTGCTCTTTGGCCTGTTCGACGACCCCACTGCACGCCGTTGAAGCGTTCCAAGCGAATCCGTTAGCGGACCGGCGTACGTACCGAGTCACGCTCACGTCTAGCGTGCCGGCGCCCGGCGGCGTGCCTCGTCAGATGGATGCCGCGCGCTTACCAGTTACCACGCCCATCGGCACGGCAGCTGCATCACGCGGGCTTTGACTGCTGCTTTCAGGGACCAGTCGCGGCAGAGAACGCTTGACCAATGTTGGGAGTTGGGACTCGGCTCGGCCAATGATCCAGAGTGGAACGTGTGATTAGTTCGTTGGCGAGGCAAACCGGAGACTGATTGGCTGCCCCAACTGCTTGCACATGGCGCGGCACACGTTGCATGCCTGCTTGCGAATTGCGTATCTGCCGAGCTATTTGGAAACTTCGCCCTTTTACTTCCTTAATTCTTCTGGTTCCAGGTTACATGATTGACGATTATAATAAGGATTAATAAAAACCCATAATATAATTTTGACACTTTCCGAAGCGCCCTTGTTGTAAGTTTCAAGTATATATGTTTTGTGTACCTATTCTAAAAAAATAGTATATGCTGTGTACCTTCGTACAATTTTTATGATACTTTTTTTTTTGGACAACCAAAATCCAAACAATGCCTATAATGCCTACTAGATCGCTGACCATTGCACCAGGGCACTAAAAGCGAAATGTGCTCATTTTTATATTGGTTTTGATGTTTGATGACCACCACAATATTATAGACTAACTATTTTTCCAAGTGAATGGTTGCAGGTTCATAAGAAATGAAAATATAAGATTTGATAAGAACTATAACTCAAATCTTAGCTAGAAAGATCATAATTTGGAAAATATGGACTATGGGTGGTTCAAGCACCTGGATAAGTTCTAAATAGCCATAGGAACATACTTGAGCATCTTAGAGAGGTTGGAAAGACCAGACACTAAAATTGGTGTTCTAGAGCAAAGTTCGGACAACAATGAGAAGATGAGTTGAAGTGGTAAAAAATGAAGAGCCATGGCTTAGAACATTTGAATGGACTCTAGATATGTTTGTCTAAGTAATTTAAGTGATCAAGATGTAGGACCGGTAAGGCGACCAGAGGGGGGTGAATGGGAGCCAATCGGATTTATGTCTCCAAACACTGAAAATTAACACTTTGCTTTAATTGAGATGAAGCAAGTGCTCAAACCATAAACACATGAGTGATCTCATGATTACAAAATGTTCTTAATACTCACATGAGATCAACAAAGCAAACGGATCGCAAATCGGACACCAAAAAAATCAAAAACGGTCCAATACAGTATTGTCAACAGGTGTTGTTTTCAGCAGTATGAAATTCTGTTCTTGAGTTCAAAACCGAACTAAACGAACTCCGATTGATATGAAATTTTACACACACCTGAGCAAATATGTTTCCAAGATCTCCCCAAAATTTGAGCTTAATCCGACTTGTTACTCACCCGTAGATTTAAAAATACAGCAAAAATTGGGGTTTTGTTGGGGTTTTCTAGAACGAGTTCAAACTGAGTTTTTCTCAAATCTCGACCAAAATCTGCAACAACTAGGTGTATGCAGTGGTCCGAGGAGTGCAACTCACCACCAACCAATCCCCAAACCAAATCCTCTCAAGGGAATCAATGGGTTTTCACCAACAACACAAGAATGGGGAAAAGGAGAAACCAAAACTATAAAACTTCAGAAATTTCAGCAAGGGTACAAAACTGAGATTTGAAGCCAATGAACACTGTGGGCCGGACCGGCGACCCTTCCTCTGATTAAGCTTTAAAATCAAGAACACATTCGAAGTACAAAATCACTGTGAAACCCTCGGCTCAACTGGTGTCTACCTAGAGAGAAAACTAGGAGCTCTAGAATGAATTCTCAAAATAAATGGCAGCCAAGGGATGCTGAACCAGCCAGCCCTCCCCTTCTATTTATAGAGGGTTATTCTCATTTTCTAAAGTACCCCTATTTACATAGAGCCTATCCACTCCACCGGGGGCGAAATGGACCAACTCCTAGGTTTTTGATTCGACGGCCACGTCCTTCACACGGAGTTGCTTCGCCTTGACGCACCCTCCGCGATCACGCCACGTGCCACCACCGGTTCCCTCCGGAACCGCCACCACCGAGTTTTGAGGCCCAAACTCAGCAAAACCAGGCATCCGTAGCGCTAAGTGGTTTTGAGGCCCAAACCACCAAACCTGTCATGAGCACCACACCTTGTGCACGTCCTCCACGATCAGACGCGTGTCCCGCTAGTCCTCGATCATGCCGGTAACACGGTCCACTCCACCACGTCCTCGCACAAGTGCGTGTCTCAGGTGTCAGCCACCACGGTTGGTCACCTGACTGCTCTGATTCGTCTGTCAAGACCCAACACTCGCCCTTCACCGCTCCCGGTCCATCAGCACGAGCCCGCATGACCTTCACCTCAGCCATCGACCACCGTTCCTGTGCTCCACACCTGCACACCACAAGTCGACCAACATGGTTGCACAAGCATAATCTCACACTCTGGTCAGTCCACTGACTACCCCAGAGTGCTACCCGTTGACAATCACTCATCATCAACCCGAACTACAAGGGACAAGTCAACCTTGTGTTCGCAATCTCCCCCTTGATGAGTGCATTGTCAACACCACCATTTGAGCATATTTAAACAGAAAGCGGAAGAAAAAGAGAAACTCACTCAAATGACCATAAGCCAGATAAAAGCCAGACAAGTCATTTAGAGTAAGCAAAACTTTGTCCCCAAAGAAATGGGCAGCGGCTCAACACCCAAGCAAGAAAAGGCTAGCCCTCAATAAGAGGCAAAAGCAGGGTTCAACACCACTAGCCAGAAGCCAAAATCTCATCGGAGCACACAAGGCTTTATCAGAGCATAAAAAACCAATTCAGAGCATAAGATCAGCACAAAAGCTAAAATCAAAGCTAGTTCCTCCAGAAAGAGGCAAACGGCTCAACACAACTAGCAATAGCTCCAAATAACATGTCTAGCCCTCTTGAATGAGAGGAAGCCTAGAAAACAAAATTCTCAAAATCTCTCCCCCTTGTTGACAAGTGAACTCATCAAGCACGAACATGGGTAGAAAGAAAAACTCCCCCTTGACAAGAGAACCTCCCTTGAAAAAAATACAGAAATGCAACAAAGAGTATGAATGCATGGGCGTCAGGAGTATACCAGCCAGAGTGTAAAAAATGCTCTAAGTGGTGTTGTGCTAAGTGTGCAGCAATAAATGCACGTGCTAGCAGATGCTCAAATTGGGCATATGCACAAGATATGTGAAGTGTAAGTATTTTGATTCAGTTTTAAGCATGTCAAAGAGATGTTCACCACAAAGACAACACTAAGCATATAGTAAGCAGGAAATCAACTAAGTGCCAGTCACAAGTGAACAAGGTGAACTACCCCAAATAGTGATCACTCATCATGCTAGAAACATATCTAAAATAGATACCATTTGAAATTTTCAAGATTTATCGGATTTTGCAGCGGATTCCAAATTTCATTGAAAAGCATGTGAGTGCGAGAGGTTGTAAGCATTGTCTTTGTCTGACTTTTCAACCGGGTGTAGCCTATGCAAACAAGCAATCAGAAGCTAAAAACATCGGTTTCGATCAACCACTACGCTGCTCAAGTTCATCCAAAAGTGCAAATGGAAGTAGTCTCGATACAGTGATGTGGTGACAAATACAAACCCATCTCGATCTTTCAAATTATCATTTATATTGATTTTGAATCTTTAGCATGATATGAATAAATCAAGACAAGTGAATGACTCAAGGCATGAGACATAGCCACCTAGCATACTAGTAATAGCAAAAAGGATTTCAACACATCCTACATATGCTAGGTGCCACTCTTAATGGTGAACAATTTTAGATTGAGCAAGTAATAGTCAAGTTTACAATTATGAAAACAACTTAGCTCAACAATATTGTATCAATATGAGCAAAAAGAGCCTAAGCATGCCATAGCATTATCACGTACACAAAGAACATACTACTAGGAACAGAATCACATTCTAGCAGTTATACAAGTGAAGCTCAATATGACATGCAGATATAACAAAAAAATGAAAGCAGAAAATAAGAAGAAAAGACAAAAGTGAGCCCTCTAATCAAAAAGGGAAACAAACACCCAATTCCCCTCGCAAATGAACAAAAGTTTTTTGATCAAGGGGTTTGGTCAAAATGTCTGCAAGCTGGCGAGTGGTATCAATATAGCGCAATTCGATGTCGCCTTTCTCATAATGATCACGAAGAAAGTGAAAGCGAACATCAATGTGTTTGGTCCTCGAATGTAGCACAGGATTCTTGGCAACACTTATGGCACTCGTGCTATCACAAAGCAGAGGCACATGATGAAAATCCAAGTCAAAGTCCCGTAAGGTAGCCATCATCCAAAGTAACTGCGAACAACGGCTAGCAGCAGCAATATACTCGGCCTCTGTGGTAGACAGGGCAACACTAGACTGTTTCGAGAAGACCATGAAACCAACGAAGTACCCAAAAACTGACAAGTCCCAGAACTAGACTTGCGCTCCAAAAAGCAACCCGCAAAATTAGCATCAGAATAACCGCACAAGGACAGAACGGACGATGAGGAGTACCATAAACCAAACTCGGGAGTGAAACGTAGGTACCTCATAATCCGTTTCACAGCCATTCTGTGAGATGTGCGTGGGGAAGCCTGGAAACGAGCGCACAAACATACTACGAAGTGTATGTCCGGCCTCATCGCAGTCAAGTACAGGAGAGAGCCAATCATGCTCCTGTACTCCTTCTGGTCCACGGGTTCGCAATCCTCATCAGTGTCAAGTGTCGTCGAGGTGGACATGGGCGTCGAAAGAGGCTTGCCCTCGCCCATGTCAAACTTCTTCAGGACATCCTTTGTATACTTGCCTTGATGTACAAAGGTCCCGTCTTGAGTCTGCTTGATTTGCAACCCAAGAAAGAAATTCAGCTCGCCCATCATGCTCATCTCAAATTCCCTGCTCATAAGATCTGAAAATCTAGACATAAGAGCATTAGAAGAACCACCAAAGATGATATCATCCACGTAAATCTGGACTAAAAGGGTGTCATTATTATGCTTGAGGAGAAAAAGAGTTTTGTCCACATAGCCTATTTTAAAACCCTTAGAAAGTAGAAAAGATTTCAAACGCTCATACCAGGCTCTAGGGGCTTGTTTCAAACCATACAAAGCTTTTTGGAGTTTAAAAACGTGGTTTGGAAACTTGTAACTCTCAAAACCAGGGGGCTGTCTAACATATACCTCTTCCTCTATATACCCATTTAAAAAGGCACTTTTGACATCCATTTGAAAAAGCTTTAAACCCTTTGAAGCAGCAAAGGCTAAAAGGATCCTAATGGCCTCTAAACAGGCAACAAGGGCAAAGGTCTCCTCATAATCAATTCCCTCTTTTTGGCAATACCCTTGGGCAACCAACCTCGCCTTGTTTCTAACTACCAAACCATCCTCACTTTGTTTGTTTTTGAAAACCCATTTTGTACCGATGGGATGGCAGTTAGAAGGAGGTGGCACCAAAACCCAAACCTGATTTCTTTCAAATTTTTCAAGCTCCTCATGCATAGCATTGACCCAGTTAGGATCAGATAAAGCATGTCCAACATCTCGGGGCTCAAAAGTAGCAACAAAAGCTGAGTGGGCAAAATGAGAAATGTGATGTGACCTAGAGCGAGTGACTCGCTCATGAAGCTCCCCGATCATCTGCTGAGGTGGGTGACGACGTTGAATATGTTGTGGAGCCTCCCTTGAGGAAGTGGCCTCCCCCTCAACAGCAGCTTCAACTCCTCCAGTCTCAGCAGGAGCTGGCTCGAGCGGACCCCAAGTGGTGGAAGGAGTGGGGTCGGGTCCGTCAGCCGTAGTAGTGGAAGCAGGCTCGACTGGGGCGACCGGTGGAGTTGGCTCGAGAGTAACCCAATCGGCGTCGTCGTGCTCCTCCTCCATAAAGATGATCTGTCCCATATGATCTGGACCTGCAGGCTCAAAGACAGGGGATGGACAAGGTGCAGTCTCATCGAATGTAACCTCACAAGTCTCCATAATGCGGTTAGTCTCTAGGTTAAGAACACGATAAGCACGAGAATGTAATGCATAACCCAGAAAAACCCCATCAGAAGACCGGGACTCAAACTTGTCAAGATTGCCCTATTTTAGCACAAAGCATCTGTAGCCAAATACCCTGAAATGACTGACCTTGGGTGGCCATCCAAATCGCAACTCATAAGTAGTTTTGTTCAGAAAAGCCCGAAGAAAGATGCAATTCGACACATGGCAAGCAGTGTTGATGGCTTCGGCCCAAAAACGCCTAGGAGTCCTATGCTCATCAAGCATCGTCCTAGCCATCTCAACAAGGGTCCGATTTTTGCGTTCAACAATACCATTCTGCTGGGGCACATACGAAGAGGAAAACTGATGCTCGAGTCCCAAAGAAGCACAAAAGGTTGCAAATTGAGTATTTTTGAATTCTGTGCCATTGTCACTGCGTATAGCTCTCATGGCATTTTTAGGAAACTCATTTTGCAAACGAAGAATCAAATCTCGAGCATGAGTAAAAGCCTCATCCTTCGCCGTCATAAAGAACACCCAAGAGTAGCGAGAGAAGTCGTCGACAACCACAAGCACATACCACTTCCCTCCAAAAGAGCAAACCCTGGTTGGACCAACAATGTCCATATGAAGTAATTCACCAGGATGCGAGGTCATCACCTTGGTGACCGGGGAATGGGAAGCGGCAATCATTTTGCCATGACGACAAGGGTGACAGACAAGATCTTTCTCAAATTTTAATTTAGGCAATCCTTGGATGAGGTCAAGTGAGCTCAAACGACACAAAAGATCAAAGCTCAAGTGACCTAGCCTCCTATGCCACTTCCAAAGAGAAGAAGATCCTGCCAACAAACATCGAGAAGGGCCGGAAGAATGTGAAAAATCAGCACTGAAAACTCGACCAAAAGGGGAAATCTGGCAAATAAAATCCCCACGGGCATCCAAAACCCAAGACAAGCCCTTTTTAAAGCGCACTTCATAGTCATCCTCAAGGAGTTGCGAAACTGAAAGCAGCTTGAAATGCAGATTCGAGACCAAGGCAACATCCTTGAGAATAAAGCTCTCGTTCACCCGAATGGTGCCACGAGAAACAACCTTACCTCTTGACTTATCCCCGAATGTGATGTATTCCTTACCAATCACGGGGTCGAGGCTGGAGAACCATTTTGAGTTTCCGGTCATGTGGCGCGAACAACCAAAATCCATGAGCCACGTGTTCTCCAGGCCTCCGTCCTGCATCAATAGTAAGACACGGGGTGAGCAAATGGCACAACACTGGGGTAAGTAAACTGTGAAGAATACCAGTGTTGCGGCATTTGCTCCTGAAAAGTGTTAGGGAAAACACCAAACATCCCCGGTCCCGAAGGGAAGCGATCACCACAAGAAGAAAATTGTGGTCCGCTGGGGAAGTATGAGCCAAAACCTCTGTCACATGGTCCTTGGCCATATGATACATGACCAGCATCCCATCAGGTACGACCACCACGTGGTCTAACTGCCTGAGACCTAGAGGCAAGAGGCAAAACACCTCTAGGCCTCCCAGGACGTCTCTGAACAGGCTGAACATGAACACCATAAGAAGGATGGTTCATGTCCTTCCTGCTCGACTCAGAAACCCGCCGCTCATCTCTCTTCCTCCTAAAGCAAAAAGAAGCTAGATGCCCATCCCTCTCACAATATTCACAATGGTACCTCACCTCTCTCCTGGGTGGATTTTGTTTGTGGAAGGGGGCTTTCTTTTCGGATGACTGAGGGGCTCTAGGAAGGGGATCACTAGAGATGTCGGGAAAGGTGTCAAGTGTGTTCCTAAGGTGGTTAGGTTTTGGAAGCCACACTTGTTTCTGAGGAGGATCTCTCATAGGTTCATCAATCACACCATCTCTCACAGGGGTGACAGGCTTAGCAGAGGTGGTTTTGATAAGCTTGGGAGTGGGTGAAGGTTTCTCTGAAGGTGTCAAACCACTGCACTCACCGACCTTTCCAAAGCAAGCGACATTCCCATTCTTAGTAGCAAAGCCTAACCCCGGTCCGCCAGTTCCCCTCTTGAACTGACTGACCATCATGCCCAACTGGGGCTCACTGCACGACACCCAACTCAAGATAGATCGAAGGTATGTGTTTTCTTCCTCGATTCTTGTCTTGTCGTGTCTGCAGGACTCAAGGGTAGATTGCAAACCCTCACAAAGTGCACACTACGCAGGTGCAGGGGCACTCACTGAGCTAGCCTTCTCAAGCAAAGCTATCCTAGCGTCTCTCTCTGCTAGCTCAGACTGTAAGCCAGGACAAACAGTACACGCACCCAATAGTATAGACCTAGATCTCAACTCGTCGCGCTCATCTAGCAAGGTGGAGTACTTGGTCTGCAAAGTGGTGATGTTCGACATGTGTAGAGCGCACTCATCACATTCAGTCTCGTCAGACACTTCAACTGAAGCTCTAGCAGACTCAAGTTCCCTAAGCGTGCTCTCGTACTTGGATCTAAACTCTCTCCTCTCACGAGCAGCCTGCCTAAGCAACTTATCCTGACTAGCCAAAGCAGCGTTCAGCTCTTCTATCTCAGCGGCGAGATCATCGGCGGAAGGTAGTACCTCAGAAGTAGTGTCGTCGCCGATGTCTTTGTCGTCGCTGGTGCCGACCGCATCCTCACCAAGTGCCATGGTGCAGAAGCCTCCTGCGGTGTCGGCGATGAAGCACAGCCCGTTCAGCTTGTCCTCGATCCGCCTCTCAGTCTCCTCGTCGCTCGAGGAAGATATAACATCGTCGGAGTCGTGGTCGAGGTCGCTGAGGGAGGCGAGGAAGGCACGCTCCTTGATCTTTACCTTCTGAAGGTACTTCTTCTTGAGCGCCTCCTTGTTGAATCCTCCCTTGGACTTGTACTTGCCGGAGGAGTACTTGCCCTTGCGCTGACCAGAGTGATGGTCGCGCGGGCCAGACTCTGATTTGCCCTTCTTGGGGCAGCTGGCCACGAAGTGGTCGGGATCGCCACAGTTGTAGCATCCTTGAAAGGGAATTAGGCTTAGACCTAGCTCCTAAATAATTTTGGTGGTTGAATTGCCCAACACAAATATTGGACTAACTAGTTTGCTCTAGTGCATAAGTTATACAGGTGCAAAAGGTTCACATTTAGCCAATAAAAAGACCAAGTGTTGGATTCAACAAAGGAGCAGCAAGTGAACTGAGGGCTCCTCTGGCCGGAAGCACCGGACTGTCCGGTGTGCACCGGACTGTCCGGTGCGGCCAGAGGACTTCGACTTCAAACTCTTCACCCTCGGGATTTCTCGGAAGCCGGCGCGCTATAATTCACCGGACTGTCCGGTGTGCACCGGACATGTCCGGTGCTCCAAGGAAACGCGGCCTCCGGAACTCGCCAGCCTCGGGTTCGCTCGGCAGCCGCTCCGCTAAAATTCACCGGACTGTCCGGTGTGCACCGGACTGTCCGGTGTACCAGCGGAGCAACGGCTCTCTGCGGCGCCAACGGCTCCCTGCGGTGCATTAAATGCGCGCGCAGCGCGCGCAGACGTCAGGATCGCCCATGCCGGTGCACCGGACATCAAACAGTGCATGTCCGGTGTGCACCGGACACCCAGGAGGGCCCACAAGTCAGAAGCTCCAACGGTCAGAATCCAACGGCAACCGTGACGTGGCAGGGGCACCGGACTGTCCGGTGTGCACCGGACTGTCCGGTGCGCCATCGAACAGAGGACTCCAGCCAACGGTCACTTGTGGTGGTTGGGGCTATAAATACCCCAACCACCCCACATTCATTGCCATCCAAGTTTTCCAACTCTCAACCACTTACAAGAGCTAGACATTCAATTCTAGACACAAACAAAAGAGATCAAATCCTCTCCAATTCCACTCAAGCCCTTAGTGACTAGCGAGAGAGATTTGCCGTGTTCTTTTGAGCTCTTGCGCTTGGATCGCTTTCTTTCTTTCTCACTTATTCTTGTGATCATCACCCAATTGTAACCAAGGCAAGAGGCACCAATTGTGTGGTGGCCCTTGCGGGGAAGTTTTGTTCCCGGTTGATTGAGAAGAAGAGAAAGCTCACTCGATCCGTGGGATCGTTTGAGAGAGGGAAGGGTTGAAAGAGACCCGGCCTTTGTGGCCTCCTCAACGGGGAGTAGGTTTGCGAGAACCGAACCTCGGTAAAACAAATCCTTGTGTCACACTCTTATTTGCTTGCGATTTGTTTTGCACCCTCTCTCGCGGACTCGTTCCTTTATTACTAACGCTAACCCGGCTTGTAGTTGTGATTATTTTTGTAAATTTCAGTTTCGACCTATTCACCCCCCCTCTAGGCGACTATCAATTGGTATCAGAGCCCGGTACTTCATTAGAGCCTAACCGCTCGAAGTGATGTCGGGAGAACCCGCCAAGAAGAAGGGCGGCGATGCCCATGTTTGTCGGGAGTGGGACTCCGACGAAAGCTCAAGCGACTCCTCCGACGACGAGGACGCCGCCAACATCGCCGTCACCAAGGGCCTCCTCTTCCCCAACGTCGGCCACAAGTGCCTCATGGCCAAGGACGGCAAAAAGAAGGTAAAATCAAAGTCCTCCACTAAATATGAAACATCTAGTGATGAGGATGATGATAAAAATGAAGAGGATAATTTGCGTATTCTTTTTGCCAACCTTAACATGGAACAAAAGGAAAAATTAAATGAGCTAATTAGTGCCATCCATGAAAAGGATGATCTCTTGGACTCCCAAGAGGACTTCCTAATCAAGGAAAATAAGAAACATGTTAAGGTTAAAAATGCTTATGCTCTAGAAAGAGAAAAATGTGAAAAATTGTCTAGTGAGCTAAGTATTTGCCATGAGACTTTAGACAACCTTAGAAAAGAAAATGCAAATTTATTAGCTAAGGTTGATTCTCATGTTTGCATTGATCCTAGAAATGATAACGTTGATTTGCTTGCTAGGATTAATGAGTTAAATATTTCCATTGCTAGCCTTAGAAATGAAAATGAGAAATTAATTGCTAAGGCTAAGGATTTTGATGTTTGCAATGCTACTATTTCCGACCTTAGAACTAAAAATGATATGTTGCATGCTAAGGTTGTTGAACTTAAAACTTGCAAACCCTCTACATCGAATATTGAGCATATTTCCATTTGCACTAGATGTAGAGATATTAATGTTGATGCTATCCATGATCACCTAGCTTTAATTAAGAAACAAAATGATCACATAGCACAACTTAATGCTAAGATTAGAGAGCATGACTTAGAAAATGAAAAATTTAAACTTGCTAGAAGCATGCTCTATAATGGGAGACGCCCGGGCATTAAGGACGGCATTGGCTTCCAAAGGGGAGACAATGTCAAAATTAATGCCCCTCCTAAGAACTTGTCTAACTTTGTTAAGGGCAAGGCTCCCATGCCTCAGGATAACGAGGGTTACATTTTGTACCCTGCCGGGTATCCTGAGAGTAAAATTAAGAAAATTCACTCTAGGAAGTCTCACTCTGGCCCTAATTATGCTTTTATGTATAAGGGTGAGACATCTAGATCTAGGCAACCAACCCATGCCAAGTTGCCTAGAAAGAAAACTACTAATGCATCAAATGATCATGCCATTTCATTTAAAACTTTTGATGCATCTTATGTTTTGACTAGCAAATCTGGCAAGGTAGTTGCCAAAATTGTTGGGGGCAAACACAAGGGCTCCAAGACTTGTGTTTGGGTACCCAAAGTTCTTGTATCTAATGCCAAAGGACCCAAAACCGTTTGGGTACCTAAAACAAAGAACTAAACTTGTTTTGTAGGTTTATGCATCCGGGGGCACAAGTTGGATACTCGACAGCGGGTGCACAAACCACATGACCGGGGAGAAAAGGATGTTCTCCTCATACGAGAAAAACCAAGATCCCCAACGAGCTATCACATTCGGGGATGGAAATCAAGGTTTGGTCAAAGGTTTGGGTAAAATTGCTATATCTCCTGACCATACTATTTCCAATGTTTTTCTTGTAGATTCCTTAGATTACAATTTGCTTTCCGTATCCCAATTATGTCGAATGGGCTACAACTGTCTTTTTACTGATACAGGTGTTACTGTCTTTAGAAGGAGTGATGATTCAATAGCATTTAAGGGTGTGTTAGAGGGTCAGCTATACTTAGTAGATTTTAAAAGAGCTGAACTCGACACATGCTTAATTGCTAAGACTAACTTGGGTTGGCTATGGCACCGTCGACTAGCCCATGTTGGAATGAAGAATCTTCACAAACTTCTAAAGGGAGAACACATTTTGGGACTAACCGATGTTCATTTTGAGAAAGACAGGATTTGTAGCGCTTGCCAAGCCGGGAAGCAAGTTGGTGTCCATCATCCACACAAAAACATCATGACTACCGACAGGCCACTGGAGCTCCTTCACATGGATTTGTTTGGCCCGATCGCTTACATAAGCATCGGCGGTAGTAAGTATTGTCTTGTAATTGTGGATGACTATTCTCGCTTCACTTGGGTATTCTTTTTGCAGGAAAAATCACAAACCCAAGAGACCTTAAAGGGATTCTTGAGACGAGCTCAAAATGAGTTCGGCTTAAGGATCAAGAAAATTAGAAGCGACAATGGAACGGAGTTCAAAAACGCTCATATTGAAGGTTTTCTTGAGGAGGAGGGCATCAAGCATGAGTTCTCTTCTCCCTACACTCCACAACAAAATGGTGTAGTGGAGAGGAAGAATCGAACTCTATTGGACATGGCAAGAACCATGCTTGATGAGTACAAGATACCGGATCGGTTTTGGGCCGAGGCGGTCAACACCGCCTGCTACGCCATCAACCGGTTATATCTTCACCGAATCCTCAAGAAGACATCTTATGAACTCCTAACCGGTAAAAAGCCCAATATTTCATATTTTAGAGTTTTTGGTAGCAAATGTTTTATACTTGTTAAAAGAGGTAGAAAATCTAAATTTGCTCCTAAAACTGTAGAAGGCTTTTTACTTGGATATGACTCAAACACAAGGGCATATAGAGTCTTTAACAAGTCCTCAGGACTTGTTGAAGTTTCTTGTGACGTTGTGTTTGATGAGTCTAACGGCTCTCAAGTAGAGCAAGTTGATCTTGATGATATAGGTGAAGAACAGGCTCCATGCATAGCGCTAAGGAACATGTCCATTGGGGATGTGTGTCCTAAGGAATCCGAAGAGCCTCCAAATGCACAAGATCAACCATCCCCCTCCACACAAGTATCTCCACCAACTCAAGTTGAGGATGAGGCTCAAGATGTTGAACAAGAAGATCAAGAAGATGAGCCACCTCAAAATGACGGCAACGATCAAGGGGGAGATTCAAATGATGAAGACAAGGAGGATGAACAACCAAGGCTGCCACACCCAAGAGTCCACCAAGCAATCCAACGAGATCACCCCGTCGACACCATCCTCGGCGATATTCATAAGGGGGTAACTACTCGATCTCGTGTTGCTCATTTTTGTGAACATTACTCGTTTGTTTCCTCTATTGAGCCAACCAGGGTAGAGGAAGCACTACAAGATTCGGATTGGGTGATGGCGATGCAAGAGGAGCTCAACAATTTCACGAGGAACGAGGTATGGCACTTAGTTCCACGTCCTAATCAAAATGTTGTAGGAACCAAGTGGGTCTTCCGCAACAAGCAAGACGAGCATGGTGTGGTGACTAGAAACAAAGCTCGACTCGTGGCCAAGGGGTATTCACAAGTCGAAGGTTTGGATTTTGGTGAAACCTATGCACCCGTAGCTAGGCTTGAGTCAATTCGTATATTATTAGCCTATGCTACTTACCATGGCTTCAAGCTCTACCAAATGGACGTGAAGAGTGCCTTCCTCAATGGACCAATCAAGGAGGAGGTCTATGTTGAGCAACCTCCCGGCTTTGAAGACAGTGAGTATCCTAACCATGTTTATAGGCTCTCAAAGGCGCTTTATGGGCTCAAGCAAGCCCCAAGAGCATGGTATGAATGCCTTAGAGATTTCCTTATTGCAAATGGCTTCAAAGTCGGCAAGGCCGATCCTACTTTGTTCACCAAAACTCTTGACAATGATTTGTTTGTATGCCAAATTTATGTTGATGATATCATATTTGGGTCTACTAACAAATCTACATGTGAAGAATTTAGTAGGATCATGACACAGAAATTCGAGATGTCAATGATGGGGGAGTTGAAGTACTTTCTAGGATTCCAAGTGAAGCAACTCCAAGAAGGCACCTTCATTAGCCAAACGAAGTATACTCAAGATATCCTAAGCAAGTTTGGAATGAAGGATGCCAAGCCCATCAAGACACCCATGGGAACTAATGGGCATCTCGACCTCGACACGGGAGGTAAGTCCGTGGATCAAAAGGTATACCGGTCGATGATTGGATCATTGCTTTATTTATGTGCATCTCGACCGGACATTATGCTTTCCGTTTGCATGTGTGCAAGATTCCAAGCCGACCCTAAGGAATCACACCTTACGGCCGTAAAACGAATCTTGAGATATTTGGCTTTTACTCCTAAGTTTGGGCTTTGGTACCCTCGGGGATCCACTTTTGATTTGATTGGATATTCGGATGCCGATTGGGCGGGGTGCAGGATTAATAGGAAGAGCACATCGGGGACTTGCCAGTTCTTGGGAAGATCCTTGGTGTCATGGGCTTCAAAGAAGCAAAATTCGGTCGCTCTTTCCACCGCCGAAGCCGAGTATATTGCCGCAGGCCATTGTTGCGCGCAATTGCTTTGGATGAGGCAAACCCTGCGGGACTACGGTTACAAATTAACCAAAGTCCCTTTGCTATGTGACAATGAGAGTGCAATCAAAATGGCCGACAACCCCGTCGAGCATAGCCGCACTAAGCACATAGCCATTCGGTATCATTTTCTTCGGGATCACCAACAAAAGGGGGATATCGAGATTTCTTACATTAATACTAAAGATCAATTAGCCGATATCTTTACCAAGCCGCTTGATGAACAATCTTTTACCCGACTTAGGCATGAGCTCAATATTCTTGATTCGAGAAACTTCTTTTGCTAGTCTTGCACACATAGCTCATAAATATACCTTTGATCATGTCTCTTTTGATATATATGCTATGACTAATGTGTTTTCAAGTGTATTTCAACCAAGTCATAGGTATATTGAAAGGGAATAGGAGTCTTCGGCGAAGACAAGGCTTCCACTCCACTCTACTACTCATCCTTCGCCGTCACTCCACTTCACCTCTCCAACTTTGGTATAACCTTCACTCATTTATTTCATGACCAAAGGGGGAGAATGTACTTCATGGGCTCTAATGATTCCGTTTTTGGCGATTCATGCCAAAGGGGGAGAAAATATGAGCCCAAAGCAAAAGGACCGCACCACCACCCTAATTTTAAATTTAATGATTTTCAATGATAAATTTCAAAATTGGTATCTCTTTGTGTTCTAAAGGGGGAGCAAGTAGTGTTTTCAAAATTAATGGAAAACCCTCTTGAACACTAAGAGGAGACATTATTTTAGGGGGAGTTTTTGTTTAGTCAAAGGAAAAGCATTTGAAACAGGGGGAGAAAATTTCAAATCTTGAAAATGCTTTACAAATCTTATTCATTTACCTTTGACTATCTTACAAAAAGACTTTGAAAAGTATTTACAAAAGAATTTGCGAAAACAAAACTCTTGGTGCAAATGTGGTCCAATATGTGAAAAATAAAGAAAACCATCCATGCGCATCATATAAGTTTATATTGGCTCAATTACAAGCAACCTTTGCACTTACATTATGTAAACTAGTTCAATTATGCACTTCTATATTTGCTTTGGTTTGTGTTGGCATCAATCACCAAAAAGGGGGAGATTGAAAGGGAATTAGGCTTAGACCTAGCTCCTAAATAATTTTGGTGGTTGAATTGCCCAACACAAATATTGGACTAACTAGTTTGCTCTAGTGCATAAGTTATACAGGTGCAAAAGGTTCACATTTAGCCAATAAAAAGACCAAGTGTTGGATTCAACAAAGGAGCAGCAAGTGAACTGAGGGCTCCTCTGGCCGGAAGCACCGGACTGTCCGGTGTGCACCGGACTGTCCGGTGCGGCCAGAGGACTTCGACTTCAAACTCTTCACCCTCGGGATTTCTCGGAAGCCGGCGCGCTATAATTCACCGGACTGTCCGGTGTGCACCGGACATGTCCGGTGCTCCAAGGAAACGCGGCCTCCGGAACTCGCCAGCCTCGGGTTCGCTCGGCAGCCGCTCCGCTAAAATTCACCGGACTGTCCGGTGTGCACCGGACTGTCCGGTGTACCAGCGGAGCAACGGCTCTCTGCGGCGCCAACGGCTCCCTGCGGTGCATTAAATGCGCGCGCAGCGCGCGCAGACGTCAGGATCGCCCATGCCGGTGCACCGGACATCAAACAGTGCATGTCCGGTGTGCACCGGACACCCAGGAGGGCCCACAAGTCAGAAGCTCCAACGGTCAGAATCCAACGGCAACCGTGACGTGGCAGGGGCACCGGACTGTCCGGTGTGCACCGGACTGTCCGGTGCGCCATCGAACAGAGGACTCCAGCCAACGGTCACTTGTGGTGGTTGGGGCTATAAATACCCCAACCACCCCACATTCATTGCCATCCAAGTTTTCCAACTCTCAACCACTTACAAGAGCTAGACATTCAATTCTAGACACAAACAAAAGAGATCAAATCCTCTCCAATTCCACTCAAGCCCTTAGTGACTAGCGAGAGAGATTTGCCGTGTTCTTTTGAGCTCTTGCGCTTGGATCGCTTTCTTTCTTTCTCACTTATTCTTGTGATCATCACCCAATTGTAACCAAGGCAAGAGGCACCAATTGTGTGGTGGCCCTTGCGGGGAAGTTTTGTTCCCGGTTGATTGAGAAGAAGAGAAAGCTCACTCGATCCGTGGGATCGTTTGAGAGAGGGAAGGGTTGAAAGAGACCCGGCCTTTGTGGCCTCCTCAACGGGGAGTAGGTTTGCGAGAACCGAACCTCGGTAAAACAAATCCTTGTGTCACACTCTTATTTGCTTGCGATTTGTTTTGCACCCTCTCTCGCGGACTCGTTCCTTTATTACTAACGCTAACCCGGCTTGTAGTTGTGATTATTTTTGTAAATTTCAGTTTCGACCTATTCACCCCCCCTCTAGGCGACTATCAATCCTTCCTTGGACCCGCCACGCCGCCGGCTCATATGGTTGTTGTGGAACCGCGTGAATCGGCTGGCCACAAGTGCTAGCTTTTCGTCCCCAAGGCTCTCCACCTGCTCCTCTGTAATAGACAACAAAGAGGATAGAGCAAACATAGCAAGTGAGGAGTTAGAAGCAGAACCACCTCCAGAGACCAGGGCCATGGTGGGTGCACTAGGGTTCTCAATCTTGGCCCAAGTCTGGTGGTCAATCTCTGTGGACTTGAGCTTGCTAAAGAGCTCGTCCACGGTGAGAGTCTCGTAGTTGGGCGACTCGATGATCGTCGAGACCTTCACCTCCCAAACCCTCTGATCTAGAGCATGTAGTAATTTCAGCGCTCTCTCATGATCACTATAGGGTAGCTGTGCCTTGTTGGCATGCATCTTGTTCACAATTGTCTGGAACCTGGAGAACATGGAATCAATGGTCTCTCCAGCCAACTGTGTGAAGTTCTCGTACTCTCGCCTGTACGTCTCAAACAGTCTGGTCTTCACATGATCGTTGCCCTCATGGAATCTCTCGAGGGTAGACCAGATCTGATGAGCCGTAGTCAGATGTCCAACTCGCTCAAACTCACCAAGCGAGAGACACGAGAACAAAGCGTTTCGAGCTTTGTTGTTCGAATCATGGAACTCCATTTGAATTGGAGTGATCCGGTCACTTGTAGCATCGAAAATCGCATCAAGGCAAATTTCCCAAACCTGGTAACCGATGCTCTGAAGATACGCAGACATGCGAATCTTCCAGTACGGGTAATTGGTCCCATCGAAGAACGGAGGTTTTCCAACACCTCGTTCCATGTCGCCTACGTGGATTTCAAACCGATTAGGAAAGGGAAACCCTTAACCGGCTTTGATACCAATTGTAGGACCGGTAAGGCGACCAGAGGGGGGGTGAATGGGAGCCAATCGGATTTATGTCTCCAAACACTGAAAATTAGCACTTTGCTTCAATTGAGATGAAGCAAGTGCTCAAACCATAAACACATGAGTGATCTCATGATTACAAAATGTTCTTAATACTCACATGAGATCAGCAAAGCAAACGGATCGCAAATCGGACACAAAAAAAAATAAAAAACGGTCCAATACAGTATTGTCAACAGGTGTTGTTTTCAGCAGTACGAAATTCTGTTCTTGAGTTCAAAACTGAACTAAACGAACTCCGATTGATATGAAATTTTACACACACCTGAGCAAATATGTTTCCAAGATCTCCCCAAAATTTAAGCTTAATCCGACTTGTGACTCACGCGCAGATTTAAAAATACAGCAGAAATTGGGGTTTTGTTGGAGTTTTCTAGAACGAGTTCAAACTGAGTTTTTCTCAAATCTCGACCAAAATCTGCAACAATTAGGTGTATGCAGTGGTCCGAGGAGTGCAACTCACCACCAATCAATCCCCAAACCAAATCCTCTCAAGGGAATCAATGTGTTTTCACCAACAATACAAGAATGGGGAAAAGGAGAAACCAAAACTATAAAACTTCAGAAATTTCAGCAAGGGTACAAAACTGAGATTTGAAGCCAATGAACACTGTGGGCCGGACCGGCGACCCTTCCTCTGATTAAGCTTTAAAATCAAGAACACAGTCGAAGTACAAAATCACTGCGAAACCCTCGGCTCAACTCGTGTCTACCTAGAGAGAAAACTAGGAGCTCTAGAATGAATTCTCAAAATAAATGGCAACCAAAGGATGCTGAACCAACCAGCCCTCCCCTTCTATTTATAGAGGGTTATTCTCATTTCCTAAAGTACCCCTATTTACATAGAGCCTATCCACTCAATCGGGGGCGAAATGGACCAACTCCTAGGTTTTTGATCCGATGGCCACATCCTTCACACAGAGTTGCTTCGCCTTGATGCACCCTCCGCGATCACGCCACGTGCCACCACCGGCTCCCTCTGGAACCACCACCACCGAGTTTTGAGGCCCAAACTCAGCAAAACCAGGCATCCGTAGCGCTGAGTGGTTTTGAGGCCCAAACCACCAAACCTATCATGAGCACCGCACCTCGTGCACGTCCTCCACGATCAGACGCGTGTCCCGCTAGTCCTCGACCACGCCGGTAACACGGTATACTCCACCACGTCCTCGCACAAGTGCGTGTCCCAGGTGTCAGCCACCACGGTTGGTCACCTGACTGCTCTGATTCGTCAGTCAAGACCCATCACTCGCCCTTCACCGCTCCCGGTCCATCAGCACGAGCCCGCATGACCTTCACCTCAGCCATCGACCACCGTTCCTATGCTCCACACCTGCACACCACAAGTCGACCAACATGGTTGCACAAGCATAATCTCACACTCTGGTCAGTCCACTGACTACCCCAGAGTGCTACCCGTTGACAATCACTCATCATCAATCCGAACTACAAGGGACAAGTCAACCTTGTGTTCGCACAAGAAGATTTTTTTATATGATTGCTGAATAAAAATGGGCAAGGCCCAATTAAATCAAAACACTTAATTGGTGCGTCAAAATGCAAACAAGACCATGTCAGCAACAAGAATAAGAGGAAAGAGATGACAACGTCTGACAGTCAATCTTAGATGTTGTGGTTCCTGCACTGCAGTTAGAAGAGTGAAAACCAATTATTTTTGGCTACCAATTCTAAGAGAGAAGAGAGTAGAGAGGAAAAAAAGCTCTAGTAAATAGTGGTAAACAAGAGCTCTACTAGATAGATATTTAAGGCTAGCCTTACCAGATATACCAAAACAATGTTTTGTATATATATACTACTCTATTAAAAAACTTAATCTGGTTATCTGGTGCTATCACGACTTCACTTTCTGGCACTCTGGATTCATCCCATAAGCCTCGACTGGTTTGCGTAAAAGACAGTGTAGAGCAAGCACTCAAAACCACACACTCCTGCTCCATAAATTTGAGGTTTACCATCAAAACATACATACCTTAGTTTTCAGAAATAAACAATAATTATACTTAAATAAATATCTTCATACTTATTTATATAATAAATAAAAACCGTATTAAATCACGGACAAGGAGGGCAGCGGCACTGCGGCAGGGCAGTGAAAAGCTGAAAAGTAGACGCAGGGAGCGGAGGCGGAGCCGGAGCGGGGTTTGAATTGAATCCAGTCGAGGCGAGGCGGCACCGTCAGGGAGGGACACTCGTCCAAACTCGAAAGCCAACGCACCACACCAGCACCAGCCTTCCCATCTTTTTCCTTCCTTCCACCCCTTCCTCCTCACCCTGTCACCCACCCCTGTTTCCTCTCGATTGTTCGTTAGTTCCTTGCTTGCCTCGCCAGACAGCCTCTATCCTCCTCCCCCTCCCCCGTATCCGTCGAGTACCACCTTACGCTGCCGCCGTCGTCATCCGGGCGACCACCCTGCCAACCATCATTTCGCTCCGCCCGCCTCGCTTTTCCCTCCCCCAACCAACCACTCCCCTCGTCCCACTTCTTGCGTCACCGACCCAATCCGATCCTATCCCACCCGCACGGCCGCACGGCAACCCCCCGCCGCCGCCCGAGATCCCGCCCCAGTGTCCCGTCCCGTGTGATGCGCGGATCCGGCTGAGGGCGAGCCATGCCGAGCGTCGGCGTGAAGATCTACAGCGTCTTCTTCAAGCTCTTCCTCCGCCACCGCCTCCAGTCGCTGGCCGCCGCCGCCGCGGGGGACCCCGACAACGCGGCCTTCGGCGTCTCCTGCCGCCCCGACGAGGCCACCGCGCCGCCCAACCCGGCCTTCTCCGCTGCCGCCGACGGCGTCGCCTCCAAGGACCTCCACATCGACCCCAACTCCTCGCTCTCCGTCCGCATCTTCCTCCCCACGCCCCCGCCGCCTTCCCCGCACGCCCACCTCCTCGCGCACGCGCACCCGCGCCGCGCCAGCGACCCCACCCCGACGACCCCCGCGCCCGCGCCCGCCAACGGCGCGCCGTACCGAGGGTACCTCCCGCACGCCGTCTCCTCGCCGCGCGCCGCCGCGTCGGCGCGCCGGAGGCTGCCCATCGTCGTGCAGTTCCACGGCGGCGGCTTCGTCACCGGGAGCAACACTGCCGCGGCCAACGACGCCTTCTGCAGGAGGGTCGCCAAGCTCTGCGATGCCATTGTCGTCGCCGTGGGGTACAGGCTTGCGCCAGAGAGCCGATACCCTGCCGCGTTCGATGACGGGGTCAAGGTGCTCAAGTGGATCGCCAAGCAGGCCAATCTCGCCATGATGACCAAGGTCGGGGGTGGTGTCGACACCTTCGGTGCATCCACTGTTGAGCCGTGGATTGCTGCACATGGTGATCCAGCTAGGTAAATGTTACTGATCTTCCTGTTTATATAGCTGCATAGATGTGTGATTGTGTGCTAAACTTTACTAATTGATAGGGTAAATGTTACTGATCCTCCAATCTATAGCTGCATAAATGTGTGCTAAACTTTACTAATTGATGAGGCAATGGTAGGGATCATGAAACTGCAATGCCAAAATGACAATAAGTTCTGGAATCCAAGAATTTGTGTAAGAATATTTTATTGCATCGCTTGAAGTTGCACGTAAAATGGTTAGTGGGCAACAACGGTTGTTCACCTGTTCAACAAACATGCTTTTGTTCCCTTCAGATGATTTAAACGTCTAACACTTGATAGTTAAGCTTGGTCAACATGTCATATGTGGTTATGCTATCACACCGTTTTGCATGCAGTCCACCTGTTTTTTTTTGTGTGAAGCCCCATGCATTCTAGCTGTTGTTTTTTTGTGTGTGTGTGTGAAGACCCTGTGATAAATAAGAGGCTTCTCCAAACTATGCAAACCATGGTTTTTAGAGCGATAAGGCGGTCCAAGGCGTTGGACCACCGCCTGAACGCCTAGGCGAGGTAGGCGGGCAAGACACCTAGGCGTTAGACCACCGCACGGACGCCTAGGCGACGCCTTAAGAACAGAGATGCAAACATCAGTTAACCTTAACCATGACTCTTTTCTTTCAACGTAACGCTGACACTTGTATGATGTGAATTGAAGCTTTCACATGTATTGAATAAATGACTGGAACTTTCGCAGAATTAAATCTTGTATTCCATGTAATTTGAACTGAGAAGATTGTTCTTTATGTTTTCTATTATTTAATTTAAACCATCTATGATCCACCATGGAAATGGAATCTCCTGAATTAGTATTATAACTCTTGTTTGTGTAACACCATATACAAGGGAGCTTCATTTGAGGAATTCCCTTAAATTCTGCTTTCTCTCGATCAACGAGTTACTGTTTCCCGTATACAATCTTGTGACTCTTGTCACTCACATGAGAGTAAACCCCTTTACACAAATTCACTGCACATCTCAGTCACCTTTATGTCACTGCTGCTACTTTATCCATTCAGCTGTTGAAATTCCTTTTTGTGCTAACTGTTGTATATTAGTATCACTGGAATTTGACTGTATGGTGTGTTCCTTGTCGCAGATGTGTTCTACTTGGTGCAAGCTGTGGTGCAAATATTGCTGATTATGTCACTCGGAAGGTGGTCGAAGATGGGAAACCGTTTGACCCGGTTAAGGTTGTTGCACAAGTTCTGATGTATCCATTTTTCATAGGGAGTGTTCCGACACACTCGGAAATTCGGCTTGCGAACTCATACTTCTACGACAAGTCCACATGTTTACTTGCTTGGAGACTATTTTTGTCAGAGAAAGAGTTCAACCTAGACCACCCTGCTGCCAACCCTCTGGCGCCTAGCAGACGAGCTCCCCCACTGAAGTGCATGCCACCGACCTTGACAGTTATTGCCGAGCATGACTGGATGAGGGATCGAGCAATTGCTTACTCTGAGGAACTCCGCAAGGTTAATGTTGACTCGCCAGTTCTTGACTACAAGGATACGGTTCATGAGTTTGCAACCCTGGATGTGTTCCTAAAAACACCACAGGCCCAGGCCTGTGCCGAGGACATTGCCATATGGATGAAGAAATATATATCCCTCCGAGGGCATGAGTTCTCGTATTAGTTGTAGCAAAGATCATCAAGCATTGTGAAATAGACCCTTCACCGGGGAGCATCAGTGTGTTCTTCTCAACTGGTGGAAAGAGGGATGTTTGATTACAGTTGAGTAACCAGTTAGCTTAATGTGACTCCTTCAGTGATTTCTGTGGGAGAATGTAGTGTGCAAAGTTGTAGACTGTAATCAAAAGGTACTCTTTTCCTGTAGAGCTCAATTCTTTCGTTCCTTTTGTATCATTTGTGCATTACGGAATTACTGGTGCTTGAGGACACCATTTTTTTTGAGAAGAAATATCAATCTCAGTGGTGCCAGCTGTGAAGCACTGAGCTCCACACAACAACATCGTCCATATTGTTCCATGTAGCTTGCATCAGCGTGCACCTTTTTGTTGAATGCTGTATTTTGCATTTCCACCAGGTTGTATGATCGATGTGCACTGAACTCTGGTAATTTGTTTTGTAAGCTTCAGAAATGTTTAGTGAAAGTGAGTTGTTTGTATGACAAGTTTTCATCCAGAAATCAACTTCACTTTTCCGAAGTCTTCAAGCAAAACCTGTAAAAAGACGTGCTTCGTGCTTACACCAACAGACTTGAAGTTTAAGTTCTTATTTCTAACTTTCTGTGCAATCTTGATTCACGTGCTCATACGTTTTGATGGGAGCTTGAAAGCATGCTAAGGTTAGGAAAACACAGCAGAATCTAGCGATATCTTTTGTATTCCAGCTTAACTAAATGGTCAAACAAATGACGTCGGAAAACAGAATGGCACAAAGATCAGACTTTTCAGTCTTTCACGAAAAAAAAGATAACTCGAGACAGTCAGCAGACCTTCTATAGCTACATTCAAAAAGGAAAAAAGAAAGAAAAAACTCAACGGTTACATCATAAATGATCCCTCACAGACTGTTCCTTGTTCTGCTCTGAATAAAAGGTTGGAGTGATGGTTCTCTTCCTAGGTAGTCGGTTATTATCTCCGGGGGATCTTTTGAGCCTCCTGGAGCCAACACCTGCAGTGATGTAAACATTTTTGTAACAGTTTCATGAGCATGCAAGGAGGGCATTAGCAATTACCTTATTTCTGAACCGCAATCCAGCATGCTGATTGAGCAAGTCATCTTTAAATTTTGATACAAAAAGATCAGCAGCAAACACCTACATAGTTCAGATAAGAGTTTTTTTCCTACTATCTCCAAATATACGATGGAAGAAATATGGCTTAGGATTTGTATTGCCCAAACCTCACTCCATATGTAACTGTAGCACACAGCATCATAGCCAAAGGCAATACGAGGAAAACTTGAAGCTGGACTGGTCCCTTCCAATAAAGGTATACCCAACATTACCTGTAAAAGGGACATTTGCCTTAATTGCATCATAAGGGCTAGTTTAGAAACCTCATTTTCCCAAGGATTTTTTATTTTCCCAAAAAAATTAGTTCGTTTTCTCTTGGGAAATTGAAAATCCCATGGAAAAATTAGGATGCCAAACTAGCCCTAAATACTCTCTCCGTCCTAAATTACAGGACATATTTTCCTTACTCCATCCATCCCAAAATAGTAGTCGTTTTAGACTTGGTTCCTTTAGGGGTGTTTGGTTTCTAGGGACTAATTTTTAGTCCCTCCATTTTATTCTATTTTAGTCTCTAAATTGCCAAATACGAAAACTGTTTTAGTTTCCGTATTTGGCAATTTAGAGACTAAAATGGAATAAAATGGAGGGACTAAAAATTAGTCCCTAAAAACCAAACATCCCCTTAGGGCCTGTTTGTTTCAGGTTATAGATTATATAATCTGGATTATAATCTAAATTATATACTCCAGATTATAATCTAGATAGATTATAATCTATATGTAGTTGTTTGGTAGTCTAGATTATACAAATGTAGATTATTCACAAAGACAACAGTACCCTTGTTTGTTTATATAAGATGAAGAAAGAAGGATGACATATATTGTAATTTCTATTTACATAACCATGGATAGTGGGTCTTTCGCCAAAAATAATCTCAAATAAGCTACTCTTGAGTAGATTATGAGATTACCATAATCTGGCTTTAGATTATATAATCTGAACCCATAATCTAGGTGTTTGTTTACCTGCTGGATTATTTGCGCTGGATTATATAATCTGGAGAGATTATAATCTGAAACAAACAGGGCCTTAGTCACTCTCCTAAACTTTAGGGACTAAACTTTAGTCATTGAAAATCCTACTTGGGAGACCTATTTTAGTCACCCCGTAAACCATAATCTAGGTGTTTGTTTACCTGCTGGATTATTTACGCTGGATTATATAATCTGGAGAGATTATAATCTGAAACAAACAAGGCCTTAGTCACTCTCCTAAACTTTAGGGACTAAACTTTAGTCATTGAAAATCCTACTTGGGAGACCTATTTTAGTCACCCCATAAACTCTAGTGAGAAAATTACTAGTCTAGTCACTAAAGTTTAGGAGGTGGGAACCAAACACACTCTAAGTTTGAATGCTCTAGAGCTAATAGTTAGTTGACTAAAAATTACTAATGGAATTAACTAGCTAACAAATAGCTAGCTAACTATTAGCTAATTTGCTAAAAGTGGCTAAGGGCCTGTTTGTTTACCCCTCAGATTATATAATCTGGATTAAATAATCCTAAGAGGCAAACAAACAGTCTAGCTTATTTGTCGAGATTATATAATCTAACCCCTGGATTATGATAATCCATAAGCAAGTGAGGAGGTGCTTATTTCAGATTATTTTTTTCCACTTCCCCACTACCCTTTCAAGTTTCCTAGAAATTACCCACCATTGCCATTATAACCCACCATTGGCATTCTTGTCTTCCTCATACAAAAGAATCCTATTAACAACTCAAATAATCTGGGTAAACAAACAGGACTACTCAGATTATACAATCCAGATTATATAATCCTCCAAAAATAATCCAGATTATATAATCCATGGGGGTAAACAAACAGGCCCTAAGAGCTGAACTATTAGCTAGATTGTTTGGATGTCTTTAGCTTTAATGCATTTAAACATCCCCTAAACATACATACATTCATTAATTAATCTACGAAAGTAGTCCGTATGTACGTCTATATTCATTATCATTCATTCGAATGTGGATAGAAAAAAGAGGGCTCGAAAGAACTATATTTTGGGACAGAGGGAGTAGTTTTTGCTATGCACCTAGAAATAGGTTATGCCTAGATACATAGAAAACCAAAAACAACCGACGAGAGTATGATAGGCATTAAAGCAGTCATTTCAAGTGTACCTTGGGGTGAAGATCCTTGATTAAGTCATCAATTTCCACATTCTCACTTGAATGTATTATCTGATCAACAAGGCCTAGTAAAAGTGAAAAACAACACATAAGTTAGGCTATCTCCAACAACTCTTCTATCTCATCCCCTATTTTAAACTACAGTCTACAAACAGTGTTATCTACAATGCAAAACAGTGCTTTGCACAATCATATACACGATCTGCTGGAGACAGCCTTACTACGTTGAATACAAATTTCTTACTAATTAATAATCATGAACTAACAATAGGATACAATCCAGCTGTCCATAATTAACAAGTACCAATTAGGTTGATTTTGCTGGAAGCAAATTAACAGTGTATCAGCAGAAACTTATTTCAAAGAATAAGTAGGAAAATGGAGAGTAATTTGTGCTACCAGTACCTACTAGCATAACATTGAATGGGCAAATATTTAGTACATACTGTTTACTGAAGTAAGAGAATTAAGTGTTGAGGACATGAAAAGCCAGCCAAATTCAGGTGGCTGGTGTCAGTAAAACTGTATTAGGACCTCAACCTCATTATTTTTTGTTGGAGTTTCTGAGCTGGATAACATTTAAGGACCAATAATCTCACTCCACCTCATTTGATAGGTAGCAAAATGACTCACACAAAAGTATCTCTTGTTTCATTTTCAGGCCAGCAAACAAATCACGCCTTCTTTTCAGAGATTGGCAAGCTTCGCTACTTATGGATTTCGTAATGTCCTACAATGATAAAAACAGAGAGAATTTTAGCACTAATTTAAACAAGTCTCAGAAGGCTCACACGAACTTATCGAACTATCAAACAATTATTATAATGCAGCATTCACATGTTTTTGGCGTGTCACTAAGTTCACTCTATGAAAGAAATGACAGACCCAATGGTAGTGGCTCCCACATGAGTGGAGTCTAGGGAAAGATAACCGAGGCAAGCCTTACCCCTGCATTTTAATAAAGAGGTTGTGTCGAACTGACTCGCTAAGTTCACTCTATGCAAAAACAAAAATGTTGGTTGGTCACCAGAACATATCCTCTGATCCAAGGATTCATCACCCAAGCAAGGTCACAAATATATTTTTTTATTCATGAAATTGGTTCCATCTTCTAGGCTGACCAGACATTATTTACCAGTTTTCTTACATCTTTATTTTTTGTTCTTGAAAATATGCAAAGTATGATAATAATTCCAACACAAACATCATATGCGACATTTGCACCACCTGATGGAAGCCGGACATCATTTTCAGAGAAATACTCTCATAGCACCTGAGATGACAAGGTTGCATTACATATCAGAAACGTTAACTTCCAATGGATTAAACAAGTGTTGGTAATTGTTATGTTACTGAAGAAAAGAACTATGCCTACCAATTCTCGAGTAGCAGGCTTGGAATTTCAGCAAAGTCACCCTCCAGTCGAAGGCCTGAAAATCTTGAAAAGGTGGCTCTGTTGGATACGTGATGGACCTGCAGGATAATGAAATCAGTGACTCTATTCAATTAATGTCATCAAATGCCAGAATATTTATAATTTATCAGAATCCAATAGAGAAAGTTGATATCAATACCACATGGCTAAATTCATGGAATAGCCTCACAACTTCAGGGAACCGCATCAATGCTGAATTACCATCAAACTCTTTTGGACACTGAGATAATATCACAGCAGCCGGAACCTGTCAGCAACCATCCAATAATTACAGCATGAAATAATTAGCCACTCAACCAGGCTACAGAAGTACTTCCCAAAGATTATAGATATTGTCAGCTTGTGAGAAGTACTTTTGAACTTTTAACAATTTGATCGTATTATATCACCTGGTAAATTTGCTTCAATACAAAACCTTTGTGGTTACACAAGAGAATGCATAATTTAATCATTTGAACTACAGTGATTCTAATGAGAAATTCATACTCTGATTGCACTATATAATATGCATGAGATTTTCGAGTTACCTTACGTGTACCGTTAGAACATAAGCATCCATTCTGAAGGGTCACAACACAAGTGTGGGCATACTTTCCTTCCCTGTGAAGCAAAACAGGGTAGTCAATTAAAATAACCCTGTTTTATGTGTACAACTTTCAGCATTTGTATCCAATCAAACATGTTTTCCATATCATGAAACCTTGAAAATCATTCAAGCTTCGATCGCATGCTTTCAGAACAAACCTGGAAAAGATATCAAGAAAAAAGTAACCCAAAAGATCACTTGAACTTGCATCCCAAACAGAAAACACACGAACTGTATCATGCCAAACATCAACATCCTTAATTTCGTCGAATCGTAGTGCTTCATGAAAGGAAAAAAGAATTAGCATAAAATATATGTGTGCTCATATCTTCTAAAAATAGAGGCTGCTAGTGCATTAGTTAATGGCTATCATTTTACCAAATAGATCCTGAAATATCTTCAGCATTCCAGATATGACCAGGCCAACAGGGAAGTATTGTTTAATTTCACCAACGTCAAGATCAACCTTGAATTCTTCAGCTCTTTTGATGTAGTACAACAAATCTTCCATTCCAAACTGAGCATTTCCTTCCTCCTTGATCTGAAATCAGAAAATCGGTAGCAATAATTTAATTAGTAATGGAAGAGTTTCATCGATGGAAAAATTAGCAGAGCAGAAAGGAGCTTTCTTAAAACCTTGAGGTCTTTGAGTATGTTGAGCTCTCTATTAGCCACATCACTTAATTGTTCAGACATCTCTTCCAAAAACTCTAAGACCTGCAAGAGAAAACACTTTGACATCTGTTGTTTTCCTAGTGTAAAAGTGAGCATGAAAGAGCATTTTGCCGGCGAGCTGACTAGACCAGTATTGAGATTATTTTCCTAAGTGTAATATTGAAGAACATGTTTCTTAGCTTAAAAAAATCAAACAGATTTCCTGACACAAAAGCACAGACCTTCCTCGAAGTCTTTGGCATTCTGGGCTCAATAGCAAAATCAGCATAGTTGGTGTACCCCAGCAATTTAGCAAACTTGTGTCTTAGCTGGACCTGAATAAACATAGAAGATGAAGCTGTAACATGTCAGTTCCAGGGCTCCTGACTACACTGGAACCCTTGCAAAATAATAGAATGTAACGGATAGTCGGATACTATAAGATAAGGTAAAATCAGCTATAGAAACGCCCATTACTAATGAAGTTACAGTGCAGATGGGTACTTGTGGTTACCAAATTTTCTAGGATGGCTAGATTATCCTTCCCACCTTTTTGTCCATAAGCAACAGCAATCTGCTTCCTGGTAGAGCCAACCTTGAAGAGATGGAACTAGTTGACATCAGTTCATACATAACTTGAATGCATAAATATAAATTGCAATTGGTCAACAGCATACTTTCTAGCATAAAGAAAATAAGAAGAAAAAAGAGTACCCCACAACATACGTTATTACTAGATATCCATGTCAAATCAGTGGACAGAGCTCATAAACAGCCAAGTGACTATCAATCATAATTATGAAATGTGCAGTTGTGTGATAAAGCGTAAGACCTTGCAGTGCTCAAGAACTGGAGTAACATGGTAACTAGTCAACGGAACCTTAAACTTCCCATCAGCCTTTTCCAGATCCTGAGAAGAGTTTAAGTAAAACAGGATTATAAAGCAACAATAACATATTTTTCATTCACTCAAACTCCTGTTCAAGCACAAAGTAAGCAAAGATTACTGAACCATCTAAGTATTCCTTATTGTACTTCAAGGTATGCTTGATTCAATCTTACTCTCTAGCTAACCTTAAGGAACTCAAAGGGCATTCCAGCTAGTTCATCTTCACCTAAAAGAAGGAATTTGGTGAAATCATTCAAATTTTGGAGATACTTCAAGTTTAATGCATCTATATGAGATTTCAATTTCTCCATTTCTTTTCTCTTGCTTTGAGATAATTTTACTCCATTGCGCTCAAACTCTTTCACCTGTTCAACCATAATTAGACAATTCAGCAAAACGATAGTCAAATCAATTTGCAAAATCATCTTAATACAAATTGCAAATAATACAATAGCAAGACACATCACATATCTTTCAGTATGTTTACAGTCACTTAATTCTATGGTTTTTTTTAGCTTTGATGCACCTTATGACCTTAATGAATTAAAAAAGACCATATTAATATTTTATATGCTAACAAATAATTCAGAAATTCAAGTTCAAGATGAATGAGGCGATGGTACTGAGGATGCAAAGACACATCACCGTAAAAGAACATGTAGTATGAGAACCTTACGAGACCACTCAGGAGCCAGATTATACCTACATTAGCCATTAGGTATGTTCATATTGAAATAGATAAGGATACAAGTATACAACAGTTATGGAAAAATGATATTCAGGGTTAAAGCATTGACAATAAATCATCACATGTATAAACATTCAGTTGTCGGTCAGAATCAGAACATTACGATCAAATTTACATGTAGCGAAAGAATTCTGCACCAAAAACTGAAGAAATCTTGTTGCTTCAGGACCTATTCTCTCGCCTTTCACTGCAAATGCTTTTATGACACGATAAACATCTTCACGCTGCCTGGTCACCTCGCAGGAAATACATGTTCAGCAAATTGTTGCATCGGTTGAGATAGAAGAAAGGTAACCTCACATCCTTTAGTATTATTATTTTCAAGATAAAAAATATTACTTCATAAGCTTTACAGAATACAGAACATGCATTACTTCATAGATTTTTACAAAACAACATGATCAATGGGTCACTGAGTATGTCACAGATGCTCACCAGACCAATCAAATAATATGAGTAATAGTAACACAGATACCAAGATACAAGCTATTTACGTTTTTTTTGTGTGTGTTTTACATTACCAGATCATGTTAGTTGACAATGGTACCTAATCCTACACTATTTTCAGTTAGGGAACATATATTACTACTATATCCAAGTGAATTATAAGAAATAAGCGGCAAAAGTGCACCTGCAAAGCACAAAGTGGGAATCCAATAGCTTCTCTGCTTCAGCACTTGCCTTGCGAACATCCTCAGATGGTGATACCATCCTAGGAAGAACACAAGCTTGAACCAGAGGGAATTGCAGCGCATCTAATTCTGCCAATGGTGCAATGACATTAGCAAAACTGACCTACAACACACAACATGCAACCGTTAGACAATTCTCAAGGTTTGAGGTCTGTATATGCTCATTACAAATTGTATTTTTCTAAGAACAAGCATGCTGCAAATATATTATAATTCCCTATAACCATATGGTTGTATGAATATTATATTTATAGAAGACTAAAGATCAACAAGCCCAAAACCCTGTACGGGCTTCTACGACTACCACATTCCACAAAACAGTTAGTAGAATATAGTACCATAAAGAGTTGCGCACATACTTTATCTAGGGGCACTGCAGCCACTGAATCATAAGTTTCCCTTGACTTAGAGATGATACGGTCGGTCGTTCTTTTAATCTCAGCTGCTGATAGGTTGACTTGAGCAGTAAACCCTGGAAGCTCTGCAGCCACTCAAAATTGAAAAAGCATACATCGATAACTTTTCAAAATTCCATCCCTAAGAGTTAACATTTAGCTTAAATTGTACCATTTAAAACAATAGAAGCATGGATACAAAGTTCACGCGGCAAGTATATGTAGCGCTAAAGGACAAAGCAGAACCGTGTTAAGCAAACATCATACGCTATATTTATATGCTGCATTGATACGAGATTGAGCCAAAACACTGCACGGGTCAATGCAAGGTTGCTCAATGTCAGAGAATCAGATGGACTTTGAGTTCAAACGCGAAGACCGAGGGTTTTGCGGCGCTCACCTCGTCGCTTCCTCCGACGGTGGGCGACGACGGCGGAGAAGGCGATGTTGAGGCCCACGGCGACGAGCGCTGCCGCACCGGCGATGGCGATGACCCTGCGCTCTCGTCTTCTGGGCTCCATCCCGGAGCCCCGATGGGTTCTAGAAGGTTCTGGAGAAGGGGCCGGCCGCGGGCGGCGAGGAGAGAAGAAGGTTTCCTAGTGGCGGTGTGGGCGGCGAGACTTGTCTCGAACGGTAGCAGCGCCTGAGCCAGCGACTTCGCGAGCGGAGGTCACGACTCACGAAGATATGCGAGATCTGGCCGGTGGTTTCCGCGTGGACGGCTGGATTTTGAGGGAACACGCGTAGCCGTTTTATGAAAATCCACGTCATTTCCCTTTCAGGCCTTTTCATTTTATCCCCAATCACAAAATCCTCTCAATCCGATGGAATGAGCAAGACCTCGGCAAAAACTAATCCATTCAAAGAGGAAAGAATAAAAAATAATGCCTACGTCCCAAAATATAGTTTTTAGGACTCTTTTTTCCATCCAAGTTCATTAGAATGATAATAAATATAGATATACACATAAACTGTATTTATAGTTAATTAATAATGTTGAACACTAAATTGAGCGACCGGACGGTCCGGACAGTCCGCACTGGGTGCGGATGGTCCGCGCTTGCGCAGAGCCAATTAGGGTTTTGAGTTTTGTGCTACGGTTGTTAGCTAAATTCGCGGAATTAGCTCGGGAAATCTATTTGTAATAGGTCCAGCCCCCCTCCTCTATAAATACAGAGGATTACGGTCGATTAAGCATCATCAATCGAATCAATAATCAGTCTATCTCGCATTTATTTCTTGTATATTTAGGAGTAGTTCTAGTTTAGCCTTTCAATCCCCATATTCTCCGCTTCTCTTCGACTCTACGTCGATTAGAGGAGTCTAGGTCGGCCTGCCGAGACTAGACAACCCTAGAATCTCTCCTCCCCGACGGGTCCCTCCCGGGAGCGAGATCCAAGCGCTACCGGCGACCTTCGCCACCCCTGCGCACGCGCGGACCGTCCAGCCCTAGGGCGCGGACCGTCCGGCACGTCAGGCGAGGAACCCTAGCCCTGTGTCAGGTCGTGGACCGTCTCGCCCTTGGCCGCAGACCATCCGCGCCTGTGCAAAGAGCACCGCCACCAGTTCTCACACAGTGATTGGCGCCCCAAAAAGACACCAACACACTTTTTTGGCGACTCCGCTAGGGAAAACACATATCAACCCATCAGGTCGTCCCTCAATGGTCGGTTCAAGGGATAGCTCTGACATCTCCCCAAGCAATATCATGGAGCCGACTTGGGAGACCTTGCCGACTGACGAACAACTCTAGTTCGAGGAGCACAAGGAGCAGCTAATCCAAGAAGCAAAGGCGAAGTTCCTGGCCGACTTCAAGGTGGACAGGAACAACAAAGTCGTTCGGCAACGGGCGACAGATCTGGCTTCGCTCCGACCTACTATGAATACCCCTAATGTAAATAGTACCAATGAGCTCCAATCTCTTAAAGATTACATAGACAAACAACGAGAGCATATGCAACGTATCGTAGGGGATATACAAAACGATCATAAAAGGCTAATGTGTGCGCTTGATAAATCTATTATTGCAAATCTTCCTTCGCACGAGGTTGAACTGAGGGAATACACACGTGATTCATCGGCTACAGGTTGTCACGACCAGTCACAACCCCTTTATGGGATGCCGATAGACATGTACCCTAGGCAACAACAGCCTCCCACGCACATCGGCGATAAATTTGCTGATCTGCGCATGTCCGAACCGTCTGCACGTGAGCGCGGATCGTCCGGACCAGCAGCGACCGGTCCCATTTTTAGAAGCGAATTACCGAGGCATGTACCCAAACCGCCACATACCGTGTAAACCCTAGATAACCCATTCGAACCATTCGCGTATGGCGCCAGACAGTCCGAATATAACGCCGGACGGTCCGCGTATTTAACCGGACGGTCTGGCACAGAGTTTTTTTTGAGGAGGATGAATATCCAACTCTGCATCCGTACCAGCTAAACTCCCCATCTCACCATACGACACACTAGCACCATAATATAACCTACTAAACCCGTGAGAGTGAGTACTTTCCGACCCCTAAAAGGCCAGAAAGGAATGGCCAGTCCTATGAGCCTCATAGGGCATGTATTAACGTGCCGCAAAACCCAAACCAGTGGGGAGGAAAACAACATACCAACATCCAAACCTCACCCATATTAGACCAAAGAGCCGGTGGTCTCCCACCGGCTGCCATCGATATAGTAAGAGAAGAAATAACTGAGGTGTTCCGAGATAAGCTCGGAGTTGGCATAATCCCTAGGGGCAGTCATATTGGAAACCTTATGATAGCCAATTTGACCATCTCTCATACCCATAGGGAACCAGAATACCCGAATTCGCAAAGTTTTTGGATGACCAAGGAAAGAGCATGCATGAGCACATAGACCAGTTCTTAGCACAATTAGGAGAATTGGCTGACACCGAAGCATTCTGCGTACGTTTATTTTCATTATCTTTAACAGGGACTGCATTCGCATGGTATGCCACGCTCCCTCCTAATTCCATTTTGTCATTGGGAGACTTAGAACAGAAATTTCATGAACATTTCTTCTCTGATGATTATGAGCTAGATTTAGTAGACTTAGTGGCCCTACAACAAGAAAAGAATGAATCGATTAATGATTGCATTCGGAGATTCTAGGATACTAGAAACCGATGTTTTCAAATTCATTTAACAGATAAACAACTGGAGGGAATAGCCTTTGATGGATTATGCTATATTTAAAAGAGAAATTAAAAGGCGTCCAGTTCTTTACGCTAGCACAGTTACATTAGAGAGCTTTGGCTTGTGAAAGCCGAAGTAAAGAGCTAGTCAAAACAGTTCATCATAATGTCCACATAGTAGAGCACAATCAAAGTAGTTCGGACGACGAACCAAAGGAAGTTTACACTGCCGAAATGGTTTGGCCTGAGCAGGCCAAATCTTCGGCTTGCTCCTCCTTGCAGTTAGTCAAAAAGAAACGGCAGGAGGAGGTTAAGTTTACATTTAATGTCGGCAAATATGATAAGATATTCGATGAATTACTAAAAAATGGTAACATTAAGATCGATTATACTATTCCACCCGCCGATGAACTAAAACATCGCGCATATTGCAAGTGGCACAACTCATTTTTACATGCCACTAATGATTGTAATGTGTTTTGATGATAAATCCAATCGGCCATTAATGAGGGACGATTGAAATTTTAGGAGGACACGGAGCCCTTCCCGATGAATGTGATCGACTCCCAGGGCAAGAAAGTCCTAATTCGGCCTGGGGTGACCGATAAGGGTGAAGGCAAGAAAGTCATCATCGGCAACGCACGAAAAGCTAATGAAAATAATAGAATTTCTTGTAGGAAGGTGGTTGCCGAGAAGACTCCTGATGGAGGGGAGACACTGAAGGATACCATCACAAACGCTGGGCGAGCAATCGCAAACAGGTGGCCAAACGTGGGAACCTGTTCTACGCATCGCGGATGGTCTGACACACAAACGCGGACGGTCCGGAACCTCGTCGGACTATCCGAGTCATTTCAGTAGATGGTCCAGCAACGCCAAGGAGCCATGACTACCACATACCTTCAAACCATGACGACTAGAAATAGGTACGTGGAAAACTAACACGTTCAAGGCAGCTGATCGGTTGGTCAAATCCAGCCCAATCTTTGATCAATTATTGTCTAAATATGTGAAAAAGAAGGCCAACCCCAGTGACCGGCCACCAAAGCGACCTCGCTTACCCACCTAGTAGCGACAGCAGGTTAGGCCGATTGGACCATCTCACCAGTCGGAAAGGACGGGAGGTCATAATATTCAATTAAGACCTAACGCACCTGCGTGGACACCTCCACCTCCACATACACCCATGTCATGTCATTATATATACATGCCACCGCTACCATATATCCAGAATCAGATGTGGGGCACGCCACCATATCCATTTGGGATACCACAATACCCCACCTGGGGGCACCTCAATCATCTGTTTTTGATAGGTTGACGCCTTCAGTACAAGACCGATTGAGAGCCCCTCAATCTGGTCCATGAGCATGGGCCCAACAAGATTGTCGGACCACTCGGACGCAAAGACCGATTAATTCGGTAGGGGGCATACAGCTACAGCCTCCAATAGGACGATAAAAGGAGACATCATCAAAATAGGAACGACAGATGTCGAACGACCGATGATTGGTGAATCGGCCAACACAAGCAAAAAAGAAGACACGGTT
The DNA here is from genome assembly GCA_029449295.1 of Zea luxurians. Lineage (NCBI taxonomy): Eukaryota > Viridiplantae > Streptophyta > Magnoliopsida > Poales > Poaceae > Zea > Zea luxurians. The sequence continues at coordinate 104,736,284 of JAOPSE010000003.1, read as the reverse complement.
GTCAACAAAACAACTGATCCAAAATACTCCAGGCCCCGATGGTGCCCATCGGGATTGACACGATCACAAAAGTGAAAATTACAACGCCTAAGAGGAAAGGAGAACCAGGAAAAGGAGGCAGAAAAGATATTCAATGACACACATCCGCAGTATCCGCCACCACAAAAGAGATGGAGACTAAAGGCCGTTGAGCAAAAGCAAATAGCCACAAAGGTGGAAAATAAAACAACAACTATGTAGCTCTCTGCAGGTGCGACACACAGTCCGGCTATAAAGGCCAGACCATGCGCGGATGACACGGACCGTCCGATCCCTGAGGCTAGACCGTCCGCACTACACCAGGACACTTCCAACGATGCACCGACACCCATGGAGGAAGACAACATGCAAGGAGAAGACCTAGTCGACTATGGAGCTATGCCAGAACACTTAGAAAATTAGGAAAGCAAAATGAAGAATTGGTCAGGACCAGTACAACACTCGGCGGTGTTGGGACTGACAGTTCGATCAAAGCTAAACGGGTCACGTCCGTTGAGTTAACCATTGGGACCAAGACCCTTGCGTACTATCCTAGTAGGTCGCAAGATGCCTAAGAAAACTGATGTGATCACATCGAGTCAGTTGCTTTTGGTTCGCTCATCTCCACCAAAAGGTAGGGGTCATATGTTGAACACCAAATTGAGCGACCGGACGGTCCGCACTGGGGGTGCGGACGGTCCGCGCTTGCGTAGAGCCAATTAGGGTTCCGAGTTTTGTGCTACGGTTGTTAGCTAAATTCGCGGAATTATCTTGGGAAATCTATTTGTAATGGGTCCAGCCCCCTCCGCTATAAATACAGAGGATTACGGATGATTAAGCATCATCAATCAAATCAATAATCAGTCTATCTCGCATTTATTTCTTGTACATTTAGGAGTAGTTCTAGTCTAGTTCTAGTTTAGCCTTTCAATTTCCAAATTCTCCGCTTCTCTTCGACTCTACGTTGATTGAGGAGTCTAGGTCGGCATACCGAGCCTAGACAACCCCTAGGATCTCTCCTCCTTGATGGGGTCCCTCTCGAGAGCGAGATCCAGGCGCCACCGGCGACCTTCGCCGCCCCTACGCACGCGCGGACTGTCTGGCCCTAGGGCGCGGACCGTCCGACACATCAGGCAGGGAACCCTAGCCCTATGCCAGGTCACGGACCGTCCGGCCCCTGACCGCGTTCGTCCGCGCCCCTGTGCAGAGAGCACCGCCACTGGTTCTCATGCAGTGATTGATGCCCCAAAAAGGCACCAACAAATGAATGTTTATTTAGTATAAAACGAATTATATTTTGGGACTGAGAAGTATGAAACACAAATTCAAATTTCATATATTGTATATGCTCCTTATTTTGGAAAGTAAGGGGCATATTTTATAAACACGCTAGATCAGTATGCTAACATGGCTACAAGCACGCAAGTGGTGTATACAAGTTCGGGCAGCGGAAGTGCAATACCCTACGTTCTCTTTCCAACAAATGAATTGATAGAGCAGAGGCGAAGATTACATGCCCAAATATTATCTAAGATATAAGAGTGATTGTCTCCCATTTACTTTGATTCTAGTAAGAGTTTTAGTCTCAATCTCGAAAGTCTATGAAAGTTTGGACTACAAACCTATGCCTAGTTTGGCCTAGAAGGAGGGCATGACCTATGGATGCTCTAATCAATCCTTTTTACTTGTGGAACCTTTTGTTGTTCTATATTGCTCTACTCCTTCCTTTCATAATGTCGGGGACCATAATTAGGGGTACCCTCAAGACGCCTAATTCTCAGCTGGTAACCCCCATCAGCATAAAGCTGCAGAGGCCTGATGGGTTTGATTAAGTCAGGGATCAGTCCATACGAGCGACTCGATCACGCCACGCCCGAGCCTAGCCTCGGGCAAGGGCAGCCGACCCTGAGGTGTTTCCGTCTCGCCCGAGGCCCCCTTTTTATGGCAGACGCATCTCCGGCTCGCCCGAGGCCTTGCCTTCGTTGAGAAGCAACCCTGACTAAATCACCGCGCCGACCGACCAAGTCACTGGGGCATTTGACGCAAAGAGTGGGACTGCCGGGCGGCCAGGCTTGGCCAAAAGCGCCATAGGAAGCTCCGCCCGACCCAGGGCTCGGACTCGGGCTAAGGCCCCGGAAGACGGCAAACTCCGCTCCGCCCGACCCAGGGCTCGGACTCGGGCTAAGGCCCCGGAAGACGGCGAACTCCGCTCCGCCCGACCCAGGGCTCGGACTCGGGCTAAGGCCCCGGAAGACGGTGAACTCCGCTCCGCCCGACCCAGGGCTCGGACTCGGGCTAAGGCCCCGGAAGACGACGAACTCCGCTCCGCCCGACCCAGGGCTCGGACTCGGGCTAAGGCCCCGGAAGACGGTGAACTCCGCTCCGCCCGGCCCAGGGCTCGGACTCGGGCTAAGGCCCCGGAAGACGGCGAACTCCGCTCCGCCCGACCCAGGGCTCGGACTCGGGCTAAGGCCCCGGAAGACGACGAACTCCGCCTCGCCCGACCCAGGGCTCGGACTCCGCCCTGGCCTCTGCCGAACGACCTCCGCCTCGCCCGACCCAGGAGCTCGGGCTCGGCCTCGGCCATGCAGGACAGACTCGACCTCGGCTTCGGAGGAGCCTCCATGTCGCCCGACCTAGGGCACGAGTCCGCCACGTCAACAGGAAGCGCCATCATCACCCTACCCCGAGACGACTCGGGCCGCAGAGAACAGGACCGACGTCCCATCTGGCTAGCTCCGCCAGATAGGCAATGATGGCGCCCCGCTGGACCCATGACGACGGCGGCTCTCAGCTCTCTTACGGAAGCAGGGGGACGTCAGCAAGGGCCCAACCACTCCGACAGCTGTCCCTCCGCCAAGCTCCATTGCTTCTCCGACAGCCACGACGCCACACCAGCTGGGTGCCAAGATCTCTCCGGCTGCCACCTTGGCATGTACTTAGGGCACTAGCTCTCCCCCGCTAGACACGTAGCGCCTTGCTACACCCCCATTTGTACACCTGGATCCTCTCCTTACGCCTATAAAAGGAAGGACCAGGGCCTTCTTAGAGAAGGTTGGCCTCGCGGGAACGAAGGGCAGGGGCAGGCGCTCTCTTGGGGCCGCTCGCTCCCCTCACCCGCGCGGACGCTTGTAACCCCCTACTGCAAGCGCACCCGACCTAGGCGCGGGACGAACACGAAGGCCGCGGGATCTCCGACTCCCTCACGACCCGGCTCCGGCCACCTCGCTCTCGCTCTCTCCCCCCTTCGCGCTCGCCCACGCGCTCGACCCATCTGGGCTGGGGCACGCGGCACACTCACTCGTCGGCTCGGGGACCCCCCGGTCCCGAAACGCCGACAGTTGGCGCGCCAGGTAGGGGCCTGCTGCGTGTTGACGAGCAGTTTCCCGTCAAGCTCCAGATGGGCAGTCTCCAACGACCTCTTCAACCCGGGACGGTGCTCCGTTTCGGGAGCCTCGAGTTCATGTCTTTCGACGGCAGCTACAACATGATACTCCTTCCACCTCCGCGCGACAGCGACAATGGTGGCGGACAGCCCGCCCGCCGGCGGCGGAATCGACGACGTCTTTCCCGCGCGGGGGAAGGACAACTTTCGAGCTCGCCCCATCCTCTCCCTCGCCATCGAAGGAGGAGGCGGGGCAACCGGGGCCAAGCGGGAGGTTGCGCTCAGTCGGCTGTCGAGCAAATCGACATCCCCAGCGCCCCAACGGAGGACGCGTCGGGCATCACCCACGCGTTTGAGGCGAAGGCGAGCGCCGTCCCCCCGCGACACGCCGACCCCGAGCAAGTGGACGACGCCAGCACGCTCACGGGGGGCCTGCAGGACGTCGCCCTCGCCCCCAGGACGACGGCGCGATCAGCCCCCGATGTGACTTCGTCGCTCCTCGTCGACCAAAAGGTACCGGCTGATTCCCATCCTTTGTCATTTCGACTCGGCCTCGACCCGCCTAGCGACCTCGCTTTGGCGGGCGCTCACATTGAGGCGAGTGCAACCTCTCTGGGGTTTCGTGTGCGGTCGCCTTGGGACCGATTGACGGACGTCTCGACCTACGGGCCCTCTGGGTCCGAGGAAGATGACGATCCCAGCATCTGCTGGGATTTCTCTGGATCTGGCAACCCCAGTGCCATGCGGGATTTCATGACCGCATGCAACTACTGCCTCTCCGACTGTTCCGACGGCAGCCGCAGCCTTGACGACAAGGACTGCGGCCCGAGCCGCGAATGTTTCCACGTCGAGCTAGGGGATCCCTCCGGAGGCAGCTGTCTCGGCATGCCGGAGGATGGTGATCCCCCTAGGCCAGCGCCTCGCGCCGACATCCCGCGGGAGCTAGCTGTGGTCCCCGTTCCGGCGGGGGGTCACGACCCACAGCTCGAGCAAGTCCGCGGGGCGCGGGCCGGGCTCGATGAGGGAGCAGGAGCGCTCGAGGCAATCCGCCGGGACGTCGGGCAGGTATGGGCGGGCCAGCCCCCGGCCGGAGAAATACGTCACCTGCCCCAAGGTCTCCAGCACCGCATCGCTAACGATGCCAGGGACAGACCGCCACCCGCATCCGGCGGGACCGGTCAGGACCTGGCCGCCGTAGCGATGCTCCTCCGCGCGATGCCGGAGTCATCAACCACCGAGGGTCGGCAAATCCAGGGAGAGCTCAAGCATCTCCTGGAAGGCGCTGCGGCCCGGCGGGCCGAGAGCTCTGCCTCCCGAAGGCAGGGGTACCCCTCGGAACCTCGTGCCGCGACTTCCCGACTCATGCGGGAAGCCTCGGTCTACACCGGGCGCACGCGCAACACCGCGCCAGCGGCCCCGGGCCACCTCGGCGACGAGCACCCTCATCGCGACCGTCGGGCCCGCCTCGACGAAAGGGTGCGCCGAGGTTATCACCCCAGGCGTGGGGGACGCTACGACAGCGGGGAGGATCGGAGTCCCTCGCCCGAACCACCCGGTCCGTAGGTCTTCAGCCGGGCCATTCGGCGGGCGCCGTTTCCGCCCCGATTCCGACCCCCGACTACTATCACAAAGTACTCGGGGGAAACGAGACCGGAATTGTGGCTCGCGGACTACCGCCTGGCCTGTCAACTGGGTGGGACGGACGACGACAACCTCATCATCCGCAACCTCCCCCTGTTCCTCTCCGACACTGCTCGCGCTTGGTTGGAGCACCTGCCTCCGGGGCAAATTTCCAACTGGGAGGATCTGGTCCAAGCCTTCGCCGGCAACTTCCAGGGCACGTACGTGCGCCCCGGGAATTCCTGGGACCTCCGAAGCTGCCGGCAACAACCGGGAGAGTCCCTTCGGGACTACATCCGGCGATTCTCGAAGCAGCGCACCGAGCTGCCCAACATCACCGACTCCGATGTCATCGGCGCATTCCTCGCCGGCACCACCTGCCGTGACCTGGTGAGCAAGTTGGGTCGCAAGACCCCCACCAGGGCGAGCGAGCTGATGGACATCGCCACCAAGTTCGCCTCTAGTCAGGAGGCGGTCGAGGCCATCTTCCGAAAGGACAAGCAGCCCCAGGGCCGCCCGTCGGAAGATGCTCCCGAGGCGTCTACTCCGCTCGGCGCCAAGAAGAAAGGCAGGTGGAAGTCGCGAGCGAAACGCGACGCCGCCAGCACGGACCTTGTCGCCGCCGCCGAATACAAGAACCCTCGGAAGCCCCCCGGAGGCGCCAACCTCTTCGACAAGGCACTCAAGGAGACGTGCCCCTACCATCAGGGGCCCGTCAAGCACACCCTCGAGGAGTGCGTCATGCTTCGGCGCCACTTCCACCGGGCCGGGCCACCCGCAGAGGGTGGCAGGGCCCGCGACGACGACAAAAAGGAAGATCACCAAGCAGGAGAGTTCCCCGAGGTCCGCGACTGCTTCATGATCTACGGAGGGCATGCGGCGAATGCCTCGGCTCGGCATCGTAAGCAAGAGCGTCGGGAGGTCTGCTCGGTGAAGGTGGCGGCGCCAGTCTACCTAGACTGGTCCGACAAGCCCATCACCTTCGACCAGGACGACCACCCCGACCACGTGCCCAGCCCGGGGAAGTACCCGCTCGTCGTCGATCCCGTCATCGGCGACGTCAGGCTCACCAAGGTCCTGATGGATGGGAGCAGCTGCCTCAATATCATCTACGCCGAGACCCTCAGGCTCCTGCGCGTCGATCTGTCATCCGTCCGAGCAGGCGCTGCGCCCTTCCACGGGATCATCCCTAGGAAGCGCGTCCAGCCCCTCGGACAGCTCGACCTTCCTGTCTGCTTCGGAACACCCTCCAACTTCCAAAGGGAGACTTTGACGTTCGAGGTGGTCGGGTTCCGAGGAACCTACCACGCAGTGTTGGGAAGGCCATGCTACGCGAAGTTCATGGCCATCCCCAACTACACCTACCTGAAGCTCAAGATGCCGGGCCCGAACGGGGTCATCACCGTCGGCCCCACGTACAAACACGCGTTCGAATGCGATGTGGAGTGCGTGGAGTACGCCGAGGCCCTCGCCGAGTCCGAGGCCCTCATCGCCGACCTGGAAAACCTCTCCCGGGAGGTGCCGGACGTGAAGCGACATGCCGGCAACTTCGAGCCAGCGGAGATGGTTAAGGCCGTCCCTCTCGACCCCAGTGGAGACACCTCCAAGCAGATCCAGATCGGTTCCGGGCTCGACCCCAAATAGGAAGCAGTGCTCGTCGACTTTCTCCGCGCAAACGCCGACGTCTTTGCGTGGAGTCCCTCGGACATGCCCGGCATACTGAGGGATGTCGCCGAGCACTCGCTGGATATTCGGGCCGGAGCCCGACCGGTCAGACAGCCTCTGCCCCGATTCGACGAGGAAAGGCGCAGGGTGATAGGCGAGGAGATCCACAAGCTGATGGCAGCAGGGTTCATCAAAGAGGTATTCCATCCCGAATGGCTTGCCAACCCTGTACTTGTGAGGAAGAAAGGGGGGAAATGGCGGATGTGTGTAGACTACACTGGTCTCAACAAAGCATGTCCGAAGGTCCCCTACCCTCTACCTCGCATCGATCAAATCGTGGACTCCACTGCAGGGTGCGAAACCCTGTCTTTCCTCGATGCCTACTCAGGGTATCATCAAATCAAGATGAAAGAGTCCGACCAGCTCGCGACTTCTTTCATCACGCCCTTCGGCATGTACTGTTATGTCACCATGCCGTTCGGTTTGAGGAACGCGGGTGCAACGTACCAGCGGTGCATGAACCATGTGTTCGGCGAACACATCGGTCGCACGGTCGAGGCCTACGTCGATGACATCGTAGTCAAGACGAGGAAAGCCTCCGACCTTCTCTCCGACCTCGAACTGACATTCCGGTGTCTCAAGGTGAAGGGCGTCAAGCTCAATCCCGAGAAGTGCGTCTTCGGGGTGCCCCGAGGCATGCTCTTGGGATTCATCGTCTCCGAGCGGGGCATCGAAGCCAACCCGGAGAAAATCGCAGCCATCACAAACATGGGGCCCATCAAGGACTTAAAAGGCGTACAGAGGGTCATGGGATGTCTCGCGGCCTTGAGCCGTTTCATCTCGCGCCTCGGCGAAAGAGGCCTGCCCCTGTACCGTCTCTTAAGGAAGGCCGAGTGCTTCACTTGGACTCCCGAGGCCGAGGGAGCTCTCGGGAACCTGAAGGCGCTCCTCACCCAGGCGCCCGTCTTGGTACCCCCAGCTGATGGAGAAGCCCTCTTGGTCTACGTCGCCGCTACCACTCAGGTGGTCAGCGCCGTGATCGTGGTCGAAAGGCAGGAAGAGGGGCATGCTTTGCCCATTCAGAGGCCAGTTTACTTCGTCAGCGAGGTACTGTCCGAGACCAAGATCCGCTACCCACAAGTCCAGAAGCTGCTGTATGCAGTAATCCTGACAAGGCGAAAGCTGCGACATTACTTCGAGTCTCATCCGGTGGCTGTGGTGTCATCCTTCCCCCCGGGGGAGATCATCCAGTGCCGAGAAGCCTCGGGACGGATCGCAAAGTGGGCGGTGGAAATCATGGGCGAGACAATCTCGTTCGCCCCTCGGAAGGCCATCAAGTCCCAGGTACTGGCGGATTTCGTAGCCGAATGGGTCGATACCCAGTTGCCGACGGCTCCGATCCAACCGGAGCTCTGGACCATGTTTTTCGACGGGTCGCTGATGAAGACGGGAGCCGGCGCGGGTCTGCTCTTCGTCTCGCCCCTCGGGAAACACCTGCGCTACGTGCTCCGCCTCCATTTCCCGGCGTCCAACAATGTGGCTGAGTACGAGGCTCTGATCAACGGATTGCGAATCGCCATCGAGCTAGGGGTCCGACGCCTCGATGCATGCGGCGACTCGCAGCTCGTCATCGACCAAGTCATGAAGAACTCCCACTGCCGCGACCCGAAGATGGAGGCCTACTGTGATGAGGTTCGACGCCTGGAAGACAAGTTCTACGGGCTCGAGCTTAACCACATCGCCCGGCGCTACAACGAGACTGCGGACGAGCTGGCGAAGATAGCCTCGGGGCGAACGACGGTTCCCCCGGACGTCTTCTCCCGGGATCTGCACCAACCCTCCGTCAAGATAGGCGACACGCCCGAGCCCGAGGTGCCCTCGGCCCCGTCCGAGGTGACCTCGGCCCAGCCCGAGCCATCCTCGGTTCAGCCTGAGGAACCCTCGGCCCCCGAGGGCGAAGCACTGCGCATCGAGCAGGAGCAGAGCGGGGTCATGCCAGATCAAGATTGGCAAACCCCGTACCTGCAATATCTCCGCCAAGGAGAACTGCCCCTCGACCGAGCCGAGGCTCGGCGGGTAGCGCGACGCGCCAAGTCGTTCGTCTTGCTGGGCGATGAGAAGGAGCTCTACCACCGTAGCCCCTCGGGCATCCTCCAGCGATGCATCTCCATCGCCGAGGGTCAGGAACTCCTGCAGGAAATACACTCGGGGGCTTGCGGCCATCATGCAGCACCTCGAACCCTCGTCGGGAACGCTTTCCGCCAAGGCTTCTATTGGCCGACGGCGGTGGCTGACGCCACTAGAATTGTCCGCGCCTGCGAAGGGTGCCAATTCTATGCGAAGTAGACCCACCTGCCCGCTCAGGCTCTGCAGACGATACCCATCACCTGGCCCTTCGCTGTGTGGGGTCTGGACCTCGTCGGCCCTCTGCAGAAGGCGCCCGGGGGCTACACGCACCTGCTGGTCACCGTCGACAAATTCTCCAAGTGGATCGAGGTCCGACCCCTGAACAGCATCAGATCCGAGCAGGCGGTGGCGTTCTTCACCAACATCATCCATCGCTTCGGGGTCCCGAACTCCATCATCACCGACAACGGCACCCAGTTCACCGGCAAAAAATTCTTGGATTTTTGCGAGGATCACAACATCCGGGTAGACTGGGCCGCCGTAGCTCATCCCATGTCGAATGGGCAAGTAGAACGTGCCAACGGCATGATTCTACAAGGGCTCAAGCCTCGGATTTACAATGATCTCAACAAGTTCGGCAAGCGATGGATGAAGGAACTCCCCTCGGTGGTCTGGAGCCTGAGGACGACGCCGAGCCGAGCCACGGGTTTCACACCGTTCTTCCTGGTCTACGGGGCCGAGGCCGTCTTGCCCACTGACCTGGAATACGGCTCCCCGAGGACGAGGGCCTACAACGATGAAAGCAACCAAGCTAGCCGAGAAGACTCGCTGGACCAGCTGGACGAGGCTCGGGACAGGGCCTTACTACACTCGGCGCGGTATCAGCAGTCCCTGCGACGCTACCACGCCCGAGGGGTCCGACCCCGAGACCTCCAGGTGGGCGACCTGGTGCTTCGGCTGCGGCAAGACGCCCGAGGGAGGCACAAGTTCACGCCCCCCTGGGAGGGGCCGTTCGTCATCGCCAAAGTTCTGAAGCCCGGAACGTACAAGCTGGCCAACAGTCAAGGCGAGGTCTACGACAACGCTTGGAACATCCAACAGCTACGTCGCTTCTACCCTTAAGATGTTTCCAAGTTGTTCATATACCTCACACCCACGCAAAGTTTAGTCAACAAGGAAGGGTCGGCCTCGCCTCGGCAAAGCCCGACCCTCCCTCGGGGGCTAAAAGGGGGGAAACCCCCTCTGCGTCAAAATTTTCCTCGAACACAAAATCTCTTTTACCAGAATATCTTCCGTGCTTTTTGACTACTTCGAAAAGTGGGTCCTGGAAACGACGGGGTACACGTAAGCAGTCAAGGCTGACCGAGACGAGGGACTCCTATGCCTCCGGGATACGGATACCTCACTCATCACCTTCTGCGATAAGTAACTCGCGTTCGGATAAGGTGACTCCGCGGATCGAACAAGTCTCTACGTTCGGAAGCCCTTCTGTCGAAGCGATTCTTCGAGTTTTCTCGACTAAGTCGGTGATAGGGCCTCATGGACGAGTAAAAGTGCGCGTAAGCGGCAAGGCCGACCGAGCCGAGGGACTCCCACGCCTCCGGGATACGGATACCTCACTCCTCACCTTCCGCGAGAAGCAACTTTCGCTCGCACAAACATCCCTGTTACCGACAAAAAGTCCAGATGCTTGGAACAAGAGGAAAAGAGACGCAGCTTTACAAACACAGCAAGGGTGTGTGTTCTGGCCTCGACGGCCGCACAAAGCACACACTACAAGACAAGCTGATCCTGCAGGCTCGGATCTTGACGCTGGAAGGGGGCGACGACACCCTCGGCGTCAACAGCACCTTCGGCAAGGCCCGACCTAGCCTCGGACGGCGACGCGGTCCGAGGGCCTCCGCTCCGAAGGACGACATCATCACCACGCCTAAGCGATTGCCGTCAGGGACTTCTCCGGGATCCGGCCCGAGCGGGCGGCTCGGCCGGCCACCTCCGGGGCCTCGGCCAACCACCTTCCGAGGGCACCAGCCCGGTCCGAAGCCTCGGCTGACCAACTCCAGCGTCGGTCCTGCCAGCGGGCAACTCAGCTAGGCTCCGGCCAACCAGGTTTCATTTTCGAGCCAACTCCGCCTCTGCTCGTGCTGATATCGCTACCCCCGGCCTCGGCTCGTCGAAGAGCGGCCGAGGGATCTCTTTAACTAAGCTAGAGGAGCCTCGGACAACAGGGCCGACCGAGCCGAGGGACTCCTACGCCTCCGGGATACGGATACCTCACTCGTCACCTTGACACGGGGCGACTCATGCTTGGTGAAGCGGTTCAGACAATCAGCAGACAAGTCTTAGTGCTCGGAAATGAGGAAAAAACACGGCTCCGAGCCGTAATTACATACATGTTCAGGCCCCGAAAGCCGAAATGAACAAAAAACCCGGCACTCGAAGTGCCATTACAAACGGAACTCCGGTTCCGCCCCCGCGGGTACGGACAACCTCCCCGCCAGGGAAGCCCGAGGAGCGACAAGCTCTGGGTGAATCACCAGCAAACGCGGGACGCCCCTAAGCACCCCGGCAGATCCTCGCAGCCGTCCTCGCCGCGAATGCGAGGGGGAAGACGGAATGTTGCATCCTAGCTGGGCAGCAACAGTTCTCCTTCCCCGGCATGGCTGGAGGATGTCTCCGCCGTGGGGCTAAAAGGCAATTGCCACCACCAGAAGCTGGAAAATGAGGTGGTCCGCCGACCCGCGTAGGAGGTGGAGCCCCGGCTCGCCTCGCTCCCCGCCCCGGCGAGGATGACGAACACCCTCAACACTGAGGGCGGGGCCGGGACCACAGCCCGGTTTGCCTCTCCCCATCCGGGAGCTGGAGGCCACCGTCTTGGGTGATCACCAGCGGAGGGGAGCCGCCGGGCTGTGTGATGAAAATCCTTGAAGCCGAACGATGGCCGAAAGGTACCCACTCCCACGGAGTAGTGTCCTCCGACGATGAGGCACGGAGACGGCGGTTTCCCCCATCCGGGGGCTTGAAAGGTGGAAAGACGCGATGCATAAGGGAGGAAGAAGACATGGTTGCCTTACGAAAGGGGTCGCCCTCCTTTTAAAGGCAACTCTCCCTGCTTGCGCCCCCAACCGTCACGGGCTGAGTCTTCTCCAACACGCCTCCAAAGCCCTCCCCTGCGGCGCGGGGGCTGGGACCCACCTGTCATGCAGACCGGCTCCGAGCAGAAGAAGCCGAACCGCCGCGCGCGGCGCGCGCAACCACCCAGCGGTTACAAGTGACCCTCCACTTTTGCCCAGACCAACGGGCGAAAGGGGTGGGCAGCCATGCGGGCGGCATGCAACCGCGCCAAGTGGACGCGCCTCTCCGACTCCTGACAGGCCAGCACGGAGGCTCAAGCCCACGCGTCGCGCAACCGGCGCGCCGGATGCTGCATGTAAGCCACTATGCCACTTGCGCCACCACCGCACCTCCTCGGCTGCGGAACCAATACCGCGACCCGAGGCGGCCCAGCACACGGCCCAGCAGCGCCAGCCGGGCGCAGCGGTCAAACGCAGTCAAAAGTGGGCCGGCAGTAATGACGGTGGCAGGCGCGCAAGAGCAGCGGTCACGCCATCAGCCAAGCTCACGTCCCATCCGGAGGCAGCAAGAGAACCCCCTCTCTCACGGTGTGAAGACGACACGCCCGTGACCCGTTCCTCGAACGGCTCGCGTACGCAACGGCAGCCTCGCCGACCGCTCGCCCCGGCGCATTAACTCCGCGGCTCGACGGGCAGCGCTTCTGGCGGAAGCAGCTGGCGACGTTTCGCCTTCGCCAAAACGGCCACACCAAAAAAGGTACGCCACGTCGTTCAATTTCGTATCCTTTTTTCCCTTTTCCTTCTTTCTCTATCTCTTGCAACAGGGACCGGGAAAGGGGATACCCCCAAAGGGATCCTTCCCCGTGAAGGAACTAGGCTCCGAGCCTCCTTACTGATCAGGGGTTCGAAGGCTAGCCCCCCGAAGGGTTCAACAGCCGCCTCAGATCGCGTGGGCCCGACACCCACTACTGGTCAGGGGTTCGAAGGTCGGCCCCCCGAAAGGTCCCACGACCGCCTCAGGCTACTCGGGCTCTGCGCCCCTTACTGATCAGGGGTTCGAAGGCTGGCCCCCCGAAGGGTTCACAGTCGCCTCAGACACCGAGCGAGGGATGACCAGGGGTACGTTCAATACATAACCAAGGCTCGGGCTGCGCTCCCGAGGTACCCTAGGACATTTCCGAGACCAGCGGGAACGACTCTGTAACGGAATCCCATCGGAGGGAGGCAACGAGCCCTCGGACCCCCTCGCCAGGGGACCGGGTCCGGCAGATCACCCGTAGGTACTTTTGGGCGTGCCTCCGGGCCCCTAGCCGACCCCCAACGAATGGGGCACGGACGTCCACTCGGATTACCCGATTGCAGCTCACCGGAGACACCATGTTCGGTGCCCATCGAGGGTAACATGGCGCTCTCCCCCCTCCTCCTTGCGGAAAGGCGACGTAGGGGCGTATGTAAAAAAGCCGAGTCTGTCCCTGATCGTCCTCTCGCTCCGTGCGGAGGCTCGGGGGCTGCTCTCACAAACCCGGCTCCGGCCGAACCATTGACAGCGTCAACATACCAGCCCGAGAACTTGGGCCCCGACAGTGCACCCGGGCTACGGCCTGTTCGCATGAGGGAACTGCCAGACCGGCCGAAGCATTATGCAAGGCATTAAGACCTCGAAGGAGTGAAACCACTCCTCCGAGGCCTCGGGGGCTACACCCGGCGGGTGCGCTCGCGCGCACCCACCGGAACAAAGAGCAACCGAGAAAGGCTGGTCCCCTTGCAAAAAAGTGCGACGAAAGCCTCCAAGCGAGTGTTAACACTCCCTTCGAGGCTCGGGGGCTACTGTCGGGGACCATAATTAGGGGTACCCTCAAGACGCCTAATTCTCAGCTGGTAACCCCCATCAGCATAAAGCTGCAGAGGCCTGATGGGTTTGATTAAGTCAGGGATCAGTCCATACTAGCGACTCGATCACGCCACGCCCGAGCCTAGCCTCGGGCAAGGGCAGCCGACCCTGAGGTGTTTCCGTCTCGCCCGAGGCCCCCTTTTTACGGCAGACGCATCTCCGGCTCGCCCGAGGCCTTGCCTTCGTTGAGAAGCAACCCTGACTAAATCACCGCGCCGACCGACCAAGTCACTGGGGCATTTGACGCAAAGAGTGGGACTGCCGGGCGGCCAGGCTTGGCCAAAAGCGCCATAGGAAGCTCCGCCCGACCCAGGGCTCGGACTCGGGCTAAGGCCCCGGAAGACGGCGAACTCCGCTCCGCCCGACCCAGGGCTCGGACTCGGGCTAAGGCCCCGGAAGACGGCGAACTCCGCTCCGCCCGACCCAGGGCTCGGACTCGGGCTAAGGCCCCGGAAGACGGCGAACTCCGCTCCGCCCGACCCAGGGCTCGGACTCGGGCTAAGGCCCCGGAAGACGACGAACTTCGCTCCGCCCGACCCAGGGCTCGGACTCGGGCTAAGGCCCCGGAAGACGGTGAACTCCGCTCCGCCCGGCCCAGGGCTCGGACTCGGGCTAAGGCCCCGGAAGACGGCGAACTCCGCTCCGCCCAACCCAGGGCTCGGACTCGGGCTAAGGCCCCGGAAGACGACGAACTCCGCCTCGCCCGACCCAGGGCTCGGACTCCGCCCTGGCCTCTGCCGAACGACCTCCGCCTCGCCCGACCCAGGAGCTCGGGCTCGGCCTCGGCCATGCAGGACAGACTCGACCTCGGCTTCGGAGGAGCCTCCACGTCGCCCGACCTAGGGCACGAGTCCGCCACGTCAACAGGAAGCGCCATCATCACCCTACCCCGAGACGACTCGGGCCGCAGAGAATAGGACCGACGTCCCATCTGGCTAGCTCCGCCAGATAGGCAATGATGGCGCCCCGCTGGACCCATGACGACGGCGGCTCTCAGCTCTCTTACGGAAGCAGGGGGACGTCAGCAAGGGCCCAACCACTCCGACAGCTGTCCCTCCGCCAAGCTCCATTGCTTCTCCGACAGCCACGACGCCACACCAGCTGGGTGCCAAGATCTCTCCGGCTGCCACCTTGGCATGTACTTAGGGCACTAGCTCTCCCCCGCTAGACACGTAGCGCCTTGCTACACCCCCATTTGTACACCTGGATCCTCTCCTTACGCCTATAAAAGGAAGGACCAGGGCCTTCTTAGAGAAGGTTGGCCTCGCGGGAACGAAGGGCAGGGGCAGGCGCTCTCTTGGGGCCGCTCGCTCCCCTCACCCGCGCGGACGCTTGTAACCCCCTACTGCAAGCGCACCCGACCTGGGCGCGGGACGAACACGAAGGCCACGGGATCTCCGACTCCCTCACGACCTGGCTCCGGCCACCTCGCTCTCGCTCTCTCCCCCCTTCGCGCTCGCCCACGCGCTCGACCCATCTGGGCTGGGGCACGCGGCACACTCACTCGTCGGCTCGGGGACCCCCCGGTCCCGAAACGCCGACACATAACATAAGACAAGAGAGCTACATTCATGCATTGATGGTGAGTCCTTCATAGCAGAGGTTCAATTACTCCCATTTTATCATAGTTATAACGACATACATGGAGCACAACTTGGTCGCGCAATAGTCTTGAATATATCATTGAAAGTCACATAGAAGGGGTGCATAGACGAAACCTGAAATTTATCACTTAATACAAAAACTTCGATCCTTGATTAGGCGTTAGAATGAGAGATGAAATAATTAGAGTAAGGGAGAGTAGTTCTTGCTAGTGTTGTTCTTATGATTATAGAATTAGCTTGGGACCAATCACAAAATGATACAGATGACGATCAAGCAAGATGTCGGTACCCCGTAATTGGGGTACCTCTATTGTGTCAAGGCAGATATCCACGTGGTTATTTGTAACCGCGTACTGAGAAACTGAGCAACCAGGCCCATGGATCCGAACCTATCTGACAGGACCAATGGCATCAGGACCCGCTCCTCGCTCGAGGATAGGTCTGGTGCTGCCATAGTGGCACATGTCCCAAGGGTGAAAATGGTCATGGACTATTGTCATGGGTCCAGACCTCCACAGGTAGGACCTATACCTCCATGTATGTTGTCCGGACCCATATGGGTGGGTCCTGGACCTCCACGTATAACGTCCGAACCCCACACGAGGGTCCTAGACCTCCCTGTTTGACATTCAGACCCATGTCAAGGGGGCAAGACTTCAAGCCAGCATGCGCTCTTGGTCCCTGCTCTCCCCTCGGGAAGGGGTCTAGTGCTACCACGTGGCCCGTGGGCGCGTGGCACAAGCCTTCGGCTAGAAGAAAGCTCGTCGTCTGCATTCAATGTGAGCCGCTGAGGCATGCCCTGTTGTGCATAGGGGCATGGGTAGTCTTTTATAAGGCTGAGCAGGCACGAATGACCGCTCCACGCGTTACCGATGCAGGTAGTTGTGTGTCAGCATCGCGCGCATAGCCCGCATAGTAACCCGCATGTTACTGAGGCAGACGGTTGTGTCACAACATCGCACACATGGGCGGTGCCATCATGATCAACTGTTGGCTCGGGTAGTGCACCCACTGCAGCATCGACCAGAGGCGACAGCTCACGTCTATCGCATTAAATCCTATGCGTGTCAGTAAGATCGTCCCCTACATATGTCAGCATACCAGCCTTCGCTCCATAGCCGACTCGAGCTGGTAGACAGGGTGGAAGCACACCTCGTCAGAAGATTTGCACGACAATCGAGGGAGAAGATCCATGTTCATCGCAGTATTTAACACTCCATGATGTACATATTTAGTACTAGATCGCTAGGACCGCTTGTCGGGTCTCGGCACCCTTGTATGTGCCCTCCTGGACAATAAAAGGGAGGGCACATGCGATATAACGGGCAAGCTATCAACAACTTCACTCAGACTCATCTTCTCCACACTCAAGCAATACAACTCACAATGGTTGTAGGATATTTCGCTCTGGTGGCTCAAACCACTCTACATCCTTGTGTTCTTGAGTTATTGCATCTCCACAAGTAAACCCTAGGCGGCCCCCTCGTTGTTAGGATTTGGCGGGTGCATTTTGCCACCCGTCTGGGGTTTAACTCCAATGTTTGACGCGTCAGGTAGGGAGCTCTTGCTTAAATTTTTCGCCTGATGTTTTGCTTGGCATGATGGTTTAGATAACTGAGCACCACAATTCCTTCTTTCGATGACCAACTGATGGGGAAGGTCTGGTGTAATCCACACAGCAGGTCTCTTATCACCCCGCACATGGGGTTGTTATGCACGCTGCGCAACAGCACATGCGGCGGAGAAGGCATCTAGAACCCCCTCACGGCCCACTCCTGGTGGGCTATTGTCAGTGGCTAGGGAGCTATGGGTTGGGGACTTGGTCCTGAGGCGAGTCCTGAACCGAGAAGGGCTCCATAAACTCTCACCCAGTTGAGAGGGGCCTTCAAGGTGACGGAGGCATGTCGGCCGGGTGCGTATGCCTTGTGACGGTGAAAGGAGTGCCACTGCCCAATCAATGGAACTTGGAGCATCTCTGTAAGTTTTATTCACAAGGGCAAGATGGGAATGATTTTCTTCCTTCATAATTAGGTAGCACCTATGTGTGGTCCAGTCCTGTGGGCTGTGGGGTCCGGCCTCATAAAACTAGTCCCTGGCGTTCATCGCATAGTTCATGTGTATCAAGTTATAAAGGAAATATTTACCCCCAGTTATGCCTTTGCGGTAATTTTCCTTCTTGCTTCAACTTACAAGTGAAAGTCACCTAGAGAGGGGGTGAATAGGCGGAATCTGAAAATTATAAACTTAAGCACAATCTACAAGCCGGGGTTAGCGTTAGAAATATAAGCGAGTCCAAAAGAGAGGGCGCAAAACAAATCAACCAAGGAAATAGAGCGAATGACACGGTGATTTGTGTTGGAGGCTTGTTCTCAAATGCTAAGAGTTAAGAACAAGGCAACACAGAAAATGTTAAATATTAAGGTCCTTCGTCCTCCACTTCATTATATCCCTTCGGGATATAAGGAACTTCGGACGAAGGTCACGAAGGACGTACCTTCGTAAACATAATAACGTAGGGTGAAGCATTCATATAAATCATGAGGAATAAAATGGACATTCAAATGTTAACATAGAATCATTTCCATTTCTATTAATACGAATGAATACAAATGACAAATGTACCTTCGGTCCTGAGGAAGGCAAGAGTACAAGTGTGATGCGAAGGCAAATGACAGGTTCGCGTGAACAGTACAGAGGTACTGTTCATCTATTTATAGGCACAGGTCGCAGCCTGTGACAAATTACAATTATGCCCCTTACAAAAGTTTACAACATTGACTCAGACCTCTTATGGATAAAAAGGTCATTCTATTCCTATGTCGGTTTGTAACGCCGAAGCTCCATAAAAAGGAACCTTCGGCCATCTTTTGGAGACGACTTCAGACGAAGTTGCTTCTTCGTGTGGGACCTTCGGCGCACCGAAGCACGACCCCAACAGTAGCCCCTTTCGCGGTGCTAGATCGTTTTTCGTGACGAGCTTGACCCGTGAAAAAAGCCTCTTCAGCTTCGGGAAGCCGAAGGTCCAAAAAACACCTTCCCTGAGCTCGTTGCGGAGAAACGATCCGGCTTCCGAGCGCGTGCCAGGCCCACCTTGCAGAGTTACTGTTTGATCTTTGCGGTCCACTGCACAGCGAGTACAAGTGATCGCCCGTCTGGTGTAAAAATCCTGCCGCTTCGCCTTCTTACCTGCAGGACTATATAAACAAACGGGTAGGTGTGAAGTTACCACAGCATTCATTGCTATTTGCACTGTTTTGCTGCCAAAATTTTCCACCATAGCCGAAGCTTGACTCTCAGAATCGAACGAAGGTCAGTCTCGACGTCTGCTTCGTCAGAAAGGAGAGCTTCGGAGAAAAGAAAAAAGAAAAAAAGTTTCTGACTTCCCCAAACTCAGAATTAAATGGCGAGAGTGCGATCTACTGCCAAAGTTGTTCATGAGGGAGATGAAGCCGAAGGTTCGGACACTGTGCCCATCTCCGAAGCGATGCAGCGCTCCGGTCTAGTGACTGCGGAAGAAAGGCCTGCTGCCGAAGCAAACCCGACAACAGCCGAAGAAGAAGAAAACATTGAAGGGACTGACCCCGAAGATGACTACCACATTGCCATGCCCAGCAAGCCCAGTCACCTGGATTTTGGGAAATCAACTGTTTCAAAAGCTGATCTTTCGAAGATGGTGAAAGCAGGTTATTTCAATGAAGATCAGAAGAAGCTACTCCGCTTCGGGGGAGAAGAAACCACCCCGAAGCCAGGGAAGGATGAGATTGTTATTTTCAAGAGCTTTTTAAAGGCTGGGCTGAGATTTCCTCTGCACAATATTATTGCGGAGATACTGAGGAGGTTTGGTATCTACTTTCATCAATTGACTCCTAACGCCATCGTTAGGCTCAATGTTTATATCTGGGCCCTTCGAAGCCAGGCCGTGGAACCGTTTGCTGACAGCTTCTGCCGAGTTCACGAATTACACTACCAAACAAAGGCCAGAAAAGATGGGCTACATGATAATTTCGGTTGCTATAATTTTGCCTACCGGAAGACAACAAAATGTCCTGTCATCAGCTACCGAAGCAAATGGCCAGCAGGCTGGAAATCTGAGTGGTTTTATGTAAAAGTTGACGAAGACATAGAAAAATTGGTACAAAGCCCTCTGGAGCTAATCTTCGGAGAGACGAGGCCACGTTGCCGCATCGGCGATCTAAAAGGTCCTACCTGGGCTGCTCTGGGTGAATTTGAAATTATTTCAGAACATATTGGAACCAGGGATCTAGTTCAGGAGTTCTTGGCATTCAGAGTTTTCCCTACTCTAAAAGAGTGGGAAATGCCGAAGCTGGAGGGAGAGAAGAAGAAGGGGGAGCTTGTCCGGCTGCCCTACCACTTCAAGTTTAAGAAGTACTTTAAAAAACCCTGCAAAGAATGGCTAGACACAGTTGAGGTGATGTGCAACGAAATCCTGGGGAATTACTCCAAAAAAGAGGATCAACTAATGACAGCGGCCTTCGGCACCCGACCAAAGCGAAGGCTAAACCGAGTGCTTGATGCCCTGGGCTTCGAGTACCCAGACTATGAGCAGTTGAACAAGGGTGCCGAGGGCCACAAAAGAAAAAGAGTGGCCGAAACTCTGGTCAAAGATGAAGAAAGACCAGCAAAGGAGAAGAAAATTCCCAAGAAAAGAAAAATATCTACTCCGAAGCGCAAATCACCCGAAGAAGAAAGGACCCCCCACACCGCCTTCTGCCAGCGACGTGGAGGAAATTTTAAAGGTAATGACTGAACCCATGCCCACGAAGCTAAGTCCATTAGGGCTCCAACTGACGAAGCTTTTTCAAAAGGTGGACGAGCCGGATCAGACGAAGATAAGCAAACCCAAGCGGCAAAGAATTATTGCGGTAACTGAAGTTATCGACAAGACGCCGCCTAGGGCGTCAACTCAGAAAACGGCAGCTGCTGAAGGCACAACAATCGTCGAAGGCGCACCTTCGGAAATCGCGGCTACCGAAGCCGCTACAGCCGAAGATACAAACTTGGAAACTACCATTGAGGACATTAACAAGATTTTGGAAGATATAGCTGCAGAAGAAGCTGGTGCTACTACTGAAAAAACCATGGCCACAGTGCCTGAGAAAGGAAAAGAAATAGCCGAAGACACTTCGGACGACGAAGCCTACTCTTTCCAGAATTTAGTTGGGCAAAAACTGACGAAGGACGAAATAGAAGAGCTCAAGGACTATGCCAAATCTTGTGGCTACAAGCCAGGAGCCCTTCTATTTGGAGGCATTGACGACGAAAAATTGGGCTGCATTCGAGACCAGACTGGAGCTAAGGTAATCGGTACTCTATCAAAGAGTATCGGTTTTCCGAAGCTAGAGACAGACATCAGCCGCTACCGACGACAACACATCGTCGGCAGCTTATTTTACTCCAACTTCAAGGTAAACAACCTTTTCTCTGGTTTTCATTGCTGTTAATAATGAAAATGTTACCAACGTAAATTTTTCTGTGCAGAGCATGCTACTGAGCAAAGCTCTGAAGATGCAACAAGATCTGGAAGACAGAAAACACGAAGCTATAATTGAAAACTTAGAAAACAAGATAAAAGAACAATCTGCCATCATTGAAAAGAAAGACTTCGAGCTCCAATCGACCGAAGGCTTGCTGGCTGAGACTGAGGCTAAAGTAGCAGAGTTGAATTCGAAGCTTATCAATCAATCAAAACAATTCGATCAGGAGAAGCTAGAGCTTAATTCGAAGCTTGAAGCCGAAGTCCAGACCAGCTCAGAGTTGAAGAAATCTTTAGCAAGCCTTCAAAACAAATGCTTAAAATTTAGCAACAATTGTATTGGTCGATTAAAAAAGATATTTTACTCTGTTGGAGCCAGCAGCGGGAAATTTAACCCCTCAGCGGAAAATTTACCACAGGCCTTCGATCATATTGAAGCCGAAATTGAAGAACTTGACGAAGTTATAGCCGGGCACGGCGACTTCTGTGCCTGGGTAGCTTCTCGGGGTACCGCTGCTGCATTCCTGAAGGCCGGCTGCGAGCATGGAAAGATTGTCAACAGGCCCAACTTCACCCTATCTCCATCAATCCTGGATGATATACCTGATCTCGCCCGAAGCATCTCAAATAGATTTGTAAAAATGATATGGACAAAAGGCGGGCGGGAGAAAGCTGGAGACGAAGCACGAAGTCATCTTGAACCAGTAAGAAATGATACTTCGTACTTACCTTTTCCTTTGCACTTGATTTTTACTCACGATTCCTTGATTTATGTAGGATGACGAAGGTGAAGATGATGCCTAAGTTATGTCGCCGAAGCTGTCGCCGAAGCTGAAGCTTAATGAAGATCAGTAGAAGTATACTATAGAAAAACTCAGGATATTTTTGTAACAATTCTTGTAAATACAATTAGACTGTTCTCAAGGAACTTTGTACATACCTTGTAATATATTCTTACCCTTCGATTGAGGCGCTTTGATGTGGACGAAATCAGTTTTTTGAGCCGAAGGCGAAAAAACACCTTCCCTTCTTTTCGTACACAACGAAGCATAAAAGCAATTCTTCCTTTTGCCGAGCAACGAAGCTTTTCTCTTTTGTATACAACAAAGCATAAGATACCAATTCTTCTTTTTATCGAAGCTCCTCTTTTTTGTACACAACATAGTATAACGAATCATAAAAAACCACTTCTCCGAAACTTTTCTTTTACACAACGATTCATAAAAAGCCAATTCTCCCTGCTGCCGAAGCAACCACTTTGGTACACAGATGGTATGAATGAATGCTTATGCATGCAAATGTTATGATGTAATGTAATGCGCGAATGAATGTCCGAAGCATATGTCCGAAGCCACATTGTCAGCCATTACTTCCTTAGAAACAACCACACATTAGCTCTGCATTCCCTTAGGAACGACTTTGGAGCCTCTTCGCCTTTTACTTAGGCAGTATCAGCGTTGACTTTTCGCTGTAAGCTCTGCATCCCCTTAGGGACGTCTTTGGAGCTTCTTCGCCTTTTACTTAGGCGGTATAAGCTCTGCATTCCCTTAGGAACGTCTTTGGAGCTTCTTCGCCTTTTACTTTCGGCGGAATCAGCGTTGACTTTTCGCTGTGAGCTCTGCATCCCCTTAGGGACGTCTTCGGAGCTTTTTCTCTTTTTCAGTTTCGGCACTCGATGGTGCGCTCTCAGCTTTTACATTTACATTCTTTGGGGGATTTTGCTCTTATAAAACTAAAAAGGGAAATTACATATGATGGCCCCATTAAAAACCTTTCTCCCCCTTTAGAAAGGAAAAGGGTGCCATGAAAAAGAAAAGAAAAGACAAAATTACATCGAGTTATACATAAAACCGCCGAAGCTCATCCGCATTCCAAGATCTTGGAATTTCATTGCCATCCATGTCCTTCAGTCTGTACGAACCAGGCCTTGACGAAGATGCTACTAAGAAAGGCCCTTCCCATTTCAGTTGCAACTTGCCCACTGTATCCGGGTTGGCCACTCTCCGAAGCACCAAGTGTCCTGGCTCAATATTTTTTAGCCGGACCTTTCTATCTCGCCATTTTACTGTTTCGGCCTGGTATTTATTGATATTCTCCACGGCTTGGAGCCTGATCCCCTCTAAGGCATCTTTTTCCACGAGACAAGTATCTTCGGAACCTGATTCTGCCGAAGCCACCACTCTTATTGATCCAGCTCTGGCTTCTTCCGGGGTTATTGCTTCGTCCCCAAATAGCAACTTAAATGGGGTAAAGCCTGTAGACCTTGATGTTGTTGTATTGTGGCTCCACACCACTTTGGTCAACTGATCTGGCCACTTTCCCCTTGGTTGATTAAAGATTAGCTTCATTATTCCTGTCATTATGATACCATTGGCCCTTTCAACAAGCCCATTCGACTCCGGATGCCTAACTGATGCAAAATGGATCTTCGTGCCAATTTGATCACAGAAATTTCTGAAATGTTCGGAGTCGAACTGTGTTCCATTATCTACAGTGATGGCCTTCGGCACTCCGAAGCGACAGACAATATTCTACCAGAAAAATTTTTGGACAGTGGCCGAAGTTATTGTAGCTAATGGCTTCGCCTCAATCCACTTGGAAAAATACTCCACAGCCACTATAACATATTTCAGATTGCCTTGAGCCGGTGGTAATGGACCCAGCAAATCGAGGCCCCACCTTTGCAATGGCCAGATGGGTTGTATCAGCTGTGTCAAAGACGAAGGTTGTTTTTGATCTCTTGCGCATTTTTGACAACCTTCGCACTTTTGAACTAACTCCGCTGCATCCGAAGCTGCCTTCGGCCAATAAAATCCTTGGCGGAACACTTTTCCAAGTAACGGCCTGGATCCGATGTGGGATCCGCACAGGCCTGCATGTATCTCCTTCATCAACTCTATACCTTCGGCCCTAGACAAGCACTTGAGCAGCGGGGCACAAACTCCATGCTTGTATAACTCCCCTTCTATCATGACATAGGGACGAGCTCTTGCCTCTATCCTTTTATTATAAGCTTCGTCATCTGATAAGAAGTTACCCTGAAGGTAAGAGATTATTTCAGTTCTCCAATCTTCACTGTACACAGGAGAAATGTTAAGGACTGCTCTTTCAAGTAGCTCCACTGAAGGTGCCTTTATTGTTTCAAAGAATACATCCGAAGGTAGCGGCAGCCCCTGTGCTGCAGACTTGGCTAACAAATCAGCATGTTCATTTTGTCCTCGAGGGATATTCTTAACAGTAAATCCTTCGAAGGAAGCTTCGATCCTTCGGACTGTGTCTAGGTATTCTTCAAGCTTCGGGTCTTTAGCCTTGCAACTTTTATCAATATGACCCGAAACAACCTGAGAATCAGTTTTAAGGATCGCCCTTCTGATCCCCATTGCCTTTAGTTTCCGAAGACCCAGGAGCAAGGCTTCGTACTCAGCGATATTATTTGTGCAGCTGAAGTCAAGTCTTGCTGCATAGCAAGTTTTAACCTTGGACGGAGAGACCAACACAGCAGCTGCACCTGCTCCGAAGGTTCCCCAAGAGCCATCACAAAACACTGTCCATGCTTCGGCATCTTTATTCGCTTCTTCGTCCTGAGCCCCTGGCGTCCAGTCGGCAATGAAATCTGCCAATGCTTGAGACTGAATTGAGGATCTATGCACATAATCAATGTAAAATTCATTGAGTTCCGCAGCCCATTTTCCAATACGCCCAGTAGCTTCTCTATTCCTCATGATGTCCTTCAACGGCTGCGAAGAAGGAACAATAATGTTGTATGCCTGAAAGTAATGCCGAAGCTTCCTGGATGCCATTAAAACGGCATACAACACCTTCTCCAGCTCTGTATAATTTTTCTTTGAGACACTGAGGACCTCAGACACAAAATATACTGGGACCTGCTTCTTGACTTGTCCATCAAACTTCTCCTGAACAAGTGCCGCACTTACTGCTGAGTGCGAAGCTGCCACATACAACAACAGAGGAGCCCCTGGCGTTGGTGGAGTTAATGTTGTGAGATCTATTAAGTATTGCTTCAGCTCTTCGAAGGCTTTTTGTTGACTTGGGCCCCATTGAAAGACTTCAGCTGACTTCAGCACCTCGAAGAATGGTAAGTTTCTTTCTGCTGATCTGGATATAAATCTGTTGAGAGATGCCAGCCTTCCTGTCAATCTTTGGGCCCCCTTTCTTGTGGTTGGTGGCTCCATTCGAAGTATAGCTTCGATTTTATTTGGGTTAGCTTCGATTCCCTTCGTTGAAACCAAACATCCAAGAAATTTACCCTTCTTCACTCCGAAGACACATTTTTCTGGATTCAGCTTCAGCCCAGCTTGTCTGAAGCTGGCGAAGGTCTCCTGCAAATCAGCAATATGATTTTCTTGCTTCGTGCTCTTTACGATGATGTCATCGACATAAGTCAACACATTTCTGCCTATTTGAGATTGGAGAACCTTCGCAGTCATTCTGCTGAAACTCCCTCCAGCATTCTTGAGCCCCTCGGGCATCCGAAGATAGCAATATGTACCACTTGGGGTGATGAAACTAGTCTTCGGCTCATCTTCCTTCTTCATCCATATTTGATGATAGCCTGAGTAGCAATCCAGAAGACTCATGAGCTCTGAAGAGGCTGCTGCATCAACTAAAGAGTCTATCCTTGGCAACGGGAATTCATCCTTCGGACAAGCCTTGTTGAGATCTGTGAAATCAATACACATTCTCCACTTGCCATTGGCCTTCTTCACCATAACAGTATTAGCTAACCACTCTGGATACTTCACTTCTCTGATAACTCCTGCACTGAGGAGTCTTTTCACTTCATTGCGAGCCCCTTCGGCCTTGTCATCAGACATTTTCCGAAGCCTCTGCTTTCGGGGTCTGAAGGATGGATCAACATTGAGCGAATGTTCAATAACATCCCGATTTACTCCACAGAGATCATTAACTGACCATGCAAAGACATCTTTGTTGTTGAATAAAAACCTTATCAAGGTTTTCTCCTGGTCTTCAGATAGTTGCGAGCCCAACAGCACCTTCTGCTCTGCTATGTCTTCACACAATAACATGGGCTTCGGCTGATCTGCTGAAGCTGCCTTCTCCCTCTTGAATTTGTACTGTTCACAAGCTTCAGCTCCATCTATGTTATGGATTGCCTTGGAGTCAGTCCAGCTTCCTTCGGCCCTTCTAGCAGCTTCCTGGCTTCCATGAATAGCAATAGGTCCTTGGTCCGAAGGTATCTTCATGCAGAGATAAGCTGGGTGAAGAATTGCTTCGAAGGCATTAAGAGTGCCACGACCGATGATAGCATTGTAAGGATACTCCATGTCAACAATATCAAACACAATTTGCTCAGTCCTTGTGTTGTTAACAAACCCGAAGGTTACCGGCATGGTAATCTTCCCAAGTGCTACAATCTGCCGCCCTCCGAAGCCACAAAGAGGGTGTGTAGCATCATGAATCTTGTCTTCGGGCTCTTGCATTTGTCTGAAGGCTTTAGCAAATATAATGTCAGCTGCACTGCCTGTATCAACTAGGACATTGTGGACCAGAAATCCTTTGATCACGCAAGAGATAACCATGGCATCATTGTGAGGATAATCCTTAAGCTGAAGGTCTTCCTGAGAGAAAGTAATTGGAATGTGAGACCATTTTGACTTGATGAAGGGTCCCTGCACTCCAACATGCTGCACCCTTCTCTGAGCCTCCTTCTTCTGCTTCTTATTAGCCGGTTCTGAGCAAGAACCGCCTGTTATCGGGAGCACCAGCTTCGAAGCCGAAGCAGTCCCAGCTTGATTGTTGAACGAAGCCATCAGCTCAGAAAAGTGGAAGTGAGTTCACCGGAGGTGGGCGCCAATGTTGGAGGCTTGTTCTCAAATGCTAAGAGTTAAGAACAAGGCAACACAGAAAATGTTAAATATTAAGGTCCTTCGTCCTCCACTTCATTATATCCCTTCGGGATATAAGGAACTTCGGACGAAGGTCACGAAGGACGTACCTTCGTAAACATAATAACGTAGGGTGAAGCATTCATATAAATCATGAGGAATAAAATGGACATTCAAATGTTAACATAGAATCATTTCCATTTCTATTAATACGAATGAATACAAATGACAAATGTACCTTCGGTCCTGAGGAAGGCAAGAGTACAAGTGTGATGCGAAGGCAAATGACAGGTTCGCGTGAACAGTACAGAGGTACTGTTCATCTATTTATAGGCACAGGTCGCAGCCTGTGACAAATTACAATTATGCCCCTTACAAAAGTTTACAACATTGACTCAGACCTCTTATGGATAAAAAGGTCATTCTATTCCTATGTCGGTTTGTAACGCCGAAGCTCCATAAAAAGGAACCTTCGGCCATCTTTTGGAGACGACTTCAGACGAAGTTGCTTCTTCGTGTGGGACCTTCGGCGCACCGAAGCACGACCCCAACAATTTGTTTTACCGAGGTTCAGTTCTTGCAAACCTACTCCCCGTTGAGGTGGTCACAAAGACCGGGTCTCTTTCAACCCTTTCCCTCTCTCAAACGGTCACTTAGACCGAGTGAGCTCTTCTTCTCAACCAAACGGGACACTAAGCCCCCGCAAGGATCACCACACAATCGGTGTCTCTTGCCTCGGTTACAATTGAGTTGATCACAAGAAAGAATGAAGAAGAAAGTAATCCAAGCGCAAGAGCTCAAATGAACACAAGTCACTCTCTCTAGTCACTAATTCGTTTGGAATGATCTTTGGACTTGGGAGAGGATTTGATCTCTTTGATGTGTCTTGTATTGAATGCTATAGCTCTTGTAAGGTGTAGGAAGTCTGAAAACTTGGATACAATGAATGGTAGGTGGTTGGGGGTATTTATAGCCCCAACCACCAAAGTAGCCGTTGGTGGAGGCTTCTGTCGACGGGCGCACCGGACAGTCCGGTGCGCCACCGGACACTGTCTGGTGCGCCAGCCACGTCACCCGGCCGTTAGGGTTCGACCGTTGGAGCTCTAACTTGTCGGGCCACCGGACAGTCTGGTGTTGCACCGGACAGGTCCTGTAGACTGTCCGGTGCGCCTTCTGGCGCCTGCTCTGACTTCTGCGCGCGCAGGCGCGCACTGTAGCGCATTTAATGCCTTCGCAGACGACCGTTGGCGCGAAGTAGTCGTTGCTCCGCTGGCACACCGGACAGTCCGGTGCTACACCGGACAGTCCGGTGAATTATAGCGGAGCGGCTCCCAGAATTCCCGAAGGTGGCAGGTTCGGAGTTGGATTCCCTGGTGCACCGGACACTGTCCAGTGGTGCACTGGACAGTCCGGTGCGCCAGTCCAGGGCACACTTCGGTTGTCTTTTGCTCCCTTTGTTTGAACCCTTTCTCTTGACTTGTATTGGTTTCTTGTGAACCTTTGTCACCTGTAGAACATATTTTCTAGAGCAAACTAGTTAGTCCAATAATTTGTGTTGGGCAATTCAACCACCAAAATTCATATTGGAAAAGGTTTGACCCTATTTCCCTTTCAATCTCCCCCTTTTTGGTGATTGATGCCAACACAAACCAAAGCAAATATAAAAGTGCAGAATTGAACTAGTTTGCATAATGTAAGTGCAAAGGTTGCTTGGAGTAGAAACCAATTTATCTCAATAGATGTGCATGGATGGTTTTTCTTATTTAAAATTTTGGACCATGTTTGCACCACAAGTTTTGTTTTTGCAAATCCTTTGTAAAATTCTTTTCAAAATCATTTTGCAAATAGTCAAAGGTATATGAATAAGATTGAAGAAAGCATTTTCAAGATTTGAAATTTTCTCCCCCTATCTAAAATGCTTTTCCTTTGACTTAAACAAAACTCCCCCTAAATAAAATTCTCCTCTTAGTGTTCAAGAGGGTTTTGCAAGTTTTGAAGATACTACTTTCTCCCCTTTTTGAACACAATAAGATTTCATTTTTAAATTTGGTGGTGGTGTGGTCCTTTTGCTTTGGGCTCATACTTTCTCCCCATTTGGCATGAATCGCCAAAAACGGATACTTGAGTGAGATATAAGCCCTTTTCCAAACTTTTCTCCCTCTTTGGCAAACAAAAATATGAGTGAAGATTATACCAAAGTGGAGAATGAAGCGGAGTACCGGTAAATATAATTGGAGTTGAGTGGAAGCGCCGTCTTTGCCGAATACTCCATTTCCCTTTCAATATCTATGACTAAGCATAATAATACACTTGACAAACACATTAGTCATAGACATAAAAGAGATATGATCAAAGGTATATAAATGAGCTATGTGTGCAAAGAATCAATCAAAATTCCTAGAATCAAGAATATTTAGCTCATTCCTAAGTTTGGTAAAGGATTGCTCATCTAAAGGCTTGGTAAAGATATCAGCCAATTGATCTTTGGTGTTTATATAGGCTATCTCGATATCCCCCTTTTGTTGGTGATCTCTCTGAAAGTGATATCGAATGGCTATGTGCTTAGTGCGGCTGTGTTCAACGGGATTATCCGCCATGCGGATTGCACTCTCATTAGCACATAGGAGAGGGACTTTGCTAAACTTGTAGCCATAGTCCCTAAGGGTTTGCTTCATCCAAAGTAATTGCGTGCAACAATGACCTACGGCAATGTACTCGGCTTCGGCGGTAGAAAGAGCCACTGAGTTTTGTTTCTTTGAAGCCCAAGACACCAGGGATCTTCCCAGAAACTGACAAGTCCCTGATGTGCTCTTCCTATTAATCTTACACCCTGCCCAATCAGCATCAGAATATCCTAATAAATCAAATGAGGATCTCTTGGAGTACCAAAGACCAAACTTAGGTGTTTGAACTAAATATCTCAAGATTCGCTTCACGGCCCTAAGGTGAACTTCCTTAGGGTCGGCTTGGAACCTTACACACATTCATATAGAAAGCATAATGTCCGGTCTAGAAGCACATAAATAGAGTAAAGATCCTATCATCGACCGGTATACCTTTTGATCTATGAATTTACCTCCCGTGTCGAGGTTGAGATGCCCATTGGTTCCCATGGGTGTCTTGATGGGCTTGGCATCCTTCATTCCAAACTTGGTGAGAATATCTTAAATATACTTTGTTTGGCTGATGAAGGTGCCCTCTTGGAGTTGCTTGACTTGAAATCCTAAGAAATACTTCAACTCCCCCATCATAGACATCTCGAATTTTTGAATCATGATCCTACTAAACTCTTCACAAATAGATTTGTTAGTAGATCCAAATATGATATCATCAACATAAATTTGGCATACAAACAAATCATTTTCAATGGTATTAGTGAATAAAGTAGGATCAGCCTTTCCGACTTTGAAGCCATTAGTGATAAGAAAATCTCTTAGGCATTCATACCATGCTCTTAGGGCTTGCTTGAGCCCATAAAGCGCCTTAGAGAGTTTGTAAACATGGTTAGGATACTCACTATCTTCAAAGCCGGGAGGTTACTCAACATAGACCTCTTCCTTGATAGGTCCGTTGAGGAAGGCACTCTTCACGTCCATTTGGTAGAGCTTAAAGTCATGGTGAGTAGCATAG
This sequence comes from Zea luxurians, assembly GCA_029449295.1. Classification (NCBI taxonomy): domain Eukaryota; kingdom Viridiplantae; phylum Streptophyta; class Magnoliopsida; order Poales; family Poaceae; genus Zea; species Zea luxurians. The sequence goes on along the minus strand of JAOPSE010000003.1, from coordinate 104,705,909 downwards.
ACAAGTAATATTTGAATTGACTCAAGCCTAGCTACGGGTGCATAAGTTTCACCGAAGTCCAAACCTTCGACTTGTGAATACCCTTTGGCCACAAGTCGTGCCTTATTCCTTGTCACCACACCATGCTCATCTTGTTTGTTGCGGAAGACCCACTTGGTTCCTACAACATTTTGGTTAGGACGTGGAACTAAATGCCATACCTCATTCCTCTTGAAGTTGTTGAGCTCCTCTTGCATCGCCAGCACCCAATCCGAATCTTGAAGTGCTTCCTCTACCCTGTGTGGCTCAATAGAGGAAACAAACGAGTAGTGTTCACAAAAATGAGCAACACGAGATCGAGTAGTTACCCCCTTATTAATATCTCCTAGGATGGTGTTCACGGGGTGATCTCGTTGGATTGCTTGGTGGACTCTTGGGTGTGGCAGCCTTGGAACTTGCTCATCCTCCTTGTCTTGATTAGTTGCATCTCCCCCTTGATCATTGTCGTCTTCTTGAGGTGGCTCATCTTCTTGATCTTCTTCATCATCTTGAGCCTCATCCTCATCTTGAGTTGGTGGAGATGCTTGCATGGAGGAGGATGGTTGATCTTGTGCTTGAATGGGCTCTTCGGATTCCTTAGGACACACATCCCCAATGGACATGTTCCTTAGCGCCATGCACAGAGTCTCTTCATCATCTAATTCATCAAGATCAACTTGCTCCACTTGGGAGCCGTTAGTCTCATCAAACACAATGTCACAAGAAACTTCAACTAGTCCAGTGGACTTGTTAAAGACTCTATATGCCTTTGTGTTTGAATCATACCCTAGTAAAAAGCCTTCTACAGCCTTAGGAGCAAATTTGGATTTTCTACCTCTTTTAACAAGGATAAAGCATTTGCTACCAAAGACTCTAAAATATGAAACATTTGGCTTTTTACCGGTGAGGAGTTCATATGATGTCTGTGGCGGAACTGCCCGAATTATTCCAACTTAAGTGCCTGAGCCCTGCCTTAGAGGCTAGACCACACTTAAATGGGAATAACCCGTCAATCCCTCGGATCTAGTCCGACACGGCCACTGACAGGATCAAGTACCACAGTCTCACCCGATGGTGAGTCACAGAGCAAATACAATAAAGCATAAAACCATGCATGTCAGAGTATTAAATTATTACATTATCATCATCGGAGTTTTGCAAAAGTGACCATCATTGTTCGAAGTGCAGCGGAATAAAACTAACGGTAAATAAACGGAGAGATGGGGAAGCCTGTCCCATCACTCCTCATGCTCCTTGAAAGAGAATTAGGCTTACACCTATTTCCTAAATGATTTTGGTGGTTGAATTGCCCAACACAAATAATTGGACTAACTAGTTTGCTCTAGTGTATAAGTTCTACAGGTGCAAAAGGTTCACACTCAGCCAATAAAAAGACCTAGCAAAAGGTTCAATAATTGGAGCAAGGATCAACCGAAGGCTGCCCTGGCTTGGCACACCGGACTGTCCGGTGTGCCACCGGACAGTGTCCGGTGCACCACCGGACAGTGTCCGGTGCACCAGGGCGTTTCAGGCCAAACTCTTCACCTTCGGGAAATTCTGGAGCCGGCGCGCTATAATTCACCGGACATGTCCGGTGTACACCGGACAGTGTCCGGTGCTCCAAGGAAGATGCGGCTCCAAACTTCGCAGCCTCGGGAATTCGCGGAAGCTGATCCGCTATAATTCACCGGACATGTCCGGTGTGCACCGGACTGTCCGGTGAGACGACGAGGCAACAACTACTTCGGCGCCAACGGCTACCTGTGGGCGCATTAAATGCGTGCCAGCGCGCGCAGAAGTCAGGCTCGCCCATACTGGCGCACCGGACATTGAACAGTACGTGTCCGGTGTGCCACCGGACATCATGGCGGGCCCAGAAGTCAGAAGCTCCAACGGTCGGCCGGGTGACGTGGCTGTCGCACCGGACATGTCCGGTGTGCACACCATTCGACAGACAGCTTCCTCCAAACGGCTAGTTTGGTGGTTGGGGCTATAAATACCCCAACCACCCCACATTCATAGCTATCCAAGTTTTCCCACTTCAACTACTTACAAGAGCTCTAGCATTCAATTCTAGACACACCCAAGTGATCAAATCCTCTCCAAACTCCACACAACGCCCTAGTGATTAGTGAGAGAGATTTGCTTGTGTTCTTTTGAGCTCTTGTGCTTGGATTGCTTTCTTCTTTCTTTGATTCTTTATTGCGATCAAACTCAATTGTAATTGAGGCAAGAGACACCAATTGTGTGGTGATCCTTGCGGGGACTTTGTGTCCCAAGTGATTGAGAAGAAGGAGCTCACTCGATCGGTGGATCGTTTGAGAGAGGGAAAGGGTTGAAAGAGACCTGGCCTTTGTGGCCTCCTCAACGGGGAGTAGGTTTGCAAGAACCGAACCTCGGTAAAACAAATCCACGTGTCCCATTGTTCATTCGCTTGCGATTTGTTTTGCGCCCTCTCTCGCGGACTCGTTATTGTTTCTAACGCTAACCCGGCTTGTAGTTGTGTTTATATTTGTGAATTTCAGTTTCGCCCTATTCACCCCCCTCTAGGCGACTATCAATTGGTATCGGAGCCCGGTGCTTCATTAGAGCCTAACCGCTCGAAGTGATGTCGGGAGATCACGCCAAGAGGGAGATGGAGATCGGCGACAAGCCCACTACGAGCCGCGGGTCGACTTCATCGGAAGAGTCCCGCAACAAGAGGAAGGAGAAGAAGAACTCTTCCAACAAAGGGAAGGAGAAGAAGTCCTCTTCTCACAAGTCACATCGGAGTAGCGGCAAGCACAAAAAGATGAGGAAGGTCGTCTACTACGAGACCGACACTTCATCACCATCGACATCCGGCTCCGACGCACCGTCCGTCACTTCTAAGCACCACGAGCGCAAGAAGTTTAGTAAGATCCCCCTACGTTATCCACGCATTACTAAGCATACACCTCTACTTTCCGTCCCACTAGGCAAACCACCAACTTTTGATGGTGAAGATTATCCAAGGTGGAGTGATTTAATGAAATTTCATCTAACCTCACTCCAAAAAAGTATATGGGATGTAGTTGAGTTTGGTGTGCAGGTACCATCCGTAGGGGATGCAGATTATGATGCGGACGAAGTTGCCCAAATCGAGCACTTCAACTCCCAAGCAACAACCATCCTCCTCGCCTCTCTAAGTAGGGAGGAATACAACAAGGTGCAAGGACTAAAAAGCGCCAAGGAGGTTTGGGATGTGCTCAAGATGGCACACGAAGGTGATGAGCTCACCAAGATCACCAAGAGGGAGACGATCGAGGGGAAGCTCGGTCGCTTCCGTCTTCGCCAAGGAGAGGAGCCACAAGATATGTACAACCGGCTCAAGACCTTGGTGAATCAAGTGCGCAACCTCGGGAGCACGAAATGGGATGACCACGAGGTAGTTAAGGTTATTTTGAGATCACTCATTTTCCTTAACCCTACTCAAGTACAATTAATTCGTGGTAATCCAAGATACACACTAATGACTCCCGAGGAAGTAATCGAGAATTTTGTGAGCTTTGAATGTATGATTAAGGGCTCAAGGAAGATCATCGAGCTTGATGAGCCCTCCACTTCCGAAGCTCAACCCGTGGCGCTTAAGGCAACAGAGGAAAAGAAGGAGTCTACATCAACTAGACAACCCATCGACGCCTCCAAGCTTGACAACGAGGAGATGGCTTTAATCATTAAAAGCTTTCGCCAAATCCTCAAGCAACGGAAGGGGAAGGATTACAAACCCCGTTCCAAAAAGGTTTGCTACAAGTGTGGTAAGCCCGGTCACTTTATTGCTAAATGTCCATTATCAAGAGACAGTGACAGGGATAATGACAAGAAGGGCAAGAGGAGAGAAAAGAAGAGGTACCACAAGAAGAGGGGCGGCGATGCCCACGTATGCCGCGAGTGGGACTCCGACGAGAGCTCCACCGACTCCTCCGACGACGAGGACGCCGCCAACATCGGCGTCACCAAGGGCCTCCTCTTTCCCAACGTCGGCCACAAGTGCCTCATGTCAAAGGAAGGCAAAAAGAAGGTTAAATCTAAATCCTCCACTAGATATGAGTCCTCTAGTGATGGTAATGTTAGTGATGAGGAAGATAACTTGCGCACTCTTTTTGCTAACCTCAACATGCAACAAAAAGAAAAATTAAATGAATTAATTAGTGCTATACATGAGAAGGATGATCTCTTGGATTCTCAAGAGTAATTCCTTATTAAAGAAAATAAGAAGCATGTTAAGGTTAAGAATGCTTATGCTCTAGAGGTAGAAAAATGTCAAAAATTATCTAGTGAGCTAAGCACTTGCCATGAGACTATTGACAACCTTAGAAACGAAAATGCTAGATTAATTACTAAGGTTGATTCACATGTTTGCAATGTTTCAACTTCCAATCCTAGAGATAATAATATTGATTTACTTGCTAGGATTGATGAGTTGAATGCTTCTCTTGCTAGCCTTAGGATTGAGAATGAAAAATTAATTGCCAAGACTAAAGAATTAGATGTTTGCAATATTACAGTTTCCAATCTTAGAGATAAGAATGATATATTGCATGCTAAGATTGTTGAACTTAATTCTTGCAAACCTTCTACATCTACTGAGCATATTTCCATTTGTACTAGATGTAGAGATATTAATGTTGATGCTATCCATGATCACCTAGCCTTAATTAAGAAACAAAATGATCACATAGCACAACTTAATGCTAAGATTAGTGAGCATGACTTAGAAAATGAAAAATTTAAATTTGCTAGAAGCATGCTCTATAATGGGAGACGCCCTGGCATTAAGGACGACATTGGCTTCCAAAGGGGAGACAATGTCAAAATTAATGCCCCTCCTAAGAAATTGTCTAATTTTGTTAAGGGCAAGGCTCCCATGCCTCAGGATAACGAGGGTTACATTTTATACCCTGTCGGTTATCCTGAGAGCAAAATTAGGAAAATTCATTCTAGGAAGTCTCACTCTGGCCCTAACCATGCTTTCATGTATAAGGGTGAGACATCTAGTTCTAGGCAACCAACCTGTGCTAAGTTGCCTTAGAAAAAATCTCCTAATGCATCAAATGACCATGCTATTTCATTCAAAACTTTTGATGCATCTTATGTGCTTACAAGCAAATCCGGCAAAGTAGTTGCCAAATTTGTTGGGGGCAAACACAAGGGCTCCAAGACTTGTGTTTGGGTACCCAAAGTTCTTGTCTCTAATGCTAAAGGACCCAAAACCGTTTGGGTACCTAAAACCAAGAACTAAACTTGTTTTGTAGGTTTATGCATCCGGGGGCACAAGTTGGATCCTTGATAGCGGGTGCACAAACCACATGACGGGGGAGAAAAGGATGTTCTCCTCATATGAGAAAAACCAAGATCCCCAACGAGCGATCACATTCGGGGATGGAAATCAAGGTTTGGTCAAAGGTTTAGGAAAATTTGCTATATCTCCTGACCATTCTATTTCAAATGTTTTTCTTGTAGATTCATTAGATTACAATTTGCTATACGTATCTCAATTATGCAAAATGGGTTACAACTGTCTATTCACTGATATAGGTGTCACTGTCTTTAGAAGAAGTGATGATTCAGTAGCTTTTAAGGGAGTATTAGAGGGTCAGCTATACTTATTTGATTTCAATAGAGCTGAACTCGATACTTGCTTGATTGCTAAGACTAACATGGGTTGGCTCTGGCACCGCCGACTAGCCCATGTTGGAATGAAGAATCTTCATAAGCTTCTAAAGGGAGAGCACATTTTAGGACTAACCAATGTTCATTTTGAGAAAGACATGATTTGTAGCGCATGCCAGGCAGGAAAGCAAGTTGGTGCCCAGCATCCACACAAGAACATCATGACGACCGACAGGCCGCTTGAGCTACTCCACATGGATCTATTCGGCCCGATTGCTTACATAAGCATCGGCGGGAGTAAGTATTGTCTTGTAATAGTGGATGATTATTCTCGCTTCACTTGGGTTTTCTTTTTGCAGGAAAAATCTCAAACCCAAGAGACATTGAAGGGATTCTTGAGACGGGCTCAAAATGAGTTCGGCTTGAGGATCAAGAAAATTCGAAGCGACAACGGGACGAAGTTCAAGAACTCTCAAATTGAAGGCTTTCTTGAGGAGGAGGGCATCAAGCATGAGTTCTCTTCTCCCTACACGCCACAACAAAATGGTGTAGTGGAGAGGAAGAATCGAACTCTACTGGACATGGCAAGAACCATGCTTGATGAGTACAAGACACCAGATCGGTTTTGGGCCGAGGCGGTCAACACCGCTTGCTACGCCATCAACCGGTTACATCTTCACCGAATCCTCAAGAAGACATCCTATGAACTCCTAACCGGTAAAAAGCCCAACATTTCATATTTTAGAGTCTTTGGTAGCAAATGCTTTATTCTTATTAAGAGAGGTAGAAAATCTAAATTTGCTCCTAAAACTGTAGAAGGCTTTTTACTAGGGTATGACTCAAACACAAGGGCATATAGAGTCTTTAACAAGTCCTCAGGACTTGTTGAAGTTTCTTGTGACGTTGTGTTTGATGAGACTAACGGCTCTCAAGTAGAGCAAGTTGATCTTGATGAGATACGTGAAGAACAGGCTCCGTGCATCGCGCTAAGGAACATGTCCATTGGGGATGTGTGTCCTAAGGAATCCGAAGAGCCTACAAATGCACAAGATCAACCATCCTCCTCAATGCAAGCATCTCCACCAACTCAAAATGAGGATGAGGCTCAAGTTGATGAAGAAGAAGATCAAGGAGACGAGCCACCTCAAGATGACGGTAATGATCAAGGGGGAGATGCAATTGATCAAGACAAGGAGGATGAGGAAGTTCCAAGACCGCCACACCCAAGAGTCCACCAAGCAATCCAACGAGATCACCCCGTCGACACCATCCTCGGCGACATTCATAAGGGGGTAACTACTAGATCTCGGGTTGCACATTTTTGTGAGCATTACTCTTTTGTTTCCTCTATTGAGCCAACCAGGGTAGAGGAAGCACTTCAAGATTCAGATTGGGTGGTGGCAATGCAAGAGGAGCTCAACAACTTCACGAGGAATGAGGTATGGCATCTAGTTCCACGTCCTAATCAAAATGTTGTAGGAACCAAGTGGGTCTTCCGCAACAAGCAAGACGAGCATGGTGTGGTGACTAGGAACAAAGCTCGACTCGTGGCCAAGGGGTATTCACAAGTCGAAGGTTTGGATTTCGGTGAAACCTACGCACCCGTAGCTAGACTTGAATCAATTCACATATTATTAGCCTATGCTACTTACCATGGCTTCAAGCTCTTTAAAATGGACGTGAAGAGTGCCTTCCTCAACGGACCTATCAAGGAAGAGGTCTATGTTGAGCAATCTCCCGGCTTTGAAGACAGTGAGTATCCTAATCACGTCTATAGGCTCTCTAAGGCGCTTTATGGGCTCAAACAAGCCCCAAGAGCATGGTATGAATGCCTTAGAGATTTCCTTATTGCAAATGACTTCAAAGTCGGTAAAGCCGATCCTACTTTGTTCACTAAGACTCTTGAAAATGACTTGTTTGTATGCCAAATCTATGTTGATGATATTATATTTGGGTCTACTAACGAGTCTACTTGTGAAGAATTTAGTAGGATCATGACACATAAATTCGAGATGTCGATGATGGGCGAGTTGAAGTACTTTCTAGGATTTCAAGTCAAGCAACTCCAAGAGGGCACCTTCATTTCTCAAACAAAGTACACTCAAGACATTCTAACCAAGTTTGGGATGAAGGATGCCAAGCCCATCAAGACACCCATGGGAACCAATGGGCATCTCGACCTCGACACGGGAGGTAAGTCCGTGGATCAAAAGGTATATCGGTTGATGATAGGTTCATTGCTTTATTTATGTGTGTCTCGACCGGACATAATGCTTTCCGTTTGCATGTGTGCAAGATTCCAATCCGACCCTAAGGAATCACACCTTACGGCTGTAAAACGAATCTTGAGATATCTAGCTTATACTCCTAAGTTTGGGCTTTGGTACCCTCGGGGATCCACTTTTGATTTAATTAGTTATTCGGATGCCGACTGGGCGGGGTGTAAAATCAATAGAAAGAGCACATCGGGGACTTGCCAGTTCTTGGGAAGATCCTTGGTGTCTTGGGCTTCCAAGAAGCAAAATTCGGTCGCTCTTTCCACCGCCGAAGCCGAGTATATTGCCGCAGGACATTGTTGCGCGCAATTGCTTTGGATGAGGCAAACCCTGCAGGACTACGGTTACAAATTAACCAAAGTCCCTTTGCTATGTGATAATGAGAGTGCAATCAAAATGGCCGACAATCCCATCGAGCATAGCCGCACTAAGCACATAGCCATTCGGTATCATTTTCTTAGGGATCACCAACAAAAGGGGGATATCGAGATTGCTTATATCAACACTAAAGATCAATTAGCCGATATCTTTACCAAGCCTCTTGATGAACAATCTTTTACCAAACTTAGGCATGAGCTCAATATTCTAGATTCTAGGAACTTCTTTTGTTGACTTGCACACATCGCTCATGAATATACCTTTGATCATATCTCTTTTATATGTGCTATGACTAATGTGTTTTCAAGTCTATTTCAAACCAAGTCATAGGTACATTGAAAGGGAATTGGAGTCTACGGCGAAAACAAAGACTTCCACTACGCAACTCATACCTCGCCGTCGCTCCAAGCCACTCCTCATTCAGGGGGGAGAAAGCAAAGCAAAAGGACTCCGTTTTTGGTATAATCTTCACTTATATGTTTTATTTGCCAAAGGGGGAGAAAGTAGTTAGCCAAGGGCTTATATTTCACTCTAAGCATCCGTTTTTGGCGATTCATGCCAAAGGGGGAGAAAGTATAGAGCCCAAAGCAAAAGGACCGCACCACCACCTACCTAATTCAAATTTTGTATTGGAAATTTTCAATTGGTATCTTTTTGTGTTCAAAAAGGGGAGAAAGTAGTATTTCAAAGATGATTTATCAAAACCCTCTTGAACACTAAGAGGAGGATCTCATTTAGGGGGAGTTTTGTTTTAGTCAAAGGAAAAGCATTTGAAATAGGGGGAGAAAAATTTCAAATCTTGTAAATGCTTTGCAAGTCTTATTCTTTTACCTTTGACTATTTGCAAAAGAACTTTGAAAAGAGTTTTAAAGAGAATTTGCAAAAACAAATATGTGGTGCAAGCGTGGTCCAAAATATTAAACAAGAAAGAAACTATCCATGCGCATCCTAAGTATTTATATTGGCTCAACTCCAAGTAACCTTTGCACTTACATTATGCAAACTAGTTCAATTATGTACTCTTATATTTGCTTTGGTTTGAGTTGGCATCAATCACCAAAAAGGGGGAGATTGAAAGGGAATTAGGCTTACACCTATTTCCTAAATGATTTTGGTGGTTGAATTGCCCAACACAAATAATTGGACTAACTAGTTTGCTCTAGTGTATAAGTTCTACAGGTGCAAAAGGTTCACACTCAGCCAATAAAAAGACCTAGCAAAAGGTTCAACAATCGGATAAAGGATCAACCGAAGGCTGCCCTGGCTTGGCACACCGGACTGTCCAGTGTGCCACCGGACAGTGTCCGGTGCACCAGGGCGTTTCAGGCCAAACTCTTCACCTTCGGGAAATTCTGGAGCCGGCGCGCTATAATTCACCGGACATGTCCGGTGTACACCGGACAGTGTCCGGTGCTCCAAGGAAGACGCGGCTCCAAACTTCGCAGCCTCGGGAATTCGCGGAAGCTGATCCGCTATAATTCACCGGACATGTCCGGTGTGCATCGGACTGTCCGGTGAGACGACGAGGCAACGGCTACTTCGGCGCCAACGGCTACCTGTGGGCGCATTAAATGCGCGCCAGCGCGCGCAGAAGTCAGGCTCGCCCATACTGGCGCACCGGACATTGAACAGTACGTGTCCGGTGTGCCACCGGACATCATGGCGGGCCCAGAAGTCAGAAGCTCCAACGGTCGGCCGGATGACGTGGCTGTCGCACCGGACATGTCCGGTGTGCACACCATTCGACAGACAGCTTCCTCCAAACGGCTAGTTTGGTGGTTGGGGCTATAAATACCCCAACCACCCCACATTCATAGCTATCCAAGTTTTCCCACTTCAACTACTTACAAGAGCTCTAGCATTCAATTCTAGACACACCCAAGTGATCAAATCCTCTCCAAACTCCACACAACGCCCTAGTGATTAGTGAGAGAGATTTGCTTGTGTTCTTTCGAGCTCTTGCGCTTGGATTGCTTTCTTCTTTCTTTGATTCTTTATTGCGATCAAACTCAATTGTAATTGAGGCAAGAGACACCAATTGTGTGGTGATCCTTGCGGGGACTTTGTGTCCCAAGTGATTGAGAAGAAGGAGCTCACTCGATCGGTAGATCGTTTGAGAGAGGGAAAGGGTTGAAAGAGACCCGGCCTTTGTGGCCTCCTCAACGGGGAGTAGGTTTGCAAGAACCGAACCTTGGTAAAACAAATCCACGTGTCCCATTGTTCATTCGCTTGCGATTTGTTTTGCGCCCTCTCTCGCGGACTCGTTATTGTTTCTAACGCTAACCCGACTTGTAGTTGTGTTTATATTTGTAAATTTCAGTTTCGCCCTATTCACCCCCCTCTAGGCGACTATCACTCCTCCTCAGCCGAGGTAGGGTCCCACTCGACTGTCCAACCCGGTGGTAAGGTGGACGGCCAAGTCACTCCAGCAACCATGTCCTCCAAAGAACCTGTAAAAATTATGCCACAAGCAAGGCTGAGTATACTAATACTCAGCTAGACTTAACCGGTGTGAGGAGTCTATACTCCTCTACCTCTAGACATGCAGCTGTTTGGATGTGGGGTTTGGTTGCCAAAAGCACTAGCTGAGTTTCTAATTCAAGTTTTTAACTTTGTCAAATTTAAGTGTGACTCTCTTAAGGCTAAAAGTGTACTATCTACTCATACATAGTAGCAAACATCTTTAGCAATCAACATTTTGTATCATCTCCTCATATTTCCACTTGTTACTCAATGCAGTACAATGGATCAAGCAGTCTCATTAGCTGCGAGAAGCAGACGATTCGAATCGAGTTTTTATCCTTGCAAGGTAAACCTAAACACACGACATGTAGGGGCACACCGTCCCCACACATATCAACCGTCCCCATCGATTTCCTGGCAACAGATCAGGGCTCACCGCCTTGGCGTACAATGCCTCACTGACCCCGACTGCCGTCGTGCAGTGACCGCACTTGTATCCACCATAACCGGAATGGGAGACCACGTCTCAGGTCGCGTGAGGGGTAAAGTCTGCGGGCAGGTTCAATTAGGTACTAGGCTTACCGATTTACCATATTTCTCGGTATGTGTTTAGTACGTTCAAACGCTTGACACAGGTATCCGCACGTTAATCCTTATTCCATTTTCCCATCTCGTAGACAACCAATCCCCATGGATTGTTGTCCACCACTAGTATCATAATAGTATGAAGGTGGGTACAACCAAATCCTGATCTCGTGCGAGTGCTAGAAAAATCACTCGTCTTCTACCGAGATCCTAATTAAATAAAGCAACTACTCGACCTATCATACTAGTATTCATCTCAAAAGGGTTCCTGAGATCATGCAACTAGGGTTTCAAACAATTCCTACACCTAAGTGCACAATCAATCCTACAATCATTAAGTGAAGTAAAATAGCATAAATAACATGTTATGCATAAAACCGGGGCTTGCCTTCCAAAGCAGTGGCAGGCAGGTCCTCTGGTGCAGGCTCTGGTGCTGGGTCTAGGGCTACCTCCTGAGCAGCTCCTTGTTCCGGCACGAGGACGTACTCTCCGTCAGCAAGGTTACAGTCTATCGAATGCAATGAACATGTGTGTCATGATTATGCAGGATTTAATAACATTATGCTAAAAGAAACTAAGTCAAGAAGTAACTTAGGGTTTTCTTGGTCATGCGGGGGTTCTTAGTGGTTTATGCTTATCAATTTTAGGTTTAAGTTTATTTTTAGGGTAAACATGGAGAATTGGTATTGCATTTATATATTTCGGTGGACAATTTTACAAGGGTTTTAGGATGACACTAATTTCCATTATTCCTTTTTCCTTTCTTTAATTTCTATTTATGAATTCTAGTGGGGGTTTGAACTACCAAGGTGAATTAACTTTTTTCCAAAAATTCTACAAAAATTACAGTGGCTTGCCCTTGGTCAATATAGCCTGTTCTAGGAATATGAGGTTCAAAATAAAAAGGCTATGCTTTATACAAAAATAACAAAAGTGGTGCAATTGAGCCACTTTGCACTACAAGTCTTAATTAAAGTGAGTTCTGACCTAAGGGTTATTTTTGTTGGCATCTAATAGTAATAATAAGCTCTTGTACCAAAAATGACAGAAAGCCAAATGATGGTTATTTAATTGTGGTTTTCTAAAGTTTGGTGCAAAAAGGGTGTTTAGAACTAACTTGTCATTTGAAAAATATCAAACAACAGATTTCAGATTTTTCCTAAGTCCTTATTAACAAAACATTAGTTATCCCAAGGGTTGGGGTGTTTTCACCTTGAGGTTATTTTTGTAGGGTTTTTCTAAGTTTTCTCTGTTTTCTTGAAATAATAGGTATTCTACCTATTTTATACTAAACCAGGGTATGATAGATTTTTCTAGTGAACTATATTGAGTAGGTATCCTAACAAAAATAGGGGTGCCCTCTGGTTCATTATTTAAATCACATTTTCTATTTTTCTTAACCTTAAGCATATTGCAAAATAAGGGGTAAAAACTAACTTAATGGAGTGGACAGAGAGGTTTAACATTTTTAAACAGGTCAGTAGGTAGATATAAACTTCTCCAAATTTTTCTAACCCTAGTCAAATAGTACAACTATTTTTCTTTCTATTATTAAGCTTTTGGCTAAAACTGTAATTAAATCAGAACCTTAAAGTTTTCTATAGTACATAGGGGTTTTATATTTTTCTTAAGTAGGTCACATTAATTAGAGTCTGGCAAAATTGGTTTGACCAAATTTGGATGAACTAAACAGAAGTTATGGGTTTTCAAAGTTTCTGTTTAATTTTAAATCAGGTTTAATAAGGTTTTTCTGAAAAAGCAGTTTGCACCGAGGTCCCTGGGTTAAAGCTAAATCAATCCTCGCAGTTCTACCCTCGCGCTACTATTCCTCTGGGTCTCTGACAGTTCAAAAAGCCCCCTGACCTTTTCTTCCTCTCACCCGCGGCCCTTCCCCCAATGTAACAGTACCCATGGGAGAGAAAAGGGTGGCGCGGCTTACCGGCGGCGAGATAGGTCCGGCGAAGGGCAGGGTTGGCTCGAGGAGGCTCTGGCGGTCACGTCGAGGTACGGCTTGCCGTGGATGATTGCCGGAGTCGCTCGGTCCACGCGTGCAGGCGGGTGTCCTCGTCGGCGGCGAGTGTACCGGCCAAACTACGGCGAGCTGGTCCAATCCAAGGGCACGGTGAGCTTCACGGGGTGATGTAGAAGCTACCAGTGCATTGAATCGGAAAATGGCGCAGTGATTTACCCGGTCCACGTGCGCCGGCGAGGTGATGAACTCCGGCGAGCATGGTTTCGCTATTCCGGTGATGCAGGTCCTCGGTTCAAGCTTGCGTAAGCTTCACGGCCTCACCAAGAAGCTATCTGAAGGCTTGGATCGAACGGAGGAGGACGGGAAAGGGCTGGCCACGGTGGTTTCTCTCGGGCGGCACTGGCGGGTCGCGGGGAGGTCGCCGGAGCTAAGGGCTGGCTCGGGGAAGTCAGGCGAGGTACGGAGGAGGTAACGGGAAAGGCAGTCGAGCACTGGGACGGGCTTTATAGTCGTGGCGCGGGCGTGGTCACGGGCGGTCGCGGGCGTGCGGGGGTTCGCGCGCGAGCGTGCTCTGAGCGCGCCCCTGGGTGTCAGCCCGCGTCGAACACGTGGGAGCTCGCTTCTGCCATGGTTCAACGGCGGATTTGAGCACCACAGCGTGCGTATCTTGGCAAAGTCACTGTGTACGGTCACTTCCCTGCGCCATATCCTACCTTTTTGCTGTGAGTTCCAAGTCGAGATATGGTCAGGGTAGGGAGATAGGGGGGTGAGAAGTTGGCTGTGTCAGCTAGGTCCAAGCCGAGACAAAAATGGTGCCAAGTCATGTCAAACGCCCTAGGGTAGGTGTCACCTCTTTCTAGGGCATTCTAGGGTTAATTTGGCGCCACTTTGTCAATTGGGTCGAGGTGTTTTGAATTTTGGATTAAGGTGAACATGTGGGATCTTTGTTCAAGGGTTAGTTTTTAGACTTAGGCAATTTCTGAATTTTCCCTTGTGTTCAACGTTGGGTGAAACTTTTTGGAGATTTTCTGAAATCTTTTTGGGGTTACTTTCTTACTATCATTTGTAGGTTATGAAGTATACTACAACTTTTATATTTGGCCCAAGCCATGATCATAAGGTTTACATGACCTTTTGATCCTAGCTTCAATTAGGGTTCCTATTGCCCAAGAGGGGTTTGCTTTAGGGTTTTGGAAAATCCCCCCCTTTAGATGTGCATGATAAGTTAGGGTATGGTGCCTAAGGTGGGTTGCACTTGCTTAGGACCTTGAGTCCCAAGTTTGAGTTACTTTACCCTACTTCAACCATATGTGATGATAGGCTTGGCTAGTGTAGTCTTAAGTCAACCCTAAGTAACACCTGAGGTGTTACAATGTCTTCTTAAGGATTCGGTGTAGATATAACCGGTTGATGGTGTAGCAAGCGGTGTTGACCGCCTCGGCCCAAAACCGATCCGAAGTCTTGTAATCATCAAGCATGGTCCTGGCCATGTCCAATAGAGTTCTATTCTTCCTCTCCACTACACATTTTGTTGTGGCGTGTAGGGAGAAGAGAACTCATGCTTGATCCCTTCCTCCTCAAGAAAACCTTCTATTTGTGAGTTCTTGAACTCTGTCCCTGATAGTCGCCTAGAGGGGGGGTGAATAGGGCGAAACTGAAATTTTCAAATATAATCACAACTACAAGCCGGGTTAGTGTTAGAAATATAATCGAGTCCGCGAGAGAGGGCACAAAACAAATCACAAGCGAATAAGAGGTGTGACACGCGAATTTGTTTTACCGAGGTTCGATTCTCACAAACCTACTCCCCGTTGAGGAGGCCACAAAGGCCGGGTCTCTTTCAACCCTTTCCCTCTCTCAAACGATCCACCGATCGAGTGAGCTTCTTCTTCTCAATCACTTGGGACACAAAGTCCCCGCAAGGACCACCACACAATTGGTGTCTCTTGCTTCGATTACAAGTGAATGAATTGATCACAAGAAACAAATGAGAAAGAAAAGAAGCGATCCAAGCGCAAGAGCTCAAATGAACACGACAAATCACTCTCTCTAATCACTAAAGCCTTTTGTGGAGTTGGGAGAGGATTTGATCTCTTTTGTGTGCTTTGGAATGAATGCTAGAGCTCTTGTATGGTGTTGAAGTGTAGAAACTTGGATGCAATGAATGGTGGGTGTTTGGGGGTATTTATAGCCCCAACCACCAAACTAGCCGTTTGGTGGGGCTGTCTGTCGCATGGTGCACCGGACAGTCCGGTGCACACCGGACATGTCCGGTGCGCCAGCCACGTCACCAAAGCCGTTGGGTCTCGACCGTTGGAGCACTGTCTTCTGGGCCCGCCTGGATGTCCGGTGGTGCACCGGACATGTACTGTAGAGTATCCGGTGCGCCAGCATGGGCGTGCCTGACTTCTGCGCGCGCTGGCGCGCATTTAATGCGTCCACAAGTAGCCGTTGGCGCCGAAGTAGCCATTGCCCCGCAGTTACACCGGACAGTCTGGTGTACACCAGACATGTCCGGTGAATTATAGCGGAGCAGCTGTCGTGAATTCCCGAGGCTGCCAAGTTCCAGAAGCCGTGTCTTCTTGGAGCACCGGACACTGTCCGGTGTACACCGGACATGTCCGGTGAATTATAGCGCGCCGGCTCCGAAAATTCCCGAAGGTGACGAGTTTGAGTTGGAGTCCTCTGGTGCATCGGACATGTCCGGTGGTGCACCGGACACTGTCCGGTGGCACACCGGACAGTCCGGTGCGCCAGACCCAAGGTGCCTTTGGTTGCCCCTTTGCTCTTTTTGTCAGACCCTTTGCTAGGTCTTTTTATTGGCTAAGTGTGAACCTTTTGCACCTGAAGATCTTATACACTAGAGCAAACTAGTTAGTCCGATTATTTGTGTTGGGCAATTCAACCACCAAAATCAATTTGGAAAATAGGTATAAGCCTAATTCCCTTTCAATCTCCCCCTTTTTGGTGATTGATGCCAACACAAACCAAAGCAAATGTAAAAGTATATAATTGAACTAGTTTGCATAATGTAAGTGCGAAGGTTATTTGGAATTGAGCCAATATAAATACTTAGGATGCGCATGGATTGTTTCTTTCTTATTTAACATTTTGGACCACGTTTGCACCACATGTTTTGTTTTTGTAAATTCTTTTGTAAACTCTTTTCAAAGTTCTTTTGCAAATAGTCAAAGGTAAAGGAATAAGATTTTGCAAAGCATTTTCAAGATTTGAAATTTTCTCCCCCTATTTCAAATGCTTTTCCTTTGACTAAAACAAAACTCCCCCTAAATGAGATCCTCCTCTTAGTGTTCAAGAGGGTTTTGATATATCATTTTTGAAATACTACTTTCTCCCCCTTTTGAACACAATAAGGTACCAATTTGAAATTTACAAAAATTTTTTGAACTAGGTGGTGGTGCGGTCCTTTTGCTTTAGGCTCTATACTTTCTCCCCCTTTGGCATGAATCGCCAAAAACGGATACTTAGAGTGAGATATAAGCCCTTTCCTGTCAAATTTCTCCCCTTTGGCAAAGTAAAATACGAGTGAAGATTATACCAAAGCCGGAGTCCTTTTGCTTCATACTTTCTCCCCCAAAGATGAAGCATGACTTGGAGCGTCAGCGAGAGATGAGTTGCGGAGTGGAAGCCTTTGTCTTCGCCGAAGACTCCAATTCCCTTTCAATATACCTATGACTTGGTTTGAATTACACTTGAAAACATATTAGTCATAGCATATATAAAAGAGACATGATCAAAGGTATGTTCATGAGCTATGTGTGCAAGTTAACAAAAGAAGTTTCTAGAATCAAGGATATTTAACTCATGCCTAAGTTTGGTAAAAGTTTGTTCATCAAGAGGCTTGGTAAAGATATCGGCTAATTGATCTTTAGTGTTAATGTAAGAAATCTCGATATCTCCCTTTTGTTGGTGATCCCTAAGAAAATGATACCGAATGGCTATGTGTTTAGTGCGGCTATGCTCGACGGGATTATCCGCCATCTTGATTGCACTTTCATTATCACATAGCAAAGGGACTTTGGTTAATTTGTAACCGTAGTCCCGCAGGGTTTGCCGCATCCAAAGCAATTGCGCGCAACAATGGCCTACGGCAATGTACTCGGCTTCGGCGGTAGAAAGAGCGACCGAATTTTGCTTCTTTGAAGCCCAAGACACCAAGGACCTTCCCAAGAACTGGCAAGTCCCCGATGTACTCTTTCTATTGATTTTACACCCTGCCCAATCGGCATCCGAATAACCAATTAAATCAAAAGTGGATCCCCGAGGGTACCAAAGCCCAAACTTAGGAGTATAAGCCAAATATCTCAAGATTCGTTTTACGGCCGTAAGGTGAGATTCCTTAGGGTCGGATTGGAATCTTGCACACATGCAAACGGAAAGCATAATGTCCGGTCGAGATGCACATAAATAAAGCAATGAACCTATCATCGACTGGTATACCTTTTGATCTACGGATTTACCTCCCGTGTCGAGGTCGAGATGCCCATTTGTTCCCATGGGTGTCTTGATGGGCTTGGCATCCTTCATTCCAAACTTGTTTAGAATGTCTTGAGTGTACTTCGTTTGGCAAATGAAGGTGCCCTCTTGGAGTTGCTTGACTTGGAATCCTAAGAAATACTTCAACTCCCCCATCATCGACATCTCGAATTTCTGTGTCATGATCCTACTAAATTCCTCACATGTAGATTCGTTAGTAGACCCAAATATAATATCATCAACATAAATTTGGCATACGAACAAATCATTTGCAAGAGTCTTAGTGAATAAAGTAGGATCGGCCTTGCCGACTTTGAAGCCATTAGCAATAAGGAAATCTCTAAGGCATTCATACCAAGCTCTTGGGGCTTGCTTGAGCCCATAAAGCGCCTTAGAGAGCCTATAGACATGGTTAGGATACTCACTGTCTTCAAAGCTGGGAGGTTGCTCAACATAGACCTCTTCCTTGATTGGTCCGTTGAGGAAGGCACTCTTCACGTCCATTTGGTAAAGCTTGAAGCCATGGTAAGTAGCATAGGCCAATAATATACAAATTGATTCAAGCCTAGCTACAGGTGCATAGGTTTCACCAAAATCCAAACCTTCGACTTGTGAATACCCCTTGGCCACGAGTCGAGCTTTGTTCCTTATCACCACACCATGCTCGTCTTGCTTGTTGCGGAAGACCCATTTGGTTCCTACAACATTTTGATTAGGACGTGGAACTAAGTGCCATACCTCGTTCCTTGTGAAGTTGTTGAGCTCCTCTTGCATTGCCACCACCCAATCCGAATCTTGAAGTGCTTCCTCTACCCTGCTTGGCTCAATAGAGGAAACAAACGAGTAATGTTCACAAAAATGTGCAACCCGAGATCTAGTAGTTACCCCCTTATGAATGTCGCCGAGGATGGTGTCGACGGGGTGATCTCGTTGGATTGCTTGGTGGACTCTTGGGTGTGGCGGCCTTGGAACTTCCTCATCCTCCTTGTCTTGATCAATTGCATCTCCCCCTTGATCGTTGCCGTCATCTTGAGGTTGCTCATTTCTTTGATCTTCTCCTTCATCAACTTGAGCCTCGTCCTCATTTTGAGTTGGTGGAGATGCTTGTGTGGAGGAGGATGGTTGATCTTGTGCATTGGACATGTTCCTTAGCGCGATGCATGGAGCCTCTTCATTACCTATCTCATCAAGATCAACTTGCTCTACTTGAGAGCCATTAGTCTCATCAAACACAACGTCACAAGAAACTTCAACAAGTCCTGAGGACTTGTTAAAGACTCTATATGCCCTTGTGTTTGAGTCATATCCTAGTAAAAAGCCTTCTACAGTCTTAGAAGCAAATTTAGATTTTCTACCTCTTTTAACAAGAATAAAGCATTTGCTACCAAAGACTCTAAAATATGAAATATTGGGCTTTTTACCGGTTAGGAGTTCGTATGATGTCTTCTTGAGGATTCGGTGAAGGTATAACCGGTTGATGGCGTAGCAAGCGGTGTTAACCGCCTCGGCCCAAAACCGATTCGGCGTCTTGTACTCATCAAGCATGGTTCTTGCCATGTCCAGTAGAGTTCGATTCTTCCTCTCCACTACACCATTTTGTTGTGGCGTGTAGGGAGAAGAGAACTCATGCTTGATGCCCTCCTCCTCAAGGAAACCTTCAATTTGAGAGTTCTTGAACTCCGTCCCGTTGTCGCTTCTAATTTTCTTGATCCTCAAGCCGAACTCATTTTAAGCTCGTCTTAAGAATCCCTTTAATGTCTCTTGGGTCTGAGATTTTTCCTGCAAAAAGAATACCCAAGTGAAGCGAGAATAATCATCCACAATAACTAGACAGTACTTACTCCCGCCGATGCTTATGTAAGCGATCGGGCCGAATAAATCCATGTGTAGGAGCTCCAGCGGCCTGTCAGTCGTCATAATGTTCTTATGTGGATGTTGAACTCCAACTTGCTTCCCGGCTTGGCACGCGCTACAGATCCTGTCTCTCTCAAAATAAACATTGGTTAATCCTAAAATGTGCTCTCCCTTTAGAAGCTTATGAAGATTCTTCATCCCAACATGGGCTAGTCGGCGGTGCCAGAGCCAACCCATGTTAGTCTTAGCAATCAAGCAAGTATCAAGTTCAGCTCTATTGAAATCAACTAAGTATAGCTGACCCTCTAATACTCCCTTAAAAGCTACTGAATCATCACTTCTTCTAAAGACAGTGACACCTACATCAGTAAACAGACAGTTGTAGCCCATTTGACATAATTGGGATACGGAAAGCAAATTGTAATATAAAGAATCAACAAGAAAAACATTGGAAATAGAATGGTCAGGAGATATAGCAATTTTACCCAAACCCTTGACCAAACCTTGGTTTCCATCCCCGAATGTGATAGCTCGTTGGGGATCTTGGTTTTTCTCGTATGAGGAGAACATCTTTTTCTCCCCCGTCATGTGGTTTGTGCACCCGCTATCAATGATCCAACTTGTGCCCCCGGATGCATAAACCTACAAAACAAGTTTAGTTCTTTGTTTTAGGTACCCAAACGGTTTTGGGTCCTTTGGCATTAGAAACAAGAACTTTGGGTACCCAAACACAAGTCTTGGAGCCCTTGTGTTTGCCCCCAACAAACTTGGCAACTACCTTGCCGGATTTGTTAGTAAGCACATAAGATGCATCAAAAGTTTTAAATGAAATGACATGATCATTTGATGCAGTAGTAGTTTTCTTCTTAGGCAACTTAGCACGGGTTGGTTGCCTAGAACTAGATGTCTCACCCTTATACATAAAAGCATGATTAGGGCTCGAGTGAGACTTCCTAGAATGTATTTTCCTAATTTTGCTCTCAGGATAACCGGCAGGGTACAAAATGTAACCCTCGTTATCCTGAGGCATGGGAGCCTTGCCCTTAATGAAGTTAGATAATTTCTTAGGAGGGGCATTAATTTTGACATCGTCTCCCCTTTGGAAGCCAATGCCATCCTTTATGCCAGGGCGTCTCCCATTATAGAGCATACTTCTAGCAAATTTAAACTTTTCATTTTCTAAGTTATGCTCGGCAATTTTAGCATCTAATATTGCTATATGATCATTTTGTTGTTTAATTAAAGCCATGTGATCATGTATAGCATTAATATCAACATCTCTACATCTAGTACAAATAGAAACATGCTCAATAGATGTAGAAGGTTTGCAAGAATTAAGTTCAACAATCTTAGCACGCAAAATATCATTGTTATCTCTAAGATTGGAAATTGTAACATTGCAAACATCTAATTCTTTAGCCTTAGCAATTAATTTTTCATTTTCAACCCTAAGGCTAGCAAGAGAGATATTTAATTCTTCAATCTTAGCAAGCAAATCATCATTATTATTTCTAAGATTGGAAATTGGAATATCACAAATATGAGAATCAACCTTAGCATTTAAACTAACATTTTCATTTCTAAGGTTGGCAATTAAATCATGGCATGTGCTTAGCTCATTAGATAATTTTTGACATTTTTCAACTTCTAGAGCGTAAGCATTCTTAACCTTAACATGCTTTTTATTTTCCTTGATTAGGAAGTCCTCTTGGGAGTCCAAGAGATCATCCTTTTCATGGATGTCACTAATTAGCTCATTTAGTTTTTCCTTTTGTTCCATGTTAAGGTTGGCAAAAAGGATACGCAAATTATCTTCCTCATCACTAGCATTATCATCACTAGAAGATTCATATTTAGTGGAGGATTTTGATTTAACCTTCTTTCTTTTGCCGTCCTTTGCCATGAGGCACTTGTGGCCGACGTTGGGGAAGAGGAGGCCCTTGGTGACGGCGATGTTGGCGGCGTCCTCATCGGAGGAGGAGTCGGTGGAGCTCTCGTCGGAGTCCCACTCCCGGCAAACATGGGCATCACCGCCCTTCTTCTTGTAGTACTTCTTCTTTTCTCTCCTCTTGCCCTTCTTGTCGTTGCCCCTGTCACTGTCACTAGAAATAGGACATTTTGCAATAAAGTGATCGGGCTTACCACACTTGTAGCAAACCTTCTTGGAGCGGGGTTTGTAGTCTTTCCCTCTCCTTTGCTTGAGGATTTGGCGAAAGCTCTTGATGATGAGCGCCATTTCCTTGTTGTCGAGCTTGGAGGCGTCGATGGGTTGTCTACTCGATGTAGACTCCTCCTTCTTTTCCTCTGTCGCCTTGAATGCGACCGGTTGTGCTTCGGGTGTGGAGGAGGTGCCTTGCTCGATGATTTTCTTTGAGCCCTTAATCATTAGCTCAAAGCTTACAAATTTTCCTATAACTTCCTCGGGAGACATTAGCTTATATCTAGGATCACCTCGAATTAATTGAACTTGTGTAGGGTTAAGAAATACGAGGGATCTAAGAATAACCTTGACCATCTCATGGTCATCCCATTTTTCGCTCCTGAGGTTGCGCACTTGGTTCACCAAGGTCTTCAAGCGGTTGTACATGGCTTGTGGATCCTCCCCTTGGTGAAGCATGAAGCGACCGAGCTCCCCCTCGATCGTTTCCTGCTTGGTGATCTTTGTCACCTCGTCTCCTTCGTGCGCGGTCTTGAGTACGTCCCAAATTTCCTTTGCACTTTTTAACCCATGCACTTTATTATACTCCTCTCGACTTAGAGAGGCGAGGAGTATAGTAGTGGCTTGGGAGTTAAAGTGGTGAATTTGGGCCACCTCGTCCGAGTCGTAGTCTTCATCCCCTACGGATGGCACCTGTACACCAAACTCAACAACATTCCATATGCTTGTGTGGAGTGAGGTTAGATGATGCCTCATTTTGTCACTCCACATATTATAATCTTCACCATCAAAAACCGGTGGTTTGCCTAATGGAACGGAGAGCAAAGGAGTACGTTTTGAAATATGGGGATAGCGTAGAGGAATCTTACTATACTTCTTGCGCTCTTGGCGCTTAGAAGTAACGGACGGTGCATCGGAGTCGGAGGTCGATGGTGATGAAGAGTCGGTCTCGTAGTAGACCACTTTTCTCATCTTCTTGTGCTTGTCACCTCTCCGATCCGACTTGTGGGAAGAGGATTTCTTCTCTTTCCCCTTCCCTTTGTTGGAGGAGTTTTTCTTCTCCTTCCTCTTGTTGCGGGACTCTTCCGATGAAGTCGACCCGTGGCTTGTAGAGGGCTTGTCGCCGGTCTCCATCTCCCTCTTGGCGAGTTCTCCCGACATCACTTCGAGCGGTTAGGCTCTAATGAAGCACCAGGTTCTGATACCAATTGATAGTCGCCTAGAGGGGGGGTGAATAGGGCGAAACTGAAATTTTCAAATATAATCACAACTACAAGTCGGGTTAGTGTTAGAAATGTAATCGAGTCCGCGAGAGAGGGCGCAAAACAAATCGCAAGCGAATAAGAGGTGTGACACGCGAATTTGTTTTACCGAGGTTCAGTTCTCACAAACCTACTCCCCGTTGAGGAGGCCACAAAGGTCGGGTCTCTTTCAACCCTTTCCCTCTCTCAAACGATCCACCGATCGAGTGAGCTTCTTCTTCTCAATCACTTGGGACACAAAGTCCCCGCAAGGACCACCACACAATTGGTGTCTCTTGCTTCGATTACAAGTGAATGAATTGATCACAAGAAACAAATGAGATAGAAAAGAAGCGATCCAAGCGCAAGAGCTCAAATGAACACGACAAATCACTCTCTCTAATCACCAAAGCCTTTTGTGGAGTTGGGAGAGGATTTGATCTCTTTTGTGTGCTTTGGAATGAATGCTAGAGCTCTTGTATGGTGTTGAAGTGTAGAAACTTGGATGCAATGAATGGTGGGTGGTTGGGGGTATTTATAGCCCCAACCACCAAACTAGCCGTTTGGTGGGGCTGTCTGTCGCATGGTGCACCGGACAGTCCGGTGCACACCGGACATGTCCGGTGCGCCAGCCACGTCACCAAAGCCGTTGGGTCTCGACCGTTGGCGCACCGCCTAGATGTCCGGTGGCGCACCGGACATGTACTGTAGAGTGTCCGGTGCGCCAGCATGGGCGTGCCTGACTTCTGCGCGCGCTGGCGCGCATTTAATGCGTCCGCAGGTAGCCGTTGGCGCCGAAGTAGCCGTTGCCCCGCAGTTACACCGGACAGTCTGGTGTACACCAGACATGTCCGGTGAATTATAGCGGAGCAGCTGTCGTGAATTCCCAAGGCTGCCAAGTTCCAGAAGCCGTGTCTTCTTGGAGCACTGGACACTGTCCAGTGTACACCGGACATGTCCGGTGAATTATAGCGCGCCGGCTCCGAAAATTCCCGAAGGTGACGAGTTTGAGTTGGAGTCCTCTGGTGCACCGGACATGTCCGGTGGTGCACCAGACACTGTCCGGTGGCACACCGGACAGTCCGGTGCGCCAGACCCAAGGTGCCTTCGGTTGCCCCTTTGCTCTTTTTGTCGGACCCTTTGCTAGGTCTTTTTATTGGCTAAGTGTGAACCTTTTGCACCTGAAGATCTTATACACTAGAGCAAACTAGTTAGTCCGATTATTTGTGTTGGGCAATTCAACCACCAAAATCAATTTGGAAAATAGGTATAAGCCTAATTCCGTTTCAGTCCCATTGTCGCTTCTAATTTTCTTGATCCTTAAGCCAAACTCATTTTGAGCCCGTCTCAAAAATCCTTTCAACGTTTCTTGGGTTTGAGATTTATCCTGTAAAAAGAATACCCAAGTGAAGCGAGAATAATCATCCACAATAACAAGACAGTACTTACTCCCGCCAATGCTTATGTAAGCTATCGGGCCGAATAAATCCATGTGGAGTAGTTCCAGTGGCCTATCAGTTGTCATGATGTTTTTATGTGGATGATGAACACCAACTTGCTTCCTTGCTTGGCATGCGCTACAAATCCTGTCTTTCTCAAAATGCACATTTGTTAGTCCTAAAATGTGCTCTCCCTTTAGAAGCTTGTGAAAATTCTTCATTCCAACGTGGGTTAGTCGGCGATGCCAGAGCCAACCCATGTTAGTCTTAGCGATTAAGCAAGTATCGAGTTCAGCTCTATTGAAATCAACTAAGTATAGCTGACCCTCTAATACTCCCTTAAAAGCTACTGAATCATCACTTCTTCTAAAGACAGTAACACCTGTATCTGTAAAAAGACAGTTGTAGACCATTTTACATAATTAAGAAACAGAAAGCAAGTTGTAATCTAATGAGTCTACAAGAAAAACATTGGAAATGGAATGGTCAGGTGATATAGCAATTTTACCCAATCCTTTGACCAAACCTTGATTTCCATCCCCGAATGTGATAGCTTGTTGGGGATCTTGGTTTTTCTCGTAGGAGGAGAATATCCTTTTCTCCCCAGTCATATGGTTTGTGCACCCACTGTCGATGATCCAACTTGAGCCCCCAGATGCATAAACCTACAAAACAAATTTAGTTCTTGATTTTAGGTACCCAAACAGTTTTGGGTCCTTTGACATTAGATACAAGAACTTTGGGTACCCAAACACAAGTTTTTGATCCCTTGTGTTTGCCCCCAACATACTTGGCAACTATTTTGCTGGATTTGTTAGTTAGCACATAAGAAGCATCAAAAGTTCTAAATGAAACATTATGATCATTTGATGCTTTAGGAGTTTTCTTCTTAGACAATTTAGCATGGGTTGATTGCCTAGAACTAGATGCCTCACTCTTATACATAAAAGCATGATTAGGGCCAGAGTGAGACTTCCTAGAGTGAATTCTCCTAATTTTGTGTTCGGGATAACCGGCAGGGTATAAAATGTAACCCTCGTTATCCTGAACCATGGGAGCCTTGCCCTTAACAAAATTAGACAATCTTTTAGGCATGGCATTAAGCTTGACATTGTTTCCCTGTTGGAAGCTAATGCCATCCTTAATGCCAGGGTGTCTCCCACTATAGAGCATGCTTCTAGCAAATTTAAATTTCTCATTTTCTAAGTCATGCTCATTAATTTTGGCACTAAGTTGAGCTATGTGATCATTTTGTTGTTTAATTAAAGCTAGGTGATCATGAATAGCATCAACATTGATATCTCTACATCTAGTGCAAATAGTAACATGCTCAACGGAAGATGTAGAGGGTTTGCAAGTATTAAACTCAACAATCTTAGGATGCAAAATATCATTCTCATTTCTAAGATTGGAAATAGAAGCATTGCAAACATCTAGTTCCTTAGCCTTAGCACTCAATCTTTCATTCTCATTCCTAAGGCTAGCAAGAGAGGTATTCAATTGATCAATCTTAGCAATTAAATTGGCATTATCATTTCTAAGACTAACAATTGAATCATCACAAACATCAAGCTTCCCAACCTTAGCAATCAAATTGCCATTCTCATTTCTAAGGTTGGAAATAATATCATGACAAGTGCTTAGCTCACTAGTTAATTTTTCATATTTTTCTACTTCTAGAGCATAAGCATTTTTCACCTTAACATGCTTTTTGTTTTCTTTAATTAGGAAGTCCTCTTGGCTATCCAAGAGTTCATCCTTATCATGAATAGCACTAATTAATTCATTTAATTTTCTTTTTGTTGCATGTTTAAGTTGGCAAAAAGAGTAAACACGTCATCCTCGTTATCACTAGAATTAGCCTCATCGCTAGATGTTGCATATTTAGTTGAGGATTTTGATTTTACCTTCTTCCTTTTGCCGTCCTTTGCCATGAGGCACTTGTGGCCGATGTTGGGGAAGAGGAGCCCTTTGTTGACGGCGATGTTGGCGGCGTCCTCGTCGGAGGAGGAGTCAGTGGAGCTCTCGTCGGAGTCCCACTCCCGGCAAACATGGGCATCGCCGCCCTTCTTCTTGTAGTACCTCTTCTTTTCTCTTCTCTTTTCCTTCTTGTCGTCACCCCTATCACTATCACTAGATAAAGGACATTTAGCAATGAAATGACCGGGCTTACCACACTTGTAGCGCACCTTCTTGGAACGGGGCTTGTAATTTTTCCCCTTCCTTTGTTTGAGGATTTGACCGAAGCTCTTGATGATGAGCGCCATCTCCTCATTATCGAGCTTGGAGGCGTCGATGGGGATTCTACTTGGAGTAGAATCTTCTTTCTTCTCCTCCGTTGCTTTGAATGCAACGGGTTGTGCTTCGGGTACGGATGAGGATGCGCCTTGCTCGATGATCTTTTTGGAGCCTTTGATCATTAGTTCAAAGCTCACAAATTTACCTATCACTTCCTCAGGAGACATTAGCTTGTATCTAGGATCACCACGAATTAATTGTACTTGAGTAGGATTAAGAAAAACTAGTGATCTTAGAATAACCTTGACCATCTCATGATCATCCCATTTGGTGCTCCCGAGGTTGCGCACTTGGTTCACCAAGATCTTGAGCCGGTTGTACATTGCTTGTGGCTCCTCCACTTGGTGAAGCATGAATCGACCGAGCTCCCCCTCGATCGTCTCCCTCTTGGTGATCTTGGTCACCTCATCTCCTTCGTGCGCCGTTTTGAGTACGTCCCAAATCTCTTTGGTGCTCTTCAATCCTTGCACCTTGTTATACTCCTCTCGACTTAGAGAGGCGAGGAGTATTGTGGTGGCTTATGAGTTGAAGTGCCAGATTTGGGCAACTTCGTCCGAATCGTAGTCCTCATCCCCTACGGATGGTACCTGTACACCAAACTCAACAACGTTCCAAATACTAGTGTGGAGTGAGGTTAGGTGATGCCTCATTTTGTCACTCCACATGTTATAATCTTCACCGTCAAAAACCGGTGGTTTGCCTAATGGAATGGAAAGTAATGGAGTACGTTTAGAAATGCGAGGGTAGTGTAGGGGAATCTTACTAAACTTCTTGCGCTCATGGCGCTTAGAAGTTACGGACGGTGCATCGGAGCCGGAGGTGGATGGCGATGAAGAGTCGGTCTCGTAGTAGACCACCTTCCACATCTTTTTCTTTTCACCACTCCGATGCGACTTGTGTGAAGAGGATTCCTTCTCCTTCCCCTTGTTGCGAGACTCTCCCGATGGAGCCTGGCTTGTAACGGGCTTGTCGCCGGTCACCATCTCCTTCTTGGCGTGATCTCCCGACATCACTTCGAGCGGTTAGGCTCTAATGAAGCACCGGGCTCTGATACCAATTGAAAGTCACCTAGAGGGGGGGGTGAATAGGCGGAATCTGAAAATTATAAACTTAAGCACAATCTACAAGCCGGGGTTAGCGTTAGAAATATAAGCGAGTCGAAAAGAGAGGGCACAAAACAAATCAACCAAGGAAATAGAGCGGATGACACGATGATTTGTTTTACCGAGGTTCGGTTCTTGCAAACCTACTCCCCGTTGAGGTGGTCACAAAGACCGGGTCTCTTTCAACCCTTTCCCTCTCTCAAACGGTCACTTAGACCGAGTGAGCTCTTCTTCTCAATCAAACGGGACACTAAGTCCCCGCAAGGATCACCACATAATTAGTGTCTCTTGCCTCGGTTACAATTGAGTTGATCACAAGAAAGAATGAAGAAGAAAAGCAATCCAAGCGCAAGAGCTCAAATGAACACAAGTCACTCTCTCTAGTCACTAATTTGTTTGGAATGATCTTTGGACTTGGGAGAGGATTTGATCTCTTTGATGTGTCTTGTATTGAATGCTATAGCTCTTGTAAGGTGTAGTGTTGGGGGCCTTCGTCCTCCGAAGGTCCTCAAAAACAAGATTTGACAATGTTTTCCAAGTGAATTATATGAACATGTATTTTCGGACTCAGATTATGAACATGGAGTACGGTCAGGACGAAGCCTAAGCCAGACGAAGGGGGATTGAGATGAAGGACGGGCTGATTACCATGCTGTACGAAGGATGGTGCACAGCCGAAGCTATGTGCAGGAAAGCTTCGTCGCGATAGCAGAAAGGGGAACCGACCTAAAGATGAAAAGACTACTTAGGCCTTGATAGACTCCCATAAGTCATTAGCAAATGTAATGGGCATGAATGTAATTTTACATGGGCTGCGTCCCACGCCTATAAATAGATGAACAGTACTCCCGTACTGTTCACGCTGACTTGG
The DNA here is from genome assembly GCA_029449295.1 of Zea luxurians. Classification (NCBI taxonomy): domain Eukaryota; kingdom Viridiplantae; phylum Streptophyta; class Magnoliopsida; order Poales; family Poaceae; genus Zea; species Zea luxurians. The sequence continues at coordinate 104,677,125 of JAOPSE010000003.1, read as the reverse complement.
CATTTGCTTTTGCGTCATCTTTATACTTTTGGCTTCCTGCAATCCGAAGGTACACTTGTAATCTGAAATCATTTCTATTTTTCTATGATAATAAAATAGAAATGACGTTGTGATAATATTTAAATGTTTATATTACTTCTTATGTTACATATAAGTTCTTCATCATTGTTTATTGTGCTTACGAAGGTATGTTGTTTGTGGTCTTCGTCCGAAATACATTACATCCCGAGGGGAAATAATGTTTCAGAGGACGAAAGACTTTATCATTTAACACTTTTTATGTTGCCTTGTTCTTAATCCGAAGCATTTGAGAACAAGTCCCCAACATTGGCGCCCACCTCCGGTGAACTCACTTCCACTCTTTGAGTTTTTGAACACCTTCGGAAGCCATAAACCTTCGCTATGGCGCCGAAGAAAGCTTCAGCAACTGGGGCTACAGCTCTGCAACCGCTGGACCCCAATCAGGAGACTCTCTCTCTTCGGGAGGCCCGAAGCCAGAAGAGGAAGGCTGTCAGCCCGACGCCTCAAGAGGATGAGCTAGACCAAGAGATCAGAGATATGGAGATGCTTCATCAACAGGTGCAGAGGAAGAAGGAAAAGATGGCTAGGCTAGCTGAACTGCAAAGGCAGATAGACGAAGCTTCTGAAGAGGTTCGCCATCTTACTCACGATGAGCAGAACCGAAGGCCTCAACAAAAAGACCTTCATCAGGAGGGTTTCTTCAACGAAGATGACTGGTATGACAATTTCCATCATGGAAATTTTGTTTTCGATGATGCTTCTCCTCTGTCCGCTGAGCTGCAGGCTACACCTTGGCCTCCGTCCTACAAGCCGCCCCAGCTTCCCATATTCGATGGCCATTCAGACCCGAAGCAGTTTTTGATGAGCTACGAAGCAACAGTATCTTTGTATGGTGGCAATGCTGCAGTCATGGCAAAGTCTTTTGTTATGGCTGTCAGGAGTGTTGCTCAAACCTGGTATTCCTCCCTTCGACCAGGAACGATCACTTCATGGCAAAAACTGAAGGACATGTTGTTAACCAGCTTCCAAGGGTTTCAGACGAAGCCGGTCACTGCTCAGGCCCTGTTTCAGTGCACTCAGGATCACGAAGAATACCTTCAAGCGTATGTCAGAAGGTTCTTGCGTTTGAGGGCGCAGGCACCAACGGTGCCCAACGAAATTGTCATTGAGGCCATGATCAAGGGACTTCGGCCTGGACCTTCAGCTCAGTACTTTGCTAGGAAGCCTCCTCAAACTTTGGAGAAGCTGCTCCAGAAGATGGACGAGTATATTCGTGCCGACAATGATTTTCGTCAAAGAAGGGAGGAGGCTTTCAGGTTTTCTGAAATGACCAGGGGCTTCGGAGGAAGATTCTATCCGAGGCATGTCAGGTCAATCCACAACTCTACTCAAAATGATGATAAGGGGAGTCAGCAGCACAGGCCGCAGTGCTCCTCACAGGCTTCGGGGCAACAGCAAAGCTTCTTCCGGCCACCAGCTCCAAGAGGCAGAGGCGCCAGGGGCTTCGGCGGAAGATTTGGAGATCAACCAAGGAGAATATTTTGCTTGTTCTGTGGTGAAAACAAGGGCCATACCACCAGGATGTGCCATGTTACCATCCAGAAGCAAAAGGAGATAGCCGAAGCTGCAGCACAACAAGCTCAGCCGAAGCAGGTCATGCATACTGCTTCGTACCATCCGCCTTACATCCCAGAATACGTAGGCAACCACCCTGCAGTTTCTGTTGCTTCGGCGAGTCAACCTCAAGCTTCCTGGCAACAGCCTCCGCCTCCACCACCGCTGCAACAAGGCCAACAGCCAGAAGGGAGCCAATATGCTCCACACCAAAGGGACTTCAGAGAACAATCCGAAGCTCGCACAGTCAATAGCACTGTGCCAGAGTCGAAGCACATCTATTGACAAATATCCTACCTTGATAGCAGTCTTTTCCATTCAGTTCTATTTTCTGTGTAATAAAGGACATCTTTTAGTTTTCATGTAATAGTTTCGTTGTTTACCACAAGGAAAATGTATTTTCTCCACAGGCTTAAGTTGCTGAAGCTTAAAGATTTGCGATAACAAGGAGGACCTTCGAATTATCAAAAATCCTTCGAAGTCACAAAAAGCCGTTCCAAAGGGAACGCAGTGTAAGTTTTCTGCTCCAAAGTCGTTCCAAAGGGAATGCAGAGCATACAGCGAAAAGTCAACGCTGATACCGCCTAAGTAAAAGGCGAAGAAGCTCCAAAGTCGTTCCTAAGGGAATGCAGAGCTTACAGCGAAAAGTCAACGCTGATACCGCCTAAGTAAAAGGCGAAGAAGCTCCAAAGTCGTTCCTAAGGGAATGCAGAGCTTACAGCGAAAAGTCAACGCTGATACCGCCTAAGTAAAAGGCGAAGAAGCTCCAAAGTCGTTCCTAAGGGAATGCAGAGCTTACAGCGAAAAGTCAGCGCTGATACAAAAAGATTGTGTGTTTTACGGGGATATGTGTGTATCTTCGGAACAAATGTCATCTACATAACATAACATCATCACATCATTTTGCATAGCATAAGCATCATACATCATGTTGCATATGGCAAAAGAAGGGAACACAGTATCGACCTTCGGAAGGATGCTTTGAGAAAGTGAAAATCGTGCTAAGTCACAAGGGGATACAATAGTGATCTTCGGAATATAGCTTCGGAGAATGTTTTCACGAAGTTTGGATATTCTTCATCAGAGCACTATGGAGGTTGTGATGCATAAAAGTTTTTCTATCTTCACGAAGCATGAAAAGAAGGGAAGGTGTTTTTTCGCCGAAGGCTCAAAAACAGTACGTATGTAAACTTTCATGCATCGTAAAGAATCGAATCATTAAAAGCAAATATATTACAGGGTTACAAAATGTTACACATATTTCATTTCAGAAGTTTTTACAATAGTGCTTAATCTTCTCTCAAAACAACTTCTGCAGCTTCGTTCAGGAGTCGGTTAACAACTTCATCCATGATAGCTTCAGCCATCTTTTTAATTTCCTCGTCTCCTTTCGGGTGAGGGCCCGGAGACGCTTTAGTAGGATCTGAAGGAGGACAGGATACGGCCACATTGCTATTACAAATTGCGAACGAAGTTTAAAATCAAAAATTACAACACAATAAAAACCATTAGCTAATACCTATTTGCCCTTCGGGCTCTGAGCTTTTGTCAGCGGCCTTAGCTACTTCTCTAGCGTCGTGAATGCCCTTCTCACTTTTCTGAATAATTTCTCGGGCCATTTCTCGGCCACCATTGTCCCAGACGTCGGTGAAAAATTTTCCACCAGCCTGGCTAGCTTCGGCCGAGGGGTCTTTAATATCTTCAGGGGATAAGCTGGCTTCGGATTGTGCAAGAACCTTAACATGATCGCAGCCTTTTTTCTCCAGCATAGTAGCAATCCCCCTGGCACCCGAGAAGGCGCAAATGTCTCCACGACTGTTTAGAATTTCTTCGAAGGCTTCAGCTTCATGGCTGATCCATTCGATCGGTCCTTCTGGGTTACCTCTCACAAAATCTTCTTCACTCGAAAATGCGCCAACACTGGCGAAGCTGGTTTTTATCTTCTTTACACATTCCATGGATTTTTCGTAGCACCTTTTCTTAGAAGACCGAAGCTCTTCAACGGTTCCTTCCAAATGATTGGCCCATTGGTCGCTACATTCCCGCCTCGTTTCTTCAAGTATGCGTTCTTCTTTAGCTCGGGCTAATTGCTTCCGAAGGTCGGCAATCTCGTGTTTTTGAGCTGCAGCTTGTGCTTTAGAGGCAGCTTCGTCCTCCTTTATTTTATTTACCAATGTAACTAGAATTTTGTCCTTTTCCATGGCTTCGTTCCTTAGTTTGATAACCTCTGATCGAAGGTTGTTGAAGGCAATTTCATAGCTCTCGTCTTCGGCATTCTTTTGCGCTCTCAGCGCGTTGCTTAGTATTAAACCCTATATGTAAAAAGTTAGTATAAGAATAAAACAATAGATTTCAAATCATAAAGTTTCCAAATGCGCAGATCTCGTACCTTCAGGCTATTATACGCAAGACTGTCCGCAAGATCGTCCTTTGTCATCGCGCAGAGGCCAGCCTCCAGCTTCGGAAACCCCATGCTTCGGGCCATTTCCCGGCAGACAAGTAGTTCTTTGTTATCCGGGAGGCAGTATAGGAAATCTTCTTCATTTGTACCATTGAACACTAGTGCCCCCTTCGGATATTTCAATTCTTTAGCATAATGATTAGCTTCAAAAATTTCTTCTTCTGATAACTTTTTCCCCGAAGCATGTCGAACAATATAATCAAGGACTTTGGGGGATGCTTCGGGGGCAACAGCACTGATTTCTTCAACAAGAATTGGCTCTGTCATTTTTTCTTCTTCGGTTTCCAAGGATTTTACCTTCGTGGGCTCCGAAGGCCTAGCTTCAGCTTCAGTTTCTTGCTCTGGAGCTTTAGTATCAAAAATCTCAGTTTTCGCTTCGGAGGTTTCAACAGTTTTCCTCGGAGTTGTGCTTGAGGACTTAATTGTTTCCAGAACATCTAGCACATTAGCCATTCTCTTTCTTTTCGAAGTCACTGCTGACACCTTTTGATTTTTTACTGTCTCAACATTTGCTGCAGGACTCAAAACTTCTGATGTTTTTTCCTCAGTTGGTTTTTTCGCTTCTTCCATTTTTTCTGTGGATGGCGCTTCGGCCATCTCTTTGGTTTCTGATAACAAAATCTTCGGTTCTTCCAATTCCATCTTTGTTGGCGCTTCGGCCATTTCTGTCACTTCTGGCAGCAAGGTTGGTTTGGTTGGCTTTTCAGCTTCGGTGGCCGAAGAAGTTTCTCCGGTGAACTCAGGCACCGAAGCTGGTTCAATATAGCGTGGCCGATGTGTGAGGACCTTTATCCTCTTTCTTTTCGGTTCTGGTTTGTTAGGAGCAGTTGCAGCTTCTTCTTTCGCAGAGGTTGTGTTTTTTCTTTTCTGCCCTCGAATGGGATAACGATAGTCAGGGTAGACGAACCCGATTGCATCAAACACCCGGTTCAGCCTTTTCTTTTTTCGGCCTCCGAAGGCTGCTGACAGTGCAGTATCTTCGGCCTTCGAATAAGCCCCAAGCAGTTCATCACTTAAATTTTCAATACTCTTTAACCAGTCATCATCTGGCTCAACGAATTTATCTCCGAACTTGAAAGTATACTTCAGCCTGATAAGTCCACCTTCGTCGGCTTCCTTCATGGTTTCTTGCGGCATTTCCCATTTCTCCTCGAGCGGCCATACTCTGAAGGCAATATGTTCTTGTACCAAATCTCTCGTTCCAATAAAAGAACAAATAACTCCGAAGGCTCTCTGGCATTCTTCGGCAGCTTCATTCATCTCAACCTTCGACTTTCGCAGGCTGAAACTTTGCCAAATAGGGCGCATAATTATACCTTTAATATCTTCCCGTGCTTTCATGTCATTTTTCACATAGAACATTCTGTCATCCAGTCGCTGGGCCATCTCTTCCGAAATGTTGGCACGGGACAGCTTGACCCAGACTGAGAAACGAAACTGTAGCAGCCAAAATTATTGTGATACTGTTCCTTACCCCAGGGTTTTGTCTCGTATGATAACTCGTGTATGTTGCAGAAACTTTTCGCATCAGGTTCCAGACCTTGGCTTCTTACGGCCCACACGAAGATATTCAGCCTTATAATTGCTTCGGGGGTAAGTTGATGAAGATAGATTTCAAACATTTTCAGCACTTCTACGACAAAGCTGCTCAGGGGAAATCGCAGTCCAGCTTTCAAAAAGCTTCGGAACACTACAACTTCATTTTCTTCAGGGGCCGGGCAAGTTTTCTCTCCTTCGTCGACCCTCACAATGGATAAATCCCGGAAGTATCTTCCCCTCATGTTGACAAGATGATTTTCTTTGATACCTGACTTGCTAAAGACTGAATGGCTTGGTCGCCAGGGGCGATCTTCGGAGTCTTCACCACCACTGTCCACATCATAACTGTCGCTGTCACCAATATCTTCAGACAAACCTTCCAGAATCTCCTTGGTGATTTTTTCCGTATTGGTCTTCGCCATCGCTATAAGAAACCCCAAGTTCTTCTCTTCGTCGAGACTCAGCTTCATCTCAGCAGCAGCCTTCTTATCTTCAAACATCTTCAGAAACACTAAAAAACTGTTTTCAAAGCCGAAGCTTCAAAACTAAAAGATCAGCAAATCTTAGTGCGCAAGAGCTAAAAATTCAGTGAGCGGGAGCAGATGGCAAGAGAGCGTACCAAATGAGTTTGCGGTATGATCTTATTTATACGCCCAGTGCGTTGAAAATTGAAAGACCCCGCTTGTCAGTGAATGTTGCTATTCTAGCAAAGGGAAGGTGTTTTTTCGGACCTTCGGCTTAAGGCCTTCGTCCATATCGCAATCTGAATTTATCACTAACAAATTAATATTGCGAGGGGCTACTGTTGGGGGCCTTCGTCCTCTGAAGGTCCTCAAAAACAAGATTTGACAATGTTTTCCAAGTGAATTATATGAACAGGTATTTTCGGACTCAGATTATGAACATGGAGTACGGTCAGGACGAAGCCTAAGCCAGACGAAGGGGGATTGAGATGAAGGACGGGCTGATTACCATGCTGTACGAAGGATGGTGCACAGCCGAAGCTATGTGCAGGAAAGCTTCGTCGCGATAGCAGAAAGGGGAACCGACCTAAAGATGAAAAGACTACTTAGGCCTTGTTAGACTCCCATAAGTCATTAGCAAATGTAATGGGCATGAATGTAATTTTACATGGGCTGCGTCCCACGCCTATAAATAGATGAACAGTACTCCCGTACTGTTCACGCTGACTTGGCATTTGCTTTTGCGTCATCTTTATACTTTTGCCTTCCTGCAATCCGAAGGTACACTTGTAATCTTAAATCATTTCTATTTTTCTATGATAATAAAATAGAAATGACGTTGTGATAATATTTAAATGTTTATATTACTTCTTATGTTACATATAAGTTCTTCATCATTGTTTATTGTGCTTACGAAGGTATGTTGTTTGTGGTCTTCGTCCGAAATACATTACATCCCGAGGGGAAATAATGTTTCAGAGGACGAAAGACTTTATCATTTAACACTTTTTATGTTGCCTTGTTCTTAATCCGAAGCATTTGAGAACAAGTCCCCAACATGTAGGAAGTCTGAAAACTTGGATGCAATGAATGGTAGGTGGTTGGGGGTATTTATAGCCTCAACCACCAAAGTAGTCGTTGGTGGAGGCTTCTGTCGACGGGCGCACCGGACAGTCCGGTGCGCCACCGGACACTGTCCGGTGCGCCAGCCACGTCACCCCGCCGTTATGGTTCGACCATTGGAGCTCTGACTTGTGGGGCCACCGGACAGTCCGGTGGTGCACCGGACAAGTCCTGTAGACTGTCCGGTGCGCCTTCTGGCGCCTGCTCTGACTTCTGCGCGCGCAGGCGCGCACTGTAGCGCATTTAATGCCTTCGCAGACGACCATTGGTGCGAAGTAGTCATTGCTCCGCTGGCACACCGGACAGTCCGGTGCTACACCGGACAGTCCAATGAATTATAGCGGAGTGGCTCCCAGAATTCCCGAAGGTGGCAAGTTCGGAGTTGTATTCACTGGTGCACCGGACACTGTCCGGTGGTGCACCGGACACTGTCCGGTGGCACACCAGACAGTCCGGTGCGCCAGTCCAGGGCACACTTTGGTTGCCTTTTGCTCCCTTTGTTTGAACCCTTTCTCTTGACTTGTATTGGTTTGTTGTGAACCTTTGTCACCTGTAGAACATATTTTCTAGAGCAAACTAGTTAGTCCAATAATTTGAGTTGGGCAATTCAACCACCAAAATTCATATTGGAAAAGGTTTGACCCTATTTCCCTTTCAACAAGCATTATTTCTTCTAACCCCATGTGGTTCCTTACTCTTGTTGCTATGTTGAGATCTAAACTGAGTGAACTGGCATGTAGCTTAGTTTGGTGCCCCTTTAGTGCTGAAAGGGATTCGGGTCGCTGGGGACTAGGACCAGAGGAAAGGCGCTTGTCCTCTATGGTTGTCTGAAGCTATGTAGTTGCTTAGTCTGGTCCTATACTGAAAGGGAAATTGGATTAACCATTTCCTATAATTAATTTTGGTGGTTGATGATCAAGACAAACACATGGACTAACTAGTTTGTCTAGAATTCATCTATTTATAGGTGCATAAGGTTCAACACAAACCAAGAAAGAATCAAGTTAGGGACACAATTTTATTGGAGCAAAAGGACTTGAGTGTGCTGAAGAATGGAGCACTGGACTGTCCGGTGCACCACGGAGAGTGTCCGGTGCGCCAGGCCATACAACTTCAAAACAGCCACTCTCGGGAATTCTAGAGCGTTCTCCTCTATAATTCACTGGACTGTCCGATGTGCCACCGGACTGTCCAATGAGCCAGCGGAGCAACGACTCTCTGCGCCAACGGTCGACTCTGCAAAGTGCTACAGTGATGAACAGTGTCGCGCAAAAGTCAGAGCAGCGAAGTTAGAGGGGCATCAGACTGTCCGGTGTCGCAAGAGGACAAAGCCTCCAATGGTCGACCAGCTTAGAATCCTAATGGTTGGGTGACGCGGCGGCGCATCGGACAAGGAATAGTGTCTGTCCGGTGGCACACTGGATGACTATCCGGTGCGCCCGTCGACAGAAAGCTAGTGCTTTCTGTCCAACGGCTATTTGAGGGGTTGGGGGCTATAAATACCATCCTAACCGACCATTTCAAGAGGGGGAGCCCAAGCAACATATCAAGGCATATAGTTGACATATCCAAGCCCTCCCAACCACCTCCATTCATTGATCTATCTCATACACAAGATTTAGGCCACATCAAAGCCTCACAAGTGCCAGAAAGGAGAGATCAAGCAAAAGAGAGCTACTCTTGTGTGTTTAGCGATAGTGCCTTGTGAGAATCATTGAGAGAAAGTGTGTGCTACATCTTGTGATCATTTGAGCATGGAGTTTTGACTCCCATTCATCTTCCTCCAAACTTTTTGGAGACTTGTAAAGCCAGCAAGAGACACCTAAGAGTGTGGTGGTCCTTGCGGGGTCTTAGTGATCCTTGAGATTAAGAAGAAGCACTCGCCAGTCTTGGTGATCGGTGGAGAGAGGGAAAGGGTTGAAAAAGACCCATCCTTAGTGGACTCCTCAACGGGGATTAGGTTCTTGGTGAACCGAACCTCGGTAAAACAAATCACTCGTGTCACTTGTGTTTATTGCTTGAGATTTGTTTGCCTTCTCCCTCTCTAAGTTCACTTGCACTATTTTTGTTGATATTACTTTGTGTTGCTTCAAGTTAAATTCTCATTTAGAGAAGCAACACCTTGCAAAAGGAACTTGTGTTATTTCTATTCTCATCTAAGCCATCTTGCATTATTCTCCATAAACATTTTAGTTGTGTTGCTCTTGTTAATTCCGCATTCTTTGAAAGCAATACTCTTTGCAAGCAAAGGACTTAGTTTTATACTCCCAAAATTACGCATCTTGTTCTAACCACTAATCAAGGGATCAAGTCCGGGTTTTAAGTTATAATTTTTAGGTTTCGCCGATTCACCCCCTTTCTAGGCGACTTTCAATTGGTATCAGAGCTAGACACTTCATATTGAGTCTAACAACTCGAAGTGATGGCTTGAAGAAGATCCCAAAAGAACAAGAAGACACCTCCAAAGGAAAACAATGAGGTAACTTTTGAGATATTACTTTCTGATTATTCTAATTATGCTTCATGGTCTACTAGTGTGATAAACGCTTTTAGAGCCATAAACTCACAATCCTAACAAATCTTAGACAAGAGTATTATACCTTCTAGTTATAATAAGAAAAATGCTTCCGAGGAAGATCAAAGATGTTTACGCTTAAATTATCTTGCTTATGACATCTTAAGTAATTTTCTTAGCAAAGAAGATTATCATGCCTTCATAATAAGATATGATGAACCTATTCATGATGCGCATGATATTTGGACTAGAATTAAAAGTAAATTTGATGAGTCCAAACATATTAGTTCATATGATGCTTCTACTTCCTTTAGTTCTTGTGAAACTAACCCTTTGAAGGAAGGAGAAGAAAATGAATGTTGGAGACCAAACGATGAATCCACCTCTCCAAAAGGTTTGTCTTCCCATTTTGATTCCCACATATGTTGTGTGGCAAATGAAAAATATAGCGAAAGCACAAATGAGGATGAGGAGGATGAAAGAAGCTTCATGCAACTCTACGCTCATCTAAGACTAGAAGACAAGGCGGTCATGCTCAAACTTCTAAAAGAGCGAGAGAGCAAAGCGAAGACCTTCACAAGCTAGAAGATGTCCTCATCACAAAAATCCAAAGCTTGGAAGAATTGACTAAAGAACATGAGGGGCTAAAGTGTTCTCATGTTGATTTGGTCCAAAGGTATGAACTATTTCAATTGAGCAAGATAACTCTTTATTGTGTGTCGCTCAATTAGTAAATAGGAACACCTTACTTAAGGACCAAGTAGAAAGGCTAAAAATTGAAAATCTAGCTTTTCAAGATAAACATGATATGCTTCTATGTTCTCATGAAAATCTTATGGATAATCATATCATGTTAAACATTGCTCGTGAGGTTGTGATAGAAAACTTAAAATCTCAACAACCTCACTTAGGCACATGTATTCAAATTGAAACTATATTGCCATGTGCTAATGCTTGTTGCTCGTCAGCAAGCAAATCCTCCTTTGAGCTAGAATTTCCAGGAATATAAGATGATGCATGTCAAGAGCTCAAGGAAGAAAATGAGAGGCTAAGAATGAGCTTGACACAACTAAAAGGGAAGTGCACTGCTCAACCTTCTCAAGACAACCATGATTACATGGTGAAGAAGCTTGAGACAGGAACAACCGTGGCATGCACAAAATCCCTTGAAGAAAATGTCAGGGACTTGAGGAATGTCAAGAGGAAGGAACAAAATAAGAAAATCAATACCTCTGCCAAAAGCCTCAACCATGCCTCAATGCAAGGTAACATCCAAGGTAATAATCAAACCACACTTCACACTAAGAAAAGTAAGAAGTGTAGTGAATGTTTTGAAAAGGGGCACTTGATTAGGTCATGTCCCTATATCAAAGAAAATGGCTTGATTATTAACAAGGATGATAAACATTGTTTTAGATACTCTGAGAAGGGACATTTAGTTAATCATGTCCCTATGTAAAACAAAAAGGCATAGTTTTAGAAAAGAAAATATTTACTAACCATGTAGCAAGAAAGAAACAATAAAAGAAGGAATCTTCAAGATATGAAGATTGCCTTTGCTACATACGCCGAAAGAAGGGACATCAATGTAAGGATTGTCCCATTGGTAACTATCCCGCTCCTAACTTGTCAATTGATTCATATGTAACTAGGCAACCCAAAATTGCAACGTGTGCTAGAAAGGTAATGAGTTTACCAAATGCTAGCACAAAGGACATTTGGGTTCCTAGATCTTTGTTGAGTAACCTTGATGGATCCATCAAGAGATGGGGACCAAAATATGCTTGACAAGCTTTGCAGGGGAAGGAGATGATATGAAGCTTTGGAGGTGCTTGAGAGGGTCAATTCAATTTTTATTAACTCAAGCTACCAATCTTACAATGATCTATATCTCTAAGATTGACCCAAAGTTACTTTGAATCATTATATCTACAACTCATATCATCTCGAGCAAGATATTGATGTTGTAGGAAATAAAGGATTATCCTGTGTGAATAATCAAAGCCTACAACATGGAGGAAAGTCAAAGGATGGTAACACTTATGTCTTTAAGTGCAAGTATCTTCAATTATCATTTCTTTTGTGTCTTGTGTAGTCACATTGAAAATTGAAGCACTTAAAAATGTTTTTAAATTATGTCATCATTCTTTGGAGAAAATTCCTCTCATATGATAGATTGCATTTTCATCATTTCTATATTATGGCAATCTACATGCTTTAAGTTGTTGTAAGTACCTCATGGCATGTTTTACACTAATCATCCTATTATTGCCATGTTCTAGACAGAGAGATATTCCAAGTTCTTAAAAGAATAAGGTGTCATGTAAGGAATTCAAATCCTTAGGACACTTATAAAGGGAATCTCTCTTTATGACTAGAATCAAGAGACTAATGCTTTTGTCCAAGTGACTTCAGTAGTCTCACATGTAGAGAATAAGTTTCTCTATGGAAATGCATAATCTAACATAAAAAGAAAAATCAATTCAATGATTTATGATGTATTTCTTCCTACTTAAATTGGATATGATTCTTCTACATTAATCGCTCTCCATGTTATGAATTAGATTTGTTCCCATAATCTTGAGAAATTAGCTATGCGTGTTTTATGAGTTAAAACTGAGCATAACATCATCTATGGGACAATCTATTTAATGTTATAAAGTTTCCATGTTTTAGTAATTTGCCTTTCATTCCTTCTCTAAAATGATTACCAAAAGGGAAACTAGTACTTGTGTTACTAATGACATATCTCTTGAGCATATTTATGAAAATCTACAAGAGAGTGAGTGCTTGTTCAATTTACTAAAAGACATAAGCCTCAAGGGTTGCTCTTCACCTAAAGGAAGAAAGGTAAAAGCAAAGGTATGGGAACTCATCTTAATCAATAATAGTTCCCATCAATTGGTATTTATTCTAAATTACCATAATCTATCTATGAGAAGATTAGATTCCTAATTGGATTTAAATCAGCTAGAAGTGCATTCAATCTGATTTTCATACGTACACTAGTCTATTAGACTCTAATTCATGCCTTTGCTATATCTGTGCTCATATTGATATGCTTCCAAGTTATGGTTATCAATTCTGTGTGAAGAAAACATCAATATGAAGAAGTAAAAATTTTCCTTTAATTTGGTTATAAATGTCAAAAGGTGCATATACCTCTTTTTGTCACTATGCACTAATATTAAGGTGTTTACTTCATGTCTGTGTGACTTTTGGATGATGATTTGTTTGTATCTCTTATCTAAAGAAATCATCATTTGTCATATACTCCTTTGTGCTGCTAATATTTCTTTTTCAAGTATTTTCAATAAGTTTGAAAGGAAAAAGGGACAACTCTAAAGGGAGGACACTCAAATGAAAAGGAAGATGTCAAAAACAACAACACCTACTTAAACATTAAGATCGTCAAATTAATCAATGGTTTGGTTGTAAGTATTCTAAACCTTTTTCATTTTGAGAATTCAAGGCACAAGCTGATTATTGCAAATTTTATATGCCTTAATCAAGATGTACAATGCATCCCCCTATTTGTCTTTAAAAGAGAATATATCTAACCAAGTCATTCAAAAACTTGATGCACATCTTTATGGGGGGGCATTTCTATATCTTGATTATGTTGAAACTAACACTCAAGTATGTGCATATGATTTGTGCAACCTTCATCATTATACTTGTGGTCTACTTGATATAATAACGATTTATTTAGAGAAAGGGATCACTAGTTGTAGAATTCTCTCTTGTGCAAAATAGAGTTGTATATTGTCTTGAGCATAGGACTTAAATGACCAATACCAAGGACAAAGCACAATAAAGAGAGTGTCTCTATGTGAAGGTACAAAATGGGTAAAACTACTTGTTATCATTTACACATATACCTAGATCCTTCACTTATACATATATTGCATATCCTTAAGATACAAGAGGAAGAAAAAGCATGTCCATGCATAACCCTGCTTCATACCTAGTTTAACCTCTCAAAATTTCATTCCTGCTTTGATGCATTTTCTGTTAAATCTAGGTGAAGTAATATTCTTGTCAAAGAGCTTAAAGCTTACCTTGTAACGAGAATAAGCTACCTTTATTTCAAAGGTGGAGGTTCCTTAAGCTTCCTTGAATCCTTACGGGTAAATGCTTTAAATGTTTATAACATGCTTTCTTAAGTGCACAATCTGTCATGAGCCTCATGCTTATATTATGACACGCTGCACTTCACAAGTTCTATGATAAAGCTCAATTGATATATCTTTTGATCATGTCTCTTTCATTTGGTACAATTGCATATTTCTTATTTTTTTGTGCCAAGACTAAGACTAACGTGTTATCAAGTGTGTTTCTATACTTAGTCTTAGATTGAAAGGGAATTGGAGGTTACGGCAAAGACAAGGCTTCCACTCCAAACTCTAACGGTATCACTTAACCTTTGCCGCTACTCAACAAACTCCCAATGGTATGATCTTCATTCATATTTATTTCACCATTTGGGAGAAGGTATTAGGCCCCAAAGGGGAGAAAAATGCCAAAAGGGCTCCAAAGCTCTCCGTTTTTGGCGATTAATGCCAAAGGGGGAGAAAATATTTAGCCCAAAGCAAAAGGACCACACCACCACCATTTCAAAATTTTCAAAAATTTCACAAATGTTTGTTTTTTCAATTGGTATTCAAGGCAATCTTAAGGTAGTATGAACTTTCAATTGGTATCTTTAAAAGTATAATTTCAATTAATGTATTCTCTATTGGTATCAATTGGTATCTTTGTTTCACTTGTTTTGTGAAAACAAACCTTTAGTGAACTTTTCAATTGATCCTTCAATTGGTATCCTTAAAAGACAATTTTCAAATTGGTATCTATTTCAAAACCCCTCTTGAAAGCTAAGGGGAGAATTCATTCAGGGGGAGCTTTTATTTAGTCAAAGGAAAAGCATTTAAAATAGGGGGAGAAATTTCAAATCTTGAAAATGCTTCTTGCAATCTTATTCATATATCTTTGACTATTTGCAAAAGGATTTTGAAAAGATTTTCCAAAAGTTTTGCAAAATCAAACATGTGGTGCAAATGTGGTCCAAAATGTTAAATAAAAGAAAGTCAATCCAATCATACCTAGTAAGACTTTCAATTGGTTTAATTCCAAGTAACCTATGCACTATCATCTCGATTGCAAACTAGTTACATTTCTGCACTTTATATTTGCTTTGGTTTGTGTTGGCATCAACCACCAAAAAGGGGGAGATTGAAAGGGAAATTGGATTAACCATTTCCTATAATTAATTTTGGTGGTTGATGGTCAACACAAACACATGGATTAACTAGTTTGTCTAGAATTCATCTATTTACAGGTGCATAAGGTTCAACACAAACCAAGAAAGAATCAAGTTAGGGACACAATTTTATTGGAGAAAAAGGACTTGAGTGTGCTGAAGAATAGAGCACCGGACTGTCCGGTGCACCACTGGACAATGTCCGGTGCGCCAGGCCATACAACTTCAAAACAGCCACTCTCGGGAATTCCAGAGCGTGCTCCGCTATAATTCACTAGACTGGCCAGTGTGCCACCGGAATGTCTCTCTGCGCTAACGGTCAACTCTACAAAGTGCTACAATGATGAACAGTGTCACGCAGAAGTCAGAGCAGCGAAGTCAAAGGGGCACCGGACTGTCCGGTGCCGCAAGAGGACAAAGCCTCCAACGGTCAACTAGCTTAGAACCCTAACGGTTGGGTGACGTGGCGGTGCACCGAACAAGGAACGGTGTCTGTCCAGTGGTGCACCGGACTGTCTGGTGCGCCCGTCGACAGAAAGCTGGTGCTTTTTGTCCAACGGCTATTTGAGGGGTTGGGGGCTATAAATACCACCCCAACCGGCCATTTCAAGAGAGAGGAGCCCAAGCAACATATCAAGGCATATCGTTGACATATCCAAGCCCTCCCAACCACCTCCATTCATTGATCTATCTCATACACAAGATTTAGGCCACATCAAAGCCTCACAAGTGCCAGAAAGGAGAGATCAAGCAAAAGAGAGCTACTCGTGTGTGTTTAGCGATAGTGCCTTATGAGAATCATTGAAAGAAAGTGTGTGCTACATCTTGTGATCATTTGAGTGTGGAGTTTTGACTCCCATTCATCTTCCTCCAAACTTTTTGGAGACTTGTAAAGCTAGCAAGAGACACCTAAGAGCGTGGTGGTCCTTGCAGGGTCTTAGTGATCCTTGAGATTAAGAAGAAGCACTCGTCAGTCTTGGTGATTGGTGGGGAGAGAGAAAGGGTTGAAAAAGACTCGTCCTTAGTGGACTCCTCAACGGGGATTAGGTTCTTGGTGAACTGAACCTCGGTAAAACAAATCACTCGTGTCACTTGTGTTTATTGCTTGAGATTTGTTTGCCTTCTCCCTCTCTAAGTTCACTTGCACTATTTTTGTTGATATTACTTTGTGTTGCTTCAAGTTAAATTCTCATTTAGAGAAGCAACACCTTTCAAAAGGAACTTGTGTTATTTCTCTTCTCATCTAAGCCATCTTGCATTATTCTCCATAAACATTTTAGTTGTGTTGCTCTTGTTAAATTCCGCATTCTTTGAAAGCAATACTATTTGCAAGCAAAGAACTTAGTTTTATACTCCCAAAATTGCGCATCTTGTTCTAACCACTAATCAAGGGATGAAGTCCGGGTTTTAAGTTATAATTTTTAGGTTTCGCCTATTCACCCCCCTCTAGGCGACTTTCATATACCTTAAGCCTACACACTTCAACACTCTCGAATAGGTGCTCTAGTACCTAGAACTGGGTCCCTAGAGGCCCATGCCTCATTCTAGCTTAAAGGTTGGCTTCCTAAACTCTACTTGTCAAGCCCAGTCACATGTCTCATAGGATCAAGTGCAACAGAGTGTGGGTCCCATGGGTGCGCTACTAAACATAAACCTTGAGTTATATGCAGGGCTAAATCTTGGTCTAGCAGTAGTTGAAGCATCAGGCAGAATCCCAAGCGACACCCACACTAGATGCTAGCAACCCAGACCATGACATGGGGGCTTGGGCCTGCCAGACATACATAGCAGGTGGCAGGCAACAAGCTTAGGTGTGAAAAGGTGGGATCTGAACCACCAAGCGTGCAACATGTGTGGAATGAGTACCTTCTTGGGAACCGTTGCGGGGGTAAAAACCGATTTTACTGTCACGGTGGTGGGGAACGTTATGTGTATGACTCGCCGCACCACTGGGCGTGTGGCCATAGGTCAGTGAGCCACAATGACATAAGTGAAAACAGGCATGACAACAAGTGATCTAACGACATGTGTGACAGCACGCATGGCACCATTGTACACGAGTCACAGTAAGATTGATTGAAGCGAGATCGCCGTTGTGGCCCCACTTGTGGGTTCGTAACCTCTCCCGAGGTGGGCCTGGGGCCACAGTCAGTACCCATAACTGAGGTACCCTCTCCTATCGTGTCAAGACAGATATTCGCGTACTAAGGGACTGATCAATCGGGCCAATGGGACCGGACCCATCTGATAGGACCGCTAGCCACAGGACTAGCTCACCGCTCGGGGACAGGTTTGGTGCTTCCATGTGTCCTAGGGTGAAAATGCTCATGGACTACTACCATGGGTCTAGACCCCATAGGTGGGACCCGAACCCCCACGTATGTCGTCCGGACCCCCATGGGTGAGTTTTGGACCTCCACTTATACTGTCCAAACCCCCACACGAGGGTCCCAGACCTCCCCATCTATCATCCAGACCCCTCGTCCATGGGGCCCAAGACTTCAAGCCAGCATGCGCTCTTGATCCCTGCTCTCCGCTCGAAAAGGGGTCTGATGCTACCACGTGGCCCGTGGGCGCATGTCACACCCGTTTCCAAGGGGCAGAGCCGGGTGCATCGCATGTGTGTGCCATGATCTATTTCCACACATATGTTGACGTCACAAGTGTAATATATCAAAAGAACAATGCATAAAAGCGTAAATAACGATTACATTAACATATTACACTTCAAACAGACATAATGTCTTAACCTTTATTCATCAAAGTACAGCGAAACATGGACATTCGTCCACAGGAAGATGACCGGGGGTATCACTAGACTAGCATCCATGGAATTCAGAATCATATCTTCATCTGCAAGCTTCTGATCAAAATTTAAGCAAGGGTGAGCTCACTTATGGTCGGGGCTCAGCAAGTGGGGGAAAAACTAATGCAAGTTTAACAAGGTGAGGCTAAGGTTGAGCAGTAAGCATTTTAGTTGGTCAACATTTTATTAACAACACCTGTCTTACTAATAATTCTGAATCCCAAGTATTCCCATTAAACAAAGGTATAAGAGTATATCAAAAACACTTAAGTGAAACCACTTAAGCAAACCATTGGCAGATCATTGGATCTCGATTTATTTCCATCTTCAAGTTCAATTATCATGTGAGAAGTCCAGGCTGCTCATAACCGTGAGCACGACTGATATACCAGTTTTACACTCTGCAGAGGTGGTACAACTTTACCCACAAGTCATGTATCTCCTCTAGCCTGGGTCGACCAAAACCCGTAAACACTTCCGAGGTGAGTGGTTAGGGATCCAATATGAGGCTTTCACAGAATACTCTTAATACTAAGCAACCCGCTAAGGTTTCTAAGTCGATGGTGGAGGCCCCCTGGGTGAGGTACCTTAGCCAAGAATACGTCCCCATGTTAACATGGGCTGCCACCACCACCGCTCCCCCTCTTGCCCATATTTTAGGTAAGGTTGCTAGGCACTAAGCATATAAAGCTAATTACCAAAGCTAGAGCCAAGATAGCACTCGTGGTTGCACTATTTTCCTGGGTGGTCACTCCATGTTCCAATTATCATAATATGATGTTGCTTAATCATCGGATTAACAACAATAATGTAAACTTACCATTTGGAATAATGATATCATCAGTAGAAGTACCATCATAAAGTTAACGTTGTAGCAATAGCATAGCTACTAGATTAAATCATAAACCCAGGTTAAACAAGGAATAAGGTTGGAAAGGTTAGGTGTATCCGAATAGGTAACCCATCAAATTATGCATATACATATTCAAGAATAAACTTTATTAAATGTATTATTTGGGATCAAACAGAGTATGCAGAGGGAGAAGTCCACTTGCCTTGCTTATTAAAAACTTGAGTTTCTTCCACGGATCTGAATAGATCTTGATTCTTAACTACTAGATCAACCACTGAATATCACACAAACAAACAAGAACAAACATCACTCAATAACATACCACATTCACCATACGTAAAACTAAAAGAAAGCCTAACGAAAAGAGCATTTGCTTTTCAAAAACATCGCAAGAAATGGTTATAATAAGAAGGTATTCTTTTCAAAAATATGTGATCGATACTTTATAAAACAAGACATGAGCTTAAAATATCTTAATTAAAATATACAAATATTAGGTTCACCAAATTAATCTTTTATAAAATGTCATATGTGATATGTCTAAGATTAAGGGTTTATAGGATGATAAAACACGTTATAACAATATTAAACTTTTTGAGAAGATATATGTTGTATATCTGAGGTTAATGCGTTATGAAATACATTATTAATTTATGAAGCAATATGAAACATATTCTAAAACATTTATTTATAAAGAACTTTAAGATATAAGCCTAACAAGGTTTTATGTGAAAAATGTGATTAAACCAAATATTATCTTTATGTTTTTATTAAGAATACAAATGGTTTAAATATATTTTATGTAAGAGATAATGAAACAATTAATTATCTCCATTTTTACATAGCCTATGTTATTATCAAAGAAAGCTATATTTATAATCAATACATAAACTAACCTTTGAATTATAAAAAGAACATGAGAACTAATTCCTTTATTTTATCCTTTAGGAAAACTAAGTAATATATAAATAATATGGATTCAATTTGATGAACAGATTAATCACGCTTATATTACTAGTTATGGACAAACTGAAATATAAGTCTAGTTAATAAATTATAAGAAAAGATAATTAATCTATTGATTATATTTAGTATCAATTTAGGAACATACGATCTAAATCATTTGAAAGGAAGTTATGTTCAACTAAATTTAATATATCATTTTAGTTATGTGGGCACTTAATTAAGCTATATTAGAGATCCATATCTAGCTTTGATTAAGAAAAGGTGAACTACAATTCTTTTTAGCTTCATAATTAGAAAACTACCCATACCCATAAATTGACTATAGAAAACATAATTTAAATTAATTTACGAGAGCACGCAAACACATAATTAAATAGGTTTATCACATACTTATGAAGATTAACAAAACAATAATTAATTTGCTAAATATTATTTTATTTAAAATAAATTAGTGCGGGGCTAGATCAAATTAAAGGGATCGACAAAGGGGTAGATAGCAAAAATAAATCTTGTCTTCTACCTTGGTCATGGCGATGCGAAGTCACAGTCAGGACGTGGGATTCCCGGCGTCGAACACGGACGACGTTCGATGCTGGGCAGTAGAGAGCGAGGGCAGATTGGCTCCGCGCGTTAGGCGAGCGAACAGAGAGCTCTAGCGCGCGAAGAATATCGATGGCGAGGCGAGCTGAACGACAAAGAAGCGAAGTGAGACACCAACGAGCAGGCACACATGAGCCTAGGCGTAGAGGAGAATGTCAGCGAGGTCTTCGACGAACTGGGCGTGACTTTGATGGCACGACACGCTAATGGAGAGCAGCACGACGCGACGGCGATGGTGAGCTGAACAAACGATGTCGTGGGTCGCGATGTGAGAAATGTCGTAGGCGAGATCGTGCGCGCAGCAGCTGAGGGAACGAACACCGGCTCAACGGTGTGGCACCAGCGAGCGGCGCACGAAGCAGCAAGTAGAGCAGGTATGACGGGCATGCGGTAGTGGGATCTGCACTGGCGTCGGCTGACAAGGAACTTGGTGGCAAGTAACAGAGACGATCAGAGCATGCTCAGTCACGACGAGGAGGCGATTGTGGGTGTGGTCTTCGCAACAGCGCGACGGGCGCATGAACTACGGCAAGCGACTAGCAGTACAGCGGGCGTGGGTCGTGAGAGAGCAAGCAGGGGGGCGAATGGAGGGACGCGAGCACAGATTTTATAGGGAATGGAGAGGAAGAGAGAGGGGCACCGAGGAGAGAGGAAACAGGCGGCCAACGTCTTCAAGCGACCATCAAAGGCGTCGGTTTCATTCCATGGCGTTATTGGAGAGAGAGAGTAATGGGGGAGGGAGAGGAAACGGTCGAGTTGTAGCCGTAACGCCGAGGAAACAATCGGCGCGGCTGGGCATGGGCTTCGGCGTGGTGCGGGACTCGGGTGCAGCGTCGAGGTGGGGCTCGGCCGGTGCAGGGGCGTCGAGCACGACGTCGCGGGCTTCTGGCGCGGTCGCGAGCACGACTGGTGGTCGGGTCCTAGCACTTCCTGGACGGGATGGCGCGTCGGTCGCGCGGGCTTCCTGGGCGCGCGGTGGCTGGCTTCGGGCGCGACAGGGGCACGAGGTCGGGGCAGGGGCTCGACGCGCGTCCGGCGTCGCGCGGGCATTGCGGCATGGCTCCTCGGCGCGGTCGGGTCGCACGTGGTGGTGCAGGGCAAGGGCGCTGGCGCGTTGGGCGGGGTCGCTCAAGTGCGCGGCTCGGCCAGGGGCGCGGTCCTTGGGGCACGACACGGTCGGCTGCACGGGGCGGGTTCCTGGCGCGCTGAGCAAGAGAGGAGAGGAGGAGAGAGAAGGTGCAGGTGGAGAGAGAAGAGAGAGAAAAGGGGAGCAGGCGGCGGCTAGGGGAGGAAGAGGAGGCGCGACCGGCTCCTAGGGTTGGGGGTGCGGCTGGGAGGATGGGCCCCTAGTGGACCGAATGTGGTTAGGTTAGGTTTTGGTTTCTTTTGTTTTTTCTTTTTTTTTCAAATACAAGTTCCCTTCTAAAAAAATTCAGAATATACTTAAATATATATATAAGTATAAATATAAAGTATGATAAATTTATATATATATATAATAAATTTTATACTTATTCGAAACTTGATTATTTAACAACTTATTATATTTTATGAAATGAATTCACATAGAAATGAAATAATTTCAAGAATGTTATCAACACCTCAAAATATTTTACTGTCCATTAATTCATTATTATTTTATAAAAAATGTGGTTTTCATATCATTTTGAATTCTAATAATTGAATTTGAAATTCACTAGCAAACAAAGATATCATGCACCAATAATGAATACAACAAACACTTGGTAAAATTTTATCTATTCAAGAAATCATAAGTATTTATTTTTTCTTTTTATTGAAAAATAATAATATAAACTAGGTTATATTGAATTGATGGATTTAAGGCGTTATAGCGCATGGCACAAGCCTTTGGCTAGAAGCAAGCTTGTCGCCTGCACTAAATACGAGCAGGTGTGGCGTGCCCTATTGTGCACAAGGCATGGGTAGGCTTTTGTCAGGCTGCACAGGCACAAATGACCGCTTCATGCATTATCGATGCAGGCAGTTGTGTGTCAGCGCCACATGCATGGCCTACACATTAACCCACATGTTATCGAGGCAGACAATTATGTCTCAGCATCGCGCACGTGAGCGACGCCATCATGAGCAATCATTGACTCAGGCAGTGCACCCATTGCAGCAGTGACCAGAGGCAACAACTCGTGTCTATCTCATTAAATCATGTGTGCGTCAGCAAGGCCGACCCCTACATACGTTAGCATACCAGCCTCCGCTCCATAGCTGACTCGAGCCGACAAATGGGGTGGAAGAACGCCTGGTCAGAAGATCCGCATGATGGACGAGGTAGAAGATCCATGTCTGTTGCAGTATTTAACACTCCATGTTGTACATATTTAATACTAGATCGATGGTCCTGCCTGTCGGGGGCTCGACACCCTTGTACGACACCCTTGTACGTGCCCCCTTGGACTATAAAAGGGAGGGCACATGCGATATAATTCGCAAGCTCTCAACAACTTCGCTCAGACTCATCTTCTCCACACTCAAGCAGTATAACTCATAGTGGTGTATACGGTATTACGCTCCAGCGACCCAAACCACTCTAAATCCTTGTGTTCTTGCATCTCCATAGGTAAACCCTAGGCACCCCCTCGTTCTTAGGATTAGGTGGGTGCATTCTACCACTCGGTTGGAGTTTACCTCCGACACAAGAGAACTAAAAGATGGGGGGACAAAACATAAACAAAACAACACGATTTGTTTACCGGTGTTCGGTTTCCAAATGAAACCTACATCTCAGTTGAGGTGTCCCAAATGGCTAGGTCTCTTTCAACCCTCTCAAGTGATTCCTTATATCAAGCTTGAGTCCTCTCTTTACTCGGATGAGAGACCAGAGTTTATGCGAGGATCTTCACACAAACTAGAGTCTCTCGCTAGCTTTACAACTGAATGGGAGTGAAAACTCCAAGCTCAAGAGCACAAGAATACAACACATAATACAAAGAACATGGGCAATTTATTTATCGGAGTTTTGTTCCCAAAGAAAACCTACGTCTCTATTGAGGAGTCCATTTAGGACGAGTTTTTCAACCCTTTCCCTCTCTCGAGTGATCATCTAGATCGAGCTTAAGTATCCTTTCTCAAATCAAGGATACTATTGAACTTTTGATACATGTTTAACTACTAAAATCAATATAGGTTGGTTGTGGTTCCACATACTAGCACATGTTGGGATGAAGAACCTTCATAAGCTTCTAAAGGGTGAACATATGTTAGGACTAACAAATGTATGTTTTTTAGAAAGACATGCCTTGTGCAGCTTGTCAAGCAGGAAAGCAGGTTGGCTCAAGTCATCACTCGAAGAACATTATGATGACATCAAGACTGCTTGAGTTATTGCATATGGACTTATTCAGCCCCATTACTTATCTTAGCATGAGCGGGAGTAAATATGGTCTTGTAATTGTTGATGATTATACATGCTTCACTTGGGTATTTTTCTTGCAGTATAAAAGTAAAACCTAAGGGACCCTAAGTGTGATTCTTGAGGAGAGCTCAAAATGAGTTCGACTTAAGAATCAAGAAGATTCAAAGCAACAATGGCTTGGTCGCTTGAAGTTTAAGAACACATAAGTTGAAGAGTACCTTGAGGAGGAGGGAATCAAGCATGAGTTATCATCTCCTTATACATCACAACATAATGGTGTGGTGGAAAGGAAGAAAGCGACTCTCATCGATATGGCGAGGACCATGCTTGAAGAGTATAAGACATGAACATAACTTACCATGCCATAAATCGGTTATATCTTCATTGACTCCTCAAGAAGATTTCATACAAACTCCTCACTGGTAACAAACCCAGTGTTTTTTATTCTAGAGTCTTTGGTGGCAAATGCTATATTTTGGTTAAGATAGGAAACAAACCCGGTGTACATGATCCTAGGAGACATAAACATGGGAGTAACCACTCGTTCCCACATTGCTAATTTTTGTGAACACTACTATTTTGTGTCTTCCATTGAGCCTTTTAGGATTGAGGATGCTTTGAAGGATTCAGAATGGGTGATGGTAATGCACAAAGAGATCAACAACTTCAAGAAGAATGAAGTCTAGACTTTGGTGCCACATCCAAAACAGAATGTTGTGGGTACCTGAAAGGGAAATGTGGTCTTGGGCCATTTCTATAATTGTTTTGGTGATTAAGTGTCCAACACAAATGTTTTGAACTCTTATGTGCTTAACAAGCAAAAGGTGCAAATCAAAGATAAGGTATGTTTCTAGACTTAGTGAATTATTTTTGAGTACTAACATGGTTATCTAAGTGCTAGAAACAGTGCTGAGGAAAGAAGAAATGAATTGGAAAAGAGTTGGCTGTCTCTAGCTCGGTCTGGCACACTGGACTGTCCGGTGGTGCACCGGACAATGTCCGGTGGTGCACCGGACAATGTCCGGTGCCCCAGGCAAGCCTCTGGTGAAATAGCCTTCCATGTTGATCTCCAATGGCTCCTAGCAGAATGCAAGGATAGCCTTCCATGTTGATCTCCAACGACTCCTAGCAGCCTTAGGGCTATAAAAAGGACACCTAGGCGCATGGAGCAGTACACTAAGCACTCTCTAAGCATACTAAGACATCCAGACTCCACCCCCACGCTTTTGATTCATCGTGTTAGTGATTTGAGCTTCATTCGAGTTGTGAACTCTCTGTGTTGTCCTTTGAGCTCAAGTCTTCACTTGTGTGCGTGGTTGTGCTGCGTATTTGAGTCTTGTGTGTGTTGCTCTCCTAACCTTACTCTCGTGCTTTCTTTGTGATCTATATTGTAAGGGCGAGAGGCTCCAACTTGTGGAGATTCCTCGCAAATGGGAAGAGTACTCTAAGATAAAACACCGTGGTATTCAAGTTGATCATTGGATCACTTGAAAGGGGTTGAGTGCAACCCTCGTCCATTGGGACGGCACAATATGGAAGTAGGCAAGTGTTACTTGGTGTTGGGGACTTGTTCTCAAATGCTAAGAGTTAAGAACAAGGCAACATAAAAAATGTTAAGTGTTAAAGTCCTTCGTCCTCCGAAACATTATGCCCCTTCGGGAGATAATGAGCTTCGGACGAAGGTTACGAAAGACATACCTTCGTAAACATGACAATAAATGACGAAGGATTCATATAAAGCATGAGACATAAAATAGATATTTAAACATCATCACCGAATCATTTCTATTTTATTATCATGGAAAATAGAAATGATTTCAAATTACAAATGTACCT
Organism: Zea luxurians; assembly: GCA_029449295.1. Lineage (NCBI taxonomy): Eukaryota > Viridiplantae > Streptophyta > Magnoliopsida > Poales > Poaceae > Zea > Zea luxurians. Next base: position 104,651,680 of record JAOPSE010000003.1, on the reverse strand, counting down.
TCGGTCTTGAGGAAGGCAAAAGTACAGGCGTGACGCAAAAGCAAATGCCAAGTCAGCGTGAACAGTACGGGAATACTGTTAATCTATTTATAGGCATGGGACGCAGCCCATGTAAAATTACATCCATGCCCTTTACATTTGCTAATAACTCTATAGTAACCCGCTGGGGTCTGAATAGCCTTTTCATCCTTAAGTCGGTTTCCCTTTCTGCCACCTTGCCGAAGCTCTTCTACGCATAGCTTCGGCTTCACGCTATCCTTCGTACTCCTTACGCTTCTTCACGCTGTGGTTCCAATTCAAGTCCGAAGGTACCTGTTCATGCATTATACTTCCAGAAACATTGTTAAATCATGTTTTTGAGGACCTTCGGAAGCCGAAGGTCCCCAACACTTGGCTGAACCACGGGATAAAAAACGCGTGTCTCGTGTGATTGCTTTGTTCGCACGGGCGTGTTCCATAGCCACTTGATTAAACTAACTCCTTAACAATCAAGTTTGTGGCTATTTAGTGTTTAATTTTATAGGATCACCTATTCAGCCCCCCTCTAGGTGGTCTCAATTGGTATCGGAGCCATACTCTTCACTTAAGGGACTAACTGCTCGAAGAGATGGATCCTAAGGGTAAGGGGATGGTGATTAACGACAAGGACAAGGAGTCCCTCCTCAATGAGCCAAGAGATGACAAGCCTACCGACTCAGGCTCAAGTCACAAGAAGAGGGACGGGAAGAAGAAGAGACACATCAAGAAGATCATCTACTACGACAGTGATGCATCTTCTTCTTCACCAAGGGACAACGATGATGACTCTTCAAAGAAGAAAACGGTTAATCAAAACTATTCATTTGATTATTCCCGCATTTTGTACAATTCGAATGCTCATTTGCTATCAATTCCTCTTAGGAAACCCCCCACATTTTGATGGAGAAGACTATTCTTTCTGGAGTCATAAAATGTGTAGTCACTTATTTTCTCTCCATCATAGTATCTAGGAGATTGTTGAAAATGGAATGCATTTTGATAGTACTGACAATCCCATTTTCATAAATGAGAAAATTCACAAAAATGACCAAGCTACTACTATTTTGTTAGCTTCACTTTGCAGGGATGAATATAATAAGGTGAGTGGCTTGGACAACGCCAAGCAAATCTGGGACACCCTCAAGATATCTCATGAGGGAAACGATGCCACTATAATCACAAAGATGGAACTAGTGGAAGGCGAGCTAGGGAGGTTCACGATGATCAGGGGAGAGGAGCCAACACAAACCTACAACAGGCTCAAGACCCTGGTCAACAAGATACGAAGCTATGGAAGCACAAGATGGACGGATCATGATGTCATCCGACTCATGCTAAGGTCTTTTACTGTAATTGACCCCCATCTTGTCAATCTTATTCGTGAAAATCCCAGGTACACCAAAATGACGCCCGAGAAGATCCTCGAAAAATTCGTAAGCGGGCGCATGATGGTGAAGGAGGCTCGATACGTGGACGATGCTCTAAACGGTCCACTACCCGTCCATGAGCCATAGCCCGTTGCTCTCAAGGCAACTAGCAGCAAGGAGACGCTACCAAGCAAGGTAGCACAAGTGGAGGCTGCTGGGCTAAATGAAGATGAGATAGCGCTTATCATCAAGCGCTTTAAGACCGCACTCAAAGGACGCAAGGAGTACCCCAACAGAAATAAAACAAAGGGAAAACGCTCCTGCTTCAAATGTGGTAAGACTTATCACTTTATTGCTCAATGTCCCGATAATGACAATGACCAGGGACAAGAAAATAGCGGGAAAAAGGAGAAAAAGAAGAACTACAGGAAGGCAAAGGGCGAGGCGCACCTTGGAAAGGAATGGGACTCGGACTGCTCCTCTTCCAACTCCGGCGACGAAGGACTTGCTGCCTCGGACTTCGACAAATCCTCACTCTTCCCCAACGAATGCCATACATGTCTTATGGCCAAGGACAAAAAGGTACGTTTTCGGGACACACCCAAGTACACTTCATCTAGTGATGAAGAATATTCCGATGATGAAATAGACTACACTGACCTGTTTAAAGGACTAGATAGAGCCAAGGTAGACAAAATTAATGAATTGATTGATGCTCTAAATGAAAAGGATAAATTGTTAGAAAAGCAAGAGGACATTTTGTATGAGGAACATGATAAATTTGTTAGTGTGCAAAAATCTCTTGCTTTAGAAACTAAGAGAAATGAAATGCTATCTTCTAAGTTATCTGCTTGCCATGAATCTATCTCTAGTTTAAAAAGTTTCAATGATGAATTAAATGCTAATCTAGAGGAAGAAACTAGATCATGTGTTGAGCATGTCATTATTTGTAATAAATGTAAGGACTTTGATGTTGATGCCTGTAATGAACAACTTACTTCTATTGCTCAACTAAACGATGAGGTGGCAAGTCTTAATGCTCAACTTAAGACTTGCAAGGTTGATTTTGATAAAACTAAAATTCGCTAGGGATGCCTACACTGTTGGTAGACACCCCTCAATTAAGGATGGACTTGGTTTCTGAAAGGAAACCAAGAACTTAACAAGCCAAGGGACTCCAGTTCTCAACAAGGAGAAAGGGAAGGCCCCTATGGCTAGTAGTCCTCAAAGGAACCATGCATTTATTTATGATAGGAAAGTTGCTAGTCGTTCTCATTACAATAGGAGTTACAGTCATGCTACTCATAATTCACATGCTATGTTTGCCTCTAGTTCTACTTTTGTTCATGGTAGAAGTAGGCCTAGGAGAAATCATGTTGTGTCTCATGTGCCTAGGAAAATGTGCAATGAACCCACTACTGTTTTTCATGCTTGCAACACTTCTTTTGTTCTTTCATGTAAGAATGCAAAAGTAGTTGCCAGGAAGTTAGGATCTAAATGCAAGGGAGACAAAACTTGCATATGGGTTCCAAAAACTATTTTGACTAACCTTGTAGGACCCAACAAGAGTTGGGTACCTAAAACCCAAGCTTAAATTCCTTGTAGGTTTATGCATCCGAGGGCTCTAGCTGGATAATCGACAGCGGATGCACAAACCACATGACGGGGGAGAAGAAGATGTTCACCTCCTACGTCAAGAACAAGGATTCCCAGGATACGATCATCTTTGGAGATGGAAACCAAGGCAAGGTCAAAGGATTGGGCAAGATAGCCATCACTAACGAGCACTCCATATCGAATGTATTTCTAGTAGAGTCGCTTGGGTACAACCTTCTGTCTGTAAGTCAATTGTGTCACATGGGTTACAATTGCCTTTTTACATATGTTGATGTATCTGTCTTTAGAAGGAGTGATGGTTCATTAGCTTTTAAGAGTGTATTAGACGGCAAACTCTACTTAGTTGATTTTTCAAAAGAGGAGGTTGATCTAGATGCATTCTTAATAGCTAAGACTAGTATGGGCTGGCTTTGGCATCGCCGTCTAGCACATGTTGGGATGAAGAACCTTCATAAACTTCTAAAGGGAGAACATGTGTTAGGACTAACCAATGTTTGTTTCGAGAAAGACAGACCTTGTGCAGCATGTCAGGCAGGGAAACAGGTGGGAAGCACTCATCACAGCAAGAATGTGATGACAACATCAAGACTACTTAAGCTTCTTCACATGGACCTCTTTGGACCCATTGCCTACCTTAGCATCGGGGGAAGTAAGTATGGTCTTGTAATTGTTGATGATTTTTTCTGCTTCACTTGGGTGTTCTTTTTGTAGGATAAATCAGAAACCCAAGGGACCCTAAAGCGCTTTCTAAGGAGGGCTCAAAACGAATTTGAGCTAAAGGTGAAAAAGATAGGGAGCGACAACGGGTCCGAGTTTAAGAATCTGCATGTTGAGGAGTATCTTGTGGAGGAAGGTGTCAAGCACGAGTTCTCTACTCCCTACACACCACAGTAAAACGATGTAGTAGAGAGGAAGAACAGAACGCTAATCGACATGGCGAGAACGATGCTTGGAGAGTTCAAGATGCCCGAGCGGTTTTGGTCGGAAGCTGTGAACACAGCCTGCCACGCCATAAACCGGCTCTACCTACATCGCCTTCTCAAGAAGACCTCCTACGAACTTCTTACCGATAACAAACCCAATGTCTCTTACTTTCGTGTATTTGGGAGCAAATGTTACATTCTTGTGAAGAAAGGTAGACATTCTAAATTTGCTCCCAAGGCAGTAGAAGGGTTTTTACTAGGGTATGACTCAAATATAAAGGCGTATAGAGTCTTCAACAAATCATCGGGTTTGGTTGAAGTCTCTAGCGATGTTGTATTTGATGAGACTAATGGCTCTCCAAGAGTGCAAGTTGATCTTGATGACATAGATGAAGATGATGTTCCGACGGCCGAATGCGCATGATGGCGATCGGTGATGTGCGACCACAGGAACAACAGGAGCAAGATCAGCCATCTTCCTCCACAATGGTGCATCCCCCAACTCAAGATGATGAACAAGTATCGCAAGAAGAAGGGCATGATCAAGGGAGAGCACAAGAAGATCAAGCAATGGAGGAAGAAGCACCATAGGTCCCTCCAACTTAAGTCCGAGCAACGATCCAAAGAAATCACCCGTCGATCAGATTCTGGGTGACATTAGCAAGGGAGTAACTACTCGCTCACGCTTAGCTAATTTTTGTGAGCATTACTCGTTTGTCTATTCTATTGAGCCTTTTAGGGTAGAAGAGCCTTGCAGGATCCAGACTGGGTGTTGGCCATGCAGGAAGAGCACAACAACTTCAAAAGAAATGAAGTTTGGAGCCTGGTGCCATATCCAAAGCAAAACATTGTGGGAACCAAGTGGTGTTCTGCAACAAGCAAGACGAGCACGGAGTGGTGACAAGAAACAAGGCTCGACTTGTGGCAAAAGGTTATGCCCAAGTCGTAGGTTTGGATTTTGAGGAGACTTTTGCTCCTGTGGCTAGGCTAGAGTCTATTTGAATATTATTAGCCTATGCCGCTCACCACTCTTTTAGGCTGTTCTAAATGGATGTGAAGAGCGCTTTCCTTAACGGGCCAATCAAGGAGGAGGTATACGTGGAACAGCCCCCTAGCTTTGAGGATGATAGGTGTTGGGGGCCTTCGTCCTCCGAAGGTCCTCAAAAACATGATTTGACAATGTTTTTGAGTTTCGAACACCTTCGGCAAGCCGAAGACCTTCGTCATGGCGCCGAAGAAAGCTTCAGCAACAGGGGCTGCGGCTCTACAACCACTGGACCCCAATCAGGAAACCCTCTCTCTTCGGGAGGCCCGAAGCCAGAAGAGGAAGGTTGCCAGTCCGACGCCTCAGGAGGACGAACTAGATCAAGAAATCAGAAATATGGAGATGCTTCATTAACAGGTGCAAAGGAAGAAGGAAAAGATGGCTAGGCTAGCTGAACTGCAAAGGCAGATAGACGAAGCCTCCGAAGAAGTTCGCCATCTTACTCAAGATGAGCAGAACCGAAGGCCCCAGCACAAAGAGCTTCATCAGGAGGGTTTCTTCAACGAAGATGACTGGTATGAGAATCTCCATCATGGAAATTTTGCTTTTGATGATGCTTCTCCTCTGTCAGCTGAGCTACAGGCTACACCCTGGCCTCAGTCCTACAAGCCACCCTAGCTTCCCATGTACGACGGCCACTCAGATCCAAAGCAGTTTCTGATGAGCTATGAAGCAACAATATCTTCGTATGGTGGCAATACTGCAGTCATGGCAAAGTCTTTCGTCATGGCTGTCAGAAGTGTTGCCCAAACCTGGTACTCCTCTCTTAGGCCAGGGACAATCACCTCATGGCAAAAGCTGAAGGATATGTTGATAACCAGCTTTCAAGGCTTTCAGACGAAGCCAGTCACGGCTCAAGCTCTGTTCCAGTGCACCCAGGATCACGAAGAATACCTTCAGGCATATGTCCGAAGGTTCCTACATCTGAGGGCACAGGCACCAACATTGCCCAATGAAATTGTCATTGAGGCCATGATCAAGGGGCTTCGACCAGGACCTTCAGCTCAGTACTTTGCCAGGAAGCCTCCTCAAACTTTGGAGAAGCTGCTCCAGAAGATGGACGAGTACATTCGAGCCGACAATGATTTTCGCCAAAGAAGGGAGGAAGCTCTCAGGTTCTCTGGAATGACCAGGGGCTTCGGAGGAAGATTTTATCCGAGGCACGTCAGGTCAATTCACAATTCTACTCAAAATGATGACAAAGGGAGTCAGCAGCAAAGGCCACAGTGCTCCTCGCAAGCTTCGGGGCAACAGCAAAGCTCTTTCCGGCCGCCAGCCCCAAGGGGCAGAGGTGCCAGGGGCTTCGGGGGAAGATTTGGAGATCAACCAAGGAAAATTTATTGATTATTCTGTGGTGAAGGCAAGGGCCATACCACCAGGATGTGCCATGTTACCATCTAGAAGCAAAAGGAGATAGCCGAAGCTGCAGCACAACAGAGTCAGCCGAAGCAAGTCATGCACACTGCTTCGTATCATTCGCCCTATATTCCAGAATATGTAGGCAACCACCCTGCAGCTTCTGTTGCTTCGGCAAGTCAACCCCAATTATCTTGGCAACAGCTTCTGCCTCCACCACCGTTGCAACGAGGCCAGCAGCCAGAAGGGAGTCAGCATACTCAACACCAAAGGGACTTCAGAGAAGAGTCCGAAGCTCGCACAGTCAATAGCACTGTGCCAGAGTCGAAGCACATTTACTGACAAATATCCTGCCTTGATAGCAGTCTTTTGCATTCAATATTATTTTCTTTTTAACAAGAAACACTTATGGTAGACTAGAGTGCTTTTTGTCGTTTTAAATCTCTTGTAATAGTTTTGCTTTTTGCTACAAGGAAAATATATCTTCTCCACAGGCCTAAGTCGCCGAAGCTTAAAGATTTGCGATAGCAAGGAGGACCTTCGAATTATCAAAAATTTATTTTAAAAGCACGCAGCGTGAATTCTTCAAAGCAACAAAAAGTCGTTCCTAAGGGAGCGCAGTGTAAGTTTTCTGCTCAAAAGTCGTTCCAAAGGGAATGCAGAGCTTACAGCGAAAAGTCAACACTGATACCGCCTAAGTAAAAGGCGAAGCGCGAAAAGTCAACGCGAATACCGCCGAAAGTAAAAGGCGAAGAAGCTCCTAAGGGAGGCTTACAGCGAAAAATAAACGCTGATTCCGCTGAAGTAAAAGGCGAAGAAGCTCCTAAGGGAGGCTTACAGCGAAAAGTCAGCGCTGATACAAAAAGATTGTGTTTTCTACTGTGGGGATGTGTGTATCTTTGGCACAAATATCATTTTGCATAACATAACATCATCACATCATTTCGCATAACATAAGCATCATACATCATATTGCATAAGGCACAAGAAGGGGATACAATATTAATCTTCGGAGAATGCTTTGAAAAAAGTGAAAATCGTGCCAAGGCACAAGAAGGGGATACAATATTAATCTTCGGAGAATGCTTTGAAAAAAGTGAAAATCGTGCTAAGGCACAAAAAGGGGATACAATATTGATCTCCGGAGTATAGCTTCGGAGAATGTTCTCATGAAACTTGGATATTTTTCATCAGAGAAGTATGCAAATTCTTGTGATATAGAAAAGATTTTCTTCACGAAGCATGAAAAGAAGGGAAGGTGTTTTTTCGCCGAAGGCTCAAAAAATGGTATGTATGCAAAATTTCATGCATCGTAAAGAATTAAACTATAAATGGATTATATATTACATTCAAAGTTACAATGTATTACACATGTTACGATCTAAATATTTCTACAATAGCATTTAATCCTCCTTAAGAACTATTTCTGCAGCTTCGTTCAGTAGCTGGTCGACAACCTTGTCCATAATGGCTTCGGCCATTTTTCTAATTTCATCGTCCCCCTTCGGGTGGGGGCTCGGAGATGCCTCAGCAGGTTCTGAGGGAAGAGAAGATACGGCTATATTACTATTACAAACCGCGAACAAAGTCTGGAATCAAAAATTACAACACAATAAAAACCACTAATTAATACCTATTTGCCCTTCGGGCTCTGTACTTTTCTCGGCAGTTTCCACTACTTTTCTAGCATTGTAGATGCCTTTTTCGCTCTTTTGAATAATCTCTTGAGCCATTTCTCGGACGCCGTTGTCCCAAATATTGGTGAAAAATTTTCCGCCGATTATGCTTGCTTCGGCTGAAGGGTCTTTAATGTCTTCGGAGGACAAAGTAGCTTCGGACTGTGCTAAAGATTTTACATGCTCGCAGCCTTTCCTCTTCAAAACAGTAGCAATTCCTCTAGCACCCGAAAAAGCACATATGTCTCCGCGGCTATTTAGGATTTCCTCGAAGGCCTCAGCTTCGTGACTGATCCATTCAATCGGACCTTCAGGATTGTCCCTTGAGAAAATCTCTTCACTAGAGAATGCGTCAACGTTGGCGAAGCTGGTTTTTATCTTCTTGACACACTCTATGGATTTAACATAGCATCTTCTCTGGGATGCACGAAGTTCTTTAACATTTATTTCTAAATGATCGGTCCATTGATTACTAAGCTCTCGTTTTGTCTCTTCAAGTATACGTTCTTCTTTAGCTCTAGCTAGCTGTTTCTGAAGATCTTTAATTTCGCGTTTTTGGGCTTCAGCCTGGGCTTTTGAGGCAACTTCGTCCTCTCTTATCTTATCCACCAATGTAAGCAGAATTTTATCCTTTTCTAGAGCTTCGTTTCTCAGTTTAATAACCTCTGATCGTAAGTTGTTGAAAGCAATATCACAGCTCTCGTCTTCAGCATTCTTTTGCGCTCTCAACGCGTTGCTTAGTATCAAACCCTATATATAAAAGAGTTGGTATAAGAATAAAAGAATGATTTGCAAGTTGTAAAATTTCCAAATACGCAATTCTCGCACCTTCAGGCTATTGTATGCAAGGCTATCCGCAAGATCCTCCTTCGACATAGCGCATAATCCAGCTTCAAGCTTCGGAAACCCCATACTCCTAGCCATCTCCCGGCAGACAGATAATTCTTTGTTGTCAGGAAGGCAGTATAGGAAGTCATCTTCGTCTGTTCCATTAAACACTAGTGCCCCCTTCGGATATTTTAATTCCCTAGCATAGTGATTGGCTTCATAAATCTCTTCTGCAGATAGTGTTTTCCCCGAAGCATGTCGCACAATGTAATCGCATATGTTGGAAGGTGCTTCGGGGGTAGCAGTATCAATTTCTTCAACTAAAGATGGCTCTGATATTTTCATTTTTTCGGTTGCCTTCGCAATTTTCGCTTCTTCTGTTTCCAAAGGTTTTACCTTGGTTAGTTCTGAAGGCCCGACTTCAGTTCCAGTCTGTTGCTTCGAAGCTTCAGCAACAGATGCTTCAGCAGACGCTTCAGAAGTTTCAACAGTCTTCTTTGGAGTTATGCTTGAAGATTTAATTGTCTCCAAAACATCTAACACATTAACCATCCTTTTTCTTTTCGGGGTCACTGTTGGCCCCTTTTTAATTTTTGCTGCTTCAATTTCTCCTGAAGGACTTAAAATTTCCGATATTTTCACTCCCTCATCTGATGTTTTCGCTTCTTTAGCCTTTGGTTCTTCCATTTTTTCTGTTACTGGCACTTCGGCCAACTCTTTGATTTCTGGCAGCAGGGTTGGTTCTTTGGCTTCGATGGCCGAAGAGGTCTCACCGATGAACTCAGGCACCGTGGCTGGTTCAATATAGCGTGGCCGGTGTGTAAGAACCTCCATCTTTTTTCTCTTCGGCGCTGGCTTGCTAGGAGCGGCTGAAGCAGTTTCTTTCGCAGAAGTTGTGCCTTTTCTTTTTTGCCCCCGCGCTGGATATTGGTAGTCGGGGTAGACGAAACCAATTGCATCAAATACCCGGTTGAGTCTTTTCTTTTTTCGGCCTCCGAAGGCTGCTGACAATGCAGTGTCTTCGGCCTTCGAATATACCCCAAGCAATTCATCACTCACAGTTTCAATGCTTTTCAGCCAGTCGTCATCTGGCTCAATGAATCTATCTCCGAACTTAAATGTGTACTTCAGCCTGACTAGTCCACCTTCGTCAGTCTCTTTAACGGTTTCCTGTGGCATTTCCCATTTTTCCACAAGCGGCCATACTCTGAAGGCAATGTGCTCTTGGACCAAATCCCTCGTCCCAATAAAAGAGCAAACAACTCCGAAGGCTCTCTGCATTCTTCGACTGCTTCATTCATTTCATATCTCCCCCTCATATTGTCAAGATGACTCTGCTTAATAGTTGACTTTCCGAAAACTGTGTGGCTTGGTCGCCATGGTCGGTCTTCGGACTCTTCCCCGCCACTTTCTACATCATAACTGTCGCTATCACCAGTATCTTCAGATAAACCTTCTAAAATCTCTTTGGTAATCTTCTCCGTATTGGTCTTCGCCATTGATTCAAGAAAGCCAAGATTCATCTCCTCAGAAAGGCTCAGCTTTGTCTCAGCGACACCTTTCTTACCTTCGGACATCTTCGTAAATGCTGAGAAAGTGCTCTCGAAGCCGAAGATTAAAAATTTAAAAAGCCAAGAAAGTGTTGTTGCGCAAGACCTAAAAATTTAGTAAGCGAGAGCAGATGGTAAGAAAGCGTGCCAAATGAACTCGTAGTGAGTTCTTATTTATACGCATTGAGCCAAAAAGCTGGACGGTCCCACTTGTCAATGACTGTTGCTATTCTAGCAAAGGGAAGGTGTTTTTTCGGACCTTCGGCTTAAGGCCTTCGTCCATATCGCAATCTGAATTTATCACTAACAAATTAATATTGCGAGGGGCTACTGTTGGGGGCCTTCGTCCTCCGAAGGTCCTCAAAAACATGATTTGACAATGTTTTCCAAGTGAAATATATGAACAGGTATCTTCGGACTCGGATCACGAGCATAGAGTATGGTCAGGACGAAGCCTAAGCGAGACGAAGGATGGGCTGATCACCAAGCTGTACGCAGGGAAGCTTCGGCGCGATAGAAGAAAAGGGAACCGACTTAAAGATGAAAAGGCTACTTAGACCTCAATAGATTGCTATAAGCTATTAACAAATGTAATGGGCATGAATGTAATTTTATATGGGCTGCGTCCCGTGCCTATAAATAGATGAACAGTAGTCCCGTACTGTTCACGCTGACTTGGCATTTGCTTTTGCGTCACGCCTGTACTTTTGTCCTTCCTCAAGCCGAAGGTACATTTGTAATTTGAAATCATTTCTATTTTTCCATGATAATAAAATAGAAATGATTTTATGTTAATGTTCAAATGTTTATATTATATCTCTTGCTTTATATGAATCCTTCGTCATTGCTTGTTGTACTTACGAAGGTATGTCTCTCGTAACCTTCGTCCGAAACTCATTATTTCTCAAAGGAGGATAATGTTTTGAAGGACGAAGAACTTTAACACTTAACACTTTTTGTGTTGTATTGTTCTTAACTCTTAGCATTTGAGAACAAGCCTCCAACAATAGGTATCCCGACCACGTATATAAGCTCTCTAAGGCGCTCTATGGACTTAAGCAAGCCCCAAGAGCATGGTATGAATGCCTTAGAGATTTCTTAATTGCTAATGCTTTTAAGGTTGGGAAAGCTGATCCCACTCTTTTTACAAAGACTTGTGATGGTGATCTCTTCGTGTGCCAAATTTATGTCGATGACATAATATTTGTTTCTACTAATCAAAAGTCTTGTGAGGAGTTTAGCAGGGTGATGACACAAAAGTTCTATATGTCGATGATGGGCGAGTTGACCTACTTCCTTGGGTTCCAAGTGAAGCAACTCAAGGACGACACTTTCATCTCCCAAACAAAGTACACACAAGATCTTCTCAAGCGGTTTGGGATGAAGGACGCCAAGCCCACGAAGACACCGATGGGAACCGACGGGCATGTTGACCTCAACAAAGAAGGTAAGTCCATTGATCAAAAGGCATACCGGTCCATGATAGGTTCATTACTTTATTTATGTGCTAGTAGACTGGACATTATGCTTAGTGTATGCATGTGTGCTAGATATCAATCCGACCCAAGGAATGTCACCTTGTGGCTGTTAAGCGAATTCTTAGATATTTAGTTTCTACGCCTTGCTTCGGGATCTGGTATCCAAAGGGGTCTACCTTTGACTTAATTGGGTACTCAGACTCCGATTATGCCGGATGCAAGGTTGATAGGAAGAGCACATCGGGGACGTGCCAATTTGTAGGAAGGTCCCTGGTGTCCTGGAGTTCCAAGAAACAAACCTCCGTTGCCCTATCCACCGCTGAGGCCGAGTACGTTGCCGCAGGACAGTGTTGTGTGCAACTACTATGGATGAGGCAAACCCTCCGAGACTTTGGCTACAATATGAGCAAAGTCCCACTCCTATGTGACAATGAGAGTGCAATCCGCATAGCGGATAATCCTGTTGAACACAGCCGTACTAAGCACATAGACATTCGGCATCACTTCCTGAGAGACCACCAGCAAAAGGGAGATATCGAGGTGTACCATATTAGCACCGAGAACCAGCTAGCCGATATCTTCACTAAGCCTTTAGATGAGAAAAAGTTTTGCAAGTTGCGTAGTGAGCTAAATGTCTTAGATTCGCGTAACTTGGATTGATCTATAGCATACATGTGTTTTATGCCTTTGATCATGTTACTTTGTGCATTTCAATGAATTATTGTTATTTATGGTGCTCAAGTTGTACAAGTGATCCCCGGACCTCACAAGTTCATATGCGAATGATGCACATATTAAGGGGGAGATGTGCTACAACTTGACCCTTTGAGACTAACCTGTTTGTTTGAGTACACTTGATGTAGTCTCAAAGGTGCATTGAAAGGGAAAAGTGAACTTGGACGATGAAAAGACTTCCACTCCACTCCGGTATTAGTATACTTACTTCCAAGTTCATACTTGCAATCTCATTGCCTTTTTGCTCTTAATTGACATTTTTGGTGAGGCAATGGGGTTAAAGGGCAAAAAATGATCCCGTTTTGGTGCTTAATGCCAAAGGGGAGAAATTAAGGTCAAAGCAAATGGATCAGCCAACCACTTGTAAATTTTGAAAATAATAGAGTTAGAATTTTTGATTTGTCCAAAATACTCTTATTGCAAAATTTGGTCTCTTATGGGGGAGAATTTTGATTATGGGAAAAGGGGGAGTTTTTGGCACTTGATCAATTTTTCTCTTGGAATATCTCTCGATTTGCCCAAACAAGTGTGTTTGACTTAGAGATAGGAAAAAGAATTTTATTTGCAAAAACAAACCAAGTGGTGGCAAAGAGTGATCCAAATATGCCAAATCATAAGCAAAAATAATTTGGTCTTCAATTGCATTGATGTTGCACTCTTTTTGTTGCTTTTTGATGTGTTGGCATAAATCACCAAAAAGGGGGAGATTGAAAGGGAAATGTGCCCTTGGGCCATTTCTATAATTGTTTTGGTGATTAAGTGTCCAACACAAATGTTTTGAACTCTTATGTGCTTAACAAGCAAAAGGTGCAAATCAAAGACAAAGTATGTTTCTAGACTTAGTGAATTGTTTTTGAGTACTAACATGGTTATCTAAGTGCTAGAAACAGTGCCGAGGAAAGAAGAAATGAATTGGAAAAGAGTTGGCTGCGGCTTGGCACACCGGACTGTCCGGTGCCCCAGACAAACCTCCGGTGAAATAGCCGGTCTCGGGAAGCGACGCAGGCATACGACTATAATTCACCGGACTGTCCGGTGGTGCACCAGACTGTCCGGTGAGTCATCCTCGGCGAACTCGTCGCTCTCTAGAAAAGGAACGGTGCGACGTGACTATAATTCACCGGACTGTCCGGTGAGCCAACGGTCGCCATCGCTAACAGTCGGCCGTGCAATTTGCGGGCGACACGTGGACTGCTCCAACGGTCAGCTGGTGCACCGGACTGTCCGGTGCACCAACTGGCTCCGAGGAGCAACGGTCGGTTGTGCCCGATTTGGAAGGAAATCACGCACCAGACATGCTACCGTGGCTGTCCGGTGGCGCAACGGACTGTTCGGTGTGCCACTCGACAGAAGGTAAGGATAGCGTTCCATGTTGATCTCCAACGGCTCCTAGCTGCCTTGGGGCTATAAAAGGGACCCCTAGGCGCATGGAGCAGTACACTAAGCACTCTCTAAGCATACTAAGACATCCAGACTCCGCCCCCATGCTTTTGATTCATCGTGTTAGTGATTTGAGCTTCATTCGAGTTGTGAACTCCTTGTGTTGTCCTTTGAGCTCAAGTCTTCACTTGTGTGTGTGGTTGTGTTGTGTATTTGAGTCTTGTATGTGTTGCTCTCCTAACCTTACTCTCATGCTTTCTTTGTGATCTATTTTGTAAGGGCGAGAGGCTCCAACTTGTGGAGATTCCTCGCAAACGGGAAGAGTACTCTAAGATAAAACACTGTGGTATTCAAGTTGATCATTGGATCACTTGAAAGGGGTTGAGTGAAACCCTCGTCCATTAGGACGCCACAATGTGGAAGTAGGCAAGTATTACTTGGCCGAACCATGGGATAAAAATCACGTGTCTCGTGTGTTGCTTCTTGTGATTGCTTTGTTCGCACGAGCGTGTTCCATAGCCACTTGATTACACTAACTCCTTAACAATCAAGTTTGTGGCTATTTAGTGTTTGATTTTACAGGATCACCTATTCACCCCCCTCTAGGTGCTCTCAGTACTCACCATGGTTTTAAGCTGTTTCAAATGGACTCCAAGAGCGCATTACTAAATGGACCAATCAAGGAGGAAGTCTATGTTGAGCAACCTCCATGCTTTGAGGATGACAAGTACACGATCATGTGTATAGACTCTCTAAGGCGCTCTATGGGCTTATGCAAGCACCATGAGCATGATATGAATGCCTGATAGATTTCTTAATTGATAACTCGGGAAAGTTGGTGTTCACTAAGATTGTTAATAATGATCTATTTGTATGCCAAATTTATGTGGATGATATATTGGGAGTATGGTGGAGATTGATCCCTCTTGATATAGAATCTAGACCACCCATTCCATTCATATGAAAAACCTTTAAAATATATGGAAAGGAACCTATGGTACTAGACCATCCTTTTGTTGGTACGATATTCTCCATGATTCATAGTCATATGCCTCTTTTTTTTGAAAGGAAGCGACGAAAGCTTTGCCACTCCAATATATTAGTAGAGGTAAAAATCCAAAAGCTTTGATATAGACTTAAGACAGGAAAAGAAAATAAATATGAAAAAACAACAAACTACAAACCACTCTGACAAGACAACAGAGAAAACTTCTCAAAACTACTAAAAAAACTCAGCCTGCACAAAAAACGCCATACACATGTAAATTCACATATCATGCTTGATGTCTCATACCAACTTGTGCGTTCAATAGCCTGCCTAGGGCCTACTCGAGGAGTTGCCATTTCACCACATTTGGTGTATGTCAATGTGACAATGTGTCCCAAACTCTAAACACATAATTTGGATCATATGCCTCATGCTTTATAATTTGCATCATGTTGTGGCTTTGCATATTAGTTTCCTGAATTTCTGACAAACATGTAGTTAGTTAACTTTTCTTTTTCACCCTTGGGAGTGGCATAATGCAGATCAAATGATTTTAGACTAAGAGAAACAAAATCTGAATAAATTCATGCACAATATATGAGTCCACAAGATATTTGAAAGAAACACTGCTAAAAAAAGTTGTGGTATGCATGCAATCTTTGTGGATCCTGATCACCATCCTTAGATCTTTGCAACTTGTTAGTTGCAAGTAGATATATCCCCTAATGGCATCCAGCTTTGACCTTTTTTATTAGAATCTAACCATCAAACAGCTTGATCTGGATGTTGCTCGTGCTGAATGCCAAGTACCTCCTTTTCCATACATTGACAAGGTTTCTTTACTCTTTCACCATTCCATGTTGAACTTTAATCATTGTAGCTGATAAAAAAGCTGAAAAAGGAAGTCGAGGAAAGAGGAGAGGAATCCGAAGTTGGGATTGGGAATCTCCCACGAAAAATAAATAAATGGATGAGTATGATCTGATGCAATGGCTTCGTTCATTCGGAGAAAGAGAAGCCCTTATCAGATGCATATGTTGGTAAATCTATTACATGTACGAATTTTATTTGTCACACCTAATGCATAGTTTGCTAGCTCCTAACACTTTGCAGTCAAAAAAGCACTTTTTCCTATCGAGGAGTCGGGTGATATGGAACAGATGAGACAAAGGTCTATGTGAAGGATTATTATGACAAGGAAATGCCAATGTACCACTATGACTACTGGTGTGAACCCAAGAACACTGAGAAGACTAAGCTAGAGTGAGATGTCGAGCGCAGCAACAAACTGGTGATCAACGAAATGAAGAAATGGTGTGAGGTGTCCGTCGTACAATGACTAAGGCAATCTCCAGCAGAGCGTGCATATGATTGTAAGATCTAGGACACCGGCTAGAGGGGGTGAATATACGGTTTTGATTAAAATCAACAACAATAGAGAAATTTAATCTTATGATAAAAGAGATAAATTCTCTAGCCTAAGTTGAGCTAAGTTAGGTTGGCAACCTAGGGTGAACAAGTAAACAAGTTGACTAGTAATAAACAATGATTCAACTAATCACAAGCAATTGTAAGAAAACAAGTAATGGACAAGAGAGACACTGATTTTTCCTGTGGTCTTAGTGATTTGCAGGTCACCACCTGGCCCGAACAGTCCGTGCCACAAACACTTAGCCACTTTTCAATTTATCTTTTGAAAAGATTTTAACTCGTAAAATCGGAAGCGATGTTAGTTATCATGCTAATGCAACATCTATATGCTCTACAAGACTCTAAGATTCACACAACTAATCATCATTGACCCCTCTTCATAGTACAACTATCTAGCCTACAATCCAGTCAATTTACTTCTCCAATCACCTTGTGACCGGCAAAAGTAAAAACCTATGCAATACCTTTGACTTGATCCGTTCTACAATCAATATCAAAAGTTTCCAAGACTTTCAATATAGCTCATCTTTTTGTGGTCCAACATGTAATTATTATTTCTCCAAGAATCTGTTAGTCCATATATGGTTGTCATTAATTACTAAAACACCATTTAGGGACCTAGATGCTTCACAATGACCGTACAAAGCATTGTTTTACACTGTAGACCGCATTGTTCATATAGTGGAGTTTGAAATGGGAGGTGAAATAAGAGGTGAGATAGAGAGTCTGCCGGAAATGGTCTAAGACTGTCCCTAGCAGATCATGTATATGGTCATGTAAAACACTGCATTGAAATGTAGATAGCCTTGTTTACATAATGAAGTTTGAAATATGAGATAAAATAGAGAATGAGATATGAGAGCCTATATCCACTCTCTATATCTGTCCTTTATAGTCTCATTTAGAAGATTTCTTCCTCTATATCACCATCTTCTCCAGCGGTGTTCTCTATATCTCATCCTCTATGAGTAAATATGTTATACTCTCATATGTACTGTACATAGTTTAGTTTTGCTAAATCTGGTGTTTAAAATATTAAAATGGATAGAGGAGAGGTGAGAGAAACTCTATATATAGAGGATCCAATGGTGTCCTCTAAATTTATAGAACCATTTATAGTATGTTGTTGGGGGTGCATAGAGGATGGAAAATCTTCTCTAAAATTTAGGGTACAAGACGTACAACTTATTATTGAAGACAATCTAATGTCCGCGAGAAGCTATGGTTGGAAGCAACTGACGCAATGAGGGAAAGGCAGATGAAGATGTTGGAGCCACAAGAGACCAAGTATAAAGATATCATGGACCAAAACTTGAAGAAGATGACCGATCCTCGTGTCTTGCATTAGGGCTTGTTTGGGAGGAAGGATAGCTGAGGGGATTTGTGGACTAAAATCCCATTTGGTATCCTGCTACCAAACAAGTTCTTAACCAGTTTCACACCACGAAATGGAAGGTTAGGCTTGGCATAGGTTAGATGTAGCTGTTGGTTGTGCAGGAGATGTGAATGTATGTTTTGGTAGCGTCAGATTTTGTTGGCTTGGGTGCTGCGTTGAAGCCCATATATAACACTATACTAGAATCTGGAGAGAGACCATGCTTGTGTGCCTGGCCGCCTGTTGGAAGTTGTGATTTGGCAATTTTGACTGTCATGCTTCCGATCAATTACAATTTGCATTGGTAGGCGTTTAGTCAGCTTGTCTAGTAAGTGAAAACAGACCAAATCGGATGATTTTTGGACAGTTTGCAGCCTGAGCTCATGTTTATATGGGACTGAAACAAAGCAATAGCTGATGGTTCGTTGGGACTGGATCTATATGAGGCGTGTGTTGAACAGAGAGCATAAAAAAACATTGGTCTGACATTCTAATCGTGTTGATCTAAGGCTGTCCACGGTAAGGCTTTCCGCGGTAAATATGGAATTTACACCTTTGATTACACTAGTTTTAAATACTAGATGAGATAATATAGCTACTAACCATGTGCTGGAAAGTCGAAACCTGGTTCCGGGTGCGCGACCTGATCAAACGCCGGCGGGCGGGCAAGCTAGGCTCTCACGTCGCGATTAGGATATCAATTCGCCTGGTATAGTTGACCAAAACGGACGGTCCGTCTGACTCGGCACGATCCCATTAGACCCGACGGATAATCAGGTCGTGCCTGATCGGCCCGCGTGCCGCAGCCGCGGCCCAAGCACGACACGCCGCCTGGTAGCCGTGCTAGGTCGATCCGTTATCTTGTCCATGTTGTCCCATCAAATCAGGAAAAATAGCAAAAAAAACTATGTGTGGGTGAGGTTTTGAACCCACAACCTCCTTCTACAAAGCTAAAAACGGGTCCGACGGATAATTAGGCCGTGCCCGACGGGCCCGCGTGCCGCAGTCCAGGCACGCCGCCTGGTAGCCGTACGGGGTCTGCCCGTTAACTTGTCCACGTTGTCCCATTAAATCAGGAAAAATAGCAAAAAAACTATGCGCAAGTGAGTTTTTGAACACAGAACCTCCTTCTACAAAGCTAAAAACATTATATGAAGAAGACTAACCAATAGAACTCTAATACATTTGTTATAAATAACAAATATAAAATATATATATATATATTATGTTTTATAAAATAAAAAATATATAATCATACAGGACCGATCAGGCACTGTGAGCCGAGACAGCGGCCCAAACACGACATGACTCTCGTGCTGGGCCCAGCCAGACACTATTAAATGGGCCATGCTTCAGACTAACTCGTCAGACACGGTTCATTTAGCCATTTGGTCTATGCGTGAAGCTTTGTGCAAGTAGTAGTATGAATTTATCATACTACCATGAGCGTTGCGTAGCAGCAAATGTCTAGATTAACAGTCGCGCTGCTGTATCGGATGAATGAATAAGATCCCTACGTTTCCGATCTGCATCATGCCTGCTAACCGCCAAAGCGGTGTCACCGTCTTGGGGGGGTTCTCCCCGTTGCTTCCTGTGTTGTTTTCGCAACCACGCACATCGGAGCCGAGGGACGTGATAGCCAGGAGGCCGGACCTACCGGCCAGAAAATCCCAGCAAAAACGTACAGTAGTTTGGACCAATGGCTGAAGCTTACCACGGTCCACGGCAGCTTTTCCTGCATCGCTCCGTGGCCGCGCGCAAGTCGACTGATCGCGCCAAGTTTCGCCAGCAGGCTTCCTTCTGGAACTTGACGCCTCCCCTCCCCTTCCACTCCAATCAGCAGCTGGCGAGGGGCCGGCCGAATAGTGTCTGCCTGGCTGCTCACCTCTCTGCTCCTTCCTTCGGTCTTTCCTTCCCTCCCTCCCTCCAGAAGTCCAGAGTCCGGAGCAGAGCACTCAACCGGGCTGTCGTCGCCATTGGTGCGGTACGTGCGAGCCCGAGCGGTGCGACGCAGGGGGGGAGGGGCCAGTGAGAGAGACGACACGCGAGAGCGAAGCCAAGCGAAGGAGGAGCTTCCTGGCGCGCGCGGATCGCGGAGGCTGTATATATATAGTCGGAGGGCGCGCGCTCCGGTCCGGTAACGTGCTGCAGGTGGGGGGTGGCGCAGGGCAGGATTAGGCAGGGCAGCGCCGCGCCGGCCGGACCGCCCGTCCAGGAGCCAGGGACTTTCGGCCATGGGGGACGGTGGTGCTGACGACGCCTCCTCGCCGCCGCCGCATGACGGGGGCTTCTCCTACCTCGCCGTCTTCCACAACTACCCCCTCGTCGCCGCCCTGCTCGGCTTCGCCGTCGCGCAGTCCATCAAGTTCTTCCTCACATGGTACGCCTCGCCCGTTCCCCGATTCCCTCCTACTCCTCTCGTCCTGCCTCTTCTCCCCCTTTTTGTGTGCTTGGGTCTGGGTCTGGGTCTGGGATCGGGCGCGAGCGTGGTCGGATCCGCATGCTGCTCCGTCGGTCGAAGCTGCCTCTTGACACATTGTTCGACTGTTCCCATTTCCTGGACATCCGAAGCGAGCCTAAGAATTTCCCCCTCCCCTCCCGTTTCTTTTCTTTTTTTTGGTTGCCTATACAGCTAGAGGATCCGAATGAGTGATGATAGCCTGGGAATGTAATGGTATCCTGTGTGATGGATTTGCTTTCATTTGTCGATGGTTTTGGTGAATTGACCTGGAAGCAAATGGAATTGGCCTTGATCTGGTGGTCAAACTAGGGACGAATTGTGGGTCAGTGCATGTTTTATGGGGCGACTGGAATCATTGATGCAGTGCAGTTTACTGGTTATTTACACCACATTTTTTATCAATTGTCTGTCCTGGTAAAAGTATGATCTTTGGATGTGGAATCCACACATAATGCTGTCTCATTTTAATCTTTATGTTCCATTGTGGGAACTTTGATCATTCTACTCTACTAGTGCATGCTTTATGGGGCGACTGGAATGCATTGATCATTGATGCAGTGCAGTTTGCTGGTTATTTACACCACATTTTTTATCAATTGATCTGTCCTGGTAAAAGTATGGTCTTTGGCTGTGGAATTCACACATAACGCTGTCTCATTTTAAACTTTATGTTCCATTGTGGCAACCTTGATCATTCTACTCTACTAGAAATATATACAGGAAGAAACAGGTTGGGGCTTTTCTTTTTAGAAAATGAAAATTATCCACAGTGATTGTAGACCTTGAGTTCAATCATCAGATTTCCAGATAGATGGTCAAGGAACACTTGTAACAGTGAAGCCAGGCAAGGAGATAAACACATAGAGTTCTTATTGTGTTTATAAACAAGAATGTTCTATTTGGTTTGTCTTATTGCCCTATTTTGGCAAAAGCATGATTATGCATCAAGGGTTCTTGATTCTTTTTTTTTCCACAGTTTTGATGTATATGATACATCAGCGTGCACTTTATGGAAGATCAGCTATAAATTTATGATTCAAGTCTGAACAGGTGTTTATACAGTTTCTCATGCAGAAGTAAGTTTGATTTCTTCTTGTTTTTTTAAACAAAGGTACAAGGAGAACAGGTGGGATCCCAAGCAGCTTATCGGCTCTGGTGGCATGCCATCATCACATTCTGCCACGGTTACAGCACTAGCAGTAGCGATTGGGTTGCAAGATGGCTTTAACTGCTCCCTCTTTGCAACAGCAACTATATTTGCAAGTGTGGTAGGTTATCAGTTCTCCATCCCAACCTATATCCTTCTGAAGAGGTTTTACTTCTTAGATCTTGATAGAAGAAAAATGGTCATTTATATTGTTGTTGCTTGGATGCAATTTTCAGTTTCGGGTTGGACGTTGTTCTGTTGCATGTGGACATATTGTGCACACATTTGTACTGACTTCCTTTTGGTTAACTCCATTTTTTTAACGCAAGTTAATTCCAGGTTTTGAGATCTTACAAATTCACTTTTTGTGACTTGGCAGGTAATGTACGATGCTTCTGGTATCAGATTGCATGCTGGAAAGCAAGCAGCGGTATGTAGTAACTCTATGCGTGGCATCTGTAATGTTGGTTCGGTAGCCTTTCTATATCGTTACAACCTTGTGATAGCTCTCTATGTATTATGATAACAATTTGTGTTGTGCTTATGTTGAACTTAATTTTGTTTTCTCCAATTTTTAGGTACTGAACCAAATAGTTTGTGAACTTCCTTCTGAACATCCCTTGTCTGAAACAAGACCACTGCGAGAACTTTTAGGCCATACACCAACCCAGGTTTGTTCAAATGTCCTTTTTGACTACATTTTATTGTTGTTGGCAAAATGAAAGCGATGGCTTATTGGCATTATGGTTATGTGGATACCAAAAGAACCTCAAACTGGCTGACCCCACATCACCATGCCCTCATTTTACTTGGTAACATGTAGATATATGCTTATCTACTATCAACATCATGCAGCTTGGTCAGTACCACTATCTATACATTTATGAATACCATTTTGTGTCCCTAATTTCTTGTGTGCCAAATTGCTCCCAGGTTGTTGCTGGCGCATTGCTTGGGTGTACGATAGCCACAGCAGGACAATTATTCGTTTGAACTCCGAAGGTGCAGGAGAAATGTTGTAGCATTTGCATCGCGAGGACTTGAGAAGAAGTTTCTCTAGTGTTCTGCTACTTTAGGTATTGGTAAGATTTTCAACTTGGTGCTGTAGTGTTGTTGAATGTTGTAAGCTCTGATGGAACGTGATTATATGTCAAGGTGATGTTCACAGGATTGTTGTACAGAACATTTGTTCGATAATGTCATGGTTATGATTGATGAAATCTAAAATGTGATTAGAATAGTGATGATTTGTGACCAATAGAAATGGCTCTCAGGTGAGATTTTGGGAAGACAACTGGCTTGGGAATGGGACTTTAAAACCCCAGGGTTATATAGCAAAACAAGAAGAAAATTCATAATCATCGCAAAAGTTTTATCAACCCCATAACCAAATATTTTCTGGTGGAGATCTGTGATAGGACCAAAATTAATGGCCAAAATTAATGGCGTGGAACGAATTGTATTCACGTATCGCGAGGGTCCAGCTAGACTAGGTGAAGATGAGTTCACCTGGGGTCTAACTAAGTCAAGAAAATTCTAAGTTAAGTCGCTCTACAAAGCCTCGATCAAAATCAACATCCCAAATCATAATCTTTTGGAAGCTAAAGCCCCCCTAAAAATCAAAGTATCCTTGTGGTATCTAAAAAGGGGAGTCATCCTGACAAAGGATAACTTAGCGTCTATCACAAAAAACGAGACGATCAAGCATCTTCTTTTTCACTGTCATTTTGCGAGGCGGGTTTGGGACTTCATTTTTCTAGCTTTTGGTATTTATAGACCTTCTAACATCCACAATATATTTGGGAACTTGATAGGAGGCTTCGGAAATGATCATAAAGGTTTAGCTCTACTTGGGGCAGCAACTATATGTTGGTCTATCTGGCTAGGTAGAAATGAGTTAATTTTTTAAAACAAAATTTCTTTATCTCCTTTGTAGGTTATTTTTACTGTAGCCTAGAGGCTTCGCACATGGACTGTGCTACAGAGGCAGAACTCATGCAAATTTTTTGGTAATGGTTACGCAACATTTGACTCAAGTGGCCAAGGAGTTTTTTTCCCGGGAGCATGGTTGGCGGTCTAGTCTTCGGATTGATAGCCACTAGTGTGTGTCTTAGATTCTACTGGGCCGTGTGCTCTTGTGGTCAGAGGCTGGAAGTGACTTCCAAGGACTTGTATTACCTCGATGTACTGTTATTGAATAAATAAAAATCCTTTTAAAAAAAAAGTGATGATTTGTGACCACTAATCTGTTGTCATCATTCATTGACTCCCATGAAGAGCTGATTTTTCTTCTTCAGTGTTTATATTAATCACACTGCAGGCTCTACGAAACAAGGATTAATCTTACTCTAGTTTCCCATGAGCTGAATTTTCTCTCCAGTATTTGTATTTAAAATAAGACTGCATGTTGTACGAAACAAGGATTATTCTTAGTTCAGTTTCCACCATGCTTTGTGTAATGCGGAACTACTGAAGCAAACCCAGAATAACTGCACAGCTAAATGGCCTAGGCTCTGGACTGTACAAGATTGTAACAATTCTTATAGCAGATTTCCAGTAACATTAGAAGATGGGTGAAGCCCGTGGGCCATCAGTATTCCTTGGTATGTGCACGCAAGGTTTAATCGATTGAGACTATTGGACCGAGAGAGGAATCAGAGCAGTTTTGTACAAGGAAGGGGTACTAATATGAATGAATGGAAGGTAAAAAGAAAAATACAAGGTAAAAAAAGTACAGTACAAATTAAAAATTATATTTGGCCCATGCAGGTCTCGAACCTGCGACCTTCGCGTTATTAGCACGACGCTCTAACCAACTGAGCTAACAGGCCATTTGATAATCTGTTTCTATAAAAGCATTAAATACTAGTACGTGACCAACGCACATGGCTATCGAGCGACTCTGTCCGATGAGTTGCTTCTTCACGTAGCACTGATCAACTATGCGAGGCAAATGCCAAAAAATGCTACAACCACTACCTGCATCTAGGTATGAGTATGAGTAAGTTCAAATCTCAGAAATTCTACGGCTGTAATTGCACGGCAGTATAGTTCGTGCGTTACGAGGAAAACTCTCTTGCAACTAGGCTCTCTGATACTGATCTCCCAGGAAGAAAGCCTTCGCAATACAGCAGGTCAGCAGCAGGATTATGTGGGCTCTTTACGAAATTGAAGCCGGAGAAGACATATTATTTCATCGCAGAGGTGACGAGTCAAATCAGAAATACTACTACATGATATACCATCATAAAGTAACAGTACCAGCACAACTGTTTTAACTGGAACCTCAGAACTGTTACTGTCTATAGGAACCTACATCCGAGTTTCAACCAAGAGAGCTGGTCAGGAGGAAGTCGAGCACGCATCGGTTCAGCTCCTGAAATTCTGTTTCAGAAAGAGCTGCTTCAACCAAAAACCTGCATATGTTTGCTTCAGAGGCCTCCTCGTAGTCCTTCCTCCGCTTCAGTACCAGATGGCCACTAAGCTCCCAGATTGCTGGATTGATTCTCATGTCGAGGAACTCTTGGCTCGCCTTTCCGAGGAGCTGCTTCTCCGCATAGCACTGTCCAATCGATTTTGGGGGAGATAAACATCAACACATTACCGAAGGACGTGTTGTGAACGTTTGTTTCAGAGCTTATACACAACTGAGGTCGCATGGGAATACCTGTGGTAGAAGGAAAATTCTCTTGCCAGATTCAGAGATGAGGACGTTGAAAGGTCTGTTGTTCTCTTGCAGGAAGATGCAGACTTTGGAGACCACATCTGACAAATCTTCCAGGCTCGCACCACCTTGGAACACAAAGCCATTGACTGGGTAATCCACCAGGTGAAAAATGCTCACAATATTCCCTAGGGTCTTGAGCTTCTCCGTGATTGCCTTTTCAACTGGATACTGTACTTTCAGGTAGTATGCCTAGTGAACGAAATATATGACTTACTTTGAGGATTGCAATATACAGACAGTTGTCAATTGTCATGCTGCAACCAGAAGTATATGACATCGAGACATTCTAAAGACTAACCTGGAAGTGAAGGTGGTTGATAGTTGCAAAGCCGCCCAGGCTGTTATAACCAACTCTGAAGAAGGGAGTCCTTGCTTCTCTTGCAACATACATGGCTATTAAGAAGCTCTCTTGATCAATCCTTTGCGGCAAACAGTCCTGGATCTTGGGAGTCAATAGCACATGGCAGTACCCAATTGGGCTCACCTATGACATGGAAGATGACAAAAATGTTAATCAAATCATGTCGTATATCTACCAGTACAGCAGTGTTAAGTATCTTTTTTTTGGGGGGTGGGGGGGTGGGGCACTGACATTAATCAAGATGGCACTAGAAGAAGCTGGAACACCATCAAAATATTGTGCAGGGTCTTTCTCAGTGTCATTGAATCTAAAGATCACCTCCAACGGGCTGGCTTTTGTGAAATTGAACTTCTCGCTAACAAATGGCTGGAGGACTTGGTTCATTGTGAACTCAGTTGGCCGCTTCTTTTGGTCACGTCCTTCAATTAATGTTGCCACAAAATTATGTACTCCAGGTAGCACCTATGGCATGATTGTGCAAAATTAAGCGAGAAATGAAATCAACAAAAGACACCTGGCCATGGCCAGTTAACTGGAGAGAATTAGATAACGAAGAAGAAAACCTTTGTTTCACAGGAACTGATGTCATGGTGAAACAAGCCCCTTGTCTTGCGATCATCCCACTGCAATAACCGTTCATGTTTATACTTCAACTAGCATTTCTTTCAATACAAATCATAATGGAATGCAGAAATGATGGGTCTCAGACATGTAAAAGTTACAAACCTCATTAAAAAGTTTGAGTAGAAATGGAGACAAATTTGAACCTTCGTGCTCTGTCAGGTCAAAGCTAGTGCCATCCATGGTTAGTTTTGTTGCAGCTGAAAGCAATGCCAAAAATAAGGCCCCGTTTCAATCTCACGGGATAAACTTTAGCTTCCTGCTAAACTTTAGTTATATGAATTGAAGTGCTAAAGTTTAATTTCAATTACTACCATTAGCTCTCCTGTTTAGATTACAAATGACTAAAAGTAGCTAAAAAAAAGCTGCTAAAGTTTATCTCGCGAGATTGGAACAGGGCCTAAATATACAGGAATCAGACAGCGCCTGCAATATATGAGTTTGTGTTAGCTAAGTTCCATACAGGTCATTACTAGCATTGCGTTCAATACAAGGTCGCTATGAACTAGCATCACTTAAGAAAATGCCCAGTTGTTCATATGGAAGTATGTAACAGTAATCCGAAAAAATAAGAAGAAAAATGTAGAAAACAGATGCGTGAAGTAGACGGATCATTTCACATTTTTCACCA
Source organism: Zea luxurians (assembly GCA_029449295.1). Taxonomy (NCBI): domain Eukaryota; kingdom Viridiplantae; phylum Streptophyta; class Magnoliopsida; order Poales; family Poaceae; genus Zea; species Zea luxurians. The sequence continues at coordinate 104,624,965 of JAOPSE010000003.1, read as the reverse complement.
CCGGTTTTTCTACACCACATGTTCAACTGATCCATGTGTGCTGTCTTTTCCCTGACCACAAGCACAGAGACTAATGCCGGAGTTACCTAAGAAACGCCGCCGGGAGGTTCGGTTTCGGCGAGCTCTCGACGGCGCGGGAGCAGGAGCAAACAGCGATGGAATGGGTTGGGCTATAAGAGAAGTGACTGACATAGGATTGCCCAACTTTTATTGCGGAGGACGAAGGTTGAAATGGCCACCAAGGGTTGGACCTCACTCAAAGAAGGTCTTCCCCCAAATCAGCAGCTGGCTTTGGTGGTTTTGCTGAGAGATTGTAGGCGGAGAAGACGGTGGATTCACGGCAACCCCACGTGGATAAGCAACGGGAAGAGAAGGGAAAGCGTTCAGACAGGGAATTAAACACACCTCTCCTAGCACAAAAAACAGGCGGCAATGGCGCCCAAGGATTGGAGTCTCACTCAAAGCAGGTTTCCTACTTTCCTCTGAGATTTCCGTCGGATTTCGGAGCGAAGACAGTAGTAGAAACTGCAAAACTGAGATGAAAGGGATAGACGAAGATGGCAGATGGGCCACGCCACGCCACGCCGATTCAGTTAACTGATGATGGGCCATGAGAGGCTTCTGCGCCAGCCCACTGGCGATAAAAGAACCGTCAAAACAAAAAATTGGATCTCGTATACGAGGACCCACTTGCAGTCAACAAAACCATTCGTGGACCACATCCACAGACTGTGGTCATCACTCATCAGTTATTCCGAGACCCTCACAAACAGACTGTGCTCATCAGGCTGTCCGCAGCCGTTCCTCCTAAATTTTTCCCCCTAAATCTTACTATGCAGCCACGTCAGCAAGATTCTCTCCCCTATATTTACTCGTCCCGCAACCGTTCCCCCTAAATTTTACCCTACATATCACTCTACTCATTAAATATACATATCCCTATAACTAACATAACCAACTTGTTTTTTTTATTTTTATTGTTTTGTTTGAACACGTATTCACTAGCAGATGAAACTTGTTGAACAAATTTTTTTTAATTATCCTCTTAATTTATACATACTATGTACAACATCAAATATTATATTATTTAATTGTAATCCTTCCTACACCATTTCATTTAAGATTACACTGGTAGCATGGTCACATTAATTAACCTTACCGGTCTGCGGAAATGTTCCATTCATATGTGCACGAACTTTTCTGAAGCACACTTACGTTGGAAGACAAACCATCCAGTCGTACGGTATAAGCCACGACTATCTTACGATGCAAGACACCGTTGGCTTTCATACGAAGCCACGGATGGCTTTCAATGCAAGCCATCTCCCCCCCCAACCTTTGCTCTCCCCTATATATATTCAATCAACCTCTCCCATATTGTTCGCCCATACTACTGAGTGAATCAAGTTATCCATAGTTCGGTATGTCTCAGAGTCATCCGGAAGATGAGTTTGGTTCGAGTGATTCGAGTGATAGTGAGGACGAAACTCTTTTGCTTGTGAACCTACTAACCTTCAACATTGCGGCTCAACAACATCACCGCCGACGGTCGGGTTTACCCCGCCGTGTCATTCACAGAGATCATTTCGCTGGAGAAAACCTCATCCAACATCACTACTTCGCCGCTAACCCAGTGTATCCACCGCATGTGTTTCGTAGAAGGTGCGCAATTCATACATTTGTCTTATGTTATAATTTGTTCAAGTTATGACAATTATGCAATACCATTTATATAGGTTCCGCATGAGTAGGCCTTTGTTTCTCCGCATTCTGCATGGTCTTCAACAACACGATATTTACTTTACACAACGAGTTGACGCAACTGGTATGCCCGGACTAGGACCATTACAAAAAGTTTGTGCGGCCATGCGGATTCTTGCTTATGGCTTACCTTCTGATGCGGTAGACGAGTATATTCAAATTGGGGAATCAACGGCTAGGGAATGCCTCCATCATTTTTGTCGCGCAATCATTAATTGTTTTAGTGCCTGGTATTTACGCACTCCAACTCAAGATGACATAACTCGCATCATGCATAATAGTGAGTCGCGGGGTTTTCCTGGCATGTTGGGATCCATCGATTGCATGCACTGGGAGTGGAGGAACTGTCCAACGGCATGGCGAGGTCAATTTTGTGGTCGAAATGGTAGGGCATCCATGATACTTGAAGCAGTTGCATCGTATGATCTCTGGATTTGGCATGCATTTTTTGGCATGCCTGGAACAAACAATGACGTTAACGTGCTCCACCGATCCCCCGTATTTGACCCAATGACTAGTGGTCGAATGCCACCTGTCAATTACACAGTTAATGGTCATGCGTACAACTTCGGTTATTACCTCGCTGATGGTATTTACCCGAACTGGCCTACTTTTGTCAAAGCAATCCGACACCCATACGAGGAAAAGAAAGTGTACTTCACTCAGATGCAGGAAAGTTGCTGTAAGGATATTGAGCGTGCATTTGGAGTTCTTCAAGCCCGCTGGGCGGTGCTCCGTGGACCAGCTTATGGTTGGGATCGTAATCGTTTGACAGAGATAATGACGGCTTGCATCATAATGCACAACATGATCGTCGAAGACGAAGGGCCATTTGCTGCAAACATTGATTTCGGAGACAACTCTTCAAGGATTGATTCATCTCAAATTATATCGGAAGGCCGTGCCGAATGGGTTATTAACCACTTTGATCTACGTCGCCAAGAAAGATCGTGCTCACTTCAAAATGATCTTGTCGAGCATTTATGGGCTCGCCGTGGAAGTATGTAATAATTATGTGTCGTAGCTGCTTAGTTCGCACTTATATTCAGTACTTGTAATGTGTTTTCGTGTAACTAAGTATTCGAATAAATAAGGTAAGTTTCCGAAATTTTGCATACAGCCGACTACATTTGTGTTGCCATACTTCGATTTTGTGTAGCATACACAACACAACATCAGAATTCATGTTTTGTTGTACAATATATAACATACCATTCAATAGGCAATAATCTTGTTCAAACATTTATGACATCCGAGTTCATTATTGTCTAATACAACAGCAAACACCTTAAGATACAGTAGTTCAACCAAACAAATAGTGTTCTCCATAATACAATATCTTGAACGAAGCAAGAAAAAATTGTCTCAACAAGTCTCAACAACACAAGCGCACATCGAACAGAAACGTTCAGGATTGCTCAAAAGTAAATATGAACTGCTGCAATTTTTTTTTTGTTCCTTCATGACAATCCAAACTTCAGGATCTACATCTTCTTCGTTTGTGGACAAAAGCATCTGCAAACGTTGTTCTGCCGATTTGAGTTCTTCAAGTTTCAGTTCCCTTTGTCTAATGCTTAACTTTTGGGCTTCCAATTCCAATCTCTTCTTCTGTATCTCCCTGTCTTCTTCAGTGCTCTTTTCTTTTTTTTTCCCCTTTTCTATGGACCTCTGTATTTGTTTCTCAGTAATTTCTTGTAATCGGCTTAAGTACTCAGCGGACGAAGAAGAACCAGCTTTCTTTCTTTCAGCTTTACTATAATCACGGCCACGGGGCCTTTTTCCTGTCAGCCCAGCGGATCCACTGTCAGTCTCCGGTGCTTCCACTGATGGACACCCCGAAGATGGTATTGATCTTCCATGTAATCCTCTAAACGAGTGTCCTTGACATATACTCTCCCATTTGGGTTCCCCCTTCAATTGATGCCAGCAGTGCATATAATGAAATGGTTTGCTCTCCTCATGAGCGAACAAAGTTGCTGCCTTCGATGTCTGCAAAATTGGAATTTCATATATAATTAGTTGCAGCACAGACACATGTAGTACATAAAATCATCGTTTCAATAGTCATACCTTATCCTCGTCACTTAGACCACTTTGTTTCTCTCGTAGGACTCTGGCGTAGTATCCAGAGAATTTACTGACATCAGCCCTGATCTTGTCCCATCTGCTGCTAAGTGCTCTGTTAAGTCTACAAGGAAATTCCCCCCTTTGTTCATTGTACCTTTTTTCAATTCTGGCCCAGAGACCCTCCCTCCTTTGTCCAGTATGGACAATAGGGTCACTACTTATTTGCAACCATGTAGTACAAAGGAGTATGTCTTCTGGAGCTGTAAAGTTTTGTTCCTTCGATTTCTTCTGTTTTTGAACTGGAGGTGCAATTTTCCCAGGACTATTGATGTCCTGAACACTTTGTTCAGCATCTGACTCCAAGTGTACAGGCATTTGAGGTATAGTGTTCGAACCCTGTAACGGTGTACTTGTATGTGATGCTTGATAAGAATCTGTGTATGGACTCACTCCAACTGAACCTAGAGGGTTCCTCACAAAATTCATGTAGTGATTCCAATAGACTGCAGATTGCGAAGCAGGGACCATGGTAGATTGGGAACTAGTATTCCCTGGCTGAATTGGAGCCCACATTGTAGTTGGACCTTGACCATGACTAGGAAAATTAATGTTTCCCATTATGTTGCAATCGACAGGATTCTGGTGCATGTAGCCCGTTGGCCAGAAAGGGGGTGGTGGTGGAAATTGCTGGGCATTGGAGGGATTTGACATCGCCTGCGACGATGTCGCATTGTTGGCAGGGTCCATGCTAGGATATGTGGAGATGGCACACATTTAGTCATATGTTAATAATCTGAAGTCAATGGAGAAAACGAGGTACATAAACATGACACAAAGCATATCAACAACGGTAGTAATAATACCATCATGTACTGAACTTGTTCAGGAGGACCAGCAGAACATTTAAGAGTAAACATAGTTCACATACTACAACGATCTTAACATGATAATAACTTAAGGCGACGAGGTAGCATTGAGACTTAGACATACATCAGACGACTAGTTCGACAACATCACAAGTAGGAGAACCCGAGTACTTGGATGTTCAAAAGCCTATCCTTCTTCTACTGCTGGAATACATGGAACTAATAAATATTCCAATAGCTATTACGAGTTGACCTATCTGAGTCGCTGAAGTACCACTCGTCACTCACATCCGGGCAGTAGAACTCCTCTTCGTCGACAGATGGTTCAGTAACTGTTGGAGGGGTCGACGGAGATGTCGGTTCAACACTTATGTCATCCCCCTCGTACTTAGCAATTTCAGGAAAAGCTTGGACTTTAGCCTCTAAGGCATCTTGGTGAAGCAAATCAAGTTTTTCTTTCATGGCAAAGAGGGTTCTAGCTAATATCTCTTCGTCAAGCATGTGGTCTAATGCATGATCTACTAATCCACGAAGGGATTTTGCGGCATCCTCGGCACAGTCGACAAGTACTTTAACCAAAGACTTCATGGTATCTTCTTTTGAGGATGCCATTCGGAACTGTGCTGCAAAGAACAATATATGAAGAAACACGTGCATTTGCTTAAGTACCTTAAAGGCTGTACGAATATAATATGCACCAAAACCTGTAACAACTATGATGCCTCCGACATGTAATGATTTCAATTGTAGCATTGAAATAGCAGCATGGAACATAAAATATTTACACAAGTATGACTGGTAAGGGAAACATGTGACAATGAGTACTAAATAAAATGTAGTACTATGGTATACAGATGTTTGTCATAGCTGCCTATTGACTTATAAAGATTGTTGTTGTATCATTAGTTCATGGATTGAATATGCAAGGAATGCACTGAATGTAAACGGGAAACATAACTTTCATGACAGGCTTGTACAAAACATTGAAGGATATCCAAAATCAAGCAATGCACTCCATGTAACCACAAACATAACTTAAATGTGACGGTTGTAGCAAACATTCAAGGATACAAACAACATGGTATGTAATCCATGCAAGCACAAACATAATGTACAAACAACATGGTATGTAATCCATATTTACTGCAAGTAATGGACCCTCTGATATGTTGATGACAGTTTTAAGGAGTTTAATAAACAATGAACATTACCCTTCGTTGGCGAAGGTAACACATTTTGCCTGACCCTACGACGAATATGTGTGGTACATTAGTAAAATGAGCTGTTGTTCTCGACAGTGGGGATCAAAAATTAATTCGCAGAAGACTTGACACTTGAAGGCACTATCCAACTGAGTCCGTAGTGTAGGGATTACAAATTAATGGAATGTGTAGACGTTGTGGCCGTAATAGTAAGAACTACCATTACTTGCAGTAAATATGGAGGATATTAGCGGGTGAGTACCATAGAAATGTGTAACCCTAGAAGGCAAACCAGATCCGTGGAGTTCTTTGAACTGGGGATGAATCGGGTCTTGTACGATGAAATGACGTACGGTCCAAAGGATTAGTGACTTGGTGTACAAATTACTTGTTCAAATATGCGCGCAAAAACAACATAAACAATAGGAGTCGAAGGGCGTACCTCAAGATCCGAAGATTTGGGCGGAGAGAAGACGAATCGAAGCGTTGATTCCCGGAGCCGATGAAGGCGTCGATGCTCGGAGCGGCAAACGAAGCTATTGCTCGCGGGGAACCTCGACGGAGCCGGATTTGCGGCCGCTTCGTCTCCGCTCGCGACTGGAGGTGGTTGCTGACGACCTCCACTTCGTCTTGCACAGCCCCGACGGGGAGCGGCGCGGTCGCAACGAATCCGCGCACGAATCGCCGACGCCGCGTCCGAACTCGCCGAATCGCAGACGCCTCCAACGGGAGAGAAGAGGACCGCGAAGGTTCCGGTCGGTGGCGCGGGCGGAGTCTTCCGCGTGAAGCCGTGGAAGGGGAGTGCACAGTGCCGCGCTGCATCTGGGGTGAGAGAGAGGAGGGTCGCGGCAGAGGGGGCTGCGTAGCGGCGACCGCTGCGGCGTCAAGGGGTGAACAGTGTCCCCTATACCGTCTACAGTGATAGGGGAGGGGAGGGGAAGGGGGCACCGCTGCAGTCAGTCTCAGGTATTTTCGAGTCTACGCCTCTACGGTCGGTCAATCGGACTGTACACAGCAAGCGCCGGCCCGCGGGCGCTCTCCCGAATCCCGACACCCAGAGTTGGAGTTGGAGTTGGAGGAGCCCGGAGAGGCGGCGGAGCGCAGCCAAAAAAAAACCCTGAGTCCCGCAAAACCCCTAAACCCTAGCCCCTCACCTCTCGCCTCCGCCCTCATCCGCGCGACTTGCAGCGGTTGGAGGCGAAGCCGGCTCCATGACGACCCTCCTCAGGCGCGCGTCGCTGCGGCGCGTCATTGCCGCCGCCGCCGCCTCTTCTTTTCACCCTGAGGTCCAACCCTCGCTTTCTCTTCTGTATTTAAGCTTTCTTATGGCTGGGCTGGGTTGGCGACTGGCGATTCTCGGTCGAATGCTCGATGCGTTTAGTTGAGTTTTCTACTATGCTGATTGAGAGTGAGTCCTAGTTTGGTCGCGGGAGTTTGATCGTTTGTATGCATGATCACGGTCTGTGGGGCTGATTCCTCTCGATTTCAATCTCAATTAGTGGCCGGGTGAACCCTTGTAGCTCCGTGTCAACGTGTTTTATGACTTTATCCCATAACTTAATTTGTAGGTTTATCTCTTGCTTTTACCTGCTTTATTGAGCGCCGCCCGAATATCACTTTTTTATTTGGAAATGGTATTTGATCTTACTGTGTGGTAGATTTCTTTTCCTATTGTGTGAAAACAAGAACAACAACGACAACAACAAATTTTTTATTCCTAAATAAGTTGGCGTATGCTGTTAAATTTCAATAAAACCCATAAATTAGAGGTAAAATTCAATATAGACTCCTATTTAAGACTATATTTTTAGTTATACTCCATCCTTTCAAGTCTTCTTTTATTGCCTCTTTCCGTAACAACTTTTCTTTCTCTTTTCTCATTGCTATCGCGCAGTGGCGGACCAGGATTAAGTGAAGCCCTGGGCCAAATCATGGTAGGGTTGTGACAAAAGTATGCTAAAAACCAATACATGGCAAATAATGTAAAGATAGATAACATATGGAAACCGTCGTTGTGAAGCAAAATCTTTATTCTTCTTCACCAATTGTTCCTAGTCCTGTAGTCCAGGGGTAGAACCTACTGCAGAAATGAAAAGACATATCAAATATTTGGTTAGTCCTATTCTAATCGAGAAGTCATCCATTCTTGGTTAACACGGTGTCCCCTAGGCGATGCCTAGGCGCTAACTAGGTGTCCAGGTGCCTGGCCGGACTTGCCGTGGTGTGTCGCCTTGCCTGAAGCCAACACGACGGGTGCCTGGAGAGCAAGGCGTTGTGGCGTGGATCCCTAGATATCGACTGGGGGTGTCGTGCCGAATGCCTAGGTTTAGGCAGGTGAAACAAGCAGTAGTATTTAAGACTAAAAAGTGGGCAAACAAACCGCCATTGCCAGCCAAGGAGAAATCATTGTCGCCATCATCTTCTCCCCCTCCTCTGCCTCTCCTTCCCCATCCCCGTCTACTATTCCGTCTCCCCTTCCCCATCAACTACTTCGCCTCCCCTTCCCCATTAGCTACTTCGCCTCCCCTTCACCATGCTCTGCTTCACTCGGCGCACCGCCCTGCTCTGCTCTGCTCCACTGCCCTGGTCTGCTCTGCCTTTGGACTTTCTCATTCTACTACCAAGTATCTTCAGTTTCGCCTTCACTCCCTTTAGTTGCCCCACACACCTCTGAGGCCACCTTCCATGTGTAGGTTGCTATCTTCTTTCACATGTTGTTTATGTATTCTTCCTTCCAAATGCCCTCTTTGATGGTCTTTTCCTTGAAGACCTCTGCTTTCTCCCCTCCACTTTCCACTACTTTGTTCTCGCAATTTTAGCTTGTTTATCTCTATGGGCCCGCACCTAGAAACAAAAGACCGTCACCACAAGCTTATGTTGAAATACAGTTCCAGGTATCAGCTTACAATCCAAGACTGGTTGTTTATCCTCTTTTCTCATGAGGACAAAGTCAATCTTACTAGTGTTGGCCACTAATATAGGTCACTAAGTGGAGGTCTCTTCCTAAAGAAAGTGTTGGCTATTAACATGTCAAAGCTACCGCAAAGTCCAAGATTCCTCTTCCTCCTAATTCCTACTACCATACTCAAAACCTTCATGAACCGCCTCAAAACTTGCACTTGTTGTATCTACATGCCCATTGAGATCTCCTATGAAAAACTTCTCACTAATAGGTGTATCTCTAACCATGATTACCATGCCATCTAAGTCTTTCCAGATAAGTCTCTTAGGACTCCCATTGTGGCCTACTTGGGGGCATACATGCTAATTACGTTCAAGACCAAATCACCCACAATAAGCTTGACTAAGATAATCCTATCTCCTTGCTTTCTCACACCCACCACACGTTCTTGAGGTTCTTATCAATCAAAACTCCTCTATTTCTATTTGCAGTTGTCCTCGTGTACCAAAGCTTAAAGCAGGTATTGTCCATTCCACCTCTTTCGCTTTTCAACCCTTCCATTTAGTCTCTTGGACACATAAGGTATTTACATGCCTCCTAGTCACTGTCTTAGCTAACTCACTTAACTTATTTGTAAGTAACCTTACATTCCAACTACTTAGACGAACAACTAGTTGGCCCGACTAGCTTTCTTACTCTTCGCACCTATCGATGATGTGAAGGCCTTGCACATTTTCACTACACCTGGACGCCAATGTAGTGCGCCACTAAGGAAGTAGCGACCTGATCCTTGCTCACTTGACTTTGTGCCTAAACCGCGACATGACACATCACCAAGGGGGTGCCGATCTGGCCCTTGTCCGTTTAACACCATACCTGATAGGAACAATTGGATCTATACCATTAAAAGATCCAAACTTTAGATATATATCATGGACCCCACATGTCATTGACTCATGTGGACCCACATGTAAGTGAGATAGTAATGGTATGGATCCAAAGTGGTGATCTTTTAATGGTATGGATCCAAATTTCCCTACCTGATATGGTCTGTCACTAAGAGGGTTACGCTTGAATGGATTTCTTTCGGGTTTCATCTCCATTATAATGGTTAGGTTTAACGTTGGCTCGTCAAGCCTATCACAACCTTTCTCCTTCACTGGGTTTGAGACCTGCTATGTTGAGACACCGTAGGCGAAGTTTCTTTTCCTATTGTGTGACCATGATACATAATCATAGACACTCCCCATTGTTATTAACTTTTTTTAGTTCAACAACTTGCTTAAAGCACAATAATGGCTCCATATTTTTTTAGTATACACGGCAAATTGAGATTAAAAATAGTAATGGTACTGGATGGAATATGATACTTTTAAAAAATGTTAGTCCTATTTTTCTGATACTTCAGTATTTATGCAGAGCTATAAGCAAGGGATCTGTGGCTCCACATTTCATTGCCGAGAGTTCGCATCAAAAGGTCATAGACAAATTCCGTTTTACTTTTTGCACTTTGCTTCTTGTTTTGAACTCTTGATCTCTTACCTGCATTGTGACATGATTATACTACTACAGGATTTCTTCCTTTGCTTCTGTTATACTCTTTTGTCACTGCCTACTGGATCAGTTACTGATTCTTCTCTTGCGTATGTAGCAAAAAAGAAGTCAAGTGGAACAGACTCTGGGGAGGAGAACATGTCAAAGAAAGACTTGGCTTTACACCAGGCTATTGATCAGATAACGTCTGCATTTGGGAAGGGGGCAATAATGTGGCTTGGGCGTTCACAAGGCCATAGAGATGTACCAGTCGTGTCTACTGGGTCTTTGGATTTGGATATGGCTCTAGGAACTGGTGGTCTTCCAAAGGTAAGCATTTGCATATTGATGATTTAAGTAGATCTTTTTTTGTTGACAATTACATGATACTATTTTTTAATTCGAAAATTGGATTAGGCTAGTTTCTGATGTTGTAATTTGATGTATTTATTTTGTAAAAGTTTCATGCTAGATATCTTTTATAGGGGCGTGTTGTAGAGGTATATGGTCCAGAGGCATCAGGCAAGACAACGCTTGCTCTACATGTCATTGCAGAAGCACAAAAGAATGGAGGTAAACTCTAAACTTTCAGCAATTTCCTTAGGGTGGAAAAAAGAGGAAGTAGCTTGACAATTAGGACAAGCAAAGTTTGGGATTTTATAGGACGCACCTGATCTTGTGAATTATCCGCTCAGCTTTTTTTTTTTTGTAACATTCACCATTAAAAGGAGTGCTATCCTCTATGGAAACTGCCCCTTTTTTGCCTGCCCTCCCTGGTCCAGAAATGGAGACCCCAACCTTGATATCTTTTAAGGCAGTTTGTCCATGTATCATGATTACAAAATCAGAATTCTGTAACGACTTTATCTGTTGTTTTTATGTAAGTCATGAATATTTTTTTTTTCTTGAATACGCAGGAGATCTGCGTATTTTTGTATTAAGAAGAAGAAAAGGGGTGAAACCCCAAAACACGAACAACAGACTTACAGACACACACCACCAAATACACCACTCCTAAAGTAACTCCTCTAGATGGAAAGAAGAGAGAGCTTTAGCGCCAGCCAAACACCAGCACAACATCTCCTCCCTTGCAGCCGAGAGGGCGATCACAACACTCGGGCTACAGCCATCAAACACACACCTATTTCTATGCTTCCAAATCGATCACGCACCCAAAATAACCAGCGAGTTGAAACCCTTCGACAAAGGCTTGCCCACCATCTCAGCACTCCGCTCCCACCAAAAGTCAAAACAGCTATCCCCTGTAGAAGGGCAGAGCACCTGGAAGTCCCCCGACCGAAGGAGAAGAAACCAAAACTGCTTTGCAAAGCTGCACTCGACCAATAAATGATTAATGGTCTCATCGGCCTGGTCACAGAGCGGACAGCAGACGGGGTGGTCCAGCCCCCTCAAAGCCAACCTGTCAGCTGTCCAGCATCTATTATGCTCCACAAGCCACAAAAAAAATTTGCATTTACCCGGAGCCCAAGACTTCCAAATCCGCTCAGCCGGGCCAAAATCAACCGCTCCAAGGAGAAGAGCTTTGTAGGCAGAACTAGAAGAGTAGTCCCCAGAAGCATTGAATTTCCAAATATGCCTATCTGGAATACCAGGTTGAAGGACAAGACCCTCCAGCAGGTCACAAAGGTCTAGAACTTGTGCAAGCGCCCTAACTGAAAGCGCACCCCTTATGTCAGCCACCCAATTTAGATCAGTCAGAGCATCTTTAACCAGCCTTTTGGAAGCAATACGCCTAGGAACATGCTCAAGAACCTCAGGTGCCACCTCTCCGATGCATCTACCATTTAGCCACCGATCCTTCCAAAAAAGGATATCATTTCCATCACCCAAATCAGACACAACTGCAATATTGATCAAAGCCTGCACCGTTCCACAAGCCTCAACAGGGAGGACCGACCAAGGCTTAGAGTGGTCAGTTTTCTGGAGCCAGGGCCACCTAGCCCGAAGAGCCACGCTCAACAGCCGCAGATCAGTGATCCCTAGCCCACCCAAGTCTTTAGGCCTAGTAACCTTGCCCCACGCCACCAAACAGTGACCCCCATTGGCTTGTCTTCTTCCTTTCCAAAGGAAGCCTCTTCTTATCTTGTCAATAGCTTTAACAGTCCAGCTAGGGAGGTCCAAAGCCATGGCAGCATAGATCATTTTCGCTGTAAGAACAGTCTGAACATACACAGCACGACCTGCTTTTGTCATAAGGTCGGCCTTCCAACCCGGAAGCACATTAGCTGCTTTGTCCACCAATGCCTGCAACTGAACCTTTGAAAGCTTTCCCAAAGACAGAGGCAAACCAAGATACTGACAAGGGAAATCCGACAAGGGACATGGGGCAGTTTTCCAGTTTGATTCTCATGCTGCTTTTTTTTTTAAAAAAAATGTCGCTCGGCTGCCTATTTTTTCGAAAGCGCAGGAGAACTGTGCATCTTTATAGGTAATAGAGAAAACAGGTCTTACAGAAAGAACAACACCCACACGGACACACACAACGCGCTACAACCAACCAGGGACTACCTGGATGCCCTGAGGGTGTCAGCTAAAGCAAAACTACTTAACAAAGCTTTTTGAATAATGGGCTGGAAAGTTGCTATACCTGAAGTAAAAAGGGAATCTGTCCTTACCTTTTTTTAGAGTATGAATGAAATATATGAAGATGTCAGCCATGGATGTTATTTTTCACCAGTTTGAAGTTTGAACTTCTTTTGTTCACACTCTACTAAGCCTTATAATTTTTCGCTGGCATGCTTAATCATTTGACTAGTTTGAATCTTAGTTTCAGTTATGTCAAATTTCTATTCTTTAGTTAATGTCGTATAATTCTATAAGAAAATCTTAATATTTTTTCCTGTTTTCTAGGTTACTGTGCCTTTGTAGATGCAGAGCACGCTTTGGATCCAGCTCTCGCCGAGTCAATTGGTGTTGACACTAACAATTTACTCCTTTCTCAGCCCGATTGTGCTGAGCAGGCACTCAGTCTTGTGGACACACTGATTCGAAGTGGATCTGTTGATGTTGTTGTAGTAGACAGTGTAAGACCTAGGTCTATCTAGCTGCTTCACCGATCTGTTTTTCTCATCTTAAGCGGGGTTGCTTTCTATTTGTGCAATATTGCAGTTCCTTACGAGTTTTGAAGAACATTTTCCAACTGGCAGTTCGATCTTAATAACTTCAAAGACTCCCTTTGTTACTGAAGTTAGTTGCACAGTTCATATTATCTTATTCTACTATGCAGGTTGCTGCGCTTGTTCCAAAGACTGAGCTTGATGGTGAGATGGGTGATGCACATGTTGCTCTTCAGGCTAGGTTGATGAGTCAAGCCCTTCGCAAGCTTAGCCACTCCCTTTCACTTTCGCAAACAATTTTGTTATTTATTAATCAGGTATTAATCATACATAATATTCTCGGTGTTAGTTGAAGTAATTTATTTATAATTTATTCCATTATGTATCTTATTGAAGCGAAGCTTCACATAAGTCAGAAGATTGTTGCCATATTTTTTACCCTCAAGTTCTGGAATTACATGCTCCTTAAGCAAAAAGGAATGCCACTGTAAATTAGGAAACTTTAGCATATAATTCTATATTTTGAAGAGATATACCTGGTTATTCCTGTGCAAGCTACCAATTTTTGCATGCAATTGATCATTTGTTTTCTTATGCAGTTATATCCTTTCTTTTCCTTAAAATAGCCTGTAGTTTTGCTGCCAACTTAGTCTCTTTGTCTCCATTGTAGATCAGGGCCAAGGTAGCCACATTTGGATTTGGAGGACCAACTGAGGTTACTTCTGGTGGCAACGCCTTGAAGTTTTATGCGTCTGTTCGCTTGAACATCAGGCGTATTGGTTTGGTAAAGAAAGGCGAAGAGGTATTGCATATGTTTGGCATTTACCTGATTAGTTTAGTCCCATACTTTAATGTATGAAATTCAGTAAGTTCACAGCATGACTTTGATTTAACAGAGATATACATGTCTTTATGAGACCTATTTAACTGAGCCACTACTAGACACATGTAATAGGCATCTACATGTGTTGTCTGAAACAGTATGCACTCTTTGTAGCTTTTGAATGATGATTCCTTCCATTTGCAGACAATAGGTAGTCAGATTGCTGTGAAGATTGTAAAAAACAAGCATGCCCCACCCTTCAAGACTGCACAGTTTGAGCTTGAATTTGGAAAGGGGATATGCCGCAGTTCTGAGCTTTTTGAACTTGGATTGAAGCACAAGCTTATCCGAAAGAGTGGTGGTTCATATTATAGTTTCAATGGTAAGGCTTTCAATGGTAAAAGTAACCTTAAATCTTACCTTACTGAAAACAAGAGTGTTGCCAATGATCTGGAGATGGAACTAAGGAGATTGATGGGAACTGATGCGTCTAAAGAGCAGGAGGCAGGAGACAGTTCGCAGAGTGATTTGCCTGAAGAGAGTGTCACACCTGAAGCATCGTCAGAAGAGGATCTGGGAGCCATAATTGAAGGTTAGCCAGTGATCTGATGTGCTGGCAAGTGGGAACAGAATTTCTGGACTCTGGAGCAGCTGTTCCTGTAAAACAATATCTTGGGTCCTGAAGTCACCACTGTTTGGATCGACATGCCCTGTGGTGTTCTGGTGATCTCATCGTAGCAGACTTCAGTCTTTACTGTGCTTATACAGTAGCGCAGCAGGAAGAAAATTGACATTGTGTGAAATCATGGTGATATCTGAGAGGTGGAAGTTGAAGTAAGCCGGGAAGGGTGAGGTATTGTGGTCCGTGGCATTTAAACTTCAGTAAGCAAACGTCGTGTATATATGATGTGCACATTTTGAAACCGGGCATTCTTTATTGACTGCTGCTAGATTTACATTGAGCTCCCTCCACTTCCAATACTTGCCTTTTTTTTGCGTGGAGCTAGTTTTTTGGATGGTGCTTCTGCACTCTTGCCCAAGATCCTTTGTATTTCTTTTGTTTAGGCGAAGGAAGCCTGTTGCTGGAAGATCCAATGTCGTAACTGGGGCATTTCTGACCTTGGCTGATCTATGTTCGCCGATCAGACCAAGACAGGTTCTTTTCCTGGAGTGTCCATTGCTCCCCTCTTTTCTGTCTTTTTACAGGCATGTTTTCTTGGAGGACTGGTTACCATATAGCCTGTTCATCCAGCAAAGGGCCATCTTTTTGCCTTTATATTTGTTTATCATAAAAGTGGCTTCCTTTTCAGGTTCCAGCTGAGGCACGAAACGATGCCTTGCTGGCAGTACTTCTCGTTTCGTTCGTTGTGGCGTAAACAGGTCCAAGGTGATTCGGTAGTACTAACCTCACTGCCTCTATCATTTTATCCAATCCAAGGTTATGGTTATAAAATCCTTTTGGGCGAGGTACTAATTATCTGCTAGGAGTGTACTACGCCTCAGCAAGTCAACGGCAATAGCTTATGGGACGGGACGGGAGTGTCCTCTGTTAAGGTGACAGTGAACAACGCTCCGTTGAGCGCCATGTGCATTATCTAATTGAGCAACTACTTTCCCAACAACCACATAGTACTAGTAAATATAAATATCGGTGAGACTGTCAAACTAGATAAACACGGAGTACTCTGTTGGTGCTCATCTTAACGCAATGATTTAAGAGGCAACTACTGGCTTTGACTACCATGTACTAGTAGTAGCATAGGTCATCTGCTCTGTTATTGCTGTGCCACTCATCTCATCTTTTAGGGTACACTCGGTAAACTACCTGCACGGCGAGTATTAATCCCATGCCCAGACAGAAACAAACAACCAACAACCAGGTCTGGGGAGAAGGGGGGGTACTGAGTACTGACTTTACTGCCATCTGAAGCACCCCTGGCGTGGTGTTCTCCGCACTCGATCGGCTCTGATCCAATCCACCCCCGACGCGTGACGGCGAGAGCACGCACGTACAAGCAGCAGGCGTGACGCGATGCTGCACACGGACACGGCAAGCACATCATTACATCAACGCATCGCCGTGAACTCATGAACTGGCATTGCCGTCGGCGTCGCCCCTGCACACGCTGCCATCCCCGTCCACCTGGCCCTTGTGCTCCGCGCCCGCACGCAACGCCGGGAGCGAGGCCGAGGCGTCGGTGGCGTGGCGTGGCACTGGCACGCGGTGCGGTACGTCCGTCCGATCTGGTGCCGGTGCCAGCATCCAACGCGGCACTGTCCGTGTCCTCCTCGTAGCTGCAGGGCAGGCAGCAGCCGCTGTCCGTGGCGCCACATGCGCTGCACCTGGAGCCTGGAGCCGTCCGTCGTCCCCGTCGCCTCGCAACGCATTAACAAGTGCCGCGACGCCACGGTCGACGGCCGGCCCTGCGATGCCCGGGGACACCGTCATGTGCAGCTCACATGCTCCTAACCCCAGGCTGTACTGTGCCTCGCTTGCCCACCCAGCCAGGGCCCAGAGGGAACGAACCTAAGTACCGTGACGAGTTGGTGACGCCAGCACGCCTCGTTACGGGCGCGTTCTTTGTCGCTTCCCAGCTCTCCTCTCCATGTGTGTTTGAGGAGGCGAGAGATTTCTATTCGCGTGTGTGTCTTTGCAGCCGCCAAACCTCTACTACTTGCGACAACAAAATACGCCTAGCTAATAGCGAGAGAGTAGATGCCCTAGACCTAGGGCAGATGCACATGTGCATTGATCGCTTGGCGCCCTCTCACTCTCTGTCGATAAAAAATCTATCGGGCGTACCAACGTGGCCATCATTAGCGCATTCATCATGACGATGATTTGGTGCGCGCGCGACCGTCAAGTTTAGTTATACACTAACTTTTAGTATAGTGTGTGGGACCGACAGTCCAGACCTGCTCGATCACACTGCGATTCCAATCTGCAACGGCAACTTATACGAGAAAATCCGTTCAATGTCATTCAAATTTATATCAATCGCTTCAACACCATTAGAATTTATAGATTTCCTTCAGTACCACTAAATTTAAATTTTAATCTCTTGAATGTCATCGCCGTTAGTTTAAAGCTAATGCCGTTAGTTCTATTTAAAACAAAAATCACTTCAATGCCATTAAAATATATACCGATCCCTTCGTTGTCATTAGAAATTTGTTCGATCTATTTAGGTTTTAAAAATTCCAAAATAAAAAAATATGGAATTGAAGGGGTTTTCTCGCTGATATATCTTAAAAACCGATCCATGGGTTCTGGATGATATATCTATTTGGTTCTCAACTCAGATCGTTTCAATTTCATCACGAACTGAGCTAGCATCTTAGCTCGGGTTATTAACGAGCCAGCTCCTTAGCTTGAATAAGCTAGCATTTGTCAGCAAAACAAAGCATGCACTTGTGTTTCTCCAGCCCTAGCTCTAATACCATATACGTGTGACATACAAAATTTTGTTTCTCCAATAGATAATGCATATGCAAATTTATGCATTAGAGGAGAGCAACTCCAAGGGACTCTTTATATTCTTCCTAATTGATATGAATAGAGGTTTTAAAAATATTTTTTTCAATTCAGTCCATATTTTTTAGAACC
The DNA here is from genome assembly GCA_029449295.1 of Zea luxurians. Taxonomy (NCBI): domain Eukaryota; kingdom Viridiplantae; phylum Streptophyta; class Magnoliopsida; order Poales; family Poaceae; genus Zea; species Zea luxurians. Next base: position 104,607,127 of record JAOPSE010000003.1, on the reverse strand, counting down.
TAGAGAACTATGTGGTTATTTTTTATACCGATTCGATCTATTCAATTTTTCATATTTTTTCAAAATTATTAGGAAGCAAATAGTTCGAACTAATACATCAGAGTAATTTTGGGGTTTCAAAAAGTATGGACTGAACTTTGATCTATATTTTTTATTCTAGAATTTTTAAAATACAAATAGATCGAACCAATTTCTAGTGGCATTGAAGGGATCGATATAGAATTTGACGCTATTAGAGGGATTTGCTTTAAATGGAACTAACGACGATGACATTTAAGGGATTAAAATTTAAATTTTATGGTATTGAAGGGAAGCTATAAATTCTTATGGCATTGAAGGGATTGATATAGATTTGGATGTCATTGAAGGGATTTTCTCAACTTATACTATCGATCCCACCATTGGCCATTAACAATCAGCCTCATTTATGAATTATCTATTTTATAAGTATGTAATTTTTAATTATTTTATATGGATTATATAACTTTATTTGCTTAATTGTATACTCTGATAAATTTATATTTTTAATAAAATAACAAATTTTATTTAAGTTTGTAAAAGTAAAGCCGATGTGACTCTAAGTTGATGGTAGAGGCTTTGTATGGAGACACTACAGTAGATACGAGCTGACGATGATCTATAACGCTAAGAATAGTACGGTCTATAGCTGATGTGGCAGTACGTATAGACCTTAAGGCTGGTTCTAGTGCTATAGATCTGTATCGACCATCACGTCAACTATCGATCATCATCCTAAAGGCGAGGTAAAGTTAGTCTGGCTAGGTCACCTAAAGTCGGTGTGGCCGAGTTTGGAGGCTGGCTAGACCAAGTGTCTAAATTCAGTCAAGATGAGGTGAAGTCAACTTGATCGGGTTCCTTGTCGTCCAGACCATGGTGCTAGAGCTTGTGAAAGTCGGCTTGGTCAGGTTTGGAGGATGGGCAGGCCAAGATTGCTTGGATTACAAAACACTTTATTTCATTGATTTTTGACATGGGAATCTTACAGAGAATATGTTTTATAGTTGTTTTCTATTGAGATAAGACCACACGGTTCTACATATAAGAGCATCAGGGTGGATCGAGGTATTTAACATCCAATTGAGCAAAAACCAATCTATTATCTCTCTTTCAATTGTATGTTATTGTTCGTCGCTTGATCTAATTATCAAGGATGGCACTCTAGGCTTGTCGACCGATCTAGAGCAACCCGTCGACGTTCTTTCTCTCATGAGGTCCCTCCCAGGTGTAGGGTCGAGATGACGGACTAGAGGGGGGGTTGAATAGTCCTTTCTAAAACTAATTACAATGGCTAACACAAATAAATACGGAATTAAAACTATTTTGGTTTAGCCAAGACTACACTCCTCTAACTATAACAAACACCTGACAAAAAATTCTAATTGAAGCAACTAAGGTGCCAAGATAGTGAAAGAGCTCTCCCATACAAATCTAGTTAGCAACGACATACAAATTATGCAAATGTAATTCTAAGCATACCGATAGCTCCTAAACATACTAGTAAGCAAAGAGCACAAAGCACAAGCACTACTAGAGAGAAACAACTACTTAGCTACACAAGCTAAGTAAAACAGATTAGCTACACAAGCTAACAACAAGTGAGCAACTATTTTATTATAGGTATGACTAGATATACAAGAGCATACACGAGCAACAAATACTCACTAGCATAAGTATATGAACAAGTAAATACAAGCTAGTGAGGAAAGTTGCAAACCAACGGGAAGATGATGACACGTGGCACAATGATTTTTTCCTGTGGTGTCGATGACTTGCCGGTCACCCCTAGTCCACGTTGAGGTAGATTCAAAGCACCCAACCGCTCCTCTATCAAGTCTCCACTTGATATCTTGAGCCGGATTGGTTAATGAACCCTAAAATCTCGATTCCACTAGAGTTGCTTTTCACCGCTCGAGCGAGGCAAACACAACGCCTCTCACAATCACCATCGCGGCCTCTTCACAACCTCCTTTGAAGAGCTCACGAGGAACCACCACCAAGTCGTCTAGGAGGCGGCAACCTCCAAGAGTAACAAGCCAACGACCTCACTTGATGATCTCCCTAGTGCCTCAAAGATCAACAACTTGATGCAATGCACTAGATGGCTCTCAATCTCACTAGAATGCAATCCCAACCAATATGAGTGAGAGAGAGGGAGAGGAAAGGCTCCAATATGCTCACAAGTGTTCCAACTAGCCTCCTACCCACTTTCAAGCCGGGCAACACAAGTATATGTAGCCCCCTCTCCAAAACTAGCTATTATGGGCCAATTGCCCCTTTTCTGCGCACATGCAGACGGTTTGCAATACAAGCCCGGACTGTCCGCATAAGAATCCCAACGGCTATAAACGGTTATAAAAATGTCAGAGCATTCAAAAATGACTTGCGGACGGTCTGCCCCTCAAGGCCGGACGGTCCGCGATACATAAAACTGAGCCAAAACGAAGTTTTGCTGACTCTGCACATTTGCTAAAATTTGTACTGTGGACGGTCCACACCTGGACCCTGGACGGTCCGCAATACAAAATATTTGTACTGTGGACGGTCCGCACTCAGGCCCCGGACGATCCGCAGTTCAAAAAATAAAACCAAAACAGAACTACTCGAGCTCTGTCCAAACACCAGTCCTTCAACTACGGACGGTCTGCCACCTGGGACCAGACGGTCCGCAGTACAAAAACTTCACGAAACACAGAAACTCCGCGTTTCTGCCCATCATCTCAAGTTAGACCTGCCGACGGTCCGCCATGCTGGCCCAGACGGTCCGCGGTACCTCATTTCAGCCCACATTCAAGAAATCGCTTTTGAATAAGTTTTTCTTTCACGAACCAAAGCGTTGTCAGCCCTCATGCAAATGCACCAACTATATGAGCAATGAGGCACTGAAAACATGTCAAGTAAGATAATTGACCCCTCTTGGTAGTACGACTATCTAGCCTACTAACCCGGTCAATTATCAACCTCTAAGCACCTTTTGACCGGTAAAACAAAAACCTATTGTTATACCTTTGCCTTGAGCATTCAATTCCATCTCCTCAAATGATGAACAATGGGCATCCATAAGTGTAGCCAACCATGATACATTTCACCATTTGTCCATAGCATGAAGTTTCTCCACCATCATCATCAAGCCACTTGATCAATAGCCCAGATCAACACATGGCTTGATAATTCTATAATGATATGATCCACTCTATGTTATCACATGGCCTTCTTGGTTCATCAATCTCAACATAGCTTGCTCTTCACCGTTACTTTATGTCCATCAGTGCTAAGTCCTTGCTCTTGCTTCACCGCCACGCGGTCCCTCACACATGAGCCTTTGACTTGCCCTTCACACTAGCCACTCGGTCCATCGAAACCAAGCCATATCTCTTGATCTTCTCCATATAGCCACATGACACCATGTCATGTCTTCATATGCAAGGAGCTCCTTTATCACACTAGTTGAGCATCTCAATATCACCAATCCACATCACCACCATGGCTTAAATAACTCAAACTAGTGTAACTGTGGACTAATCACCTGTGTATCTCAACATAAACACTTATTAGTCCATATAAGTTGTCAATCAATTACCAAAACCAAACAGGGTCTCACAATCTCCCCCTTTTTGGTAATTGATGACAACTCTACAAAAATTTATCGTTTTTGTTCTTTTTCCACGCTAGCTTTTCACACAAGTGTAAATTGCTAGTTTGTCAAAGTTTTTATGTTCCTTATCCAACTTTAATCTCATTTGTTAAGATTTGGATAAGCACCATAAAAATGGTTTGGTAGTGATATCCTCCCCTACATGTGTGCTTGGATGGTTTGGTTTCAAGCTTACATGGTTTGGTTTCAAGCTTACACACATGCAAAGATATGAAGTTTGTGGGGACATTATCACTACTATATGATGCTAAAGTATACAAGATAGAAATGTACCTTTGTAGCATGTTTTCTACTTTTCATCGCATTCTTAGCATCATCTTGCTAGAAACAAGTGAAACTAGATACCACATGAGATCAACATAATAAATAGGGTTCTTGTTATTCCTTCCACACTAATACTAGGCTTATAAATATCACTAAATCAATCATCATCCAAGTCTTAGTTCTAGCAAACACTTATACACAAGTATGTAGGAATATAAGATAAATGTGATGCAAGCAAGCAATGTAGTGCACAAACAAATGCATCAAACATATATTCACTAGCTTGCTCCCCCTACTTGTGTGCATCTCTTGTTCATAAAATCTCATACCATTATGCTTTGCCCTTGATCCATTTGTATTCATTCTAACTCAACTGATCAGTAGCTCCCCCTGACTTCATGTCCAATTTTCTCCTATGCATATTTCCATATCTTTGTTCCAACTTGCACATTTGCATATCTTTGTTCCAACTTCTCCCCCTTTGTCATGAATTACCATAAAAGGTTTGTTCTAAGGCTCTGGGAAAATGTACTTGTGAATATTATACCAACTTGAAAGTACTCAATAAGTTTTTGATGGACACCATATGCATGATAAAATCCTTGACATTACTTGCATGAACTTATTTTAGGAGAGAGTTGCTCTCTTGAGTTGATGATCACTTGAAGTCTTGTACCACTCAAAGGATATCAATTGTATGATTGATCTAGACACCAGTTAGTGAATACCAATTGAAGGAATAACATTGGCCTGGACGTTTCTCTGTAGATATTGATGCCACTTGTAGGTTTTGATATTCATTTGCATTGGTATTTTCTTCATAAGTCATCCTTATAAGCAGCTCAATATGCGACTTAACCAAATAGATTTGCTTAAGCTTCCAAGTTTGGGTTGAACCCTCTTTAAGCTTCTTCACACACATTAAGTGGTTAACTTATCGAGGTTGTTCTTGTAGCTTGTTGCAATCCAAAATAGATTAAGTACATGGGTTCACTTTGCTCATGAACAAACTCATATGCTACCACTAGTTTCAATCAACAAAAACAACCAATAGTGGTAGAGCATGAATTTAAATCTTTCATTTAATATGCACGATACTATTAAGTATGTACTTGAAAGGGAAATAGGGTCAAACCTTTTCCTATATGAATTTTGGTGGTTGAATTGTCCAACACAAATTATTGGACTAACTAGTTTGTTCTAGATTATGAGTTCCACAGGTGCCAAAGGTTCAACACAAACCAATACAAAGTCAAAGAAAGGGTTCAAATAAAAAGAGCAAAAAGACAACCGAAGTGTGCCCTGGTCTGGCGCACCGGACAGTGTCCGGTGCACCAGGGAGGATCAACTCAAACTTTCCAGCTTCGGGATTTTGGAGAAACCGCTCCGCTATAATTCACCAGACTGTCCGGTGTAACACTGGACTGTCCGGTGTAACACTGGACTGTCCGGTGTAACACCGGACTGTCCGGTGTGCCAGCGAAGCAACGGCTACTTCGCGCCAACGGTCGTCTGCGAAGGAACCATAAAAGTGAATAGTGCGCGTCTGCACGCGCAGAAGTCAGAGCAGGCGCATCGGACAGTGAACAGGACCTGTCTGGTGCACCACTGGACTGTCCAGTGGCCCCACTTGTCAGAGCTCCAGTGGTCGAACCCTAACGGTTGGGTGACGTGGCTGGCGCACCGGACTGTCTGGTGCGCCATACGACAGACAGCCTTCCCAACGACCACTTTGGTGGTTGGGGCTATAAATACCCCCAACCACCAACACTTCAAGGCATCCAAGTTTTTAGCCATTGCATTCAATACAAGAGCTCTAGACTTCACTCCAAGACACAAACAAAGAGATCAAATCCTCTCCCAAGTCCAAAGATCATTCCAATCAAATAGTGACTAGTGAGAGAGACATTTGTGTTCATTTGAGTTCTTGCGCTTGGATCGCTTTTCTTCTTCTTCCTTTCTTGTTTCCAACTCAATTGTAATCAAGGCAAGAGACACCAATCGTGTGGTGGTCCTTGTGGGGACTTAGTGTCCCGGTTGATTGAGAAGAGAAGCTCACTCGGTCTAGGTGATCGTTTGAGAGAGGGAAAGGGTTGAAAGAGACCCGGTCTTTGTGACCACCTCAACAGGGAGTAGGTTTGCAAGAACCGAACCTCGGTAAAACAAATCACCGTGTCATCCGCTCTATTTCTTTGGTTGATTTGTTTTCGCCCTCTCTTTCGGACTCGATTATATTTCTAACGCTAACCCCAGCTTGTAGTTGTGCTTAAAGTTTATAAATTTTAGATTCTGCCTATTCACCCCCCTCTAGGCGACTTTCAATTGGTATCAGAGCCTGGTGCTTCATTAGAGCCTAACCGCTCGAAGTGATGTCGGGAGAACACGCCAAGAAGGAGATGGTGACCGGCGAGAAGCCCGCTACAAGCCACGGGAAGGCTCCATCGGGAGAGTCCCGCAACAAGAAGAAGGAGGAATCACCTCCTCACAAGTCGCATCAGAGTGGCGACAAGAAAAAGAAGATGAAGAAGGTGGTCTACTACGAGACTGATTCTTCGTCGCCATCCACCTCTGGCTCTGACGCGCCGTCCGTAACTTCTAAGCGCCATGAGCGCAAGAAGTTTAGTAAGATCCCCCTACGCTACCCTCGCATTTCTAAACGTACTCCATTACTTTCTGTTCCATTAGGCAAACCACCGGTTTTTGACGGTGAAGATTATAACATGTGGAGTGATAAAATGAGGCATCACCTAACCTCACTCCACACTAGCATTTGGGATGTTGTTGAGATTGGAGTATAGGTACCATCGCCGGGGGATGAATATTATGATTCGGACGAGGTTGCCCAAATCCGGCACTTCAACTCACAAGCCACCACTATACTCCTCGCCTCTCTAAGTTGAGAGGGGTATAACAAGGTGCAAGGGTTGAAGAGCGCCAAGGAAATTTGGGACGTGCTCAAGACCGTGCACGAAGGAGACAAGGTGACTAAGATCACCAAGAGGGAAACGATCGAGGGGGAGCTCGGTCGTTTTATGCTCAACCAAGGAGAAGACCCGCAAGCCATGTACAACCGGCTAAAGACCTTGGTAAATCAAGTGCGCAACCTCGGGAGCACTAAATGGGATGACCATGAAATGGTCAAGGTTATTCTTAGATCACTTGTTTTTCTTAACCCTACTCAAGTTCAATTAATTTGTGGTGATCCAAGATATAAACTAATGTCTCTCGAGGAAGTGATAGGAAAATTTGTGAGCCTTGAATTAATGATCAAAGGCTCCAAGAAGATCATCGAGCAAGGCGCATCCTCCTCCGTACCCGAAGCACAACCTGTTTCATTCAAGGCAACGGAGGAGAAGAAAGAAGACTCTACACCAAGTAGGGTCCCCATCGACGCCTCCAAGCTTGACAATGAGGAAATGGCGCTCATCATCAAGAGCTTCCGCCAAATCCTCAAACAAAGGAGAGGGAAAGACTACAAGCCCCGCTCCAAGAAGGTTTGCTACAAATGTGGTAAGCCCAGTCATTTTATCGCTAAATGCCCTTTGTCTAGTGATAGTGACAGGGATAACGACAAGAGGGGGAAGAAGAAGGAGAAGAAGAGATATTACAAGAAGAAGGGCGGCGATGCCCATGTTTGCCGGGAGTGGGACTCCGACGAGAGCTCCACTGACTCCTCATCCGACGAGGACGCCGCAAACATCGCCGTCAACAAGGGTCTTCTCTTCCCCAACGTCGGCCACAAGTGCCTCATGGCAAAGGACGGCAAGAAGAAGAAGGTAAAATCAAGATCCTCCACTAAGTATGCAACTTCTAGTGATGAGGATAATTCTAGTGATAATGAGGATAACTTGCTTACCCTTTTTGCCAATCTTAACATGCAACAAAAGGAGAAATTGAATGAATTGATTAGTGCTATTTATGAGAAGGATGAACTCTTGGATAGCCAAGAGGAATTCCTTATTAAGGAAATAAAAAGCATGTTAAGACTAAAAATGCTTATGCTCAGGAGATAGAGAAAAATGAAAAATTAACTAGTGAGCTAAGCACTTGCCATGACACTATTTCCAACCTTAGAATTGAGAATGCTAATTTGATTGCTAAGGTTGAGAAGTCAAATATTTGTGATGATTCAATTACCAACCTTAGAAATGATAATGCTAATTTGATTGCTAAGATTGATAAATTGAATGCCTCTCTTGCTAGCCTTAAGATTGAAAATGAACAATTAATTGCTAAGGCTAAGGATTTAAATGTTTGCAATAATACTATTACCAATCTTAGAGATGAGAATGCTATTTTACATGCTAATATTGTTGAATTAAATGATTACAAACCATCTACATCTAGTGTTGATCATGTTACCATTTGTACTAGATGTAGAGATATTAATGTAGATGCTATTCATGATCACCTTGCTATGATTAAACAACAAAATGATCATATAGCTAAACTAGATGCTAAAATTGTCGAGCATGAACTAGAGAATGAAAATTTTAAATTTGCTCGTAGTATGCTTTATAGTGGGAGATGCCCTGGCATTAAGGATGGCATTGGCTTCCAACAGGGAGACAATGTCAAGCTTAATGCCCCTCCTAAAAAATTGTCCAATTTTGTTAAGGGCAAGGCTCCCATGCCTCAGGATAACGAGGGCTACATTTTATATCCTGCTGGTTATCCTGAGGATAAGATTAGGAGAATTCATGCAAAGAAGACTCATTCTATTTCTCACCATGCTTTTATTTATAAAAATGAGGCTTCTAGCTCTAGGCATTCTACACATGTTAAAATGCCTAAGAAGAAAACTCCTATTGCATCAAATGATCATAACATTGCATTCAAGACTTTTGATACATCCTATGTGCTCACTAACAAATCAGGCAAAGTAGTTGCCAAATATATTGGGGGCAAACACAAGGGGTCAAAGACTTGTGTTTGGGTACCCAAGGTACTTGTTTCTAATATAAAAGGACCCAAAACCATTTGGGTACCTAAGAACAAGGCCTAAATTTGTTTTGTAGGTCTATGCATCCGGGGGCTCAAGTTGGATCATCGACAGCGGGTGCACAAACCACATGACTGGGGAGAAAAGAATGTTCTCCTCCTACGAGAAAAACCAAGATCCCCAACGAGCTATCACATTCGGGGATAGAAATCAAGGTTTGGTCAAAGGATTGGGTAAAATTGCTATATCACCTGACCATTCTATTTCCAATGTTTTTCTTGTAGATTCTTTAGATTACAACTTGCTTTCTGTTTCTCAATTATGCAAAATGGGTTACAACTGTCTTTTTACGGATGTAGGTGTTAGTGTCTTTAGAAGAAGTGACGATTCAGTAGCATTTAAGGGAGTGTTAGAGGGTCAGCTATACTTAGTTGATTTCAATAGAGCTGAACTTGACACTTGCTTGATTGCTAAGACTAACATGGGTTGGCTCTGGCATCGTCGACTAGCCCACGTTGGGATGAAGAATCTTCATAAGCTTCTAAAGGGAGAACACATTTTGGGACTAACCAATGTTCACTTTGAGAAAGACAGGATTTGTAGCGCATGTCAAGCAGGGAAACAAGTTGGTGTTCATCATCCACACAAGAACATTGTTGGAGACTTGTTCTCAAATGCTATGAATCAAGAACAAGGCAACACAGAAAATGTTAAGCGTTAAGGTCCTTCGTCCTTCAAAGCATTATTTCCCTTGGAATATAATGATCTATGAATGAAGGTTATGAAAAACATACCTTCAGTAGCATAACATATAAAGATGAAAGAATTATACAAAATAACATGAATAATCAAGTATTATTATCAACTCATTTCTATTTTATTACTACGGAAAATAGAAATGATATCAAATTACAAATGTACCTTCGGCTTGAAAGAAGGTGAAAAGTACAAGCTTGACGCAAAAGCAAATGACAAGTCCGCGTGGACAATACGGGAGCACTGTTCATCTATTTATAGGCACAGGACGCAGCCCATGTAAAATTACATTTATGTCCTTTACAATCGATTACAATGACGACAGAAAACGTCATGGGTCTTTAAGTCATTTCATTTTTAAGTCGGTTCACCCCTTTGTCTTGAGATCTGCCATTGTGCCGAAGCTTTATAGGTGATAGCTTCGGCGCTGCTTCTGAGAGGATCTGCCGAAGGTGTTCTCTTTCTTTAGGATCTTCGGCTACGAAGCATACCCCCAACAGTAACCTCTTCGTGGTGCTAGATCATTTTTCGTAACGGGCTTGATCCATGAAAAAGTCTTCTAGGCTTCGGGATGCCGAAGATCCGAAAAACACCTTCCCTGAGCTCGTTGGCGAGAAACGATTAAAATAATCCTCTCGCGAAGTGGCCTGATTTTGCAGCAGTTACACGCGCTCTGGCGATTCACCTTCTCGGACCCTGTGGCCCACCGTTCAGTGAGTGCGGGTGGTTGTTTGTCCGGTGCGGAAGAACTTGACGATTTACCTTCCCACCCGCGGCACTATATAAACAGACGGGTAGGTTTACCACAACATTCATTGCCATTGCACTGTTTTGCTGCCAAAATATTGACCAAAACCGAAGCTATTTACTTTGCTCAAGCTTCGTAGCAAGAAAAAGCTTCGGCAAGATAAAGAAAAATTTTCAACTTCGAAAAACAAGAAATTCAATCATCAGATGGCCAGAGTGCGTTCCACAGCTAGGGTTACACACGAAGGAGAGGAAGCCGAAGGTGCTGAAACTGCTCCAATCTCCGAAGTGATGAAGCGCTCGGGGCTGGTAGCATCGGAGGATGCACCCGCCGCTGAAATGGAATAGGCTGATGTTGAGGAGACTGAGTCTGAAGATGATTACAGCGTGGTGCCAAGTAAACCCAGCCTCCTGGATTTCGGGAAATCCACCATCTCCAAAGATGACTTGCCTAAGCTGTTGAAATTGGGCTACTTTAGTGAAGCGAAGAAAGAACTGGTTCGTTTTGGTGGGGAAGAGACTACTCCGAAGCCAGGAAAGGATGAAGTGGTAGTCTTCAAAAGTTTCTTTAAGGCTGACTTAAGATTTCCTTTGAACAAGATGATTGCTGTTGTATTGAAGAAGTTTGGGATCTACCTTCATCAGCTAACTCCCAACGCTATTGTCCGGCTTAGCGTTTATATTTGGGCTCTCCGAAGCCAAGGGGTGGAGGCATTTGGCGAAGGCTTCTGCCGAGTGCACGAGCTTCATTACCAGACGAAAGCTAGAGGAGATGGGCTACATGAAAATTTTGGCTGCTACAATTTTGCCTATCGGAAGAACACAAAATTTTCAGTGATTAGCTTCCGAAGCAAGTGGCCAGCTGGCTGGAAGTCTGAATGGTTCTATGTCAAAGTTGACGAGGATAAGGAGGACCTGGTCCAGAGTCCGCTGGAATTGATCTTCGAAGAGACTAGACCGCAGTGCAATATGACACCAGGGAGTCCAAGCCAAATTGCCCTGGCTGAATTTCGAGTTATTGCAGATCATATCGGCACTAGGGACTTAGTGCAAGAATTTTTGGCCTTCAGAGTGTTCCCAACTTTGAAAGAGTGGGACATGCCGAAGCTGAAGGGGGAAAAGAAGAAGGGGGAATTTGTTCGGTTGCCTTACCACTATAAATTCAAGAAACATTTCAAAGTGCCCTGCCAAGAGTGGCTGGACACGAACGTGTAATGTGCAATGAAATTCTCGGCAACTACTCCAAAAAAGAAGATCAACTAATGACTGCAGCCTTTGGCACCCGCCCGAAGCGAAGGTTGAACCAAGTAATGGATGCTCTGGACTTTGAGTATCCCGACTACGAGCGGCTAGACAAGGATGCCGAAGGGCAAAAAAGAAAGAGAGTAGCTAGCGTTCTAAATAAAGACGATGAAAAACAATTGAAAGAGAAAAGGCTGAAGCCTGAGCCGAAAACTGATGCTTTGAAGAAGAGAAAAGCTACAGCTCTGAAGTAGAAGGTAATTGACGAAGAAGAAGAAACTGCTGCAACACCTACTACCACTGACGTGGAAGAAATTTTAAAGGTAATGACTGAATCTTTGCCTGTCAAGCTAAGTCCACTAGGGCCACATCTGACGAAGCTTTTTCAGAAGGAAAAGGAGCCCGCAAAAACGAAGAAGGCAGCTAGGCCAAAGAAGCAAAGAATCATTACAGTGACAGAAGTCATCGAAGGGACACCACCAGGAGCTTCAGCTCTGAAGGTGCCAGCTGTTGAGAGCATGACAGCCACCGAAGCTGCACCTGCGAAAGCCACAGCTACCGAAGCTGCCGCTGCCGAAGATATTCATTTAGAGTGCACGATTGCTAATATAGATAAGATACTGCAAAACATGGCTGCAGAAGAAGCTGCTGCAGCCACCGAAGAAACTATGACCCCAGAACCCGGGAAAGAGAAAGAAATAGCCGAAGACACTTCGGAAGACGAATTTTTTAACTTTCAAAACTTAGTTGGTCAAGAGCTGACAAAGGCTGAAAAAGAAGAGCTAAAATAATATGCTATGTCTTGCGGGTATCAGCCGGGAGCACCTCTCTTTGGTGGCATCGATGACGAAAAATTGGGCTGCATCCGGGATCAGACCGGAGCGAAGGTTATCGATACTCTATCAAAGAGTATTGGTTTCCCGAAGCTCAAAACAGATATCAGCCGGTACCGACGACAACACATCGTCGATAGTTTATTCTATTCCAATTTCAAGGTAAATTTCTCTTTAGCTTTTATTATTTTAATAACGAAGATTTTTTCCAACGAAGGTTGTTTGTATGCAGAGTATGCTGCTGAGTAAAGCTTTGAAAATGCAGCAAGATTTGGAAGATAAAAACACGAAGTTATAATTGAAAACTTAGAAAGCAAGATAAAAGACCAACCAGCTGCTCTTGAAAGGAAAGACTTCGAGCTTCAGACAACCGAAGGCTTATTGGCAGAAGCTGAAGCTAAAATAGCAGAATTAAATACGAAGCTTCTCTCCCAGTCAGAAAGCTTCGAACAAGAAAAGCAGAAGCTTAATGCAAAACTTGAGACCGAGGTCCAGAAAGGTTTAGATTTGAAAAAATCATTGACAAGCCTTCAAAATAAATGTCTGGAGTTCAGTAATCGATGTGTTCAACGAGTGAAACAAATCTTCTATTCGGTTGGAGCCAGCAGCGAAAAATTTAATCCTTTGTCTGAAGACCTGCCAGGGACCTTTGAACATATTGAAAGTGAAATTGATGACCTTGAAGAAGTTATAGCTGGACATGGTGACTTTTGCACCCTTATAGCTTCTCGGGGTACAGCTGTCGCCTTCCTGAAATCTGGCTGCAAACATGGAAAAGTTATCAACAGACCCAATTTCAGCCTGTCACCAGCAGACCTAGATGATATTCCCAACCTTGCCCGAAGCATAGCAAATAGGTTTATAAAACTAGTATGGACAAAGGGTGGACGAAGCAAAGCCGGTGATGAAGCTTGGAGTCATCTTAAGCCGGTAACAAAAATCATACCTTGTGCTTACCTCTTCCTTCCAACTTGAATTTTGCTTACAATACTTAAATACGTATAGGATGACGAAACTGAGGCCGAAGCTAAAGAGTAAGAGGACGAAGCCGAAGCCGAAGCTCAACAGATGCTAATGAAGCTTGAATAGATAGCTGTAGAAAAAACTTTAAAAACCTTTTGTAAAGAACAATGTAATTAATTTTTACTTTGTAAACTTTGTCCATACCTTGTAATATATTCCTACCTTTCCATCAATGTGTAAAGTGCTTTGATGTGAACGAAATTAGCATTTTTGAGCCGAAGGCGAAAAACACCTTCCCTTCTTTTCGTACACAGCGAAGCATGAAGACTGCTTCTTTTCCTTTTTGCCGAAGCCTTATCTTCAGAGCTGAAGCAACTGCCTGTGTTATGATGATGATGATCCTATGTATGCCTAAATGAATGTTTATGAATGCAAATGCATGATGTAATGTATGGTGCAAAATGAATGTTCAAACACACACATACGAAGCCACAACCATATCTTTCATTCCCTTAGGAATAACCAGTCTCTTTGCCGTTTATTTTTCGGCTTCACCGCTTATTTTCGGTGTATCAGCGCTGACTTTTCGCTGTAAGTTCTGCATCCCCTTAGGAATGTCTTTTGAACTTCTTCGCCTTCTATTTCGGCAGTATCACGTTGACTTTTTGCGCTTCGCCTTATATTTTGGCGGAATCAGCGTTGACTTTTCGCTGTAAGCTCTATATTCCCTTAGGAACGACTTTTGAGCAGAAAACTTACACTGGCTCCCTTAGGAACGTCCTTTGTAGCTTCGTCATGCTCTGCATCCCCTTAGGGACGTCTTTCGAGCTTCTCCCTGCTTTTTCTTTTCTCTTTGCACTCGATGGTGCGTGCTCAGCTTTTACATTTACAACTTTTGGGGGATATTGCTCTTGTAGAGCTGAAATAAGGAAAAGAGAAATTACATGCTATGGCCCCATTAAAAACCTTTCTCCCCCTTTGGAAAGGAAAATGGTGACATAGGAAAAAATAAAAAATAAAAAGATTACATTAAGCTACACATAATATCGCCGAAGCTCATCCTCATTCCAAGATCTAGGAATGTCATTGCCGTCCATATCATTCAATCTGTAGGAACCGGGTCTTGACGAAGATACTACCAGATTAGGTCCTTCCCACTTCAACTGTAACTTGCCTACTATATCTGGGTTGGCGACTCTCCGAAGTACCAAGTGCCGTGGCCTGATATTTTTTAACCGAACTTTTCTGTCACGCCATTTTATTGTTTCAGCTTGGTATTTATTGATGTTCTCCACAGCCTGAAGCCTGATCCCTTCTATAGCATCTTTTGCCACAGAATAATCAGCTTCGTCTTCTGCCGAAGCCACTGTTCTTATTGATCCTGCTTTAGCTTCTTCCAGGGTTATTGCTTCGTCACCAAACAATAATTTGAACGGTGTAAAGCCTGTTGACCTTGACACTGTTGTGTTGTGGCTCCACACCACTTTGATCAATTCATCTGGCCACTTTTCTCTGGGCTGATTGAAGATTAACTTCATTATTCCTGTCATTATAATGCCATTAGCTCTTTCGACAAGTCCATTTGACTCTGGATGTCTAACCGATGCAAAATGAATCTTCGTGCCAATTTGTTCACAGAACTCTCTGAAAGCTTCGGCATCAAATTGTGTTCCATTGTCCACAGTGATAGCCTTTGGCACCCCGAAGCGACACAATATTTTGCCAGAAAAACTTTTGAACAGTAACTGAAGTTATTATGGCTAAAGGCTTCGCCTCAATCCACCTAGAAAAATATTCTACTGCCACCACAACATATTTTAAATTTCCTTGTGCTGGTGGAAGTGGGCCTAACAAGTCAAGGCCCCACCTTTGCAATGGCCAAGTGGGCTGAATTAGCTGAGTCAGAGATGAAGGCTGTTTTTTATCTCTTGCACATTTTTGACAACCTTCGCACTTTTGGACTAATTCTGCCGCATCCGAAGCTGCCTTCGGCCAATAAAATCTTTGACAAAAGACTTTTCCCAGCAAGGGCCTAGATCCAATGTGAGATCCACACAGACCCGCGTGTATTTCCTTCATCAATTCTATACCTTCAGCTCTGGATAAACATTTGAGCAACGGAGAGCAGACTCCATGTTTGTATAACTCCCCTTCTATTATTATATATGGTCGGGCTCTTGCCTCTATTCTCTTATTATAAGCTTCGTCATCTGAAAGGCAATTTCCCTAGAGAAAGGATATAATCTCAGTTCTCCAATCTTCACTATGAACAGGAGATATATTGAGGACTGCTTTTTCAAGAAGTTCCACCGAAGGTGCTCTTATTGTCTCAAAGAATACTTCCGAAGGTAAAGGCAGCCCCTATGCCGCTGACTTGGCTAGCAAATCAGCGTGCTCATTTTCTCCTTGTGGAATATTCTTGACAGAGAACCCTTCAAAAGAAGCTTCAAGCCTTCGAACTGTATCCAAGTATTTCTCAAGTTTCGGTTCTCTTGCTTTACAACTCTTGTCAATATGACCAGAAATAACTTAGGAATCGGTTTTAAGAACAACCCTTCTTATCCCCATTGCCTTTAACTTCCGAAGCCCCAAAAGCAAAGCTTCGTATTTAGCAATGTTATTTGTGCAACCGAAATCAAGTTTCACTGCATAACATGTTTTGACTTTGGAAGGTGCAACTAAAACAGCAGCTGCACCTACCCTGAAGGTTCCCCAGGAACCGTTGCAGAACACTGTCCAAGCTTCGACATCTTTACCTGCTTCTTCTTCTTGAGCCCCTAGCGTCTAGTCAGCGATGAAGTCTGCTAACGCCTGGGACTGGATCGAGGATCTATGCACATAATCAATGGTGAATTCATTGAGTTCTCAACCCACTTTCCAATCCTTCCAGTAGCTTCTCTGTTTCTCATAATATCTTTCAAATGCTATGATGAAGGAACAATTATATGAAATGCTTGAAAGTAATGCCGAAGCTTCCTGGAGGCCATTAAGACAGCATATAACACTTTCTCCAATTCTGTATAGTTTTTCTTTGATGAGCTGAGAACTTCGGAGACAAAGTATACTGGAGCTTGCTTTTTTAATTTGTCCTTCAAGCTTTTCCTGCACAAGCGCTGCGCTTACTGCAGAATGCAAAGCTGCCACATATAATAACAGAGGAGCCCCTGGCGCGGGTGGAGTTAATGTTGTTAGATCTATCAGGCACTGCTTCAGCTCTTCGAAGGCTTTCTGTTGAGCTGATCCCCATTGAAAGACTTCGGCCGACTTCAGCACTTCAAAGAATGGTAAATTTCTCTCTACTGATCTAGATATGAATCGATTCAGAGATGCCAGTCTTCCTGTCAGCCGTTGGGCTCCCTTCTTTGTGCTTGGCGGCTCCATCCGAAGAATAGCTTCGATTTTATTTGGATTAGCTTCAATCCCTTTTGTTGAAACTAGACAACCAAGGAATTTTCCCTTCTTTACTCCGAAGACACATTTTTTTGGATTCAACTTTAGGCCAACTTGCCTAAAGTTAGCGAATGTCTCCTGCAGATCAGTAATGTGATTTTCTTGCTTCGTGATTTTTACTATGATATCATCTACATAAGTTAGCACATTTCTGCCTATCTGAGAATGAAGGACTTTCGATGTCATTCTGCTGAAGCTTCCTCCAGCATTCTTGAGCCCCTCAGGCATCCGAAGATAACAATATGTACCACTGGGGGTTATGAAGCTGGTTTTTGGCTCATCTTCCTTCTTCATCCAGATTTGATGATAGCCTGAATAACAATCTAGTAGACTCATGAGCTCCGATGAAGCTGCTGTATCTACTAGAGAATCTATCCTTGATAATGGAAACTCATCCTTTGGACATGCCTTATTAAGATCAGTAAAATCGATGCACATTCTCCATTTACCATTGGCCTTCTTTACCATCACAGTGTTAGCTAGCCATTCTGGGTATTTTACTTCTCTGATGACTCCAGCACTAAGAAGTCTTTTCACTTCATTCCGAGCACCTTCGGCTTTGTCATCAGACATTTTCCGAAGCCTCTGCTTTCTGGGTCTGAAGGATGGATCAACATTGAGCGAGTGTTCAATGACATCCCTGTTGACACCACAGAGATCGTTGGCGGACCATGCGAAGACATCTTTGTTGTTGAACAGGAACCTTATTAGGTTTGTCTCCTATTCCTCAGACAATTGAGATCCTAGCAACACCTTCTGCTCTGCTATATCTTCACATAAGAGTATGGGCTTCGGCTGATTGGCCGAAGCAGCCTTCTCCCTTCTGTACTTGTATTGCTCACAAGCTTCGGCTCCATCTATATTATGAATTGCTTTTGAATCTGTCCAGTTTCCTTCAGCCTTTCTGGCAGCTTCCTGGCTTCCATGAATAGCAATAGGCCCTTGATCCGAAGGTATCTTCATGCAAAGATATGCTGGATGAAGGATTGCTTCAAAAGCATTGAGTGTCCCACGACCAATGATTACATTGTAGGGGTACTCCATGTCGACAATATCAAACACAATTTGCTCAGTTCTTGTATTGTTGACAAATCCGAAGGTCACTGGCATCATGATCTTGCCGAGCGCTACAATCTGCCTTCCTCCGAAGCCGCAAAGAGGGTGTGTAGCATCATGAATCTTATCCTCTGGCTCTTGCATCTGTCTGAAGGCCTTAGCAAATATAATATCTGCTGCACTGCCTATGTCAACTGGAACATTGTGAACCAGAAATCCTTTGATAACACAAGAAATAACCATAGCATCATTATGAGGATAATCCTTGAGGTGAAGGTCCTCTTGGGAGAAGGTAATTGGGATGTGGGACCATCTTGACTTGATGAAGGGTCCCTGCACCCCGACATGCTATACCCTTCTCTGTGCCTCCTTCTTCTACTTCTTGTTGGCCGGCTCTGAGCATGAATCGCCTGTTATCGGGAGTACCAGCTTCGAAGCCGAAGCAGCTCTAGATTGGTTGTTGAACGAAGCCATCAGCTCAGAAAGGTGGAAGTGAGTTCACTCGAGGTGGGCGCCAATGTTGGTGACTTGTTCTCAAATGCTATGAATCAAGAATAAGGCAACACAGAAAATCTTAAGCATTAAGGTCCTTCGTCCTTTGAAGCATTATTTCCCTTGGGATATAATGATCTCTGAATGAAGGTTATGAAAAACATACCTTCGGCAGCATAACGTATAAAGATGAAAGAATTATACAAAATAACATGAATAATCAAGTATTATTATCAACTCATTTCTATTTTATTACTATGGAAAATAGAAATGATATCAAATTACAAATGTACCTTCGGCTTGAAAGAAGGTGAAAAGTACAAGCGTGACGCAAAAGCAAATGACATCCGCGTGGACAGTACGGGAGCACTGTTCATCTATTTATAGGCACGAGACGCAGCCCATGTAAAATTACATTTATGTCCTCTACAATTGATTACAATGATGACACAAAATGTCATGGGTCTTTAAGTCATTTCATTTTTAAGTCGGTTCACCCCTTTGTCTTGAGATCTGCCATTGTGCCAAAGCTTTATAGGTGATAGCTTCTGCGCTACTTCTGAGAGGATCTGCCGAAGGTGTTCTCTTTCTTTAGGATCTTCGGCTACGAAGCATACCCCCAAAAAAACATCATGACGACTGACAGGCCACTAGAGCTACTCCACATGGACCTATTTGGCTCGATAGCTTACATAAGCATCAGCGGGAGTAAGTACTGTCTAGTTATTGTGGATGATTATTCTCGCTTCACTTGGGTATCCTTTTTGCAGGAAAAATCTCAAACCCAAGAGACTTTGAAAGGATTCTTGAGACGGGCTCAAAATGAGTTCGGCTTAAGGATCAAAAAGATTAGAAGCGACAATGGAACGAAGTTCAAGAACTCTCAAATTGAAGGCTTCCTTGAGGAGGAGGGCATCAAGCATGAGTTCTCTTCTCCCTACATGCCACAACAAAATGGTGTAGTAGAGAGGAAGAATAGAACTCTATTGGACATGGCAAGGACCATGCTTAATAAATACAAGACTTTGGATCAGTTTTGGGCCGAGGCGGTCAACACCGCTTGCTACGCCATCAACCGGTTATATCTTCACCGAATTCTCAAGAAGACATCATATGAACTCCTCACTGGTAAAAAGCCCAATGTTTCATATTTTAGAGTCTTTGGTAGCAAATGCTTTATTCTTATTAAAAGAGGTAGAAAATCTAAATTTGCTCCTAAGGCTGTAGAAGGCTTTTTACTTGGTTATGACTCAAACACAAGGGCATATAGAGTCTTTAACAAGTCCACTGGACTAGTTGAAGTCTCTTGTGACATTGTGTTTGATGAGACTAACGGCTCTCAAGTAGAGCAAGTTGATCTAGATGAGCTAGATGATGAAGAGGCTCCGTGCATCGCTCTAAGGAACATGTCCATTGGGGATGTGTGTCCTAAGGAATCCGAAGAGCCTCCACAAGCACAAGATCAACAACCTTCATCTTCCATGCAAGCATCTCCACCAACCCAAGATGAGGATCAAGCTCAGGAGGATGAAAATGAAGATCAAGAAGATGAGCCACCTCAAGAGGAGGACAATGATCAAGGGGGAGATGCCAATGATCAAGACAAGGAAGATGAACAAGATCAAAGGCCGCCACACCCAAGAGTCCACCAAGCAATCCAACGAGATCACCCCATAAACACCATCCTTGGCGATATTCATAAGGGGGTAACCACTTGATCTCGTGTTGCTCATTTTTGTGAACATTACTCTTCTGTTTCCTCTATTGAGCCACACAGGGTAGAGGAAGCACTTCAAGATTCGGATTGGGTGCTAGCGATGCAAGAGGAGCTCAACAACTTCACGAGGAATTAGGTATGACATTTAGTTCCACGTCCTAACCAAAATGTTGTAGGAACCAAGTGGGTCTTCCGCAACAAGCAAGATGAACATAGTGTGGTGACTAGGAACAAAGCCCGACTTGTGGCCAAAGGATATTCACAAGTCGAAGGTTTGGATTTCGGTGAAACCTATGCACCCGTAGCTAGGCTTGAGTCAATTTATATATTACTTGCCTATGCTACTTACCATGGCTTTAAGCTCTATCAAATGGACGTGAAGAGTGCCTTCCTCAATGGACCAATCAAGGAAGAGGTCTATGTTGAGCAACCTCCTGGCTTTGAAGATAGTGAGTACCCTAACCATGTCTATAAACTCTCTTAGGCGCTTTATGGGCTCAAGCAAGCCCCAAGAGCATGGTATGAATGCCTAAGAGATTTTCTTATCACTAATGGCTTCAAAGTCGGAAAAGCCGATCCTACTCTCTTTACTAAAACAATTGAAAATGATTTGTTTGTATGCCAAATTTATGTTGATGATATCATATTTGGGTCTACTAACAAATCTATTTGTGAAGAGTTTAGTAGGATCATGATACAAAAATTCGAGATGTCCATGATGGGGGAGTTCAAGTATTTTCTAGGATTTCAAGTGAAGCAACTCCAAGAGGGCACCTTCATCAGCCAAACAAAGTACATTCAAGACATACTCACCAAATTTGGAATGAAGGATACCAAGCCCATCAAGACACCCATGGGAACCAATGGGCATCTCGACCTCGACACGGGAGGTAAATCCGTAGATCAAAAGGTATACCGGTCGATGATAGGATCTTTACTCTATTTATGTGCATCTCGACCGGACATTATGCTTTCTGTATGCATGTGTGCAAGGTTCCAAGCTGACCCTAAGGAAGTTCACCTTAGGGCCGTGAAGCGAATCTTGAGATACTTAGTTCATACACCTAAGTTTGGTCTTTGGTACCCTAAGGGATCCTCATTTGATTTACTAGGATATTCCAATGCTGATTGGGTAGGGTGTAAGATTGATAGGAAGAGCACATCAGGGACTTGTCAGTTTCTGGGGAGATCCCTGATGTCTTGGGCTTCAAAGAAACAAAATTCAGTAGCTCTTTCTACCACCGAAGCCGAGTACATTGCCCCAGGTCATTGTTATGCGCAATTGCTTTGGATGAGGCAAACCCTTAGGGACTATGGCTACAAATTTAGCAAAGTCCCTCTCCTATGTGATAATGAGAGTGCAATCCGCATGGCGGATAATCCCATTGAACACAGCCGCACTAAGCACATAGCCATTCAGTATCACTTTTTGAGAGATCACCAACAAAGGGGGATATCGAGATAGCCTATATAAACACCAAAGATCAATTGGCCGATATCTTTACCAAGCCATTATATGAGAAAACCTTTACCAAACTTAGGAATGAGCTAAATATTCTTGATTCTAGGAATTTTGATTGATTCTTTGCACACATAGCTCATTTATGTACCTTTGATCATCTCTCTTTTATGTCTATGGCTAATGTGCTTTCAAGTGCAATCTTATGCTTAGTCTTAGAATTGAAAGGGAAATGGAGTATTCGGCAAAGACGACGCTTCCACTCAATTCCATTGATATTTGCCGGTATTCCGCATCGCTCTCCACTTTGGTATAATCTTCACTCATATCTAATTGTTTGCCATTGGGGAGAAAGTAAAAAGGCTTATATTTCACTCATAAGTATCCGTTTTTGGCGATTCATGCCAAAGGGGGAGAAAGTATGAGCCCAAAGCAAAAGGACCGCACCACCACCGAATTTTAAAAATGAAGTTTTTTAATTGGTATCTTATTGTGTTCAAAAAGGGGGAGAAAGTAGTATCTTCAAAACTTGTAAAACCCTCTTGAACACTAAGAGGAGAATTTCGTTAAGGGGGAGTTTTGTTTAAGTCAAAGGAAAAGCATTTGAAATAGGGGGAGAAAATTTCAAATCTTGCTTCTTTCAATCTTATTCATATACCTTTGACTATTTGCAAAATGTTTTGAAAAGAATTTTACAAAGAATTTGCAAAAACAAAACTAGTGGTGCAAGCGTGGTACAAAATTTTAAATAAGGAGAAAACAATCCATGCATATCTATTGAAATAATTTTATTGGTTTCATTCCAAGCAACCTTTGCACTTACCTTATGCAAACTAGTTCAATTCTGCACTTTTATATTTGCTTTGGTTTGTGTTGGCATCAATCACCAAAAAGGGGGAGATTGAAAGGGAAATAGGGTCAAACCTTTTCCTATATGAATTTTGGTGGTTGAATTGCCCAACACAAATTATTGGACTAACTAGTTTGTTCTAGATTATGAGTTCTACAGGTGCCAAAGGTTCAACACAAACCAATACAAAGTCAAAGAAAGGGTTCAAATAAAAAGAGCAAAAAGACAACCGAAGTGTGCCCTGGTCTGGTGCACCGGAGTGTCCGGTGCACCAGGGAGGATCAACTCAAACTTGCCAGCTTCGGGATTTTGGGGAAGACGCTCCGCTATAATTCACCGGAATGTCCGATGTGCCAGTGGAGCAATGGCTACTTCGCGCCAACGGTCGTCTGCAAAGAAACAGTAAAAGTGAACAGTGCGCGCCTGCGCGTGCAGAAGTCAAAGCAGGCGCCAGAAGGCGCACCGGACAGTGAATAGGACCTGTCCGGTGCACCACCGGACTGTCCGGTGGCCCCACTTGTCAGAGCTCCAACGGTCGAACCCTAACGGTTGGATGACGTGGCTGGCGCACCGAACTGTCCGGTGCGCCATACGACAGACAGCCTTCCCAATGGCCACTTTGGTGGTTGGGGCTATAAATACCCCCAACCACCAACACTTCAAGGCATCCAAGTTTTCAGCCATTGCATTCAATACAAGAGCTCTAGACTTCACTCCAAGACACAAACAAAGAGATTAAATCCTCTCCCATGTCCAAAGATCATTCCAATCAAATAGTGACTAGTGAGAGAGACATTTGTGTTCATTTGAGTTCTTGCGCTTGGATCGCTTTTCTTCTTCTTCCTTTCTTGTTTCCAACTCAATTGTAATCAAGGCAAGAGACATCAATCGTGTGGTGGTCCTTGTGGGTACTTAGTGTCTCGGTTGGTTGAGAAGAGAAGCTCACTCGGTCTAGATGACCGTTTGAGAGAGGGAAAGGGTTGAAAGAGACCCGATCTTTGTGACCACCTCAACGGGGAGTAGGTTTGCAAGAACCGAACCTCGGTAAAACAAATCACTGTGTCATCCGCTCTATTTCTTTGGTTGATTTGTTTTCGCCCTCTCTTTCGGACTCGATTATATTTCTAACGCTAACCCCGGTTTGTAGTTGTGCTTAAAGTTTATAAATTTTAGATTCCGCCTATTCACCCCCCTCTAGGCGACTTTCAGTACTATGTGCACTAACCACATACTAGTAGGGGATGATATAATCATGCACATCACAATGATACCTTTGCTATGTTGGAGTAGAGGATAGTCAAGATTCTTTCGATTTAGCTCTCCAATAGCAATGTGAAGTCCAATTGAATAGCTTGGTGAAGACCAATTATCAATAAGAAATCCATTCTTCACCAGTATGAAGTCGAGAACCCATTTAAGATCAAGTGCACAATTTGAATGTTGTAGTTCACATGCATTTGTTCCTTCAATACCACTTGTATATGAGAGAATTATGAATTTGCACGAAATATATGAATATCACTTGTAAGGATGATACCACTTGTTGAGATATTGGTCTAGAAAATTCCTTTGTTTATGCAAGACTGCTACCCACGGATGGTCCGCAGTGGGAGCTCGGACAGTCCGTGGCCTGATCTTTCGGACTTTCCGTGGCCTAGGACCGGACGGTCCGAGACCTCGAACTTGCACTTCATTGAGCTGACTATTAATTTCTCAATAGTTGAATTTTAAAATAGGATCATTGCCCATTTATGAATTATATGACTGCACCAAGCATTAGTATTCAACCATATATACATAATTTGCATGAATGTACGTGATTTGAGTATAAGTGATCATGAATTGATGTCAAACCAAAAATACTTGGAAAAATACTCAAAATCAATCCATATTTGAAACATCAATCATATTTGCTTGATTTGCCTTTGAATGTGTTGCTTGCTCTCTTTCTCGATCAATCTTTTGATTGCCCCAATTAAGTACCACTTTGCCTCTAGCAATTCTTTTCTTACTTTTTGGTGAGGAGTAATCAATTTGAACACGCGGAATCTCTTTTCACTGAATTTCATGAACAAGCTCAAAAGAGATGTCGTTAGTAATACAAGCACCAATTTCCCTTTTATAACACTTTGAATATATAACGTAGGCAGTTACTAAAACATGGAAACCTTATTATATGAACTAAATTTCTCTTAATCTTCAATGCTTAATTTTAACAAATTAAACATGCATGATGAATTGATTTAGTTCAAAGGCTAATTTTAAATCATATCATGGTGAGTATTTAGTGTAGAAGAAATAAATCCAAATGTTTAAGAGAGAGTACATCACATAGTTTTAGATTGTTCTTCTTTATACGTTTAATTGCATAGTCCATTTGAGAAACTCATTCTTATGCTGTGAAACTACATAGATCACTTAGGTAAAAACATTAGTTTCACACATATAGAGAATTCCCCTTTTGGTAAGTGCTTTAAGAATTTGAATTTCTTACTTAGCACCTTATTCATTCACGAACACAGGGTTTTTCTCTTTTATGTCTAGATCATGACAATAATAGAGTAATCAAATTGAAATGTGCCAAGAAATACTTACAACCAATTTAAGCATTTGGATTGCCATATGTAAGAAAGAAGATTATGTAATCTGTTATATGATAACCTCAATTTTGACCACTTTTTGTCTTGATCTTTCAACTTGGAGTACCAAGATAAGTGCCAAAATATTTCTCAACAAATATCCTTGTACCCCTTTACTTTCCATGATTATAGATCAATTCAAAACCAAATTATGGTCTCTCAAACAACTTATGTGATTTATCCTATATAGAGCCTTCCAATCCTAGTGACTTTCAATATTTCAAATACTTGTCACTTATGACAGATTCTGTATACTCCAAAGAAACATTCATAAATTTTGATGTACAGATCCTATGACCACAAAAATTGGTAGAGATGTGCTTTAATAAGTCTGCTTACAGCTGTAAAAAGTTGAGACTCATTTGACTTCATATGTGCTGCCAGCCATAACATCTCCCATAGTAGGTACATGCTGAAAACTAAGGGACATGAATTTGCCATGTGTCCCCTTTCCCGACATGTGTAGCAAGTTCTCTTTGTTTGAGCCTTCTCTTTCTTTCTCAAATTTTTCTTCACATTGTCTTGCCTCTTCTCATTTGCTTGGGCCTTCTTCTCAAGATTGTTGGGACACCTTGAGGCAAAGTGACCCATATCATCACACATGTAACACTTGATTTCAGCCAAATCATCCTTCTTCTTTTGATTTGTGCTCATCATGTCATCTTGATTATATATTGAATGCCTTCTTCTTTCTCTTCTTGTTTTCTTTTTCTCCCCCACATCACCATTATATTCATGGTTAATCTTGATTTGCTTTTGGGGATTCTTCTTTTGCTCAACTCATGGCTTTGATTGAGGCTTCACTTGTGGCTTCACTAATTTCTTGGTTGGGCACATTGAGGTGAGGTGACCCCAAGTGTGGCACTTGAAGCACTTGTCATGCTTTAGCCTCCTTTCTTCCTTCTTCAACTTGAGCTTCCTTTTATTGGGGCATGCCTTTGCAAGATGACCCATCTCATGCCATTTATAGCACATGAAGTGAGATATCTTATTTCCTTTTACTTTCAATTGCCTGCCTTTGATATTGCTCTTGTTGAAACCAAGGCCACTCTTGTCATCATATCTTCCTTGATTTTTCATTATAAGATCATGAGTGACTTTTGATTTATGCCACCTCTCAAACATGTTGCTTAAATTCTTCACTTTGTTTTTGAGCTTATTATTTTCCTTCAAAAGGTTAGTTGTAAGGAAAATGGACCCCAGACCATTTGGCTAATTGAGTTTTGGTGTTTGATGATCAACACAATCCGTGAACTAATAAGTTTTTCTAGTGTTTGTGTTTGCAGTTCACAGGATGCAAGATCTACTTAGACTAAGGAATTGGGGAAAGCAACACCTCAAAAGAAGACATTAAGAAGATCCAAGAAAAGTCCAAGTGTGCTGTTGTGGACTATCTGTGCGAGGCGCACCGGACTGTCCGGTGGCACCACACGTCGGACTGTCCGGTGCACCAGGGAACTCCAGCCCAACGGCTAGTTCCAGGTGGCACCCGGAGAGAAGACCACCGGACTGTCTGGTGTGAGCACCAGACTATACGGTGTGAAAAGCCTACGGCGCCAACGGTCACCTGCTCTGACAGGGCAACGGCTAGGCGCACCGGACATGCTACAGTGCGCTGTCCGGTGCACCACCGGACTGTCTGGTGCACCATCAGACTGTCCGGTGTGCCGCAGAGAACTGCAGCTTTTCTCCAACGGCTATTTTGGAGTTGGGGCCTATATATACTTCACCCAACCGACAATTTGAAGGTGTGGGAGCCCAAGCAACATACCAAGGCATATAGTGCACATTTCCAAGAGCTCAAACACCCAAGTGCTTAATAGAATCACTCGGTGATTAGCGTAGGTGCTTTGTGAAGTGCTTAGGTTAGTTAGACCGCTTTAGCGCTTGCTCTAGGTGAACCCTAGTTAGTTAGTGAGTTTAGACAAACCACACAACCCCTCGGCTCTTGCGTGAGTCGTTGTAATTGTACCGAGTGGGGCGAGAGTCTTGCGAGACCGTGACAACCGCGTTTGTGTCACGGCCGCCACCGTGTACCGAAGGGAACGAGGCCCGCGGCGTTTCGGCCAGAAGCTCGATAGTGGAGACGGCGGGGAGCGTCCGAGAGGAGCCAGAAGCGGAGCACCACTTGCGCGTGGAGAAGGCCCGCGGCTCTCTACGGAGTTACTCGACCATGGTGCTTGACCAACGAGGATTAGTCGGGACCTTGCGTGGTTCCGGATACCTCGGTAAAAATACCGGTGTCATCCACGAGAGTTTGCTTCTCTACTTTGCTCTTTAAGTTTCCGCATTTATATTAAGCATTTAAGTTTTAATCTTGTATTCATATTTATTTAGTGTAGATTGAAACTTAGCCTTTGCGGTAGAGATAGCAACACTTAGACAAAACCTAGTTTGCACTTTCTAGTTTGATTATTTGCATAGGTTTTGCTCTAGGGATTTAATTATGGCCTAGTTTATAAAAGTTTTAGAAGTCCTAATTCACCCCCTCTTAGGCGTCACCCGTTTCCTACAAGTGGTATCAGAACCTGGTTTGGCTCATTTGAAACGCTTTAGCTTCACCGCTAAAAGAGCCGACGCTTTTTAGAGGAAGCGATGGATACCCATAGGCCACCACACTTCGACGACACTAACTTCCCATATTATAGTGCTAGAATGGCTTGTTACCTAGAGGCTGTTGATCTAGGTGTTTGGAGAGTCACTCGTGACGGGATGAAACCCCTCAAGAATCCCGAGAAACCCACCATGAGTGAGGAAAAAGAAATTCATTTAAATGCTAGAGCCAAAAATTGGTTGTATGAATCTCTTAGCATGGATATTTTTAATCAAATATTTACCTTGAAAACTGCTAATGAGATTTGGCTAAAATTACATGAGCTACATGACGGCACATCCAATGTCCATGAGCAAAAACATTGCCTAGTCTTAAATGAGTATAATTCTTTTGCTATGAAAGATGATGAGCTTGTTAGAGACATGTATTCTCATTTGAATTTAATTATCAATGAGCTCAATTCTATTGGCATTAATAAGCTAGGTGATACGGATATTGTGAGGAAGATTATCTCCCTGTACCACAACAAAGATATGGGAGCATCATCACCATCCTTCACAACATGGAGGACTTGAGCAACATGTCGCGAAAATTGCGGCTTTTGAGATGTCGCGAAAAATGTGTCGGGGAGAGGAGCCAACTTCCTCAAGACCATATGCTTTTGCATGTGATGAAAGGAAGGGCAAAAAGAAGGCTCCCACTCCAAGTTCCTCAAGTGAAGAAGAGGAAGAGGAAGAAAGTGATGATGATGAAGATAATCAACCATGCACATCATCCTCCAAGGACGAAGAAATAATCTAACGTGTCGGAAAGGTAATGAGGATGATCCGCAAGATTAATCTAATGGGTGTGCCCCTACAGGTCAAAGATCTTCTCTTTAATATTGACAGGAAAAAGCAAAGGAAGAGAGGATGCTTCGCATGTGGGGAGAAGGGCCACTTCAGGGACAACTATCCAAATATGGCCAAACCCAAAAAGGAGAGGAGCAAACGCAAGGTGCTAACAAGTGTTAGAACTTGGGATGATTCTTCAAGTGAAGATGAACCTCCAAGGACGCGCAGCCACCGGTCCTCATCACGCTCATCACGGTCATCACACAAATGCCTTATGGCAAGAGGTAACAAAAGCATTCCATCCTCTAGTGATGAAAGTAGTAGTGATGATGAAGGTGAGGGAAAGCCCTCTGTAGATAAGCTTGCAGAAGCCGTAGAATTTTTCCAGGATGTTTGCACTAAGCAAAAGGCTCAACTTAAAACTTTGAAAAATAAGTTGATTAGCTCCCAAAATGATTATAAAGGTTCGCTAGAAAAATTTGAAACTTTTGCAAACTTAAATAGTGAGATGTCAACTAAAATTGAGCTATTAGAATCTATTGCTCCATCCACCGCTACCGATGATAGTCTCATTAAAAAGAATGAAAAACTTAAGGCTAAGTTAGTTAGCTCCCAAGAAGCTATTGAAAATTTGCTAGAGAAAATGGAAATTCTTAGCATACACAATAATGAGCTAACTACTAAGCTAGAAAACATTGGTAGCACTCTAGTAGCATCTTTAGTTGAAATACCTGAAATTATTAAGAAAGATGCTTCTACTTCCTGCTTTGATTTAATTGATGATTCTAACCCCTACAACCAAGTTCTTGTTAAGAATATTGTTGTAGAAACATGTTCGGATGAGGTTGCAAAGGAAAATGAACAATTAAAGCAAGAAGTGGCTCGCCCTAGCAAGGCTTTGTATGACAAGAAAGGCAAAGCCAAACAAATCCGACCTCCATAGGATAACACCACTGCGGGAGTGAACAAGCCTATGGAGGGAGAAACTATGATTTGTAGGCTATGCCACAAGGAAGGCCATAAGTCTTTCCAATGCAAGGCGATGACCGGGGATAAGCAAAGGCAAAATCTCAAGCAAAAACCATCAAGCAAAATCTCCAACACCTACATCAAAAAGGTGGACAAAAAGACTGCTACACCATATTTGATCAAGAAGAAAAAGAATGGAAAGGTGATAGCAATCAAGGCCAACAAGCAAGCCAACAAAGGAAAAGGGGCCAAACGCATCTGGGTGCTAAAGGAAATAATTTCAACCATGAAAAGCACTAAGAAGGTTTGGATTCCGAAAAGGAAGTGAGTGGACCGAAGGTCGTCGAGAAATTTGGTGACTTGGAAAATTTGGGATGTATATCATGGGATACATCATATTGGATCAAATTTATTGCCAAGTGGATTAGTGAATATTTTGGACCCAAATTTCCCACCCATGACTAAGGTAACTAGATTTATTGTATCTCTTGTTTTTAGATATGCGTATCTATTTACTTTGTATCTAGTTTACTCTTCATGCCTAGTATTATATTTGGTATTTACTTTTGTTTAAAATTGTGCATACTAGGTAAATCACATGGTAGGATTGCTTGCTTTAAATTCATATACTTAAGCAAACCTACATGGCTTAAAATGTTTATTTAAGCACGACACATAGCTTCTATATCACTCCATAGTAAATGATACATCAATTGAAAATTTTGAATTCTACAAGTGTGTATCATTTAACTTATATGTGCCAAAGTTCGGATTATAGATAATTTGCCCCTCTTGATATCAAATCAAAGTGCATGTCTCCTACAAGTATTCAAAACCTGTATGCACACCTTCAGGGGGAGGTTACTCTATTATCTAATACTTTGAGACCAACACCTTTTCAAGTCTATTTCATGTGATAGTCTCATTGTAAGGAAAATGAGGTCCTCGGAGAAAGACAACAATCTTCCACTGCAAAATCTCCAAGAACTCTCATGTCTCTCAAGCTCGCCATTGAATTTCAATCGGGAAATTTGGAGACTTGGCAAAGTTGAGATGTATATCATGGGATACATCATATTGGATCAAGTTTACTTGCCAAGTGGGTTAGTGAAAATTTTGGACCCAAATTTCCCACCCATGACTAAGGTAACTAGATTTATTGTATCTCTTGTTTTTAGATATGTGTATCTATTTACCTTGTATCTAGTTTACCTTTCTTGCCTAGTATTACATTTGTTATTTGCTTTTGTTTAAAATTATGCATACTAGGTAAATCACATGGTAGGATTGCTTGCTTTCAATTCATATACTTAAGCAAACTACATGGCTTAAAATGTTTATTTAAGCACGACACATAGCTTCTATATCACTCCATAGTAAATGATACATCAAATTGAAAATTTTGAATTCTACAAGTTGTATCATTTAACTTATATGTGCCAAAGTTCGGATTATAGATAATTTGCCCCTCTTGATATCAAATCAAAGTGCATGTCTCCTACAAGTATTCAAAACTTGTATGCACACCTGCAGGGGGAGGTTACTCTATAATCTAATACTTTGAGACTAACACCTTTTCAAGTCTATTTCATGTGATAGTCTCATTGTAAGGAAAATGAGGTCCCCAGAGAAAGACAACATTCTTCCACTGCAAAATCTCCAAGAACTCTCATGTCTCTCAAGCTCGCCATTGAATTTCAATCGGCACCTTTTGAGACTATATCTAGTATCATTTATATGTCTTCTCCAATATTTGATTAGACTATATTTCATATCATATACTTCCATGTTGCTAAAAATGCATAAGTGGTTAACTCATATTCTGTTACCTATGCATAAGGGAAGTTAGTCTTTTCAAATCATGTCTTGCACCTCTAATTTTCACATGCTTTTTCCTAAAGATCTCTGTCAGGGGGAGGTTTTCTTCATCTCTAAAGGGGGAGAAAAACTCTTTCTAAAGGAGAACACTCTTTTAGTGGGAGTAATCTTTTGAGGACAAGCTTTTATTTACTTCCTACATCCTTTTAGTGTCTTCCTTTTCGGTGGTTGATGCCAAAGGGGGAGAAGTTTAGGGACCAAAGCAATGAAAACTATATCAAACACCAAACACCACAAATTTAAAATTTTAAATCTACAAATGTTTTTTCAAGTGGTTTTGGTTATTTGGTCCAAAAATAGGAAGTAAGTGAATTATTGAGTTAGGGGGAGGCTTAAGTCCATAATATCACATTATGGGGACAAACATGCATCCTAGCAAGTAGATCGCATACTTTCTTTCAAATACCTGTATTATTTGCTTGCTTTGGTTGTGTTGTCATCAATCACCAAAAAGGGGAGATTGTAAGGAAAATGGACCCCGAACCATTTGGCTAATTGAGTTTTGGTGTTTGATGATCAACACAATCCGTGAACTAATAAGTTTTTCTAGTGTTTGTGTTTGCAGTTCACAGGATGCAAGATCTACTTGGACTAAGGAATTGGGGAAAGCAACACCTCAAAAGAAGACATTAAGAAGATCCAAGAAAAGTCCAAGTGTGTTGTTGCGGACTGTCTGTGCGAGGCACACCAGACTGTCCGGTGCCCACACGCCGGACTGTCTAGTGCACTAGGGAACTCCAGCCCAATGGCTAGTTCCAGGTGGCACCCGGAGAGAAGACCATCGGATTGTCCGGTGTGAGCACTAGACTGTCTGGTGTGAAAAGCCTACGACGCCAACGGTCACCTGCTCTGACAGGCAACGGCTAGGCGCTGTCCGGTGCACCACCGGACTATCCGGTGTGCCGCAGAGAACTGCAGCTTTTCTCCAACGGCTATTTTGGAGTTGGGGCCTATATATACTTCACCCAACCGGCCATTTGAAGGTGTGGGAGCCCAAGCAACATACCAAGGCATATAGTGCACATTTCCAAGAGCTCAAACACCCAAGTGCTTAATAGAATCACTTGGTGATTAGCGTAGGTGCTTTGCGAAGTGCTTAGGTTAGTTAGACCGCTTTAGCGCTTGCTCTAGGTGAACCCTAGTTAGTTGAGTGAGTTTAGACAAACCACACAACCCCTCGGCTCTTGCGTGAGTCGTTGTAATTGTACCGAGTGGGGCGAGAGTCTTGCGAGACCATGACAACCGCGTTTGTGTCACGGCTGCCACCGTGTACCAAAGGGAACGAGGCCCGTGGCATTTCGGCCAGAAGCTCGATAGTGGAGACGCTGGGGAGCGTCCGAGAGGAGCCGGAAGCGGAGCACCACTTGCGCGTGGAGAAGGCCCACGACTCTCTACGGAGTTACTCGACCATGTTGCTTGACCCTCGCGTGGGCTTCCCTTTGCATAGGGGCACCAACGAGGATTAGTTGGGACCTTGCGTGGTTCCGGATACCTCGGTAAAATTACCGGGGTCATCCACGAGAGTTTGCTTCTCTACTTTGCTCTTTAAGTTTCCGCATTTATATTAAGCATTTAAGTTTCAATCTTGTATTCATATTTATTTAGTGTAGATTGAAACTTAGCCTTTGCGGTAGAGATAGCAACACTTAGACAAAACCTAGTTTGCACTTTCTAGTTTGATTATTTGCATAGGTTTTGCTCTAGGGATTTAATTGTGGCCTAGTTTAGTAAAAGTTTTAGAAGTCCTAATTCACCCCCCTCTTAGGCGTCACCCGTTTCCTACATTAGTCTCACAAGACAAGGAAGAATAATAATAATCTATAGTTGAAGAACATGGCATAGCTAATAAATCATCACAAGAGGTGGATACATGTTTTTTGTCTTCATCGCATGGATTAGCAACATTTTTCAATTGATCATATAATTCATGGGATGAATTTTCACTAGTTTTTTTTCTTTACTAGAAAATTCGTTAGTGAGAAAAGCATGCTCTTGTATCAAATTTTCATGAGCAACACTAAGTTCCTCATGACTCAATTTTAGCTCCTCATGTGAACAAGTAACAACATAAAGTAGATGCTTTTGTTGTTCACATGAATACTTTAAAAATGAGTTTTCATTTTCCAAGTTTCTTGTTTTATATTTCTCAATTTCTAAAGCAATTTCATGCTTGCAAGTATACCAACAAGCTCATCATATGAATATGAATGATTAGTCACATTAGCATTATATACCTTCGTATTACCTTGTGACATGAAGCAATGTGATGTAATGGATGGGATTGTAGTAGCGATATCATTGTCCGAGCATGAACAATCACCATAATCATCAAGTATGCTTGAGATAGAACCATCATTTGCATCACTTGAGTTAGAGCCAACACAATCATCATTATCATGTGAACTTGTGGTGTGTCTTTCATCATCATCACTTGACCATGAGGTGGAGCAATCTTTCACAACCACCGTGTTGTGGATGTGCTCAACATCCTCGCTAGAGATCCTCCCATATATGTCATCAAGATATATCCAAATATCATGAGCGGTCTCCATATACATAATTTCCTTAAACACCTTATCACTTATCCATTGATATAAAATGTTAGTAGCTCGATGTTCATGATGTAAGCATTTCTATTTGGCTTGGGTGAGATCTTTTGTGTTCTCATCAAAAGGTTTATAAAAGCCTACACTTATGATCCACCACAATTTTACATCAATTGTATGAAAATAATGACTCATGCAAGTTTTCCACTGTGCAAAATGTGTGCCATCAAAAATGTGTGGTTCACAAGTAACCTCTAGCCCTTTAGTCGCCATCCAGCTTACTCTCGGGTCAGTTAAGACCACCAAATGAGAGAACCAGGCTCTGATACCACTTGTAGGGTCAAGATGGCGGACTAGAGAGGGGGGGGGGGTGAATAGTCCTTTCTAAAACTAATTACAATGGCTAACACAAATAAATACGGAATTAAAACTATTTTGGTTTAGCCAAGACTACACTCCTCTAACTATAACAAACACTTGACAAAAAATTCTAATTGAAGCAACTAAGGTGCCAAGATAGTGAAAGAGCTCTCCCATACAAATCTAGTTAGCAACGACATACAAATTATGCAAATGTAATTCTAATCATACCGATAGCTCCTAAACATACTAGTAAGCAAAGAGCACAAAGCACAAGCACTACTAGAGAGAAACAACTACTTAGCTACACAAGCTAAGTAAAACAGATTAGCTACACAAGCTAACAACAAGTGAGCAACTATTTTATTATAGGTATGACTAGATATACAAGAGCATACACGAGCAACAAATACTCACTAGCATAAGTATATGAACAAGTAAATACAAGCTAGTGAGGAAAGTTGCAAACCAACAGGAAGATGATGACACGTGGCACAATGATTTTTTCCCGTGGTGTCGATGACTTACCGGTCACCCCTACTCCACGTTGAGGTAGATTCAAAGCACCCAACCGCTCCTCTATCAAGTCTCTACTTGATCTCTTGAGCCGGATTGGTCAATGAACCATAAAACCTCGATTCCACTAGAGTTGCTTTTCACCGCTCCGGCGAGGCAAACACAACGCCTCTCACAATCACCACCGCGGCCTCTTCATAATCTCCTTTGAAGAGCTCACGGGGAACCACCACCAAGCCGTCTAGGAGGCGGCAACCTCCAAGAGTAACAAGCCAATGACCTCACTTGATGATCTCCATAGTGCCTCAAAGATCAACAACTTGATGCAATGCACTAGATGGCTCTCAATCTCACTAGAATGCAATCCCAACCAATATGAGTGAGAGAGAGGGAGAGGAAAGGATCCAATATGCTCACAAGTGTTCCAACTAGCCTCCTACCCACTTTCAACCCGGGCAACACAAGTATATGTAGCCCCCTCTCCAAAACTAGCCGTTATGGGCCAATTGCCCCTTTTCTGCGCACATGCAGACGGTCTGCAATACAAGCTCGGACTGTCTGCATAAGAATCCCAATGGCTATAAACGGTTATAAAAATGTCAGAGCATTCAAAAATGACTTGTGGACGGTTTGCCCCTCAAGGCCGGACGGTCCGCGATACATAAAACTGAGCCAAAACGAAGTTTTGCTGACTCTGCACATTTGCTGAAATTTGTACTGTGGATGGTCCGCACCTGGACCCTGGACGGTCCGCAATACAAAATATTTGTACTATGGATGGGCCGCACTCAGGCCCCGGACGGTCCGCAGTTCAAAAAATAAAACCAAAACAGAACTACTCGAGTTCTGTCCAAACACCAGTCCTTCAACTACGGACGGTCCGCCACCTAGGACCAGACGGTTTGCAGTACAAAAACTTCACGAAACACAGAAACTCCGCGTTTCTGCCCATCATCTCAAGTTAGACCTACCGACGGTCCGCCATGCTGGCCCGGACGGTCCGCGGTACCTCAATTCAGCCCACATTCAAGAAATCGCATTTGAATAAGTTTTTCTTTCACGAACCAAAGCGTTGTTAGCCCTCATGCAAATGCACCAACTATATGAGCAATGAGGCACTAAAGACATGTCAAGTAAGATAATTGAGCCCTCTTGATAGTACGGCTATCTAGCCTACTAACCCGGTCAATTATCAACCTCTAAGCACCTTTTGACCGGTAAAACAAAAACCTATTGTTATACCTTTGCCTTGAGCATTCAATTTCATCTCCTCAAATGATGAACAATGGGCATCCATAAGTGTAGCCAACCATGATACATTTCACCATTTGTCCGTAGCATGAAGTTTCTCCACCATCATCATCAAGCCACTTGATCAATAGCCCAGATCAACACATGGCTTGATAATTCTATAATGATATGATCCACTCCATGTTATCACATGGCCTTCTTGGTTCATCAATCTCAACATAGCTTGCTCTTCACCATTGCTTTATGTCCATCGGTGCTAAGTCCTTGCTCTTGCTTCACCGCCATGCGGTCCCTCACACATGAGCCTTTGACTTGCCCTTCACACTAGCCACTCGGTCCATCGAAACCAAGCCATATCTCTTGATCTTCTCCATATAGCCACATGACACCATGTCATGTATTCATATGCAATGAGCTCCTTTATCACACTAGTTGAGCATCTCAATATCACCAATCCACATCACCACCATGGCTTAAATAACTCAAACTAGTGTACCTGTGGACTAATCACCTGTGTATCTCAACATAAACACTTATTAGTCCATATAAGTTGTCAATCAATTACCAAAACCAAACAGGGTCTCACACCAGGTGAGAGCTTTGACAATTATTTCTTTAGTTTTTTTAAAACTAGCCATTCTTTTCATGTAAGCACAATTGGTTATTTCTTTGATGGTTTGCACGTAAATCTCTCCGTTCTTCACCATGCAAATGTGATATCTTCACTGCATCCTTCGGTTCTTGGCGACCAGGGTGATCTAGCTCTAGTTGGTGTGTGATCCCATTCAGTGTCAACATACTTTTTGTGACTTTGTTGGAAAAGAATTGCCTCAGTTCTACTTTATAGCTGAATCTCTTTGCCCTAGCTATACTCTTCGTTTATCCATCATTCTTCTACTTGCCATTACCATTGTATCTGACCTAAAAGTCGATCCTATCTAGTTATCACCCTCTTTTGTTCTTACTATTGTGCATGATGTTATTATATAAGTCTAGCAAGACAGTTAAGAACTAGAATCATGGA
The DNA here is from genome assembly GCA_029449295.1 of Zea luxurians. Lineage (NCBI taxonomy): Eukaryota > Viridiplantae > Streptophyta > Magnoliopsida > Poales > Poaceae > Zea > Zea luxurians. The sequence continues at coordinate 104,570,113 of JAOPSE010000003.1, read as the reverse complement.
ATACCAAGGTATGACACCATAAAACCACTACATTTGTCTGGAGGTACAACATGCAAATACATCACGATTGTAGTAATTATTTTGCAAGTCATATGAAATATCATGTTGATGTTACTAGCTATAACAACAATAGATCTATTGCATCAACTAATTATTATGTTTATAATGGCCTTCATCTTAGACACCATAATGCTAGGTATCATGTTCACAAGCCAACGTCAACTATGAATTCTTTGGGGGTTTATTGCTACTAGCAACATATAACATGTATATATTTATTTATTGGCTATAAGTTCACAACATATGGTTCCACCATAAGACATATTGAGATAATTGGCTATAGTGATGCTAATTATTTATAAAATTACTCTAAATTTTCAGCGACATATGCAAGTGTTCATGCTCATAATTTGACTTATTATGTTATGTCTAACTCGAACCAAACTAATGAAAATTCACCAATATGTGCTAATTGTAATACTCATGATTTGGCTTCATATGTTGCTCCCAAATCAAGCCAACTCAATGAAAGGTGAGTTAACGTCGTTAATGTTCATGATTTAGCTTCATACGCCACTAGTAACTCTAGTCGAATCACTAAGAATTTGGCTAGATATTCTCAAGCAGAAGTTGCTAAACTTAGAAATAAAATTATAGATTCTCTAAAAACATTTGCTAGAGATAGAAAAGAAGCTATGTGATAATTAGCAAGAGGCCAATCACACATGAGCCATCAGCATAAACATAAGAAAATAAACTTTGCTATCTAGCGAAGTTGACAAAGAAAGAACTTGTTCGAATATAGACAAGTGTTCCTGAGAGCACCTAGAGGGGGGTGAATAGGTGATCCTGTAAAAATCAACACTAAATGGCACAAAACTTGGTTTATGAAATGTTAGTGGAATCAAAACCAAGGTGCTATGTCTAGAGAGAAAGAGATGACTTCTTCACTTAATTGCTCTTCATAAGGTGAGTATTTAAACTTAGAGCAATTATCAAGTAAGTAGAAGCAAAGAGAATCGCACACGAATAACAACAGGTGACACAACGATTTTTATCCCGTGGTTCGGCCAAGTAGAACACTTGCCTACTTCCACGTTGTGGCGTCCCAATGGACGAGGATTGCACTCAACCCCTTTCAAGCGATCCAATGATCCACTTGAATACCACGGTTTTCTTCCTTATAACAGATGTTTCCTTTGTGAGGAATCTCCACAAGTTGGAGCCTCTCACCCTTATAGTATTGATCACAATAAAAACCACAAGAGTAAGGGAGGGAATAGAAACACACGCAAGAGCTAGAGTCACAACAGCGACACGCACACAAGTCAAGAAACGAGCACACAAACACAACGCAGCGAGTTCACAACTCAACAAGTGCTCAAATCTCAAACACAATGATCCGGATGCGTGCTTGTGGAGTCTATGCGTCTTAGGATGTTCAATGGAGGCTTGGTGTTGTGCTCCATGCGCCTAGGGGTCCCTTTTATAGCCCTAAGGCAGCTAGGAGTCGTTGGATCTCCATTTGGTAGGCAATTCTTGCCTTCTATCCGTTGGCGCATCGCACAGTCCGATGCACCACCGGACATGAACAGTGCACGATTTGTTTCCTTCTTTGGCGAAGCCGACCGTTGAACCCTCGGTCCCCTTGGCACACCAGGCACTGTCCAGTGCGACCTAGTGACCGTTGCCTCTGGCCACGCGTCGCCCATTGATTGCACGTCGATCGCGCTGCCGACCGTTGGCGCGGACGCTGTTGGCTCACCGGACAGTCCAGTGCACACCAGATAGTCCGGTGAATTTTAGCCGCAGCATCCTCAGTGATTCTCGAGAGCAGCAAGTTCATCGTTGGGCCAGCCTCACTGTCCGGTGCACCCACAGCTGGAGCTATACTGGTTGTTTCAGCTGAACTCCTTTTGCTCCTTTTGGGCTTGGCTTAATTTAGTTCCCGGCACTTAAACAAGCATGTTTAGCACATAAAATTTTTTACTAAGTGTCTAGAATTTACCTTCACACAAAGATCCATCTTCATATTTCTTTGCTCAACATTATGTTCGTTTACCCACAGTGTGTTGTGCATTTAATCACCAAAACAATATAGAAATAGCCCAAGGGCACATTTCCCTTTCAGTTCAAATATTAAAGTCAGACAATAAAATATTCTTTTTGAACCAATCACATCTCAAGAAACAAGTTTATCCACAGAAAAATATGAAAACGCAAGAAGGTGGCTAGATTTGTTTTTAGATCTAAAAGGGCTGTATATGCTCAATTCATCTCTATACTTGTCGGGTACCATAATTAGGGGTACCCCCAATACTCCTAAGCATGGCCGGAAAACATCTTTAAAACAAACTGTAAAGACCGGTAAGCATAGCTCAAAGTTAAAGCCTCATCTACCAAGGGGCGTGATCTTGTCTCGCCCGAGCCCAGCCTCGGACAAGAACAGTAGTCCTAGACGGATTCACGCCTCACCCGAGGGCCTCCTCAGGCAGTAGGCGCACCCCCAGCTCGCCCGAGGCTAAGTTCGGGCAAACTTTGTCGTATAGCAACCTCGGCCAAATCGCCTTACCGCCGACCGTATCGCATGCGCATTTAATGCGGGGATCACCTGACACCTTATCCTGACACGTGCGCCTCAGTTGGCAAGGTCGAAATGACCGCAATCACTTTGCCCCTTTACTGATTGTTCTGACAGGAAAACAACACTATTCACCCCGTTCCGACTACTGTGCCAACCACCAGGGTAAGACTAACAACAGTAAGTCACGACCTCTCCCGAGTTCAGCCTCGGGCGCAATAGGGAGCTCCGCCTCGCCCGACCCCAGGCCTCGACCTCAGCCTCGACCTCGGGAGAAGGTCTCTACGTCGCCCGACCCTAGGCCTTGGCCTCAGCCTCAGCCTCGGGAGAAGGTCCCTGCCTCGCCCGGCCTCAGCCTTGGCCTCGGGAGAAAGTCATCACCTCGCCCGACCTCAGCCTCGGACCGACTACGCTACAGGGGATACATCATTACCCTACCTCTAGCTAGCCGCCTCAAGCTACAAAGGAACAAGACCGGTGTCACATCTAGATTACTCCGGCAATAGGTAATGATGGTTCCCTGCATGCGCCCATGACATCGATTGTTCTCAGCTCTCTACGAAGGGAAAGAAACGTCAGCAGGACCCAGGGCTGCACCGCCAACTACGCTTCTACAGGGCTCAAGCACTTCTCCGCCGGCCACGTTAGCACATAGCTACACCACCATATGTACAGCTGGACCATCCCCTTGTATCTATAAAAGGGGATGCCCATGGCCTTCCCAAAGGGAGGGAGAGGGAGAGAAGAAGAAAGGGGGCTAACTCAGATGGCTCACCTCAAGGCCAAACCCTCTCTCACGAAGCTTGTAACCCCTACTGCAAGCACCCCGGTGCAAGATATTATAAGCCTCATCCCTCCTCTTGTGTTTCATCTTGCATCAATCCATCTAGGTAGGGACACGCGGCACAAAATTCACTAGTCGGTTCGGTTGAGGGTCCCCCGGTGTTCGAAACACCGACCGTTGGTGCGCCAGGTAGGGGTCCAGCTGCGTGTTGGCAATACTTTCTGAAAGTGCATTCATCCCTTTTGTGAGTTTTGGTGATTTGGATAACAACACATTTAAAGGTCTAACAAGTTTGCTAAGTGTTGAACAGGAAATTCAGTATGATGAACATACTTGAATAGTGTATAATGATCAGTGAACAAGGTTCAACACAAGGTCAAATAACCAGTGAGAAATGCAAATGGATATAATATGGTCTCTTTATTGTTTTGAATATATGGACAAGACCTGAGAAATCACTATGCATAAATATGATCATAATAGAGGTTGAAGTGATTAAGAGGATTGGTCAAGCCAAAGTGAATAAGATATGAGGAATCGTGAATTGGCCTGACCATATTACTATTAGTCCATATATGAATATATGAGAATCAAACTAGAGCTTGATTGATCTTAGCAGTTATATCTAGATGACATTCAAGCAAGGTTCACAATATTGAAGAAATGATTCTCTCAATGGATGCTCAATAGGATGTGACTCAAGAATGGCTTGATAGGGTGAAGATAGCAAGGAAAGGGCTTTGAGGAACTAAGCAAAGGTGAAGGCCAAGCGACGACTTGTAGACCGAGGTACCATGGCTAAGGTGAAGAAGAGAGTACTTGTACTAAGTCGATGAACTAATCAGCTATGAAGAGTTACAACATGTTGATGCATCAGTAAGGTGACTTGAAGCCATGATTTGAACTCATATATGGTGAAATGGTACAAGTCACAGGGTTTGTTTTGTGTTTGCTTCAAAAGGTGAGACAAGGATGTTTGTGATCCTTATGAAGCAACACCATGGAGAAATCACACATGAGACACCAATTACTCAAGGAGTTTACTTAATTATATTTTATTTAACTTGAGTATAGGAATCATCGTACTATCAAGGGGGATCCAAAAAGAAGGTTGGTGTTGGTACTAAAGCTCAAAATCCATGATCTAAAACTTCCATTTTACCCTGGTTTCACTTTGGTTTTCTCAAAATCTGTGCAACAGTTCAAAAACCGGTTCAACCGGTCCTGAAACCGGTTCAACCGGTTTTGGGACTACTCCTCTGCCTCCCCTGCTCTGACCTGTCTGACAGTCAGAGCTGCCAGAAAAAGTCGCTGCAGATATTTTGGGAAAACCGGTTCAACCGGATTTTTCCCTTACTCAACCGGTTTTGAAACCGATCGTGTCTCCGACTGAGTAGGTTAGTGAACCGGGATCTTTCTGATGGAAACCGGTTCAACCGGTTTGAAAACTGGTTCAACCCGTTTTTACCCTTTTTCTCAACGGCCACCAGCTTTTGGGGGATCCTTTATATACACCTCCCACACTCTTCCCCACAGTAGAGCACGCAAAAAACTTCATTCCCAACCTGAGAAACACCTCCCACTCTCTCTCTCACACCTCTTGCCTCTCCCATTTCAAATCTTTGGAGAGAAATCTTTGAGTGAGTTTGAGAGCTGCGGTTTTTGTGCTTCATCTCCAAATCTCTCTTACTCTTCTTCATTCGAGCTTTGGTACTACATCGAGTTCTTTGTGGATTCATTACTCTTTGAGCTTCTAGCTCCTAGACGACTAGGTGTCGCTTGTGAGTCTCCAAATCTTGTGGAAGACCACGAGAAAGTTTGTATTACCCGCTTGTTTGAGAAAAGATTATTGTGTGGGCTTGACCTTTGTGGTCGGCAAAGGGAGGATTAGGGTTGAAAGAGACCCGGCTCTTTGTGGGCGCCTCAACGAGGAAGTAGGGCACCTTGGTGGTGTGACCGAACCTCGGGATAAATCTTGTGTCTCTTGTATTCTTGTTCATTGTGCTTATTCGTGTTCTTCGTTCTCTCACCATTGCGTGGAAGATTTGTTTATATATATTTTGGTGTGTGGATTTTGAGAAGTGCCCTTCTCAGATCTACTACTTTGAACCCTATGGATCAACTAGAACATCTCATTTCCAAAGTTAACTGGGTGAATTTCGAGATCAATTCAGTTTTACCCAGTTTGCTTCTAGTTTTTGTTGAAAAAGTTTTAACTTGCCTATTCACCCCCCTCTAGGCAACTTTCAATTGGTATCAGAACCTAATCCTCATTCTAACGCTTAACCACGTGAGGAAAAGATCATGTCGGGGGGACTAAGAAACGAAAGTGCTTTTAAGCTTGAAAAAGTTGAGGTTGCCTCGACTTCATCTTTTGTTGCAGATGTTGATCCTAGGGCAATAGATCTTGCCATGAGAATCGCCGAAAGGATGTTCCTCAAAATGAAGGAAGATGAGGCGAAGAACAAAATTGAAGAAGAAAATGATTGATGGAGACCAAACGACGAATCCACCTCTTCACAAGGTTCGTCTTTCAAATCCACTTCTCATATGTGCTTTATAGCTAATGGGAGTGACAGTGGAAGCGAAAGTGAGGATGAGGAGGAGCATGAAAGTGATAGTGAAGATGAGGATGATCTTCAAAAATTCTTCGCTCAACTAAGTAAGAAGAATCGGATGAGCTTGCTCAAACTCATGAAAAGAGCGGAAGAACAAAAGGAAATGCTTCACAAGCAAGAAGATATCCTCATCGAAAAAATCAAAGACTTGGAGAAGTTGACCAAAGAGCATGAGAAGCTAAAGTGCTCTCATGATGATTTGGTCCAAAGGTATGAAGACATTTCAATTAAGCAAATTAAAGCTATTAATCATTCATCATATATTGCTCAATTAGAAAATAAAAATGCTATGCTCAAGAACACGGTAGAAAAGCTAAACATTGAAAATCTAGCTTTGCAAGAAAAACATGATATGCTTGTATGCTCTCATAATAAATTTATGGATTCACATATCATGTTAGAAATGGCTCATGAGGTTGTGTTAACTAATTTGAAATCATACCAACCTCACATGTGCACATGTGTTGAAATTGAAACTATATTACCATGTGCTAACAATTGTTGTTATCAAGCAAGCCAATCTTCCATTGAGCTAGAAATTTCAGGAATTAGTGATATTTCTATCACACAAGAAAATAAAGAGCTCAAGGAAGAAGTTGGAAGGCTAAGAAGGAGCTTAACTCTTTTGAAGGGAAAGTGTCATGCTCAACCTTCTCACGATAACCGTGATAACATGGTGAAGAAGCTTGAGAAGGGGACAACCATAGCATGCACAAACCCGCTTCAAAATAATGCTAAGTTCCCTAAGAAAGGCATGAGCAAACATCAAGAGAAGAAAGCCAAAGCTCATGACAAGTGCCTCAACCATGCCTCCACATGCTCCACACAAGGTAACAAACAAGCCACTCTTCCAAATAAGAGAAGATGCACTAGAAAGTGTTATCAATGTCATGAGAAGGGACATGAGATTAAGTCATGTCCTTACATAAAAGATAGTGGTTTAACTTTGGAAAGAAAGAGGCTCACTTACCATGTAGCAAACAAGAAGCAAGGCAAGAAGGAGTCTTGCAAAATTAAAAATCATATTTGCTACACTTGCCGAAGAAAGGGACACCTTTGCAAGGATTGTCCCATGAGTAAGTATCCTAAGTCTACCATGTCAATTCATTCATATTCGCTTAGGAGACCCAAAAATGACACTTGTGCTAGAAAGGTAATTAGTTCACCTAAAACTAGCACAAAGGCCATTTGGGTGCCTAAGTACTTATTAGCTAACCTTGGTGGACCCATCCAAAAATGGGTACCAAAATGTACTTAATAAGTTTTGCAGGTACTCAGAGATGATATGAAGCTTTGGGGTTCTTGAGAAGTTTAACTCAATTCTTATCTCAAGCTATCAATCTTACATTGTCTATCCTTTAAGATTAACCCAAAGATGAATTGAGTTGTTATATCACTAACTTCATATTCATCTCTAGCAAGAACTTGTGTTGTAGGGAATAAGGATTAACCTTTGTGGGAATCAAGCAAAAGGCCTACAACTAAGGGATATCCAAAGGATGGTAACAATTAAATCTTAAGTGCACATTACTTTTAATTAGTATATTCCTTTGTGTCTTTCGTAGCCACATAAAGGAAAAATGAAGCACTTGAGAATGTACTTAAAATATTTTACCTTGTCTTAGAAAAGTTCCAATCATATGGTAGATTGCATATTTGTTATTCTTATATGTGGCAATCTACATGCTTTAATTGATGATAATTAATTTGTGTCATATTTCAAATGAATTATCGTATTATTGCCATGACCTAGACATAAAGAGGATTATCCCATGTTCCTAAATGAATAGAGTGCTAAGTAAGAAATTCAAATTCTTAAAGCACTTATCAAAAGGGGAATTCTCTATATGACTAGAGTTGTGAGACTAATGTTTTTATCTATGTGATTTATATAGTTCCACAACATGAGAATGTGTTTCCCAAATGGAGTGTGCCATTAAACATTCAAAGAAGATCGAACCAATACTATGTGATATATTCATTCTTGTTTAAATTGATTTTCAGTCTTCTACATTAATCACTCACCATGTTATGAATTAAACTTGCCCTATAAATTTAATTAAACAATCATGCTACTTTTATCTTGTTTCAATTGATGTTATACATGATGCCTGTAAGGGTAATTTAGTTCATATCATGAGGTTTCCTTAATTTAGTAACCTTCTTGTCATTCATATAATAGAGGTTGCTAAATAGGAAACTATTGCTTGTGTTTCTAATGCAATCTCTTTTAAGCTATTTCATGAAGTTCATAAGTAGAGATTGTGCTCTTTCAATTGGTAAAATCACAAGCTTTAAAGGTTAATCTTCACCTAAAAGAAAGATTAGGAATGCTCAAGGCAAAGGTATGGAACAAATTGCTTCAATTGGTAGTTGATCAATACTAGTTCCTTCCAAGTGGCATTCTTTCAATTGGTAATAATATATTCTATGGAAAGGAATGTCAATATGAAGGTTAAATTCCTTTTGGCTTAAATTTGTAAATTAGTGCATATTGTGAACTCACTGCTCCATATGCATTAACTTAAAAGGAATTTAATTTATGCCTTTACGCCTCATAAATGATGATTTGTTTGCCATTCATATATATATATATATATATATATATATATATATATATATATATATATCATCATTCATTAAATACTTCCTTGTACTACTAATACCTCTTTTCAAAGTGTTTTATCGACTAGTTTTAAAAGGAAAAGAGATAACAAAGAAGAAAGTCTCCACAAATGATGAAAAGAAGAATACTAAGGTGACACCACCACAGATAGTAAGATCTGTCAAATTGGTATAACAAATGGTACATTCTATATGGTGGTAAGTATTCTTAGGCATAAGTTAATTCATTGCAAATTTGTCATGCCTTGACCATGATATGTAATATACTCCTCATGAGATTCTTAATTGAATTGAAAGTGCATGTGGCAAGTCATTCAAATACTTGATGCACATATCTAGTGGGAGAACATTATATATCTTGTGTCATAGAGAATAAGTTTCACTTGAGTAAGCTATACTAAGACAATCCAAAATGGTAAATTTGTATCTCATTCATATGGATTGTAATCTTTGTTTTCTAAATAGCTACTCTTGATGCAGTTTAAAATTCCCTTATCATTAATTCTAAAAGTGCATAAGAATCTTTTTGTTGAGATTCATCACATACATATGCACTAACATGGATATGATTTTTAAACTGTAAAAGGTACAATTAGTGATCCATACTCTCTAAATTTTGGAAACCCATATTTTGATATCTTAGAAATCTACTTCAATCGATATCCATATGCTTCACATTGAATTGGATCAATAAGTTGTAAATTCCATGCATAACTTGTCTTTATGATATGAATGCTTGTGCGACTAACCTTGATAAGCTAGGTGCACCCAGATTCAAGGTAGGTTCATCATCAAGAAGGCAACACAATGATGTATTAATAAAAGGAGAAAATGCTCCTATTCTTAACTCTAGTTTTTATCTATGTGATTAAATATTGACTTGAAACCATGTAAGATGGTTGTCAAGTATATGTGGGTGCCTACACAAAGAGAAAGGCCACAATAAGGATTGTGTGGGTACTCAAGGCTCTTACTACTAATCTCAAAGGACCCAATTCAAATTGGGTACCAAGATATGAAGCTTAAACTTGTTTTGCAGGATCACTCCTTCAATGGATCAAGTTGGGTGCTCGATAATGAATGTATAAATCATCTTTGGAGATAGTAGCTAGGGTGGTAACAACTGAATCTCAAGTGCATATTATTTTCAAATCTTATCTTTTAGTGACTTGTGTAGCCACTAAGGAAAAAGAAGCACTTGAGGATATACATCAGATGTTGATTATGAAATAAAGGTCTAATTGGAAGTTGAATGAATATTATCATATGGTGAACAATCCAAAATTATGTGACGTATTTTCTATCTAGTTAATTTGGATTTTATTCTTCCATATTAGACACTCACCATAATATGGATTAAGTCAGCCCTTTAAACTTCATTGAACAACCATGCATATTAACCATGTCATTCAAAATATATTGTGCATGAGGGTTCAAGGGAAATTTAGTCCATATTATGAGGTTTCTCTATTTTAGCAACTCGTTTGCCTTTCACATATAAAGGGTTGCTAAATAAGAAACTAGTGCTTGTGCTACTAATGCCATCTCTTGTGTTGAGTTTATCCACAGAAAATCTATGTTGAGAGATGGTGCTTATTATTTGTCGGCGTTTCGAGACCGGGGGGTCCCTAAGCCGACGAGTGAGTGTGCCGCGTGCCCCAGCCCAGATGGGTCGAGCGCGTGGGCGAGCGCGAAGGGGGGAAAAGCGAGGTGGCCGGAGACGAGTCGTGAGAGAGGTGGGAATCCCGCGGCCTTCGTGTTCGACCCGCGCCCAGGTTGGGTGCGCTTGCAGTAGGGGGTTACAAGCGTCCACGCGGGTGAGGGAAGCGAGCGGCCCCAAGAGAGCGCCTGCCCCGTCCTCGTCCCCGCGCGGCCAACCTTATCTAAGAAGGCCCTGGTCCTTCCTTTTATAGGCGTAAGGAGAGGATCCAGGTGTACAATGGGGGTGTAGCAAGGTGCTACGTGTCTAGCGGGGGTGAGCTAGCGCCCTAAGTACATGCCTGTGTGGCAGCCGGAGAGATCTTGGCACCCAGCTGGTGTGGTGTCGTGGCTGTCGGAGGAGCAACGGAGCCTGGCGGAGGGACAGCTGTCGGAGCGGTTGGGCCCTTGCTGACGTCCCCCTGCTTCCGTAAGGGAGCTGAGAGCCGCCGTCGTCATGGGTCTAGCGGGGCGCCATCATTGCCTATCTGGCGGAGCTAGCCAGATGGGACGCCGGTCTTGTTCCCTGCGGCCCGAGTCGGCTCGGGGTAGGGTGATGATGGCGCTTCCTGTCGACGTGGCGGACTTGTGTCCTAGGTCGGGCGACGTGGAGGCTCCTCCGAAGCCGAGGTCGAGTCTGTCCTGCATGGCCGAGGCCGAGCCCGAGCTCCTGGGTCGGGCGAGGCGGAGGTTGTTTAGCAGAGGCTAGGGCAGAGTCCGACCCCTGGGGTCGGGCGGAGCGGAGTTCGTCGTCTTCCGGGGCCTAGCCCGAGTCCGAGCCCTGGATCGGGCAGAGCGGAGTTCGCCGTCTTCCGGGGCCTTAGCCCGAGTCCGAGCCCTGGGTCGGGCGGAGCGGAGTTCGCCGTCTTTCGGGGCCTTAGCCCGAGTCCGAGCCCTGGGTCGGGCGGAGCGGAGTTCGCCGTCTTCCGGGGCCTTAGCCCGAGTCCGAGCCCTGGGTCGGGCGGAGTGGAGTTCGCCGTCTTCCGGGGCCTTAGCCCGAGTCCGAGCCCTGGGTCGGGCGGAGCGGAGTTCACCGTCTTCCGGGGCCTTAGCCCGAGTCCGAGCCCTGGGTCGGGCGGAGCTTCCTATGGCGCCTTTGGCAAGGTCTGACTGCCTGTCAGTCTCACTCTGTCAAGTGGCACTGCAGTCGGAATGGCGCAGGCGGCGCTGTCCTTCTGTCAGACCGGTCAGTGGAGCGGCGAAGTGACGGCGGTCACTTCGGCTCTGCCGGGGGGCGCGCGTCAGGATAAAGGTGTTAGGCTACCTTTGCGTTAAATGCCCCTGCGACTCGGTCGGTCGGCGCGGCGATTTAGTCAGGGTTGCTTCTTAGCGAAGGCAAGGCCTCGGGCGAGCCAGAGATGCGTCTGCCGTTAAAAGGGGGCCTCGAGCGAGACGAAAACATCTCGGGGTCGGCTGCCCTTGCCCGAGGCTAGGCTCGGGTGAGGCGTGATCGAGTCGCTCGTTTGGACTGATCCCTGACTTAATCGCACCCATCAGGCCTCTGCAGCTTTATGCTGATGGGGGTTACCAGCTGAGAATTAGGCGTCTTGAGGGTACCCCTAATTATGGTCCCCGACAGTAGCCCCCGAGCCTCGAAGGGAGTGTTTGCACTCGCTTGGAGGCTTTCGTCGCACTTTTTTGCAAGGGGACCAGCCTTTCTCGGTTGCATTTTGTTCCGGTGGGTGCACGCGAGCGCACCCGCCGGGTGTAGCCCCCGAGGCCTCGGAGGAGTGGTTTCACTCCTTCGAGATCTTAATGCCTTGCGTAATGCTTCGGCTGGTCTGGTGGTTCCCTCATGCGAACTGGCCGTAGCCCGGGTGCACGGTCGGGGCCCAAGTTCTCGGGCTGGTATGTTGACGCTGTCAACGGTTTGGCCGGAGCCGGGTTTGCGAGAGCAGCCCCCGAGCCTCCGCACAGGGCGAGAGGGCGATCAGGGACAGACTCGGCTTTTTTACATACGCCCCTATGTCGCCTTTCCGCAAGGAGGAGGGGGGAGAGCGCCATGTTACCCTCGATGGGCACCGAACATGGTGTCTCCGGTGAGCTGCAAGCGGGTAATCCGAGTGGACGTCCGTGCCCCGTTCGTTGGGGGTCGGCTAGGGGCCCAGAGGCACGCCAAAAAGTACCTGCGGGTGATCTGCCGGACCCGGTCCCCTGGCGACGGGGTCCGAGGGCTCGATGCCTCCCTCCGATGGGATTCTGTTACAAAATCGCTCCCGCTGGTCTCGGAAATGTCCTAGGGTACCTCGGGAGCGCAGCCCGAGCCTCGGTTATGTATCGAACGTACCCCTGGTCATCCCTCGCTCGGTGTCTGAGGCGACTGTGAACCCTTCGGGGGCCAGCCTTCGAACCCCTGATCAGTAATGGGCGCGGAGCCCGAGTAGCCTGAGGCGGCCGTGGAACCCTTCGGGGGGCCGGCCTTCGAACCTCTGACCAGTAGTGGGTGTAGGGCCCACGCGATCTGAGGCGGCTGTTGAACCCCCGGGGGGCCAGCCTTCGAACCCCTGATCAGTAAGGAGGCTCGGAGCCTAGTTCCTTCACGGGGAAGGATCCCTTTCGGGGTATCCCCCTTTCCCGGTCCCTGTCGCAAGAGATAGAGAAAGAGGAAAAAAGGAAAAAGGATACGAAACCGAACGACGCGGTGTACCTTTTTTGGCGCGGTTGTTTCGGCGAAGGCGAAGCGTCGCTCGCTGCTCCTGCCAGAAGCGCCGCCTGTCCAACCGCGGAGTTGATGCGACGGGGCGAGTAGTTGGCGGGGCTGCCGTTGCGCGTGCGCGAGTCGTTCAAGGAACGGCTGTTTCGCTTCGCGTTTTTGAACCCCGCGTCCGGTCCGGGCAGAACGTTGGAACCGTCTTCGCCCGGAACGTTGGAACCGTCTTCGCCTTGGTCTTTATATACCCCGGAGTGGGTCTGGTGACGGTTCTTTGCTCCGCTTCCTGTCTCCCTCTTAGGTTTTTTGCAGCCTGAGAGACTTAGCCAGAGAAAAGGAAACCGCCCTCCCTGTCCTTTGCGCCGCCACCCCTTCCGCTCGGCGATGGCTGACCGGGTGACCATCATCTCGCCGCGCGACCCATGGCCCTTCTCCACGGTGACGGCGAGTGATCTGGAGGATCTCGTCGGCGAGGGTTTGCTTCGCCCTCTCACCGATGAGCAGCGGCCAGAATGGATTCCTCCCATGGGCGGAGTCGCTCCATCCCCACCGCCGGGGTATGTCGTGAGCTTCGTCTCCTTCCACGAGCGGGGATTCGGTGTGCCGACGAGCCGCTTTATGCGGGCCATCCTGTTCCACTATGGGGTGGAGTTGCATAACCTCACCCCCAACTCCATCTCGCAGGCCGCTATCTTCGTAGCGGTGTGCGAGGGGTATTTGGGGATCGCCCCCCATTGGGATTTGTGGACCCATCTCTTCTTCGCCGAGATTTTTGCCTTGCCGACGGGGGAGAGGAAGGTCCGTGCAGCGGTGCGGGCCGGCGGCTGCACCCTCTTGTTGAGGTAGTCGCGGGCGTCGCAGTACATCCCTGCCGTCCTCGTGTCCTCGAACAAGGGGTGGCAGCGCCGGTGGTTCTACCTCCGGAATGACGGTGAGTTGCTCCCGCCGTTCTCCCAGCGGGTTGTCACCGCCGCCACCGACGCCTGGCGCCATGGGACTCCACACGAGAGACAGAAGAACCTCGAACCCCTTCTCCAGGCCCTGAAGGCGTTGCGGGAGGGAGGACTCACCGCTGCGGGAGTGGTTGCCGCCATCCATCGTCGGAGAGTGCTTCCCTTGGCGGAGCGGCGGCTGCCGCTTTGGGAGATGACCTCGGAGGCTGACTGGGAGGGTCACGAATGTCCCCTGATCCTCTTCCCTTCGACGCCCTCCAATGGCGGGTGTCGGCCGCGATGGGGAAGCCGGACCCCCACGCCTTCTCCCAGCTTCGGATGCGCCCCGACCAGGGGTGCGTAACTCTGGTGAGTGTTCGCTCCTTCCTTCTTCATACACCGGGTTGCTCCGGGTTCTTACGATTGGGTTTCTTTCCCCCCTTCTTTAGGAGGTGGGGTGGCACAAGCCCTCCCTGCCACGGGTCCCGGAGGACGCGGTGGATCGGGCAGCGCGGCGGGTCACCGCGGAGGAGGAGAAGAAGAAGAAGGACGCGGAGAAGGCCCGGGCCCGCGAGCGGAGGCGGGCTCGGGACGCCTTGGAGAAGCGCCGTCGCCGGCAGGAGAGGGAAGGACTCCCAAGGGAGCCGTCGCCGGAGACACCCGATGACGATGATGACGACGGTGATGAGGAGGAGGATGACATGGCCGCCCGTCTCGGCCTCAGCCCCGGCTCGGGGCATGGCCAGGAGCCATCGAGCCAGCCCCCGAGCGGGCTGATGCCTTCAGTTCCCAGAGTCGGGACGCCGGGTTCCCGGCCTGAGGGGCGGGGGCAACCCGAGAGGGTACTTGACCCCTCGGCCGGAGGAGCTGAGGCGACCCCAGGGAGCCAGGCCGAGGCATCCGTTCCCCGAGAGCCACCGCCCGCGCCGGCAGCGCGGGGGAGCGACCCTCAGGTCCCCGTGGCGGCGCCTGGGCAGCCCGCCTCCCGGGCATCCGGGGCGCCCAAAGCCAGGGTGGTGCCGAAGCTGTCGGCGAAGCGGACCTCGGCGGCGGTTCCGGGGAGCGAGATCCAAGAGACCTCCCCCCAGGCACGGTTGATCATGGCCCGGAGCGGGTAAGTATCTGGAATGTCTTCGTCCTGGCGCTTCATTCACATGTCCCGACCATGACTTTCCCTTTCTCTTTTTTATTCAGCAAGCGAAGCCATGGCCAGACCGACCTGGCACCCCGGAAGGCCCTTAAGACGGCGTCGGTCCGGGCGGCCAGCGCCGCCCCGGGCCTTGTCGTTCAGCTGACCCTTTCGCAGGGCGTTTCACCGCAGGGGGCTCGGGCGTCGCCTGTCTCTGGGGAGCATGTTCCCGAGGCGGGCTCTTCTGCCGAGGCGGCCATCGTGATAGGGGAGGCGGCTGGCGCCGAGGTGGTCCCGAGCCCACCTGTCGTGCCAGCCATGCTGGCGCCTGCCGCCACTGAAGTCGCCGCCGTCCCAGTCGGAGAGCAACTGGTTGCTGCCAGCGTCGGGATGGCTGCTACGGCGGTGCCCAGTGCTTCGGAAGAGGTGGGCGTGGACGCACAATTCGTCCAGCCGGGCGGCAACCTCATCGCTGTGCGGCGGAGCCCTGAGGCCCGGCGCCAGTTGCTCCGGTTCCGGACCCGCGAGGCCTCGGACCCTGTCTTCGTTCTCGACGATGAACAGGAGGACCAGTCCTGGGACGAGCTCCGCGAGCGTGCTGAAGCAACGGTGGGGTCGCTCCGGTCGTCGCTGGAGGTTCTCTGCAGGGACGTCCCCAAAATCCTCCAGGTAACGGTTTCAGGCGTACCTTTTCCTTCCTGTGAGCGAGGCGTTCGTCGTGACGCCTGTTTCCTTCCCCCAGGACCTGACGGATCGGAGCGCCGCCAAGTCGTCGTTCATCCGCCGCGAGGTCGATGTCTGGGGCTCGCTGCGATCCCTGAGGACCTCGCTCGCCGAGGCTACCGCGCGCCTTTCTCAGCAGGATGCTAAGATAGCGGACCTCCAGTTGCTCTGCGCTGACCTGAGAGCCGAGGCGGCGGCAGCGCGCGTGGAGGCGCAACGACAGCGGTTGGAGTTCGTCCAGGTCGTCGAGGAGCGGGACCAATCTCGGGGCCAGGCTGCCGAGGCCGAAAGCCGGGCTGAGACCCTCGCGGCCGACCTGGCCGCAGCCCACGTCGCGGCCTCGAAGCAGCGTGCCCGAGCCGGAGGTATGCCTTGGTCGTCCCTGGTTCTTGTTCTTGTCTGTTTCTTCTGCTTGTGCTTGAGGTCTTCCTTCTGGTTGTTCGCAGAGCTCGAGTCCGCCCTTGACGAGTCCGCTAAGGCGCTCGCCGAGGCGCTTGCCGGAGCTGCCGAGCAGAGGGAGGCCGACCTCGCGGCCATGTCCGAGGCCGTCTCAGACGTTTATCGGACCCTTGGGCCCGGCGACGTCCCTTCAGGAAGCTCCCCTCAAAGCCGCCTTCAAGCCTTGGGTGATTACGCGCGCGGCAAAGTCCGCGAGGCGCTACACCACGGCGTCAGGCGGGCCTTCGCCGTGCTCGCTTCCCATTACGTTGTGGACCTGGAACAGGTCAGTGAGGGGTACTGTCTTCCTGACGAAGACGAAGCTGCCCTGGCAGAGGTTCAGCGGCTCGACGCGGTCGCCGCGGGTCCGAGCGCGGCGCTGGCGACCATCTTTGAGGCGGAGATCCTTCCTCCTGCGCCGTCGCCGGAAGCCGAGGTGGACCTTACTGACGGCGGGAGCGGAACTGAGGGCGCGGCTCCTTCCCAAGGCGGCGCCTGACTCTTGTTGGAACAGTTTCTGTTGGATGTGCGCCTTACCGCGGCCGCCGAGGCCTGAACACTTTATTTTTCTTGCATGAAGTCGTACTCTCCTTTCTTTTAATTTGCGCGTCCGGCCTAGCTCGTCAATAATTGTGTGACTTCCCGAGTTGGGTCATTTTTCGTGGCAGGTGATGAGTGAGGTGTCCCTAAGCCGGAGGTATAGGAGTTCCTCGGCTCAGTCGGCCTCGCCACTTACATGTACCCACGTTCGCTCCTTGGGACCCTGCTTCTGACATGGCCGGGAGAACGCCAAAGCCCCTTTTTGATCGAAAATTTTTGATGCGGAAAAGTGCACCCAATCTCGACGCGGAGGGGCGCAGCCCCCAGGCGTCATCCGTGCAGAGGCCATTTGACGGGTTGGGCTCCTGCCCGAATATCCGGCGAGTGCTCGGCGACATCCCTCGGTATGCCGGGCATGTCCGAGGGACTCCTACGCAAAGGCGTCGGCGTTTGCGCGGAGAAAGTCGACGAGCACTGCTTCCTATTTGGGGTCGAGCCCGGAATCGGTCCGGATCTGCTTGGAGGTGTCGCCACTGGGGTCGAGAGGGACGGCCTTAACCGTCTCCGCTAGCTCGAAATTGCCGGCGTGTCGCTTCACGTCTGGCACCTCTCTAGAGAGGTTCTCCAGGTCGGCGATGAGGGCCTCGGACTCGGCGAGGGCCTCGGCGTACTCCACGCACTCCACGTCGCATTCGAACGCGTGTTTGTACGTGGGGCCGACGGTGATGACCCCGTTGGGGCCCGGCATCTTGAGCTTCAGGTAGGTGTAGTTGGGGACGGCCATGAACTTCGCGTAGCATGGCCTCCCCAATACCGCGTGGTAGGTCCCTCGGAACCCGACCACCTCGAACGTCAGAATCTCCCTTCGGAAGTTGGAGGGCGTTTCGAAGCAGACAGGAAGGTCGAGCCATCCGAGGGGCTGGACGCGCTTCCCAGGAATGATCCCGTGGAAGGGCGCAGCACCTGCTCGGACGGAGGACAGATCGACGCGCAGGAGCCTGAGGGTCTCGGCGTAGATGATGTTGAGGCAGCTGCCCCCATCCATCAGGACCTTGGCGAGCCTGACGTCGCCGATGATGGGATCGACGACGAGCGGGTATTTCCCCGGGCTCGGCACGTGGTCGGGGTGGTCAGCTTGGTCGAAGGTGATGGGCTTGTCGGACCAGTCTAGGTAGACTGGCGCCGCCACCTTCACCGAGCAGACCTCCCGACGCTCTCGCTTGCGATGCCGAGCCGAGGCATTCGCCGCATGCCCTCCGTAGATCATGAAGCAGTCGCGGACCTCGGGGAACTCTCCTGCTTGGTGATCTTCCTTTTTGTCGTCGTCGCGGGCCCTGCCACCCTCTGCGGGTGGCCCGGCCCGGTGGAAGTGGCGCCGAAGCATGACGCACTCCTCGAGGGTGTGCTTGACGGGCCCCTGATGGTAAGGGCACGTCTCCTTGAGCATCTTGTCGAAGAGGTTAGCACCTCCGGGGGGCTTCCGAGGGTTCTTGTACTCGGCGGCGGCGACAAGGTCTGCGTCGGCGGCGTCGCGTTTCGCTTGCGACTTCTTCTTGCCTTTCTTCTTGGCGCCGCGCGGAGTAGACGCCTCGGGAGCATCTTCCGACGGGCGGCCCTGGGGCTGCTTGTCCTTTCGGAAGATGGCCTCGACCGCCTCCTGGCCAGAGGCGAACTTGGTGGCGATGTCCATCAGCTCGCTCGCCCTGGTGGGGGTCTTGCGACCCAACTTGCTCACCAGGTCACGGCAGGTGGTGCCGGCAAGGAACGCGCCGATGACATCGGAGTCGGTGATGTTGGGCAGCTCGGTGCGCTGCTTCGAGAATCGCCGGATGTAGTCCCGAAGAGACTCTCCCGGCTGTTGCCGGCAGCTTCGGAGGTCCCAGGAATTCCCGGGGCGCACGTACGTGCCCTGGAAGTTGCCGGCGAAGGCTTGGACCAAATCCTCCCAGTTGGAGATCTGCCCCGGAGGCAGGTGCTCCAACCAGGCGCGAGCAGTGTCGGAGAGGAACAGGGGGAGGTTGCGGATGATGAGGTTGTCGTCGTCCGTTCCACCCAGTTGGCAGGCCAGGCGGTAGTCTGCGAGCCACAATTCCGGTTTCGTCTCCCCCGAGTACTTTGTCATAGTAGTTGGGGGTCAGAAACGGGCCGGAAACGGCGCCCGCCGGATGGCCCGGCTGAAGGCCTGCGGACCGGGTGGTTCGGGCGAGGGACTCCGATCCTCCCCACTGTCGTAGCGTCCCCCACGCCTGGGGTGGTAGCCTCGGCGCACCCTTTCGTTGAGGTGGGCCCGACGGTCGTGACAATGGTGCTCGTTGCCGAGGTGGCCCGGGGCCGCAGGCGCGGTGTTGCGCGTGCGCCCGGTATAGACCGAGGCCTCCCGCATGAATCGGGAAGTCGCGGCATGAGGTTCCGAGGGGTACCCCTGCCTTCCGGAGGCAGAGCTCTTGGCCCGCCGGGCCGCAGCGCCTTCCAGGAGATTCTTGAGCTCCCCCTGGATTCGCCGACCCTCGGTGGTTGATGGCTCCGGCATCGCGCGGAGGAGCATCGCTGCGGCTGCCAGGTTCTGACCGACCCCGCTGGATGCGGGTGGCGGCCTGTCCCTGACATCGTTGGCGACGCGGTGCTGGAAACCCTGGGGCAGATGACGTGTTTCTCCGGCCAGGGGTTGGCCCGCCCATACCTGCCCGACGTCCCGGCGGATCGACTCGAGCGCTCCTGCTCCCTCGTCGAGCCTGGCCTGCGCCCCGCGGACTTGCTCGAGCTGTGGGTCGTGACCCCCCGCCGGAACGGGGACCACAGCTAGCTCCCGCGGGATGTCGGCGTGAGGCACCGGCCTAGGGAGATCACCGTCCTCCGGCATGCCGAGATGGTCGCCTTCGGTGGGATCCCCTAGCTCGACGTGGAAACATTCGCGGCTCGGGCCGCAGTCCTTGTCGTCAAGGCTGCGGCTGCCGTCAGAACAGTCGGAGAGGCAGTAGTCACATGCGGTCATAAAGTCCCGCATGGCACTGGGGTTGCCAAATCCAGAGAAATCCCAGCAGATGCTGGGATCGTCATCTTCCTCGGACCCAGAGGGCCCGTAGGTCGAGACGTCCGTCAATCGGTCCCAAGGCGACCGCACACGAAACCCCAGTGGGGTTGCACTCGCCTCAACGTG
Source organism: Zea luxurians (assembly GCA_029449295.1). Classification (NCBI taxonomy): domain Eukaryota; kingdom Viridiplantae; phylum Streptophyta; class Magnoliopsida; order Poales; family Poaceae; genus Zea; species Zea luxurians. The sequence continues at coordinate 104,550,238 of JAOPSE010000003.1, read as the reverse complement.
AGCGCCCGCCAAAGCGAGGTCGCTAGGCGGGTTGAGGCCGAGTCGAAATAACGTAGGATGGGAATCAGTCGGTACCTTTTGGTCGACGAGGAGCGACACAGTCACGTCAGGGACTGATTGCGCCGTCGTCTTGGGTACGAGAGCGACGTCCTGCAGGCCCTCCGCGAGCGTGCTGGCGTCGTCCACTTGCTCGGGATTGGCGTGTCGCGGGGGGACGGCGCTCGCCTTCGTCTCAAACGCGAGGTTGACGCCCGATGCGCCCTCCGTTGGGGCGCTGGGGACGTCGGTTCGCTCGACAGCCGACGGAGCGCAGCCTCTCGCTCGGCCCTGGTTGTCCCGCCTCCTCCTCCGATGGCGGGGGAGAGGACGGGGCGAGCTCGAATGTTGTTCTTCCACCACGCGGGGAAGACGTCGTCGATTCCGCAGCCGGTGGGCGGGCTATCGGCCGCCATTGTCGTCGTCGCGCGGCGGTGGAAGGAGTATCATGTCGTAGCTGTCGTCGAGAGACATGAACTCGAGACTCCCGAAACGGAGCACCGTCCCGGGTTGGAGAGGTCGTTGGAGACTGCCCATCTGGAGCTTGACGGGAAGCTGCTCGTCAACACGCAGCAGGCCCCTACCTGGCGCGCCAACTGTCGGCGTTTCGAGACCGGGGGGTCCCTAAGCCGACGAGTGAGTGTGCCGTGTGCCCCAGCCCAGATGGGTCGAGCGCGTGGGCGAGCGCGAAGGGGGGAAAAGCGAGGTGGCCGGAGACGAGTCGTGAGAGAGGTGGGAATCCCGCGGCCTTCGTGTTCGACCCGCGCCCAGGTCGGGTGCGCTTGCAGTAGGGGGTTACAAGCGTCCACGCGGGTGAGGGAAGCAAGCGGGCCCAAGAGAGCGCCTGCCCCGTCCTCGTCCCCGCGCGGCCAACCTTCTCTAAGAAGGCCCTGGTCCTTCCTTTTATAGGCGTAAGGAGAGGATCCAGGTGTACAATGGGGGTGTAGCAAGGTGCTACGTGTCTAGCAGGGGTGAGCTAGCGCCCTAAGTACATGCCTGTGTGGCAGCCGGAGAGATCTTGGCACCCAGCTGGTGTGGTGTCGTGGCTGCCGGAGGAGCAACGGAGCCTGGCGGAGGGACAGCTGTCGGAGCGGTTGGGCCCTTGCTGACGTCCCCCTGCTTCCGTAAGGGAGCTGAGAGCCGCCGTCGTCATGGGTCTAGCGGGGCGCCATCATTGCCTATCTGGCGGAGCTAGCTAGATGGGACGCCGGTCTTGTTCCCTACGGCCCGAGTCGGCTCGGGGTAGGGTGATGATGGCGCTTCCTGTCGACGTGGCGGACTTGTGTCCTAGGTCGGGCGACGTGGAGGCTCCTCCGAAGCCGAGGTCGAGTCTGTCCTGCATGGCCGAGGCCGAGCCCGAGCTCCTGGGTCGGGCGAGGCGGAGGTCGTTCGGCAGAGGCCAGGGCGGAGTCCGACCCCTGGGGTCGGGCGGAGCGGAGTTCGTCGTCTTTCGGGGCCTAGCCCGAGTCCGAGCCCTGGGTCGGGCGGAGCGGAGTTCGCCGTCTTCCGGGGCCTTAGCCCGAGTCCGAGCCCTGGGTCGGGCGGAGCGGAGTTCGCCGTCTTCCGGGGCCTTAGCCCGAGTCCGAGCCCTGGGTCGGGCAGAGCGGAGTTCGCCGTCTTCCGGGGCCTTAGCCCGAGTCCGAGCCCTGGGTCGGGCGGAGCAGTGTTCACCGTCTTCCGGGGCCTTAGCCCGAGTCCGAGCCCTGGGTCGGGTGGAGCGGAGTTCGCCGTCTTCCGGGGCCTTAGCCCGAGTCCGAGCCCTGGGTCGGGCGGAGCGGAGTTCGCCGTCTTCCGGGGCCTTAGCCCGAGTCCGAGCCCTAGGTCGGGTGGAGCGGAGTTCGCCGTCTTCCGGGGCCTTAGCCCGAGTCCGAGCCCTGGGTCGGGCGGAGCGGAGTTCGCCGTCTTCCGGGGCCTTAGCCCGAGTCCGAGCCCTAGGTCAGGCGGAGCTTCCTATGGCGCCTTTGGCAAGGCTTGACTGCCTGTCAGTCTCACTCTGTCAAGTGGCACTGCAGTCGGAATGGCGCAGGCGGCGCTGTCCTTCTGTCAGACCGGTCAGTGGAGCGGCGAAGTGACGGCGGTCACTTCGGCTCTGCCGGGGGGGCGCGCGTCAGGATAAAGGTGTCAGGCTACCTTTGCGTTAAATGCCCCTGCGACTCGGTCGGTCGGCGCGGCGATTTAGTCAGGGTTGCTTCTTAGCGAAGGCAAGGCCTCGGGCGAGCCGGAGATGCGTCTGCCGTTAAAAGGGGGCCTCGGGCGAGACGGAAACATCTCGGGGTCGGCTGCCCTTGCCCGAGGCTAGGCTCGGGCGAGGCGTGATCGAGTCGCTCGTATGGACTAATCCCTGACTTAATCGCACCCATCAGGCCTCTGCAGCTTTATGCTGATGGGGGTTACCAGCTGAGAATTAGGCGTCTTGAGGGTACCCCTAATTATGGTCCCCGACATTATTAAATTGGATAAATCACAAGCTTAAAGGATACTATTCAACTAAAGTAAGATGAAGTTGATAAGAGGCCAAGGTATGAAAACTTCCTCTCCTTCAGTTGTTTTAGTATTCTATCCTTAGTGGGATGTACCATAGTATAGGTCAAATTCATTGCATTATAAAATGTTCAATAGTGCATATAACTTTGACATCAACTATATGTGTGCACTAATTTAAAGGAATTTAGTCTATCCTTTTGGGTTTCAAGAATGATGGTTCATTTTCATCCACATACAAGGATCATCATTTGTGAAACCCTCCCTTGTGTTTCTAATGCTCTCTTTTCTAAGTGTTTCAATAAGGTCCTTCCAAGTGCTTTCAAGATGGATTCAAAATCTACGGATATAAGAGTCTTGGTTGTTTCAATCATTGAGTTTCAATTGATCTCATATCAAATATGATCAAATCAAGAAAAGATGAAAGAAGTTCAAGATCACTTGGTTGGATGAAATCGTAAAGAGAAAAGAGATCACAGTGATTCAAGAAGGGAGTTACATTTTTTGTCAACCAAATAATGAAGATGCAGTGACATATTTATATGATATCCTTCATTATGAGGTTTGAGGTTCATATTAGCATGCTCTACCCTTCAAGATTTCAATTGATATACTTTTAGTTCTTAAACTTTTAATTGGTTTAATTTTCATCATCTATGTAAAGCATGTTATGTTAAACCAAGATATAGTGCAAACATCTCCTTTAACCTCGTATTGTTGATGTGCATAAGTGTACTTTGTGTACTCTTGCATGCACAAATTGATGGAGAGTTTAGCTTATATCTTGTGAGACTAATGATTTCTTTCAAGTTCATGTTGTGTAGTCTCACACCTTGGAGAACATCAAATGAGGATGAGTGGTTTCAAGGAAATGATCAAATATTTACCACATGTCACCCCATGGATTAGTTCTATTGGGGAACGATATGTGTTCTCTAGCATAAATTCAACTGTTTCAATTATATTATGCCTTGACCAAGATATATGATGAACTCCTCTAAGAATCTTAATTGAATCAAGTGCATGTTACAAGTAATTCAAGTACTTGATGCATACATTTAGGGGAAGCTCATTCTATATCTTGTGTCCTTAAAGACTAACATTTTCTTTTAGTGAATTTGTGTAGTTCTTTGAAGAGAATGAGTTTCTCTTGATCGTTTAAAGAGGATAAGTTTCTCTTTGAAATGTCAAGCTGTCACACCCGGCTTTAAGGAACAAAGTCGGGTGCATCTCATACATGCGCCAAGAAGACAACACATATAATAACAGAGTGTATAGAGATAAATGTCACAAAACATCGGAGTACTTATTACATAGCGGAAGACTTATTACAAAATAAAAGAATAAATATAAAACAAACTAAGGATCATCGGTGCCAATGTCGACTGAGAAACGCCACCTAGATCAAGTCGAATGCCTCAGTGTTAGGCGGCTCCTCTTCGACTACCTGTTCTTCTCCTGTGGGGGGGTGTGAGACAGCAACAGTGAGCTCACATACGTTCATAGCTCAACAAGTCATGGGAAATAATGTGGCATGAACTCACCAAAGGTGGGAGTTTATGAAGTGTAAGGCTGGTCAATGAATAAAGGCTGAAGCTGAGCATCGCTTTTATAAGTTGGTCAAAATTTTATTAGCAAGTACTAAGGGTAAGTAAATACCAAACCTTAATAATAATAAAGGGAAGTAATAATAAAATAATCCCAAATGCGATGCAAATGTCAAATTAAGTTTAAGTTCCATAATTAATCATGTGAGGGTCCGAGCCGCTCATGACCATGAGCACGGCTAGTATACTAGTTTTACACTCTGCAGAGGTTGCACATCTTTACCCACAAGTCATGTTACCCATCTGCCAAGAGACGGCCAATCCCATACACCTCTACCGAGGAGGCGAGGCAGGGTAACACTACGAGGCCTTTATAAAGTTCCGCTAGCTTCAGAAATCCCGCTAGAGTTTATAGGAAGCTCCAGTGCAGGGTTCTTGCCTGACCGCCATCGCAGCAAAATCAACCAAGGACCTCCCCACACTGACCACTCCCCTACTGCCCTTGCCCCTTTCGGGTAAGGAAGACCTCCACTAGCTTTCCTAGTTAATCAGCCAAGGGCGTCCCATTAAACCCTTGTGGTAGCACTGTTTTCCCGGGTGGTCGCTCCATGTTCCCATTAATTTAATGATCTTAACATGAACAATGATAATAACAAGATAATAACAGAATAATCATGAATAGTGTATCTCCATACCCAATCCACATAAAGCAATAGCAGGTACTACCCAAAAATATTTCAGGGGTGAACAAGGTATAAAGATAACCAAAGCTGGGGTAACCTAAAGGATCCCATCAAAATTAACCTATGCAGATCATTAAAATTAATAAGAACATGGCTGGGAAAAGTAAGTGATCAAGGGCACAACTTGCCTTCAATGAGCTCCTGCTCAGCTACTTCTACTTGCTGAACCTCAGATTCCACAGTGGCTTGCTCGTCTACTCGCATCAACACAATACATACATAGTATAGCATAAATCAACATCACATCAAACATGCAAATAAAATATACAGTAAAAATCTACACATTAAAATGAGATCATAGGAACTGGAATCACTAAATTTGGAGTTATAGGGTTCAAGTTATGAATTTCCTAATGTTTAATGTGATTAAAATAGGATTAGATGAGAAATTAATTTTCTTACTGTTTTCATGTAAAAACAGAGACTCTAGATGATGGAGAATAAAATTACAAAATTTTAGAAACTGGAATGGCTCAATTTGGAGTTAAAATGAATTTTCTATGCATTTTACAAGTTTCTAGATTTGTTTTTGTATTAAAAATGAATTTCTATAAATATTTCTCTGTTTTTAAACATCTCTGGACTGGGCCTCATTTTTCAGAAAGTCCAGGGGCCCTGGCGCAACAATAACCCAGACTCATAACACTGCAGAGGTGGACGGCGGGTTGGTTTTAACTAAATCGAGGGGCCTTTGTGTTAAACTACGCCCGCGAAGGGGTATCGAGCGTTTCTGACCGTCCGATCTGAAATCAGGGGCACGGATTAGATCTCCACACCCGCGAAGCGGTATACGATCGTAACCGTTAGATCACAGATCCGCGGCCGGTATTTTACGAATTCCCGATCAAAGCACGAGCGTTCGATTCAAAATAGACGTACCCGATCCACCCCGTGAACCGGTACGCCCCTGTTCTAATCGCAGCCGTCCGTTGACCATCTAACGACCGAATGGTACCCCCATCTCCTCCTACCCCGCGACGGTGGCGCCGCCGCACCTACGGCCGAAAAGTCCGGCGAGCATGCAATCCGGCCCCCCCTACTACCTCAAGTCCAAAATTAACAGGCGCTAGACCCCGAGGACAACCTGGCGAGTGAGGTGAAGGGCGGATTACCTCGGTTGGGTTACTAGGAGCAGCTGGCCACGACACGAAGCGGGTTGGCGGAGGCGCTGTCGCAGCAACGAGGAATCCCGGTGCCGTGGTGCCTCCACGCGCCACCCGAAGCTCCGCGCGTGTTCGTGGAGGGTTTCCGAGGATTCGAAGCCCCACACCGTGGTCCGGCGATGAGTACAGGCGTGGTTCAACGATGGCGGCGATGGAACGGTCGGATGGTGGCGATTTGGTCACGGGGCTCGCGCAAGGAGGATGGGTGAGGGACGGAGGGAGCAGGGGAGTGCTCCTACTTATCCGTCGTGGACTCGGCTCGAGCTGGCCGGAGGTCGCGCAACAACACCGGGATTCCCGGCGCTCGTTCCGCCATGGCCGGGTTCTGTTGAGGCGAACGCGCGGAGCGGACTGGGCGAATGACTCGGCGGACCCACGGTTCGGAGCGAGGTAGACACGACGCGCGCGCAACTTGGTATGGCTGACCCGCTGGCCCCGCGCGGCAGAGGCATCGAACGCGCGCGCGCGTGGAGAAAGCTGGCGGCTACGCGCCTGAGCGGATGACCAGGCGGACCCACACGCCAGTGGAAGGAAGGGAGAAACGAGTGCGGCATGTGGCTAACGGGCAGGGCCCACTTGTCGGCGCGCGTCTGCGTAAGGAAGACGGGCCGCACGGTGTGATTTCTCGAGTGGGCCAAAATCAGGTACCGAGGCCCACGTACGTTTTCCCTTTTTATTTTTCTTTTCCTGATTTGTTTTTCCTTTTTATTTGAATTCAAATTCAAATTCAACCATGTGTTAATTCTTCCTCGGATTAAGAGTATAATTTTGACATACTATTATTACCTTATTCATAATATTTATTTTGTATATATTTTCTTTTCTTTCTCCAATTCTAAAATTTAACTCTTAAGTCTAAATTTTATTTTGGACATCAATGTATTTAAAAAGAAAATCTTATTACTAACAAATGCACACACATAAAACTCAACATGATGCATTTTTTTTATTTTAGTATCATTGTTTTAATTAATCACTCTCAATTATATGTGTGCTCTTTTTATGATGCAAATATGGCACATAAAATAAGGAGATCTCTCTTTTATTCTTTGTATACAACTTTGAGTATTACAAATCCTACCCCCTTAAAAATAATCTTGTCCTCGAGATTTAGACAGATCTAGGGAAAAGGTGGGGAAAATCTATACGAAGCTCTTCTTCTCTTTCCCAAGTTGCTTCATCTTCACCGTGGTGGCTCCATTGCACTTTGCACATCTTTATAACCTTATTCCTCATAACTCGAGTCAAAGTATCCAAAATCTTGATGGGGTACTCAGCATAAGTCAAATCTTCTTGAACACTAAGGTCTTCCATTGGTAATTGTTCCTCAGGTACCCTGAGACATTTCTTCAGCTGAGATACATGGAATACATCATGAACATCCGCGAGATGATCCGGTAACTCCAATTGGTATGCTACTTCTCCCACTCGCTTTAAGATTAAGAAGGGTCCAATAAAGCGAGGGGACAACTTTCCTTTGACTTTAAATCTTCTCATACCCCAGAGTGGCGACACCTTCAAATAGACATAATCTCCCTCTTTAAACTCAAGCAGTCTTCTCCGGGTATCAGCATAGCTCTTCTGCCTAGACTGTGCAGTTCTCAAATTCTCCCTTATTTGCTGGACTTGTTCCTCTGCTTCTTGTATAATCTCAGGTCCAAACAACTGCCTTTCACCAGTTTGATCCCAATACAGTGGAGTCCTGCACTTTCTGCCATACAAAGCCTCAAACGGTGACATCTTCAAACTGGCCTGATAGCTATTATTATATGAGAACTCCGCATACGGTAGACTCTTATCCCAACTACCACCATGCTTAAGAGCACAAGCTCTTAACATATCCTCTAGCACTTGGTTGGTCCTCTCAGTCTATCCATCAGTCTGTGGATGGTAAGCCAAACTAAAATTCAATCTTGTATCCAATGACTCGTGCAACTTCTTCCAATACCGAGAGGTAAACTGTGATCCCCGGTCTGACACAATCTTCTTTGGCACACCATGCAGACAGACAATCCGTGCCATGTACAACTCTGCCAACTTGGCTCCTGAATATGTGGTCTTTACTGGAATAAAGTGGGCTACTTTAGTTAGCCTGTCCACAATCACCCATATAGAATCATACCCAGCAGACGTGCGGGGTAATCCAACAATGAAGTCCATGCCAATCTCTTCCCATTTCCACTCAGGTATCTTCAGTGGATGCAGTAGTCCAGCTGGCCTCTGATGTTCAGCCTTAACTCTTTGGCACACATCGCACATAGCCACATGTGCGGCCACATCTCTCTTTAATCCATACCACCAATATTTTTGCTTCAAATCCTGATACATCTTAGTACTCCCAGGATGGATAGAATAAACTGAATCATGTGCCTCCTTCAATATGGTTTCCCAAAGACTATCAATATCGGGAACACAGATCCGATTCTTGAACCATATCGTGCCTTGCTCATCCTCCGTGAATTCTGGGCCTCTACTCTCTGTTATCAGATCCCTGATCTCTTGGATTTTAGCATCACCAACCTGACCTTTACGAATTTCTTGCTCCAAGGTAGGTTCTAATTCAATGGTAACTGCTTCCGTATGTGTAACAATTCCCAGGTTGAGCCTCTCAAAATCTTTTGCTAACTCATCAGGTAGCTGGACAATGAAAGCGGAGTGAACATGCTCCTTCCGACTCAAGGCATCTGCAACCAAATTTGCCTTGCCTGGGTGATAGTGAATCTCCAAATCATAATCCTTAATGAGCTCCAACCAACGGTGTTGCCTAAGGTTGAGATCCTTCTGAGTGAATATGTACTTCAAACTCTTATGATCCGTATATACTTGGCACTTAGTTCCCATGATGTAGTGTCTCCAAATCTTAAGTGCATGCACAACGGCAGCCAGCTCTAAGTCATGAGTGGGGTAGTTCAATTCATGTTTCCGCAACTGACGAGATGCATAGGCGATCACATGACCTTCTTGCATGAGCACACATCCAAGTCCTTGGCCACATGCATCACAGTAAATGTCAAATCCCTTCTGCAGATCTGGCATAATCAATACTGGTGGCGACATCAACCTCTCCTTCAATTGATCAAAGCTTTCTTGGCATTTCTCATCCCACTTGAATTCTCTTCCTTTCTCCAAAAGCGATGTCATAGGCTTGGCAATCTTAGAGAACCCTTCAATAAATCTCCGATAATATCCTGCGAGTCCTAAGAAGCTCCGAATCTCCGTAACTATAATGGGCACTCTCCATTCCATTATCTCCTTCACTTTAGCAGGATCCACTGCTATTCCTCCATTAGAAATAATATGACCAAGGAATGGCACCTTGTCAATCCAAAACTCAGACTTGCTGAACTTAGCGTAGAGTTGATTATCTCGCAGCTTTTGTAGCACCAACCTTAGATGTTGTTCATGATCACTTTCATTCCTAGAATAGATCAGAATATCGTCGATAAACACCACGACGAATCTGTCCAAATACTCCATAAACACTTTGCTCATCAAATTCATGAAATAAGCCGGTGCATTGGTTAATCCAAATGACATAACAGTAAACTCATATAATCCATATCGGGTTGAGAAAGCCGTCTTAGGAATATCTGATGGTCTAATCTTCATCTGATGGTATCCCGATCGGAGATCAATCTTCGAGAATACCCTGGCTCCTCTCATCTGATCAAACAAATCCTCAATACGGGGTAATGGGTACTTGTTCTTCACCGTGACATCATTAAGTGATCTATAGTCCATGCACATTCATTGCGATCCATCCTTCTTCTGTACGAATAACACCGGTGCTCCCCAAGGTGAGGAACTCGGACGAATATACCCCACCTCCTGTAACTCAGTTAACTGCTTCTTAAGTTCCTTCAACTCCTCTACGGACATCCTATATGGCCGTTTAGAAATAGGGGCGGTTCCAGGTAAGAGATCAATAACAAACTCAACTTCTCTATCAGGTGGCATCCCTGGTAACTCCTCTGGAAAGACATCCGGAAAATCTCTAACCACCCGGATGTTGTCTCCAACAAACTCCTCAGGTATAAAGAACATTTCACGCATGGATGAGGAGGTTACTGCAATATTAACTTGAAATCTTTCTCCTTTAGTGGTAGTGAGTTCTACAGTACCTCTACCACATGCTATAACGGCCTTTGCCTTTCTTAGCCATGACATACCAAGGATCAGATCTATACTGCTTGACTCTAATATTATAGCAGTAGCTCCAAATTCTCTACCCATAATGGTCAATGTCAATCTACGTGTCATTTGATTCGCCTCAACAGGCCCTTTAGGTGTAATTACTATCATGGGTTTTCTCATATTTAGCAGTGGTATTTCATTTGTGTTGGCATATCTAGCAGACATGAATGAATGTGTAGCACCAGAATCAAATAATATGGTTGCAGGAATTGCATTAACATAAAACATACCAAGTACGATGTCCCCACCATCCGGAGTAGCATCAACGCTGACTTGATTAACCTTGGCAATAGAATATCCCTTGCCAGATCCTGGAGTTTGCTGCCTGTTCTGAACTTGAGTAGTAGCAATCCTCTGTGGGTAGACATTTGCATAATGACCAGTCTTCCCACACTTGAAACAAGTAGTGCCTGGACTCTGTCCTGAAAACTTCGTCGGGGTGCCAGTAGGGGTAGCCTGTCGAGGAGGTGGAGTCCTCAGTGGTGATTGCTAAACTGGGCGCTGGCCTCCGCTAGTGCGAACTGGTGTACCCTGGGGGTGAACTGTAGCGAGGACGAGCACTGCTGCTTCCTTGTCCTTGAGATATAGCCTTTCTCTTCAAATCTCCCAGCTGAACACGCTTGTGCTCAATAGCTAGCGCCTTATCAAGTAGCCTCTGAAATGATGGAAATGTATGTGCCACTAGAGCATACTGCAGTGGTCCATTAAGTCCTTCAATAAAATGCTCCTGCTTCCTCTCATCTTCAGCAACTTCATCAGGGGCATATCTGGATAACTGGATAAACTTGTCGCGGTACTCGCTGACTGACATACTTCCTTGCTTTAGCGACAGAAACTCCTTCTTCTTGATCTTTATCATACCAGCTGGAATATGGTAGTTCCTGAACTGTGTACTGAACTCTGCCCAAGTAATAGTATCAGCAGCATCATGGGCAGCAGTATAAGAATCCCACCAGTCAGCAGCAGGACCTGTCAGACGACCAGAGGCATAAAGAACTTTCTCCCGGTCTGAGCATTGGGCGATGTTGAGCATCTTCTCAATTGACTTCAACCAATCATCTGCATCAAGTGGATCTGGCGAACTGGCGAAGGTCAGTGGCTTATGACTCATAAACTCCCGGTGCTTATCACGAGGTGGAACTGGTGGTGGTGGTGGAGGCAATGGCACTTGTTGCTGTTGCTGCTGTTGTTGAAGTTGTTGTTGCAGCTGCTATTGTTGAAGTTGTTGTTGCAGCTGCTGTTGTTGCGCCCTCCTTTCCTGGCGTATCTCCTCTCTCTCCTGGCGCAACTCCTGGCGTATATCCTCTCTTTCTTGACGTATCTCCTGGCGTTCTTGCTGCATCTGGGCACGCATATCAGCCATAGTGTCCGCCATTTGCTGCATCACCGCCATCTGAGCTGCAACTAATGGATCAACTCCGCCTGGTGGAGGATTAGGAGGATTCATCTCTGCGGGCTGTGGCTGAGGTTGTCTATATATCCTTCGAGTGTGTCGATTAGGAGGCAAATCAATTCCACCACCCCTTCTGGTATTGACCATCTGAGTTAGATACATATGGTAAGAGAGAGTAGCAGACAAGGCAGTAATTACGAATCATGTTACTTTGGGGGATTTATTAGCTAAGCAGTTTAATGTTTTACCTACCATATCTAATTTATTACCTTATGCTGGCACATGCTAAGATGTCCATATATAATATTTCAATCAATCAAAGAAGCAAATCAGGCATTGATCATCAGAACAATCAACCAACATTTTTAATAGAGAAAGTAATTTTTTTTGTCTTAGGTCTCCTATCTCTTAAAAAATATCACAGGGGTAGGGATTCCAAGGTGTGAAATCCATCTTGTCTCAGAGTAGAAAAGGTAAGAATGATCAGAGTAGAACAGTATAAGGTGAGACAGGATCAAGATAAGTATAGAAAGATTCAAAGTAAGGTAAGTATAGAATGAATCAGAATGAGATAAGTAGGTAAGGGTTGTCCATTTCTATCTAGGTCTCGTCCTACAGTCAACATTTGCTCTGATACCACTTCTGTTGCACCCGGCTAAGATAGAAATTCATGATTATAATGAAGACCATATGGCATGGAACAAAGGTGTGTCACTCCATGAACTATTGTATTACATTTGCGTATCTAGGCTCTTACAAGTTAGTGCATGCATGTATATGCAATATCTTAAGTCACATCATAAGGTTGCACTTGAATCTTGGCTTAAAATATTGCATATCATGTCTATTAGTATACCCTTTGATTATGAGTAATTCCTTAAATTGGTGCAATTTCATATTTTCATACTTTATTTGTACCAAGGTTCAAATTGTAGAACTTAATCCCCTGGCCTCACAAGTCCAAGTGCATAAGCTAAACAAGTATTCATCACTTGTATGCACACATTTAGGGGGAGAATGGTCTATAATTTGAATCTTTGAGACTAACTTCATTTTCAAGTCTATTATGTGTGTAGTCTCAATTAGAAAGGAATCTTCAAGCAAAGACAATCACTTCCACTGCAAATTTTGATGGGTATCAAAGATTCTTTGCTCCAATAAATGTATCTTCTATACATTTCATAAGAGAATGAGTTTCTCTTGTATATGCTACTCCAACGTCATCTAAAACTGGTAAATATGTATCACATCTTTTTGGATTACAAATATCTGAAGTAGCATAGCTTATAGATTCTCCTGTCTAGAACTTAATTGATTAAATAGTGCACATGTTTCTTATGTTGCATGATTATGTTCAATTGATACTCCTTTTATGCCAATGGTACTTTAAGTTGCAAATAAGTACTCTCAACAGGTATCAATTGAATTCATATATATGTGTGCACTAAAACTTGAGGAGAACTTAGTGTAATATACAATTAGTGATCTGATTATCTATCAAATTGTATCAATTGGTGGTTTTCAATTGATATTTTTCGTACATGATCACTAGTTGTATAATTCATACTTGTGCAATTTTCATGCTGCCTCTTGTTATGATAAGAAAATGCTAGGTGACATCTAGACTCCAGGTATCAAGATTTATCTTTCAATTAGTATGACAATATTCATTTGATATCTTGGACCTATGTCACAATTATGCCAATAAGAGATTGCAAAATGAACTCTAAATACAACACAAGTGTGGAACACCCCTTTGAAAAGGTAAAACGCAAAGGTACATCACTTATGACACTTCTCCATTACCTTTGTGCCATATAAGGAGCCTTTTCATGATAGTGTGTTCAAATCTTGATTAATCATAATTTCTACCCTTTATATTCTTTATATCTTTTTTTTGGAGATTTATGACAAAGGGGGAGAAATTTTGCATTAAAGCTTACCTTTAGTCTTATGTAACTAAGTGTTAGAAGACTTTAAAAAGGGGAGAAATAATAAAAAAAGGGGAAGTCATAAGAAAAACATAAGATGTAGAAAGTTGATGAGTGCATACTATGTCATGAGCATCACGTTTATTTTATGACGCACTGCATCCTATGAATAGTATGATATAAGTTGTCTTCACTCTTTGACCCAAATATGTGGTTTTGGCATTTTGGCATTTGAGTACAAAATTGGTATTTTCTGAAATGCACATATTTAAGGGGAGGAAACTATATCATAGGATTCAAAATCTTATTTATCAAATCTTATGTAAGCTTTAAATGTGTTGTCATCAATCACCAAAAAGGGGGAGATTGAAAGTGCATTCATCCCTTTTGTGAGTTTTGGTGATTTGGATAACAACACATTTAAAGGTCTAACAAGTTTGCTAAGTGTTGAACAGGAAATTCAGTATGATGAACATACTTGAATAGTGTATAATGATCAGTGAACAAGGTTCAACACAAGGTCAAATAACTAGTGAGAAATGCAAATGGATATAATATGGTCTCTATATTGGTTTGAATATATGGACAAGACCTGAGAAATCACTATGCATAAATATGATCATAATAGAGGTTGAAGTGATTAAGAGGATTGGTCAAGCCAAAGTGAATAAGATATGAGGAATCGTGAATTGGCCTGACCATATTACTATTAGTCCATATATGAATATATGAGAATCAAACTAGAGCTTGATTGATCTTAGCAGTTATATCTAGATGACATTCAAGCAAGGTTCACAATATTGAAGAAATGATTCTCTCAATGGATGCTCAATAGGATGTGACTCAAGAATGGCTTGATAGGGTGAAGATAGCAAGGAAAGGGCTTCGAGGAACTAAGCGAAGGTGAAGGCCAAGCGACGGCTTGTAGACCGAGGTACCATGGCTAAGGTGAAGAAGAGAGTACTTGCACTAAGTCGATGAACTAATCAGCTATGAAGAGTTACAACATGTTGATGCATCAGTAAGGTGACTTGAAGCCATGATTTGAACTCATATATGGTGAAATGGTACAAGTCACAGGGTTTGTTTTGTGTTTGCTTCAAAAGGTGAGACAAGGATGTTTGTGATCCTTATGAAGCAACACCATGGAGAAATCACACATGAGACACCAATTACTCAAGTAGTTTACTTAATTATATTTTATTTAACTTGAGTATAGGAATCGTCGTACTATCAAGGGGGGTCCAAAAAGAAGGTTGGTGTTGGTACTAAAGCTCAAAATCCTTGATCTAAAACTTCCATTTTACCCTGGTTTCACTTCGGTTTTCTCAAAATCTGTGCAATAGTTCAAAAACCGGTTCAACCGGTTTTGGGACTGCTCCTCTGCCTCCCCTGCTCTGACATGTCTGACAGTCAGAGCTGTCAAAAAAAGTCACTGCAGATATTTTGGGAAAACCGGTTCAACCGGATTTTTACCTTACTAACCGGTTTTGAAACCGGTCGTGTTTGCGGCTGAGTAGGTTAGTGAACCGGGATCTTTCTGGTGGAAACCGGTTCAACCGGTTTGAAAACCCGTTGAACCGGTTTTTACCCTTTTCTCCCAACGGTCACCAGCTTTTGGGGGATCCTTTATATACACCTCCCACACTCTTCCCCACAGTAGAGCACGCAAAAAACTTCATTCCCAACCTGAGAAACACCTCCCACTCTCTCTCTCTCACCTCTTGCCTCTCCCATTTCAAATCTTTGGAGAGAAATCTTTGAGTGAGTTTGAGAGCTGCGGTTTTTGTGCTTCATCTCCAAATCTCTCTTACTCTTCTTCGTTCGAGCTTTGGTACTACATCGAGTTCTTTGTGGATTCATTACTCTTGGAGCTTCTAGCTCCTAGACGACTAGGTGTCGCTTGTGAGTCTCCAAATCTTGTGGAAGACCACAAGAAAGTTTGTATTACCCGCTTGTTTGAGCAAAGATTATTGTGTGGGCTTGACCTTTGTGGTCGGCAAAGGGAGGATTAGGGTTGAAAGAGACCCGGCTCTTTGTGGGCGCCTCAACGAGGAAGTAGGGCACCTTGGTGGTGTGACCGAACCTCGGGATAAATCTTGTGTCTCTTGTATTCTTGTTCATTGTGCTTATTCGTGTTCTTCGTTCTCTCACCATTGTGTGGAAGATTTGTTTATATATATTTTGGTGTGTGGATTTTGAGAAGTGCCCTTCTCAGATCTACTACTTTGAACCCTGTGGATCAACTAGAACATCTCATTTCCAAAGTTAACTGGGTGAATTTCGAGATCAATTCAGTTTTACCTAGTTTGCTTCTAGTTTTTGTTGAAAAAGTTTTAACTTGCCTATTCACCCCCCTCTAGGCAACTTTCACTTTCCCGTTGAGATCTAGATGGACAATCTTCAGCAGCCTCTTTAGCCTGGGACAGTGCTCCGATTTGGGAGTCTCGAGTTCATGTCCCTCGACGGCAGCTACGACATGGTACTCCTCCCCCCGCAGCACGACAACAACGACAGTCATCGGCTCGCCTGGTGGAGGCGGACTCGACGATGACATCTCCCCGTGGCGGGAGAGGAACACCCGGGTTTGCCCCGCCACCCTCCTTGCAGGAGGAGGAGGGGACGGAGCGACCATGGCCAGGCAGGAGGCAGCACCTCGTCGGTTGTCGGACCAGAGCGAGTCGACGATGCTGACACCCCTGCGGGGGACATGTCGGGTGTTATCCTCGCACCTAGGACAACGACGGGTGTCGCTTCCCAGCAACGTGTCAACTCCAGGCGGACTGATGGCGCCGGCACCCTTGCGAGGGACTTGTCGGGCATTAGTCTCGCACCTAAGATAACGACACATTCCATCTCTGATGCAACTTCACCGCCGTCCACCAACCAGCAGGTACCATCAGTTTTCCATCATGTTCCCTTTAGATTCAGCTTTGACCCGCCAAGCGACCCCACTTTGGCAAGCACTTTCGCAAGGGCATATCCTGACCTTCCGGGGTACCATATGTGGTCCACTTGGGACCTACTGACGGCCGTCTCAACCTCCGAACCCGTGGGTTCCAAGGAAGAGGATGACCCCGACTTCAGTTGGGATTTCTCCGAACTTTGTGATCCCAGCGCCATGCGAGACTTCATATCTGCATGTGACCACTGCCTCTCCGGCTGCTCTAACGATGGCCACAGCCTTGACGATGAGGGTTACGACCCAACTCGCGAGTGTTTCCACATCGATCAGGATGATCACGACGAAGGCAACCACCTCGGCATGCTAGGAAACGACGACGCCCCTGTGCCTGTATCTCGCGTTGAGATCCTGTGGGAGCTAGCTGTGGCCCGGGTCCCTGCAGGGGGTCAGGGCACATAGCTCGAGCAACTCCGCGAGATGCAGACCAAGCTCGACGAAGAAATGGGGCGACTTGTGCAGCTCCGACAAAACCTCGAGCAAGAGTGGGCAGGCTGAGCACTCGCCGGAGGAGCGCGTCATTAGGCTCGGGACGTCCAGCATCGTATTATTGACGATGCCAGGTCAAGGCTGCCCTCGGCCTTCAACGGGGCCGGCCAGAACCTAGCTGCAGCGGTGATGTTACTTCAAACAATGTCGGAGCCATCCACCACCGAGGGGCGACGTATCCAGGGCGAACTCAAGGACCTCCTAGAAAATGCCGCAGCCTGACAAGCCGAGAGCTCTGCCTCCCGAAGGCGAGGATGCCCCTCGGAGCATCACGTAGCGTCCTCCCAACATGTGCGCGAGGCCTCGGTCCGCACCGAGCACACAGGAGACGAGACACCTGCAGCCCGGGATCGCCTCGGCGACGAGCAACACCGCCGCAACCTTCCCCTTTTCCTCTCCGACGCTGCCCGGGCCTGGCTGGAGCATCTGCTTCCTACGTAGATCTTCGACTCGGACAACCTAGTCAAGGCCTTCACTGGAAATTTCCAAGGTATGTATGTGCGCCCTGGGAACTCGTGGGATCTCCGGAGCTACCGCCAGCAGCCAGGGGAATCCCTGCGAGAGTACATCTGGCGGTTTTCAAAGTAGTGCACCGAGTTGCCTAACATCACCGACTCAGACGTCATCGGAGCATTCCTTGCCGGTACCACTTGCTGGGACCTGGTAAGCAAACTGGGACGCAAGACACCCACCAAGGCGAGCAAATTGATGGACATAGCCACCAAGTTCGCCTCTAGTCAGGAGGCGGTCGAAGCCATCTTTCGGAAGGACAAGCAGCCTCAGGGAAGGCAGAAGGAAGACGTCCCCGAGGCGTCCGTTCAGCGTGGCACGAAGAAGAAGACCAGGAAGAAGGCACAAGCAAAACGCAATGCCATTGACGCGGATCTCGTCGCTGCTGCCGAGCACAGGAATCCTCAGAAGCTTCTCGGAGGGGCCAACGTGTTCGACAAGATGCTCAAGGAGTCATGCCCCTATCACAGGGGTCCCGTCAAGCACACCCTTGAAGAGTGCGACATGCTCCGGCGTTAATTTAATAAGGCTGGACCCTCGGCGGAGGGTGGCAAGGACCAAGGCAACAACAAGAAAGGAGGCAACAGGGAAGAAGAGTTCCCAGAGGTCCACAACTGTTTCATGTCTACGGTGGGTAAGTGGCGAATGCCTCGGCTCGACACCGCAAGCAAGAACGCCGGGAGGTCTGCTCGGTGAATGTAGCGACGCCATTCTACCTAGACTAGTCCGACAAACCCATTACCTTCGACCAAGGCGACCACCCCGACTATGTACCGAGCCCAGGAAGGTACCCGCTTGTCATCGACCCTGTCATCGGCAACGCTAGGCTCTCCAAGGTCCTCATGGATGGAGGCAGCAGCCTCAACATCATCTATGCCGAGACCCTAGAGCTCTTAGGGGTTGATCATTCCACGATCCAGGCCGGTGCAGCACCCTTTCACGGGATTGTCCCTGGCAAGCGTGTCTTGCCCCTTGGGCAACTTGATTTGCCTATCTGCTTCGGAACTCCCTCCAACTTCCGAAAGGAAACCCTCACTTTCGAGGTAGTCGGGTTCCAAGGGACCTATCACGTGGTGTTGGGAAGATCGGGCTACGCCAAGTTCATGGTTGTCCCCAACTACACGTACCTCAAGCTCAAGATGCCAGACCCCAAGGGAACCATCACCGTTGGATCCACATACCGCCACGCTTACGAGTGCGACGTGGAATGCGTGGAGTACGCCAAAGCCCTCGCCGAATCCGAAGCCCTCATTGCCGACCTGGATTGCCTCTCCAAAGAGGCGCCCGATGCAAAGCGGCACGCCGACAACTTCGAACCAGCCAAGGCGGTTAAATCTGTCTCTCTCGACCCCAGCAACGACGCCAGCAAGAAAGTCAGGATTGGCTCCGAGCTCGACCCCAAATAGGAAGCAGTGCTCATCGACTTTCTCCGCGCAAACGCCAAAATTTTTGCGTGGAGTCCCTCGGACATGCCAGACCCAATTGCTGATAGCCCCAATCTAGGTCGAACTTTGGACCATGTACTTCGATGGGTCGCTTATGAAAACCAGAGCAGGTGCCGACTTGCTCTTCATCTCACCCCTCGGGAAACATGTGCGCTACGTGATACGCCTCCATTTTCCAGCGTCAAACAATGTGGCCGAATACGAGGCATTGGTTAATGGGTTACACATCTTTGTCGAGCTAGGGGTTCGGCGCCTCGACGCTCATGGCGACTCGCAGCTTGTTATTGACCAAGTCATGAAGAACTCTCACTGCCGCGATCGAAAAATGGAGGCCTACTGTGACGAAGTTTGGCGCTTGGAAGATAAGTTCTATGGGCTAGAACTCAACCATGTTGCTCGACGGTACAACGAGACTGCGGATAAGCTGGCTAAAATAGCCTCGGGACGGATGCTGGTTCCCCTGGATGTCTTCTCCAGGGACATATATCAACCATCCATCAAACTCAACGATGCACCCAAACCCGAGGAGACCTCGGCCCAGCCCGATGTACCCTCGGTCGCCGAGGGTGAGGCCATGCACATCGGGATAGAGTAGAATGGGGTCACACCAAACCTAAACTGGCAGACCCCGTACCTAGAATATCTCCTCCAAGGAGAGCTACCCCTCGACAAGGCCGAAGCCCGTCGACTGGCTCGACGCGCCATGTCGTTCGTTTTACTGGGTGATAAAAAAGAGTTGTACCACCACAACCCCTCAGGCATTCTCCAACGATGCATATCCGTCGCCCAAGGACAAGAGCTATTACAAGAAATACACTCGGGGGCTTGCGGTCACCATGCAGCACCTCGAGCCCTCATAGGAAACGCTTTCCGACATGGTTTCTACTGGCCGACCGCAGTGGCCGACGCCACTAGGATTGTACGCTCCTGCCGAGGGTGTCAATTCTACGTGAGACGGACGCACCTGCCCACTCAGGCCCTATAGACAATACCTATCACTTGGCCATTTGCCATGTGGGGTCTGGACCTTGTCGGTCCCTTACAGAAGGCACCCAGGGGCTTCATGCACCTGCTGGTCGCCATCGACAAATTCTCCAAGTGGATCGAAGTCCGACCCTTAACCAGCATCGGGTCCGAACAGGTGGTGGCGTTCTTTACAAATATCATCCACCGCTTTGGGATCCCAAACTCCATCATCACTGACAATGGCATGCAATTCATTAGGAAAAGTTCCTAGACTTCTGCGAAGGCCACCACATCCGTGTGGACTGGGCTGCCGTAGCTCACCCAATGACAAATGGGCAGGTGGAGCGCGTCAATGGCATGATTTTGCAGGGGCTAAAACCAAGGATCTACAACAACCTCAACAAGTTTAGCAAGCGGTGGATAAAAGAGCTACCCTCGATGGTTTGGAGTCTGAGGACGACGTCGAGCCGTGCCACGAGTTTCTCGTCGTTTTTCCTAGTCTATGGGGCCGAGGCCATCCTACCCATGGACTTAAAATACGGCTCCCCGAGGACAAAGGCGTACGACGACCAAAACAACTAGACCAGCCGAGAGGATTCATTGGACCAGCTGGAAGAGGCTCGGGACGTAGCCTTGCTACACTCAGCGCGGTATCAGCAGTATCTGCGACGCTACCACGCCCGAAGGATTCGGCCCCGAGGCTTCCAGGTGGGACTTTTGGTGCTTCGGCTACGACAAGACGCCCGAGGGCGCCACAAGCTTACTCCTCCCTGGGAAGGGCCATTCATCATTGCCAAAATTTTGAAGCCCGGGACATACAAGCTGGCCAACGATCAAGGCGAGGTCTACAGCAACGCTTGGAACATCGAACAGCTATGTCCCTTTTACCCTTAAAGTGTTTCAAGTTGTTCATGTATCTTGGTCCCTTTACACATATAAATAAAAAGTCTAACTGTCAAGGGAGGATCGGCCTTGCCTCAGCAAAAACCGACCCTCCCTCGGGGGCTAGAAGGGGGGAACCCCCTCTGCGTCAAAATTTCCTCGGAAAAGTTTTCTATCAAAACAACTTTCGTGCCTTTCGACTATATCGATAACAGAATCCTAAAAACGAGCGAGAGAGACCTTGAATGACAAGGCCAACCGAGCCGAGGGACTCCTACGCCTCCGGGATACGGATACCTCACTCATCACCTTCCGCGAAAGGTAACTCGCGCCCGGATAAGTGATTCTGCTACCGAATAAGTCCTAACGCTCGAAACAAGAGGAAAGAAAACATAGCTTTATACTCTGACACTAAAAATGTCTAGGCCTCAGCGGCCGCAAGGAACATACACATACTTAGAATAAACTGTTCCCCATAGGCTCAGGTGTCGGCAGTGGGAGGAGCAGCACCCTCGGCATCGTTCCTACCCACGGCGGAATCTGGCCCGACCTCGAACGGTGACACAGGCAGAAGGATCTCCACCTCAAAAAAAGAAGCCAACGCCGCGCCTGGGCCCTCGGCAGCCGCATCAAGACTTTGGACCTCCGCTAGGGCGGCCTCCTCTTCGTCGGGTAAGCAGTAGCCCTCGCTGACCCGCTCCAAATCCACGTCGTAGTGAGAAGCAAGGACAGCGAGGGCTCACCTAAGGTCGTGGTGCAGCGCTCCGCGGAGTCTGCTGCGCACGTGGCTGCCCACGGCCCACAGGCGACTCTGGGGGAGCTGACCGAGGGGACGTCGTCGAGGCCAAAGGTCCGGCAGAGGGTTGAGATGGCCTCGGACATGGCCATGCGGTCGGCCTCTTTCTGCTCAGCCGCCTGGGCAAGCGCCTTGCTATTCTTGATGGACTCGTTAAGAGCCGTCTCGAACCCTGAAGACAGTCGGACAATATTCTTCAGACACGACGGAAAGAATGAAGCTAAAACAAAGTCACAAAGCAAGCAAAACATACCTTCGGTCCGGGCACGCTGCTGCGAGGCCATGGCTTGGGCGGACCGGGCAGACCCGACGGCCACGGCCATGCCCTCCGCAAGGGTCCCGGCCCAAGCGATCGCCTCGGGTCTAGAATGGGGGAACCCCCTTTGCGTCAAAATTTTCCTCGAAAAATTTTTCTACCGAAACGACTTTCGTGCCTTTCGACTATATCGATAGCAGAATCCTAAAAATGACAAGAGAGACCTCGAACGGCAAGGCCGACCGAGCCAAGGGACTCCTACGCCTCCGGGTTACAGATACCTTACTCGTCACCTTCCGCGAAAGGTAGCTCACGCTCGGATAAGTGATTCTTCTACCGACGAACAAGTCCTAATGCTCGAAATAAGAGGAAAGAAACACGGCTTTATACTCAAATACCCAATTGTTTAGGCCTTAGCGGCCATAGAAAACAAACACACATACTTGGGATAACTATGCTACATAGACTTAGACGTCAGCAGCGCCCTCGGCGGTTTTCCCGACCTGCGGCAGATGTCTTAGTACTTAAAGCAATTACATTTTGCTCTCAGGAAAATACCATTACATTCCCTTACAAACGGGACCCCAGCTCCAGTCCCGTAGGGATGAACTACCTCCACACCAGAAGGGCTGCAAGATAACAAACTCCAAGCGGCTCACCGGCGACCACTGCACCAGCAACGACAACGACCTCCGCCTCGGGCGGCTAGATAGCAGCAGCGATTGCCCTAGGGCAAACGCTACTGTGGAAAGGCCCTCGCCCCTGTCCCCACACGGGGGGGGGGGGGGGGGGGCGAGAACAAGCCATTAAAACCAAAGAGCCGGAGGTCCAGCCACAGGTGGCACTGACGGTCTCGTCGGCAGAGGCAACCACCTCTGCAGTGGGAAGCCTCACCTATGGCGGCCACCACCTCGACACCGACGACAGTGGCCACTTGCGCACCGACGCCGCACCGACGAATGGCGGCCGCCCCAGCGTGCACAAGGAGGTCCTCGCTCCCATCCTCGCTACGGGAGTCAGGACAAGACCATCCAGGAACGCGGACACCGCCCCTGCGGCGTACGACGTCCGTGGACATGGCCGACCTGCGCACGACGCGACTGTCGCCCGTGCGGTGGACGAACAACCACACCCTAACCAGGCAGCAGGTGGCAGTTTGCCTCCTCCGCAAGGCTGGTGGACCCCCTTCTCCCCTGAATGCTGGAGGAAGAAGCGGGTCGCCAGCCCATGCGGAAGGCAGGACCCCAACTCGGCTTGCCCTCCCCCCAGCATGGATGATGAACATCCTTGAAGCTAAGAGCAGGGGGAGGCCACAGCCCAGCTCGCTCTTCTCCACCACAAGGCTGGCGGTCATCATTCTGGGTGACCACTGGCGGGGAACTGCAGACGGGCTGCATGATGAAAATCCTTGAAGCCAAGCGATGACTAAAGAGTGCCAACCCCCACGAGGTCGTGTTCCTCCAACAGCAGCAAGAAGAAGGCAACACTGGTGCACCCCATCTGGAGGCCCAGAAGATGGAAAGACGCAATGAATGCGAGAAGAGCAAAGACATGGATACTGCCCGGGAGATCGATCCCTTTTTAAAGACAGATCTCCCCACTCGCGCCCCAAAGCATCACGGGCAAAGTCTCCCCCGACATGCTCCAGGGTTCCCGCCCTACGACACGGGGGCTAGGTCCCACATGTCATACAAACTGACCCAAAACACGAAGATGGCGAACCGCCGCACACGAAGCATGCAACCACCCTATCGGCGTTTCGACCCTGGGGGGGTCCCTGGACCGACGAGTAAATTGTCGCTACATGTCCCAGCCCAGATGGGTCAGCACGAGACGGGACACAAAGGGGGAGAACAGTAAGGGAAACTGTGGCCTTCGTGTTGTCCTGCGCCCAGGGCAGTTGGATGCGCTTGCAGTAGGGGGTTACAAGCGTTCACGTGGGAGAGAGAGTGAGAGCGAGAGGCTTATGCATCGGCACGTTCTCCCGCGCGGCCAACCTTCTCGTACGAGAGCCCTGAAGGGAGTGTTGGCACTCGCTTGGAGGCTTTTGTCTCACTTTTTTGCAAGGGGACCGGCCTTTCTCGGTTGCGTTTCGTTCCGGTGGGTGCGCGCGAGCGCACCCGCCGGGTGTAGCCCTCGAGGCCTCGGAGGAGTGGTTTGACTCCTTCGAGGTCTTAGCGCGTTTCGTGATGCTTCGGCCGGTCTGGTGGTTCCCTCATGCGAACTGGCCGTAGCCTGGGTGCATAGTCGAGTCCCAAGTTCTCGGGCTGGTATGTTGACGTTGTCAATGGTTTGGCCAGAGCCGAGTTTGCGAGAGCAGCCCCCGAGCCTCCGCACAGAGCGAGAGGACAGTCAAGGATAGACTCGGCTTTTTCCATATGCCCCTACGTCGCCTTTCCTCAAGGAGGAGGGGGGAAAGCGCCATGTTGCCCTCAGAGGGCGCCGAACATGGTGTCTCCAGTGAGTTGCTAACGGGTAATCCGAGTGGACACCCGTGCCCCATTCGTTAGAGGTCGGCTAGTGGCCCGGAGGCACGCTCCAAAAGTACCTGCGGGTGATTCGCCGGACCCGGTCCCCTTTTGACGGGGTCCGAGGGCTCGATGCCTCCCTCTGATGGGATTCCGTTACGAAATCGCTCCCGCTGGTCTCGGAAATGTCCTAGGGTACCTCGGGAGCGTAGCCCGAGCCTTGGTTGTGTATCGAACGTACCCAGAGTCATCCCTCGCTCTGCGTGCTCTGAGGCGGCTGTCGAACCCTTCGGGGGCCAGCCTACGAACCCCTGATCAGTAGTGGGCGTGGAGCCCGAGTGGCCTGAGGCGGCCGTTGAACCCTTCCGAGGGGCCAGCCTTCGAACCTCTGACCAGTAGTGGGCATGGAGCCCGAGTGCTCTGAGGCGGCTGTTGAACCCTTCCGAGGGGCAGCCTTCGAACCTCTGATCAGTAGGGGGCTCGGGGCCCGCTTCCTTCACGGAGAAGGATCCCTTTTGGAGTATCCCCTTTCCCGGTCCCTGCGGCAAGAGAGAGAAAGGGGAAGAGGAAAAGGTTACAAAATTGAGCGTCGTGGCGTACCTTTTTTGACGCGGTCATTATGGCGGAGGTGAAGCGTCGCCTTCTTCGCCTGCCAAAGGTGCCGCCTACCCTGCCGCAGAGTTAATGCGACGGGACGAGTGGTTGGCGGGGCAACCGTTGTGCGTGTGTGAGCCGTTCGAGGAACGAAACATGGGTGCGTCGTATTCACGCCGTGGGAGAGGGCTCTCTCGCTGTCCCTGGAGGGGACGTGAGCCTGCTGATGACTTGACTGCTGCTTCTGCCCGCCTGCTGCCGCCATTACTGCCGGCCCATTTCTGGTCATATCGACCGTCGTGCCTTCTCCCGCGGCTGACTGACCCATGACCGATGTGCTCGGTTGGCACTATTGGGTCATGCGCGGGGTTGCCTCGAGCCGCGGCACCGGCCCCGCAGTTGAGAAGGCGCGATACTGGCGCGAGTGGTGGTGCAGTTTCTCGCACGTAGTAACCGGCGCGCCGGTTACATGACGTGTGGGCCTAGACCTCCGTGCTGGACGCGTCGAAGTCGAAGGGGTGCGCCCCCTTGGTGCGGTTGCATGCCGCCTACATGGCGGTCCGCCCTTTCACCCGCTGGTCTAGGCAAAAGTGGAGGACCGCTTGTAACCGCTGGGCAGTTACGCGTAACGCGCGCGACGGTTTGGCTTCTTCCGCCCTGGGCCAGCTTGCATGACGCGTGGGACCCAGCCCCTTTGTCGTGGGGGGAGGACTTTGAAGCATGTTGGTGAAGACTCAGCCCGCGACGGCTGAGGGCATGAGTGGGGAGAGTTGCCTTTAAAAGGAGGGCGACCCCCTTGGACGGCAGCCATGTCTTCGCACTCTCCTCATGCATCGCGCCCTTCCACCTTTCGAGCCCCCTGAAGGGGAGCGCTCGCGTTGCTTTTGTCTCGTCGTCGGAGGAGGAACACAACTTCATGGAAGTTGGTACCTTTCAGCCATCATTCGGCTTCAAGGATTTTCATCAGGCAGCCTGGCTGCATCCCCTCGCCGGTGGTCACCCAAGACGGTGACCACCAGTTCGATGGTGGGGAGAAGCGAGCCGGGCTGCGGCCTCTGCCCACCCTTAGCTTCAAGGATCTTCATCATCCTTGCGAGGGCGGAGAGCGAGGCGAACCGGGGCCTGCCCCCGTGCGGGCAGCGGCCCGCTCCTTCCCTCAGTGATCGGGGGGAAGGGCGTTCGCCGTTCGTGGCGCTGGCAGCTTGCCGTGTGTCTGGCTCTCCGGCCTGAGCAGCTTTGGCACGGTTTCCGATGCCACCTCCCACCGAGGCAGCCGGAAGAGGTTTCTCCGCCGACGAGATAGTCAGAGCCGCCCGCGGACTGACCTCCGACTCTACAGCCTTGGTAGCTTGTCCTCGCCCCTCGAGTGGGGCTGTGGGCGAGTGCCTTGTCGTAGCAGTGTCTGCCCTAAGGTCATCGCTGCTGCTGTTTGGCCGCCCGGAGCGGAGGTCGTTTTCGCTGCTGCCGAAGTGGGCGTCGGCGTGCCACCTGGGGTCTTGTCGCCCCGCAGGCCCTCCAATGTGGGGGGTTGTTCGTACCTGCGGGGGTGGAACCGGAGTTCCGTTTGTAATGGCACCTTGAGTGCCGGTGTTTGTTCATTGTGGCTGTCGGGGCCTGAACATGTAGGTATTTTGGCATGATACCATATTTTTCCTCATTTCGAGCACTAGGACTCGCCTGTCGGCTAGCCGATTCGCTTAACCAAATGTGAGTTGCTCTGTGCAGAAGGTGACGAGTGAGGTATCCGTATCCTGGAGGCGTAGGAGTCCCTCGGCTCGGTCGGCCTTGCCACCCGAGGCTTCACTTGCTTAGTAAAAGAGACCCTCGGCCGCTCTGCGGTGAGCCAGGGCCGAGGCAGCGGTGCCAGCACGGACAGGGGCAGAGTTGGCTCGAAAAAAGGGAGCTTCGTCAGCCGAGGCTTGGCCGGGTCATCCACTGGCGGGACCAACGCCGGAGTCGAGTTGCTGAGGCCACGAGCCGGGCTGGTGTCCTCGGGGGACAACTGGCTGAGGCTTCGGGGTGGTCGGCCGAGCCATCTGCTCGGGCCGGGTTCCTGGAGGAGACCCTGGCGGCGATGGCCCGGGCGTGGTGCTGATGTCATCCTTCGGAGCGGAGATCCTCCGACCGTGTTGCCGTCCGAGGCTCGGTCGGACTTCACCGAAGGTGGAGTTGACACCGAGGGTGCTGCTGCTCCTCCTCCATCGACGTCTGAGCCTGCAGGATCGGTTCGCCTGTAGTATGCATATGTTTTTGCGGCTGCCGAGGCCCAAACATACTATCGTCGCGTTGTAAAGCTGCGTTTCTTTTCCTCTTGTTTCGAGTATCAGGGCTTGCTCGTCGGTAGCAGAATCGTTCATCCGAGCTAGAGTTACTTCTCACGGAAGGTGATAAGTGAGGTATCTGTATCCCGGAGGCATAGGAATCCCTCGGCTCGGTCGTCCTTGCCGCTTACGTGTACTCTTGCTCGTCCGCGGGATTCTATTATCAACGTAGCCGAGAAAACCCGAAAAACCGTTTCGGCAGAAAGTCCTTTGAGCGTTAAGGCTTGTTCGGTCAGCAGGATCGCTCGTCCGAACGCGAGTTACTTCTCGCAGAAGGTGACGAGTGAGGTATCCGTATCCTGGAGGCATAGGAGTCCCTCGACTCGGTCGGCCTTGCCTGCTTACGTGTACTCCGTCGTTTTCATGATCCCACTACCGAAGTAGTCAAAAAGCACGAAAGATATTCTGGCAGAAAGACTTTTTCCGAGGAAAATTTTGACGCGGAGGGGGTTCCCCCCTTCTAGTCCCCGAGGGAGGGTCGGGCTTTGCTGAGGCAAGGCTGACCCTTCCTTGATGGTTAGACTTTGTATGTAAACAGGTATATGAACGGCTTGAAAACATCTTAAGGGTAGAAGCGATGTAGCTGTTGGATGTTCCAAGCGTTGCTGTAGACCTCGACTTGACTGTTGGCCAGCTTGTATGTTTCGGGCTTCAAAATCTTGGCGATAATGAACGGCCCTTCCCAGGGAGGCGTGAGCTTGTGCCGCCCTCGGGCATCTTGTCGTAGTCGAATGTAACACCCGGATTTTAGGGGTCCAAAACCCGGGCGCTAACATAATCACCAGGTATGCTGGGACCAAGTCTCACACATATGATGAATCATGGCACAGGATCGAATGTCACATCTTTATATATAACAGGAGTTCTACACAAAATAAATAATTACATTATAAGGAGACAACGGTCCAGCAACCCAAAGTTGACTGGGAGACGACGGCCTAGACCTCTCACGAACACATCACGGCATCCTCCATGCGCATCATCCTGCGGTACCTGTTCTTGACCTGTGGTGTATGTGAGACAGCAAGAGTGAGCTCACATACGTTCATCGCTCAACAAGTTGTGGGGAATAATGTGCATGAACTCGCCAAAGGTGGGAGCTCACGTGAAGTGTAAGGCTTACCAAAGAGGATGGTTAGAGCTGAGCATTGCTTTTAAAGTTGGTCAAAATTTTATTAGCAGTTACTAAGTATAAGTAAATACCAACCCAATTAAGTAGTAGAACAAAAATAACAACTTCACCTGCGATGCAATGCATATGACAAATTGAATTTAAGTTCCATAATTTAATCATGTGAGTGTCCGAGCTGCTCATGACCGTGAGCACGGCTAGTATACCAGTTTTACACTCTGCAGAGGTTGCGCATCTTTACCCACAAGTCGTGTATCCCATGTCGCCAGGGTTTGCAAAGCCCTTAGACACTTCCGAGGTGAATGGCTAGGGATCCACTACGAGGCCTTTACAAAGTTCCACTAGCTTCCGAAAACCCGCTACAGTTTATAGGAAGATCCAGTGCAGGAATCCCTTGCAGGACCGCCATCGCAGCAAAATCCTCCCGAGGGCCTCCCTACACTGACCTCTCCCCTACTGCCCTTGCCCCTTTCGGGTAAGGTAGTCTTCCACTAGCTTTCCTAATTAATCAGCCAAGGGCGTCCCATTCCACCCTCGTGGTAGCACTGTTTTCCCGGGTGGTTCTCCATGTTCCAATTAACATAATGATCTTAACATGAACCATAAATAACAACTGATAACAAAAGTATAATCATGAATGGTGTATCTCCATACCCAAAACCACATATAGCACTAGCAAGTACTACCCAGAAAGTTCAGTGGTAAACAAGGTATAAAGATAGACAAACTAGGGTAACCTATTGGGTCCCATCAACATTAACCTATGCAGATCATTATGATTAATTAGAACATGAGTGGGTAAAAAGAAGTGATCAAGGGCACAACTTGCCTGGGCCTTGAGAATCCAGGTACCAGGATGATCTTCAGGTGATACGTATCCTCACTGCTAGTCGTAGCAATTCAAACAAACATGGTATAGGCAAAATTAACATTACACCAAACATAAGGACAAAATACACATTAATAATATACATATTAAAATAAGATCACAGGAAAAAGAATTATTAATTTTTGAGTTATAGAATTCAAATTATGAATTTTCCTAAGATTTAAGGTGATTATAATAGGATTGGATGATAAATTAATTTCCTAACAGAGTTCATGTCAAAACAGTGATTCTAAATGATAGAGAATATTATTACAAAATTTTAGGAATTGGAATGGTTCAATTTGGAGTTAAAATGAATTTTCTATGAATTATCTAAGTTCTAGCAATTATTTTCATATTAAAAATCTATTTTCTATTTTATTTATTCAATTTAAACGAGTTCTGAACTGGGCCTCAATTACTGCAAAGCGCAGGGGTCTCTGCGCAAAATTCCCGAGACACAGGGAATAGTGACTCAGGACGGCGGGTTGATTCACTGAAACCCGAGGGGCTTCTTTAGCAAATCGGATGGCCGAAGAGGTATGGTTATATCTGGGCCGTCCGATCCCAAATCTAGGGTCTGGATTAGATCGGCGTGATCTCGAAGCGGTACGCAACGCTATCCACTGGATCTGGGATCGACCGCTCAGATTTAAAATACCGAGATCCACTCCAAACCGTTCGATCAGAGATCAACGCACCAGATCTGGTTCCCACGAAGCGGTACGCTACTTCTAATCTCAGCCGTCACTTGGTCATCCAACGGGCCACAGCCTTCGCCCCAACAGGACGCACCCGCACGACGGCGCCGCCCCGCGCGCGCGGCGGAACACGCCGGCGAGGCTGCCAATCGGCCGTCCCGGAGCGCTAAACCCAAATCGGACCGAGCTAAGCGTAGAGGGGGACTTGGCGAGCACAGTGAGGTGAGTTACCGAGCAGGTAGACCACCGGCAGAGGCAGGCCACGGCGGCGGGCGGACCCGCGGCGGTGCTTGAACTTCGGTGAGGAATTGAGACCGCCTCGAGGCCACGCGGTTCGAATTGAAGGCGCGGACAGCTTCACAGGTCCCTGGCGAACGCCCAGGACGAGGCAATCGAAACGGAGGGGCAACGGCGGCGCGGGTCAACGGCGGCGGCACTCACGACACAGTGCGTAGCCCTCTCTCTCTCTCTATTCCTCAACGCTCGATGGCTGATGGGCAAGCGAGGTGCTCCGGCTTTATACCCGTGGGGATTTTGGAGTCCGTGCAGGCGAGTATCACACGGCCGCGGATTCTTCGGCGAGGTGGTCGGGGCAACGGAGCGCGCGACGCGCGGAGTTCGTTTTGGGGAAGACAGGCCTGACGTGCGGGCCCCGCGGACCAGAGAGAGGGAGGGAGGAGCGAACGTGGGACGAGAGACCGACCAATGGGACCCACGTGTAAGCGACAGAGCGGTGAGGAGCGCGCGCGCGTTAGACTGCCCGGTGGGGCCCTTCTGTCGGCGCGCGACGAGCGCCCGCGAGCGTGGAGTTGGGCCGCGCGCGGTGAAAGCGTAATTGGGCCAGATGCGAAGGAGCCGGCCCAGGTAAGATTTTTAATCTTTTTCTTTTTATTTTCTTTCCTAATTTCCATTCCATTTATCCAACTCATTTCAAATTTAAATTCCAGTTTAAATCCAAAGTTTGTGGTAAATTTGTCTTCATTTAAATGTTCAATGTGAACATAGCATGGATAAATTTTATTTATTTATAGATTTATTTTGCTTTACATAGTATTTTCTCTTGCCTTATATATTATTTCCCTTTTCCTAAAGTGCACCCCTTTTGGGTTAACTTCAAATTCTCAATTCCATTATTATATTTTATCATTATTTTAAATGCACATATAATTAAAACTCCATCATGAGTGCCAAATATGGTTCTATTTATTATGTATTCACTTAAGCAAATGCTTTTAAATAGGGAGATGAGTCTTCAAATGTTATGAGAGTTCTAAAGAGAGAGAAAAAGAAATTTTCTAATGCAAGATCTTTGAAAATTTTTACTATATTCTCAAAATGAGATTTAGGGTGTTACAAATCCTACCCCCCTTAAAAATAATCTCGTCCTCGAGATTTGTAAGGAAAAAAAAAGGGTGCATGTTCATATTGATTCAACACATATGCATAAACAAAATCTCGGCATGATGCATATCTTATTAGCAAAACACAGGGTCAAATGGACCTTATTATTATTACTAAAATAGTAAAATACTACTACTGGCTAAACTAATATTTAGGTCTTACAAATAGTAAAATATATATATATATATGTATCTATATCTATGTTTATCTCTACTCTTGTTGTTCGTTGACTTCTTCACCGACTACTTCATCTTCAACTAGCTCTTCTTCTTGAATTTCATGTTCACTTGGTTCAGTTTCTATTTCTGCATGATGGGCATATCCCCGGTTGATAGATAGGGGCTGACTCTTTCCTGCCGAGGCTTGTCCTTGCTTCATCGGAGCCGGTGTAGTGTAGGCAGCTCTGTTGGGACAGTAGTTGGCGTAGTGTCCCGGTTGTCCACACTTGAAGCATGTCCTGATGGCGGTTGTGTTAGGAGCAACGGTTCCTCCTGGAGTGCTTGCTTTTGGAGGAGCAGTTGGTGTCTGTTGAGTTTGTTGTCCAGAACTGCCACTAGCTGGTGTATTGGGAGTGGTAGTATAGCGAGGACGGGAACTACTTCCAGCCTGCCCTTGGTTGACAGCCTTTCTTTTCTCTCCAAATATACTCCTCTTGTTCTCTACAGCAATAGCTTTATCAAGTAGCCTTTGGAAAGATGGGAATGTGTGCGATACCAGTTGATATTGCAAGGGTCCAATCAAACCATCCAGAAAAAGCTCCTGCTTTTGCTCATCATCCTCAACATCTCTGGGAGCATATCGAGATAACTGGATGAATTTGTCTCTATATTCACTTACGGACATACTTCCTTGCTTGAGGGATAGAAACTCCTTCCTCTTAATCTTCATGAGTCCAGCAGGAATATGGTAATTCCTGAATTGTGTGGAGAATTCTTCCCAGGTAATTGTATCGGCAGCAGCATGAGCTGCACAGTACGCATCCCACCAATCCGCAGCGGGACCAGCAAGACGACCCGATGCATAGAGTACTTTCTCTCGGTCCGAGCACTGGGCTATGTTGAGCATCTTCTCTATGGACTTTAACCAGTCATCTGCTTGCAGTGGATCTGCGGAGTTGGAGAAGGTTGGTGGTTTGTGGCTCATGAATTCCCGGTGCTTGTCCCGGGGTGGAACTGGTGGTGGAGGTGGAGGCAATGGCACTTGTTGTTGTTGCTGCTGTTGTTGAAGTTGTTGCTGCAGCTGCTGTTGTTGTACCCTTCTCTCCTGGCGTATCTCTTCCCGTTCTTGGCGCATTTCCCGACGTGCATCCTCTCTTTCCTGGTGCATTTCTTGGCGTTCTTGCTGCATTTGGGTGCGCATATCTGCCATAGTGTCCGCCATTTGCTGCATCATTCTCATTTGAGCTGCGACTAGTGGATCAACTCCGCCTTGTGGAGGATTAGGAGGATTCATCTCTGCTGACTGTGGTTGAGGTTGGCGATTAGCAGGTAAATCAATTCCACCACCCCGCCTGGTATTGACCATCTAAGTTAGAAGCATATGGTAAGATAGCTTTGCAAGGGAATCATTTAGTAGACAGAATGAATAAGCTAATAGTTGGTTATGTACTGGAATTTCTTTGGCAGGGCTGGGCCAGATATTCTATGTCAAGACTAGGGTAATTAGTTGTACGAGGTGAATGTCCAAAGGTAAGATAGAATATGTTAAGATGAGATAGATACGGAATACTACATATATTTTCTAAGGGGATAATCTAGTTTGTCTAGTTATCTTACAAATGCTATCCTTTATACCTAGATGTATATGCATATGTAATTGTGGACATTACTCCACAACCCATCACACTCAATCAAAGATCCAAATCAAACAAGTATCATAAGAACAAACATTCAAGTTCATAGATATTTATAAAAATAGTTTTGTTTTTGTTCCTGGGATTAGGTCTCCTATTCCTAAAGTCACTTTAGGCACTGGATTTCAAAGTATGAAATCCACATTTGTCTTTAGAAGGATAAGGTAAGAATGATCAGAGTGAAGCGGAAATAGATGAGAAAAGATTAAGAAAAGTTTAGAAAGGAATCAGAGTAAGGTAAGTAAGTATTGGTTGTCCAGTTCTATCTAGGTTTCGTCCTACAGTCAACATTCCTCTGATACCACTTCTGTAACACCCGGATTTTAGGGGTCCAAAACCCGGGCGCTAACATAATCACCAGGTATGCTGGGACCAAGTCTCACACATATGATGAATCATGGCACAGGATCGAATGTCACATCTTTATATATAACAGGAGTTCTACACAAAATAAATAATTACATTATAAGGAGACAACGGTCCAGCAACCCAAAGTTGACTGGGAGACGACGGCCTAGACCTCTCACGAACACATCACGGCATCCTCCATGCGCATCATCCTGCGGTACCTGTTCTTGACCTGTGGTGTATGTGAGACAGCAAGAGTGAGCTCACATACGTTCATCGCTCAACAAGTTGTGGGGAATAATGTGCATGAACTCGCCAAAGGTGGGAGCTCACGTGAAGTGTAAGGCTTACCAAAGAGGATGGTTAGAGCTGAGCATTGCTTTTAAAGTTGGTCAAAATTTTATTAGCAGTTACTAAGTATAAGTAAATACCAACCCAATTAAGTAGTAGAACAAAAATAACAACTTCACCTGCGATGCAATGCATATGACAAATTGAATTTAAGTTCCATAATTTAATCATGTGAGTGTCCGAGCTGCTCATGACCGTGAGCACGGCTAGTATACCAGTTTTACACTCTGCAGAGGTTGCGCATCTTTACCCACAAGTCGTGTATCCCATGTCGCCAGGGTTTGCAAAGCCCTTAGACACTTCCGAGGTGAATGGCTAGGGATCCACTACGAGGCCTTTACAAAGTTCCACTAGCTTCCGAAAACCCGCTACAGTTTATAGGAAGATCCAGTGCAGGAATCCCTTGCAGGACCGCCATCGCAGCAAAATCCTCCCGAGGGCCTCCCTACACTGACCTCTCCCCTACTGCCCTTGCCCCTTTCGGGTAAGGTAGTCTTCCACTAGCTTTCCTAATTAATCAGCCAAGGGCGTCCCATTCCACCCTCGTGGTAGCACTGTTTTCCCGGGTGGTTCTCCATGTTCCAATTAACATAATGATCTTAACATGAACCATAAATAACAACTGATAACAAAAGTATAATCATGAATGGTGTATCTCCATACCCAAAACCACATATAGCACTAGCAAGTACTACCCAGAAAGTTCAGTGGTAAACAAGGTATAAAGATAGACAAACTAGGGTAACCTATTGGGTCCCATCAACATTAACCTATGCAGATCATTATGATTAATTAGAACATGAGTGGGTAAAAAGAAGTGATCAAGGGCACAACTTGCCTGGGCCTTGAGAATCCAGGTACCAGGATGATCTTCAGGTGATACGTATCCTCACTGCTAGTCGTAGCAATTCAAACAAACATGGTATAGGCAAAATTAACATTACACCAAACATAAGGACAAAATACACATTAATAATATACATATTAAAATAAGATCACAGGAAAAAGAATTATTAATTTTTGAGTTATAGAATTCAAATTATGAATTTTCCTAAGATTTAAGGTGATTATAATAGGATTGGATGATAAATTAATTTCCTAACAGAGTTCATGTCAAAACAGTGATTCTAAATGATAGAGAATATTATTACAAAATTTTAGGAATTGGAATGGTTCAATTTGGAGTTAAAATGAATTTTCTATGAATTATCTAAGTTCTAGCAATTATTTTCATATTAAAAATCTATTTTCTATTTTATTTATTCAATTTAAACGAGTTCTGAACTGGGCCTCAATTACTGCAAAGCGCAGGGGTCTCTGCGCAAAATTCCCGAGACACAGGGAATAGTGACTCAGGACGGCGGGTTGATTCACTGAAACCCGAGGGGCTTCTTTAGCAAATCGGATGGCCGAAGAGGTATGGTTATATCTGGGCCGTCCGATCCCAAATCTAGGGTCTGGATTAGATCGGCGTGATCTCGAAGCGGTACGCAACGCTATCCACTGGATCTGGGATTGACCGCTCAGATTTAAAATACCGAGATCCACTCCAAACCGTTCGATCAGAGATCAACGCACCAGATCTGGTTCCCACGAAGCGGTACGCTACTTCTAATCTCAGCCGTCACTTGGTCATCCAACGGGCCACAGCCTTCGCCCCAACAGGACGCACCCGCACGACGGCGCCGCCCCGCGCGCGCGGCGGAACACGCCGGCGAGGCTGCCAATCGGCCGTCCCGGAGCGCTAAACCCAAATCGGACCGAGCTAAGCGTAGAGGGGGACTTGGCGAGCACAGTGAGGTGAGTTACCGAGCAGGTAGACCACCGGCAGAGGCAGGCCACGGCGGCGGGCGGACCCGCGGCGGTGCTTGAACTTCGGTGAGGAATTGAGACCGCCTCGAGGCC
Source organism: Zea luxurians (assembly GCA_029449295.1). NCBI lineage: Eukaryota > Viridiplantae > Streptophyta > Magnoliopsida > Poales > Poaceae > Zea > Zea luxurians. Next base: position 104,514,503 of record JAOPSE010000003.1, on the reverse strand, counting down.
ACGCGGTTCGAATTGAAGGCGCGGACAGCTTCACAGGTCCCTGGCGAACGCCCAGGACGAGGCAATCGAAACGGAGGGGCAACGGCGGCGCGGGTCAACGGCGGCGGCACTCACGACACAGTGCGTAGCCCTCTCTCTCTCTATTCCTCAACGCTCGATGGCTGATGGGCAAGCGAGGTGCTCCGGCTTTATACCCGTGGGGATTTTGGAGTCCGTGCAGGCGAGTATCACACGGCCGCGGATTCTTCGGCGAGGTGGTCGGGGCAACGGAGCGCGCGACGCGCGGAGTTCGTTTTGGGGAAGACAGGCCTGACGTGCGGGCCCCGCGGACCAGAGAGAGGGAGGGAGGAGCGAACGCGGGACGAGAGACCGACCAATGGGACCCACGTGTAAGCGACAGAGCGGTGAGGAGCGCGCGCGCGTTAGACTGCCCGGTGGGGCCCTTCTGTCGGCGCGCGACGAGCGCCCGCGAGCGTGGAGTTGGGCCGCGCGCGGTGAAAGCGTAATTGGGCCAGATGCGAAGGAGCCGGCCCAGGTAAGATTTTTAATCTTTTTCTTTTTATTTTCTTTCCTAATTTCCATTCCATTTATCCAACTCATTTCAAATTTAAATTCCAGTTTAAATCCAAAGTTTGTGGTAAATTTGTCTTCATTTAAATGTTCAATGTGAACATAGCATGGATAAATTTTATTTATTTATAGATTTATTTTGCTTTACATAGTATTTTCTCTTGCCTTATATATTATTTCCCTTTTCCTAAAGTGCACCCCTTTTGGGTTAACTTCAAATTCTCAATTCCATTATTATATTTTATCATTATTTTAAATGCACATATAATTAAAACTCCATCATGAGTGCCAAATATGGTTCTATTTATTATGTATTCACTTAAGCAAATGCTTTTAAATAGGGAGATGAGTCTTCAAATGTTATGAGAGTTCTAAAGAGAGAGAAAAAGAAATTTTCTAATGCAAGATCTTTGAAAATTTTTACTATATTCTCAAAATGAGATTTAGGGTGTTACAAATCCTACCCCCCTTAAAAATAATCTCGTCCTCGAGATTTGTAAGGAAAAAAAAAGGGTGCATGTTCATATTGATTCAACACATATGCATAAACAAAATCTCGGCATGATGCATATCTTATTAGCAAAACACAGGGTCAAATGGACCTTATTATTATTACTAAAATAGTAAAATACTACTACTGGCTAAACTAATATTTAGGTCTTACAAATAGTAAAATATATATATATGTATCTATATCTATGTTTATCTCTACTCTTGTTGTTCGTTGACTTCTTCACCGACTACTTCATCTTCAACTAGCTCTTCTTCTTGAATTTCATGTTCACTTGGTTCAGTTTCTATTTCTGCATGATGGGCATATCCCCGGTTGATAGATAGGGGCTGACTCTTTCCTGCCGAGGCTTGTCCTTGCTTCATCGGAGCCGGTGTAGTGTAGGCAGCTCTGTTGGGACAGTAGTTGGCGTAGTGTCCCGGTTGTCCACACTTGAAGCATGTCCTGATGGCGGTTGTGTTAGGAGCAACGGTTCCTCCTGGAGTGCTTGCTTTTGGAGGAGCAGTTGGTGTCTGTTGAGTTTGTTGTCCAGAACTGCCACTAGCTGGTGTATTGGGAGTGGTAGTATAGCGAGGACGGGAACTACTTCCAGCCTGCCCTTGGTTGACAGCCTTTCTTTTCTCTCCAAATATACTCCTCTTGTTCTCTACAGCAATAGCTTTATCAAGTAGCCTTTGGAAAGATGGGAATGTGTGCGATACCAGTTGATATTGCAAGGGTCCAATCAAACCATCCAGAAAAAGCTCCTGCTTTTGCTCATCATCCTCAACATCTCTAGGAGCATATCGAGATAACTGGATGAATTTGTCTCTATATTCACTTACGGACATACTTCCTTGCTTGAGGGATAGAAACTCCTTCCTCTTAATCTTCATGAGTCCAGCAGGAATATGGTAATTCCTGAATTGTGTGGAGAATTCTTCCCAGGTAATTGTATCGGCAGCAGCATGAGCTGCACAGTACGCATCCCACCAATCCGCAGCGGGACCAGCAAGACGACCCGATGCATAGAGTACTTTCTCTCGGTCCAAGCACTGGGCTATGTTGAGCATCTTCTCTATGGACTTTAACCAGTCATCTGCTTGCAGTGGATCTGCGGAGTTGGAGAAGGTTGGTGGTTTGTGGCTCATGAATTCCCGGTGCTTGTCCCGGGGTGGAACTGGTGGTGGAGGTGGAGGCAATGGCACTTGTTGTTGTTGCTGCTGTTGTTGAAGTTGTTGCTGCAGCTGCTGTTGTTGTACCCTTCTCTCCTGGCGTATCTCTTCCCGTTCTTGGCGCATTTCCCGACGTGCATCCTCTCTTTCCTGGTGCATTTCTTGGCGTTCTTGCTGCATTTGGGTGCGCATATCTGCCATAGTGTCCGCCATTTGCTGCATCATTCTCATTTGAGCTGCGACTAGTGGATCAACTCCGCCTTGTGGAGGATTAGGAGGATTCATCTCTGCTGACTGTGGTTGAGGTTGGCGATTAGCAGGTAAATCAATTCCACCACCCCGCCTGGTATTGACCATCTAAGTTAGAAGCATATGGTAAGATAGCTTTGCAAGGGAATCATTTAGTAGACAGAATGAATAAGCTAATAGTTGGTTATGTACTGGAATTTCTTTGGCAGGGCTGGGCCAGATATTCTATGTCAAGACTAGGGTAATTAGTTGTACGAGGTGAATGTCCAAAGGTAAGATAGAATATGTTAAGATGAGATAGATACGGAATACTACATATATTTTCTAAGGGGATAATCTAGTTTGTCTAGTTATCTTACAAATGCTATCCTTTATACCTAGATGTATATGCATATGTAATTGTGGACATTACTCCACAACCCATCACACTCAATCAAAGATCCAAATCAAACAAGTATCATAAGAACAAACATTCAAGTTCATAGATATTTATAAAAATAGTTTTGTTTTTGTTCCTGGGATTAGGTCTCCTATTCCTAAAGTCACTTTAGGCACTGGATTTCAAAGTATGAAATCCACATTTGTCTTTAGAAGGATAAGGTAAGAATGATCAGAGTGAAGCGGAAATAGATGAGAAAAGATTAAGAAAAGTTTAGAAAGGAATCAGAGTAAGGTAAGTAAGTATTGGTTGTCCAGTTCTATCTAGGTTTCGTCCTACAGTCAACATTCCTCTGATACCACTTCTGTAACACCCGGATTTTAGGGGTCCAAAACCCGGGCGCTAACATAATCACCAGGTATGCTGGGACCAAGTCTCACACATATGATGAATCATGGCACAGGATCGAATGTCACATCTTTATATATAACAGGAGTTCTACACAAAATAAATAATTACATTATAAGGAGACAACGGTCCAGCAACCCAAAGTTGACTGGGAGACGACGGCCTAGACCTCTCACGAACACATCACGGCATCCTCCATGCGCATCATCCTGCGGTACCTGTTCTTGACCTGTGGTGTATGTGAGACAGCAAGAGTGAGCTCACATACGTTCATCGCTCAACAAGTTGTGGGGAATAATGTGCATGAACTCGCCAAAGGTGGGAGCTCACGTGAAGTGTAAGGCTTACCAAAGAGGATGGTTAGAGCTGAGCATTGCTTTTAAAGTTGGTCAAAATTTTATTAGCAGTTACTAAGTATAAGTAAATACCAACCCAATTAAGTAGTAGAACAAAAATAACAACTTCACCTGCGATGCAATGCATATGACAAATTGAATTTAAGTTCCATAATTTAATCATGTGAGTGTCCGAGCTGCTCATGACCGTGAGCACGGCTAGTATACCAGTTTTACACTCTGCAGAGGTTGCGCATCTTTACCCACAAGTCGTGTATCCCATGTCGCCAGGGTTTGCAAAGCCCTTAGACACTTCCGAGGTGAATGGCTAGGGATCCACTACGAGGCCTTTACAAAGTTCCACTAGCTTCCGAAAACCCGCTACAGTTTATAGGAAGATCCAGTGCAGGAATCCCTTGCAGGACCGCCATCGCAGCAAAATCCTCCCGAGGGCCTCCCTACACTGACCTCTCCCCTACTGCCCTTGCCCCTTTCGGGTAAGGTAGTCTTCCACTAGCTTTCCTAATTAATCAGCCAAGGGCGTCCCATTCCACCCTCGTGGTAGCACTGTTTTCCCGGGTGGTTCTCCATGTTCCAATTAACATAATGATCTTAACATGAACCATAAATAACAACTGATAACAAAAGTATAATCATGAATGGTGTATCTCCATACCCAAAACCACATATAGCACTAGCAAGTACTACCCAGAAAGTTCAGTGGTAAACAAGGTATAAAGATAGACAAACTAGGGTAACCTATTGGGTCCCATCAACATTAACCTATGCAGATCATTATGATTAATTAGAACATGAGTGGGTAAAAAGAAGTGATCAAGGGCACAACTTGCCTGGGCCTTGAGAATCCAGGTACCAGGATGATCTTCAGGTGATACGTATCCTCACTGCTAGTCGTAGCAATTCAAACAAACATGGTATAGGCAAAATTAACATTACACCAAACATAAGGACAAAATACACATTAATAATATACATATTAAAATAAGATCACAGGAAAAAGAATTATTAATTTTTGAGTTATAGAATTCAAATTATGAATTTTCCTAAGATTTAAGGTGATTATAATAGGATTGGATGATAAATTAATTTCCTAACAGAGTTCATGTCAAAACAGTGATTCTAAATGATAGAGAATATTATTACAAAATTTTAGGAATTGGAATGGTTCAATTTGGAGTTAAAATGAATTTTCTATGAATTATCTAAGTTCTAGCAATTATTTTCATATTAAAAATCTATTTTCTATTTTATTTATTCAATTTAAACGAGTTCTGAACTGGGCCTCAATTACTGCAAAGCGCAGGGGTCTCTGCGCAAAATTCCCGAGACACAGGGAATAGTGACTCAGGACGGCGGGTTGATTCACTGAAACCCGAGGGGCTTCTTTAGCAAATCGGATGGCCGAAGAGGTATGGTTATATCTGGGTCGTCCGATCCCAAATCTAGGGTCTGGATTAGATCGGCGTGATCTCGAAGCGGTACGCAACGCTATCCACTGGATCTGGGATCGACCGCTCAGATTTAAAATACCGAGATCCACTCCAAACCGTTCGATCAGATATCAACGCACCAGATCTGGTTCCCACGAAGCGGTACGCTACTTCTAATCTCAGCCGTCACTTGGTCATCCAACGGGCCACAGCCTTCGCCCCAACAGGACGCACCCGCACGACGGCGCCGCCCCGCGCGCACGGCGGAACACGCCGGCGAGGCTGCCAATCGGCCGTCCCGGAGCGCTAAACCCAAATCGGACCGAGCTAAGCGTAGAGGGGGACTTGGCGAGCACAGTGAGGTGAGTTACCGAGCAGGTAGACCACCGGCAGAGGCAGGCCACGGCGGCGGGCGGACCCGCGGCGGTGCTTGAACTTCGGTGAGGAATTGAGACCGCCTCGAGGCCACGCGGTTCGAATTGAAGGCGCGGACAGCTTCACAGGTCCCTGGCGAACGCCCAGGACGAGGCAATCGAAACGGAGGGGCAACGGCGGCGCGGGTCAACGGCGGCGGCACTCACGACACAGTGCGTAGCCCTCTCTCTCTCTATTCCTCAACGCTCGATGGCTGATGGGCAAGCGAGGTGCTCCGGCTTTATACCCGTGGGGATTTTGGAGTCCGTGCAGGCGAGTATCACACGGCCGCGGATTCTTCGGCGAGGTGGTCGGGGCAACGGAGCACGCGACGCGCGGAGTTCGTTTTGGGGAAGACAGGCCTGACGTGCGGGCCCCGCGGACCAGAGAGAGGGAGGGAGGAGCGAACGCGGGACGAGAGACCGACCAGTGGGACCCACGTGTAAGCGACAGAGCGGTGAGGAGCGCGCGCGCGTTAGACTGCCCGGTGGGGCCCTTCTGTCGGCGCGCGACGAGCGCCCGCGAGCGTGGAGTTGGGCCACGCGCGGTGAAAGCGTAATTGGGCCAGATGCGAAGGAGCCGGCCCAGGTAAGATTTTTAATCTTTTTCTTTTTATTTTCTTTCCTAATTTCCATTCCATTTATCCAACTCATTTCAAATTTAAATTCCAGTTTAAATCCAAAGTTTGTGGTAAATTTGTCTTCATTTAAATGTTCAATGTGAACATAGCATGGATAAATTTTATTTATTTATAGATTTATTTTGCTTTACATAGTATTTTCTCTTGCCTTATATATTATTTCCCTTTTCCTAAAGTGCACCCCTTTTGGGTTAACTTCAAATTCTCAATTCCATTATTATATTTTATCATTATTTTAAATGCACATATAATTAAAACTCCATCATGAGTGCCAAATATGGTTCTATTTATTATGTATTCACTTAAGCAAATGCTTTTAAATAGGGAGATGAGTCTTCAAATGTTATGAGAGTTCTAAAGAGAGAGAAAAAGAAATTTTCTAATGCAAGATCTTTGAAAATTTTTACTATATTCTCAAAATGAGATTTAGGGTGTTACATCGAAGCACCAAGTCGCCCACCTGGAGGTCTTGGGACCGAACCCCTCGGGCGTGGTAGCGTCGCAGGGACTGCTGATACCACGCCGAGTGTAGTAGGGCCACGTCATGAGCCTCTTCCAGCTGGTCCAGTGAGTCTTCTCGATTAGTCTGGTTGTGTCGGTCGTCGTAGACCCTCGTCCTTGGGGAACCGTATTCTAAGTCTGTGGGCAAGATGGCCTCGGCCCCATAGACTAGAAAGAACGGTGTGAAGCCCGTGGCTCGACTTGGCGTCGTCCTCAGGCTCCAGACCACCAAGGGGAGTTCCTTCATCCATCGCCTACCGAACTTGTGGAGGTCGTTGTAGATCCTTGGCTTGAGTCCTTGTAGAATCATGCCGTTGGCACGTTCTACCTGCCTATTCGTCATGGGGTGTGCCACGGTGGCCCAGTCCACCCGGATGTGGTGATCCTCGCAGAAGTACAGGAACTTTCTGCCGGTGAACTATGTGTCATTGTCGGTGATGATGGAGTTTAGGACCCCAAAGCGATGGATGATGTTGGTGAAGAATGCCACCGCCTGTTCGGACCTGATGCTATTTAGGGGTCGGACCTCAATCCACTTGGAGAATTTGTCGATGGCAACCAGCAGGTGCGTGTAGCCCCCGGGTGCCTTCTGCAAGGGACCGACGAGGTCCAGACCCCACACAGCAAATGGCCAGGTGATGGGTATTGTTTGCAGAGCCTGAGCGGGTAGGTGCGTCTGCCTTGCGTAGAATTGACACCCTTGGCAGGTGCGGACAATTCTAGTGGCATCGGCCACCGCGGTCGGCCAGTAGAAACCTTGTTGGAAAGCGTTTCCAACAAGGGCTCGAGGCACTGCTTGATGACCACAAGCCCCCAAGTGTATTTCTTGTAAGAGCTCCTGGCCTTCGGTGATGGATATGCATCGCTGGAGGATGCCGGAGGGGCTGTGGTGGTAGAGCTCCTTCCCGTCACCCAGCAAGACGAATGACTTGGCACGCTGCGCGAGTCGCCGAGCTTTGGCTCGGTCGAGGGGCAGCTCTCCTCGGTGGAGATATTGCAGGTACGGGGTCTGCCAGTCTCGATCAGGCGGGACTCCATTCCGCTCTCCCTCGACGCGCAGTGCCTCACCCTCGGAGGTCGAGGGTGCCTTGGGCTAAGCCGAGGGCGCCTCGGGCAGGGTCGAGACCTTCTCGAGTTCGGGCGTGTCGTTGGTCTTGACTGAGGGTTGATGTAGGTCCTAGGAGAAGACGTTCGGGGGAACCGTTGTTCGCGCCGAAGCTATCTTCGCCAGCTCGTCCGCAGTCTCGTTGTACTGCCGGCCGACGTGGTTGACCTCGAGCCCGTAAAACTTGTCCTCCAGGCGCCGGACTTCGTCGCAGTAGGCTTCCATCTTTGGGTCGCGGCAATGGGAGTTGTTCATGACTGGGTTGATGACAAGCTGCGAGTCACCGCGAGCATCGAGGCGTTGGACCCCTAGCTCGATGGCGATGTGCAACCCGTTGACCAGAGCCTCATACTCGGCCACATTGTTGGACGCCGAGAAATGGAGGCGCAGCACGTAGCGGAGGTGCTTCCCGAGGGGCAAGATGAAGAGTAGGCCCACGCCTGCCCCTATTTTCATCAGCGACCCGTCGAAAAACATGGTCCAGAGTTCCGGTTGGATCGGAGCTGCCGGGAGCTGGGTGTCGACCCATTCAGCCACAAAGTCCGCCAAGACTTGGGACTTGATGGCCTTCCGAGGGGCGAACGAGATTGTCTCGCTCATGATTTCCACTACCCACTTTGCAACCCTACCCGAGGCCTCTCGACAGGGGAAGGATGACACCACAGTCACCGGATGAGACTCGAAGTAGTGTCGCAACTTCCGCCGCGTCAGAATCACCGCGTACAGCAGCTTCTGAATTTGTGGGTAGCGGATCTTGGTCTCGGACAGTACCTCACTGATGAAGTAGACCGACCTCTGGACGGGCAATGCATGCCCTTCTTCTCGTCTTTCGACCATGATCGCGGCGCTGACCACCTGAGTGGTAGCGGCGACATAGATCAAGAGGGCTTCTCCGGCAGCGAGAGGCACCAGGATGGGTGCGTTCGTAAGGAGCGCCTTCAGGTTCCCGAGGGCTTCCTCGGCCTCGAGGGTCCAAGTGAAGCACTCGGTCTTTCTTAAGAGGCGGTACAGAGGTAGGCATCTTTCGCCGAGGCGCGAAATGAAGCGGCTCAGAGCCGCAAGGCATCCCATGACCCTCTGTACGCCTTTCAAGTCCTTGATGGGCCCCATGTTGGTGATGGCCGCGATTTTCTCCGGGTTGGCCTCGATGCCCCGCTCTGAGACGATGAACCCCAAGAGCATGCCTCGGGGGACTCCGAAGACGCACTTCTCGGGATTGAGTTTTACGCACTTCACCTTGAGACACTTGAATGTCGTTTCAAGGTCGGAGAGGTGGTCGGAGGCTTTCCTCGTCTTGACTATGATGTCATCGACGTAAGCCTCGACCGTTCGACCAATGTGCTCTCCGAACACGTGGTTCATGCACCTTTGGTACGTCGCACCCGCATTCCTCAAACCAAATGGCATAGTAACGTAGTAGTACATGCCAAAAGGTGTGATGAAAGAAGTCGTGAGCTGGTCAGACTCTTTCATCCTGATTTGCTGATACCCTGAGTAGGCATCGAGGAAAGACAGGGTTTCGCATCCAGCAGTGGAATCCACGATTTGATCGATGCGAGGCAGAGGGTAGGGAACCTTCGGACGTGCTTTGTTTAGACCAGTGTAGTCTACACACATCCACCATTTCCCTCCTTTCTTTCTCACAAGCACAGGGTTGGCAAGCCATTTGGGATGGAATACCTCTTTGATGAACCCTGCGGCTATCAGCTTGTGGATCTCCTCGCCTATGGCTCTGCGCTTTTCTTCGTCGAATCGGAGCAGAGGCTGCTTCACGGGTCGGGCTCCAGCTCGGATATCCAGCGAGTGCTCGGCGACATCCCTCGGTATGCCAGGCATGTCCGAGGGACTCCACGCAAAGACTTTGGCGTTTACGCGGAGAAAGTCGACGAGCACTGCTTCCTATTTGGGGTCGAGCTCGGTGTCGATCCGTATCTGCTTGGAGGCGTTGTTGCTGGGGTCGAGAGGGACGAACCTAACCGTCTCTGCTGGCTCGAAGTTGCCGGCGTGGCGCTTCGCATCTGGCGCCTCCTTGGAGAGGCTCTCTAGGTCGATGATGAGAGCCTCAGATTCGGCGAGGGCCTCGGCGTACTCCACGCACTCCACGTCGCATTCGTACGCGTGTCGGTACGTGGGGCCGACGGTGATGACCCCATTGGGGCCCGGCATCTAGAGCTTGAGGTAGGTGTAGTTGGGGACGGCCATGAACTTGGTGTAGCATGGCCTCCCCAGTACTGCGTGGTAGGTTCCTCGGAACACGACCACCTCGAACGTGAGGGTTTCCCTTCGAAAGTTGGAGGGAGTCCCGAAGCAGACGGGCAGATCGAGTTGTCTGAGGGGTTGAACACGTTTCTCGGGGATGATCCCGTGAAAAGGCGCTGCGCCTATCCGGATTGAGGACAGATCGATCTATAGGAGCCCGAGGGTCTCGGCGTAGATGATGTTGAGGTTGCTGCCTCCGTCCATGAGGACCTTGGTGAGCCTGAAGTTGCCGATGACAGGGTCGACAACGAGCAGATATTTCCCCGGGCTCGGCACGCGGTCGGGGTGGTCGCCCTGGTCGAATGTGATGGGCTTGTCGGACCAGTCTAGGTAGACTGGCGCCGCCACCTTTACCGAGCAGACCTTCCGACGCTCTCGCTTGCGGTGCCGAGCCGAGGCGTTCGGCACTTGCCCATCGTAGATCATGAAGCAGTCGTGGACCTTAGGAAACTCCTCTGCCTTGTGATCCTCCTTGTCGTTGTTGTGGGCCCTGCCACCTTCCGTAGGTGGCCCGGCCTTGTGTAAGTGGCGCCGAAGCATGACGCACTCCTCAAGGGTGTGCTTAACGGGCCCCTGATGATAGGGGCACGGCTCCTTGAGCATCTTATCAAAGAGATTGGCACCTCTAGGAGGTTTCCGAGGGTTCTTGTACTCAGCGGCAGCGACAAGGTCCGCGTCAGTGGCGTCGCGCTTCGCTTGCAACTTCTTCTTGTTCTTCTTCTTGGTGCCACGCTGAGCGAACGCCTCGGGGACGTCTTCTAGCTGGCAGCCCTGGGGCTGCTTGTCCTTCTGGAAGATGGCCTCAACCGCCTCCTAGCCAATGGCGAACTTGGTGGCGATGTCCATCAGCTCGCTCGCCCTGGTGGGGGTCTTACGACCCAGCTTGCTCACCAGGTCGCGGCAGGTGGTGCCGGCGAGGAACGCGCCGATGACGTCCGAGTCGGTGACGTTGGGCAGCTCGGTGCGCTACTTCGAGAATCGCTGGATGTAGTCCCGGAGAGACTCTCCCAGCTGCTGGCGGCAGCTTTAGAGATCCCAGGAGTTCCCAGGGCGCACGTACGTGCCCTGGAAGTTGCTGGCGAAGGCTTGGACCAGGTTGTCCCAGTTGGAGATCTGCCCCGGAGGCAGATGCTCCAGCCAGGCTCGAGCGGTGTCGGAGAGGAACAGGGGGAGGTTGCGGATGATGAGGTTGTCATCGTCCGTTCCACCCAGCAGGCAGGCCAGTTGGTAGTCCGCGAGCCATAGTTCCGGCCTCGTCTCCCCCGAGTACTTTGTGATGGTAGTCGGGGTTCAGAACTGGGTCGGGAACGGCGCCTGTCGTATGGCCCGGCTGAAAGCCTGCGGACTGGGTGGTTCGGGCGAGGGGTTCTGATCCTCCCCACTGTCGTAGCGTCCCCCACGCCTGGGGTGGTAGCCTCGGCGCACCCTCTCGTCGAGGTGGGCTCGACGGTCGCGGTGGTGGTGCTCGTTGCGGAGGCGACCCGGGGCCGCAGGCACCATGTTGCGCGTGTGGCCGGTGTGGACCGAGGCTTCCCGTACGAATCGAGAAGTCGCGGCGCGATGCTCCGAGGGGTACCCCTACCTTCGGGAGGCAGAGCTTTCGGCCCGTCGGACCGCGGCATCCTCCAGGAGATTCTTGAGCTCTCCCTGGATACGCCGCCCTTCGGTGGTCAATGGTTCCAGCATCACGCGGAGTAGTATTGCTGCTGCAGCCAGGTTCTGGCCAACCCCACTGGAAGCCGGTCGCGGCCTTGCCTTGACGTCGTTGGCAATGCGGTGCTGGATGCCCTGGGGTAGATGACGTGCTTCTCCGGCCGGAGCTTGGCCTGCCCATTCCTGCCCAATGTTCCACCGGAACTGCTCAAGTGTTCCTGCTCCCTCGTCGAGCCTAGCCTGCAGCTCGCGGATTTGCATGAGTTGTGTGTCCTGACCCCCCGCAGGACTGGGACCACAGCTAGCTCCCGAAGGATGTCAACACGAGGCGCAGGCATAGGGGGATCGCCGCTCTCCGGCATACCAAGAGGGTTGCCTTCACCGGGACCCCCTAGATCGACGTGGAAACATTCACGACTCGGGCCGCAGTCCTCGTCGTCGAAGCTGCAGCTACCATCGGAACAATCGGAGAGGCAGTAGTCGCATGCGGTCATGAAGTCCCGCATGGCACTGGGGTTACCGAGCCCGGAGAAATCCCAACAAAAGTCGGGCTCGTCATCTTCCTCGGAACCCGAGGGTCCGTACGTCGAGACGGCCGTCAGTCTGTCCCAGGGCGACCACATATGGTACCCCGGAGGGTTGGTACATGCCTCTATGGAGGCTTCCACCGAAGCGAAGTCGCTTGGTGGGTCGAAGCTGAATCCAAAAGGCACGAGATGGGAATCGGTCGGTACCTCTTGGTTGATGGGCGGTGACGAAGTCGCGTCAGGGGCGGACTGCACCGCTGTCTTAGGTACGAGGGCGACGCCCAGCAATTCCTTCGCGAGCGTGCTAGCATCGTTCGTCTGCTTGGGGTTGGCGTGTTGTGGGGAAACGGCGCTCGTCTTCGTCTCAGACGCAAGGTCGAAGCCCGACGTTTCCCCCGCTGGGCCGCCGGCGTCGTCGACTTGCTCGACAGCCGACGAGGTGCGGCCTCCTGCTTGGCCATGGTTGCCCCGCCTCCTCCTCCGTCGGTGGGGGAGGTGACGAGACAAACCCGGATGTTGTTCTTCTGCCATGTGGGGAAGACGTCGTTGATTTCGCCACCAGCGGGCGGGCGGGCTGACGGCCGCCATTGTCGCTGTCGTGCGGCGGAGGAAGGAGTATCATGTCGTAGCTGCCGTCGAGGGACATGAACTCAATACTCCCGAAACGGAGCATCGTCCCGTGTTGGAAAGGTTGCTGGAGACTACCCATCTGGAGCTTGACGGGAAGTTGTTCGTCAACATGCAGTAGGCCCCTACCTGGCACGCCAACTGTCGGCGTTTCGACCCCGAGGGGTCCCTAGACCGACGAGTAAATTGTCGCTACATGTCCCAGCCTAGATGGGTCGGCGCGAGACGGGACACAAAGGGGGAGAACAGTAAGGGGAAACCGCGGCCTTCGTGTTGTCCTGCGCCCAGGGCAGATGGATGCGCTTGCAGTAGGGGGTTACAAGCGTTCGTGTGGGAGAGAGAGTGAGAGCGAGAGCCTTACGCGTCGGCCCGTTCTCCCGCGCGGCCAACCTTCTCGTACGAGAGCCCTGGACCTTCCTTTTATAGGCGTAAGAAGAGGGTCCAGGTGTACAATGGGGGTGTAGCAGTGTGCTAACGTGTCTATCAGAGAGGAGCTAGAGCCCTAAGTACATGCCGTCATGGCAGTCAGAGAGGTTTTGGCACCCTGTTCATGTGATGTTGTGGCCATCGGAGGAGCGCTGGAGCCCTGCGGAAGTACAGCTGTCGGGGCTGTCGGATCCTTGCTGACGTCTCCTTGCTGACGTAAGGGGCTGGGAGCTACCGTCGTCATGGAGCGTGCGGGGTGTCATCATTACTTGTTTACTGGGGCGAGCCAGATGGGACGTCGGTCTTGTTCCCCGTAGCCTGAGCTAGCTAGGGGCAGGGTAATGATGGCCCCCCCTGGCGACGTGGCTGGTCCGGACCCGAGTTTGGGCGAGGTGGCGATTCCTCTGAGGTCGAGGTTGAGTCCGAGCCCTAGGGTCGGGCGAGGTGGAGTCCGTCGTCTTCCGGAGCCGAGGCTGAGTCCGAGCCCTTGGGTCGGGCGAGGCGGAGTTCGTCGTCTTTCGGAGCCGAGGCTGAGTCCGAGCCCTGGGGTCGGGCGAGGCGGAGTTCGCCGTCTTCTAAGTCGTGGTTGAGTCCGAGCCCTAGGGTCGGGCGAGGCGGAGTTCGTCGTCTTCTAAGTCATGGTTGAGTCCGAGCCCTGGGGTCGGGCGAGGCGGAGTCCATCGTCCGAGGCCGAGACGGGGGCCGAACCCTAGGGTCGGGCGAGGCGGAGCTTCCTATGTCGCCCGAGGCTGGACTTGGCCGCTGTCGACCTCACTCTAGCGAGTGGCACGGTAGTCGGAGCGGGGCAGGTGGCGCTGTTTTCTTGTCAGGTTGGCCAGTGGAGCGGCAAAGTGACTGCGGTCACTTCGGCTCTGTCGACTGAAGAGCGCACGCCAGAATAAGGTGTCAGGCGATCCTTGCATTAAATGCTCCTGCGATATGGTTAGTTGGCGTGGCGATCTGGCCAAGGTTGCTTCTCTGCGAAGACTAGGCCTCGAGCGAGCCGAAGGTGTGTCCGTTGCTTGAGGGGGTCCTCGGGCGAGACGTGAATCCTCCAGGGTCGGCTGCCTTTGCCCGAGGCTGGGCTCGGGCGAGGCGAGATCGTGTCCCTTGAGTGGACTGAGCCTTGACCTTAATCGCGCCCATTAGGCCTTTGCAGCTTTGTGCTGATGGGGGTTACCAGCTGAGATTAGGAGCCTTGAGGGTACCCCTAATTATGGTCCCCGACACACCCCGTGGTTAAGCGCTCTCTCATCTTCGTCAAAACCAGCGGTCGAAAAGGCAGGCCACCACGCAAGAAGCGGGCGACCGCACCACGGTTGTGCACCCTTTCAGCTTCGTTGCAACCGACGGTCCAACATTGGAGGCCCGGGCCCACATGTCATGTAACTGGCGCACCGGTTACCACGTGCAAAGAAACCGCACCGCCACTTGCGCCAATGTCACGTCTTCTCAGGACTACAGAACCAGTGCAACGACTTGAGGTAGCCCCACGCATGACCTAACAGTACCAATTAAGTGCGACGGTCACGAGTCAGTCAGCCGTGGGGATAGACACGACAGTTGGTATGACCATAGGTGGATCGGCAGTAATTGCAGCAACAGACGTACGGAAGCAGCGGTCCAACCACCAACCAGGCCCTGGTCCCACCTATAGGCTCGCATCCTCCCCTGAAGCGGCAGGGGAGCCCTCTCCTACAGCATAAAGACGACACACCCATGTTCCATTCCTCGAACGACTCACGCACGCGCAATAGATACCCGCAAGTCACCCGTCCCGTCGCATTAACTCCCTGGCAGGACACACGTCTCCTCTGGCAGGCGGGCGGGCACCGTTTCGCCTTCGTCATGATGACTGCCTCAAAAAAAGGTGCGCCACACTGTTTCAAAATATCTCCTTTCTTCCTTTCCTCTCTCTTTCTCTCTCTCCGCAGGGATCAGGAAAAGGGACATTTCGAAGGAGCCCTTCACATCAAAAGAAACGGGCCCCGAGCCCTCCTACTGATCAGGGGTTCGAAGGTTGCGCCCCGCGGGGTTCGGCGACCGCCCCAGAGCACTCGGGCTCCGAGCCCTTTACTAATCAGGGGTTCGAAGGCTGGGCCCTCGAAGGGATTCTATAGCAGCCCTAGAACATGCAAAGTCAGGGATGACCCTGGGTACGTCCGATACATGGCCAAGGCTCAAGCTACGCTCCCGAGGTACCCTAAAACATTTCCGAGACCAGCAGGAACGGTTTGTAATGGAATCCCACCGTAGGGAGGCACCGAGCCCTCGGACCCTATCGAATGGGTCCGGGTCCAGCAAATCACCTGTAGGTACTTTTGGAGCGCGCCTCTAGGCCACTAGCCGACCCTTATCGAACAGGGCTCGGGCGTTCACTTGGATTACCCAATAGCAACTCACCGGAAACACCATGTTCAGCGCCCACCGAGGGTAGAATGGCGCGTTCCCCCCCCTCCTCCTTGCGGAAAGGCGACGAAGGGGCGTACAATAAAAAGCCGAGACGGTCCTCGATCGTCCCCTCGCTCTGTGCAGAGGCTCGGAGGCTCCTCTCGCACCAGGCTAGGGCCAAATTGTTGACCACGTCGACAAACCAGCTTAAAAACTCAGAGCCTGACCATGCACCTAGGCCGCGGCTAGGCCGCATGAGGGAACAACAAGGCCGACCGAGGAATCACAAGAAGAATTAAGACCTCAGAGGTGTCAAACCACTCCTTCGAGGCCTGGGGGGCTACACCCGACGGGTGTGCTCGCGCGCACCCATCGGAACAAAATATAACCGAAAAAGGCTAGTCCCCTTGCAAAAAATCCGGCAGAACCTCCAAGCGAGTGCCTACACTCCCTTTGAGGCTCGGGGGCTACTGTCGGGTACCATAATTAGGGGTACCCCCAATACTCTTAAGCATGGCCGGAAAACATCTTTAAAACAAACTGTAAAGACCGGTAAGCACAGCTCAAATTTAAAGCCTCATCTACCAAGGGGTGCGATCTCGTCTCGCCCGAGCCCGGCCTCGGGCAAGAACAGTAGTCCCAGACGGATTCACGCCTCGCCCGAGGGCCTCCTCAGGTAGTAGGCGCACCCCCGGCTCGCCCGAGGCTAAGCTCGGGCAAACTTTGTCGTATAGCAACCTCGGCCAAATCGCCTTACCGCCGACCGTATCGCATGCGTATTTAATGCGGGGATCACCTGACACCTTATCCTGACACGTGCGCCTCAGTTGGCAAGGTCGAAATGACCGTAGTCACTTCGCCCCTTTACTGATCGTTCTGACAGGAAAACAACACTATTCACCCCGTTCCGACTACTATGCCAACCACCAGGGTAAGACTAACAACAGTAAGTCACGACCTCTCCGGAGTTCAGCCTCGGGCGCAATAGGGAGCTCCGCCTCGCCCGACCCCAGGCCACGGCCTCAGCCTCGGCCTCAGGAGAAGGTCTCCGCCTCACCCGACCCCAGACCTCGGCCTTAGCCTCGGCCTCGGGAGAAGGTCCCTGCCTCGCCCGGCCTCAGCCTCAGCCTCAGGAGAAAGTCACCGCTTCGCCCGACCTCGACCTCGGACCGACTACGCTACAGGGGATACATCATTACCCTACCTCTAGCTAGCCGCCTTAGGCTACGAAGGAACAAGATCGGTGTCACATCTAGATTACTCCGACAACAGGTAATGATGGTTCCCTACATGCGCCCATGACGTCGATTGTTCTCAGCTCTCTACAAAGGCAAAGAAATGTCAGCAGGACCTAGGGCCGCACCGCTAGCTATGCTTCTATAGGGCTCAAGCACTTCTCCACCGGCCACGTTAGCACATAGCTACACCCCCATATGTACAACTGGACCATCCCCTTGTATCTATAAAAGGGGATGCCTAGGGCCTTCCCAAAGGGAGGGAAGGGAGAGAAGAAGAAAGGGGGCTAACTCAGACGGGTCACCTCAAGGCCAAACCCTCTCTCGCGAATCTTGTAACCCCTACTGCAAGCACCCCGGTGCAAGATAGTATAAGCCTCATCCCTCCTCTTGTGTTTCATCTTGCATCAATCCATCTGGGCAGGGACACGCGGCACAAAATTCAATAGTCGGTTCGGATGAGGGTCCCCCGGGTCCGAAACACCGACAATACTATACTCAAACTAAATGGCTAAGCTGTCCTAGTAATAAAATTTTGATCAAGCTTTAAAAGAAGATAAAATATATTCTAAGGTGGTGTCGTGAAATTTTGCATGAAGAAACAAAGCTCGAGCTGCCTGAGCTAGCAACATCATGATTTGTCCACTTGTTTTGCTCTTCCACGAGTACATTATCTTTCGGTATTTGGGTATGTACAACTGAAAGCGAATTAGGCTTACACCTTTTTCCTAAATGATTTTGGTGGTTGAATTTCCCAACACAAATAATTAGACTAACTAGTTTGCTCTAGTCTATAAGTTCTACAGGTGCCAAAGGTTCACAAAAGGCCAATAAAAAGACCAAGAAAAGGGTTCAACAAAGAGAGCAAGGGATAACCGAAGTGTGCCCTGGTCTGGCGCACCGGACTGTCCGGTGTGCCACCGAACATTGTCCGGTGCACCAGGGGACTCCAAGCTAAACTTCGCACCTTCGGGAATTCTCAGAGGCGCTTCACTATAATTCACCGGACTGTCCGGTGTACCACCGGACAGTGTCCGGTGCACCAAGGAAGAGCGGCTCTGAACTCACCAGCTTCGGGAATCCGCTTCGCTATAATTCACCGGACATGTCCGGTGCACACCGGACTGCCCGGTGAGCCAGCGGAGCAACGGCTACTTCGCGCCAACGGTCACCTGCTGAGCCATTTAATGCGCGCCAGAGCACGCAGAAGTCAGGCACACGTGAGACGGCGCACCGGACACTCTACAGTACATGTCCGGTGCGCCACCGGACATCCAGGCGGGCCCAGCAGTCAGAGCTCCAACGGTCGGAACCCAACGGCCTGGTGACGTGGCTGGCGCACTGGACAGTGTCCGGTGGCCCACCGGACTGTCCGGTGCGCCATGCGACAGAAGCCCTCACCAAACGGCTAGTTTGGTGGTTGGGGTTATAAATACCCCCAACCATCCCACATTCAAGTCATCCAAGTTTTCATACTTCTACACCTTACAAGAGCTCTAGCATTCAATTCTAGACACACCCAAGTGATCAAATCCTCTCCAATTCCACACAAGGCTTTAGTGATTAGTGAGAGAGATTTGTTGTGTTCTTTTGAGCTCTTGCGCTTGGATTGCTTCTTTCTTTCTCATTTGTTCTTGTGATCAAAACTCAATTGTAACCAAGGCAAGAGACACCAATTGTGTGGTGGTCCTTGCGGGGAAGTTTTGTTCCCGGTTGATTTGAGAAGAGAAGCTCACTCGGTCCGAGGGATCGTTTGAGAGAGGGAAAGGGTTGAAATAGACCCGGCCTTTGTGGCCTCCTCAACGGGGAGTAGGTTTGCGAGAACCGAACCTCGGTAAAACAAATCCACGTGTCACACTCTTTATTCGTTCGCGATTTGTTTTGCGCCCTCTCTCTCGGACTCATTATTATTTCTAACGCTAACTCGGCTTGTAGTTGTGATTAAGTTTGTAAAATTCAGATTCGCCCCATTCACCCCCCCCCCCTCTAGGCGACTTTCAATTGGTATCGGAGCTTGGTGCTTCATTAGAGCCTAACCGCTCGAAGTGATGTCGGGAGATCACGCCAAGAGGGAGATGGAGACCGGCGACAAGCCCACTACAAGCCACGGGAAGGCTTCATCGGAAGAGTCCCGCAACAAGGGGAAGGGGAAGGAGAAGAAGTCCTCTTCCCACAAGTCGCATCAGAGTGGCGACAAGAAAAAGAAGATGAGAAAGGTGGTCTACTACGAGACCGATACTTCATCACCTTCCACCTCCGGCTCCGACGCGCCGTCTATTACTTCTAAGCGCCATGAGCGCTAGAAGTTTAGTAAGATCCCCCTACGCTACCCTCGCATTCCTAAGCATACACCTTTACTTTCCGTCCCATTAGGCAAACCACCAACTTTTGATGGTGAAGATTATGCTAGGTGGAGTGATTTGATGCGATTTCATCTAACCTCACTCCACAAAAGTATATGGGATGTTGTTGAGTTTGGTGTACAGGTACCATCCGTAGGGGATGAAGATTATGATGCGGACGAAGTAGCCTAAATCCAACACTTCAACTCCCAAGCCTCAACTATACTCCTCGCCTCTCTAAGTCGAGAGGAGTATAATAAAGTGCAAGGGTTGAAAGGTGCCAAGGAGATTTGGGACACGCTAAAGACAGCGCACGAAGGAGATGAGGTGACCAAGATCACCAAGCGGGAAACGATCGAGGGGGAGCTCGGTCGCTTCCGTCTTCGCCAAGGGGAGGAGCCACAAGACATGTACAATCGGCTCAAAACCTTGGTGAATCAAGTGCGCAAACTCGGGAGCAAAAAATGGGATGACCACAAAATGGTTAAGGTTATTCTAAGATCACTTGTTTTCCTTAACCCTACTCAAGTTCAACAAATTCGTGGCAATCCTAGAGACACACTAATGACTCCCGAGGAAGTAATCGGGAATTTTGTGAGCTTTGAATTGATGATCAAAGGCTCAAAGAAGATCAACGAGCTTGATGGCCCCTCCACGTCTGAGGCACAACCGGTCGCATTCAAAGAGATGTAGGAGAAGAAGGAGTCTACATCAAGTAGACAACCCATTGACGCCTCCAAGCTCGACAACGAGGAAATGGCGCTCATCATCAAGAGCTTCCGCCAAATCCTCAAGCAAAGGAGGGGGAAGGACTACAAGCCCCGCTCCAAGAAAGTGTGCTACAAATGTGGTAAGCCCGGTCACTTTATTGCCAAATGTCCTATTTCTAGTGACAGTGACAGGGTCGACGACAAGAAGGGGAGAAGAAAGGAGAAGAAGAGATATCACAAGAAGAAGGGCGGCGATGCCCATGTGTGCCGCGAGTGGGACTCCGACGAGAGCTCCACCGACTCCTCCTCCGACGAGGACGTCGCAAACATCGCCGTCACCAAGGGTCTTCTCTTCCCCAACGTTGGCCACAAGTGTCTCATGGCTAAAGACGGCAAAAAGAAGAAGGTTAAATCCAAATCCTCCACTAAATATGAGTCCTCTAGTGATGATAATACTAGTGATGAGGAGGATAATTTGTGTACCCTTTTTGCCAACCTCAACATGCAACAAAAGGAAAAATTAAATGAATTTATTAGTGCCATTCATGAGAAGGATGATCTCTTGGACTCCCAAAAGGACTTCCTTATTAAAGAAAACAAAAAGCATGTTAAGGTTAAAAATGCGTATGCTCTAGAAGTAGAGAAATGTGAAAAATTATCTAGGGAGCTAAGCACTTGCCATGAGACTATTGACAACCTTAGAAATGAGAATGCTAATTTGTTAGCTAAGGTTGATTCAAATGTTTGTGATGTTTCAATTCCCAATCTTAGAAATGATAATAATGATTTGCTTGCTAAGATTGAAGAATTAAACATTTCTCTTACTAGCCTTGGGATTGAGAATGAAAAATTGCTTGCTAAGGCTAAAGAACTAGATGTTTGCAATATTATAATTTCCGATCTTAGAGATAAAAATGATATATTGTGTGCTAAGATTGTTGAACTTAATTCTTGCAAACCCTCTACATCTACCACTGAGCATGTCACTATTTGCACTAGATGTAGAGATATTGATGTTAATGCTATTCATGATCATATGACTTTAATTAAACAACAAAATGATCATATAGCAATATTAGATGCAAAAATTGCCGAGCATAACTTAGAAAATGAAAAGTTTAAATTTGCTAGAAGTATGCTCTATAGTGGGAGACGCCCTGGCATCAAGGATGGCATTGGCTTCCAAAAGGGAGACAATGTCAAACTTAATGCCCCTCCTAAGAAATTATCCAACTTTGTTAAGGGCAAGGCTTCCATTCCTCAAGATAACGAGGGTTACATTTTATACCCTGTCGGTTATCCTGAGAGCAAAATTAGGAGAATTCACTCTAAGAAGTCTCACTCTAACCCTAACCATGCTTTTATGTATAAGGGTGAGACATCTATCTCTAGGCAACCAACCCGTGCTAAGTTGCCTAAGAAGAAAACTCCTAGTGCATCAAATGATCATGACATTTCATTTAAAACTTTTGATGCATCCTATGTTTTGACTAACAAATCCGGTAAGATAGTTGCCAAGTTTGTTGGGGGCAAACACAAGGGCTCCAAGACTTGTGTTTGGGTACCCAAAGTTCTTGTGTCTAATGCCAAAGGACCCAAAACCGTTTGGGTACCTAAAGTCAAGAACTAAAATTGTTTTGTAGGTTTATGCATCCGGGGGCTCAAGTTGGATCATCGATAGCGGGTGCATAAACCACATGACAGGGGAGAAGAAAATGTTCTTCTCCTATGAGAAAAATCAAGATCCCCAAAGAGCGATCACATTCGGGGATGGAAACCAAGGTTTGGTCAAAGGTTTGGGTAAAATTGCTATTTCACCTGACCATTCCATTTCCAATGTTTTTCTTGTAGATTCTTTAGATTATAACTTGCTTTCCATTTCCCAATTATGTCAAATGGGCTACAACTGTCTATTCACTGATGTAGGTGTCACTGTCTTTAGAAGAAGTGATGATTCAATAGCATTTAAGGGAGTGTTAGAGGGTCAGCTATACTTGGTAGATTTTGATAGAGCTGAACTCGACACT
This sequence comes from Zea luxurians, assembly GCA_029449295.1. Lineage (NCBI taxonomy): Eukaryota > Viridiplantae > Streptophyta > Magnoliopsida > Poales > Poaceae > Zea > Zea luxurians. Next base: position 104,492,589 of record JAOPSE010000003.1, on the reverse strand, counting down.
TGCTTGATTGCTAAGACTAACATGGGTTGGCTCTAGCACCGCCGACTAGCCCATGTTGGAATGAAGAATCTTCATAAGCTTCTAAAGGGAGAGCACATTTTAGGATTAACAAATGTTCATTTTGAGAAAGACAGGATTTGTCGTGCATGCCAAGCTGGGAAGCAAGTTGGTGTTCATCATCCACACAAGAACATCATGACGACTCACAGGCCACTGGAGCTCCTACACATGGACCTATTCGGCCCGATAACTTACATAAGCATCGGCAGGAGTAAGTACTGTCTAGTTATTGTGGATGATTGTTCTCGCTTCACTTGGGTGTTCTTTTTGCAGGAAAAATCTCAAACCCAAGAAACCTTAAAGGGATTCTTGAGACGGGCTCAAAATGAGTTCGGCTTAAGGATCAAGAAAATTAGAAGCGACAACGGGACGAAGTTCAAGAATTCCTAAATTGAAGGATTCCTTGAGGAGGAGGGCATCAAGCATGAGTTCTCTTCTCCCTACACCCCACAACAAAATGGTGTAGTGGAGAGGAAGAATCAAACTCTATTGGACATGGCAAGAACCATGCTTGATGAGTACAAGACGCCGGATCGGTTTTGGGCCGAGGCGGTTAACACCGCTTGCTACGCCATCAACCGGTTATATCTACACCAAATCCTCAAGAAGACATCATACGAACTCCTAACCGGTAAAAAGCCCAACATTTCATATTTTAGAATCTTTGGTAGCAAATGCTTTATTCTTGTTAAAAAAGGTATAAAATCTAAATTTGCTCCTAAGACAGTAGAAGGCTTTTTACTAGGATATGACTCAAACACAAGGGCATATAGAGTCTTTAACAAGTCCTCAGGACTAGTTGAAGTTTCTTGTGACGTTGTGTTTGATGAAACTAACGGCTCTCAAGTAGAGCAAGTTGATCTTGATGAGATAGGTAATGAAGAGGCTCCATGCATCGCGCTAAGGAACATGTCCATTGGGGATGTGTGTCCTAAGGAATCTGAAGAGCCACCACATGCACAAGATCAACCATCCTCCTCCACGCAAGCATCTCCACCAACTCAGAATGAGGACGAGGCTCAAATTGATGAAGGAGAAAATCAAGATGATGAGCCACCTCAAGATGACGGCAATGATCAAGGGGGAGATGCAAATGATCAAGACAAGGAGGATGAAGAACCAAGGCCACCACACCCAAGAGTCCACCAAGCAATCCAACGAGATCACCCCGTCGACACCATCCTCGACGACATTCATAAGGGGGTAATCACTAGATCTCGTGTTGCACATTTTTGTGAGCATTACTCTTTTGTTTCCTCTATTGAGCCACACAGGGTAGAGGAAGCACTCCAAGATTCGGATTGGGTGGTGGCGATGCAAGAGGAGCTCAACAATTTCACTAGGAACGAGGTATGGCATTTAGTTCCACGTCCTAACCAAAATGTTGTAGGAACCAAGTGGGTCTTCCGCAACAAGCAAGATGAGCATGGTGTGGTGATAAGGAACAAAGCTCGACTTGTGGCCAAGGGATACTCCCAAGTCGAAGGTTTGGATTTTGGTGAAACCTATGCACCCGTAGCTAGGCTTGAGTCAATTCGTATATTATTAGCCTATGCTACTTACCATGGCTTCAAGCTTTACCAAATGGACGTGAAGAGTGCCTTCCTCAATGGACCAATCAAGGAAGAGGTCTATGTTGAGCAACCTCCCGGCTTTGAAGATAGTAAGTACCCTAACCATGTCTATAGGCTCTCTAAGGCGCTTTATGGGCTCAAGCAAGCCCCTAGAGCATGGTATGAATGCCTAAGAGATTTCCTTATTGCTAATGGCTTCAAAGTTGGAAAGGTCGATCCTACTTTATTTACTAAAACCCTTGACAATGATTTGTTTGTATGCCAAATTTATGTTGATGATATTATATTTGGGTCTACTAACGAATCTACATGTGAAGAATTTAGTAGGATCATGACACAGAAATTCGAGATGTCTATGATGGGGGAGTTGAAGTATTTTCTAGGATTCTAAGTCAAGCAACTCCAAGAGGGCACCTTCATCAGCCAAACGAAGTACACTCAAGACATTCTAAACAAGTTTGGGATGAAGGATGCCAAGCCCATCAAGACTCCCATGGGAACCAATGTGCATCTCGACCACGACACGGAAGGTAAATCCGTCGATCAAAAGGTATACCGGTCGATGATAGGTTCATTACTCTATTTATGCGCATCTCGACCGGACATTATGCTTTCCGTATGTATGTGTGTAAGATTCCAAGCCGACCCTAAGGAATCTCACCTTACGGTCGTAAAACGAATCTTGAGATATTTGGCTTATACTCCTAAGTTTGGGCTTTGGTACCCTCAGGGATCCACATTTGATTTAATTGGTTATTCCGATGCCGATTGGGCAGGGTGCAAAATCAATAGAAAGAGCATATCGGGGACTTGCCAGTTCTTGGGGAGATCCTTGGTGTCTTGGGCTTCAAAGAAGCAAAATTCGGTCGCTCTTTCTACCGCCGAAGCCAAGTACATTGCCGCAGGCCATTGTTGCGCGCAATTGCTTTGGATGAGGCAAACCCTTAGGGACTATGGTTACAAATTAACCAAAGTTCCTCTTCTATGTGATAATGAGAGTGCAATCCGCATGGCGGATAATCTCGTTGAGCATAGCCGCACTAAACACATAGCCATTCGGTATCATTTTCTTAGGGATCACCAACAAAAGGGGGATATCGAGATTGCATATATTAACACTAAATATCAATTAGCCGATATCTTTACCAAGCCAGTAGATGAACAAACTTTTACCAAACTTAGGCATGAGCTAAATATTCTTGATTCTAGGAATTTCTTTTGATGTCTTGCATGCATAGCTCATAAATATACCTTTGATCATGTCTCTTTCAAATGCTATGACTAATATGTTTTCAAGTGAATTTCAACCCAAGTCATAAGTATATTGAAAGGGAATTGGAGTCTTCGGTGAATACAAAGGCTTCCACTCCACTCTATCACTCATCCTTCGCCGTCGCTCCGAGCATCTCTCCGTCTTTGGTATAATCTTCACTCATATGTTTTATTTGCCAAAGGGGAGAAAGTAGTGAGAAAAAGGGCTTATATTTCATTCAAGTATCCGTTTTTGGCGATTCATGCCAAAGAGGGAGAAAATATTAGCCCAAAGCAAAAGGACCGCACCACCACCCTAATTTTAAACTAATGATTTTCAAATTGGTAAATTTCAATTTGGTATCTTATTGTATTCAAAAGGGGGAGAAAGTAGTATTTTCAAAATTGATATCTTAAAACCCTCTTGATCACTAAGAGGAGAACTTATTGAGGGGAAGTTTTGTTTAAGTCAAAGGAAAAGCATTTGAAATAGGGGGAGAAAATTTCAAATCTTGAAAATGTCTCTCAAAATCTTATTCATTTACCTTTGACTATTTGCAAAAGGACTTTGAAAAGGATTTACAAAAAGAATTTGCAAAAACAAAACATGTGGTGCAAGCGTGGTCCAAAATGTCAAAAATTAAAGAAACAATCCATGCGTATCTTATAAGTATTTATATTGGCGCAATTCCAAGTAATCTTTGCACTTACATTATGCAAACTAGTCCAATTATGTACTTCTATACTTGCTTTGGTTTGTGTTGGCATCAATCACCAAAAAGGGGGAGATTGAAAGGGAATTAGGACTACACCTTTTTCCTAAATGATTTTGGTGGTTGAATTGCCCAACACAAATAATTGGACTAACTAGTTTGCTCTAGTCTATAAGTTCTACAGGTGCCAAAGGTTCACAAAAGGCCAATAAAAAGACTAAGAAAAGGGTTCAACAAAGAGAGCAAGGGATAACCGAAGTGTGCCCTGGTCTGGCGCACCGGACTGTCCGGTGTGCCACCGGACAGTGTCCGGTGCACCGGGGGACTCCAATCTAAACTTCGCACCTTCGGGAATTCTCAGAGGCGCTTCACTATAATTCACCGGACTGTTCGGTGTACCACCGGACAGTGTCCGGTGCACCAAGAGCGGCTCTGAACTCGCCAGCTTCGGGAATCCGCTCCGCTATAATTCACTGGACATGTCCGGTGCACACCGGACTGTCCGGTGAGCCAGCGGAGCAACGGCTACTTCGCGCCAACGTTCACCTGCTGAGCCGTTTAATGCGCGCCAGAGCGCGCAGAAGTCAGGCACACGCGAGACGGCGCACCGGACACTCTACAGTACATGTCCGGTGCGCCACCGGACATCCAGGCGGGCCCAGCAGTCAGAGCTCCAACGGTCGGAACCCAACGGCCTGGTGACGTGGCTGGCGCACTAGACAGTGTCCGGTGGCGTACCGGACTGTCCGGTGCGCCATGCGACAGAAGCCCTCACCAAACGGCTAGTTTGGTGGTTGGGGTTATAAATACCCCCAACCATCCCACATTCAAGTCATCCAAGTTTTCACACTTCTACACCTTACAAGAGCTCTAGCATTCAATTCTAGACACACCCAAGTGATCAAATCCTCTCCAATTCCACACAAGGCTTTAGTGATTAGTGAGAGAGATTTGTTGTGTTCTTTTGAGCTCTTGCGCTTGGATTGCTTCTTTCTTTCTCATTTGTTCTTGTGATCAAAACTCAATTGTAACTGAGGCAAGAGACACCAATTGTGTGGTGGTCCTTGCGGGGAAGTTTTGTTCCCGGTTGATTTGAGAAGAGAAGCTCACTCGGTCCGAGGGACCGTTTGAGAGAGGGAAAGGGTTGAAATAGACCCGGCCTTTCTGGCCTCCTCAACGGGGAGTAGGTTTGCGAGAACCGAACCTCGGTAAAACAAATCCACGTGTCTCACTCTTTATTCGTTCGCGATTTGTTTTGCGCCCTCTCTCTCGGACTCATTATTATTTCTAACGCTAACCCGGCTTGTAGTTGTGATTAAGTTTGTAAAATTCAGATTCGCCCTATTCACCCCCCCCCCCTCTAGGCGACTTTCAACAACCTAAAGACTCTTGAACGATTCTCTAAATATAAGAGAGAGTTAAGAGACTACATGATATAACCACGAGCCTCTAAATCATAAATGTAGTTAAGAGACAATAAGTATAGAAAGTAGTGAAGAGACGGGCTATTCACAAATGGCCTAATTCTTAATTTTTTACCTAACTCTTTAGAGATCTTTCAAAAGACACTTTAATTAATGGTATTGTACTAATGATGACTGTCGACTACTACTCCCTCTGATGTCCTATTAGTTGTCGTTTTGGATAAGGTTTGAGTTAAACTTATAAAATTTTGACTACAAATTACTATTTTATGATGTAGTTTTGAAAAAAAAAATGTTTATATGCACCGATTTATCTTAACAAGTACTTTTATAAAAGTATAAATGTATTAAGAGACTGTATCGCTGTCTTAAACGACAACTAATAGTATAACGGAGTGAGTAGTCAATAATTATAGAAAGACGGTTCAAGAGAGAATAAGTATAGGAAGCTAGCTACCTATCCACATGTGGTTGAAGCTAGCTAGGCTAGGCCGCTTGATATGATTTTGATTGGACTAATGATGACTGCCGGCTACTAGTAGTACCCCAATGTGCAAATGGGTGATGGGACGATCGCTCTCTCACTCTCGTCCACGCTCCAAACTACTTGTAATCAAAGCGCCTTTTGGGGGTTTTATGGCCACACGGGCTCTCGTCGTGTCGCTATCCATCTTCCAGCTGCTAACCGTGTCGGGGCCAACATGTTTAGCAGTAGAACTGTAGACGTACATGTAGCAGTAAGAGCGAGCCATCTGACCGGAGCCACTAATATGTACTCTTCTGTGGATACCAAGTTTAGTGTGTCAAGAAAATAGTTTCTCGTGTAAATTTAATTATCATATACTGTATATATGTATAAATATATGGTGTGGTTTGATGCTGCCATGCTGGTGGCCGGCGGCGTCTTTGGCCTCCCGTCCCGTCGTGTTGGTCCGTGATGACTCTGACATTACAATTGGTTTGTGATGACTGACATCGGTGATCTTAGAGGCGTTGTAGTGAAACCTCTTCTCTCGTCTTCATGCTCCAAGGATCAAGATGCAAATTCGGTGAAACCCTGGCCCGTGCCGCGGTGCGTTTTCATGATGAAGACAGTGGTCTATCTTTGAGTAACCGAAGAAACTGTAACGCCTAAGAGAAAGAAGAGTGAGTAGTTAACTTTAAAAAAATATTTCTTAAATTAAGACCTCTATTTTTTATGTAGTAAAAAATTATTGTAATGAATCTTAATTTTATAAGGTGTTTTGCTATCTCTGTTGAAAAAATTTAGCCAATCCTATCACTAGCATAGCAAACTAAAATAGAAAAATAAATATATAACCTAGATAAACCATAAATAAATTACAAAAACTTAATTGAGATAGATATGTTAACTTCCGTCTATGACTCTGCACTCGCATAACTTGTGTCCCTACTGTTAGAATTATAGGCATTTTCCGTATCAATTTAATTCCATAAATTAATATTATGATGATGACACATAAAAGATAATTAACCATAGAAATCGTAATCTCAAACATATTCATAACAATATGGATCATGAGAACACAAAGCATATGAATCATATAGATTATATAAATACGATAAACATATAAACTGACTGAACAATTGAAAATAAACAAATAGAGACATAAACAGCATGATTGTAAAATTAAAACAAACAGATATAACACATTATAAGGTGACAGAACAGATGAGATAAACTCTTTGCTATATATGAAACAGTACAAATGCATATATAAAACATATATAATCTGAAGAACGCAGAACAGTAAGGAAATAAACTGATCATACCCTCCCATGCGCTCTGATCCAGATCCTTGTCCAACTTCCTTTGCCATGTCGTAGATGTTTTGGGCAGTCGCGTAGACGCTCCCCAAAAACCTAATTGTCGATCCCCCGTGCAAGGTCTCGAACGGCACCGGCTTCGGAGGCACCTGCCCTCTCGCTTCTCTGTGCGCGCAGAGTCACGAGATGGAAATACCCTCACTCGGCGGCTGGACTGTGATTCTGAAAGTGGTGTGTTCGCGTGTACCGAGTGACAGGGGTGCTCCTCTATTTAACCTCTCGCAGAGGGAAGTTGAAGGAGAAAGGTCGCCGAGTCACGCCAAGAGTCGGCCAGCTCTCGCCGAGTCATGCCATGAGTCGGCCAGCTGAAGGAGAAGGGTCACTCGGCTGGCTGACGAAGAGACAGGGTCACTCGGCAGACGAAGAGACAGGGTCACTCGGCTGACGTACGCGGTTAGTGAGTGCTAAAAATTAACACAACCACACCACACCACGCTCGCTCGCCTGCCTGCCTGCCTGCCTGCCTGCCTCGCCTCGCCTCGCCACGCCACGCCACGCCCGGCCCGGCCGGCGGCGGCGGCGGCGCGCGCGCGTGTGGCACGCCCTTGTCCATTTCTTGACTTCTCAAGTTAAGTGGAATAAATCTCACCATATAAGTCAAGGCAAAAGACCCTTGGACTTCCAATGTGGTACTATTGGTATTCTCCACCATTACACACCTTAGAGTTTATTCAATAAATGGGCCAAGCCCATAAAAGATCCAACAATCCCCACCAAACTCTAGGGTTTGTAATGATGAAGTATCAGAATCACAATCCTTTGATATACCAGTGTTTCGATGGAGACTGTTAAGTTGAACATCCATCTAGAATAAGAGTTTCACTCATTCACAACTGAACAATGGACTATGCCTTGAATTGACAGTTTTGTGCGAAATAAGATTCACTCAAATCCTTTGCTGATACTAGGCTGCAAAAGGGTATTCCCGCTTTTTAGAAGCATATAAGTCACACTTCAGTGTCTTTCATGAGTATTTAGAGATTACCCAAGTCCCATAGACTGTGACCAGCAGTCTGACTCATATAGGTGTATTCCTCAAAAGATGTTCTGTAGGACAACATCTCGCCTTTATAAGACTCTTGGAATACATTAAGGTAAAAACCATCCTGCCTTACAGATAGGAAAGATGTGCATCAGAAATGAGTTAAAGAAGGGATCTTTCCTCACAATCTACTCCTAGCTTGTTTCTCCACTCTACTTCACGGGATCTCCGATCACATAGAGCAGGTTACCACTAGAGTAGATCTCACATGGGTCTCATACCCATTTCCCTCGATGCACTTTCTATCACATTGCGTGATAGACCCTTAGTGAATTGATCTGTCAGATTATTTGATGTGTGGACATAATCCACAGTTATAACTCCGGAGTTTTTCAACTTTCTGACAGATTTCAATCTCCTCTTAACATGCCTTGTAGACTTCATGTTATTCCTAGAACTGTTAACCTTTGTAATCACCGTTTGGTTGTCACAGTTCATGGAAATAGCCGGTATCGGTTTTTCAACTACCGGTAAGTCCAATAGGAAATCACGAAGCCACTCGGCCTCAGCCCCAGCAGTGTCTAATGCTGCGAGTTCTGCTTCCATTGTAGACTTTGTTAAGATAGTCTGCTTGCAAGACTTCCAGGAAACAGCGCCCCCTCCAAACAGAAACACATATCCGCTTGTGGCATAAAGCTCATCAGCATCAGAAATCCAGTTGGCATCACAATAGCCTTCCAGCACTTTTGGGTTTCCGGTATAATGAATACCGTATGTCATAGTACCTTTCAAATACCGCAACACTCTCTCAAGAGCACGCCAGTGATCATCTCCTGGTTTCGACACAAACTGACTTAGCTTACTCACAGCATAAGAGATGTTTGGCCTTGTTGCACTTGCAAGGTACATGAGCGAGCCAATGATTTGGGAGTATGTCAATTGATCCCTTGCTATTCTCCGATTCTTTCTTAATAGCACACTGGGGTCATAAGGTGTTGGAGCAGGATCACAGTCACTAAAACCAAAGCGACTCAATACCTTTTCCACATAATGGGATTGTAACAAAGTTACCCCACCATCAGCTTCTCTAACAAGCTTGATGTTTAGAATGACATCAGCCTCTCCCAAATCTTTCATCTCGAAATTGCTCGATAGAAGATTTTTAACTTCCTCAATCACATTGAGATTTGATCCAAAGATCAAAATGTCATCAACATAAAGGCACAGCATAACAGACTCACCCCCACCATACCGATAGTATACACACGTGTCAGATTCATTTACAACAAAGCCAGCTGCTGTAAGAGTATTATCAAACTTTTCATGCCATTGCTTAGGTGCTTGTTTTAGGCCATACAATGATTTTATCAACCTGCACACCTTGTTCTCTTGACCATCCGCAATGAACCCTTCTGGCTGATCCATGTAGATCTCCTTATCCAACTCTCCATTAAGGAAAGTTGTCTTAACATCCATCTGATGAATGATAAGACCATAAGAGGCTGCCACGGCTATTAATGTGCGAATCGTAGTCAATCGAGCCACTGGTGAGTAGGTATCAAAGAAATCTTCACCCTCCTTTTGAGTATATCCTTTGGCCACAAGCCTTGCCTTGTACCTCTCAATTGTACCATCAGGCCTAAGCTTTTTCTTGAAGATCCATTTGCAACCTATAGGTTGACAACCATAAGGACGGTCAACGATCTCCCAAGTTCCATTAGACATAATAGATTCCATCTCACTCCTTACAGCTTCCTTCCATAAGTCAGCGTCAGGAGAGGAATATGCCTCACTAATGGTAGTTGGTGTGTCTTCCACAAGGTACACTATAAAGTCATTACCAAAGGATTTTGCAACCCTCTGTCTCTTGCTCTTTCGAGTGACTATAGTGTCATCCTCCTCAGGGATGTGCTCGTGAGAATCCTCAGCATGATCTATAGGAATCGACAGTTCGTGCTCATGGGGAATTATAGTCTCATGACTTGTATCACTAGGTGTATTCTTCATGGGAAACTCATTCTCAAAAAATGTTGCGTCTCTTGATTCCATGATAGTATCAACATACATATCAGGCACATCAGATTTTATAATTAAGAACCTATACCCAGTGCTGTGAAAAGAGTACCCAAGGAATACACAATCAACAGTCTTAGGCCCAAGTTTACGCTTTTTGTTGATTGGCACATTCACTTTAGCCAAGCAACCCCAAGTGCGCAAATATGAGAGATTTAATCTTCTCTTTTCCCATTCCTCGAATGGTGTGATCTCTTTGTTCTTTGTTGGAACTCTATTCAGGACATGACATGCTGTCAAAATCGCCTCACCCCACCATGCCTTGGATAATCCCGCTGTACTCAACATGGCATTCACCAAATCTGTTAGAGTGCGGTTTTTCCTTTCGGCAATCCCATTGGATTGTGGTGAGAATGGCGGTGTCCTCTCATGAATAATACCATGTTCCACGCAGAACTCATCGAACACATTAGAGAAATATTCTCCACCTCGATCAGACCTTAACCGTTTTATTTTCCTCTCAAGTTGGTTCTCAACTTCAGCTTTATAGGCCTTAAAATAATTGAACGCTTCATCTTTTGTTTTTAAGAGATACACATAACAAAATCTAGTGGAGTCATCTATAAAAGTGAGAAAGTATCTTTTACCACCTTTGGTCAAAATTCCATTCATCTCGCACAGATCAGAATGAACAAGTTCTAGAGGTGCCAAACTCCTCGCCTCAGCAGCCTTGTGAGGCTTGCGGGGTTGTTTTGATTCAACACACACATGGCACTTAGACTTTTTGACCAAGTTAAATTTAGGAATTAAATTTATATTTGCTAACCGCATAAGACAGCCAAAGCTTGCATGACAAAAACGTGAATGCCATAAATCCGACTCATCAGAAAAATGAACAGAATTCACGAGTTTATTACACACATCATGCAGTGATAAGCGGAACAAGCCTCCGCAGTCATATCCTTTACCAACAAAAATACCATGTTTAGACACAACACATTTATTAGACTCAAGAACAACTTTGTATCCATCTCGACATAGCATAGACGCGCTAACGAGATTCTTCTTGATAGAGGGCACATGTTGCACGCTCTTCAATGGCACCGTCTTTCCCGAAGTAAACTTCAGAATGACCGTACCAACACCAAGAACATGAGCACGCGACCCATTTCCCATTAACAAGGCGCCAGACCTCCCGACCTGGTAGGAGGAGAACATAGAGGCATCAGCACACACATGAATATTTGCACCACTGTCCATCCACCACTCAGGTGAATTACAAACTGAGAGAACAAATGGTAAAGAATTACCATACCTAGATGTTCCATCTCCAGTTTCAGTGGTTACAACATTAGCTGATTTCTTGTCCTGAGTGAACTTGCGATCAGGGCACTCTCTAGCCCAATGTTGATCACTGCCACAGACAAAGCAACCTCCCTTTCCCTTGTTATTGTTGTTCTTCTTTTTAAACTGTGCTGTTTGAATAGGTTTATTCGCGTTCTCTGGTTTGTTCTGGTTTTTCTTCTTGTTAAACTTGCGGAAGTTTCTCTTCTGCACCACATTAGCAGTAGAGGTCTCCACACCTTTTCCATTATCCTTTGATCTAGCTCTTTCCTCAACATCAAGAGTACCAATGAGCTCCTCCACATTGAACTCTTGTCTCTTATGTTTGAGAGAGGTAGCAAAGTCCTTCCAAGAAGGTGGTAACTTGGCGATTATACCGCCAGCCACAAACTTGTCAGGCAAAGGACAAAGAAAAGGTTCGAGTTCCTTAGCTAGTGCCTGAAACTCATGAGCTTGTTCCACTACAGATCGGTTCTCGACCATCTTGTAGTCATACAGCTGCTCCATGAGATACAGCTCGCTACCAGCGTCAGTTACTCCAAACTTTCCGACAAGTGCATCCCACAGCTCTTTCCCTGTGGGAAGGATGATATAGCTTTTCTGGAATTTTGTATCCAGTGTGCTAATTACTGCTCCTCGAAAGAGGTTGTCTTCAGCCTTAAACTTAGCCTCATCCTCAGGAGGTAAGTTGGCAGGCTTGCCCTCAGCGGCATGAAAACAAGACATTGCAGTTAGCCACAATTCCATTTTAGCTTTCCATATCAAGAAGTTTTTACCATCAAAAGGATCAGGCTTTAGCACAGCAGCAAAACCTCTGACAGAAAAATGCCTAACACTAGGTTTTTGGATTGTTAGAATTATAGGCATTTTCCGTATCAATTTAATTCCATAAATTAATATTATGATGATGACACATAAAAGATAATTAACCATAGAAATCGTAATCTCAAACATATCCATAACAATATGGATCATGAGAACACAAAGCATATGAATCATATAGATTATATAAATACGATAAACATATAAACTGACTGAACAATTGAAAATAAACAAATAGAGACATAAACAGCATGATTGTAAAATTAAAACAAACAGATATAACACATTATAAGGTGACAGAACAGATGAGATAAACTCTTTGCTATATATGAAACAGTACAAATGCATATATAAAACATATATAATCTGAAGAACGCAAAACAGTAAGGAAATAAACTGATCATACCCTCCCATGCGCTCTGATCCAGATCCTTGTCCAACTTCCTTTGTCATGTCGTAGATGTTTTGGGCAGTCGCGTAGACGCTCCCCAAAAACCTAATTGCCGATCCCCCGTGCAAGGTCTCGAACGGCACCGGCTTCGGAGGCACCTGCCCTCTCGCTTCTCTGTGCGCGCAGAGTCACGAGATGGAAATACCCTCACTCGGCGGCTGGACTGTGATTCTGAAAGTGGTGTGTTCGCGTGTACCGAGTGACAGGGGTGCTCCTCTATTTAACCTCTCGCAGAGGGAAGTTGAAGGAGAAAGGTCGCCGAGTCACGCCAAGAGTCGGCCAGCTCTCGCCGAGTCATGCCATGAGTCGGCCAGCACTCGCCGAGTCATGCCATGAGTCGGCCAGCTGAAGGAGAAGGGTCACTCGGCTGGCTGACGAAGAGACAGGGTCACTCGGCAGACGAAGAGACAGGGTCACTCGGCTGACGTACGCGGTTAGTGAGTGCTAAAAATTAACACAACCACACCTCGCCTGCCTGCCTGCCTGCCTTAAGTGGAATAAATCTCACCATATAAGTCAAGGCAAAAGACCCTTGGACTTCCAGTGTGGTACTATTGGTATTCTCCACCATTACATACCTTAGAGTTTATTCAATAAATGGGTCAAGCCCATAAAAGATCTAACACCTACTCGTGACACATGTAGCAAATCATGATTGCTCTCTAGAGAGCATGCAAAGGGTTTCCCGAGCGTTGGACTGGTGTAAGGAAGGACATCGAACCATACACCTAATACAGTGTACTCTGACAGCTACATTGGACACATGAAGTACAAAGTAACTATTGTGTCTCATCGAACTGCGTCATATAGCATTAGAATATGCAACGCGACCTCGCACGCAAATACTACTTGTAGACGACACTGCTTTGCCATTATGGTGTCGTTTGGTTCATAAAATATAACGTAAATAGAAATAGTAATGATTTACACTTAAGTATCAACAATAATACGTTTGAATAAGTCGGTATCACTTTCTAATGTGGTATCCGGTTACAGTTGGACGTAAACAAATATGATTTAACGTTATCAGTTACCCATCACGTTACAAATATGCGAACCAAACAATACCTATATATTTTCCCAAGCTTTTGACGCTTGTGTTGGTACAGTGTACATGTGGTGTTGGGTTGGGCCACGTACTACAAGACCTATAAATGTGGTATATGATAGGATATTGTGTGATGACACGCATGATACATACCTCTTATGTCCTAAAATGTAAAAATATCATGTACCAAGGAGTCGAATTTCGTTAAATCTAACTAAATATATAAAAATCACTACTATTGATGATGTTTAATAAATATTATAAGATTAGTTGTGGAATATAATTTTGTAATAAAAACAATTTTTAAAATATAAATATAAATATTATTTTCTATGTACTTGGCTAATCATAAAAAAGAGTTTGTGTTGAGCACAGAAAATGACGTGCATACTGTTTCAGATTTCTTGCAGAATTTGTTAGCTAAACCCACGGGATTAACTCGAGAACCGACCTATAACGGGTCCAGACCTCTTCCTTTATATAGACAAAAGACTATGGCCGATTAAACCCCCACAATCGATAAAATCAACTTTACTTATCATTTTTACCTTATGCACTAGGAGTAGCTCTAGTTTAGCCCAAGTTTAGCCTCCCACTACCTCAAATCTTGACCTCTCTCTGGCTCTACGTCAACCAGAGAAGTCTTGGGTGGTGAAAGGGAAATAGGGTCAAACCTTTTCCAATATGAATTTTGGTGGTTGAATTGTCCAACACAAATTATTGAACTAACTAGTTTGCTCAAAATATGCTCTACAGGTGCCAAAGGTTCACAATAAACCAATACAAAGATAAAAGAAAGGGTTCAAAACAAAGGAGCAAAGTGTACCGAAGGCCGTCCTGGTCTGACGCACCGGACTGTCCGGTGCGCCACCGGACAGTGTCCGGTGCACCAGGGAATCCAACTCCAAACTTGCCACCTTCGGGAATTCTGGGAGCCGCTCCGCTATAATTCACTGGACTGTCCGGTGTAGCACCGGACTGTCCGGTGTGCCAGCGGAGCAACGACTACTTCGCACCAATGGTTGTCTGCGGAGGCATTACATGCGCTATAGTGCGCGCCTGCGCGCGCAGAAGTCAGAGCAGGCGCCAGAAGGCGCACCGGATAGTCTAAAGGACCTGTCCGGTGCACCACCAGACTGTCCGGTGGCCCCATAAGTCAGAGCTCCAACGGTCGGACCCTAACGGTTGGGTGACGTGACTAGCGCACCGGACAGTGTCCGGTGGCGCACCGGACTGTCCGGTGCGCCCGTCGACAGAAGCCATCCCCAACGGCCATTTTGGTGGTTGGGGCTATAAATACCCCTAACCACCCCACATTCATGGCATCCAAGTTTTCAGCATTCTCACCTCATACAAGAGCTATAGCATTCAATACAAGACACAAACAAAGAGATCAAATCCTCTCCCAAGTCCGGAATCACTCCAAACAAATTAGTGACTAAAGAGAGACATTTGTGTTCTTTTGAGCTCTTGCGCTTGGATTGCTTTTCTTCTTCCTCATTCTTGTTTCCGCAAACACTTGTAATCAAAACAAGAGACACCAATTGTGTGGTGGTCCTTGTAGTGGACTTAGTGTCCCATTTGATTGAGAAGAGAAGCTCACTCGGTCTCGGTGACCGTTTGAGAGAGGGAAAGGGTTGAAAGAGACCCAGTCTTTGTGACCACCTCAACGGGGAGTAGGTTTGCAAGAACCGAACCTCGGTAAAACAAATCACCGTGTCATCCATTCTTATTTGCTTGTGATTTGTTTTCGCCCTCTCTTTTGGACTCGCTTATATTTCTAACGCTAACCCCGGCTTGTAGTTGTGCTTAAGTTTATAATTTTCAGATTCCGCCTATTCACCCCCCCTCTAGGCGACTTTCAATTGGTATCAGAGCCCGGTGCTTCATTAGAGCCTAACCGCTCGAAGTGATGTCGGGAGAACACGCCAAGAAGGAGATGGTGACCGGCGACAAGCCCGTTACAAGCCATGGGAAGGCTCCATCGGGAGAGTCCCGCAACAAGGGGAAGGAAAAGGAATCCCCTTCACACAAGTCGCATCGGAGTGGCGAAAAGAAAAAGAAGATGAGGAAGGTGGTCTACTACGAGACCGACTTTTCATCGCCATCCACCTTCGGCTCCGACGCGCCGTCCGTAACTTCTAAGCGCCATGAGCGCAAGAAGTTTAGTAAGATTCCCCTACACTACCCTCGCATTTCTAAACGTACTCCATTACTTTCCGTTCCATTAGGCAAACCACCAGTTTTTGACGGTGAAGATTATAACATGTGGAGTGATAAAATGAGGCATCACCTAACCTCACTCCACACTAGTATTTAGAACGTTGTTGAGTTTGGTGTACATGTACCATCAGTAGGGGATGAGGACTATGATTCGGACGAAGTTGCCCAAATCCGGCACTTCAACTCCCAAGCCACCACAATACTCCTCGCCTCTCTAAGTCGAGAGGAGTATAACAAGGTGCAAGGATTGAAGAGCGCCAAAGAGATTTGGGACGTACTCAAAACAGCGCACGAAGGAGATAAGGTGACCAAGATCACCAAGAGGGAGACGATCGAGGGGGAGCTCGGTCGATTCATGCTTCACCAAGGGGAGGATCCATAAGCCATGTACAACCGGCTAAAAACCTTGGTGAATTAAGTGCGCAACCTCGGGAGCACCAAATGGGATGACCATGAGATGGTCAAGGTTATTCTAAGATCACTAGTTTTTCTTAATCCTACTCAAGTACAATTAATTCATGGTAATCCTAGATACAAACTAATGTCTCCCGAGGAAGTAATAGGAAAATTTGTGAGCTTTGAGTTAATGATCAAAGGCTCCAAAAAGATCATCAAGCAAGGCGCATCCTCCTCCGTACCCGAAGCACAACTCATTGCATTCAAAGCAACGAAGGAGAAGAAAGAAGATTCTACTCCAAGTAGAATCCCCATCGACGCCTCCAAGCTCGACAATGAGGAGATGGCGCTCATCATCAAGAGCTTCCGTCAAATCCTCAAACAAAGGAAGGGGGAAGATTACAAGCCCCGTTCCAAGAAGGTTTGCTACAAGTGTGGTAAGCCCGGTCATTTTATTGCAAAATGTCCATTATCTAGTGATAGTGACAGGGGCAACGACAAGAAGGGAAAGAGGAGAGAAAAGAAGAGGTACTACAAGAAGAAGGGCGGCGATGCCCATGTTTGTCGGGAGTGGGACTCCGACGAGAGCTCCACCGACTCCTCCGACGACGAGGACGCCGCCAATATCGCCGTCAACAAAGGGCTCCTCTTCCCCAACGTCGGCCACAAATGCCTCATGGCAAAGGACGGCAAGAAGAAGAAGGTAAAATCCAAATCCTCCACTAAGTATGCTACATCTAGTGATGAGGCCAATTCTAGTGATGATGAGGATGATTTGTTTACTCTCTTTGCCAACTTAAACATGCAACAAAAAGAAAAATTAAATGAATTAATTAGCGCTATTCATGAGAAGGATGAACTCTTGGATAGCCAAGAGGATTTCTTAATTAAAGAAAACAAAAAGCATGTTAAAGTTAAAAATGCTTATGCTCAGGAAGTTGAGAAAAATAAAAAATTAACTAGTGAGCTAAGTACTTGCCATGGCATTGTTTCCAAACTTAGAAATGAAAATGCAAAATTAATTGCTAAGGTTGAAAAGGTTGATGTTTGTGATGATTCAATTGTTAGTCTTAGAAATGATAATGCCAATTTAATTGCTAAGATTGATCAATTGAATACCTCTCTTGCTAGCCTTAGGAATGAGAATGAAAAATTGATTGCTAAGGCTAAGGAACTAGATGTTTGCAATGCTTCTATTTCCAATCTTAGAGATGAGAATGATATTTTGCATGCTAAGATTGTTGAATTTAATACTTGCAAACCCTCTACATCTTCCGTTGAGCATGTTACTATTTGCACTAGATGTAGAGATATTAATGTTGATGCTATTCACGATCACTTAGCTTTAATTAAACAACAAAATGATCACATAGCTCAACTTAGTGCCAAAATTAATGAGCATGACTTAGAAAATGAGAAATTTAAATTTGCTAGAAGCATGCTCTATAGTGGGAGACGCCCTGGTATTAAGGATGGCATTGGCTTCCAACAGGGAAACAATGTCAAGCTTAATGCCCCGCCTAAAAGATTGTCTAATTTTGTTAAGGGCAAGGCTCCCATGGTTCAGGATAACGAGGGCTACATCTTATACCCTGCCGGTTATTCCGAACACAAAATTAGGAGAATT
Organism: Zea luxurians; assembly: GCA_029449295.1. Classification (NCBI taxonomy): domain Eukaryota; kingdom Viridiplantae; phylum Streptophyta; class Magnoliopsida; order Poales; family Poaceae; genus Zea; species Zea luxurians. The sequence continues at coordinate 104,474,813 of JAOPSE010000003.1, read as the reverse complement.
CACTCTAGGAAGTCTCACTCTGGCCCTAATCATGCTTTTATGTATAAGAATGAGGCATCTAGTTCTAGGCAATCAACCCATGCTAAATTGCCTAAGAAGAAAACTCCTAAAGCATCAAATGATCATAATGTTTCATTTAAAACTTTTGATGCTTCTTATGTGCTTACTAACAAATCCAGCAAGGTAGTTGCCAAGTATGTTGGGGGCAAACACAAGGGATCAAAGACTTGTGTTTGGGTACCCAAAGTTCTTGTATCTAATGTCAAAGGACCCAAAACTATTTGGGTACCTAAAATCAAGAACTAAATCTGTTTTGTAGGTTTATGCATCCGGGGGCTCAAGTTGGATCATCGACAGAGGGTGCACAAACCATATGACTGGGGAGAAAAAGATGTTCTCCTCCTACGAGAAAAACCAAGACCCTCAACGAGCTATCACATTCGGGGATAGAAATCAAGGTTTGGTCAAAGGATTGGGTAAAATAGCTATATCACCTGACCATTCCATTTCCAATGTTTTTCTTGTCGATTCATTGGATTACAACTTGCTTTCTATTTCTCAATTATGTAAAATGGGCTACAACTGTCTTTTTACAGATACAGGTGTTACTGTCTTTAGGAGAAGTGATGATTCAGTAGCTTTTAAGGGAGTATTAGAGGGTTAGCTATACTTAGTTGGTTTCAATAGAGCCGAACTCGATACTTGCTTAATTGCTAAGACTAACATGGGTTGGCTCTGGCACCGCCGACTAGCTCATGTTGGGATGAAGAATCTTCACAAGCTTCTAAAGGGAGAGCACATTTTAGGACTAACAAATGTGCATTTTGAGAAAGACAGAGTTTGTAGCGCATGCCAAGCAGGGAAGCAAGTTGGTGTTCATCATCCACATAAGAACATCATGACGACTGACAGGCCACTTGAGCTCCTTCACATGGACCTATTCGGCCCGATCGCTTACATAAGCATCGGCGGGAGTAAGTACTGTTTAGTTATTGTGGATGATTATTCTCGCTTCACTTGGGTATTCTTTTTACAGGATAAATCTCAAACCCAAGAGACCTTGAAAGGATTCTTGAGACGAGCTCAAAATGAGTTCGGCTTGAGGATTAAGAAGATAAGAAGCGACAACGGGACGGAGTTCAAGAACTCTCAAATAGAAGGTTTTCTTGAGGAGGAAGGCAGCAAGCATGAGTTCTCTTCTCCCTACACGCTTAACAAAATAGTGTAGTGGAGAGGAAAAATAGAACTCTATTGGACATGGCAAGGACCATGCTTGATGAGTACAAGACTTCGGATCAGTTTTGGGCCGAGGCGGTCAACACCGCTTGCTACGCCATCAACCGGTTATATCTACACCGAATCCTCAAGAAGACATCATACAAACTCTTCACCGATAAAAAGCCAAATGTTTCATATTTTAGAGTCTTTGGTAGCAAATGCTTTATTCTTGTTAAAAGAGGTAGAAAATCCAAATTTGCTCCTAAGGTTGTAGAAGGCTTTTTACTAGGGTATGATTCAAACACAAGGGCATATAGAGTCTATAACAAGTCCACTGGACTAGTTGAAGTTTCTTGTGACATTGTGTTTGATGAGACTAACGGCTCCCAAGTGGAGCAAGTTGATCTTGATGAATTAGATGATGAAGAGGCTCCGTGCGTCGCGCTAAGGAACATGTCCATTGGGGATGTGTGTCCTAAGGAATCCGAAGAGCCCATTCAAGCACAAGATCAACCATCTTCCTCCATGTAAGCATCTCCACCAACTCAAGATGAGGATGAGGCTCAAGATGATGAAGAAGAAGATCAAGAAGATGAGCCACCTCAAGAGGAGGGCAATGATCAATGGGGAGATGCCCATGATCAAGACAAGGAAGATGAACAAGACTCAAGACCGCCACACCTAAGAGTCCACCAAGCAATCCAACGAGATCACCCAGTGAACACCATCCTAGGAGATATTCATAAGGGGGTAACCACTCGATCTCGTGTTGCTCATTTTTGTGAACACTACTCTTTTGTTTCCTCTATTGAGCCACACAGGGTAGAGGAAGCACTTCAAGATTCGGATTGGGTGCTGGCGATGCAAGAGGAGCTCAACAATTTCAAGAGGAATGAGGTATGGCATTTAGTTCCACGTCCTAACCAAAATGTTGTAGGAACCAAGTGGGTCTTCCGCAACAAACAAGATGAGCATGGTGTGGTGATAAGGAACAAGGCATGACTTGTGGCCAAAGGGTATTCACAAGTCGAAGTTTTGGATTTCGGTGAAACCTATGCACCCGTAGCTAGGCTTGAGTCAATTCGAATATTACTTGCCTATGCTACTCACCATGACTTTAAGCTTTACCAAATGGACGTGAAGAGTGCCTTCCTCAACGGACCTATCAAGGAAGAGGTCTATGTTGAGCAACCTCCCGGCTTTGAAGATAGTGAGTATCCTAACCATGTTTACAAACTCTCTAAGGCGCTTTATGGGCTCAAGCAAGCCCCAAGAGCATGGTATGAATGCCTAAGAGATTTTCTTATCACTAATGGCTTCAAAGTCAGAAAGGTCGATCCTACTTTATTCACTAAAACCATTGAGAATGATTTGTTTGTATACCAAATTTATGTTGATGATATCATATTTGGGTCTACTAACAAATCTATTTGTGAAGAGTTTAGTAGGATCATGATTCAAAAATTCGAGATGTCTATGATGGGGGAGTTAAAGTATTTCTTAGGATTTCAAGTCAAGCAACTCCAAGAGGGCACCTTCATTAGCCAAATGAAGTATATTCAAGATATTCTTACCAAGTTTGGAATGAAGGATGCCAAGCCCATCAAGACACCCATGGGAACCAATGGGCATCTCGACCTCGACACGGGAGGTAAATCCGTAGATCAAAAGGTATACCGGTCGATGATAGATTCTTTACTCTATTTATGTGCATCTCGACCGGACATTATGCTTTCCATATGCATGTGTGCAAGATTCCAAGCCGACCCTAAGGAAGTTCACCTTAGGGCCGTGAAGCGAATCTTGAGATATTTAGTTCATACACCTAAGTTTGGTCTTTGGTACACCAAGGGATCCTCATTTGATTTGTTAGGATATTCCGATGCTGATTGGGCACGGTGTAAGATTAATAGGAAGAGCACAGCAGGGACTTGTCAGTTTCTGGGGAGATCCCTGGTGTCTTGGGCTTCAAAGAAACAGAACTCAGTAGCTCTTTCTACCGCCAAAGCCGAGTACATTGCCGCAGGTCATTGTTGCGCGCAATTGCTTTGGATGAGGCAAACCCTTAGGGACTATGGCTACAAGTTTAGCAAAGTCTCTCTCCTATGTGACAATGAGAGTGCAATCCACATGGCGGATAATCCCGTTGAACACAGCCGCACTAAGCACATAGCCATTCGGTATCACTTTCTGAGAGATCACCAACAAAAGGGGGATATCGAGATAGCCTATATAAACACCAAAGATCAATTGGCCGATATCTTTACCAAGCCTTTAGATGAGCAATCCTTTACCAAACTTAGGAATGAGCTAAATATTCTTGATTCTAGGAATTTTGATTGATTCTTTGCACACATTGCTCATTCATATACCTTTGATCATATCTCTTTTTATGTCTATGACTAATGTGTTTTCTAGCATCATCTTATGTTTAGTCATAGATATTGAAAGGGAAATGGAGTATTAGGCAAAGAAGGCGCTTCCACTCAACTCCAATTGTATTTGCCGGTACTCCGCTTCGTTCTTCACTTTGGTATAATCTTCACTCATATTTTTGTGTTTGCCAAAGGAGGAGAAAGTTTGAAAAGGGCTTATATCTCACCCACAAGTATCCGTTTTTGGCGATTCATGCCAAAGGGGGAGAAAGTATGAGCCTAAAGCAAAAGGACCGCACCACCACCAAATTTTAAAAATGAAGTTTTTCAAATTGATATCTTATTGTGTTCAAAAGGGGGAGAAAATAGTATCTTCAAAACTTTCAAAACCCTCTTGAACACTAAGAGGAGAATTTTATTTAGGGGGAGTTTTTGTTTAGGTCGAAGGAAAAGCATTTGAGACAGGGGAAGAAAATTTCAAATCTTGAAAATGCTTTCTTCAATCTTATTCATGTACCTTTGACCATTTGCAAAAGATTTTTGAAAAGAATTGTACAAAGAATTTGTAAAACAAAACCCGTGGTGCAAATGTGGTCCAAAATATTAATAAGAAGAAAAACCATCCATGCATATCTATTGAAATAAGTATATTTGTTTAAATTCCAAGCAACCTTTGCACTTGCATTATGCAAACTAGTTCAATTCTGCACTTTTATATTTGCTTTGGTTTGTGTTGGCATCAATCACCGAAAAGGGGGAGATTGAAAGGGAAATAGGGTCAAACCTTTTCCAATATGAATTTTGGTGGTTGAATTGCCCAACACAAATTATTGAACTAACTAGTTTGCTCAAAATATGTTCTACAGGTGCCAAAGGTTCACAATAAACCTGTCGGGGACCATAATTAGGTGTAACACCTCAAAATTGTGTTGGTCGAATTCGTTAAAATTCTTCAAAGAGTTTGAATTTAAAATACCTTCTAATAAGGTTTTTCTTTTGTGAAAGCTACACTTCCTAGAATAAACATCAACTAAAATGATTTCTATTCAAGTATTTGTTCGATTATATATCTCTAAAAAATGCTACACCCTAAGGAGACATTTTCTTGAACCACTATTTGGTGTGCATGAACGGGTTATGTGGAATCATTTCTTAAATAGGATTAATAGATAAATAAATAGACGAATAAAATATTGATGCATCTCATGCTGGAATTTTTGCCTTTGCATTTCATTTTAAAGTTTAAACTTGGACTTGAACTTGATTTTGTAAATGCAAAAGAAAATAGGAAATAAAAAAAGAGAGAAAAAAATATAGAAAAGAAACCCCCTCCCCGTACTGGGCCAAATGCGTGGGGCGGCCCAACGCAGTCCGCGGCCACTGCGCCCTCCAGGCGGGTATCTGTCCCTGACTTGTGGGGCCCCTGCGCGGGGCTTCATTGCTATTGGCCGGATGGCTCACCGATTTGTGGGACCGGCTTGTTAGAGCTTTCTTCCCCAAATCGCACGCAACAGCCGCGATTTCATCACGAATACCGCAGGCACCAATCCGATTCGGGGTATAAAAACCGAGGCCGATCCCCCTAGCAACAGCTCCCATGGTTGCGCAGGCGCTGTCATCCCGCGACGGGTGGCTCCTTGCCAGGGCTGCGCGGCCGCTCTCCCTTTTCCCCATGGTGAAGCTCCCTCCATGGACGAGTCCCTGACCTTCCCTGTGAGCTCCCTCAAACCCGAGTGCGGACGCCCCTGTGAGCTTTGCGGCCGCGTGCGCCAGGCCTTCGTCATCCGTGGAGCCCGGCGTTGTCCCTTCACCGCGCGCTGCTCATCCTCTTCCCTCTCCCCTCCTCGCCACCGCTCGGTGATCCGCCCAATGCCTCGCCAGAGCGCATGGATGTCGTGACGATCACCAATTCGGGGGTCAGAGCGTTGTGGCTGGGGCGATTTCTCAACGACGTTCATGGGTTGCCGTGAACCCACCTCGCGTCATGGTCCAGCGACTGTGCAATCCCGATTGACGGTAAGAAGCCCCACTCTAGTCACCGTACTCTCTTAAGCGAGTAGACGCCGTTGATTGGGAGATTTGGGCAATGGCGCGGGGGATGGCCATCGCGCCGGCGAGTAGCGCCGTCGTGGAGACTGTACTCCGGCGTCGGGTGAGGATGGGTAGAGTCGGTCGTCGGATATAATTTGACGGCCGAGATTAAAACCCCAAATACCCCTTGGTATAATTAATGCGTGGCCGTTGATCCGGATCGGGCGATCATGATCGACTCGGGGTTGTTTTAGATCATGGCCACTGAAGTCTGATCCGGCGATCCGCGGGCATACCGCTTCATAATCTAATCCGAGCCCCTGATTTCCGATCGGACAGTCGCGGTCAGGTGGGTACCCTTTCAGTCCGGGTCTTTTGCTAAAGAGTCCTCGAGGAACCTAGAAACTAACCCGCCATCCTGCGCGGGGTGAATATGAGTCTCAGGGATTCTTGCTTTGTAACCCCTGGTTTTTCTGTTATTTGGCGCTTAGTCTGAACAGTTAGTAAAACAAGAAAATCAATTTAGAAAATGATTTTTAATACCAAATTAATTACAAGAACTTGTTTAATGCCTAGAAAATTCATATTAAATCCTTTTTAGTTCATTCGAGTGGCATTAATTTTGTTTCAATATTGTCTATCAACTAGTAACACTGTTTAGCCATGTATCTTGGAATAAAATTGTTCACATGAGTTAATCCCTTCTAAGTGCTAAATAACTTTGGAAATTCATAACTTGGTAACCGTAACTCCGAATTTAGTGGTTCTTGTTTCTACGACCTCGTAGCTTCGCGTAGATTATTAATACGCAGTTTATTCTTATGTTTGGTGTAATGTTAATTTTGCCTATACCATGTTTGTCTGTATTGCTACGACTAGCAGCGAGGTTACGAGTCACCTGAAGATCATCCTGGTACCTAGAATCTCAAGTGCCAGGCAAGTTGTGCCCTTGATCACTTCTTTTTACCCAGTCATGTTCTAATTAATCATAATGATCTGCATAGGTTAATTTTGATGGGACCCAATAGGATACCCTAGTTTGTCTATCTTTATACCTTGTTTACCACTGAACTTTTTGGGTAGTACTTGCTAGTGCTATATGTGGTTTTGGGTATAGAGATACATTATTCATGATTACACTTTTGTTATCGGTTGTTATTTACTATTCATGATAAGATCATTATGTTAATTGGAACATGGAGAACCACCCGGGAAAATAGTGCTACCACAAGGGTTTAATGGGACGCCCTTGGCTGATTAATTAGGAAAGCTAGTGGATGACTACCTTACCCGAAAGGGGCAAGGGCAGTAGGGGAGTGGTCAGTGTAGGGAGGCCCTTGGGATGATTTTGCTGCGATGGCAGTCATGCGAGGGATTCCTGCATTGGAGCTTCCTATAAACTGTAGCGGGTTTTCTGAAGCTAGTGGAACTTTGTAAAGGCCTCGTAGTGTTACCCTGCCTCGCCTCCTCGGTAGAGGTGTATGGGATTGGCCGTCTCTTGGCAGATGGGTAACACGACTTGTGGGTAAAGATGCGCAACCTCTGCAGAGTGTAAAACTGGTATACTAGCCGTGCTCACGGTCAAGAGCAGCTCGGACACTCACATGATTAATTTATGAAACTAAATTCAATTTGTCATATGCATTGCATCGCAGGTGATGTTGTTACTTTTGTTCTACTACTTGATTGGGTTGGTATTTACTTATACTTAGTAATTGCTAATAAAATTTTGACCAACTCTAAAAGCAATGCTCAGCTCTAACCATCTTCTTTGGTAAGCCTTACACTTCACGTGAGCTCCCACCTTTGGCGAGTTCATGCACATTATTCCCCACAACTTGTTGAGCTATGAACGTATGTGAGCTCACTCTTGCTGTCTCACACCCCCCACAGGTCAAGAACAGGTACCACAGGCTGAGGCGCATGGAGGATGCTATGATGAGTTCGTGGGAGGTCTAGGCCATCGTCTCCCAGTCAACTTTGGGTTGCTGGACCGTTGTCTCCTTATAATGTATTTATTTATTTATTTTGTATAGAATTCCTGTTATGTAGTAAAGATGTGACATTCGATCCTGTGCCATGATTCATCATATGTGTGAGACTTGGTCCCAGCACACCTGGTGATTATGTTCGCGCCCGAGTTTTGGACCCCTAAAACCCGGGTGTGACAGAAGTGGTATCAGAGGAATGTTGACTGTAGGACGAAACCTAGATAGAACTGAACAACCATTGTCTACTTACCTTTGCTACTCTGATTCTTTCTAAAACTTTTCTTAATCTTTTCTCATCTAATTTCGCTTTACTCTGATTATTCTTACCTTTTTCTCTTCTAAAGACAAATGTGGATTTCACACTTTGAAATCCTGTGCCTAAAGTGACTTTAGGAATATGAGACCTACTCTTAGGAACAAAAACAAAACTATTTTTGTAGGTATTTATATGCTTGAGTGCTTGTTCTTATGATACTTGTTTGATTTGGATCTTTGATTGAGTATGATGAGAGTAATATCCACATTTACATCTGTATATACATATAGAAAAAAATGCTTATAAAAAATAATAACTATATAAACTAGATTATCCCTCATTAAAACATATATAGCCTCATAGATCCATCTTATCTTAAAAGATACTCATCTTGAAAAGACCTTATGTCATCCTAATAGATCTAACTGACCTCAAAGGATCCAACTTCTACCTCATCCTTATGGATTTATCTTGTTCTAATAGGCATACCTATCCCATTCTACAGTAACAACCTTGATCTAGCCTAAATAAATAGATCTTATCTAGTTATTCCAATCTAATCTAGATCCTATCTAATCTACTATGACCCAACCTAAAATAAGTTACCTAACAAGATAGTCAATCCTGGTGGAATACATTAGACCCTGCTCCTATAAACAAGTTTGAGATCTTAGATCAACTCGACCGTACCCAACAACTTGACCTACAAAACAGGTTACATAACTAATTGCATCTAGCATATAGCTATTGAACCCTCTACCCATCTTGTCACAAACATGGATGAAGACACCAAAGCTCGAGGAAGAAAGGATCAACCGTGTTAAGGAAGGATAAGAGTCAAGCCAAATCTGGTCTTCAGCCCCAACTCAAGCCTTCAAAGATCAAGCTAGATCATCAGATGAATCAAGATCCACAAATCTTGGATGGAGTCTTTCCTTACCCTACACTTTCTTACCCAAACCTATGTATGCTTTAAAGACATCTTCTGTCCTACATAATAAAGTAGACATACATATATACACCCATGCTTCCCTAATCACCTGCCAATTGGGGTTGTAGACTTGGAAAAAAAATCTTTTGGTACTAAAACCACTTAGACACTAAAATATAGATTACAAACCAATTGAGTGCGATGAATTGTGGAGTAATGTCCACAATTAACATCTGCATATACATATAGGCATAAATATAAATAAATAAAATTCATAAGATAACTAAACAACCTAGATTATCCATTGGAATATATCTAGCTTAAGAGATTTATCTTATCCCAAAAGATCTCATTCTAACCAATTCATCTTATCTTAAGGGATTCTCTCTTATCTTAATAGATTCATCTTATCTTAAAAAGATTTTATCTCATCTTAATAGACCTAACTTATCTCAAAAGATTCTATTTCATCTTGTCCTAATAAGCATACCTATACCAACCAATTTGCTTATCTTATTATAATGCAACGACCAAGATCTAATCCTAAATAATGAGGTATTATCTAGTCGAAGCTAGTTATACCTAGATTTGATCTAATGTGACAGGTTAATCTAACCTAACGAAGGCTAACCTCAAGTTGAGCTAATCTAATGTAAGTTGCTTAAGCAAGTTGGATAATGCTAGTGGCATAAATTAGACCCTACTCCTATAAACATGATTAACCTAAACCGGTTCCCTATATCAGTTCAGCCATATACAAGTACTTGACTTATGCGTTGGGTTGTAAAATCTGTGTAGATCGACATAAAATTATAAGCATCCAAGATTTTCAACTATCATAACTTATCCTACTCACATCTACCTACTTGTCCCTAATTCGAATAACAACTCCAAGGATGAAGACCAAAGATGATCAACCTCATCAAGAAAGATAAGCACCAATTCAAGTCTTCAAGGACCAAGCGGGATCACCAGATGAGTCAGGAACCACTACCCATGATGAAGTCTTTTCCTTGCCATAATCTTTCTCACCTCAACCTATCCAGCCTATATCCTACATACTATACTCTACTAATCACCCACTATTGTCTATAAAAAAGTATATGACTTTGGAGTTTTGAACCAATTATAGAATAAAAGCCGGATTACAAACCAATCCTTTTGTATCCCTTTTCTTACAAATCTCGAGGACGAGATTTTTGTTAAGGGGGGTAGGATTTGTAACACCTCAAAATTGTGTTGGTCGAATTCGTTAAAATTCTTCAAAGAGTTTGAATTTAAAATACCTTCTAATAAGGTTTTTCTTTTGTGAAAGCTACACTTCCTAGAATAAACATCAACTAAAATGATTTCTATTCAAGTATTTGTTCGATTATATATCTCTAAAAAATGCTACACCCTAAGGAGACATTTTCTTGAACCACTATTTGGTGTGCATGAACGGGTTATGTGGAATCATTTCTTAAATAGGATTAATAGATAAATAAATAGACGAATAAAATATTGATGCATCTCATGCTGGAATTTTTGCCTCTACATTTCATTTTAAAGTTTAAACTTGGACTTGAACTTGATTTTGTAAATGCAAAAGAAAATAGGAAATAAAAAAAGAGAGAAAAAAATATAGAAAAGAAACCCCCTCCCCGTACTGGGCCAAATGCGTGGGGCGGCCCAACGCAGTCCGCGGCCACTGCGCCCTCTAGGCGGGTATCTGTCCCTGACGTGTGGGGCCCCTGCGCGGGGCTTCATTGCTATTGGCCGGATGGCTCACCGATTTGTGGGACCGGCTTGTCAGAGCTTTCTTCCCCAAATCGCACGCAACAGCCGCGATTTCATCGCGAATACCGCAGGCACCAACCCAGTTTGTTGCCAGATCATTGGGTTGTTGGGATCCGATTCGGGGTATAAAAACCGAGGCCGATCCCCCTAGCAACAGCTCCCATGGTTGCGCAGGCGCTGTCATCCCGCGACGGGTGGCTCCTTGCCAGGGCTGCGCGGCCGCTCTCCCTTTTCCCCATGGTGAAGCTCCCTCCATGGACGAGTCCCTGACCTTCCCTGTGAGCTCCCTCAAACCCGAGTGCGGACGCCCCTGTGAGCTTTGCGGCCGCGTGCGCCAGGCCTTCGTCATCCGTGGAGCCCGGCGTTGTCCCTTCACCGCGCGCTGCTCATCCTCTTCCCTCTCCCCTCCTCGCCACCGCTCGGTGATCCGCCCAATGCCTCGCCAGAGCGCATGGATGTCGTGACGATCACCAATTCGGGGGTCAGAGCGTTGTGGCTGGGGCGATTTCTCAACGACGTTCATGGGTTGTCGTGAACCCACCTCGCGTCGTGGTCCAGCGACTGTGCAATCCCGATTGACGGTAAGAAGCCCCACTCTAGTCACCGTACTCTCTTAAGCGAGTAGACGCCGTTGATTGGGAGATTTGGGCAATGGCGCGGGGGATGGCCATCGCGCCGGCGAGTAGCGCCGCCGTGGAGACTGTACTCCGGCGTCGGGTGAGGATGGGTAGAGCCGGTCGTCGGATATAATTTGACGGCCGAGATTAAAACCCCAAATACCCCTTGGTATAATTAATGCGTGGCCGTTGATCCGGATCGGGCGATCATGATCGACTCGGGGTTGTTTTAGATCATGGCCGCTGAAGTCTGATCCGGCGATCCGCGGGCATACCGCTTCATAATCTAATCCGAGCCCCTGATTTCCGATCGGACGGTCGCGGTCAGGTGGGTACCCTTTCAGTCCGGGTCTTTTGCTAAAGAGTCCTCGAGGAACCTAGAAACTAACCCGCCATCCTGCGCGGGGTGAATATGAGTCCCAGGGATTCTTGCTTTGTAACCCCTGGTTTTTCTGTTATTTGGCGCTTAGTCCGAACAGTTAATAAAACAAGAAAATCAATTTAGAAAATGATTTTTAATACCAAATTAATTACAAGAACTTGTTTAATGCCTAGAAAATTCATATTAAATCCTTTTTAGTTCATTCTAGTGGCATTAATTTTGTTTCAATATTGTCTATCAACTAGTAACACTGTTTAGCCATGTATCTTGGAATAAAATTGTTCACATGAGTTAATCCCTTCTAAGTGCTAAATAACTTTGGAAATTCATAACTTGGTAACCGTAACTCCGAATTTAGTGGTTCTTGTTTCTACGACCTCGTAGCTTCGCATAGATTATTAATACACAGTTTATTCTTATGTTTGGTGTAATGTTAATTTTGCCTATACCATGTTTGCTTGTATTGCTACGACTAGCAGCGAGGTTATGAGTCACCTAAAGATCATCCTGGTACCTGGAATCTCAAGTGCCAGGCAAGTTGTGCCCTTGATCACTTCTTTTTACCCAGTCATGTTCTAATTAATCATAATGATCTGCATAGGTTAATTTTGATGGGACCCAATAAGATACCCTAGTTTGTCTATCTTTATACCTTGTTTACCACTGAACTTTCTGGGTAGTACTTGCTAGTGCTATATGTGGTTTTGGGTATGGAGATACATTATTCATGATTACACTTTTGTTATCAGTTGTTATTTACTGTTCATGATAAGATCATTATGTTAATTGGAACATGGAGAACCACCTGGGAAAACAGTGCTACCACAAGGGTTTAATGGGATGCCCTTGGCTGATTAATTAGGAAAGCTAGTGGATGACTACCTTACCCGAAAGGGGCAAGGGCAGTAGGGGAGTGGTCAGTGTAGGGAGGCCCTTGGGATGATTTTGCTGCGATGGCGGTCATGCGAGGGATTCCTGCATTGGAGCTTCCTATAAACTGTAGCGGGTTTTCTGAAGCTAGTGGAACTTTGTAAAGGCCTCGTAGTGTTACCCTGCCTCGCCTCCTCGGTAGAGGTGTATGGGATTGGCCGTCTCTTGGCAGATGGGTAACACGACTTGTGGGTAAAGATGCGCAACCTCTGCAGAGTGTAAAACTAGTATACTAGCCGTGCTCACGGTCAAGAGCAGCTTGGACACTCACATGATTAATTTATGAAACTAAATTCAATTTGTCATATGCATTGCATCGCAGGTGATGTTGTTACTTTTGTTCTACTACTTGATTGGGTTGGTATTTACTTATACTTAGTAATTGCTAATAAAATTTTGACCAACTCTAAAAGCAACGCTCAGCTCTAACCATCTTCTTTGGTAAGCCTTACACTTCACGTGAGCTCCCACCTTTGGCGAGTTCATGCACATTATTCCCCACAACTTGTTGAGCTATGAACGTATGTGAGCTCACTCTTGCTGTCTCACACCCCCCACAGGTCAAGAACAGGTACCACAGGCTGAGGCGCATGGAGGATGCTGTGACGAGTTCGTGAGAGGTCTAGGCCATCGTCTCCCAGTCAACTTTGGGTTGCTGGACCGTTGTCTCCTTATAATGTATTTATTTATTTATTTTGTATAGAATTCCTGTTATGTAGTAAAGATGTGACATTCGATCCTGTGCCATGATTCATCATATGTGTGAGACTTGGTCCCAGCACACATAGTGATTATGTTCGCGCCCGAGTTTTGGACCCCTAAAACCCGGGTGTGACATTAGGGGTACCCCCAAGACTACTAAATCTCAGCTGGTAACCCCCATCACCACTAAGCTGCAAAGGCCTGATGGGTGCGATTAAGCCAAGGCTCGGTCCACTCAAGGGACACGACCTCGCCTCGCCCGAGCCCAGCCTCGGGCAATGGCAGCCGACCCCGGAAAGTTCACGTCTCGCCCGAGGACCAGTCTTCGTCAAGAAGCAACCTTGGCCAGATCGCCACACCGACCGACCAAATCGCAGGAGCATTTAATGCAGGGATGGCCTGACATCCTATCCTGTCATGCGCCCTTCAGTCGACAGAGCCGAAAGTGACCGCAGTCACTTCGCCGCTCCACTGACCGGCCTGACAAGAAGACAGTGCCGCCTGCGTCGCTCCGACTGCTGTGCCGCTCGACAGAGTGAGGCTGACAGCAGCCAAGTCCAGCCTCGGGCGCCATAGGAAACTCCGCCTCGCCCAACCCCAGGGCTCGGACTCGGGCTCGGCCCCGGAAGACGACGAACTCCGCCTCGCCCGACCCAGGGCTCGGACTCGGGCTCGGCCCCGGAAGACGACGAACTCCGCCTCGCCCGACCCAGGGCTCGGACTCGGGATCGGCCCCGGAAGACGACGAACTCCGCCTCGCCTGACCTAGGGCTCGGACTCGAGCTCGGCCCCGGAAGACGACGAACTCCGCCTCGCCCGACCCAGGGCTCGGACACGACCTCGACCTTGGACGACCGACTCGACCCCGACCTCGGAGGAGCCTCCGCCTCGCTCGACCCAGGGCTCGGACCGACCACGTCACAGGGGGGCCATCATTACCCTATCCCTAGCTAGCTCAGGCTACGGGTAACGGGACCGGTGTCCCATCTGGCTCGCCCCGGAAAACAGATAATGATGGCGCCCCGCGTGCTCCATGATGACGGCGACTCTCAAACCCTTACGGAAGCAAGGAGACGTCAGCAATGACTTGACAGCCCCGATAGCTGTCCTTCCGCAAGGCTCCAACGCTCCTCCGACGGCCACGACATCATATGAACAGGGTGCCAAAACCTCTCTGGCTGCCACGAAGGCATGAACTTAGGGCACTAGCTCCTCTCTGCTCGACACGATAGCGCATTGCTACACCCCCCATTGTACACCTGGACCCTCTCCTTACGCCTATAAAAGGAAGGTCCAGGGCTCTCTTACGAGAAGGTTGGCCGCACGGGAGGACGGGGCGACGCGTAGAGTCCCTCGCTCTCCCCCCACGCGGACGCTTGTAACCCCCTACTGCAAGCGCACCCGACCCGGGCGCAGGACAAACACGGAGGCCGCGGGCTTTCCCCTCTCTTCTACCCCCTTCGTGCTCCGTCTCGCGCCGACCCATATGGGCTGGGACACGCGGCGACGATTCACTCGTCGGTCCAGGGACCCCCCGGGGTCGAAACGCCGACAGTTGGCGCGCCAGGTAGGGGTCTGCTGCATGTTGACAAACAGCTCCCCGTCAAGCTCCAGATGGGTAGTCTCCATTAACCTTTCCAACCCGGGACGGTGCTCCGTTTCGGGAGTCTTGAGTTCATGTCCCTCGACGGCAACTACGACATGATGCTCCTTCCTCCGCCGCGCGACGGCGACAATGGCGGCCGACAACCCGCCCGCCGGTGGCGGAATCGACGACGTCTTCCCCACGAGGCAGAAGAACGGCGTCCGAGTTTGTCCCGTGACCTCCCCCACCGGAGGAGGAGGAGGAGGCGGGGCAACCATGGCCAAGCAAGAGGCGGCACCTCATCGGCTGTCGAGCGAGTCGACGGCGCCGGCGCCCCGACGGGGGACAGGTCGGGCGTCGACCTCGCATATGAGACGAAGACGAGTGCCGTTTCCCTGCAACACGCCAACTTCAAGCGGACGGACGACGCCAGCACGCTCGCGAAGGACCTGCTGGGCGTCACCCTCGTACCTGAGATGATGGTGCAGTCCGCCGCCGACGTGACAACGTCACCACCTGTCGACCAAGAGGTACCGACCGACTCCCGTCTCGTGCCTTTTGGATTCGGCCTCGACCCACCAAGCGACCCCGCTTTGGTGGAAGCCTTCATAGAGGCATGCACCAGCCCTCTAGGGTACCATATGCGGTCACCCTGGGACCGGCTGACGGCCGTCTCGACCTACGGACCCTCGGGTTCCGAAGAAGATAACGAGCCCGACTTTGGTTGGGATTTCTCCGGGCTCGGTAGCCCCGGCGCCATGTGGGACTTTATGATCGCATGCGACTACTGCCTTTCCGATTGTTCCGACGGTAGCCACAACTTCGGCGACGGAGACAGCGGCCCAAGTCATGAATGTTTCCATGTCGATCTAGGGGGTCCCGACGAAGGCAACCATCTTGGTATACCGGAAAACGGTGATCCCCCTAGGCCTGCGCCTCGCGTTGACATCCTTCGGGAGCTAGCTGTGGTCCCAGTCCCTACGGGGGGTCAGGACGCACAGCTCGAGCAAATCCGCGAGATGCAGGCCAGGCTCGACGAGGGGGCAGGAACACTTGAGCCGCTCCGCCGGAACATCGGGCAGGAATGGGTAGGCCAAGCTCCGGCCGGAGAAGCGCGTCATCTACCCCAGGGCGTCCAGCTCCGCATCGCCGACGACGTCAGGACAAGGCCGCCACCGGCTTCAAGTGGGGTCGGCCAAAACCTGGCTGCAGCAGCGATACTCCTCCGCGCAATGCCGGAACCATCAACCACCGAAGGGCGGCGGATCCGGGGAGAGCTCAAGAATCTCCTGGAGGATGCCGCGGTCCGACGGGCCGAGAGCTCTGCCTCCCGAAGGCAGGGATACCCCTCGGAGCACCGCGCCGCGACTTCCCGATTCGTTTGTGAAGCCTCGGTCCACACCGGGCGCACGCGCAACACAGCGCCTGCAGCCCCGGGACGCCTCGGCAACGAGCACCACCACCACAATCATCGAGCCCGCCTCGACGAGAGGGTGCGCCGAGGCTACCACCCCAGGCGTGGGGGATGCTACGATAGCGGGGAGGATCGGAGCCCCTCGCCCGAACCGCCCGGCCCGCAGGCTTTCAGCTGAGCCATACGACGGGCGCCGTTCCCGACCCGGTTCCGAACCCCGACTACCATCACAAAGTACTCGGGGGAGACAAGACCGGAACTGTGGCTCGCGGACTACCGGCTGGCCTGCCAACTGGGTGGAATGGACGATGACAACCTCGTCATCCGCAACCTCCCCCTGTTCCTCTCCGACTCCGCTCGGGCCTAGCTGGAGCATCTGCCTCCGAGGCAGATCTCCAACTGGGACGACCTGGTCCAAGCCTTCGCCGGTAATTTCCAGGGCACGTATGTGCGCCTTGGGAACTCCTGGGATCTCCGAAGCTACCGCCAGCAGCCGGGAGAGTCTCTACGGGACTACATCCGGCGGTTCTCAAAGCAGCGCACCGAGCTGCCCAATGTCACCGACTCGGATGTCATCGGCGCGTTCCTCGCCGGCACCACCTGCCGCGACCTGGTGAGCAAGCTGGGTCGCAAGACCCCCACCAGGGCGAGCGAGCTGATGGACATCGCCACCAAGTTCGCCTCTGGCCAAGAGGCGGTTAGGGCCATCTTCCAGAAAGACAAGCAGCCCCAGGGCCGCCAGCCGGAAGATGTTCCCGAGGCGTCCGCTCAGCGCGGCACCAAGAAGAAAGGCAAGAATAAGTCGCAAGCGAAACGCGACGCGACCGATGCAAACCTTGTCGCCGCCGCTGAGTACTAGAACCCTCGGAAACCTCCCGGAGGCGCAAATCTATTCGACAAGATGCTCAAGCAGCCGTGCCACTATCATCAGGGACCCGTCAAGCACACCCTTGAGGAATGCGCCATGCTTCGGCGTCACTTTCACAGGGCTGGGCCACCTGCGGAGGGTGGCAGGGCCCCCCACGACGACAAGAAGGAGGATCACCAGGCAGAGGAGTTCCCCGAGGTCTGCAACTGCTTCATGATCTACGGTGGGCCAGTGGCGAACGCTTCGGCTCGGCACCGCAAGCAAGAGCATCGGGAGGTCTGCTCGGTAAAGGTGGCGGCGCCGGTCTACCTAGACTGGTCCGACAAGCCCATCACCTTCGACCAGGGCGATCACCCCGACCGCGTGCCGAGCTCGGGGAAATACCTGCACGTTGTCGACCCCGTCATCGGCAACGTCAGGCTCACCAAGGTCCTCATGGACGGAGGCAGCAGCCTCAACATCATCTACGCCGAGACCCTCGAGCTCCTACGGATCGATCTGTCCTCGGTCCGGGCCGGTGCGGCGCCTTTTCACGGGATCATCCCCGGGAAACACGTCCAACCCCTCGGATGACTCGATCTGCCCGTCTGCTTCGGGACTCCCTCCAACTTCAGAAGGGAAACCCTCACGTTCGAGGTGGTCGGGTTCCGAGGAACCTACCACGCGGTACTAGGGAGGCCATGCTACGCCAAGTTCATGGCCGTCCCCAACTACACCTACCTCAAGCTCAAGATGCCGGGCCCCAACGGGGTCATCACCGTCGGCCCCACGTACCGACACGCGTACGAATGCGACGTAGAGTGCGTGGAGTACGTCGAGGCCCTCGCCGAATCCGAGGCCCTCATCGCCGACCTGGAGAGCCTCTCCAAGGAGGCGCCAGACGTGAAGCGCCATGCCGGCAACTTTGAGCCAGCGGAGACGGTTAAGTCCGTCCCACTCAACCCCAGCAACGACGCCTCCAAGCAGATCCGGATCGGCTCCGAGCTCGACCCCAAATAGGAAGCAGTGCTCGTCGACTTTCTCCGCACAAACGCCAAAGTTTTCGTGTGGAGTCCCTCGGACATGTTTGGCATACCGAGGGATGTCGCCGAGCACTCGCTGGATATCCGAGCTAGAGCCCGACCCATGAAGCAACCTCTGCGCCGATTCGTCGAAGAAAAGCGCAGAGCCATAGGCGAGGAGATCCACAAGCTGATGGCCGCAGGGTTCATCAAAGAGGTATTCCATCCCGAATGGCTTGCCAACCCCGTGCTTGTGAGAAAGAAAGGAGGGAAATGGCGGATGTGTGTATACTACACTGGTCTAAACAAAGCATGCCCAAAAGTTCCCTATCCTCTGCCTCGCATCGATCAAATCGTGGATTCCACTGCGGGATGCAAAACCCTGTCTTTCCTTGATGCCTACTCATGGTATCACCAAATCAGGATGAAAGAGTCCGACCAGCTCGCGACTTCTTTCATCACACCTTTTGGCATGTACTACTATGTTACTATGCCATTTGGTTTGAGGAATGCGGGTGCGACGTACCAAAGGTGCATGAACCACGTGTTCGGCGAACACATTGGTCGAACGGTCGAGGCTTATGTCGATGACATCATAGTCAAGACGAGGAAAGCCTCCGACCTCCTTTCCGACCTTGAAACGACATTCCGGTGTCTCAAGGCAAAGGGCGTAAAACTCAATCCCAAGAAGTGTGTCTTCGGAGTCCCCCGAGGCATGCTCTTGGGGTTCATCGTCTCCGAGCGAGGCATCGAGGCCAACCCGAAGAAAATCGCGGCCATCACCAACATGGGGCCCATCAAGGACTTGAAAGGCGTACAGAGGGTCATGGGACGCCTTGCGGCCCTGAGCCGTTTCATCTCGCGCCTCGAAAGAGGCCTACCTCTGTACCGCCTCTTAAGAAAGACTAAGTGCTTCACTTGGACCTCCGAGGCCGAGGAAGCCCTCGGGAACCTGAAGGCACTCCTTACGAACGCGCCCATCTTGGTGCCCCCTGACGCCGGAGAAGACCTCTTGATCTACGTCGCCGCTACCACTCAGGTGGTCAACGCCGCGATTGTGGTTGAGAGACAAGAAGAAGGGCATGCATTGCCCGTCTAGAGGCCGGTCTACTTCATCAGTGAGGTACTATCCAAGACCAAGATCCTCTACTCGCAAATTCAGAAGCTGCTGTACGCGGTGATCCTGACGCGGCGGAAGTTGCGACACTACTTCGAGTCTCATCCGGTGACTGTGGTGTCATCCTTCCCCCTGGGGGAGATCATCTAGTGCCGAGAGGCCTCGGGTAGGATTGCAAAGTGGGCGGTGGAAATTATGGGCGAGACGATCTCGTTCGCCCCTCGGAAGGCCATCAAGTCACAAGTCTTGGCGGACTTTGTGGCTGAATGGGTCGACACCCAGCTCCCGGCGGCTCCAATCCAGCCGGAACTCTGGACCATGTTTTTCGATGGGACGCTGATGAAAACAGGGGCAGGTGCGGGCCTGCTCTTCATCTCGCCCCTCGGGAAACACCTACGCTACGCGTTGCGCCTCCATTTCCCGGTGTCCAACAACGTGGCTGAGTACGAAGCTCTGATCAACGGGTTGCGCATTGCCATTGAGCTAGGGGTCCGACGCCTCGACGCTCGTGGCGACTCGCAGCTCGTCATTGACCAAGTTATGAAGAACTCCCACTGCCGCGACCCGAAGATGGAAGCCTACTGCGATGAGGTTCGGTGCCTGGAGGACAAGTTCTACGGGCTCGAGCTCAACCACATCGCCTGACGACACAACGAGACTGCGGACGAGCTGGCTAAGATAGCCTCGGGGCGGACAACGGTCCCCCCGGACGTCTTCTCCCGAGACCTACATCAACCCTCAGTCAAGACCGACGACACGCCCGAGCCTGAGAAGGCCTCGGCCCAGCCCGAGGCATCCTCGGCACAGCCCAAGGTGCCCTCGGCTCGGCCCGAGGCACCCTCGGCCCCCGAGGGTGAGGCACTACGCGTCGAGGAAGAGCGGAGTGGGGTCCAGCCTAATCAAAACTGGCAAACCCCGTACCTGCAATATCTCCACCAAGGAGAGTTGCCCCTTGACCGAGCCGAGGCTCGGCGACTGGCGTGGCGCGCCAAGTCGTTCGTCTTACTGGGTGACAGAAAGGAGCTCTACCACCGCAGCCCATCTGGCATCCTCTAGCGGTGCATATCCATCGCCGAAGGCCAGGAGCTCTTACGAGAAATACACTCGGGGGCTTGCGGTCATCACGCAGCGCCCCGAGCCCTTGTCGGAAACGCCTTCCGACAAGGTTTCTACTGGCCGACCGCGGTGGCCGACGCCACTAGAATTGTCCGCGCCTGCCAACGATGTCAGTTCTACGCGAGGCAGACCCACCTACCCGCTCAGGCTCTGCAGACAATACCCATCACCTGGCCGTTTGATGTGTGGGGACTGGACCTCGTCGGTCCCTTGCAGAAGGCACCCGGGGGCTACACGCACCTGCTGGTCGCCATCGACAAATTCTCCAAGTGGATCGAGGTCCGACCCCTAAACAGCATCAGGTCCGAACAGGCGGTGGCATTCTTCACCAACATCATCCATCGCTTTGGGGTCCCGAACTCCATCATCACCGACAACGGCACCCAGTTCACCGGCCGAAAGTTCCTGGACTTCTGTGAGGATCACCATATCCGGGTGGACTGGGCTGCCGTGGCTCACCCCATGACGAATGGGCAAGTGGAACGTGCCAACGACATGATTCTGCAAGGACTCAAGCCGAGGATCTACAGCGACCTCCACAAGTTCGGAAAGCGGTGGATAAAGGAACTCCCCTCGGTGGTCTGGAGTCTGAGGACAACACCGAGCCGAGCCATGGGCTTCACACCGTTCTTTCTAGTCTATGGGGCCGAGGCCGTCTTGCCCACAGACTTAGAATACAGTTCCCCGAGGACGAGGGCGTACGACGACCAAAGAAACCAGACCGACCGAGAAGACTCACTGGACCAGCTCGAAGAGGCTCGGGACATGGCCTTACTACACTCGGCGTGGTACCAGCAGTCCCTGCGACGCCACCACGCCCGAGGGGTTCGGTCCCGAGACCTCCAAGCAGGCGACCTGGTGCTTCGGCTGTGACAAGACGCCCGAGGGCGGCACAAGCTCACGCCTCCCTGGCAAGGGCCATTCGTCATCGCCAAGGCTTTGAAGCCCGGGACATACAAGCTGGCCAACAGCCAAGGCGAGGTCTACAACAACGCTTGGAACATCCGACAGCTACGTCGCTTCTACCCTTAAGATGCTTTCAAGTCGTTCGCACACCTCGTTCACGTTCAAAGTCTAACCATCAAGGAAGGGTCGGCCTTGCCTCGGCAAAAAGCCCGACCCTCCCTCGGGGGCTAGAAGGGGGGAACCCCCTCTGCGTCAAAATTTTCCTCGAAAAAAGACTTCCATCAAAAAGCTTTCGCGCCCCCCGGCTATGTCGGTAACAGGACCCCAAGAAACGAATAAGGGTGCATGTAAGTGGCAAGGCCGACCGAGCCGAGGGACTCCTACGCCTCTGGGATACGGATACCTCACTCGTCGCCTACCACGAAAAATGACTCTTACTTGGGCAAGCTACCCTGCTACTGACGAACGAGTCCGGATAAAACAGAGGGAAAAGAAACACAATCTTATATTACGATAATAAAGTGATCGGACCTCGGCGGCCGCAAAAGACACGTATGCGTTCAAAGAAAACTACTCAGGCAGAATCAGGCGTCGCCCGGAGAAGGAGCCATGCCCTCGGCTTCGTCTCCACCCTCGGCAGGATCCGCCCCAACCTCAGACGACGGCACAAGCGGGAGGATCTCTGCCTCGAAGGTGGTTGCCAGCACCGCGCTTGGGCCCGCGGCAGCCGCGTCAAGCCTTTGGACTTCGGCTAGGGCGGCTTCATCTTCGTCGGGGAGGCAATACCCCTCGCTGACCCGATCCAGATCCACGTCATAGTGGGAAGCGAGCACGGCGAAGGCCCGCCTGACGTCGTGATGCAATGCCTCGCGAAGTCTGCCACGCGCATGGTCACCCAAGGCTTGCAGGCGACATTGAAGGGAGCTTCACGAGGGGACGTCATCGAAGCCGAAGACCCGGCAGAAGGCCGAGATGGCCTCAGACATGGCCGCGCGGTCGGCTTCCCTCTGCTCGGCCGCCTAAGCAACCGCCCTGGTGGACTTATCGAGGGCAGTCTCGAGCTCTGCGAACAGCCAAAGCAGAAGACCTCAAACACGAGTTGAAGAACCAAGCTGAAACAAAATCTTCAAACAGCCGAGACATACCTTCGGCTCGGGCACGCTGCTCCGAGGATGCGGCTTGGGCCACGACGAGGTCTGCTGCAAGGGCTCCAGCCCGAGCAGACGCCTCGGCTAACTAGACACCAAGAGCCTCAACTTGGCTTTCGGCCTCGTCGGTCTGGCCCCGAGAATGGTCCTGCTCGCCGGTGGCCTGGTCAAGCTCCGACTGCCGCCGCTGCTCCTCTGCGCGTGCCACCGCCACCTCCGCTCCCAGATCGACATAGAGCAACCGAAGGTCCGCCACCTCGGCGCTCTGTTGGGAGAGGCGCGCAGTAGAACTGGCAAGCGCGGTCCTCAGGGACCACAGCGAACCCTAGACATCAACCTCGCGGCGGATGAACGACGACTTGGCGGCGCTCAGATCCGTCAGATCCTGAGGGAAGGAAGCGGGGCGTCACGAAGAGCGCCTTAATCACGAGAAAGGTATGCCTGAAGTCATTACCTGGAGGATCTTGGGAATGTCCCTGCAAAGGACCTCCAAGGTCGACCGAAGCGATCCCACTGTTGCCTCGGCACACTCACGAAGCTCGTCCCAAGACTGCTCCTCCCGTTCATCGTCGAGAACGAAGAAGGGATCCGAGGCCCCACGGGTCCAGAACCGAAGCAACTGGCGCCGCCCTTGGAACTGTGCCGCGCGGGGACAAGACTGCCGCTCGGCGGGGCGGGTCGCGGTTCTGCGCCCCCTTCTTCCGAGGCATCAAGTAGCGACACCTCGACCATCTCAGCGTCGGCGGCGACGGGTGGCTCCACGGCCAGAACGGCAGCGGCCTCGGCAGGAGCCGGTGACAGCGCCAGCAACACATCTGGTGGGCTCGAGGCCGCAGCCGCGCCAGCAGTCTCCCTCGGCATGACGGCCGCCTCGGCAGAAGAGTCAGCCTCGGGAGCTCGCCCCACGATGACTTGTGCCGCCTGGGCCCCCCGCTTTGGGGCATCTTGTGAGAAGGCCAGCTGGTCGGCGAGGCCCGGTGCGGCACTGGCTGCAGAAGCCGGCGCCATTTTGAGGGCCTTCCGGGGAGCCAGACCGGTCGAACCATGCCTCCGTTTGCTGGGAGGAAAAAGAAGAGCAGGATCAGGACACACGAAGGAGGAGCCAGGACAAAGATATCCTAAGATACTTACCCACTCCGGGCCACAATCAATCGTGCCTGTGGGGAGGTCTCTCGAGCCTCGATCTCCGAAGGTACCACCGAGGTCAGCCCCGCTGCCGGCTTCATCCATGCCTCGGGCACCCGAGGCACCAGAGGGACAGACTGCCCAGGCACAGCCACGACGACCCGAGGGTCACCCTCCTGCACAGTCGGCACGGGCAACGGTTCATCGGAAACAGGCGGCTCGGCCTGTGACCCTGGGGTCACCTCAACTACCTCGGCCAAGGGGTCAAGTACCCCCTCGGCCTGCCCCCATTCTTCGGACCGAGACCCCGACGTCCCAGCCCCGAATACCGACGGCGCCAGCCCGCTCGGGGGCTGGCTCGACGACCCCTGGCCCAGCCTCAGATCCGGGCTGAGGCCGAGACAGGCCGCCATGTCGTCGTCTTCATCATCGTCTTCATCATCGTCGTCGTCATCAGGCGTCTCCGGCGATGGCTCCCTCGGGAGCCCATCCCTCTCCTGCCGATGACGAAGCCTTTCCAAGGCGTCCCGAGCCTGCATCCGCTCGCGGGCCCGAGCCTTCTCCACGTCCTTCTTCTCCTTCCTCTTCTCCGCGGCGACCCTCCACGCAGCCCGGTCCACCGCGTCCTCCGGGACCGGTGGCAGGGAAGACTTGTGAAACCCCACCTCCTGGAGACGAATGAAAGGTCTCGGCTGTGAGAACCAAGGGCAATCCGACACAAGAAGGAAGAAGGCGCGGACACTCACTAGGGACACACACCCGCGATCGGAACGCATCGAGAGCTGGGAAAGGGCGCCGGCGTCCGGCTTCCCCAACGTGCCCGCTACCCGCCTATGGAGGTCTTCGATGGGAAGGGGATCCGAGGACATCCGCGAACCCTCCAAGTTGACCCCCGGCGTCATCTCCCAAAGTTGCAGCCGCCGCCCCGTCAAAGGAAGCACCCTCCGGCGGTGAATGGCGGCAACCACCCCGCAGCGGTGAGCCCTCCTTTCCACAGCTCCTCCAAGGCCTTCAGAAGGGGCTGGAGATTCTTCTGCCTGTCGCGCGGGGTCCCGTAGCGCCAGTTATCGGCGGCGGCAGTCACCACTCGCTGAGAAAACGACGGGAGCCTCCCGTCGTCATTTCGGAGATAGAACCACCGGCGCTGCCACCCTTTGTTCGAAGACGCCAGGACGACGGGGATGTACTGCGGCGCCCGCGCCTGCCTCAGCTGGAGGATGCAGCCATCGGCCTGCACCACCATGCAGACCCTCCTTTCCCCCGTCGGCGAGGCAAAAAGCACCGCAGAGAAGAGATGGGTCCACAAGTCCCAGTGAGGGTCAATCCCCAAGTATCCTTCACAATCCGCCGCAAAGATGGTAGCTTGTGAGATGGAGTTGGGACTGAGATTGTGCAGCTCCACCCCGTAGACATGCAGAATCGCCCACATAAAACGGCTTGCCGGCACTCCGAACCCCCGCTCGTGAAAGGAGACAAAGCTCACGACATACCCCGGCGGCGGGGACGGGGTGGCTCCGCTCGGAGGGGCCATCCACTCCGGCTGCAAGTCACCGGAGAGAGGGCGAAGCAAACCCTCAGCAACAAGGGCCTCCAAGTCATCCGCCGTGACGGTGGAGAAAGGCCACGGGTCGCGCGGCGGGACAATGGTCACCCGGTCGGCCATCCCCAAGCGGAAGAGGTGGCGGCGGAGGAACTGGGTGTGCGGTTTCCTTTCTCTGGCTATTCCCTCGGGTTGCGAAAACCTAAGTGGGAGGCAAGCCGCTAAGTAAAGAACCATCACCAGCCCCTCTCCCAAATATATAAAGGCCCAGGCGAGACCCATTCAACACTTCGCCCGAACTCGCCGCAAGATTCAAAACTCAAAGAGACGCTCATCCCTCGAACGGCTCGCGCACGCGCAACGGTCACCCCGTGAACCACTCGTCCCGTCGCATTAACTCTACGGCAGGACAGGCGACACCTTTGGCAGGCGAAGCAGGGGACGCTTCACCTCCGCCATAATGACCGCGTCAAAAAAGGTGCGCCACGTCATTCGATTTTGTATCCTTTTCACTTCCTCTTTATCTCTCTTGCCTCAGGGGTCAGAAAAGGGGATACTCCGAAAGGGATCCTTCTCCGCGAAGGAAGCGGGCCCCGAGCCCCCCTACTGATCAGAGGTTCAAAGGCTGGCCCCTCGGAAGGGTTCAACAGCCGCCTCAGAGCGCTCGGGCTCCGCGCCCACTACTGGTCAGAGGTTCAAAGGCCGGCCCCTCGAAAGGGTTCAACGGCCGCCTCAGGCCACTCGGGCTCCGCGCCCACTACTGATCAGGGGTTCGAAGTCTGGCCCCCGAAGGGTTCGACAGCTGCCTCAGACGCAGAGCGAGGGATGACCCTGGGTATGTTCGATACATAACCGAGGCTCGGGCTGCGCTCCCGAGGTACCCTAGGACATTTCCGAGACCAACGGGAACGATTTTGTAACGGAATCCCACCAGAGGGAGGCATCAAGCCCTCGGACCCCGTCAGAAGGGGACCGGGTCCGGCAATTCACCCGCAGGTACTTTTGGGGCGCGCCTCTGGGCCACTAGCCGACCCCTAACAAATGGGGCACGGGCGTCCACTCGGATTACCCGTTAGCAACTCACTAGAGACACCATGTTCGGCGTCCTCCGAGGGCAACATGGCGCTTTCCCCCCTCCTCCTTGCGGAAAGGCGACGCAAGGGCGTATGTAAAAAGTCGAGTCTGTCCCTGACCGTCCTCTCGCTCTGTGCGGAGGCTCGGGGGCTGCTCTCGCAAACCCGGCTCCGGCCAAACCGTTGACAGCGTCAACATACCAGGCCGAGAACTTGGGACCCGACTGTTCACCCGGGCTACGGCCAGTTCGCATGAGGGAGCAGCTAGACCGGTCGAAACATTACGAAACGTACTAAGACCTCGAAGGAGTCAAACTACTCCACCGAGGCCTCGGGGGCTACACCCGGCGAGTGCGCTCGCGCGCACCCACCGGAACAAAAGAAAACCAAGGAAGGCCGGCCCCCTTGCAAAAAAGTGCGACAAAAGCCTCCAAGCGAGTATCAACACTCCCTTCGAGGCTCGGGGGCTACTGTCGGGGACCATAATTAGGGGTACCCCCAAGACTCCTAAATCTCAGCTGGTAACCCCCATCAGCACTAAGCTGCAAAGGCCTGATGGGTGCGATTAAGCCAAGGCTCGGTCCACTCAAGGGACACGACCTCGCCTCGCCCGAGCCCAGCCTCAGGCAAAGGCAGCCGACCCCGGAAGGTTCACGTCTCGCCCGAGGCCTAGTCTTCGTCAAGAAGCAACCTTGGCCAGATCGCCACACCGACCGACCAAATCGCAGGAGCATTTAATGCAGGGATGGCCTGACATCCTATCCTGTCATGCGCCCTTCAGTCAACAGAGCCGAAAGTGACCGCAGTCACTTCGCCGCTCCACTGACCGGCCTGACAAGAAGACAGCGCCGCCTGCGTCGCTCCGACTGCTGTGCCGCTCGATAGAGTGAGACTGACAGCAGCCAAGTCCAGCCTCGGGCGCCATAGGAAACTCCGCCTCGCCCGACCCCAGGGCTCGGACTCGGGCTCGGCCCCGGAAGACGACGAACTCCACCTCGCCCGACCCAGGGCTCGGACTCGGGCTCGGCCCCGAAAGACGACGAACTCCACCTCGCCCGACCCAGGGCTCGGACTCGGGCTCGGTCCCGAAAGACGACGAACTCCGCCTCGCCCGACCCAGGGCTCGGACACGACCTCGACCTCGGACGACCGACTCGACCCCGACCTCGGAGGAGCCTCCGCCTCGCCCGACCCAGGGCTCGGACCGACCACGTCACAGGTGGGGCCATCATTACCCTATCCCTAGCTAGCTTAGGCTACGGGTAACAGGACCGGCGTCCCATCTGGCTCGCCCCGAAAAACAGATAATGATGGCGCCCCGCGTGCTCCATGATGACGGCGACTCTCAAACCCTTACGGAAGTAAGGAGATGTCAGCAATGACTCGACAGCCCCGACAGCTGTCCTTCTGCAAGGCTCCAACGCTCCTCCGACGGCCACGACATCATATGAACAGGGTGCCAAAACCTCTCTGGCTGCCACGAAGGCATGAACTTAGGGCACTAGCTCCTCTCTGCTCGACATGATAGCGCATTGCTACACCCCCCCATTGTACACCTGGACCCTCTCCTTACGCCTATAAAAGGAAGGTCCAGGGCTCTCTTACGAGAAGGTTGGTCGCGCGGGAGGACGGGGCGACGCGTAGAGTCCCTTGCTCTCCCCCACGCGGACGCTTGTAACCCCCTACTGCAAGCGCACCCGACCCGGGCGCAGGACAAACACGGAGGCCGCGGGCTTTCCCCTCTCTTCTACCCCCCTTCGTGCTCCGTCTCGCGCCGACCCATCTGGGCTGGGACACGCGGCGACGATTCACTCGTCGGTCCAGGGACCCCCCAGGGTCGAAACGCCGACAAAACCAATACAAAGATAAAAGAAAGGGTTCAAAACAAAGGAGCAAAGTGTACTGAAGGCCGCCCTGGTCTGGCGCACCGGACAGTGTCCGGTGCACCAGGGAATCCAACTCCAAACTTGCCACCTTCGGGAATTCTAGGAGCCGCTCTGCTATAATTCATCGGACTGTCCGGTGTAGCACCGGACTGTCCGGTGTGCCAGCGGAGCAACGACTACTTTGCGCCAACGATCGTCTGCGGAGGCATTAAATGCGCTACAGTGCGCGCCTGCGCGCGCAGAAGTCAGAGCAGGCGCCAGAAGGCGCACCGGACGGTCTACAGGACCTGTCCGGTGCACCACCGGACTGTCTGGTGGCCCCACAAGTCAGAGCTCCAACGGTCGAACCCTAACAGTTGGGTGACGTGGCTGGCGCACCGGACTGTCCGGTGCGCCCGTCGACAGAAGCCATCCCCAACGGCCATTTTGGTGGTTGGCGCTATAAATACCCCCAACCACCCCACATTCATGGCATCCAAGTTTTCAGCATTCTCACCCCATACAAGAGCTATAGCATTCAATACAAGACACAAACAAAGAGATCAAGTCCTCTCCCAAGTCTGGAATCACTCCAAACAAATTAGTGACTAGAGAGAGAGACATTTGTGTTCTTTTGAGGTCTTGCGCTTGGATTGCTTTTCTTCTTCCTCATTCTTGTTTCCACAAACACTTGTAATCAAAACAAGAGACACCAATTGTGTGGTGGTCCTTGTAGTGGACTTAGTGTCCCATTTAATTGAGAAGAGAAGCTCACTCGGTCTCGGTGATCGTTTGAGAGAGGGAAAGGGTTTAAAAAGACCCGGTCTTTGTGACCACCTCAACGGGGAGTAGGTTTGGAAGAACCGAACCTTGGTAAAACAAATCACCGTGTCATCCATTCTTATTTGCTTGTGATTTGTTTTCGCCCTCTCTTTTGGACTCGCTTATATTTCTAACGCTAACCCCGGCTTGTAGTTGTGCTTAAGTTTATAATTTTCAGATTCCGCCTATTCACCCCCCCTCTAGGCGACTTTCAGGTGGCCTGCCGACGCCAAGACACACCCTACGATCTCTCATCCCCGACGGGATTCCTCCTGAGAGGCAAGATTTAGGTCTACTGCGAAGAGACGACGTTATGCGCCATTACGGACCGTCCGAGCCTAGACGCAGACCGTTTGAACATACGCAGAGGAGAAGCCGCTTCTGCGCCAGGTCACGGACCGTCCGGCTCTGTGCCGCGGACTGTGAGTACTGTCACATAATCCGTTTCAGTGTTTGACGTTCAGATTGGCGCCAACAGTTTGATTTCTCTCCATAACCATGATGTATATAGTGTACGTTAGTGTGATTTTTTTTGTATGCCGACTTGTAGAATAGTGTGATATTTTTTTGGGGGTATGCCGACTTGCTTGCTTGGATTGGAGGACGATGCATGGGAACGGAAAGCGAGCCAATAATGGAGCCGGGGCAGGCACCGGCCGTGCCCAATCATTCATAGCTAGCTAGCATTATTTGTTGTTGACCATAGTCTATAGGTAATTATATAGAAACCTTACAATGTGGCGACTGCCGAGAGGACTCTCTCTCTCTATCTCTCATGTGCTGCGCCGCGCCGAGTCGCCGACCATTCGCCTGTGATCTCCATAGTATATGGCTTGTCTCTTTGTTGCACACGGATGTCAAGCTGAGCTGTGATGATGGTCCGGCCGGGTTGCCATGATAATTGATGCCTGGAGACACGGACACCTGACTTGGGAAACGAGGCCCCCTGTCTTCTATCTCTCCTCCGCTCCTCTACTGCTGCCATGAAGCGAATGAAGAAGAATCTACGTGTCTGTTTGGTTTAGCTTTTTTCTAATCAGTTTTTCTGAAAATTTGGTTGTGAAGAGAATCTGGCTGTGGGGAGAATCTGAGTATCATTACGATTACGTGTGGAGGAAGATGAAGTTTTTCATAGGGGCCAGGATCTAGAAAGTGACGGATTCCTACTATTACAACGACTCAACCGATTATGTGTTTATGTTGATTTTGGATGGTTTTTGTCCCAACGAATTTTATAGAAGCTGACTGAAAAACTGAGCGTTTGGCAGTCCGTAGCAGCTTTTGCTGGCCAGAAGCTGCTAGAAACCGAAACAAACAGGCCCTACGTGCGACTGCAGAGGCCGGGGAGGCTTCCGTGAATTCATCGTCAGCGATATACATGCGTGTGGTTTCGTCGATCTCGACGTGCGCCCGTCAACCTCAGTCTGTCCCATATAGTCCAAGCATCGAGTGTCGTCCATCCTTCACCGCTTCTGCTCTATCAGCACGAACCTAGTTTATCTTTATATTCACATTCGACCATCGTCTATATGTTTCACACTTGTAGATCACAAGTTAAAAAAAATCGGTTGTATAATATTATATCATGGCAATAATAAACTGAAGCCGGTTATCATTTTTGGCAAATAATATCGTGGACATATATATACACATGTCATGTGTTTGCAGTTTGCGGTTTGCGCTATGTTCACTGTGACGAAAGCCGGCCGGGCGTCCGGCGGGAGAGTGGAGAGGAACTGGCTAAGGCTTTGTTCGTTTATGTCGGATTGTATTTGAAATCGTTTCACGTAATCAAAATTTATATAAATTAAAAAATCAATCCGGTTAGAAATCATTCTGACCCACCAATTCAGCAGAAACGAACCAGGGTTAACTGAGGCCATGCAGCAGGAATCTCGCATGTTGTCGATGCCGACCACGCACAGATCAAAACCAAAGCAACCTTTTTGTTTTCTTTATTCCATTCCATCTAGAGGGACACAGCACGTACTCGTAGTTAGTAAACCATTATATAAGAAAACCACTCATGCAGCGTGCTCTGCCAATAAACAGAGGACCTTAGAGCGAGCGAGCGAGTGAAGGACGAGGACGAAGAATCGCATGCATGCGTTGCGTATGCGTGCACAGACACAGACAGACGCGAGAGCGTCCAGTCCAGCCGTCAGGTTTTGAAGTAAGCAGAGCATAGCACCAAGAAAAATGGTGGGGGAAAAAAAAACGAAGGCGCGCACGCACATGTCGCATACACGAAGAGAGGAGTGCGCGGGAAGGGAACGGTCGCGCCGCAGCCGACATGTAGCAATGCACGCACGAGCCAGCACGACGGTGGCGGCGTGGCACTTGGCTGCTGCCTGCGTGGATGTGATGTGAGTCCATGCGACTATCCGAGACCACAAGAATAATAAAATTACATTTCATGGGTTTTCATTGATATATATACACAGAGACACAGGATGAACGATGGATGGGTCTATGGTTATCGTCGTCTGAACCAAAAGACCCAACCGCACCAGTCTACCAGAAAACTAACTGTACTAGCCAATCACGGGGATGATTCGCCCGTCGTCCGTTAACGACGAACTGTAGTTACAAACGATGGACGCATTGTAGTTACAAACATTCAAGATTTACTTCAAGTCATTCGGTGTTTTTAAAACTTTATAAGGAATAAACATTCAACAATTTTAGGCCATTCATTATTTAACGAGGTACAGCAGCAGGAATAGACATCCAACAATTTAAGATTTACTTCAACAGGAATAAACGCTTAAGTAATTTTAAAGAAACATTCAGTAATTCAACGTTTAACGGAGTATAGCGGTAAATCATAAAATCGTTCAACGATTAGAAGACTAAATTGCTAACGAGAAAAAAGATCCATGAGTCCAGGGCAGGAGCTAGGCAGATGTTGCGGTGGATGAGTTGGGGCGCGACGGCGAGGAATTGTAGACGCTGGGTGGCTGGGTTCGGTCGATGATAGGTTGGACTAGATCAGAGCAAATATATTGAATTATAGATGGATCAGGATAGATTGGGTGAGCTTGCACACACGGTGGTTCGGATATTGGACTTCATTCCATCACACTAGGTGATGAACTACGATACTGTTTGGTTTAAGTAATCACTCTATCTATCTAAAATGAGATGGTGTATCATGAGTCAATTTCTTAAATTTGGTGGGATGATCATATTTCTTATATTAGTACTAACTAACTAACCATGAGAAGATGAGGTGGTGATGGATCAACTCGTTCCATTTCATAAACCAAACAAAAAAAAGTGAAGCGTGCGAAGATAATGGACTAGCTCATTCCTCAAACCAAACATCCCATACATATATATGTGTGTGTGAAAAGAAGGTTTTAGGTAAAACACGTCCATCACGTCTCGTGGTTTTTTAAGACTCACCATGTAGGCATTATATAAGAGAGAGAGGTAATTCTCACGTGGAGGAATCGTGGCAATTGGTTCACTAGCAAGTAACTGACGGCTTGTTTGAGATTATATAATCTAACTTATTTTAAAATAATATTTAGTTTAAAAATAGATTATATAATCTGAACATATTATAATTTTAAACAAACATGGCATTGGACCCTATTTATTTATTACCCTTTAAATTATATAATGTAGCTTAAATAATTTAAGAGACAACAAACGACCCAGATTGTGGATTATATAATCTAGATGAGTAGATTATAATAATATATAAATATGTCATTAGATGCTTATATAATCCATAAGCTAGATTATATAATTCTGAAGGGAAATAAACGGGGCCTTCAACAAGACAGTTACATCATAATACCGTGTAAAATATTTATAACATTGACACCTAAAAATCACCATCAACAATATGCATGCATACATTATAGCATGTCCGGCCGAATGACCTGGGTGATGTATTTTGAGTTAAGTGAAGGCCACAGCAATGGTACTAGCCGGATCATGCACATCGGGCATGTGGGGTAACGTGCGTCTCTGTGTACCACTGTACCTTGTGCTTCACCGGAATTGCCTGACGGCACGGGCCACGTAGGCCGGCTCCAAAGCACGAGGCGGGTGCCGCGTGTCCAGGCGGGCCTCAGCTCAGCTGCCAGCCTGCCACCACTGTGCCGCTGCATTGGTGGCCGTGTGGTGCAGGCTGCAGCCTGCAGCGCAGCACGACGTGTCACGTGACAGCGGGCAAGCCCCCTGTGCCACTGCCAGTTGGTATGGTATGGTCGTCTCCACCCGTCCACCGTCAACCGGCAACCCGTTCATGGCCGCTGGCGGTGGCGCCATGGAATCTCCAATCGTCGATGGATCAGGCGGGGGCCGGCGGGACATTTCTCTCGTCGGGCTCGACAGCAGCAGACGCAAAAACAGCTGCCCTACAAGGCGTAGTACGTAGAGCAGATTTTAGGGTCATATAAAGGCTCTTGTCACCGGTGTATATACAATAACTATATACGGCAAACATATTTCGACGGGTCAAACAATAAACGCAATTAGCTAGCTTATGCCTATGGTACATATATGTGTATGCGCACGTGCGAAGGTTGATCGTCGATGACGACATGTCCTAGCGTTTGCAATCATGTCTAGACTGTCCAGTCTTTGGTGACGTGACAGTGGCACCGCGATAGGAATTAGTTTTTCTTGGATGTATTTTATTCTGAGCCTAATTTAGAAACTGTCTTACGTGAGCAGGCCAATAGTCGCTTCCGATCTATGTTGTTAAGGCTCCAATATTTTAGGGCCTTGAGAGCGGCCGCCCAGCTCGACCCTCAGGTCCAGCACAGAGCACGTACATGAGTCGTTTGGATGTTTCCACCATATACATGAGTCGTTTGGATTCTCAAATTAAACTAATTATCCTAGACTAGACAAAAAAGAAACTATAGCAAGCAATTTGAAAAGTTGAAAGCGGAGAATGAAAGAAGGTAGCGAGAAGTGAATGATTGCAGGCTCTCATAACCAGCCAGACAAGTAAACTGACAACAGGACACGGAAGGAAGCCCACTGTGGTTCTCTTCTCTCTTAAAAAATAACGAGAAAGTGCTACTACCCTACTGCATAAATATGGTCCCCAAGATAAGCCTGCAATCTTCTCCGTTGCTTTTCTTTCAGAGATGATGAGGATTCCTGCTAGCTTTAATTAGTTTCTCCACTGCAAAAAACAAGGTTAGGTTAGCTAAACTAAACTAGTGGACACAGACGCTCCTTCAAGGTTTGCTGGTGGTGCAGAACACAACACAACACAACACATACATCCAGCACACTTTCCAAAAAGCTCAAAGAGTGACCAGACACACACTACACCATGGAGGAATTAGTGGTCAGTTTTTCCCCAACACATACATCCTTAATTTTTCTCTAATCCATCTCCAAGTAAAGAGTGGCGATCATCATCACCCAAGACCAGTCCACTGTCCATCCCCCAACAGCAAGAACGCATGCAAAGATCTTTCCCCCTGGTTTAATAAAGAGTTTTTTTTATTGGGATGCCAATATTTGTTTGTCTGTCCGTTCCTCCTGTCTCACGCCGGCTGTGGTTCGGTCAGGCAGGCCGGCATCTGATGGACGGAATCAGAGATAGATCCCCTTGCAGCCAAGGGAGTATTTGGAGGGAGACGGGGAGGGAGGGGGTCACTAGTCACTATGCAGGCACTAGCTCGCTCGATCAGATCTCTGTTTTAATCTTGGCTCCAGCTGTCGAGTTTGGCATTTGATTTATTAAGTCCTTTCTAGAGCTAAAGTTTAGTCACTACCTTATTTAGTTGCAGGGACTGAAAGCATTCAGAACACGTTAAATGACTTGTAAGAATACATTCAGAACAAAGGTAAACATCACGACTTGCATTTGACGTGCGTTTGGATTGTAACTATAAGAAATCATACATGGATGGAATGAAAGCCTTCATGAACGGTGACATCTCTCCTACTTTTACTAAAACGAAAGGCGACCGGCTTAACAGTTTTTTTTCTCTCTTTGTAGCTAGTACTTATCTATTGGTCTCTAGAATCTCAACAGCAAATTCCCTGTCACTATCTACAGTGTCCCTAAAAGACATCGCTTTTTCTTTTGCTCGATAGATGAGGAACAGGGGAGGAAATACATAACATGGGTGGCGTTGAAACAAGGAAATTTAGAAGGAACCAAAATATGGATAGACAAAAACTAAAGCCAGAAGGTTTCTAAATGAATCTTGTACATTTTATTCAATCACACATGCTCGCTATTCACTAACCAGCATCCATGCTAATGGAAGCCCGCACCTCACATCATGACAAGGACGTAGTCAAAAATATGATTTTTTTTTTTCATCGTTGGGGCCAGAGGTATAATTTTAATTTTAGTCCAATGGAAACTGTACCAGCTTTAGATCCTGGCCCCGTCCCTGTTGCTGACAAATCATTTTTCGAGAAATCAAATGTCTTATCCAAACCTCACCAGAAACATGATAAACAAAAAACGAAAAAAAAGGAGTGTGAACCATTTTAATTCCCTCGGTGGAGAGCATTATTTAGTCTGTTTGATTGGCTTTAATTCATATCGGTTTATACTATTTTTATAGTATTTTTGTTTTTATAAATCACTTAAACAGCCTGCTGAAAACACAAAAAAATATTTAGAAAAAAACATTTATTTCACTTCCCCCGAGCTCAGACGGTCAGACCCTGAAATCTGATAAAATCCAGTCTCAACTCCACGTCCCCCACTCTCCATTATTCTTCCCCTCTTCTCTCCTCTCCTCTCTCTCTCTCTCTCTCTCTCTCTCTCTCTCCCCCCTACCCCGCGGCCGCGGCCGCCCCACGCTCTTCCTCCTCCTCCTCTTCGCTCGTCGACGGTGACCCCCGCGGAGCCGCGTGGATACCTCGCCTTGCCTGCCGTCTCTACGGGCAGGTACCAGAGTTGGAGCGTGGTTACTGGCGGGCTGTGGCTGCATTCGGCCTCCCGCTCCTCCTACACGCGCGCGCCCGGCCTCCTTCAAGGTTGGCTCTGAAGACAAAGCCCAAGCTCCCTGCGCTGCTGCGCAAGCGGCCGACCTTCCTGCCGGCGGTACTCCCTGTGCTGGATCCTCTGTCTAGTGTTGCAGCTGCCAGCGCTTCTCATCCTCACTCTACCGGAGTGGAGATCCGTCCGGACGTGGGTTGATTCCTTCTTTTCGGGGTGAGTGATTGTAGCTTGTTTGGGTGGATGCTCCGAGAGGTCGTTTTCTTGGAACCCATCCTTTGCTGTGGCCATGAGCAATCAAATCGCGCATTAAGACGTGGATTTGTGTTCTCCATCGCGCTAGCCGCTAGGTCCGACGAATCTTGTTCGCCCAGCTGTGGCTCGGCTAGGTTCTTCAGCGCGCAAGACCGTTCTCGCTCTGCCCCACCCAAAAAAAATATCGGTTCATAACAGCTCCCGTGGCCCACGCTAAGTCCATCCCTGAACCTGCCGACATCATGTTTTTCTTCTTCTTTTTTTCTGGGCACAAGACTAGTCAAATGCTGCTCACTGGGTGCATTGGCGCCTTAGGATTGTTCAAAATGTGTGGTTTTGGTAAAGAAAAAAATTATTGGGCTCCAAGGGGCTGGAAATCTCAAAATTTGCAGAGGGGACGTCCTTTTCAGTGGGTTGTTTACGGGAGCCAAAGTTTATTTTTCGTGAACAGTGTATTGCGGGCTTGCCAGTTGGTTTTAACTCTTCCATTTCTGCTAATAGTATCTGGACATTTGATTTGCCCCATTCTACAATGTCCAGACCCGTTCTTTTCTTTTAGCCTAAGAAAAGGCCTTGCCAAATATTCAGAGTGAAATGCTAATGTTATCTGTTTTTCTTGTGATTATTGTAGTCAGATGTTGGAGCTTAGGTAGTAGCCAACGATGGAAGCAATGGAGGCCGAAGAAGGTCCTTTTCTGGCTAATGATGCCAAGGTATCATCTTTACACGGAATATGTCTGGTAATCTGTTGTTTGCCTAACTTTTGTAAGTACATCATAAAAGCCTGTTATGTTTATTGATCAATGAGAGCCACCTTTTCTTTTCTTGTTTCAATGGTTAGTATTATCACAATGCTTTGAATTCTATAAGGTTCCTTTTTCTTTAAAAACTAGTTTGTACTGTATTGGGCAAACACTATACTTGTACTGTAATAAGTTATTGGGACCTTATAGCTTTCCGTTTTGGGGTTTGCTTACTTTCGCAGTGAATCTGATTTTTTTTCTTGTTTATGCAGTTGCACGCAGGAATTTGTAGAGCATTTCATCCTTCTGTATCTAAGCTTTCCGCCATTTTCCCCTTTATCGAAGCATCAAGACCCAGAAGCAAGCCTGGTATACAAGCATTGTGTTCACTACATGTAGCTCTTGATAAAGCCAAAGGGCTTCTTCAACATTGTGCAGATTGCAGCAGACTCTACTTGGTAACTTTTTATTCTCCTTGCCCTACTACTGCAACATACTAATTTCATTGTAGGGTATTTCTTCTGTTTTTTTTTGTGTGTGTGCAATTGGAACGGTTTATTTTAATAGATATTGTATTTCACTTCTAGGCCATCACTTCGGAAACTGTGCTTTTAAAGTTTGAGAAGTCTAGAAGCCAGCTTCAGGAGAGTCTAAGGCGCACTGAAAGCATAGTAACTGAAGATATTGGCTGTAAGGTATATTGTGCACAAAACTCATCTAGCCATTTTTTTCTCGACCAAGGGGAGAGACGCCCCCTGACTTTTTTCTTAAGAAGTTGGTGCCGCGACTCGAACCCGTGCTGGCTCAGCAGACTGCTTCTTTGGCGTGTCCGGCTGACCAGTTGCACCGCGAGAGTGTTGGCATCTAGCCAATATTTTGGTTCACCATTCTTTGGCGTTTTGCTTTTGTGGCTTCATGGTTTTGCGATTATTACAGTGTGTAGTATGTATTGACACCCCGAACATGTTTATGTACAGATTGTGGAGATTGTTGGTGAGCTGGAGGAAATTGTTTTTACATTAGATAGATCAGAGAAGGAAGCTGGTGATGAGCTGATCAAATTGCTCCAGAGAAATAATAAAACAAATGGTTCCAGTGACAGTGGGGAGCTTGAGGTATTCCATATGTCTGCTCTTAAATTGGGAATTACATCTTCTAGGGCAGCACTCACCGAGAGAAGAGCCCTTAAGAAGCTAATTGAGAAGGCGCGTTCTGATGAAGACAAGCGGAAGGAGCTTGTTGTGTCATACTTGTACAATCTCATGAGGAAGTACTCAAAGTTCTTCAGAAGTGAGACTGGTGATGATACAGATTCTCAGGGGTCGTCTCCATGCTCGCCAACAGTATTAGGCATGGATGATATGTATGGGCCGTACAACAATGGTCGGGCATTTAGTAGACAGCTTTCGAGCATTCAGTCTTTCAATTCAAGGTTTGGATCTTTCAATTCTAGGCTTGGATCATTCAATTGCAGACGTGGTGGTGGTCCAAGGTCTGAGAATATGTCAATCCCTCCTGAAGAACTTAGGTGCCCTATTTCCTTACAACTCATGTATGATCCAGTCATCATTTCATCCGGGCAGACTTATGAGCGTATTTGCATTGAGAAATGGTTCAACGATGGTCACAGCACATGTCCTAAAACTCAGCAGCAACTTGCCCACCTGTCATTGACTCCAAACTACTGTGTTAAGGCCCTGATTGCGAGCTGGTGTGAGCAGAACGATTTTCCGGTTCCTGATGGTCCACCAGGGACTTTTGATGTAAACTGGAGACTTGCTTTGTCTGACACTGAGGCTGCAGGCTGTGTGTCAGTTGAAAGTTTTGATTGTGCTAATGCAAAGAGTGTCAAGATTGTCCCAATGGAGAACGTTAGAAAGGAGGAGCCAGCAAACAGTGAATCGGGAACTCTGGATGACGGCTCCTGTAACGATTTCGATTTGAACGAGGGCTATGGGAACTTGCTGCTCCTGCTCCATGAAAGAAGTAACATGAACAAGCAGTGCAGGTTGGTGGAGCAGATAAGGTATCTTTTGAAAGACGACGAGGAAGCAAGGATCCAGCTGGGCTCAAATGGCTTTGCCGAGGCACTGGTTGAGTTCTTGAGGAATGCTGTGAATGATGGAAATGAGAAGGCACAAGAAGTTGGTGCAATGGCTCTTTTCAATCTTGCAGTCAACAACAACAGGTATTGTTTCCTAGTTGTGTGGCTGTCCCTGATTGTTGCTAGTTGAAAAAAAAATACTTATTATTACTTAAACTTAGTGAAGTATTTTTTTTCTTATCAAAACCCTTTCTTATTTCAGAAACAAGGGGCTCCTGTTATCTGCTGGAGTCACCGATCTACTTGAGCAGATGATATCGAATCCACGGCTATCTGGTCCTGCCACAGCACTCTACCTGAATATTTCCTGCCTTCCTGATGCGAAGGCCGTCATAGGTTCGAGCCAGGCCGTGCCGTTCCTAGTCGACCGTCTGTACAGCCAAGACGGCAGCGACACGAGAGGAAGCTCCTGCAAGCACGACGCCCTGTACACGCTGTACAACCTCTCGAGCCACCAGGCCAGCGTGCCGGCGCTTCTAGCCGCGGGCATCGTGGACGCTCTCCACTGCCTCGTCACGGAGTCTCCAGGGTCGGAGGAGGGGCTTGGCTGGACAGAGAAGGCTCTGGCGGTGCTCATCAGCCTCGCGGCCACCCAAGCTGGCCGGAAGGAGATCATGTCCACCCCCGGCTTGGTCAGCACGCTGGCGATGCTGCTGGACACGGGCGAGTCGACGGAGCAGGAGCAGGCGGTGTCGTGCCTCCTGGTGATGTGCGGCGCCGACGACAAGTGCATCGCGCCGGTGCTCCAGGAAGGGGTGGTCCCGTCCCTCGTATCCATCTCGGCGGCCGGGACAGGGAGGGGCAGGGAGAAGGCACAGAAGCTCCTGAAGCTGTTCAGGGAGCAGAGGCAGCGGGACACGCCGCCGCCACAGCAGCAGCAGCAGCAGCAGCAGCAGCTGCAGAGCCAGCTGGCGGAGGGCGGGAACGGTGGTGGTGGCGCTATCGTGTGCCACCGGGAATCGAAGCCGCTGTGCAAGTCCAAGTCCAGGAAGCTGGGCAGGACGCTGAGCTCGCTGTGGAAGAACAGGGGCTTCTCGCTGTACCAGTGCTAGGAGATGCATGCTAGAGTAGTGTTTTGAGTTGATCAGTGGGTCTGCGTCTGTACACAGTACATCATCTTCTGCCTTGTTTTTCT
The DNA here is from genome assembly GCA_029449295.1 of Zea luxurians. NCBI lineage: Eukaryota > Viridiplantae > Streptophyta > Magnoliopsida > Poales > Poaceae > Zea > Zea luxurians. The sequence continues at coordinate 104,434,844 of JAOPSE010000003.1, read as the reverse complement.
CAACTGGTCCTTTCTTCCCCCCCTTCTTCTCTTGGGGTGTTGTTTTATTTGAGGTAAAAAAAAAAACTTGATGTTCTTCCCCCCCTCCTCGGTTGGGTGATGTAGGGCATTTTCTTCCACCTCGGCCTTGACAAGTCATTTGTACAGTTGCTGCTGCTTCAGTCTATCAGATACTCAGTTTCCCCTTTTCAGATCAGGCGCTTCTTCCCATTCAATTCAAAACCCAACACGGCTTGCAGCTTGCAAGGAACTGATTGTTCCCATTCTTCTCCTGACTCCTGCCTTGAAGAAGACCCATTGCGCATTGCATTGTGAGGTCAAGGTGTAGACTGTAGGTAGACTCACGGCTCTTTTATCAGCAGCCTGAGCATGACGCGAAAAACCTAACCAGAGCCGAGAACAGGCTTGCCCCATGGCTGACTCTGACTGAGACCACTGAACGACAGGTGATGCGCCGCAAGCCCACAAACAAAAGTTTGTTTGGCTTTAATTCATATCAGTTTCTATTGCTTATACAGTATAGATTGTAGCAGTCGGCTATAATCGGAAACGAAAAGCTGCTGGCTAGGCTAGGGCACTGCTACGGGTGGCGACAATGCAGGGTTAGGTAAGATTGACAGCAGGAGAAGGACAACGACACCAGGTCGCAGAGATGAAAGGGAAATAATGGTGTCCGCACATCCTGCCGACAGGAACGGACGTACAGAGTTGACACTCGGGGAGCCACACGGAATCTGTTACAAAACAATGTAATATGATCAAGACCCATCCAACCGTTGATTCTACAGTTATTTGATCCAAGGGATAGATGCCTTTTGTACACATGTATATAAATGAGATCTCTGCAATAAACAGAAGACCCCGGTCATTTGTCTCATTCTCTCTTGTCTCTCCACTGATTCACCACTGAGCACTGCAAGAAATTGCAACACGTTATCAGCACTGTCTCAAGAAGAGATCAGAGAAGGGGAAAGTGGAAGAACACGTTGTTCTTGACAAGAACAGCAAGATCGATCTGCACATCAACAGCAAGGTATGGAAAATACCATTTCCATGCGCATACGCCGTATGCGCGAAGTACTGCACATTGTTGATGATTCGATGTTGGAGGCGTTCACCGCTGGTCAAGCCGCAGCGCTTCCACCGGTGCATGCGATCCCTGAACGCCGTGTGCAAGTGCAAAATGTGCACTACTGCGTTCTCCATGGATGGACAGCGGTGGTTCCGCTGCCGGTGGTGGAGTGTGGACTCCCCACTGCATCCCCGTCACCACCGGCGCCGGTGTTTGACGCAGGATCGTCTGCATCGGCCCCAATGGATGTCGATTTGGCGGCACCACCACCGCCTCCGCCCACTGCAGCGGCAGTTGCTCGTCGTTCGCCATCTCCACCAGTGCCTGTGGTCGTCGGGACCATCGCTGCCCGTCGAGGGCAGCCCCCTCGCGCCGTCGATGCTCCACGCGGACGTGTCATCTTCACTGGCCACCGCCCAAACGGGGTGGCCCCATCTTTCTCCTCCAATGGGAGGGCCTAATGGCCCTCTGTCCGGCCGGTGGCGGTTGCCGCCACAACGGCTGTTTGGGGGGAGGGGATGGGGAAGTGGCTTGGGCGCGGACCGGCGTGGCCGGATCTAGATCTGCGAGGCACGCACCGCCGAGGGCGCACTCGGCGCGGTCCTGGTCACGGCGCGGCCCCTGCTCGGACAGGAAGAACGCCGAGAAGCGGCGTGCTCGGCCCCTGGCAAGAGGCCGCGACGTGTCCGGCCGAGCGCAGGCGGCGGCACCGGCCAGCGGTGCGTGGCCGCGGTGGCCTGGCCAAGTCGGCCACATCCTCCCCCAGCGCGGATGGGGAGGGCAGCTCCACTGGCACGCGCGCCATGGCGGCCCTCGGCGCTGGCAAGGACCGGCACGGAGGGCCCGCGGGCCTCTTCCTCCAAGGCGCGGCAGGCTCCCTGGTGGAGCCACGGGCGCGCAGGAAAGGAGCCCCGGCGGCGGCTGGAGCTGGCCGCTCCCTTCTGGCGCCTCCTCCTGGAGGGTGCGCTGCACCCAGGAGCGCGCGGCTCCGAGGCCCGGCAACGCGCGGCTCGGCGCAGAGACCGGCACGGGGGGCCCGCAGGCCCCTTCCTCCATCGCGTCGGGCTCCAGCAGGCGGCGGGGTGCTCCCGATGGCGGCTGGCAAAGGCTTCTGGTGGCGATGGCTGGGAGCCTTAGGCTCCCTTGCGGCGGCTGGGACAGCCCCTGTGGGCGACGGCGACTGGGGGCGGTTAGGGTTGGAAACCCTAGCCGCCCCAATATAATATAGGTTTTTGGGCCCCTGTTGGGCCACCTGGGCCGGTCAGCCAGGCTGGGCCGGCGTGCTGGCCACCAGGCCGCTGCCAGGCCCGCCTGGCAGGCCGCCTAGGCTGGTTTTCAGGGGCAAAAATGACCTATTTTACAATTTTAATTTCTGAATTTCTGTATAAGACTCTGTTTTATATGCTTTTTCAGTTCAAAGTTATCTTAGGCGTCTAAATTCGTAATTTAGACTGCATATATTGTAAAGACATATCTGTTTTATTGTAAATATAGCAGATTTTAGTTCGTGAATTATTGTTTGTTTTACATTAATAATTCACATATCTCTACTTGCTATTATTTACGCATTCATTTATGTTTGCATATAAATATAGCATTTATTAAGTTCAGACTTAATAAAACTCATGCAAAAATGAAATTACATTATTTTGGATCAAGAGCACAGGGAGATAGAGTCCTAAGCATTGGTTGCACTAAATTCTTTTATAGAATTTAGTAGCCCAGAGACCGTGCTTGTGGCAGCATTTGGAATGCCTATCTCTATGAGGTCTACATCCTTCGGGATGATTACCTATACGTGCTATCCAAAATAACATGATATGGAGTTATTGAATTTTACTTTGATAATTAGTAGAGCATGGGTAGTGGAGACCTAAGCATTGGCTGCGGTTTGTTCCTCCGTGAACTTATCAGCCTAGAGACCGTGCTTTTAGACAGCAAGTTTTTTGCCCACTACTAGATCTACCTCATTAATTTGAGGATTATCTATACTATGCTTACTAAAATTCAAAGTATTTATTCAATTAGAAGGTTTGGAACCTTCAGGCAACTCATATCACATGTAAGAGTTAGTGAATTTTACTTTGATAATTAGTAGAGCATGGGTAGTGGAGACCTAAGCATTGGCTGCGGTTTGTTCATCCGTGAACTTATCAGCCCAGAGACCGTGCTTTTAGGCAGCAAGTTTCTTGCCCACTACTAGATCTACCTCATTAATTTGAGGATTATCTATACTATGCTTACTAAAATTCAAAGTACTTATTCCATGGGAAGGTTTGGAACCTTCAAGGAACTCATTACATATGTAATTTTTAAGAACTTTTGCATAATGAGCTTACAACATCACCATTGTGACTATTAATTTATGCGTAAATTAATGGATGTCCATGGTAATGACTGTAGGAACATGTCAACCAAAGAGTTCGAGGAACTCGCCCTTGATGGGCATAACTACCCAACTTGGGCTTCAGATATTGAAATAACTTTTGCTTCTCGTGGGATCATTGATGCCATTGCAGCACCCATCACTGGTACTGATCCAGTAAATGAGGTTAAAAAGAACACAACACTTTTCCTTTTGAGGCTTTACATCCATAAGGACCTTAAGCAAGAATACCTTATGGAGAGATGCCCTCATAACTTATGGAAAGCTCTCAAAGAGCGCTATGAACAGCAGAAGGAGCTCATATGGTCGTCAGCCAACCATGAGTGGAACCACCTTCGTCTACAGGATTTTAAATCTGTTGCAGAATATAACCATGCTCTTCATAGCATTTGTTCTAAATTGAAGTTTTGTGAGAAAGAGCCCTCTGAAGCAGACAAGATAGAGAAGACTCTATCTACCATGCTTCCAGAGGACAGGATATTGCATCAGCAGTATCGCTCTAGCAATTTCCAGAGATATTCTCAACTCATGCACACATTGACCCAAGCAGAAAAGCATCATGAGCTTCTTCTAAAGAATGCTCAGCAGCGCCCTCCTGGGTCTGCCCCTCTGTCTGAGGTACATTTCAATGTGCATAAGACTGAGAATAAGAAAGGATTCAAGAAAAACTTCAAGAATCCTCCTGGACCTCGCAAATTCAATAAGAACAAATTCCACAAGAAAGGTAAAGGAAAAGGAAAAAGAAATGGCAAGCCTCTACCATCTAAGGGCAATAGAGCTTGCCTTAAATGTGGTACTGAGGGCCATTTTGCTAGGGATTGCACTTGCCCTAAGCACCTTGTTCTTTTGTATCAACAATCCCTAAAGAAGCCAAAGTCTGATAAGCCTGGTTTTGAGGCTCATTTCAATTCTACTGAAGCACCAATTGAGGTTGGAAGTTCTTCACTGGCTTCTGGTGATCTGAAGAACACTCTTGCTAAAGAGCACCTCAATGTGGTTGACAACAAGCCTCCACTTCTACAAGAAGATGAATCTGATGATATGATCATTGAGTATATGTCAAAGGATCCATTTGGAGATTTGGCATAAATCTCTCATGCTTGGAGATTTGATCATGATCCCTGTGGCTTGTGTGGTTGTTCTATACTGTCTTTATAATGTTGTTGTAATAAGTAGAGGTATACAATCTCATGTTTTGAGATGTAACATACTCTACAGACCAGTGTTGGGTCCTGTGAGTAGTGCGAACTCATTGGATGAGTCGTCATACCATTATTGTAATATTGTTTCGACATTGTGATATTTAATATCATGTTATGTATAGTACTAAGTTGCATCATAAAATTCTTATTCAGAATTTTTATTTATGTATAGATGCATAATGATGACAACTCGACGGAAGAGGAATTATGCCTTGTGGATAGTTGTACCACAAACTCTATACTTAGGGAGATCAAATACTTTCAGACTCTTAAGAAAAGAGATGGGAAAGTTTTGACCATCGCCGGACGCGATGCTATGATAGTTGGCTCTGGTCGAGCAACTATTACCCTCCCCATGGGTACTGAAATTGTGATCGAGGATGCATTATTGTATCCTGATTCTACACGTACCCTCCTAAGTTTTAGAGATATCCGGCAAAATGGATTTCATATTGAAACCCATGATGAAAATCAAGAAGAGTTTCTCTTCTTGACAAAGCTGAATAAATATGGCAAACGCATATGCGAGAAAATTCCATCACTCACGTCAGGATTGTACTATACATATATTAAGTGCAATGCACATGTTGCATATAAGGTAATTTTCCAAGATGTTGATGCATTCCAGATTTGGCATGATCGACTTGGTCATCCTGGCATAGGGATGATGAGGAAAATTACAGGCAATTCAATTGGTCATAATTTGCCTACAACAAGTTTTCCCAAATCTAAGGATTTTGTTTGCACCGCATGTGCAACTGGGAAACTTATTTTGAGACCATCATATCTCAAAATTAAAGCTGAACCGCTTAAATTCCTTGAAAGGATTCAAGGAGATATTTGTGGGCCAATTATGCCAACTTCTGGGCCGTTCAGGTATTTCATGGTACTGATTGACGCATCTACTAGATGGTCACATGTGTGTTTACTATCAACACGCAACCATGCATTTGCCAAGATAATGTCTCAAATTATCAAGTTAAAGGCAAATTTTCCTGAACATCGGATTAGTTCAATCCGAATGGACAATGCTGCTGAATTCAAATTTCAGGCATTCAATGATTATTGTATGGCGCTAGGGATTCAAGTACAGCACTCGGTACCGTATGTCCACACCCAGAATGGTTTGGCTGAGTCACTAATCAAAAGGATTAAACTCATAGCAAGGCCATTATTGATGAATTGCAAATTGCCTTCGTCGTGTTGGGGTCATGCAGTTCTGCACGCTGCTGACCTTATACAATTACGACCAACTGCATACCATTCAACATCCCCAATACAAATGGTACGTGGAAATCCTCCAAGTATTTCCCATTTGCGTAAATTTGGATGTTGTATATACATTCCAATCTCACCACCTCAGAGAACAGCTATGGGCCCACATAGGAAAGTGGGGATCTATGTGGGATTTCAATCTCCGTCGATCATTAAGTATTTAGAACCCTTAACAGGGGATCTATTTACAGCCCGTTTTGCTGACTTTATTTTTGTTGAGGAACATTTCCCGGCATTAGGGGGAGAATTTAAGTACCAAAAAGAATGCCAGGAAATAAATTGGAATACTCAATGTGTTCCAGGTTCTGATCCACGTACTTCAGAAACTGAACTGCAAGTTCAGAAAATTATACATTTGCAAAGACTTGCAAATGAACTGCCAGATGCATTCACTAATTACAAAGGTGTCACTAAATCATTCATTCCTGCTAGGAATGCACCAGAAAGAGTGGAAGTACCGAGTAAGGCCACTCAACTCCTAGAGAGGAGAAGTATGGTGAATAAGCGATGTTCTGTTGCTAAGAAGCAAAGAACAATAGTGAATGCAAAAGGACACCAATATGATACAATGTATCATGTGGACTGTGATGATCCACAACCCAGCTCGGATGTGCACATAACCGAGGCTGGGACATCGGAAAATCCTAGACACATCAATTTGGGAAATTCTGATGAGTCTCTAAGGAATGATGAAATTGCCATCAACTATGTTGAGACTGGTGAAACATATGATAGAAAAGCTACCAATGTCGACATATATTTCTCCGAGCAGATTGCTGAGGACCTTCAAAAAGATCTAGATCCTAAGACCATGGCAGAGTGCAGTAAGCGCTCGGATTGGATCAAATGGAAGGCAGCAATCGAAGCGGAGTTAGCCTCACTTTACAAAAGAGAAGTTTTCTCTGCTGTAATACCTACACCACGTGATATCTTCCCTATGGGATATAAGTGGGTTTTCATTCGGAAACGAAATGAAAATGGTGAGGTAGTGAGATACAAAGCAAGGCTAGTAGCACAAGGGTTTACGCAAAGACCCGGCTGTAGGAAACGGGTGACGCCTAAGAGGGGGGTGAATTAGGACTTCTAAAACTTTTACTAAACTAGGCCACAATTAAATCCCTAGAGCAAAACCTATGCAAATAATCAAAACTAGAATGAGCAAACTAGGTTTTGTCTAAGTGTTGCTATCTCTACCGCAAAAGGCTAAGTTTCAATCTACACTAAATAAGTGTGACTACAAGATTGAAACTTAAATACTTAATATAAATGCGGAATGTAAAGAGCTAAGTAGAGAAGCAAACTCTCGTGGATGACGCCGGTATTTTTACCGAGGTATCCGGAACCACGCAAGGTCCCGACTAATCCTCGTTGGTGCCCCTACGCAAAGGGAAGCCCACGCGAGGGCCAAGCACCACGGTCGAGTAACTCCGTAGAGAGCCGCGGGCCTTCTCCACGCGCAAGTGGTGCTCTGCTTTCGGCTCCTCTCGGACGCTCCCCGCCGTCTCCACTATCGAGCTTCCGGCCGAAACGCCGCGGGCCTCGTTCCCTCCGGTACACGGTGGCGGCCGTGACACAAACACGGTTGTCACGGTCTCGCAAGACTCTCGCCCCACTCGATACAATTACAACGACTCACGCAAGAGCCGAGGGGTTGTGTGGTTTTACAAAACTCACTCAACTAACTAGGGTTCACCTAGAGCAAGCGCTAAAGCGGTCTAACTAACCTAAGCACTTCGCAAAGCACCTACGCTAATCACCGAGTGATTCTATTAAGCACTTGGGTGTTTGAGCTCTTAGAAATGTGCACTATATGCCTTGGTATGTTGCTTGGGCTCTCACACAAGAGAATGGCCGGTTGGGGTGGTATTTATAGCCTCCACACCCCCAACTAGCCGTTGGACAGAAAGCAGCAGCTTTCTGTCGTCGGGTGCACCGGACAGTCCGGTGCACCACCAGACACTGCACAGTAGATGTCCGGTGCACGCCACGTCAGCCGACCGTTGGCGCCTGTAGCAGTCGACCGTTGGATCCGACCGTTGCCGTCTGCCCGTTGGCACACCGGACAGTCCGGTGCACACCGGACAGTCCGGTGCTACAGCCAGAGAGCGCCTGTCTGCGGCCTCTCTGCGCAGACTGTCCGGTGCCACACCGGACAGTCCGGTGCACACCGGACACCAATGTCCGGTGCGCCACCAGGCGCTGGCTGACAGCCCTTATCTTGGATTTCTTCGCTGATTTCTTCAGGCTTCTTTGTTCTTGAGTATTGTACTCTTATGCATCTTTTTATGTCTTCTTTTGAGGTGTTGCATCCTCATTGCCTTGGTCCAATTCTCTTCGCATCCTGTGAACTACAAAAACAAACACTAGAAAACTTATTAGTTCACGGATTGTGTTGTTCATCAAACACCAAAACTCAATTAGCCAAATGGCCCGGGGTCCATTTTCCTTACAATCTCCCCCTTTTTGGTGATTGATGACAACACAACCAAAGCAAGCAAATAATACAAGTATTTGAATGAAAATATGCATTTTACTTGGTAAGATGCATGGATGTCCCCACAGTGTGATATTATGGACTTAAGCCTCCCCCTAACTCCATAATTCACTTACTTCCTATTTTTGGACCAAATAACCAAAACCACTTGAAAAGCCATTTGTAGATATAAAATTTTAAATAGGTGGTGTTTGGTGTTTGATATAGTTTTCATTGCTTTGGTCCCTAAACTTCTCCCCCTTTGGCATCAACCACCGAAAAGGAAGACATTGAAAGCATGTAGGAAGTAAATAAAAGCTTGCCCTCAACAAGAATTGAATCAAATGATATCGCTAGAAGGATATTAAATTAAGCCATGAATGATACCACTTGTAGGAATCCTTAAAAGATTACTCCCCCTAAATGAGTATGCTCCTTTAGAAAGAGTTTTTCTCCCCCTTTAGAGATGAAGAAATACTCCCCCTGACAGAGATTCTCTACTTAGGAAAAGAGCATGAAAATTAGAGGTGCAAGACATGATTTGAAAAGACTAGCTTCCCTTATGCATAGGTAACAGAATATGAGTTAACTACTTATGCATTTTTAGCAACATGGAAGCATATGATATGAAATATAGTCTAATCAAATATTGGAGAAGACATGTAAGTGATACTAAATGTAGTCTCAAAAGATACCGATTGAAATTCAATGGCGAGCTTGAGAGACATGAGAGTTCTTGGAGATTTTGCAGTGGAAGATTGTTGTCTTTCTCCGGGGACTTTATTTTCCTTACAATGAGACTATCACATGAAATAGACTTGAAAAGATGTTAGTCTCAAAGTGTTAGATTATAGAGTAACCTCCCCCTAAAGGTGTGCATACAAGTTTTGAATACTTGTAGGAGACATGCACTTTGATTTGATATCAAGAGGGGCAAATTATCTATAATCCAAACTTTGGCACATATAAGTTAAATGATACACTTTGTAGAAATCAAGATTTTCAATTGATGCATCATTTACTATGGAGTGATATAAAAGCTATGTGCCGTGCTTAAATAAACATTTTAAGCCATGTAGGTTTGCTTTAAGTATATGAATTAAAAACAAGCAATCCTACCATATGATTTACCTAGTATGCATGATTTTAAGCAAAAGTACATAACACATGTAATACTAGGCAAGAAAGGTAAACTAGATACAAGGTAAATAGATACGCATATCTAAAAACGAGAAATACAATAAAACTAGTTACCTTAGTCATGGGTGGGAAATTTGGGTCCAAAATTTTCACTAACCCACTTGGCAATAAACTTGATCCAATATGATGTATCCCATGATATACATCCCAATTTAGCCAAGTCTCCAAATTTCCCGATGCCTTTGGTCCACTCACTTCCCTTTCGGGATCCAAACTTTCTTGGTGCTTTTCATGGTTGAAATTATCTCCTTTGGCACCCAGATGCGTTTGGCCCCCTTTCCTTTGTTGGCTTGCTTGTTGGCCTTGATTGCTATCACCTTTCCATTCTTTTTCTTCTTGATCAAATATGGTGTAGCATCCTTTTTGTTCACCCTTTTGATGTAGGTGTTGGAGATTTTGCTTGTTGGCTTTTGCTTGAGCTTTTGCCTTTGTTTATCCCCGGTCATCGCCTTGCATTGGAAAGACTTGTGGCCTTCCATGTGGCATAGCCTACAAATCACAGTTTCTCCCTCTACAGGCTTGTTCACTCCCGCAGTGGTGTTATCCTGTGGAGGTCGGATTTATTTGGCTTTGCCTTTCTTTTCATACAAAGCCTTGCTAAGGCGAGCCACTTCTTGCTTTAATTGTTCATTTTCCTTTGCAACCTCATCCGAACATGTCTCTACAACAATATTCTCAACAACGACTTGGTTGCAGGGGTTAGAATCATCAATTAAATCAAAGCAGGAAGTAGAAGCATCTTTCTTAATTATTTTAGGTATTTCAACTAAAGATGCTGCTGGGGTGCTACCAATGTTTTCTAGCTTAGTAGTTAGCTCATTATTGTGTATGCTAAGAATTTCCATTTTCTCTAGCAAATTTTCAATAGCTTCTTGGGAGCTAGCTAACATAGCCTTAAGTTTTTCATTCTTTTTAATAAGGCTATCATCGGTAGCAGTGGATGGAGCACTAGATTCTAATAGCTCAATTTTAGTTGATAGCTCACTATTTAAGTTTGCAAAAGTTTCAAATTTTTCTAGCAAACCTTTGTAATCATTTTGAGAGCTAACCAACTTATTTTTCAAAGTTTTAAGTTGAGCTTTTTGCTTAGTGCAAACATCCTGGAAAAATTCTACGGCTTCCGCAAGCTCTTCTAGAGAGGCCTTTCCCTCACCTTCATCATCACTACTACTTTCATCACTAGAGGAAGGAATGCTTTTGTTACCTCTTGCCATAAGGCATTTGTGTGATGACTGTGATGATCGTGACGATGACCGGTGGCTGCGCGTCCTTGGAGGTTCATCTTTACTTGAAGAATCATCCCAAGTTCTAACACTTGTAAGCGCCTTGCCTTTGCTCCTCTCCTTTTTGGGTTTGGCCATATTTGGACAGTTGTCCCTGAAGTGGCCCTTCTCCCCACATGCGAAGCATCCTCTCTTCCTTTGCTTTTTCCTGTCAATGTTAAAGAGAAGATCCTCGACCTGCAGGGGCACACCCATTAGATTAATCTTGCGGATCATCCTCATTACCTTTCCGACGCGTCGGATTGTTTCTTCGTCCTCGGAGGATGATGTGCATGGTTGATTATCTTCATCATCATCACTTTCTTCTTCTTCCTCTTCTTCACTTGAGGAACTTGGAGTGGGAGCCTTCTTTTTGCCCTTCCTTTCATCACATGCAAAAGCATATGGCTTTGAGGAAGTTGGCTCCTCTCCCCGACTCATTTTTCGCGACATCTCAAAGGCCGCGATTTTCCCAATCACAATGGTCGGGGTCATGTTGCTCAAATCCTCCATGTTGTGAAGGATGGTGATGATGCTCCCATATCTTTGTTGTGGTAGCAGGGAGATAATCTTCCTCACAATGTCCACATCACCTAGCTTATTAATGCCAATAGAGTTGAGCTCATTGATTATTAGATTCAAACGAGAATACATGTCTCTAACAAGCTCATCATCTTTCATGGCAAAAGAATTATACTCATTTAAGACTAGGCAATGTTTTTGCTCACGGACATTGGATGTGCCGTCATGGAGCTCATGCAATTTTAGCCAAATCTCATTAGCAGTTTTCAAGGTAAATACTTGATTAAAAATATCCATGCTAAGAGATTCATACAAGCAATTTTTGGCTCTAGCATTTAAATGAATTTCTTTTTCCTCACTCGTGGTGGGTTTCTCGGGATTCCTGAGGGGTTTCATCCCGTCACGAGTGACTCTCCAAACACTTAGATCAACGGCCTCTAGGTAACAAGCCATTCTAGCACTATAATATGGGAAGTTAGTGTCGTCGAAGTGTGGTGGCCTATGGGTATCCATCCCTTCCTCTAAAAAGCGTCGGCTCTTTTAGCGGTGAAGCTAAAGCGTTTCAAATGAGCCAAACCGGGCTCTGATACCACTTGTAGGAAACGGGTGACGCCTAAGAGGGGGGGTGAATTAGGACTTCTAAAACTTTTACTAAACTAGGCCACAATTAAATCCCTGGAGCAAAACCTATGCAAATAATCAAAACTAGAATGAGCAAACTAGGTTTTGTCTAAGTGTTGCTATCTCTACCGCAAAAGGCTAAGTTTCAATCTACACTAAATAAGTGTGACTACAAGATTGAAACTTAAATACTTAATATAAATGCGGAATGTAAAGAGCTAAGTAGAGAAGCAAACTCTCGTGGATGACGCCGGTATTTTTACCGAGGTATCCGGAACCACGCAAGGTCCCGACTAATCCTCGTTGGTGCCCCTACGCAAAGGGAAGCCCACGCGAGGGCCAAGCACCACGATCGAGTAACTCCGTAGAGAGCCACGGGCCTTCTCCACGCGCAAGTGGTGCTCTGCTTTCGGCTCCTCTCGGACGCTCCCCGCCGTCTCCACTATCGAGCTTCCGGCCGAAACGCCGTGGGCCTCGTTCCCTCCGGTACACAGTGGCGGCCGTGACACAAACGCGGTTGTCACGGTCTCGCAAGACTCTCGCCCCACTCGATACAATTACAACGACTCACGCAAGAGCCGAGGGGTTGTGTGGTTTTACAAAACTCACTCAACTAACTAGGGTTCACCTAGAGCAAGCGCTAAAGCGGTCTAACTAACCTAAGCACTTCGCAAAGCACCTACGCTAATCACCGAGTGATTCTATTAAGCACTTGGGTGTTTGAGCTCTTAGAAATGTGCACTATATGCCTTGGTATGTTGCTTGGGCTCTCACACAAGAGAATGGCCGGTTGGGGTGGTATTTATAGCCTCCACACCCCCAACTAGCCGTTGGACAGAAAGCAGCAGCTTTCTGTCGTCGGGTGCACCGGACAGTCCGGTGCACCACCGGACACTGCACAGTAGATGTCCGGTGCACGCCACGTCAGCCGACCGTTGGCGCCTGTAGCAGTCGACCGTTGGATCCGACCGTTGCCGTCTGCCCGTTGGCACACCGGACAGTCCGGTGCTACAGCCAGAGAGCGCCTGTCTGCGGCCTTTCTGCGCAGACTGTCCGGTGCCACACCGGACAGTCCGGTGCACACCGGACACCAATGTCCGGTGCGCCACCAGGCGCTGGCTGACAGCCCTTATCTTGGATTTCTTCGCTGATTTCTTCAGGCTTCTTTGTTCTTGAGTATTGGACTCTTATGCATCTTTTTATGTCTTCTTTTGAGGTGTTGCATCCTCATTGCCTTGGTCCAATTCTCTTCGCATCCTATGAACTACAAACACAAACACTAGAAAACTTATTAGTTCACGGATTGTGTTGTTCATCAAACACCAAAACTCAATTAGCCAAATGGCCCGGGGTCCATTTTCCTTACACCGGCGTTGATTTCAACGAAACTTATTCACCAGTCATGAGTGCAATAACATTCCGATATTTAATATCATTGGCAGTACAAAATCGTCTATCTATGCAGTTAATGGACGTAGTGACCGCATATCTTTATGGGTCACTGGATTCTGATATATACATGAAAGTTCTTGATGGAATAGATGTACCGAATCCAAAGGCAAAGCGCAACATGTATTGCGTAAAGTTGCAGAAGTCATTATATGGCTTAAAACAATCGGGCAGAATGTGGTACAACCGATTGAGTGAATTCCTTTTGAGTAAGGGATACACGAAAAATGATGATTGCCCGTGCGTCTTCATCAAAAGATCCAAAGTGGGATTATGTATCATATCAGTTTATGTTGATGACCTTAACATCATAGGAAATAAACTTGATATTGATGAAGCACGTCATCATTTAACGACGGAATTTGAGATGAAGGATTTGGGTAAAACCAAATTTTGCTTAGGTCTACAACTTGAGCATTTACCTTCTGGAATCCTTGTACATCAGAGTACATATACCCAAAAGGTATTGGAAAAATTCAATATGCATATGTCTTATCCTTCAAAGACTCCTATGGTGGTCAGATCTTTGGATTTAAAGAAAGATCCATTCAGACCACGGGATGATGAAGAACAGACATTGGGACCGGAGTTCCCATATCTCAGTGCTATTGGTGCATTAATGTATCTTGCTAACAATACCCGTCCGGATATTGCTTTTGCAGTAAATTTGTTAGTGTCGGGGACCATAATTAGGGGTACCCTCAAGACGCCTAATTCTCAGCTGGTAACCCCCATCAGCATAAAGCTGCAGAGGCCTGATGGGTTTGATTAAGTCAGGGATCAGTCCATACGAGTGACTTGATCACGCCACGCCCGAGCCTAGCCTCGGGCGAGGGCAGCCGACCCTAAGATGACCCCGTCTCGCCTGAGGCCTCCTCTTTCACGGCAGACGCATCTCCGGCTCGCCCGAGGCCCCGCCTTCGATAAGAAGAAACCCTGACTAAATCACCGCGCCAACCGACCCAGTCACCGGGGCGTTTAACACAAAAGGTAAGACCGACAGGCGACCAGACTTCGCCAGAGGTGCCATAGGAGGCTCTGCCCGACCCAGGGCTCGGACTCGGGCTAAGGCCCCGGAAGACGGCGAACTCCGCTCCGCCCGACCCAGGGCTCGGACTCGGGCTAAGGCCCCGGAAGACGGCGAACTCCGCTCCGCCCGACCCAGGGCTCGGACTCGGGCTAAGACCCCGGAAGACGGCGAACTCCGCTCCGCCCGACCCAGGGCTCGGACTCGGGCTAAGACCCCGGAAGACGGCGAACTCCGCTCCGCCCGACCCAGGGCTCGGACTCGGGCTAAGGCCCCGGAAGACGATGAACTCCGCCTCGCCCGACCCAGGGCTCGGACTCTGCCTCAGCCTCTGCCGAGCGATCTCCGCCTCGCCCGGCCCAGGGCTCGGACTCTGTCTCTGTCTTGCAGGACGGACTCGACCTCGGCTTCGGAGGAACCTCCACGACGCCCGACCTAGGACACGAGACCGCCACGTCAACAGGTAGCGTCATCATCACTCTGCCCTGAGCCGACTTGGGTCGCAGAGAACAAGACCGGCGTCCCATCTGGCCAGCAACGCCAGATAGGCAATGATGGCGCCCCGCTAGACCATGACGACGGCGGCTCTCAGCTCCCTTACGAAAGCAGGAGGACGTCAGCAAGGGCCCAGCCACTCCGACAGCTGTCCCTCCGTCCGGCTCCGTTACTCCTCCAACAGCCACGACGCCACACCAACAGGGTGCCAAGATCTCTCCGGCTGCCACCTTGGCATGTACTTAGGGCGCTAGCTCTCCCTCGCTAGACACGTAGCACCTTGCTACACCCCCATCTTGTACACCTGGATCCTCTCCTTACGACTATAAAAGGAAGGACCAGGGCCTTCTTAGAAAAGGTTGGCCTCGCGGGGACGAAGGGCAGGGGCAGGCGCTCTCTCGGGGCCGCTCGCTTCCCCTCACCTCGCGCGGACGCTTGTAACCCCCTACTGCAAGCGCACCCGACCTGGGCGCGGGACGAACACGAAGGCCGCGGGAATTCTCCGACTCCCCCACGACCCGGCTCCGGCCACCGACCGCTCTCTCTGTTCCCCCCTTCGCGCTCGCCCACGCGCTCGACCCATCTGGGCTGGGGCACGCGGCACTCTCACTCGTCGGCTCGGGGACCCCCCGGTCTCGGAACGCCGACAGTTGGCGCGCCAGGTAGGGGCACGCTGCGTGTTGACGAGCAGTTTCCCGTCAAGCTCCAGATGGGCAGTCTCCAACGACCTCTTCAACCCGAGACGGTGCTCCGTTTCGGGAGTCTCGAGTTCATGTCCTTCGACGGCAGCTACGACATGATACTCCTTCCACCGCCGCGCGACAGCGACAATGGTGGCGGACAACCCGCCCGCCAGCGGCGGAATCGACGACGCCTTTCCCGCGTGGGGGAAGGACGACTTTCGAGCTCGCCCCATCCTCTCCCTCGCCATCGGAGGAGGAGGAGGAGGGGCAACCAGGGCCGAGCGGGAGGCCGCGCTCCGACGGCTGTCGAGCAAATCGACATCCCCGGCGCCTCAACGGAGGACACGCTAAGCGTTGCCCTCGCGTTCGAGGCGAAGGCGAGCATCATCCCCCCGCAACACGTCGACCCCGAGCAGATGGACGACGCCAGCACGCTCACGGAGGGCCTGCAGGACGTCGCCCTCGTACCCAAGACGACGGCGCGGTCAGCCCCCGATGTGACTTCGTCGCTCCTCGTCGACAAAAAGGTACCGACTGCTCCCCATCTTTCGTCATTTCGACTCGACCTCAGCCCGCCTGGCAACCTCGCTTTGGCGGGCGCTCACATTGAGGCGAGTGCAACCTCTCTGGGGTTTCATGTGCGGTCGCCTTGGGACCGATTGACGGGTGTCTCGACCTACGGACCCTCTGGGTCCAAGGAAGATGACGACCCCAGCATCTGCTGGGATTTCTCCGGATCTGGCAACCCCAGTGCCATGCGGGACTTCATGACCGCATGTGACTACTGCCTCTCCGACTGTTCCGACGGCAGCCGCAGCCTTGGCGACAAGGACTGCGGCCCGAGCCGCGAGTGTTTCCACATCGAGCTAGGGGATCCCTCCGGAGGCGGCTGTCTCGGCATGCCGGAGGATGGTGATCCCCCTAGGCCAGCGCCTCGCGCTGACATCCCGCGGGAGCTAGCTGTGGTCCCCGTTCCGGCGGGGGGTCACGACCCACAGCTCGAGCAAGTCCGCGGGGCGCAGGCCGGGCTCGATGAGGGAGCAGGAGCGCTCGAGGCAATCCGCCAGAACATCGGACAGGTATGGGCGAGCCAGCCTCTAGCCGGAGGAATACGTCACCTGCCCCAAGGTCTCCAGCACCGCATCGCCAACGATGCCAGGGACCGACCGCCACCCGCGTCCGGCGGAACCGGTCAGGACCTGGCCGCCGCAGCGATGCTCCTCCGCGCGATGCCGGAGTCATCAACCACCGAGGGTCGGCGAATCTAGGGAGAACTCAAGCATCTCCTGGAAGGCGCTGCGGCCCGGCGGGCCGAGAGCTCTGCCTCCCGCAGGCAGGGATATCCCTCGGAACCTCGTGCCGCGACTTCCCGACTCACGCGGGAAGCCTCGGTCTTCACCGGGCGCACGCGCAACACCGCGCCTGCGGCCCCGGGCCACCTCGGCGACGAGCGCCCTCATCGCGACCGTCGGGCACGCCTCGACGAAAGGGTGCGCCGAGGCTATCACCCCAGGCGTGGGGGACGCTACGACAGCGGGGAGGATCGGAGTCCCTCGCCCGAACCACCCGGTCCGCAGGTCTTTAGCCGAGCCATTCGGCGGGCGCCGTTTCCGCCCCGATTCCGACCCCCGACTACTATCACAAAGTACTCGGGGGAAACGAGACCGGAATTGTGGCTTGCGGACTACCGCCTGGCCTGTCAACTGGGTGGGACGGACGATGACAACCTCATCATCCGAAACCTCCCCCTGTTTCTCTCCGACACCGCTCGTGCTTGGTTGGAGCACCTGCCTCCGGGGCAGATTTCCAACTGGGAAGATCTGGTCCAGGCTTTCGCCGGCAACTTCCAGGGCACGTACGTGCGCCCCGGGAATTCCTGGGACCTCCGAAGCTGCCGGCAACTGCCGGGAGAGTCTCTCCGAGACTACATCCGGCGGTTCTCGAAGCAGCGCACCGAGCTGCCCAACATCACCGACTCCGATGTCATCGGCGCGTTCCTCGCCGGCACCACTTGCCGTGACCTGGTGAGCAAGTTGGGTCGCAAGACCCCCACCAGGGCGAACGAGCTGATGGACATCGCCACCAAGTTCGCCTCCGGCCAGGAGGCGGTCGAGGCCATCTTCCGAAAGGACAAGCAGCCCCAGGGCCGCCCGTCGGAAGATGCTCCCGAGGCGTCTGCTCCGCGCGGCGCCAAGAAGAAAGGCAGGAGGAAGTCGCAAGCGAAACGCGACGTTCCCGATGCAGACCTTGTCGCCGCCGCCGAGCACAAGAACCCTCGGAAGCCCCCCGGAGGTACCAACCTCTTCGACAAGGCACTCAAGGAGAAGTGCCCCTACCATCAGGGGCCCGTCAAGCACACCCTCGAGGAGTGCGTCATGCTTCGGCGCCACTTCCGCAGGGCCGGGCCACCCGCAGAGGGTGGCAAGGCCCGCGACGACGACCAAAGGGAGGATCGCCAAGCAGGAGAGTTCCCAGAGGTCCGCGACTGCTTCATGATCTACGGAGGGCATGCGGCGAATGCCTCGGCTCGGCATCGTAAGCAAGAGCGTCGGGAGGTCTGCTCGGTGAAGGTGGCGGCGCCAGTCTACCTAGACTGGTCCGACAAGCCCATCACCTTCGACCGGGACGACCACCCCGACCACGTGCCGAGCCCAGGGAAGTACCCGCTCGTCGTCGATCTCGTCATCGGCGACGTCAGGCTCACCAAGGTCTTGATGGATGGAGGCAGCTGCCTCAACATCATATACGCTGAGACCCTCAGGCTCCTGCGCATCGATCTGTCATCCGTCCGAGCAGGCGCTGCGCCCTTCCATGGGATCATCCCCGGGAAGCGTGTCCAGCCCCTCGGACAGCTCGACCTCCCTGTCTGCTTCGGAACACCCTCCAACTTCCGAAGGGAGACTTTGACGTTCGAGGTGGTCGGGTTCCGAGGAACCTACCACGCGGTGTTGGGAAGGCCATGCTACGCGAAGTTCATGGCCATCCCCAACTACACCTACCTGAAGCTCAAGATGCCGGGCCCCAACGGGGTCATCACCGTCGGCCCCACGTACAAACACGCATTCGAATGCGATGTGGAGTGCGTGGAGTACGCCGAGGCCCTCGCCGAGTCCGAGGCCCTCATTGCCGACCTGGAAAGCCTCTCCCGAGAGGTGCCGGACGCGAAGCGACATGCCGGCAACTTCGAGCCAGCGGAGACGGTTAAGGCCGTCCCTCTCGACCCCATTGGCGACACCTCCAAGCAGATTCGGATCGGATCCGGGCTCGACCCCAAATAGGAAGCAGTGCTCGTCGACTTTCTCCGCGCAAACGCCGACGTCTTTGCGTGGAGTCCCTCGGACATGCCCGGCATACCGAGGGATGTCGCCGAGCACTCGCTGGATATTCGGGCCGGGGCCCGACCGGTCAGACAGCCTCTGCGCCGATTCGACGAGGAAAGGCGCAGGGTGATAGGCGAGGAGATCCACAAGTTGATGGCAGCAGGGTTCATTAAAGAGGTATTCCATCCCGAATGGCTTGCCAACCCTGTACTTGTGAGGAAAAAAGGGGGGAAGTGGCGGATGTGTGTAGACTACACTGGTCTCAACAAAGCATGTCCGAAGGTCCCCTACCCTCTACCTCGCATCGATCAGATCGTGGACTCCACTGCAGGGTGCGAAACCCTGTCTTTCCTCGATGCCTACTCAGGGTATCATCAAATCAAGATGAAAGAGTCCGACCAGCTCGCGACTTCTTTCATCACGCCCTTCGGCATGTACTGTTATGTCACAATGCCGTTCGGTTTGAGGAACGCGGGTGCAACCTACCAGCGGTGCATGAACCATGTGTTCGGCGAACACATCGGTCGCACGGTCGAGGCCTACGTCGACGACATCATAGTCAAGACGAGGAAAGCCTCCGACCTTCTCTCCGACCTCGAACTGACATTCCGGTGTCTCAAGGCGAAGGGCGTCAAGCTCAATCCCAAGAAGTGCGTCTTCGGGGTGCCCCGGGGCATGCTTTTGGGATTCATCGTCTCCGAGCGTGGCATCGAAGCCAACCCGGAGAAGATCGCGGCCATCACAAGCATGGGGCCCATCAAGGACTTAAAAGGCGTACAGAGGGTCATGGGATGCCTCGCGGCCTTGAGCCGTTTCATCTCGCGCCTCGGCGAAAGAGGCCTGCCCCTGTACCGCCTCTTAAGGAAGGCCGAGTGCTTCACTTGGACTCCCGAGGCCGAGGAAGCCCTCGGGAACCTGAAGGCGCTCCTCACCCAGGCGCCCGTCTTGGTACCCCCAGCTGATGGAGAAACCCTCTTGGTCTACGTCGCCGCAACCACTCAGGTGGTCAGCGCCGCGATCGTGGTCGAAAGGCAGGAAGAGGGGCATGCTTTGCCCATTCAGAGGCCAGTTTACTTCGTCAGCGAAGTGCTGTCCGAGACCAAGATCCGCTACCCACAAGTCCAGAAGCTGCTATACGCAGTGATCCTGACGAGGCGAAAGCTGCGACATTACTTCGAGTCCCATCCGGTGACTGTGGTGTCATCCTTCCCCCTGGGGGAGATCATCCAGTGCTGTAACACCCGGTTTTAAAGGACAAAGCCGGGTGCATCTCATACATGCGCCAAGAAGACAACATATATAATAACAGAGTGAATAGAGATAAATGTCACAAAACATCAGAGTAATTATTACATAGCGGAAGACTTATTACAAAATAAAAGTATAACCATAAAACGAACTAAGGATCGCCGGCGCCAATGTCGACTGAGAAACGCCACCTAGATCAGATCAAACTCCTCGATACTTGACTCCACTTGAAACCACCTGTTCTTCTCCTGTGGGGGGGTGTGAGACAGCAAGAGTGAGCTCACATACGATCATAGCTCAACAAGTTGTGGGGAATAATGTGACATGAACTCACCAAAGGTGGGAGTTCATGTAGTGTAAGGCTGATCAATGAAATAAGGGCTGAAGCTGAGCATTGCTTTTATAGGTTGGTCAAAATTTTATTAGCAGTTACTAAGTGTAAGTAAATACCAAACCATAGTAATAATAAGTAAGAGTAATAATAAAATAAACCCAAATGCAATGAAATGACAAATTGAATTTAAGTTCCATAAATTAATCATGTGAGGGTCCGAGCCGCTCTTGACCGTGAGCACGGCTAGTATACCAGTTTTACACTCTGCAGAGGTTGCGCATCTTTACCCACAAGTCATGTTACCCATCTGCCAAGAGATGGCCAATCCCATGCACCTCTACCGAGGAGGCGAGGCAGGGTAACACTACGAGGCCTTTACAAAGTTCCACTAGCTTCAGACTACCCGCTACAGTTTATGGGAAGATCCAGTAAAGGGTTCCTGGCTGATAGCCATCGCAGCAAAATCAACCAGGGACCTCCCCGCACTGACCTCTCCCCTACTGCCCTTGCCCCTTTCGGGTAAGGTAGCCCTCCCCTAGCTTTCCTAGTTAATCAGCCAAGGGCGTCCCATTCCACCCTTGTGGTAGCACTGTTTTCCCGGGTGGTCGCTCCATGTTCCCATTAACATAATGATCTTAACATGAACAAGGAATAATAAAACAGATAACAATAAACAATATAGCAATGAGTGATGAATATCTCTATACCCAAATCCACATAAAGCAATAGCATGTACTACCCAAAACTTTAGTAGTAAAACCAGTGGTGAAGCAAGGTATAAAGATAGTCAAATCTAGGGTATCCTATTGGGTCCCAGCAAAATTATCCTATGCAGATCATTATGAATAATAAGAACATGAATGGGTAAAAGAAGTGATCAAGGGCACAACTTGCCTGGCACTTGAGATTCCAGGCACCAACTTGCCTTTCAGATGACACGTGTCCTCGCGCTAGACGTAGCAATACAAGCAAACATGGTATATACAAAATTATCATCACACCAAACATAAGAATATACTGCATAATAATGATCTACACGTTGCTACGAGACTAACGCAACTTGAACGGATCAAATCGGAGTAAAAACGGAGGAGATACGAATTTCCTAAGGTTTTATGCACTTAATACAAGGTTATGTGAAAGAATAATTTTAATGTGTTTGTCATGTCAGAACAGAGGCACTAATGAGTAGACAATATTATTACAAAAATTTAGAAAGTGAAATGGATCGATTTGGAGTTCAAATGAATTTTCTATGATTTATACAAATTCTAGCACTTATTTATATATTAAAAATCAATTTTTGTATTTATCTCTCTGATTTTCTAAGTCTCTGGACTGGGCGTCAAAATCTGTAAAGCGCAGGGGTTCTGGCGCAAGAAACCAGAGGCACAAAGAATAGTACACTCTGGATGGCGGGTTCTATTCTTTAGAATCATAAGGTCTCTTTTGCAAAATGTACCCACGAAGGGGTATGGGCACCAGATATCCATTGGATCACGATCTGACGACAGAAGACAGATTATAACGTTGTACGCGCCTAGGACCCTCGGATTCAAGATCTGCGGCACGCATTCGTCGGACGAACGGGTATGCGCCGATTTAATCCTAGCCATACCCCAGAGATCCGACGACCGCGATCAATCCACTGCACGCCCTAATCTTCACCGTTCAACAAGGGATGGACGGCACACACTCATCTCCTCCCTTCCGTCGGCGCAGTCAGCTGAACGGAGACCCCCCGCGGTGGCGCAGCACGCCGGCAACCAGTGATCTAGGTTTCTAGTGCGTCATCTTTAGTCCCATCTAATGCTACGCGAAGCTGAGTACACACCGAGGATAGGGGCGGGTACATACCGGTGGTTAGACCATGCAGGAGCTCCTCCACCAAGGCGCGACGGCGATCGTGAGCACCAGAGTCGGACGCCAGAGTCCAGGTCACCCACACGAGCCCCCACCTAGCCGGCCCCCGGCTGGTCTTCTTCACCCGACAGACTACGATCACGCGCGACCCAACGGTGATTCTCCCTGGTATTTCGATGACGCCCGCCCATTTGCGTCCAGCGCCATAGCATGATCTCCCCGCACCACGGTCTCGCTCTCGATGACAGGCTCATAACGGTGGCCACAGGTGAGGTCGATGGCACGGTCCCCGGCCAGTAATGGGTGGATGAGGCAGCCATAGGGATTAGGTTTTATACTCCGCGCAGGATCGTAACAACCCAGCCACGTAACCAGTCAACAAATTCCCCCACGCTCCGCCGAAAACGGTTCAACGGAGACGATCAAACTGACCATCGGGGCCACCATGTCAGCGACAAATGCGAGGGAGCGCATAACGGTAGCGCTGCTGGGCCGCGTGGAGGGGTATCTCATGATGGGCCAAAAGAAGAATCCGAGGCCCAGGTATGTTTTCTTTTTCTTTTATGTTTTATTTTCTGTTTTCTTTTATTCATAACTATTTTGAATTTAAATTTGAATTTTGAATATGAATTTCACCATTGAGTCAAGTATACCAATTCAAACTTCTAGTGGAGGAATAATATATTTTTATTTACTTATTTTTATCCACATGATACTTATTTTTTTTCACTTAATATTTATTTACTTCTCTTTTCCAATTTCTAGGATTTCTTTTAGATTCTAGATTTCCTTTTTGAATTAATATATTTCTTGTCTCTTTATTATTTTTTTTTATATTGTCACAAAATGCACACCACAAAAATAATATCCAGCATGAAGCATAATTCTAATGGCATATATTCTTTTATTAATTATTTGCTTTTGAATATGGTGTTCACATGGGATGATGCATAAAGGGCAAACCCACATAAGGGGAAATTGTTTCTCTATTGATATTGTTTCTAACAAATTAAAGAATGGGTGTTACAAATCCTACCCCCCTTAAAAATAATCTCGTCCTCGAGATTTAAGAAGATCTAGGGAAAAGGTAAGGAAAATCCACGCGAAGCTCTTCTTCTCTTTCCCAAGTAGCTTCATCTTCTCCATAATGGCTCCATTGGACTTTGCACATCTTTATCACCTTATTTCTTGTAACTCGAGTTGAAGTATCCAAAATCTTGATCGGGTACTTTGTGTAAGTCAAATCACCTAAACACAGAGCTCTTCCATTGGTAATTGTTCCTCGGGGACACGGAGACACTTCTTCAGTTGAGACACATGGAACACGTCATGTACACCTGACAGATGATCGGGTAACTCCAGTTGATATGCAACTTCACCCACTCGCTTTAAGATTAAGAAGGGTCCAATAAAGCGAGGGGACAACTTTCCTTTGACTTTAAATCTTCTCATACCCCGGAGTGGTGACACCTTCAAGTAGACATAATCTCCCTCCTTAAACTCAAGCAGTCTTCACCTATTATCAGCATAGCTCTTTTGCCTGGATTGTGCAATTCTCAGATTTTCTCTTATCATTCGAACTTGCTCTTCTGCCTCTTGAATCAATTCAGGCCCAAAGAACTGTCTTTCTCCAGTCTGATCCCAATATAGGGGAGTCCTGCATTTCCTGCCATACAAAGCCTCAAATGGTGACATCTTCAGACTGGCCTGAGAACTCAGCATATGGTAGATTCTTCTCGCAACTACTACCACGCTGAAGGGCACAAGTTCTCAACATGTCTTCCAATACTTGATTAGTCCTTTTCAGTCTGTCCATCAGTCTGAGGGTGATAGGTTGTACCAAAATTTAACTTTGTATCCACATTCTCATGAAAACTTTTCCAAAATTTGGAGGTAAACTGTGATCCTCTATCCAAAATGATCTTCTTCGGTATACCGTGTAGAGACACAATCTGAACCATATATACTCTGCCAATTGAGATATCTTATAAGTAGTCTTGACCAGAATGATATGAGCCTCTTTGGTCAGTCTATCCACAATAACCCATATCAAATCATATCCTTTCGAGGTGCGAGGCAATCCAGTAATGAAATCCATACCAATCTCTTCTCACTTCCACTCGGGTATCTTAAGTGGGTGCAGTAGTCTAGCTGGTCTCTCGTGTTCAGCCTTAACTCTTTGACACGCATCGCACATAGCCACATGTGCAGCCACATCTCTCTTCAATCATATCACCAATACTTCTGCTTCAAATCCTGATACAACTTGGTACTACCAGGATGAATAGGATAATTCAAGTCAGGGGCCTCCTTTAAAATAGTCTCCCGAAGGCTTTTAATATCAGGGACACACATCCTGTCCTTGAACCATACGGTGCCCTGCTCATCTTCCGTGAATTCTGGAACTCGATCTTCAGTAATCAGATCCTTAATCTCTTGTATCTTAGCATCTCCAATTTGTCCTTTGCGGATCTCTTGCTCCAAAGTAGCTTCCACATCGATAATAACTCCTTTAGTGTGAGTAACTATCCCCAGGTTAAGTCTCCTGAAATCCTCAACAATCTCATCGAGTAGCTGGGCAATAACAGCTAAATGAACATGCTCCTTTCGACTCAAGGCTTCTGTAACCAAATTTGCCTTGCCCGGGTGATAGTGAATTTCCAAATCATAATCCTTAATAAGCTCCAACCAACGGCGTTGCCTAAGGTTGAGATCCTTCTGAGTGAATATATACCTCAAACTCTTATGATCCGTATATACTTGGCACTTAGTTCCCACTTGAATTCTCTTTCCTTTACCAAAAGTGAGGTCATAAGCTTAGCAATCTTAGAATATCCTTCAATAAATCTCCAATAATATCCTGCAAGTCCCAAGAAACTTCGGTCCTCCGTAACCGTAGTGGGTATGCTCCACACCACTATCCCCTTGACTTTAGCAGGATCCACTGATATCCCTCCATTAGAAATGATATGTCCAAGAAATGGCACCTTGTCAATCCAAAACTCGCACTTGCTAAACTTAGCGTAGAGTTGATTATCTCGTAACTTCTGTAGCACCAACCTTAGATGTTCTTCCTGGTCACTCTCATTCTTAGAATAGATAAGAATATCGTCGATGAACACCACGTCGAATCTGTCCAAATACTCCAAAAACATCTTGTTCATCAAATCCATAAAATAAGCTGGTGCATTAGTTAATCCAAACGACATAACGATGAACTCATATAATCCATATCGAGTCGAGAAAGCCGTCTTAGGAATATCTGATGGTCCAATCTTCATCTGATGGTACCCCGATCGGAGGTCAATCTTCGAGAGTACCCTGGCTCCTCTCATCCGATTAAATAAATCCTTAATGCGGGGTAGCAGAAACTTGTTCTTCACAGTGACATCTT
Organism: Zea luxurians; assembly: GCA_029449295.1. Taxonomy (NCBI): domain Eukaryota; kingdom Viridiplantae; phylum Streptophyta; class Magnoliopsida; order Poales; family Poaceae; genus Zea; species Zea luxurians. The sequence continues at coordinate 104,409,018 of JAOPSE010000003.1, read as the reverse complement.
TAAGGGACCTTTAATCCACGCACATCCCTTGCAATCCATCTTTCTTCTTTACAAACAAAACTGGTGCTCTCCAAGGTGAGGAACTCGGACGTAAGTAACTAGCCTCTTGTAATTCCGTTCACTGATTCTTCAGTCCCTTTAGGTGTAATTACTCTCATGGGTTTTCTCATATTGTCCAACACATATGCCCAAACCAAAATCTCAGCATGACGCATAATTTTATTAGCAACACATGGGGACAAATAGACCTTTTTATTCCTCCTAAAATGGTATCATACCGAATACTAACTAAAGGAACATGTAGATCCTACAAATAGTAGTAATTTACATATATGTTTATGTAGCTTGGTGGAGCCGGTGGTGGTGGAGATGGTGGTTGCTCTTGTTGTTGTCTCTCCAACCGTGATTGCCTTATTTCTTGTTGTATCTCCAGACGGGCCTGACGTATTTCCTCACGTTCTTGTCTTATCTGGCTTTGCATTTCGGTCATCATGTCTGTCAATTGCTGTATTACCAGCCTTTGGGTTGCGATCACTTGCTCGGTTTCAACAGGTGGGGGATTTGGAGGATTCATTTCTGTTTGCTGTTGCGTGATAATCTTTCCTTTCCTGGTATTGACCATCTGAGTTAGATACATAAGGTAAGAAAGAGCAGTAGCCAAGGCAGTAATTACAATCAGGTTACTTTGGGGGACTTATTAGCTAAGTAGATTAGTGTGTTATCCACTAAAGCCAATACCTTATGATGGTACATGCTAAGATGCCCAACTATAATGTTGCAATCAATCAAAGAAGCAAATCAGGTATTGATCATCAGAACAATCAACCAACATTTTTAATAGAGAAAATAGTTTTGATTTGGTCTTAGGCTTCCTATCTCTTAAAAATGTCATAGGGGTATGGATTCCAAGGTGTGAAATCCATCTTGTCTAAGAGTAGAAAAGGTAAGAATGATCAGAGTAGAACAGTAGAAGGTGAGACAGGATCAAGATAAGTGTAGAAAGAATCAGAATGAGATAAGTAGGTAAGGGTTTGTCCAGTTCTATCTAGGTCTCGTCCTACAGTCAACATTTCCTCTGATACCACTTCTGTAACACCCGGTTTTAAAGGACAAAGCCGGGTGCATCTCATACATGCGCCAAGAAGACAACATATATAATAACAGAGTGAATAGAGATAAATGTCACAAAACATCAGAGTAATTATTACATAGCGGAAGACTTATTACAAAATAAAAGTATAACCATAAAACGAACTAAGGATCGCCGGCGCCAATGTCGACTGAGAAACGCCACCTAGATCAGATCAAACTCCTCGATACTTGACTCCACTTGAAACCACCTGTTCTTCTCCTGTGGGGGGGGTGTGAGACAGCAAGAGTGAGCTCACATACGATCATAGCTCAACAAGTTGTGGGGAATAATGTGACATGAACTCACCAAAGGTGGGAGTTCATGTAGTGTAAGGCTGATCAATGAAATAAGGGCTGAAGCTGAGCATTGCTTTTATAGGTTGGTCAAAATTTTATTAGCAGTTACTAAGTGTAAGTAAATACCAAACCATAGTAATAATAAGTAAGAGTAATAATAAAATAAACCCAAATGCAATGAAATGACAAATTGAATTTAAGTTCCATAAATTAATCATGTGAGGGTCCGAGCCGCTCTTGACCGTGAGCACGGCTAGTATACCAGTTTTACACTCTGCAGAGGTTGCGCATCTTTACCCACAAGTCATGTTACCCATCTGCCAAGAGATGGCCAATCCCATGCACCTCTACCGAGGAGGCGAGGCAGGGTAACACTACGAGGCCTTTACAAAGTTCCACTAGCTTCAGACTACCCGCTACAGTTTATGGGAAGATCCAGTAAAGGGTTCCTGGCTGATAGCCATCGCAGCAAAATCAACCAGGGACCTCCCCGCACTGACCTCTCCCCTACTGCCCTTGCCCCTTTCGGGTAAGGTAGCCCTCCCCTAGCTTTCCTAGTTAATCAGCCAAGGGCGTCCCATTCCACCCTTGTGGTAGCACTGTTTTCCCGGGTGGTCGCTCCATGTTCCCATTAACATAATGATCTTAACATGAACAAGGAATAATAAAACAGATAACAATAAACAATATAGCAATGAGTGATGAATATCTCTATACCCAAATCCACATAAAGCAATAGCATGTACTACCCAAAACTTTAGTAGTAAAACCAGTGGTGAAGCAAGGTATAAAGATAGTCAAATCTAGGGTATCCTATTGGGTCCCAGCAAAATTATCCTATGCAGATCATTATGAATAATAAGAACATGAATGGGTAAAAGAAGTGATCAAGGGCACAACTTGCCTGGCACTTGAGATTCCAGGCACCAACTTGCCTTTCAGATGACACGTGTCCTCGCGCTAGACGTAGCAATACAAGCAAACATGGTATATACAAAATTATCATCACACCAAACATAAGAATATACTGCATAATAATGATCTACACGTTGCTACGAGACTAACGCAACTTGAACGGATCAAATCGGAGTAAAAACGGAGGAGATACGAATTTCCTAAGGTTTTATGCACTTAATACAAGGTTATGTGAAAGAATAATTTTAATGTGTTTGTCATGTCAGAACAGAGGCACTAATGAGTAGACAATATTATTACAAAAATTTAGAAAGTGAAATGGATCGATTTGGAGTTCAAATGAATTTTCTATGATTTATACAAATTCTAGCACTTATTTATATATTAAAAATCAATTTTTGTATTTATCTCTCTGATTTTCTAAGTCTCTGGACTGGGCGTCAAAATCTGTAAAGCGCAGGGGTTCTGGCGCAAGAAACCAGAGGCACAAAGAATAGTACACTCTGGATGGCGGGTTCTATTCTTTAGAATCATAAGGTCTCTTTTGCAAAATGTACCCACGAAGGGGTATGGGCACCAGATATCCATTGGATCACGATCTGACGACAGAAGACAGATTATAACGTTGTACGCGCCTAGGACCCTCGGATTCAAGATCTGCGGCACGCATTCGTCGGACGAACGGGTATGCGCCGATTTAATCCTAGCCATACCCCAGAGATCCGACGACCGCGATCAATCCACTGCACGCCCTAATCTTCACCGTTCAACAAGGGATGGACGGCACACACTCATCTCCTCCCTTCCGTCGGCGCAGTCAGCTGAACGGAGACCCCCCCGCGGTGGCGCAGCACGCCGGCAACCAGTGATCTAGGTTTCTAGTGCGTCATCTTTAGTCCCATCTAATGCTACGCGAAGCTGAGTACACACCGAGGATAGGGGCGGGTACATACCGGTGGTTAGACCATGCAGGAGCTCCTCCACCAAGGCGCGACGGCGATCGTGAGCACCAGAGTCGGACGCCAGAGTCCAGGTCACCCACACGAGCCCCCACCTAGCCGGCCCCCGGCTGGTCTTCTTCACCCGACAGACTACGATCACGCGCGACCCAACGGTGATTCTCCCTGGTATTTCGATGACGCCCGCCCATTTGCGTCCAGCGCCATAGCATGATCTCCCCGCACCACGGTCTCGCTCTCGATGACAGGCTCATAACGGTGGCCACAGGTGAGGTCGATGGCGCGGTCCCCGGCCAGTAATGGGTGGATGAGGCAGCCATAGGGATTAGGTTTTATACTCCGCGCAGGATCGTAACAACCCAGCCACGTAACCAGTCAACAAATTCCCCCACGCTCCGCCGAAAACGGTTCAACGGAGACGATCAAACTGACCATCGGGGCCACCATGTCAGCGACAAATGCGAGGGAGCGCATAACGGTAGCGCTGCTGGGCCGCGTGGAGGGGTATCTCATGATGGGCCAAAAGAAGAATCCGAGGCCCAGGTATGTTTTCTTTTTCTTTTATGTTTTATTTTCTGTTTTCTTTTATTCATAACTATTTTGAATTTAAATTTGAATTTTGAATATGAATTTCACCATTGAGTCAAGTATACCAATTCAAACTTCTAGTGGAGGAATAATATATTTTTATTTACTTATTTTTATCCACATGATACTTATTTTTTTTCACTTAATATTTATTTACTTCTCTTTTCCAATTTCTAGGATTTCTTTTAGATTCTAGATTTCCTTTTTGAATTAATATATTTCTTGTCTCTTTATTATTTTTTTTTATATTGTCACAAAATGCACACCACAAAAATAATATCCAGCATGAAGCATAATTCTAATGGCATATATTCTTTTATTAATTATTTGCTTTTGAATATGGTGTTCACATGGGATGATGCATAAAGGGCAAACCCACATAAGGGGAAATTGTTTCTCTATTGATATTGTTTCTAACAAATTAAAGAATGGGTGTTACAAGTGCCGAGAGGCCTCGGGGCGGATCGCGAAGTGGGCGGTGGAAATCATGGGCGAGGCAATCTCGTTTGCCCCTCGGAAGGCCATCAAGTCCCAGGTACTGGCGGATTTCGTAGCCGAATGGGTCGATACCCAGTTGCCGACGGCTCCGATCCAGCCGGAGCTCTGGACCATGTTTTTCGACGGGTCGCTGATGAAGACGGGGGCCGGCGCGGGCCTGCTTTTCGTCTCGCCCCTCGGGAAACACCTGCGCTACGTGCTCCGCCTCCATTTCCCGGCGTCCAACAATGTGGCTGAGTACGAGGCTCTGATCAACGGATTGCGAATCGCCATCGAGCTAGGGGTCCGACGCCTCGATGCACGCGGTGACTCGCAGCTCGTCATCGACCAAGTCATGAAGAACTCCCTCTGCCGCGACCCGAAGATGGAGGCCTACTGTGAGGAGGTTCGACGCCTGGAAGACAAGTTCTACGAGCTCGAGCTTAACCACATCGCCCGGCGCTACAACGAGACTGCGGACGAGCTGGCAAAGATAGCCTCGGGGCGAACGACGGTTCCCCCGGACGTCTTCTCCCGGGATCTGCATCAACCCTCCGTCAAGATAGGCGACGCGCCCGAGCTCGAGGCACCCTCGGCCTCATCCGAGGTGACCTCGGCCCAGCCCGAGCCATCCTCGGCTCAACCCGAGGAACCCTCGGAGCCCGAGGGCGAAGCGCTGCGCATCAAGGAGGAGCAGGACGGGGTCGTGCCAGATCAAGATTGGCAGACCCCATACCTGCAATATCTCCACCGAGGAGAACTGCCCCTCGACCGAGCCGAGGCTCGGCGGGTAGCGCGACGCGCCAAATCGTTCGTCTTGCTGGGCGATGAGAAGGAGCTCTACCACCGAAGCCCCTCAGGCATCCTCCAGCGATGTATCTCCATCGCCGAAGGTCAGGAACTCCTGCGGGAAATACACTCGGGGGCTTGCAGTCACCATGCAGCACCTCGAACCCTCGTCGGGAACGCTTTCCGCCAAGGCTTCTACTGGCCAACGGCGGTGGCCGACGCCACTAGAATTGTCCGCGCCTGCGAAGGGTGCCAATTCTATGCGAAGCAGACCCACCTGCCCGCTCAGGCTCTGCAGACGATACCCATCACCTGGCCCTTCGCTGTGTGGGGTCTGGACCTCGTCGGCCCTCTGCAGAAGGCGCCCGGGGGCTACACGCACCTGCTGGTCGCCATCGACAAATTCTCCAAGTGGATCGAGGTCCGACCCCTGAACAGCATCAGGTCCGAGCAGGCGGTGGCGTTCTTCACCAACATCATCCATCGCTTCGGAGTCCCGAACTCAATCATCACCGACAATGGCACCCAGTTCACCGGCAAAAAATTCTTGGATTTTTGCGAGGATCACAACATCCGGGTGGACTGGGCCGCCGTAGCTCATCCCATGTCGAATGGGCAAGTAGAGCGTGCCAATGGCATGATCCTACAAGGGCTCAAGCCTCGGATCTACAACAACCTCAACAAGTTCGGCAAGCGGTGGGTGAAGGAACTCCCCTCGGTGGTCTGGAGCCTGAGGACGACGCCAAGCCGAGCCACGGGTTTCACGCCGTTCTTCCTGGTCTACGGGGCCGAGGCCGTCCTGCCCGCGGACCTGGAATACGGCTCCCCGAGGACGAGGGCCTACAACGAAGAAAGCAACCAAGCTAGCCGAGAAGACTCGCTGGACCAGCTGGAAGAGGCTCGGGACAGGGCCTTACTACACTCGGCGCGGTATCAGCAGTCCCTGCGACGCTACCACGCCCGAGGGGTCCGACCCCGAGACCTCCAGGTGGGCGACCTGGTGCTTCGGCTGCGGCAAGACGCCCGAGGGAGGCACAAGCTCACGCCCCCCTGGGAGGGGCCGTTCATCATCGCCAAAATCCTGAAGCCCGGAACGTACAAGCTGGCCAACAGTCAAGGCGAGGTCTACGGCAACGCTTGGAACATCCAACAGCTACGTCGTTTCTACCCTTGAGATATTTCCAAGATTGTTCATATACCTCGCACCCACGCAAAGTTTAGTCAACAAGGAAGGGTCGGCCTCGCCTCGGCAAAGCCCGACCCTCCCTCGGGGGCTAAAAGGGGGGAAACCCCCTCTGCGTCAAAATTTTCCTCGAAAAGAAAATCTCTTTTACCAGAACGTCTTTCGTGCTTTTTGACTACTTCGAAAAGCGGGTCCTGGAAACGACGGGGTACACGTAAGCAGTCAAGGCTGACCGAGCCGAGGGACTCCTACGCCTCCGGGATACGGATACCTCACTCATCACCTTCTGCGATAAGTAACTCGCGCTCGGATAAGGCGAATCCGCGGATCGAACGAGTCTTTACGTACGGAAGCTCTTCTGCCGAAGCGATTCTTCGAGCCTTCTCGACTGAGCCAGTGACAGGGCCTCATGGACGGGTAAAGGTACGCGTAAGCGGCAAGGCCGACCGAGCCGAGGGACTCCCACGCCTCCGGGATACGGATACCTCACTCATCGCCTTCCGCGAGAAGCAACTCTTGCTCGCACTAGCATCCCTGCTACCGACAAAAAGTCCAGATACTCGAAACAAGAGGAAAAGAGACGCAGCTTTATAACGCAGCAAGGGTGTGTGTTCTGGCCTCGACGGCCGCACAAGGCCCACGCTACAAGACGATTTGACCCTGCAGGCTCGGATCTTGACGCTGGAAGAGGGCGATGACACCCTCGGCATGGGTAGCACCTTCAGCAAGGCCCGACCTAGCCTCGGACGGCGACGCGGTCCGAGGGCCTCTGCCCCGAAGGACGACGTCATCACCACGCTCGAGCAATCGCTGCCAGGGACTTCTCCGAGAACCCGGCCCGAGCGGACGGCTCGGCCGGCCACCTCCGGGGCCTCGGCCGACCGCCCTCCGAGGGCGCCAGCTCGATCCGAAGCCTCGGCTGAGCAACTCCGACGACGATCCTGCCAACGGACAACCTGGCTAGGCTCCGGCCAACCAGGTTTCATTTTCGAGCCAACTCCGCCTCTGCTCATGCTGATATCGCTACCCCCGGCCTCGGCTCGTCGAAGAGCGGCCGAGGGGTTTCTCTAACTAAGCTAGAGGAGCCTCGGGCAACAGGTCCGACCGAGCCGAGGGATTCCTACGCCTCCGAGATACGGATACCTCACTCGTCACCTCGACACGGGGCAACTCACGCTTGGTGAAGCGGTTCAAACAATCAGCAGACGAGTCGTAGTGCTCGAAAATGAGGAAAAAACACGGCTCCGCGCCGTAATTACATACATGTTCAGGCCCCGAAAGCCGAAATAAACAAAAAACCCGGCACTCGAAGTGCCCTTACAAACGGAACTCCGGTTCCTCCCTCTGCAGCGGCGCAGGCCTCAGGAGAAGGCACAGCTGCTGTCTTGCCCTCGCCCATAACGCCACCCGAGGGGCGAGGACAAGTACAAAGAGCCGAAGGCCCGAAGCGCCGATGGTGGCGGTGATCCCGTCGCTGACGGGGACTTCTCGAGCCGCCTCCACCTCGGCACTGACGCCAGGAGCCACCAGCCTACCGGCAGATCCCCACTCAAATCCTCCCCGATGAGTGGGGCACCGGCCTCCGCGCAGAGGCGCCGCCCTGGTGCAAAGGCAGGGCCACCCCAGAACACGAGCGCCGCCCTAGCGGCGTGCGGCGTCTAGGGTGGACCTCCCGTGTACAAGGCGCGGCAGCCGCCCCCCCCCCCCCCCCGACAAAAGGGGCCGCCGGAGCCGAGCCAGCGGACCCGACACTCTGGAAGCGACGGCGTTCGCCGCCGATCCATCCCCCGTTGTCGGAGTCCGCGCCGCCCGCAGGGCCAGTGAGCGCCTTCTCCCTCGAACATCGTGGGAGAGGATGACCCACGAACCCGCGCGGGAGGTGGAGCGCCGGCTCAGTCCGGCACCCACCCCAGCGAGGATGATGAACATCCTTGAAGCTGAGGGTGGGACCTAGACCGCAGTCCGGTTTGCTCCTCCCCACCCAGGAGCTGGAGGTCACCGTCTCGGGTGACCCCCAGCGGAGGGGAGCAAACGGGCTGCATGATGAAAATCCTTGAAGCCGAACGATGGCTGAAAGGTACCAACCCCCACGGAGTTGCGTTCCTCCGGCGATGGGGCGAAAAGACGGCGGTTTCCCCCATCCGGGGGCTTGGAAGATGGAGAGACACAATGCATAAGGGAGGAAGGAGACATGGTCACCTTACGAAGGGGGTCGCCCTCCTTTTAAAGGCAACTCCCCCTGCTTGCACCCTCAACCGTCACGGGCTGAGTCTTCTCCAACACGCCTCCAAAGCCCTCCCCTGCGGCGCGGGGGCTGGGGCCCGCCTGTCATGCAGACCGGCTCTAAGCAGAAGAAGCCGAACCGCCGCGCACGACGCACGCAACCACCCAGCGGTTACAAGTAACCCTCCACTTTTGCCCGGACCAGCGGGCGAAAGGGGCAGGCGGCCATGCAGGCGGCATGCAACCGCGCCAAGTGGACGCGCCTCTCCGACTCCTGACAAGCCAGCGCGACGGCTCAAGCCCACGCGTCGTGCAACTGGCGCGCCGGGTGCTGCATGCGAGCCGCTGTGCCACTCGCTCCACCACCGCACCTCCTCGATTGCGGAACCAATACCGTGATTCGAGGCGACCCAGCCCGCGACCCAGCAGCGCCAGCCTGGCGCAGCGGTCAAAAGCGGTCAAAAATGGGCCGGCAGTAATGACGGTGGCAGGCGCGCGAGAGCAGCGGTCACGCCATCTGCCAAGCTCATGTCCCATCCGGAGGCAGCAAGAGAACCCCCTCTCACGGCGTGAAGACGACGCACCCGTAACCCGTACCTCGAACGGCTCGCGCACGCGCAACGGCAACCTCGCCAACTACTCACCCCGGCGCATTAACTCCGCGGCCCGGCGGACAGCGCTACGGGCGGGAGCGGCTGGTGACGTTTCGCCTTCGCCAAAACAACTGCGCCGAAAAAGGTACGCCACGACGTTCAATTTCGAATCCTTTTTCCCTTTTCCTTCTTTCTCTATCTCTTGCAACAGGGACCGAGAAGGGGGATAACCCCAAAGGGATCCTTCCCCGTGAAGGAACTAGGCTCCGAGCCTCCCTACTGATCAGGGGTTCGAAGGCTGGCCCCCCGAAGGGTTCAACAGCCGCCTCAGATCGCGTGGGCCCGACACCCACTACTGGTCAGGGGTTCGAAGGTCGGCCCCCGAAAGGTCCCACGACCGCCTCAGGCTACTCGGGCTCCGTGCCCCCTACTGATCAGGGGTTCGAAGGCTGGCCTGTCGAAGGGTTCACAGTCGCCTCAGACGCCGAGCGAGGGATGACCAGGGGTACGTTCGATACATAACCAAGGCTCGGGCTGCGCTCCCGAGGTACCCTAGGACATTTCCGAGACCAGCGGGAACGACTCTGTAACGGAATCCCATCGGAGGGAGGCAACGAGCCCTCGGACCCCGTCGCTAGGGGACCGGGTCCGGCAGATCACCCGCAGGTACTTTTGGGCGTGCCTCCGGGCCCCTAGCCGACCCCTAACGAACGGGGCACGGACGTCCACTCGGATTACCCGATTGCAGCTCACCGGAGACACCATGTTCGGTGCCCATCGAGGGTAACATGGCGCACTCCCCCCCTCCTCCTTGCGGAAAGGCGACGTAGGGGCGTATATAAAAAAGCCGAGTCTGTCCCTGATCGTCCTCTCGCTCCGTGCAGAGGCTCGGGGGCTGCTCTCGCAAAACCGGCTCCGGCCAAACCGTTGACAGCGTCAACATACCAGCCCGAGAACTTGGGCCCCGACAGTGCACCTGGGTTACGCCCTGCTCGCATGAGGGAACCGCCAGACCAGCCGAGGCATTGCGCAAGGCATTAAGACCTCGAAGGAGTGAAACCACTCCTCCGAGGCCTCGGGGGCTACACCCGGCGGGTGCGCTCGCGCGCACCCACCGGAACAAAGTACCACCGAGAAAGGCTGGTCCCCTTGCAAAAAAGTGCGACGCAAGCCTCCAAGCGAGTGTTAACACTCTCTTCGAGGCTCGGGGGCTACTGTCGGGGACCATAATTAGGGGTACCCTCAAGACGCCTAATTCTCAGCTGGTAACCCCCATCAGCATAAAGCTGCAGAGGCCTGATGGGTTTGATTAAGTCAGGGATCAGTCCATACGAGTGACTTGATCACGCCACGCCCGAGCCTAGCCTCGGGCGAGGGCAGCCGACCCTAAGATGACTCCGTCTCGCCTGAGGCCTCCTCTTTCACGGCAGACGCATCTCCGGCTCGCCCGAGGCCCCGCCTTCGATAAGAAGAAACCCTGACTAAATCACCGCGCCAACCGACCCAGTCACCGGGGCGTTTAACACAAAAGGTAAGACCGACAGGCGACCAGACTTCGCCAGAGGTGCCATAGGAGGCTCTGCCCGACCCAGGGCTCGGACTCGGGCTAAGGCCCCGGAAGACGGCGAACTCCGCTGCGCCCGACCCAGGGCTCGGACTCGGGCTAAGGCCCCGGAAGACGGCGAACTCCGCTCCGCCCGACCCAGGGCTCGGACTCGGGCTAAGACCCCGGAAGACGGCGAACTCCGCTCCGCCCGACCCAGGGCTCGGACTCGGGCTAAGACCCCGGAAGACGGCGAACTCCGCTCCGCCCGACCCAGGGCTCGGACTCGGGCTAAGGCCCCGGAAGACGACGAACTCCGCCTCGCCCGACCCAGGGCTCGGACTCCGCCTCAGCCTCTGCCGAGCGATCTCCGCCTCGCCCGGCCCAGGGCTCGGACTCTGTCTCTGTCTTGCAGGATGGACTCGACCTCGGCTTCGGAGGAACCTCCACGACGCCCGACCTAGGACACGAGACCGCCACGTCAACAGGTAGCGTCATCATCACTCTGCCCTGAGCCGACTTGGGTCGCAGAGAACAAGACCGGCGTCCCATCTGGCCAGCAACGCCAGATAGGCAATGATGGCGCCCCGCTAGACCATGACGACGGCGGCTCTCAGCTCCCTTACGAAAGCAAGAGGACGTCAGCAAGGGCCCAGCCACTCCGACAGCTGTCCCTCCGTCCGGCTCCGTTACTCCTCCAACAGCCACGACGCCACACCAACAGGGTGCCAAGATCTCTCCGGCTGCCACCTTGGCATGTACTTAGGGCGCTAGCTCTCCCTCGCTAGACACGTAGCACCTTGCTACACCCCCATCTTGTACACCTGGATCCTCTCCTTACGACTATAAAAGGAAGGACCAGGGCCTTCTTAGAAAAGGTTGGCCTCGCGGGGACCAAGGGCAGGGGCAGGCGCTCTCTCGGGGCCGCTCGCTTCCCCTCACCTCGCGCGGACGCTTGTAACCCCCTACTGCAAGCGCACCCGACCTGGGCGCGGGACGAACACGAAGGCCGCGGGAATTCTCCGACTCCCCCACGACCCGGCTCCGGCCACCGACCGCTCTCTCTGTTCCCCCCTTCGCGCTCGCCCACGCGCTCGACCCATCTGGGCTGGGGCACGCGGCACTCTCACTCGTCGGCTCGGGGACCCCCCGGTCTCGGAACGCCGACAGTTAGCAAGGCACAGTTCTGCCCCGACAAAAAGACACTGGGTTGGCATTAAGAATATTTTCCGATACCTAAATGGCACAAAGGATCTAGGACTCTTTTACAAGAGAAGTAATGATCCTAGTTTAATTGGGTATACAGATGCTGGCTATTTATCTGATCCCCACAATGGCCGATCGCAAACAGGATTCGTATTCTTACAAGGTGGAACTGCCATCTCGTGGAAATCGTCTAAGCAGACTTTGGTGACCACGTCCACCAACCATTCTGAAATAATTGCATTATTTGAAGCGTCACGTGAATGTGTATGGCTTCGTAGAATGGTGAATCATATACTCACAACTTGTGGTATTGGTTCTCTTGACTCACCAACAATTATCTATGAAGATAATTCAGCTTGTGTTGTTCAGATGGATACAGGTTATATCAAGAGCAATATCAATAAGCATATTTCTCCTAAACTGTTTTATCCCCATGAACTTCAGGAAAAAGGGGATATAAACATCTTGCAAACAAAGTCTTGTGATAATCTTGCAGATCTATTCACAAAGTCTCTACCATACTCTACATTTCAGAAATGTGTTGAGGGGATTGGTATGAGAAGACTTAAGTGCTTGCAAGGTTCAGGGGGAGTAATTCCCCATGATATATAACCTGTATTGAACCATCATATTACACTCTTTTCTTTGTATGAGTTTTGCCTTGCTAAGGTCTTCTCATCCAAAGTTTTTAACGAGGTAATATCAACAAAGCTATATGCTTCATCATTGATTTTCCCCACAGGGGTTTTTATACATGATGATTACAAGCATATTTTCTTTTGGAGACTATGTGAGATTATTCTCATTATCCAAAGGATATTGTATACTCCTTATTTTTCCCACAGGGTTTTTGAGGAGATAAGACAAATTGCAGATGATCAAACGGTTTTGGGTTGATCAAGGGGGAGTGTTACAAAACAATGTAATATGATCAAGACCCATCCAACCGTTGATTCTACAGTTATTTGATCCAAGGGATAGATGCCCTTTGTACACATGTATATAAATGAGATCTCTGCAATAAACAGAAGACCCCGGTCATTTGTCTCATTCTCTCTTGTCTCTCCACTGATTCACCACTGAGCACTGCAAGAAATTGCAACAGAATCGACGACATGTTCGATGACGCCTCGTCCCCGACATCTCACAGGGGCCCCGGACCCCGAGTGGCTAGGGCTGGGCGGACGGCCGCGGACCCCGTTCCGTTCCTTCAATCATCACCGTTCAGCACCGAGGTGTTTGTGATATAAAGGATACGTACAGTAGATAAGACTATACATACTTATAGTACTTTAAATTTATACTCTGAAACAAATGTTTTATTCTCGTCAGCAAGATTATTTACTTTATACCATAATACTTCACGGTCATATTTACCCTGTGGGCATGTTTGGATTGCTTCCCTTGGCATCTTGTATGTTAGTCACGTGAGCAACTTGCTAGTTCATTTCCCCTGCTAAAGTTGGCCGTTTCCTAGGCAGCCAAAATTGGTGCCGAAGTTTGGCCGGCCAATATATTGGCACAGGCAATTCAGGAGAAATCCTATACCAACTACCATATATTATATTATTTCTTTCCACTTCATTTCATTCTTTCTCTGCACAAATCCTCCTCCCTCTTCGCCACCTCCTGTTTACAGTAGAAAAGTGTCAAGTGTGTACGCTGGAAATGGAGTTGCCCATGCCCTTCCAATATTTACAGTTGTTGATAAGGTACCCCGCTGCAGAGTTTTTGTTTACTGTATGCTAGTAGGGTCCTCTTTAGAGCTGCTCAATGGGGATAACCTAACTAGATACTATGATTATAGTTCTGTCTTATTTGTTAAGTCTAGAATGGAACCAGTAGGTCCCCTAAAAAGAAACTGTATGGAATTGGTTTAAAAGTAAGGACCACATAATTGCGATAAAGTTAAAAAATTAAAACATACCGCCACTCCAGTCAGGAGTTTTTTTCCCTATATATTGTTCTTTCACAATTATATGATTAACACTGCCGGGGTATCTCTATTAGTAGAGTAAAGTAAATAATTCTCTAGATATTTCTAGCAATATAATAATAAAAAATAGAAATTTGATCAAACCATTTGTATTCTCCTTCGGTACGCATCGCCTTACATCTACAGTTTGCACAGGTCAGTCGATCAACTGCCCTCCTGCTGCTTTAATCTCCGTCCACCCATGACCACGAGGTTAATTTGAAACCAACGGGCCAGCAATTATTTGTGGCGGGAAAGCAAGCCTGCTAGAACGATAGACAACGGCTCCGATGGACCGAAGGCAAGGCGAGGCCTCCACGGCTCCACCTCCACTCCACTCAACCGAGCGAGCGGTAGAAAAAAGTTCGGAGGAGCGAAAGAGGCCGCGGAAAAGGCGTGCAAGCGGCCGCGAGGGAATCCAATTCCAATTCCAATTCCAGCCTCACGTCCTCCCCTCCCCTCCCCTCTGCCCTGCCCTGCCCTGCCCCGCTTTGTTTTACATTCCATTCCATCCCATCCCATTTTGCAGCTCCTCCTTCCGTGCTCGCTGCGCCCTCCTGCTTCCACCCCCGGCAGCGGCAGGGGCAGGAGGAGACGACGGTCGCCACCGGCGCCCTGCACCGGCGGATGTCGGATCGGGAGCTCCGCCCCCTGCGCTCCATCAGTACGTTCCAAACGCCGTCCGTTTCTAGTAGCGGTAAAAAAGATGGGCTTCTTTTAATTGTGGCGATCGGCGATCGAAAGGCAGGCAGGCTGATTCCTTGCTCCTTCTAGTAGCGGTTCCTGGCTTGTTTGTCAGAGATGGTTTGGTCTTGGACGCGATCGGGAATAAAAGTGCCTGCATCATTGCTGATTATACAAAAAAGACACCGTAACAATGATAAGCTACCAATGGCGTAGCAGCAAGATGCCTTTTCTAATTCCACCACATCCTTCTGCTTTTGTATGCATGTCTGTATATAATGGTACTATGGTAGCAGTTCTAAAGCTGCACCTTCAGAGATCTTTTGCTAAAATCAGAAACCAGATAATCTCCTCCTAACAATCCACGCTACCAATCTTATAAGCTGAAAGCAACACTGCATGTTTTCTTTATGTGCGGGCAACGCCATCTGATGGCTCCCACCTCCCATGGAGGTGTTCATCATCGAGAGGTTCTTTCTGGTCGACAGAACACGCGTTGTCAATTTCACTGACGCCGCCCCTCACGTTTAACTGCAGGAATCACAGGGGACGGTCGATGCCTGTTCAGGTCCGTCGCCTACGGCGCCTGCCTGAGGAGAGGAAAGCATGCGCCCAGCGACAGCGCCCAGAAGGAACTGGCCGACGAGCTCCGAGCCAAAGTGAGTGTGTCCGTTACACCTGGGCTTCTTGATTATTACTAAGCGCGTCCTTGTTCCGTGCATCTCGACAGAACGGAATAATCTCCCCGTCTTTGTTGGTGCTAATAACCTGCCGTTGATCTGTTCCAGGTAGCTGATGAGTTCGTCAAGCGAAGAGGAGACACCGAATGGTTTCATCCTCTTTCTATTACTGCTTTTATGATATATGTATTATTAGTTTCCATGGACGTACTATCTGTTTCTGCATACAGACTATTTCCATATAGTAACTTGGCTAGTTTGGGAACTCTATTTTTCCAAAAGATTTCTATTTTCCCAAGGAAAAATAGACTAATTTTCTTTGGAAAAATGAAAATAACTTAGAAAAATGGGGTTCGCAAACTAGCCCTTAATTTTGTTGATAGATGTCCTTCCATCCTTAATAAAGATCTATGTCAAAAGAACATGCTCCAGCTCCCAATATACAAAGACGACTATGTCTTATTAACTCCTTTCCGATCTTAGGTTCCTTGAAGGCAGCTTTGAGAGTTATGTGAGACAGATGAGAAAGCCTCATGCTTGGGGAGGGGAACCTGAGCTGTTCATGTGTTCCCACGTTCTGAGGTCGGTATGCTGGCCAACCTGTCCGTGCTAAGTGTAACCCTTTTCTTTTGTACACATCGTTATGGTCACTTTGGTCAGCGAGGACTGAGACTGAGAAAACGCTGCGTCGCAGGATGCCCATCACCGTCTACATGTATACGGGCAGCTCCGACGGCCCAAGGATCATAGCGGAATACGGCCAGGAATACGGAAAGGACGATCCAGTCCGCGTTCTCTACGACGGCTACGGGCACTACGACGCACTCCAGCCATCTCTCGTAAGAACACAATCATCGAGACTGTAAGTATTCTGCACTGAACAGAATCCGACAATAGGCAGGCTTTTTGCACTACTAGATTGCTCTTTTGGCTTCAGCGCTCTCATCTAGCTCGGAACCAGTAACACCCCCCCTCCACTGGCCCTGTGGAATCTGCAGGCGAGGTGTGTAGGTCACCGGGGGCTGCGCTGCCTAAGCTTCTTCTACAGGACAGCTGCGTAACTGCGAGCAGCTCAAGATTTGACGACGCTATTTTTTTACTCCAGTTCGACACAGCCGTATAGCGAATACGAAACTATGACTGTACCAGCCTTTTCTGTTCTTGAACGTTTGATGTATAAATAAACACACGCACACACACCAAAAAAAAAAGAAACAAACTCGTCACCCGAGTCAGAAAATCAGTTGAGCCTACATGGTACCATGCCCAGCATCGAGTGACCGACCGTGTAAAGTTTCTTCGATCATTTTTGCTCAACAAGAATGCTGCATAGAAAAAAAAAAAGCTGAATAATGCTCAAGTTGTCATGCTAAAATTCTCTTGGACTTCGTATGGGGTGGCATGAACGCTCGGTCAGTGCTCGGTTTCTGAGTTACGGTCTTGTCAAAATCCAGTGACAAAAATAAAAAAAGATGAGCTCGATGAAAAATGGAGCACAGATGATATTCCTACAACGAATTTTACCAGCAACAACAATCCCAGTCGCATTGAAAGGGAGGACTTCTTTACACGCAAGCCAGAGCCACCGCGTCGCGGTAAAACTAAATTACAACATCCTACTTGTTATCTCCTGAAGCAACAGCTCTGGTTTAACAGTCACATTGTTACGGCATAAAAACCCTCCTCCTTCTGCCTCTCCAGCATCAGCAGCAGCTCTTGTTGCCTAGGCAACAGCAGTTTGCTTGGTCGTGTTTTAGCTTCTGCAAGGATCCATGTTTTTTTTAGCATGGTAAGACATAGTGTATTTTTGTTTGTAGGTATGTCGAGATAAAGACTCAAGTCACAAATATATATATATTTTTTGTTTGCACACCAAGCGATACGTACGTACCTCGACTTGGTCCTTGAGCTCTTTGATGTAATCCACAGCAAGGTCCAACATGTCCGACGTATTCGTTTGCTGCGTGTTCAGGAGAAACACCAATAAACACGCTGACGAAAATGGCTACGGCAACGAACAACAACGAGAACAGGTAGATTCGGTTGTTCAGCAATCCCGCACGGGAAAATCCTACGGACGACGATAATTAATGGCTATGGCTCATTGCAGATCTTAAGCTCAGCTTACCTTGTCCATGTTGGGCACGAGGTCTTGCAGCTTCTTCAGCCTCTTGCTGATCCTCGTCCTTCTTTCCTGAACGTACGCCAGCGAACAAGGAAAACGAAATTGGTTTCTGTGCTGACATAATCCAGCATCAAAGCTGGCAGTGTGGCACCATATATTGCGCCGTGCTTTTTTTTAGCGAATCGGTAGGGAAAGGATCGAGTAGATGGACTGACCCTCTCGGCAATGCTCCGTGGGTGAGTCGCGCAGCCACGCCTCGCACGCACTCTGCAGGCGACGGAGTCCTGCTGCAGCTGCAGGTAGTCGTCCATGCCGGGCAGCTCCAGGGACGAGTTGGACAGGCCGAACTGGACATACATATAGCAAGGCCAAAAAAAAAGCTCACTCCCGTCAGCATGGAACCACGCCGTCGATGATGCATGACGCCGGGGAGCGGCAAATTAAGGCCGGAGCTAGGCAGGCGCTGACCTGCGGGTCAATGGTGCTGAAGTTGGTGACCATGTCGTCGGCGGGGTCCACCTTGGGTTTCTTGCTTGGGGCGGACGAGAACATGATGGAGTTGGTGTCGTCCCAGGAGCCGACGGAGAAGGTCCTGGAGAGGTAGGAGGAGGACTGCGCGGCGTCGCTGGAGCTGTTGCACCCGCCGGCGCCCACGATGCTCTCCCCGATGTCGGCCGGTATCATCCCCATCTCCGAGATCTGCGGCAGCTGGTCCTGCCTGGAGAAGCTCCACTGCGAGCTGAGCTGCGCGTGGCCGTGGCCGGGGCCCAGCGCGGCGTCGCTGCCCGCCTGCGTGTAGCTCCCCATCGCTCCTCCGGTCGCCGCCATTCCTGCAGTGGGCCGGCGCATCCGGAAGATCGAACACACGTCAAACAGGTAGACTATAGCTGACCCGTGCCCGCATGTCAGCGACCGTTCGTCGAGCTTGAGGTAAAAGGCATTCTTTTGGTATATTTATTTTTAGTAGTATAGTTCCCTTTTTTCACGCTTTCTTCCTTTTTTTTCATTTTAAGAAAAACAAGAACATTTTACCATTGATAGAAAGATTTGTTGTCGAGAGAGAGTTCTTTCGGCTCCACATGGTGGTGCGAAGCCATCGATGATCTTTCTTCTTTATCGCGTTCTAGAGCTAGAAAGTAGTTGGATGAACGGCTGGTGTGGTAAGTGCTGACTGCTGACAAGCGCTGCCCAGGCCCCAGCAGGTTCGCCGTAGCTACGGCCGGATTCGCAGCGGGACGGCCAGGAACGGTCGCCGTCACGTCACCTAGGTCGGCAGCATATAGGCCGCCTTTCCGAAAACCGAAAGAGCAGACAGTGGAGGGGACGGGACCAATCCGCGTGTATTTGTTTTTACGTTAATTTCATACCGTGGTTGCGATAGGATTCGACAAGGTGCGTTGCATTTGCACTGCGCTTGCGACGATGTTGCGGCACGGATTGACTACCAAGTGAGGGAAGCATTGTTAATGAGAGCCGAGAACGCTGGACATGTGCGCCGGTGGGTGGGTGATCGACTTGGCGTCAGAATGACGGGTCAATGGTAAGTACGTAGTATTGGTACGCCATGATGAGATAAAAACAACGAGGCGGACGCGGAGCTTTGTTTGTTTAATCGTTCATCGTTGGAGCAACGACACCAATTGGGCGAGCGGAGCTGGAGCTGGAGCTGGAGAGGAGTATTTTATTCTATACAACGGCCGCCGGGCACATGCCAACCAACCAAATCCGCGAGACCAAGACCTGACCAACGTTATGCTGATTTACTCTAGTATTATTCTAGCTTAGCTGAAGCCGAAAGCGCAGTGATTACAGCTACCGCCATTTACTCTAGCAGTTTAGTTACTGTTACTCCTACCTTGGGTTCGAATTCAACGTGCTCCTGCCTCCCTAATCACGGCAAAGCCGGAAAGCGACGACCGAGACACGTACCCCAGCAAGCGCAAGCTGGATGGAGTTACGCTTACGCAAGAGAGAGAGAGCATACGCACCGTGCGGGTCGGTCATGAGGCGGGAGAGCAGCCCGGCGGGGGAGCTGCTGTGGCGGAACAGCGGGGAGGCCGCGGGGTGAGCCAGCAGGTGCTGTTGCTGCTGCTGCAGCGGCGGCGGCACGCGGATCTCGCCGGAGCCGCCGTACGCCCGCTCGAGGGGCGGGCGTCCGCAGTCGGTGCGGCAGCTGGACTCGCAGGAGGTGAGCCCCGAGGACTCGGCGGAGTAGAACCGGCTCACGGGCGGCGGCGGCGGCGGCGCGGGGTCGCCGCGGGTGACGGAGTCGGCGATGGCGGCCAGGAGCGAGCCCGGCGCGGAGCCGTACCGGGCCAGCCCCTGCCCCTGCCCCTGCGCCGAGGGCGGCCGCATCGCCCCGTGGAGCGCCGGCGTCAGGTGGTTCATGGCTGCTGCCTGCCTGCGCGCGGGCCGGGCGATCGGTCGTGGACTGTTGCTGTTGCTGCTCCCTCTGCCGCTGCTCTGCCCTCGGCAATCAATCCGGCTCGCTCTCTCTCTCTCTCTGCCTGCCTGTCTGTCAGTGCGAGCGAGGAGGATGGTGGTGGTGCGGTGGTGCGTGCGCTGCTGCTTTTGAGCGCGGCGTCCGGGGGGCAGGGGGGATGGATCAGAGGTCTCATGGTCGTTCGTGGATGGGCGGGTGCACGCACCGGTTTCGGGCGTGGGGCCCACCCGAGATGGACAACACAGGGAAGACGGAAGATGCGGCGGGGGTTACAGGTGAACCGAGACCTGGGCGCCAAGTCAGCCGCAGGAGACGGTCATGTGCGTGCCAGGCCAGCCGACATGCTTGCAGCGTGCGTGTGCGTGCGTTCACAATCGCGAAGCTGACCGGACTGCTACTCTGCTCTTAGCTCTCTGTTGGGCTTTTCCGGGCCTGGGTCGAAGGCCCGTTTCTGTGACTGTCTCTTTCACTTTCTCCCTGACCCTCTGCCCTCGCGAGACGGGTACTAGTACCTATGGCTATGGCTATGTTCGGTGGGTATGGGATCAGATCGGATGCCTTGCTGGCTGCTGACGCTGCATCAGGATCAGATATTATTAAGGACACTAGTATATTTGCGGCTTTACATCTTCTACTAGTACCACAGTCAGTTCGAATTGCTGCGGCGGTAATCCATAAAAATAGAACATTTTATTTATTTCTAGAAAACTAACAGCTTGCACAGGTCTCCATCTTTGAAATCGAACATTTTATTTATTTCTCGACGGTGCGTGCGTGCATGGGCTGGAGCGCCCGGGATCTGGGCAGTTCTGTCCTACTCCTACACTTGTATTTGGCAATTAGCATGTGCGTGAGTGCGTCTTTAGTAGTAATCAAGACGATGTTATGGTGTGTCGGATTCAGGACCATGTGTACGCTTTCCCAACAATGGTGCCACAGTCCTTTCCTGAACCCATATTATTCAAACAGTTTCATGTGTCCGGTTGTAGTATGTAATCTTAAGCATCAAGATAGTTGAGTTCCATCTAACATTCATGTCGACACCAAATTTTTTCTAGGAGGAACACCCATACTCAAACAATAACTCTTGTATGCAGTAATTCTTTGGTCTGATGAATTCGAAAAGTTTATAGCAGTTCTGAAGTCCTCAAGCTAATGTATTTCCCTTTGCAACCCAGACTTCACTATGAGATTGACAATATGGCATGCACAACTTTGAGACAGTAGAATAGAAGACAACTCATCTTGTTACTCATCTGTTGTAGTAACATGCAATGAAAATATTTTAGGGCACGTATAACCCTCATTTTTTGATCGGTTTTTCAAGTATAAAAGACATATAAGAGCAACTCCAGTAGTTTTTTAAAATACTCCTTAAATCAATAATTTAGGTAGTTAAACTAAAAACTCCTCTTCAAATAAATTTATTAAATTTTGCTACTTCTCATCTAACCTATTTCCTGCTTACATGTGGCAACCTTTTACCCACTCGCGAAACAACAAAGAATAGCGACGATTTTTATTTCGACACTTTTTTCGCACTCACGACTCACACGACGGCAGGGAGAGCACTATTCTCGTCACCACCCCAAACAAAGGATATATGCTTGGAGGGTGTGTTTACGTAAGACGATCGCAATAGTCATTGGATAATATATAAACAAAAGGATATGTTGACATAATTTACCTTCAGGTCTCACGTGCATGGATTCAACTATATCCGTATGCTAGGTATCCTACCGCTGCTGTAATTCTAGACAACCGAAAGTTTTGTCACAGATCCAATCAAAACACAAGTAGGAAATAGGCCCATTTATTTTTTTTCAGCGTGAATAGACTCAAAACCAAATTGCAAATTATAAAAAATATAATCATATTTGAATAATATCCCATTTAAGCAATGTCTATTTATATGATATATAAAAACTATAGTCATATATGGGCAACTAACTATAACCTTTTATTCTAAATCACTACATATTACTACACCCCAGTAGGGCAGACTTAGCTGCAGCTGGACGGCTGATATGTGGGGTCGATCGTGGCTTGGCTCCATGTGTTAACCGTCGGACGTAACGGCAGAGAAAACGTTTGCTAGTACACCTATAAAGTGGGACTCTAGGAAGAACACACTCGCCTCTAACCACTGCAGCTCATGTTGGTTTGTGTTATACAAAAATCGTATGTGATATATAGAAACTACAGTGATGCACATACAACTAACTAGTCTCAATTTTAAGTAAATGTTCAGCTTAAGAATCTTTGCTAAACAACAGTGGAACCAAGAGTATTTTTGTGCCTTAGATTCTGGTGGTGTTATTGAATTTTATTAGGCTTCACCTAACTTTATTCAACTAAAATAAAATAAATCCTATGGTCAAGATTAAGGTGTTGTTTGGTTGAGCCACTAAAGCGTTAACGGGAGTGTAATTGGCTACCATTGTTATGTGATACATTGCAATGATTACCATCCTTTGTTCGTGTGTCGGGTACTATAATTAGGGGTACCCAGATTACGTTCCTGATCATACCATAACACCCAGCACCGGACCAAGTCACGATTCGCCCGAGGCTTCGCTTGGCGGCTGCACATCTATGCTTCACCCGAGCCCAACCTCAGGCAAAGGATACGCCTGCATGTAGGGCTAGAAATGAGCCGAGCCAGGCTCGGTCACTTTGCGAGCTCGGTAGTGAGACTCGGCTCGATATAGGCTCGCAAGCCGGCTCGGCTCGCAAGCCTGTACACTTAAGTACTCAACAATGGTAATTACAGTCATTAGCTCAAATTTGAAGCACAATATGTTCCATATAATAAAAAATTATGTCCCTGCACTCTAGTTCCTTATGAGTTGTGACCAGTCCCTACGGGAGGACGACGGAGGTTGGAGAGTGGAGACCTCGACGAGACGTAGTGCCGCGGTGGGCGCTGGTGGCCAGTGGCGGCATCGACTCGGGCGAGTAGGGCAGTAAGCAACGGAGATACGAGACTTGAGTCACGGACGGCTCCCTCCTGGTCCCAGAGTCTCCCAGACACGGTATTTCCTAGGGTTTGCTCTTGGGCTCTTCTCGGGCCTCTGGTAAGTAGTAGTTTGGGCCGAGCCTCGAGCCGGCTTGGCTCATTAGTGTAGTGAGCCACGGAATTAGGCTCGGCTCGGGCTCGTTTAGGCTCGTGAGCTTCACCGAGCCGAGCCGAGCCTGATCGAGCCCGAGCTGGCTCACGAGCCTGGAGCTTTTTTCCAGCCTTGCCTGCATGGGTCCTCAACCCACCTAGGAGCACCCTTGGATGGAAAACACATATCCACCTTGCTCAAGGCATCTCGGGCGAAGGTCCAGCCATGAGCCCGGCCTTGGCCAAAATTCTCAGAACCGCAAGACATGTGCATTAAATGCACATGGTACGAACACCTGCCCCGCCAAAGACGCCAAAGTCAACAAAGGGCGATAGGACCACACTCAAATCTACTTTCACCACCCACGATGACGCACGGGCCGAGGGGTTGTGTGGTTTGTCTAAACTCACTCAACTAACTAGGATTCACCTAGAGCAAGCGCTAAAGCGGTCTAACTAACCTAAGCACTCCGCAAAGCACCTACGCTAATCACTGAGTGATTCTATTAAGCACTTGGGTGTTTGAGCTCTTGGAAATGTGCACTATATGCCTTGGTATGTTGCTTGGGCTCCCACACCTTCAAATGGCCGGTTGGGTGAAGTATATATAGGCCCCAACTCCAAAATAGCCGTTGGAGAAAAGCTGCAGTTCTCTGCGGCACACCGGACAGTCCGGTGGTGCACCGGACAGCGCACTGTAGCATGTCCGGTGCGCCTAGCCGTTGCCTTGTCAGAGCAGGTGACCGTTGGCGCCGCAGGCTTTCCACACCGGACAGTCTGGTGCTCACACCGGACAGTCCGGTGGTCTTCTCTCTGGGTGCCACCTGGAACTAGCCATTGGGCTGCAGTTCCCTGGTGCACCGGACAGTCCGGCTTGTGGGCACCGGACGGTCCGGTGTGCCACCGGACAGTCCGGTGCTCCACGCACAGACAGTCCGCAGGCAGCACACTTGGACTTTTCTTGGATCTTCTTAATGTCTTCTTTTGAGGTGTTGCTTTCCTTAATTCCTTAGTCCAAGTAAATCTTGCATCCTATGAACTACAAACACAAACACTAGAAAACTTATTAGTTCACGGATTGTGTTCATCAAACACCAAAACTCAATTAGCCAAATGGCCCGGGGTCCATTTTCCTTATAATCTCCCCCTTTTTGGTGATTGATGACAACACAACCAAAGCAAGCAAATAATACAAGTATTTGAATGAAAATATGCAATCTACTTGCTAGGATGCATGTTTGTCCCCACAATGTGATATTATGGACTTAAGCCTCACCCTAACTTCATAATTCACTTACTTCCTATTTTAGGACCAAATAACCAAAACCACTTGAAATACCATTTGTAGATATAAAATTTTAAATTTGTGGTGTTTGGTGTTTGGTGTTTGGTGTTTGATATAGTTTTCATTGCTTTGGTCTCTAAACTTCTCCCCCTTTGGCATCAACCACTGAAAAGGAAGACATAAACAACATATAGGAAATAAATAAAAGCTTGCCCTCAAAAAGATTACTCCCCCTAAATGAGTGTTCTCCTTTAGAACGAGTTTTCTCCCCCTTTAGAGATGAATAAAAGCTCCCCCTGATAGAGATCTTAGGAAAAAGCATGTGAAAATTAGAGGTGCAAGACATGATTTGAAAAGACTAACTTCCCTTATGCATAGGTAACATAATATGAGTTAACTATTTATGCATTTTTAGCAACATGGAAGTATATGATATGAAATATAGTCTAATCAAATATTGGAGAAGACATGTAAATGATACTAGATGCAGTCTCAAAAGATACCGATTGAAATTCAATGGCGAGCTTGATAGACATGAGAGTTCTTGGAGATTTTGCAGTGGAAGATTGTTGTCTTTCTCCGGGGACCTCATTTTCCTTACAATGAGACTATCACATGAAATAGACTTGAAAAGGTGTTAGTCTCAAAGTATTAGATTATAGAGTAACCTCCCCCTGAAGGTGTGCATACAAGTATTGAATACTTGTAGGAGACATGCACTTTGATTTGATATTAAGAGGGGTAAATTATCTATAATCCGAACTTTGGCACATATAAGTTAAATGATACAATTTGTAGAATTCAAAATTTTTAATTGATGTATCATTTATTATGGAGTGATATAGAAGCTATGTGCCGTGCTTAAATAAACATTTTAAGCCATGTAGGTTTGCTTAAGTATATGAATTGAAAACGAGAAATCCTACCATGTGATTTACCTAGTAAGCATAATTCTAAACAAAAGTAAATAACAAATGTAATACAAGGCAAGAAAGGTAACTAGACACAAGGTAAATAGATACGCATATCTAAAAACAAGAGATACAATAAATCTAGTTGCCTTAGTCATGGGTGGAAAATTTGGGTCCAAAATTTTCACTAACCCACTTGGCAAGTAAACTTGATCCAATATGATGTATCCCATGATATACATCCCAACTTTGCCAAGTCTCCAAATTTCCCGATGAACTTCGGTCTACTCACTTCTCTTTCAGGATCCAAACCTTCTTGGTGCTTTTCATGGTTGAAATTATTTCCTTTGGTACCCAGATGTGTTTGGCCCCTTTTCCTTTGTTGGCTTGCTTGTTTGGCCTTGATTGCTATCACCTTTCCATTCTTTTTCTTCTTGATCAAATATGGTGTAGCAGTCTTTTTGTCCACCTTTTTGATGTAGGTCTTGGAGATTTTGCTTGATGGCTTTTGCTTGAGCTTTTGCCTTTATTTATCCCCGGTCATCGCCTTGCATTGGAAAGACTTATGGCCTTCCTTGTGGCATAGCCTACAAATCAAAGTTTCTCCCTCCATAGGCTTATTCACTCCCGCAGTGGTGTTATCCTGTGGAGGTCGGATTTGTTTGGCTTTGTTTTTCTTGTCATACGAAGCCTTGCCAAGGCGAGCCACTTCTTGCTTTAATTGTTCATTTTTCTTTGCAACCTCATCCGAACATGTTTCTACAACAATATTCTCAACAAGAACTTGGTTGCAGGAGTTAGAATCATCAATTAAATCAAAGCAGGAAGTAGAAGCATCTTTCTTAATACTTTCAGGTATTTCAGCTAAAGATGTTGCTGGGGTGCTACCAATGTTTTCTAGCTTAGTAGTTAGCTCATTATTGTGTATGCTAAGAATTTCTATTTTCTCTAGCAAATTTTCAATAGCTTCTTGGGAGCTAGCTAACTTAGCCTTAAGTTTTTCATTCTTTTTAATGAGACCATCATCGGTAGCGGTGGATGGAGCACTAGATTCTAATAGCTCAATTGTAGTTGACATCTCACTATTTAAGTTTGCAAAAGTTTCAAATTTTTCTAGCGAACCTTTATAATCATTTTGGGAGCTAATCAACTTATTTTTCAAAGTTTTAAGTTGAGCTTTTTGCTTGGTGCAAACATCCTGGAAAAATTCTACGACTTCCGCAAACTCATCTACATAGGGCTTTCCCTCACCTTCATCATCACTACTACTTTCATCACTAGAGGATGGAATGCTTTTGTTACCTCTTGCCATAAGGCATTTGTGTGATGACCGTGATGAGCGTGATGAGGACCGGTGGCTGTGCGTCCTTGGAGGTTCATCTTCACTTGAAGAATCATCCCAAGTTCTAACACTTGTTAGCGCCTTGCCTTTGCTCCTCTCCTTTTTGGGTTTGGCCATATTTGGACAGTTGTCCCTGAAGTGACCCTTCTCCCCACATGCGAAGCATCCACTCTTCCTTTGCTTTTTCCTGTCAATGTTAAAGAGAAGATCTTCGACCTGCAGGGGCACACCCATTAGATTAATCTTGCGGATCATCCTCATTACCTTTCCAACGCGTCGGATTGTTTCTTCATCCTTGGAGGATGATGTGCATGGTTGATTATCTTCATCATCATCACTTTCTTCTTTTTCCACTTCTTCACTTGAGGAACTTGGAGTGGGAGCCTTCTTTTTGCCCTTCCTTTCATCACATGCAAAATCATATGGTCTTGAGGAAGCTGGCTCCTCTCCCCGACATATTTTTCGCGACATCTCAAAAGCCGCGATTTTCCCAATCACAATGGTCGGGGTCATGTTGCTCAAGTCCTCCATGTTGTGAAGGATGGTGATGATGCTCCCATATTTTTGTTGTGCTAGCAGGGAGATAATCTTCCTCACAATGTCCGCATCACCTAGCTTATTAATGCCAATAGAATTGAGCTCATTGATAATTAGATTCAAACGAGGATACATGTCTCTAACAAGCTCATCATCTTTCATAGCAAAAGAATTATACTCATTTAAGACTAGGCAATGTTTTTGTTCATGGGCATTGGATGTGCTGTCATGGAGCTCATGCATTTTTAGCCAAATCTCATTAGCAGTTTTCAAGGTAAATACTTGATTAAAAATATCTATGCTAAGAGATTCATACAAGCAATTTTTGGCTCTAGCATTTAAATGAATTTCTTTTTCCTCACTCGTGGTGGGTTTCTCAGGATTCTTGAGGGGTTTCATCCCGTCATGAGTGACTCTCCAAACACCTAGATCAACGGCCTCTAGGTAACAAGCCATTCTAGCACTATAATATGGGAAGTTAGTGTCGTCGAAGTGTGGTGGCCTATGGGTATCCATCCCTTCCTCTAAAAAGCATCGGCTCTTTTAGCGGTGAAGCTAAAGCGATTCGAATGAGCCAAACCGGCTCTGATACCACTTGTAGGAAACGGGTGACGCCTAAGAGGGGGGTGAATTAGGACTTCTTAAACTTTCACTAAACTAGGCCACAAATAAATCCCTAGAACAAAACCTATGCAAATAATCAAACTAGAATGTGCAAACTAGGTTTTGTCTAAGTGTTGCTATCTCTACCACAATGGCTAAGTTTCAATCTACACTAAATGAGTATGAATACAAGATTGAAACTTAAATGCTTAATATAAATGCGGAAACTTAAAGAGCAAAGTAGAGAAGCAAACTCTCATGGATGACGCCGGTATTTTTACCAAGGTATCTGGAACCACGCAAGGTCTCGACTAATCCTCATTGGTGCCCCTACGCAAAGGGAAGCCCACACAAGGGCCAAGCACCACGGTCGAGTAACTCCGTAGAGAGCCACGGGCCTTCTCCACGCGCAAGTGGTGCTCCGCTTCCGGCTCCTCTCGGACGCTCCCCGCCGTCTCCACTATCGAGCTTCCGTCCGAAACGCCGCGGGCCTCGTTCCCTTCGGTACACGGTGGCGGTCATGACACAAACGCGGTTGTCACGGTCTCGCAAGACTCTTGCCCCACTCGGTACAATTACAACGGCCCGCGCAAGAGCCGAGGGGTTGTGTGGTTTGTCTAAACTCACTCAACTAACTAGGATTCACCTAGAGCAAGCGCTAAAGCGGTCTAACTAACCTAAGCACTTCATAAAGCACCTACGCTAATCACCGAGTGATTCTATTAAGCACTTGGGTGTTTAAGCTCTTGGAAATGTGCACTATATGCCTTGGTATGTTGCTTGGGCTCCCACACCTTCAAATGGCCGGTTGGGTGAAGTATATATAGGCCCCAACTCCAAAATAGCCGTTGGAGAAAAGCTGTAGTTCTCTACGACACACCGGACAGTCCGGTGGTGCACCGGACAACGCACTGTAGCATGTTCGGTGCGCCTAGTCGTTGCCTTGTCAGAGCAGGTGACCGTTGGCGCCACAGGTTTTCCACACTGGACAGTCTGGTGCTCACACCGGACAGTCTGGTGGTCTTCTCTCCAGGTGCCACCTGGAACTAGCTGTTGGGCTACAGTTCCCTGGTGCACCGGACAGTCCGGCGTGTGGGCACCGGACGGTCCGGTGTGCCACCGGACAGTCCGGTGCTCCACGCACAGACAGTCCGCAGGCAGCACACTTGGACTTTTCTTGGATCTTCTTAATGTCTTCTTTTGAGGTGTTGCTTTTCTCAATTCCTTAGTCCAAGTAAATCTTGCATCCTGTGAACTACAAACACAAACACTAGAAAACTTATTAGTTCACGGATTGTGTTGTTCATCAAACACCAAAACTCAATTAGCCAAATGGCCCGGGGTCCATTTTCCTTACACTGGCCACGACCTCGGCCTTAGAAGGAAACTCTGCCTCGCTCGAGCTCGGCCTCGGCCAATTTCCCTGGCAGGGGCACATTGAATGCCACCAACACTCTCAGGAATCCCACGGGAGACCACTTTAATTACTGTACCAACCACTCTAGGCATGGCTACGTACTCGTGCGCCGACCTGGCCTTAGCCTCGGGAGAAGTCTCTACCTCGCCCGAGCCCGCCCTCGGCCACAAGAACCAACAAAGAAACACACAACACTGTCAATCCTCCCGCGAAACCGCTGAAGACGGGATGGCTACATAACCGCAAGGTCGGTGTCCATATTCTTTCTGCCATCCCGGATGACGGATGGGCCAGATTACCATGCATGTTTCACCATGCTAAGCACTATTTCAACCACTATGACTCGACACACTTCTAAACGTCTCGTCCACACCCCTCATAGGACAGGCTCGGGTATGCATCCGAGCCCCTGACCCCGGCCTCGACTGTCTACCCGGTCAAAGCATAGGCTATAGGAACTGGACATCCTTCTCTTGATCAAAGGCAACATCTAGGACAAGGGCCCTCCCGCCGACCATACTGCTACATGGGCTCGGATTCATCTACTCTACAACGGCCCGACGACCTTTGTACTCCTGGTCTCCCCCCTTGCGACTATAAAAGGAGGAGTTCAGGGTCCCCAGGAGAAGGGGAATAACACTTGACGTTTGCTCTCCACTTTCGATATTGACACGTGCCTCAATCACTCTCATAGACTTGGGATTCTCTCCCTCTCTCGATTAGCTTGTACCCCCTACTATGAGCACCTAGGTGCAGGATAATATAAGTTTCATCCCCCTCTCTACAAGTAGGGCCTTCTCTTGCCTAAACCAGGATAAACCTTATGTCTTCTTGCATCACCCATCTGGACTAGGGCACGCAACACAAATTTATGTGTTGGTTAGGATCCTTGGGTCGAAACACCGACAGTTTGTTTGGTGCATGCAGTTGTCTGGTAACCTAATAACTTTTGGAGGGAGCGAGAACGACTTTGTACTAGTCTGTATTCATTCCCTCCACTGGTGGTTACACACACGCTCAACCAAATGTTTAACAAAGTGAATTAGTAGTGACATGATGTGATCCCGAGAGAAAAGCATCGAACTAAACATCACCTAAATGTTATGTGTAATATAGACTGCGTAATACGATGAACATGGTTTGGCCAGACCAAACAAACACGACATGGTACCTGGTGGGTTGGTTTAGTCATTTTGAATTGATTAATGGTGGATTGATTGTGATTGATGGATGAAGTTATATCAGTTACGGTTATGGTTACTAGTAACTTCTATAATTGTAGCTCTAGTTAATAGTAACTCAGATTGTCATGGTTGTAATTAATGGTAACTTCTATAATAGATCCCTACCTAGCATGTCAACTATCGGTGTTTAGTACCATACAATTCACCACAATATGATTCATGTGGTGGATTTATTCCTAAGAATTTTGAAGGATGAATTATGATGGTGTATAAGATAAACGACACAAGATTTATACATATTAAGGTAGCAAAATCAGTGTACCTTATGTCTTGTATGAGATGGTTGAAGTTTGTATTGTGTAAAGATGAGTTACAACCATGAGTTGGTGTCATGAGTTATCTCTAGATGTGTCTGCTTTTTAGATCTATCAAATAATGTGTATGGAAGGGCCCTATATCCTTTTTATATAAAGATGCTAAAATTACAAGTTAGTTACGTGTTATAGATTTAATCATGTCTCAATCTGAGTATAAACCACAATAGATATTGTAACCGAGTAGAACATCGTCTTGTGTTTGTTAGGGATACACCATCTTGTACCATATCTCTCTGAAACCATGTTTGTGTTTGTGACATCTAATCAGGTGTGTCGTAGATCAGGTTTTTGGGAAGTGTGTAACATGGCTGCTCAATGTCGATCGATTGACGACATCATCTTATACCGGTGTTCTTGCTTTGCGTTATTCCTGGTTGATGTATGCGAGACTTCACTGCAAACACCTTCCTACATAGTTGTCGTCGGTGTTCTAAAAACATAGACTAGTAATATATGTGATTTGCACTTTCAGTGCGGATGGTGTGCAAGAAAGACACAAGGATTTTATACTAATTTGGGAGAAAGTCCCTACTGAGAGCACCTAGAGGGGGGGTGAATAGGTGATCCTGTAAAAACTTAAACTTAAAGCCACAAAAACTTGATTAAGCGTTAGCACAATAAGGCCAAGTGGCTAGAGAGGAGTCCTTGCAAAACACAACAACCACAAGAGGATCAACACAGATAGACACAGTGGTTTATCCCGTGGTTCGGCCAAGTACAAAACTTGCCTACTCCACGTTGTGGCGTCCCAACGGACGAGGGTTGCAATCAACCCCTCTCAAGTGGTCCAAAGACCCACTTGAATACCACAGTGTTTTGTTTTGTTTACTATATCCCGCTCGCGAGGAATCTCCACAACTTGGAGCCTCTCGCCCTTACACTTTGATGTTCACAAAGAAGCACGGAGTAAGGGAGGGATGAGCAACGCACATAAGACACAAAATCAGAGCGACAACACGCACACAAGTCGCAACAAGAGCTCACAACACAACCCAACGAGTTCACAACTCAAATAGAGCTCTAGTTGCTCTCACAAAGAATCAAATGCGCGAAATCGAAGTCTTGGTGCTTAGGAATGCTTTGAGAACGCTTGGTGTGCTCCTCCATGCGCCTAGGGCCTCCTTTTATAGCCCCAAGGCAGCTAGGAGCCGTTGAGAGCATTCCAGGAAGGCAATTCTTGCCTTCAGTCGCCTGGCGCACCGGACAGTCCGGTGCACCACCGGACACTGTCCGGTGCGGATTTCTTTCCTTATTTGGCGAAGCCGACCGTTGGAGATTCAGAGTCGTTGGCGCACCGGACACTGTCCGGTGCACACCGGACAGTCCGGTGCCCCATTGTGACCGTTGGCTCGGCCACACGTCACGCGCGGAATCCTCGGCCGACCGTTGGCTCGGCTGACTGTTGGCTCACCGGACAGTCCGGTGCACCACCGGACAGTCCGGTGAATTATAGCTGTATGCCGTTAATCATCTCCCGAGAACGACGAGTTCGCCTGTGAATGGCTCACCGGACAGTCCGGTGCACCACCGGACAGTCCGGTGATTTATAGTCGTACACCGCCGTCGAAGTCCCGAGAGCAGCAAGTTGACAGTCGCCAGCCTGGCGCACCGGACACTGTCCGGTGCACCACCGGACAGTCCGGTGCACCCAGACTGAGCAGACTTTGGCTGAACACATCCATCTCTTTTCCAATTTGATTTCTCCTGTTTCCAGCACTTAGACACAACGCATTAGTCTCCAAAACAATGTACTAAGTCTTAGAAACATACCTTTACTCTCGATTTGCACTTTGTCCAACATTTGGCATAGATTAACACTTAAGCACTTGTGTTGGCACTCAATCACCAAAATACTTAGAAATGGCCCAAGGGCACATTTCCCTTTCACCTACGTCCAGTCATATAACTTGTGTTACCCTGCACTATGTCTGTAGCAGGGATGGATTACTAACTCGGTCAAGGAAGAGCTCGATGCCCAAGCCTCTAGTGTGGAGTGCAAGTGGAGTGCAAGTGCCCAGTGCAGTTATTGGTGTTGGCTAGTTGTGCTAGCTTGTTGCTTGTGTCATTCGATCATGGTCCTCTCCTTCCTTTTATAGACCATGGAGAAGGGAGGCCTTACTACATAAATCTAGAGGTCGGATGGGACACATAAGAGCCTAGCCTTATTGTGTTGTTTCTTGTCCTCTAGGATACTTGCTGATCAAAAGGCCCTTTTGGGTTCATGTTAGCGTAGCCACGTGTGCCACGTCGATATGCCTCTTGTCCTACAACATGTCCTTAGTTACCCTTCGGGCCACGGAGTGGTCAGAGCCATGGTCAGCTTTAGTCCATATGATGCATGCATGCTAGCGAATTTCCTGGAATGGCCATTCAGACTATCCTCGATGTCAAAGCATGTATGCTGACATATCAACTCTCGTGCTATCATTCGAACTACACACCTGTGTCAGAGTTTATCTCTTTCGTGCTGTCATTCAGTATGATCCCAAGAATTATAGTTTTTGAGGGGTCGAGCGCAGCTCTCGACCTAGGTCGAGCGAAGTGGTCTTTTAGGGCGTGGTTTTGTACCCTGACCCCTCGGACAGTTAGAGGTCGGATGAGACGGATACCCAAGGTCAACCTGTCCTACCCTTGGCTCTCGGGGTTGATCGAGATAGAAACACGAGGTGAGACCATTTTTGCGAGGGTCGAAAGTCATAAGACATATTATTTAGGGTTTATGTTATAAACAGGTTATGCACCCCGACCTGTGTGGCCTCTAACTTCTAGCAATACTATGTCGATTAATGTGCAAATTCGAGCATGGGTTCCTATTCTTTACTCGATGTGTACAAATAAGGCCCTATTTAGAAGCTTAGTATTTTTTGCAGTTTTGAGATTATACTATGGTATTCAATGATACCGTGGTATTGATGGCCAAAATGTGTTTGGTTGGTACATGTAAAACACTATTTTAAATATCATGGTTTAACCAAAACTGTGGTATTTTTTTGAGTTTTGGAAACTCCACTCAGGACCTTGGTTTTTCTTTTGTTCTCTCTACGAATACTTTGGTTTTTCTAATGGAACCAAACACATCTCAGTTTTCAGCAATACTGTGGTTTTACTGCAGTAAGGCGATACCGTAGTATTTCTGTCATTTACCATTATAAACTATGGTATTTCAAAACTATAGTATTTTAAAACCGCATTACCAAACAGGTCCTAAATGGTACTTCCTCCGTTCTTTTTCTTATTTATCGTGGTTTAGTTAAAAATGAACTAGGCAGCGATAAATATTGTGAACGAGGTAGTACATCGTTTGAGTCTACTGTTGCGGGTTAGTTAGAAATGAACTTGCGAAACAGGCAGGGAAAACCACGTACTACGTAGGCCGTTGGAGCAGCCAAACTGGCGGCTGCCGCGTTCCGGTTTCCAACGGCCTTGATCGCGATGCTGGCAACTGTAAAAAGGTGTTTTTTTAGCGCCCCAAAATGGGGGGTGATTGGCACGGAGACCAGCTGCAGTGCAACTGCAGGTGATCGATGTGCTGCGCTGCGCACTTGCAACCAGCCGGGCCGGGACAAGTTGGCAAGTTGCCGGATGCGCACGCCTGGAGGCTGGAGCTGAAGAGGGGGCGCGGGCACCGGGCAGAGCGGGTGCACGTGATGCCGGCGCGCGGCACGGAGGGTCGGAGGCGCTCCGGATTCCGGACCGGTGGCCAAGACCAAGTGGCGGCACTCGCCGCGTGTGCATCTGCACCTGGCAGCTCACGGGGCAGTTAGAAATTTGGGTTAACCTAAAAAGTTCGGATATGGTGCTTCGAGCAGTTAGAAATTTCAGTATTAAAAGTTGCTACCTGATTTTATCAGGTATATTCTGCTGACACCTAGGCCGCCATGAGCTGCACGAGCAAGTCAAGGTGAGTTCGGAACCCACAAGTCGCTCGAAGCGTAGCCTTTGCTCAAAGTCGTCTGGCTCCTCCGTTGGAAAAAAAAGCAAGGAATATAAAAATTTGCTTTTT
The DNA here is from genome assembly GCA_029449295.1 of Zea luxurians. Lineage (NCBI taxonomy): Eukaryota > Viridiplantae > Streptophyta > Magnoliopsida > Poales > Poaceae > Zea > Zea luxurians. The sequence continues at coordinate 104,374,439 of JAOPSE010000003.1, read as the reverse complement.
TGGGGGGAGAGAGTCAACTAGCTCGATCAAAATCGTCTAGCTCTTCCGTACGTTGGAAAAGCAAGGAGTATAAATTTGTTTTTTTTTGGGGAGAGAGAGTCAACTAGCAGCTCGAGCTCAGATGGATGGTGTCTGGTTAGGGTTTGTATATATATATATATATATATATATATATATATATATATATATATATATATATATATATATATATATATATATATATATATATATATATATATATATATATATATATATACACACACGCAGCGTGGTCGTGGTCGGCTCTCCGGGAGCTGACAATCGATTGCCATGTGTTGACGCCTTTTCGGAGCGCCAAACACTCAACAAGAACCGTGGCGGTGCCCTCTGCACAGGGGCGGACGGTCCGCGCGCAGGGGTCGGACGGTCCGCGGCCTGATGCGAAGGCGCGGTGGTGCTCTCTGCGCAAGGGCGGACTGTCCGCGGGCCTGGGGCCGGACGGTCCGCGGTCTGGTGCGCGGCTAGGGCTCCTGCCTGACGGTCGGACGGTCCGCGCTCTGGGGCCGGACGGTCCGCGTACGCAGGGACGGCGGAAGATCGCCGACGGCGCCTGGATCTCGCTCCCGGGAGGGACCCCGTCGGGGAGTAGAGATCCTAGGTGGTGTCTAGGCTCGGGCAGGCCGACCTAGACTCCTCTAATCGACGTAGAGTCGAGGAGAGGCGGAGAATTTGGGGATTGGAAGACTAAACCGAAACTAGACTAGAACTACTGCTAGGATAAAATGCGAAATAGAAGTTGTATTGATTCGATTGATGATTACAAATCGGCCGTATACCTCTCTATTTATAGAGGAGGGGGGCTGGACCCTTTACAAACTAATTCCCGAGCTTATCCCGCGATTTTAGCTAACAACCGTAGCACAAAACTCGAAACCCTAATCTGCTCTGCGCACGCGCGGACCGTCCGGCCCACAGGCGCGGACCGTCCGGACCACGGACCGTCCGGCCTCAGGGCCGGACAGTCCGCCGGCTCATTTCTGGTTCGAACACCATGCCTTCTTGTTGAGACTTTGGAAGTCGTGGTCGAGTAGCAAATAAAAAAGAAAGTCAGCTAATAAGGTTCATCCTGTACGACAGTATGACGCACGTGCCTGCTAGGTACGCTCTGATTGCCTGGAGATTATTATGAGCATTGACATATTTACGTGTGCAATGTAAATGCTACATTTGCAATAGGCACGGTACGATTCTGTATTTCCAAAAATCTGTTGACATATGTTGCTTTCAGCCAGTAGTTAAAAGGCGTTTTATGGTTTATTCAGAGATCCTTACCATTTATTTAGAGAGAGAGAGAGGCAGATAGCGGACCCGGACTGCGTAGATAGAGAGAGAGAGAGAGGAAGGCCTACAATACAATCTATCGGAATCTGGAAACGAAAGGGAATTGGACCCTTTCTCTTGTAGATCCTCGCGCGTATTTGGGTCTGGGCTGGGCCGTATGTGTGTGGTGGCGACACTCCAGGCGCAAGTCACAAATTAAGCGCCTGCTTAAATTTCGTGAGCATGACTTTACAGCTACTACTATTACATTACCCGTCGACGGTACACAATCATATTTTATGGTATTAGTTGGGAAGGACGAGGTTGTATCCGCAATACAATCAATCGTTAAGCAAAGTAAATTTAAAGGTGGTAATAGAACACGATTCAAATGCTTCTTCACAAAATGGTAGTGAACTAAATAAATTTAGTTCAAAAATAAATAGAAATATGGTCCGATCCTAATCCGATTCTATCCTTAAATCTTATCGTATAAAATTTAGATCACATTGTCTCCCAGAAGTAAACCAGTCTTGTGGACCCTCTCTACAAAAAATACCTATAATAAATAAATTTAATATCAAAGTGAATGTATTGCCCATAGACCGGATATTTAATTGATAAGAATAAATATTACACTTTATTTTAGCCAAAAGACCGAGAAAGATATGAGTTGAAAAATAACACAGCATATTTTTTTATAGGGCTCCTTGTAGCTCGTCCTACTTCAGCTAGCGGGGTGGTATTAGTGTGTACGATTTCTTGTCGTATTGGACTTAGACTTGGTCGCTTCTCACAGCCTATATGTGGTGTTACAGCCTACTGGTAGGCGAGAAGCCTTATGAAAAAAAAGAGTAAAAAGGGAGTAGAAATCTATTAGGATTGTAACAACCTTGACGACTTATAACTCAAGACATTGACTCCATATAAACACACGGTATGACAACCGGCTTTAAAGACCCACAACATCTTCTACTAAACATATGCTAAACTATTTTCACTTAGACACACGTATTAAACACATAATCCATGGACATATAGAACCGTCAAGATGTCTCTGGCTATTGTACAATAATCTGATAGAGAAGAAAACATGCCTCAATAATTGTCAAATAAAGGCCATGCAGGGATTCATGATGCAGCATGCATGAGCCATGCATGAGTTAAGTGGTGTCCAGTATCATCTTGCGTCATGCATGAGGAGTGGTTAATTCCGATCTATCTACAAGAAACAGGTGAGCTAGTGAACCAAATACCTCGAACATTAGCCAGCCCCTACGTATCTGTCGTCCATGCTTTGCATCAGAAGGCCACCAACCATCTCTATCATATTCCCAACTGGCCTAGCTCTAGCGAAACAATACATGCTCAACATCGAATGGAGCTATAATAAAATGCTCGCCAAGAACCCGTGTCTTTGCATCTCCATCGCAAGCGCGACGACATGTCGGCCTTGTAGCTCATCACTTCTGAGGAAGCACTTCTCTAGCCGCTAGCAATGACTTGTGCCCCTTCATCTCTCTTCTCCGCCACGATGCTTGTGATGATGGCGCTCATCATGCTCATCGGCGACGGCGGCACTATGTGCCACGCCGTGTGACATCTTTGCCGATGCCCCGTGAAAGTCGCCTAGAGGGGGTGAATAGGGCGAAACTGAAATTTACAAAGTTAATCACAACTACAAGCCGGGTTAGCGTTAGAAATATAATGCGAGTCCGAGAGAGGGCGTAAAAACAAATCGCAAGCGAATAAATAAGTGAGACACAAGGATTTGTTTTACCGAGGTTCGGTTCTCTCAAACCTACTCCCCGTTGAGGTGGTCACAAAGACCGGGTCTCTTTCAACCCTTTTCCTCTCTCAAACGGTCCCTCGGACCGAGTGAGCTTCTCTTCTCAATCAAACGGGAACCAAAATTCCCCACAAGGACCACCACACAATTGGTGTCTCTTGCCTTGATTACAATTGAGATGATCGCAAGAAAGAATGAGAAAAAGAAGCTGTCCAAGCGCAAGAGCTCAAATGAACACAACAATCACTCTCTCTAATCACTAAAGCTTTGAGTGGAATTGGGAGAGGATTTGATCTCTTTGGTGTGTCTAGAATTGAATGCCAGAGCTCTTGTAAGTAGTTGGAAGGTGGAAAACTTAGATGCCTTGAATGTGGGGTGGTTGGGGGGTATTTATAACCCCAACCACCAAAAGTGGCCGTTGGGAGACTGTCTGTCGCATGGCGCACCGGACAGTCCGGTGCGCCACCGGACACTGTCCGGTGCGCCAACCACGTCACCTGGCCGTTGGGTTCCGACCGTTGGAGCTCTGTCTTGTGGGCCCGCCTGGCTGTCCGGTGGCGCACCGGACAGGCCCTGTAGACTGTCCGGTGTACCACCCGCGCGTGCCCTGCTCCTCTGCGCGCGCTGGCGCACATTTAATGCGTTGCAGTCGACCGTTGCGCGCGAAGTAGCCGTTGCTCTGCTGGCTCACCGGACAGTCCGGTGTTACAACCGGACAGTCGGTGTTACACCGGACAGTCCGGTGAATTTTAGCAAAGCGGATTCCCGAAGTTGGCGAGTTCAGAGTCGCTCTCCCCTGGGGCACCGGACAGTCCGGTGAATTATAGCGAAGCGCCTCTGAGATTTTCCGAAGGTGAAGAGTTCAGCTTGGAGTCCCCTGGTGCACCGGACAGTCCGGTGCGCCATAACAGGGCAGCCTTCGGTTGTCCCTTGCTCTCTTGTTTGAACCCATTCTTGGTCTTTTTATTGACTTTTTGTGAACCTTTGGCACCTGTAGAACTTATAGACTAGAGCAAACTAGTTAGTCCAATTATTTGTGTTGGGCAATTCAACCACCAAAATCAATTAGGAAATAGGTGTAAGCCTAATTCCCTTTCAATCTCCCCCTTTTGGTGATTGATGCCAACACAAACCAAAGCAAGTATAGAAGTGCAAAGGTTACTTAGAATTGAGCCAATAGAAATTCATAAGATATGCATGGATTGTTTCTTTATAATTTTAACATTTAGGACCACGCTTGCACCACATGTTTTGTTTTTGCAAATTCTTTTGTAAAATCTTTTCAAAGACATTTTGCAACTAGTCAAAGGTAAATGAATAAGATTTTGAGAAGCATTTATAAGATTTGAAAATTTCTCCCCTGTTTCAAATGCTTTTCCTTTGACTAAACAAAACTCCCCCTCAATAAAATTCCTCTTAGTGTTCAAGAGGGTTTTAAGACATCAATTTTGAAAATACTACTTTCTCCCCCTTTTGAACACAACGAGATACCAATTTGAAAATCATAAGTTTTAAAATTTGGTGGTGGTGCGGTCCTTTTGCTTTGGGCTTAATACTCTCTCCCCCTTTGGCATGAATCGCCAAAAACGGATGTTTGAGTGAAATATAAGCCCTTTTATGAACTACTTTCTCCCCCTTTGGCAAACAAATAATATGAGTGAAGATTATACCAAAAGACGGAGAGATGCTCGGAGCGACGATGAAGGATGAGTGATGAAGTGGAGTGGAAGCCTTTGTCTTCGCCGAAGACTCCTTTTCCCTTTCAATCTATGACTTACCATGCAATGGACTTGAAAGAACACATTAGTCATAGCACATGAAAGAGATGGTCAAAGGTATACATATGAGCTATGTATGCAAGACATCAATAAAAATTCCTAGAATCAAGAATATTTAGCTCATGCCTAAGTCTGGTAAATGTTTGTTCATCTAATGGCTTGGTAAAGATATCGGCTAATTGATCTTTAGTATTAATGTATGCAATCTCGATATCTCCCTTTTGTTGGTGATCCCTTAAGAAGTGATACCGAATGGCTATGTGTTTAGTGCGGCTATGCTCAACGGGATTATCCGCCATGCGGATTGCACTCTCATTATCACATAGAAGAGGAACTTTGGTTAATTTGTAACCATAGTCCCTAAGGGTTTGCCTCATCTAAAGTAGTTGCGCGCAACAATGGCCTGCGATAATGTACTCGGCTTCGGCGGTAGAAAGAGCTACGGAATTTTGCTTCTTTGAAGCCCAAGACACCAAGGATCTTCCCAAGAACTGGCAAGTCCCCGATGTGCTCTTTCTATTAATTTTACACCCTGCCCAATCGGCATCCGAATAACCAATTAAATCAAATGTGGATCCCCTAGGATACCAAAGCCCAAACTTAGGAGTATAAGCCAAATATCTCAAGATTCGTTTTACGGCCGTAAGGTGAGCTTCCTTAGGGTCGGCTTGGAATCTTGCACACATGCATACAGAAAGCATAATGTCCGGTCGAGAAGCACATAAATAGAGTAAGGAACCTATCATCGACCGGTATACCTTTTGATCTACGGATTTACCTTCCGTGTCGAGGTCGAGATGCCCATTGGTTCCCATGGGTGTCTTGATGGGCTTGGCATCCTTCATCCAAAATTTGTTTAGAATGTCTTGAGTATACTTCGTTTGGCTAATGAAGGTGCCCTCTTGGAGTTGCTTCACTTGAAATCCTAAGAAGTACTTCAACTCCCCCATCATTGACATCTCGAATTTTTGTGTCATGATCCTACTAAATTCTTCACATGTAGATTCGTTAGTAGACCCAAATATAATATCATCAACATAAATTTGGCATACGAACAAATCATTTGCAAGAGTTTTAGTAAATAAAGTAGGATTGGCCTTACCGACTTTGAAGCCATTAGCAATAAGGAAATCTCTTAGACATTCATACCATGCTCTTGGGGCTTGCTTGAGCCCATAAAGCGCCTTAGAGAGCCTATAGACATGGTTAGGATACTCACTATCTTCAAAGCCGGGAGGTTGCTCAACATAGACCTCTTCCTTGATTGGTCCATTGAGGAAGGCACTCTTCACGTCCATTTGGTAAAGCTTGAAGCCATGGTAAGTAGCATAGGCTAATAATATACGAATTGACTCAAGCCTAGCTACGGGTGCATAGGTTTCACCAAAATCCAAACCTTCGACTTGGGAGTATCCCTTGACCACAAGTCGAGCTTTGTTCCTTGTCACCACACCATGTTCATCTTGCTTGTTGTGGAAGACCCATTTGGTTCCTACAACATTTTGATTAGGACGTGGAACTAAATGCCATACCTCGTTCCTAGTGAAGTTGTTGAGCTCCTCTTGCATTGCCACCACCCAATCCGAATCTTGAAGTGCTTCCTCTACCCTGTGTGGCTCAATAGAGGAAACAAAAGAGTAATGCTCACAAAAATGTGCGACACGAGATCTAGTGGTTACCCCCTTATGAATGTCGCCGAGGATGGTGTCGACGGGGTGATCTCGTTGGATTGCTTGGTGGACTCTTGGGTGTGGCGGTCTTGGTTCTTCATCCTCCTTGTCTTGATCATTTGCATCTCCCCCTTGATCATTGCCATCATCTTGAGGTGGCTCATCTTTTTGATCTTCTCCTTCATCAACTTGAGCCTCATCCTCATTTTGAGTTGTTGGAGATGCTTGCGTGGAGGAGGATGGTTGATCTTGTGCTTGAATGGGCTCTTCGGATTCCTTAGGACACACATCCCCAATGGACATGTTCCTTAGTGCGATGCACGGAGCCTCTTCATCTAATTCATCAAGATCAACTTGCTCTACTTGAGAGCCGTTAGTTTCATCAAACACAACGTCACAAGAAACTTCAACTAGTCCTGAGGACTTGTTAAAGACTCTATATGCCCTTGTGTTTGAATCATATCCTAGTAAAAAGCCTTCTACAGTCTTAGGAGCAAATTTAGATTTTCTACCTCTTTTAACAAGAATAAAGCTTTGCTACCAAAGACTCTAAAATATGAAATATTGGGCTTTTTACCGGTTAGGAGTTCATATGATGTCTTCTTGAGGATTCGGTGTAGATACAACCGGTTGATGGCGTAGCAGGCGGTGTTGACCGCCTCGGCCCAAAACCGATCCGAAGTCTTGTACTCATCAAGCATGGTTCTTGCCATGTCCAGTAGAGTTCTATTCTTCCTCTCCACTACACCATTTTGTTGTGGCGTGTAGGGAGAAGAGAACTCATGCTTGATGCCCTCCTCCTCAAGGAAGCCTTTAATTTGAGAATTCTTGAACTCCGTCCTATTATCGCTTCTAATTTTCTTGATCCTTAAGCCGAACACATTTTGAGCCCGTCTCAAGAATCCCTTTAAGGTCTCTTGGGTTTGAGATTTTTCCTGCAAAAAGAATACCCAAGTGAAGCGAGAATAGTCATCCACAATAACAAGACAGTACTTACTCCCGCCGATGCTTATGTAAGCGATCGGGTCGAATAGGTCCATATGGAGGAGCTCGAGTGGCCTATCAGTTGTCAAGATGTTCTTATGTGGATGATGGGCACCAACTTGCTTTCCGGCTTGGCATGCGCTACAAATCCTGTCTTTCTCAAAATGAACATTGGTTAGTCCTAAAATGTGTTCACCTTTTAGAAGTTTGTGAAGATTCTTCATTCCAACATGTGCTAGTCGGTGATGCCAGAGCCAGCCCATGTTAGTCTTAGCAATTAAGCAAGTGTCAAGTTCAGCTCTATTGAAATCAACTAAGTATAGCTGACCCTCTAACACTCCCTTAAATGCTATTGAATCATCACTTCTTCTAAAGACAGTGACACCTACATCAGTAAATAGACAGTTGTAGCCCATTTTGCATAATTGAGATACGTAAAGCAAATTGTAATCTAATGAATCAACAAGAAAACATTGGAAATGGAATTGTCAGGAGATATAGCTATTTTACCCAAACCTTTGACCAAACCTTGGGTTTCCATCCCCGAATGTGATAGCTCGTTGGGGATCTTGGTTTTTCTCATAAGAGGAGAACATCTTCTTCTCCCCTGTCATGTGGTTTGTGCACCCGCTATCAATGATCCAACTTGAGCCCCCGGATGCATAAACCTACAAACAAGTTTAGTTCTTGACTTTAGGTACGCAAATAGTTTTGGGTCTTTTAACATTAGAGATAAGAACTTTGGGTACCCAAACACAAGTCTTTGCTCCCTTATGTTTGCCCCCAGCATACTTGGCAACAACTTTGCCAGATTTGTTAGTCAAAACATAAGATGCATCAAAAGTTTTAAATGAAACATTGTAATCATTTGATGCAATAGGAGCTTTCTTCTTAGGCAATTTAGCACGGGTTGATTGTATAGAGCTAGGTGTCTCACCCTTATATATAAAAGCATGATTTGGGCCAGAGTGAGACTTCTCCTAGAGTGAATTCTCCTAATTTTGTGCTCGGGATAACCGGCAGGGGTATAAATGTAACCCTCGTTATCCTGAGGCATGGGAGCCTTGCCCTTAACAAAGTTAGACAATATTTCTTAGGAGGAGCATTAAGTTTGACATTGTCTCCCTTTTTGGAAGCCAATGCCATCCTTGATGCCAGGGCGTCTCCCACTATAAAGCATACTACGAGCAAATTTAAATTTTTCATTTTCAAGTTTATGCTCGGCAATTTTAGCATCTAATTTTGCTATATGATCATTTTGTTGTTTAATTAAAGCCATATGATCATGAATAGCATCAAGGTCAACATCTCTACATCTAGTGCAAATAGAAACATGCTCAACGGTAGATGTAGAGGGTTTGCAAGTTTTTAGTTCAACAATCTTAGCATGTAATATATCATTTTCACTTCTAAGATCGGAAATAGTAACATTGCAAATCAAAAATCTTTGGCCTTAGCAGTCAATTTTCATTTCATTTCTAAGGCTAGCAAGAGAATCATTCAATTCTTCAATCTTAGCAAGTAAATCAATATTATCATCTCTAGATTGGGAATTGAAACATTACAAACATTAGAATCAACCTTAGCAATAAGTTTAGCATTTTCATTTCTAAGGTTGGCAATAGTGTCATGGCAAGTGCTTAGCTCACTAGACAATTTTTCACATTTTCAACTTCTAGAGCGTAAGCATTTTTAACCTTAACATGCTTTTTATTTTCCTTGATTAGGAAGTCCTCTTGGGTGTCCAAGAGTTCATCCTTTTCATGGATGGCACTAATTAATTCATTTAATTTTTCTTTTTGTTGCATGTTTAGGTTGGCAAAAAGGATACGCAAATTATCCTCCTCATCACTAGCATTATCATCACTAGAGGACTCATATTTAGTGGAGGATTTGGATTTAACCTTCTTCTTTTTGTCGTCCTTTGCCATGAGGCACTTGTGGTCGACGTTGGGGAAGAGGAGTCCCTTGGTGACGGCGATGTTGGCGGCGTCCTCGTCGGAGGAGGAGTCGGTGGAGCTCTCGTCGGAGTCCCACTCTCGGCAAACATGGGCATCGCCGCCCTTCTTCTTGTAGTACCTCTTCTTCTCCTTTCTTCTCCCCTTCTTGTCGTCGCCCCTGTCACTGTCACTTGATAATGGACATTTAGCTATAAAGTGACCGGGCTTACCACACTTGTAGCAAACCTTCTTGGAGCGGGGCTTGTAATCCTTCCCCCTCCTTTGCTTGAGGATTTGGCGGAAGCTCTTGATGATGAGCGCCATCTCCTCATTGTCGAGCTTAGAGGTGTCGATTGGTTGTCTACTTGATGTAGACTCCTCCTTTTTCTCCTCCGTTGCCTTGAATGCGACCGGTTGTGCTTCGGACGTGGAGGGGCCATCTAGCTCGATAATTTTCTTTGAGCCTTTGATCATCAACTCAAAGCTCACAAAGTTACCTATTACTTCCTCGGAGTCATTTGTGTATATCTAGGATTTCCTCGAATTAATTGAACTTGCGTAGGGTTAAGAAAAACGAGGGATCTTAGAATAACCTTGACCATCTCATGATCATCCCATTTGGTGCTCCCGAGGTTGCGCACTTGGTTCACCAAGGTCTTCAAGCGGTTGTACATGGTTTGAGGGTCCTCGCCTTGGTTGAGTCGGAAACGACCGAGCTCCCCCTCGATCGTCTCTCGCTTGGTGATTTTGGTCACCTCGTCTCCTTCATGCGCGGTCTTGAGTATGTCCCAAATTTCCTTCGCACTCTTTAACCCTTGCACCTTATTATACTCCTCTCGACTTAGAGAGGCGAGGAGTATAGTGGTGGCTTGGGAGTTAAAGTGGTGGATTTGGGCCACTTCGTCCGAGTCGTAGTCTTCATCCCCTACGGATGGTATCTGTACACCAAACTCAACAACATTCCAAATGCTTGTGTGGAGTGAGGTTAGATGATGCCTCATTTTGTCACTCCACATATTATAATCTTCGCCGTAAAAAAACGGTGGTTTGCCTAATGGAACAGAGAGTAAGGGAGTACGCTTTGAAATACGGGGGTAGCGTAGGGGGATCTTACTATACTTCTTGCGCTCATGGCGCTTAGAAGTAATGGACGGCGCGTCGGAGTCGGAGGTGGAAGGTGATGAAGAGTCGGTCTCGTAGTAGACCACCTTCCTCATCTTCTTTTTCTTGTCACCACTCCGATGTGACTTGTGGGAAGAGGATTTCTTCTCCTTCCCCTTCCCTTTGTTGCGGGACTCTTCCGATGAAGCCTTCCCGTGGCTTGTAGTGGGCTTGTCGCCGGTCTCCATCTCCTTCTTGGCGTGATCTCCCGACATCACTTCGAGCGGTTAGGCTCTAATGAAGCACCGGGCTTTGATACCAATTGAAAGTCGCCTAGAGGGGGGTGAATAGGGCGAAACTGAAATTTACAAAGTTAATCACAACTACAAGCCGGGTTAGCGTTAGAAATATAATGCGAGTCCGAGAGAGGGCGTAAAAACAAATCGCAAGCGAATAAAGAAGTGAGACACAAGGATTTGTTTTACCGAGGTTCGGTTCTCTCAAACCTACTCCCCGTTGAGGTGGTCACAAAGATCGGGTCTCTTTCAACCCTTTCCCTCTCTCAAACGGTCCCTCGGACCGAGTGAGCTTCTCTTCTCAATCAAACGGGAACCAAAATTCCCCGCAAGGACCACCACACAATTGGTGTCTCTTGCCTTGATTACAATTGAGATGATCGCAAGAAAGAATGAGAAAAAGAAGCAGTCCAAGCGCAAGAGCTCAAATAAACACAACAATCACTCTCTCTAATCACTAAAGCTTTGAGTGGAATTGGGAGGGGATTTGATCTCTTTGGTGTGTCTAGAATTGAATGCTAGAGCTCTTGTAAGTAGTTGGAAGGTGGAAAACTTGGATGCCTTGAATGTGGGGTGGTTGGGGGTATTTATAACCCTAACCACCAAAAGTGGCCGTTGGGAGACTGTCTGTCGCATGGCGCACCGGACAGTCCGGTGTGCCACCGGACACTGTCCGGTGCGCCAGCCACGTCACCTGGCCGTTGGGTTCCGACCGTTGGAGCTCTATCTTGTGGGCCCGCCTGGCTGTCCGGTGGCGCACCGGACAGGCCCTGTAGGCTGTCCGGTGTACCACCCACGCGTGCCCTGCTCCTCTGCGCGCGCTGGCGCGCATTTAATGCGTTGCAGTCGGCCGTTGCGCGCGAAGTAGCCATTGCTCTGCTGGCTCACCGGACAGTCCGGTGTTACACCGGACAGTCCGGTGAATTTTAGCAGAGCGGATTCCCGAAGCTGGCGAGTTCAGAGTCGCTCTCCCCCTGGGGCACCGGACACTGTCCGGTGGTGCACCGGACAGTCCGGTGAATTATAGCGAAGCGCCTCTGAGATTTCCCGAAGGTGAAGAGTTCAGCTTGGAGTCCCCTGGTGCACCGGACACTGTCCGGTGGTGCACCGGACAGTCCGGTGCGCCATACCAGGGCAGTCTTCGGTTGTCCCTTGCTCTCTTGTTTGAATCCATTCTTGGTCTTTTTATTGACTTTTTGTGAACCTTTGGCACCTGTAGAACTTATAGACTAGAGCAAACTAGTTAGTCCAATTATTTATGTTGGGCAATTCAACCACCAAAATCAATTAGGAAATAGGTGTAAGCCTAATTCCCTTTCACCCCGGCCCCCACCGCTCCTACCTCCGTCTAAGACATTCCTGTCGTGCTGGTCGTCCATCATGCCCTTGGATACCCTTCCACTGATGCTCATCGTACCGATGGTTCCCGTGGTGGGTGCCGTGCCACAGATCCCTGTGGTGCCGAACACTACTGTGTTGCCCCTAGCTATGCCGGCTGCAGTACCCCCGTCATGCCAAATTGATGTTGCCGTCAATGCCCATCGTCGTGCCTAAGGTTGGTGGCTTACCGCCGATGCCCTCCATCCCGACGACGTCGGTCTCCGGTAGGTCCCACGCACGTGACATGAACTCGGTGGGTAGGCCTGTGAAGATGCCCGTGGAGTCGGTGATTATGTACGTGCATACCTTGGAGGACATAGGCGAGTCGGAGTAGATGGGGAGCGTGAGCGTCAGGCCACTGGCAGCAAGCAGATCCATCACCGCCATCGCTTGAGGGGCCTCGGTGCGGTTTTTTGTAGCAGGGTTGGTGGGCGGATTAGGATGAGTAAAGCGGATCCATTCCGCAACTGCTGAAACCGCTTTCCATGCGTTGGTCTGGATGGAAGACGCAGTGTGCATGGGTTTGCCAAAATCGCTTTCCCCGTCACCTACGGAACGGTGGGCGTGGGTTGTTGGGCTCCTGTCACAGTCATGCTACAGTTGGCGCGAGCCCACCTGACATGCCCATCGTTGCTATGCATGGAAGACGCGACATGCGTGGATTTTTGTGTTATTGTATGGGTGGTTGTGGTGCTCGCGCGCCGTGCGGGGGTCTAGATTCGCTGAGGACGGGGAGTGAATGGATAAATTGGATTTTATGCTATCTATGTGAAGGGAATGTGTCGACCTGTGGGTCCATTTGAAACAATTAGAATAAATTATTTGTAAAAATACGACACGTGACTTTCGTCGAAACTGCTGGTTTAATATAGTGGAGAATACTAATAGCATATGCTTGCTCACGTAAGTATGGATGCAGGCATGGCACGTCGTCAGTGCATTAGTTTGAAATAAGAATTCCGTATATATTTTCGGGAAGCCGCGCGCGTGGCGCCCAAGCGTCACGGAAGAATCGTCTGTGCTGTCGTACGTCACCGGAGACGACCGGACCTCGCTCGCTCTCTTGTCCGATCGTCGAGCTGACTGTTTAGAAAAGTATCTGAGAATGAATCTCCGATGTCTGTATTCCATTAACATAAACAATAAATACATAGTGAACAGACGGCTTCACACCCGCACGCTCGTTCGGTTGAAAAGCACGTTTACTTTATGCGTTTACATTATTACTAATTAGGATTAAGGGAATGAGTAATTGCTAATCTTCTGGAGACTTCTTGTTCTCTCTGGATGAGATCACCACCGTCTATTTTTTTTCTTTAACACTCCCCCTTGATCGAATCTATCCTATTACATCATCTAGGAATACAAAACTATTTTATATCTATCCTATTTAGTGTACTATTATCTTACAAAAACCCTGTGGGAAAAATAGATAATAAGACACATTTTCTCTGTTGATATTACCTCATTAAAAACTTTATATGGTAAAACCTCTTTGAGAGAAAAATCCATAAAAAGAAAAGAGTATAATATAATGTCAACTAGGTTATATTGTGGAGAGTGATACTCCCCCTGATTCCTGCAAATCTTTAAGTCATTTCATACCTATCCCTTTAACATACTTTGAAAATGTGGAATATGGTAATGACTTTGTAAATAAGTCACCAAGATTATCACATGACTTAGTTTGCAAAATGTTTATTTCCCCATTCTTTTGTAACTCATGAGGATAAAACAATTTTGGAGCAATATGTTTTGTAATATTACTTTTTATATAACCAGTTTCCATCTGAACAACACAGGCAGCATTATCTTCATAGATAATGGTTGGTGAGTTAATTGAACCAATGCCACATGACTGCGTTATGTGGTTTATCATTCTGCGAAGCCAAGTACACTCCTTAGAGGCTTCATATAATGCAATAATTTCAGAATGATTAGTGGAGGTAGCTACCAAAGTTTGTTTGGATGATTTCCAAGAGATAGCGGTTCCACCCTGTAAAAATACAAAACCGGTTTGTGATCTGGCATTATGGGGATCAGATAAATAGCCAGCATCAGTATATCCAATTAAAGTAGGGTCTTGACTTCTACTATAGAAAAGACCAAGATCTCTCGTGCCATTAAGATATCTAAAAATATTCTTAATTCTAGACCAATGGCGCTTTGTAGGAGCTGCACTATATCTCGCAAGTAAATTCACTCCAAATGCAATGTCCGGCCGGGAATTATTTGCAAGATACATGAGTGCTCCAATAGCACTGAGATATGGAAATTCAGAACCCAAAATTTCTTCTCCTTCATCCTTTGGTCGAAAAGGATCTTTATTCATATCAAGAGACCTTACAACCATAGGAGTTTTGACTGGATATGCTTTATCCATATTGAATTTCTCTAATACTTTCTGGATATATGCCGATTGATATATAAAAATTCCTGAAGGTAAATATTCAAGTTGAATACCTAAACAAAATTTGGTTTGACCCAAATCCTTCATCTCAAATTCCGTCTTTAAATGATGACGTGCTTCATTTATATCTTTTTCGCTTCCAATAATATTGAGGTCATCAACATATACTGAAATGATACAAAATCCAATGGAGGACTTCTTAATGAACACACATGGACAATCATCATTATTAGTGTATCCTTTAAGAGAAAGGAAATCACTTAAGCGATTGTACCACATTCGCCCTGATTGTTTTAAGCCATATAGTGACTTTTTCAACTTTACACAATACATGTTACGATTTGCCGATGGATTCGGTATATTTATTCCATCGGGAACTTTCATATAAATTTCCGAATCCAGTGACCCATATAAATATGCGGTTACTACGTCCATCAACTGCAAAGATAGACGATTTTGTACTGCCAGTGAAATTAAGTATCGAAATGTTATGCCACTCATTACTGGAGAGTATGTTTCATTATAATCAATGTCGGGCTTTTGCGTAAAGCCTTGTGCTACTAACCTTGCTTTATATCTCACCACTTCGTTGTTTTCGTTTCGCTTACGAACGAAAACCCACTTGTATCCTACTGGGAAGGTACCTTTAGGTGTTAACATCACTTCCGAGAATACTTCTCTTTTATAAAGCGAGGCAATCTCTTTTTCAATAGCTTCTCTCCACCGATTCCAGTCTGAGCGTTTTCTACACTCTACCATGGATTTAGGATCTAGATCATTAAGGATGTCAGCAACTTGTTCAGAGAAATAAGAGTTGACTACAGTAGCCTTGCGGTCAAAGGTTTCGCCAGTTTCAATATAATTGGTAGCAAGTTCATCTACCCTTAAGGACACATCAGGATTTCCCGTATCCATGGTCCTCGGGTTTTCCGATATTACTTCTTCGACTATGCACGCATTCGAAGAGGGTTGTGTATCAATTCCACATTGTGTTTCATCAACTTGTTGTTGATGTGCATTTACCGTCTTTCTTTTCTTTAAAGGAAGTGAATCCTTATTGATTGCCTTACTTCTCCCCCTTTTATTAGTAGGATTTTGAGCGGTTTTGTTTGGTACCTCCACTCTTTCAGGCGCGTTTCTAGCAGGAATGAAAGACTTTATTACACCTTTGTAATTAGTGAATGCATCAGGCAGGTTATTTGCAATATTTTGCAAACCAATAATTTTCTGAACTTGGAGTTCATTTTCTTTAGTACGGGGATCTGAGGAGGAGATACTCTTCGCATCCCAATCAATTTCTCGGCATTCTCCTTTCTGGTACTTGAAATCTCCCCCTAATGCCGGGAAATGTTCCTCATTAAAAATACAATCAGCGAACCGGGCCATAAATAGATCACCCGTTAGGGGTTCTAAATACTTTATTATTGACGGAGATTGGTAACCCACATAAATCCCTAACTTTCTGTGGGGGCCCATAGAGGTACGCTTTGGTGGTGATATCGGTATATAAACGACACACCCGAATTTACGCAAATGGGAAATCCTAGGAGGGTCCCCTCGTACTAACTCCAAGGGAGAGGAGTCATGATATGCAGTTGGTCTTAGTTGTAGTAGGTCGGCAGAGTGTAAAACTGCATGACCCCAACATGACGTAGGCAAAGAGCAATTCATTAGTAATGGACGTGCAACAAGCTTTATTCTTTTGATTAAAGATTCAGCCAAACCATTTTGAGTGTGGACATATGGGACTGAGTGCTGAACCTGAATTCCTAAAGCCATACAATAATCATTAAAGGCATGGGAGGAAAATTCAGCAGCATTGTCCATTCGGATCGATTGGATCCGATGTTCAGGATAATGTGCCTTTAGCTTTATAATTTGTGACATTATTTTAGCAAAAGCATGATTTCTAGTAGACAGTAAACACACATGTGAACATCTTGTAGATGCATCGATTAAAACCATAAAATATCTGAACGGTCCAGAAGATGGCTCAATTGGGCCACAAATATCGCCTTGAATTCTTTCAAGAAATCTAAGTGGTTCCGCTCGAATTTTAAGAGGTGAAGGTCTTAAAATCAATTTCCCTGTAGCACATGCAGTGCATATATAATCTGAAGATTTGGGAAATTTTGCTTCAGTCAAATCATGTCCAATAGAATTGGTGATAATTTTTCTCATCATCCCGATACCTGGGTGCCCTAGTCGATCATGCCAAATTTGAAATGCATCGACATTCTGAAAAATTACCTTGTATGCAACATGTTCAATGGGCTTGATGTATGTATAATATAATCCGGATTCTAGAGTTGGAATTTTTTCACATATTTGTTTGCCATATTCAGTAGGTTTGGTAAGAAGTAGATATTCTTCTTTATTTTCTTCATATGTTTCCACATGGATCCCATTCTTACGAATATCTCTATAACTTAATAAGGTACGAGTTGAATCGGGATATAATAAAGCATTCTCAATCACAATTTGAGTACCCATTGGGAGAGTGATAATGGCTCTACCAGAACCAACTATCAATGCATCTCTTCCTGCAATTGTTAAAACATTTCCTTCCCTTTTCTTTAAAGTCTGGAAATATTTTATCTCAGTTAATATAGAGTTTGTGGTACAGCTATCCACAAGGCATAATTCCTCCTCCAATGAACCATTTCCGGTAGACATCTTCTCTGTTTTTCTCGCCTGAGTTTCTAATTGGCTTTTTTTTCTTCCCTGATGTCGACGGCGGTGGTTCACGGCGAGTCCTTCCGTGGTTTCTTGATGTCTTGATGTCGACGGTGGCCTCTCTCAACAGTTAGAGACGTGTGCTGATAACGTGTTTAGAAAAGTATCTGAGAATGAATCTCCGATGTCTGTATTCCATTAACATAAACAATAAATACATAGTGAACAGACGGCTTCACGCCCGCACGCCCGTTCGGTTGAAAAGCACGTTTACTTTATGCGTTTACATTATTACTAATTAGGATTAAGGGAATGAGTAACTGCTAATCTTCTGGAGACTTCTTGTTCTCTCTCGATGAGATCACCACCGTCTATTTTTTTTTCTTTAACACTGACGATGGATGGTCCGGTCATCAGCGATCGCGAGTCAGTCAGTCGGTCGGTATACCACGGACGGACTTGATCGTCCAAGAACACTTCGTGCACGCGCGTTGCGCCAGCTGAGATGACGACGAGACGACTACGACCTCTTTTAGCAATTATTGGCAGGCAGAGGCAGGGCGCGCAGGACGGACACCCGCCAAAGTCCTGCGCACGTACGTCGCCGTCGCACAAAGCCCGGCCGGCCGGTCCACGCGATATTTCCATCAATTCTTGTGTATTGAATGGAGCGAGGCGGACGGATCGCCCCGGCCCGGCCAGCGCCAGCCACGGCTAGGTAGGGATCGCTTTCGTTGACACGGAGCGCAGCTTGTCTCTGGCCAGCAACGCGCCATGTCGACGGGGCCTTGTACGTCGGCTTCAGTTCAATTCAACCCTTCAAGTCAGCCATGTACGTTCACTCTACTCTACTATATAGTCTGGGTACCCTGGACCGTTTGGTAGAGATTTTTGCACAGCTTCGCAAAGCTGGCCTGTTACTTGTCTATCGAACTGTCTTCGTCCGCTCAACTTCATCATGTTATGAGTGAAGGAAAATGAATAATGATACATAGATTATTGGTTGGATGGATTGAGTCGTGGGCCAATCCATTGTGACGTGCGTCAATTGGTCGTACAACTATATATATATGGGAAGTCTAGATCTGTTACTAGACGTTTCTCAACAGAATCTGTGTGACTAAATGGATAAGCACGTATTGAAAATGTGCTTTCTCTCCTGAGTTAATCTTATGTGGATCGTCTGGACTAACTCGCGGACTATTCAGACCATATGGTCATACCGTCCGGCCTTTCTAGATGTCATATATGATACTCAACACAACCGAACACTGTTCTATTATTACAAATTTGAGAAAATGCCTGTAAGGCAGTCCATAGACCATAGTTGGTCCGACATGGAGACGAGTGGGCGTCGAAATGCACTAAGGTCCCGTTTGTTTCGTTGGAATTGAATTCCATTTTAATAATTATAATTTAGACAAAATTAATAAAGTTCATATATTTATATGTAATATATTTGTATATTATTCTAAATCATATGAGAGAGATAGTTATATACTGCATTTATGTTATAGCGAAGCAATTAGGAGAGTATGCTATAAGTTGTACATCGAAAAAATAGCATGTAAATTTATAGAATTAATTTTCATCTCTCACCCCATGAATTTGAGATAGTCTTATATGATAACTTTAGAAAGTGGTAGAATGTCACATTCTAAAAAAAATAGTCTGAACGGGACCTACGGAAGGAGATCAGGCGCCCAGCAAAGACCGCGTCGCATTCGACGATGATGATGGAGGCATCCGTCCGTGCGTAGGACTGATATTGAGGCAGTTCGGCTAGTCTCATTCGAGTTTGATCTGGATCGTTAAGATAACGAGTCATACAGTCAACTCGGCTTGGCTCGTTTACAAGCTCGAGCCAGAGTAGAAAAAAATATGTATATAATAATCAATATCTAGTTAATTTCAAACTAATTTGACAATACAAAATATTAATTATACTCATATTTTCACATACCACGTCAATGTAGCACCAAATTAACACAACTAATCAGTCATTAATTCACAATTCAAAAACATGTTTATCAGTTTAACCCATAGTTACATTAACATTATTGTATAGATCAATTTAACACATAGACACAGGTGGTCAATTATTAATTTAACTCATAGACTATAGACACCACACATATATATAACATGTTCATCAATTGTTACGTAATGATATGCATATAGTTTCGTTTTGCTGAAATGTGATAGCTCATTTAGCTCGCGAGCTAGCTCATTAACAAATCGAGCAGGCTCGTTAACGAACTGAGCTAGGAGGTCAGCTCAGCTCTTGAAAAAAATCGAACGAGCTGAGCTGACCATGAACCGAGCGAGCCGATGATACACGAGCATTTCGTCCAGCCTATCTGTGTGCCACTGCCAGGGTTCACCAAACTGGTGGGACTTCAAAAACTGGTTATGACTGATTAATAGTGATTTATCGGCGTAAACCGATAAAAACGGCCTAATCCAAATTCAAACCATTTTTTGAATCTGCTTGGTTTGACATCGATTTATCAGCAGATATGACCGATTTATCGACCTTAATCGGTTCTAGAACCGATAAACCGACAACACATCAGGTAAATCCGAATCTCTTGTTTTTGGCAAATAAAAACATGTTTAGGTCTCAATAATTGAACAAAAAAATGTCCCAAATGTTATCACAAGTTCAATAACAATATTTACCGATGGTAATTTAAAAATATTTCAGGTGAAAAGAGAAAAATCCCCCTAACCCTAGTTCCTATTCAACCGCCGATTAATCAGTTCAACACATCGATTTATTAGCCCTACACTTTGATTATTTTAAGTTTGAAATCCATTGCATATTTTGAAATTTGGTTTCAGCAAAAAGTCTTCAAATATTTATCACAAGTCCAATAACATATTTAATAACTTTTGTTTGAGTTAGGTTGATGACAATGGCTTTAAGAACCAATAGTTTTTGGTTAGATCTTAGTATTACTATTTAATACTTTTATACCTATGACTATCTAGCGAGTATAAAAGTTTTTGCCTTCAAATCATTATAGGGTGTCCGAAGGGCACTTAATGTTCTAGTGATCTATTATTATAAGTATTGTTAGCCCATATTTTATGTAGTAGTAATATTTTGAAAAGATTTCTAGTGAAAATGAGAAAAAAAAATCCTCTAAAACCCTAGCCCCTACTCGGCCACCAGCTAATTAGTTATACACATCGATTTATCGGCTTTAGGGAGCGGCTAATCGGTAATCCCGACCGATATATTAGGTTTTTTCCCTCTTTTTTGTATTTTTTCGAAACTTCCATGACTTTTAGTTTGAAATCCGTTGCGTATTTTAAAATTTAGCTTCAACAGAAAGTATTCAAATAATGCATAGTATTTATATAAAAAGTGGCATCAAAAGTTTTCAAAATTTACAAATTTTACCTAATTTAAAATCTAAAATCGGTGATACGGTAGAGCCGACCGCCACCGATTACCGGCTAGCCCGGTTACCCAAACGGCTCGGCGATCCCTGGCCACTCCCGCCGCCACACCCCTGTCGCAGCTTGCTTGATGGAGCATAAGGAAAATCTTGCGATCCCAGCTAGAGGAGTTCAGTTTGTTCAGCGACTGCGGGGGGTTTTCAATACTTTGCCATTCATCAGCTCGGTCTCCCCATATCCTTGTGATATCCAAGACACATCACCGTTGCAAGTCTTTTAAATATCGAAATAAAAAAAGAGATTGAGATTGAGTACGTATACTAAGATGTTGTTTAGTTCACATATTTGGAACGTGAAAGGTAATAGATAACGTTAAACCATGTTTGTTTAAGTACAAATAAAATCAAATATCACACTGGAAACTAATATATACCGGCATATTCAAACTTAATACCGCCGTCACTTGAATATGATTTTGTCATTTACGTTACAATTTATAAACCAAACAACACCTAATTTGGAGCTGACATTATCAGCAGCAGATTAGATATTACCTATGTGTTTTAGCAAGAGGGGACAGGCCGGATAAGCAATGGCGGAGGGATGGGCCACTTTTGTCTTGCTATATGTTGAAGGCGGGCCTACAATCCAACGTAGCTGCATACTCTCTCTATGTAAGTACCTACCACCGTGATTAAGGAGTATGAATTTTTCTAGTCATATCATATCGAGTATTTAAATATTAGTTAGAAGTATTAAATATACTTTAATTATAAAATTAATTATACAGATAAGGACTGAATGGGCCACTTTAGAAAACAGTGTTATTATTTACGGTACAAACGACCATATGCATGACCTAGCCAACTGTATGCTGCACCGCACACATATGATTGCTCCCGTCAGCGTCATAATTTCAATCATCGGCTAATCGATCAGTCCGTCCGTCCGTCCGTTGGTCCTGCACGGGATCCTTTTCGGACGCCCCTATCATCGCGACGCGACGCGACGGGACGCGACGGCAGGGTGGTCTTGGCGATCTGGGTGGCAAATTGGTGGCCAAGTCGGCCTGCGAGCCTGCAGGCAAGGAGTTGCTTGCGTTCGCGCTGGCTCCGTCGATGGAAGGGCTGTGGAAGTAGTAGAGTAACTGTTACCTCGCGCTCGCCTTGATTCTGCCTGCAACGCTGCCCCTGGGCATCCTCCTCCCCTCTTCTTGCATGGCGCCTGTAGGAGCACTCTATGGCCGCAGCGCTACCCTCTACAGCGCCCTCTATGCGTCGGCTCCCTTCTCTCCCCTAGATATAAGTGTGTCACTGTTTATCCTTAAACACTGTGCTGTGGGTCCGCGAGTAATTGTTAGTAGATAAAAAATTAATAGTTGATATAGAAAATGATATTTTATAGTTGTAGTGGCGTATATGAGGAGTATTTAGGGGAACCGCTGCGGGAGATGAAAAAATATGAGAAAAATAGGAAGAAAAAGTGATATAGAGGGAAAAATTTAGAGGTAACGGTTGCCGGATAGCCTGAGCGTCCCTTTCCGCTCCGCGTCCTGCATGCGTCGCCGTTGCATTGGTGGCCGGTGTGCCTGACTGCCTGTCCCAGCGACAGAGATCGAGCGGTAGCGCCAGGGAGTGACCCCCGCCGTCTTTGAACAGAATCGTCCATGGAAAGCTGCCTCTAGCTAGTACTGCTACCTCTAGCTAGTACTGCTACCTCCATCGAAATCCTGCGTCAAAGTTACTGCTGCACGTACGGTACTGTGTGACTCGGCCCAGCGATCGCTTCATTATTTGCACCGATGCTTCTGGATGAATGCAATGCCATGGTAGACGAGGACTAAACCGATTCAGCAGTGCTGTGCACATGCTAATCACACAATGCCGGCCGTAAGCAGGGGAGCACGAGTAGCGTGTGCTCGGGCAGCTCTTGTCTAGACTACCACATCTCGCTCGCGCTGTCATTTTGGATGAGAAAGGGTGAAACCGTGCCAACCGTGCCACCCTAAAATGTCGACGCGCGTGCCATGGTCAATGGAGAATGAAGTTGAGATCCAGCGAGCGGCTGGCGCAGTGGCGTAGCTAGAATTTTAGTGATAGATGGTTCAATTTATTTTAACAATCGACAAATAGCTAGGCATGTAATAAAAAAGTTTACGAAATATAATATGATTAAATAAAAAGGTCGTTACAATCATCTACATTTTAAAAATAAAAGTATAAAAGTCATTTGACATTAAAAAATATAAAAAAATTAATCGAACTAGGCTTGTTAATCTATATTAACAGAGACGGTTGTGTTACGTCGCCCGACTCTTTTAAATAATTAATAGAGGTAGGCTTGTTAAGACAACCACCTCTGTTAATATGTATTAACAGAGGCAGGTTTTTTAAATTGCCCGCCTCCGTTGATCAATGCCTATAAGTACCTGAAAGCCACTTTGAGGGGGAGGTTTTGATCTTGGATTTCTTAGGTACGTTGAACGATCAGAGACTAGGAGATCGCAAAGGTTGGTACACACTCCCTAATAAACCCCTTTATCTCCACTTTTCATTTGAGGCTCTCTAGATCTAGATAGATCTAGTTTTGCATGAAGGAGAGAGAAAGTATATGTTGGTGTTAATTTGCTATATTTTACAGGATCAGAGGGCATCGCAAAGTTGCTAGACTGCTATATACGTACACTCTTGTGTTGCCTCTCCTATTCTTTTCTCGATATCTTTTTCAACTAATTGATTAATATAATCTCTCAAGATTTTATATCTAATTTCTAGGAATATAGATGTATGAATTAAAGAGAATGGAACTCGAGTGCGTGCTTGAGGTAAAAAGTTTGTTGCCGTTGCAAAGAAACATCGAGAGAGTATGAGTCAATCGACAACCATCTACCTGTGTGCTCACTGTAAGAACACGAAAGACCATAAAGACGCCACAATGCTATCTCATTTGATCATGTTTGGTTTTATCAAGGACTACACACTTTGGACTTTCCACGGCGAGAGAGGATATGCTAGTATAGATGGTTCATCATCTGGTGTAGGAAATTCATTGACGACGACAAATGCAGGTGGGCCAGCTGGCATCGTTGTTGCTAGCGACAATGATACTGATCATCGTGATTACATCAGAGTGGACAATTTGTTCGGTGACGATGCTGGCGACGATAGGGGTGGCAATGAGGATGTTGGTGCTACATTGCTAGAGCCTAAGGATGTGGAGCTTTTTGAGAACATAGCTAACCGCCTTGACGAAGAGGACACTCTGTTTGGGAACCCGAGGTGGCTAGAAAATTTTAAAAAGATGAAGTAGTTGACAATTGATTCGCTCTATGAAAATGTGCGCTATGTCGTGTCCAATTTTATGTGTGAACACGTTGCACTAGTTTTTTTTTCAGCGGAAATCAAACGTGAAAAGTAAACAACACTAGACAGTAAAAGGGAATAAACAACAAATGAAAAGTGATCAGCACTTACATGAATAAAATTGATTTTTGTACAGTAGCCGAAGTGTAGAGAGATTTATTCACATTTGAGAGATAACTAGTCATGTGCCCATGAGTTGCTATAGTTTCTTATATCATTAAAGTAGATCTTGTTAAAATATGTTCAAAATTTTAAAATAAATAATTGAAAGTCTTGAACAGTTTTATGAGGATGGTGACGGTGGGGTCTACTCGTAGGCATTGGGCGGTGGCCCGCACCACAACAGGTGTCCGACTGTCCATGTCGTTGTCTCCTCAATCAAACAACTACAATATTGAATTAAACCTATCTAATCTTAAATTTGTCAAATTAAAAACTCACGTACCTTAATCGATGACCTGACAACTCTATCGCGCATTCATTTGGTACACACTCCCTAATAAACCCCTTTATCTCCACTTTTCATTTGAGGCTCTCTAGATCTAGATAGATCTAGTTTTGCATGGAGGAGAGAGAAAGTATATGTTGGCGTTAATTTGCTATATTTTATAGGATCAGAGGGCATCGCAAAGTTGCTAGACTGCTATATACCTACACTCTTGTGTTGCCTCTCCTATTCTTTTCTCGATATCTTTTTCAACTAATTGATTAATATAATCTCTCAAGATTTTATATCTAATTTCTAGGAATATAGATGTATGAATTAAAGAGAATGGAACTCGAGTGCGTGCTTGAGGTAAAAAGTTTGTTGCTGTTGCAAAGAAACATCGAGAGAGTATGAGTCAATCGACAACCATCTACCTGTGTGCTCACTCTAAGAACACGAAAGACCATAAATACGCCACGATGCTATCTCATTTGATCATGTTTGGTTTTATCAAGGACTACACACTTTGGACTTTCCACGGTGTCGGTGTTTTGGACCCGGGGGACCCTCAACCGACTAGTAAATTTTATGATGCGTGTCCCTGCCTGGATGGATTGATGCAAGATGAAACACAAGGTTTATCCTGGTTCGGGCTAAGAAGGCCTTACTTCCAGCAGGGGGAGGATGAGGCTTATATTATCTTGCACCGGGGTGCTTGTAGTAGGGGATACAAGCTTTGCGAGAGAGGGAACGGATCCCAGGTCTCTTGAGGGGTCTAGTGTTGTGGAGAGGAGGTTTGCCCTGAAGTGTTTTGTTGATGTTGGGTGAGCCATCTCGGTGAGCTTTTTTTCAAACTTGCCTTGGGAAGGCCCTGGGCATCTCCTTTTATAGGTACAAGGAGGTGACCCAGCTGTACATATGGGGGTGTAGCTATGCGCTAACGTGGACGACGGAGAAGTGCTTGAGCCCTGTAGAAGCGTGGCCGGCGGCGTGGCCCCAGGTCCTGACCCTGTAGCGGTGCGGCCGGCTCCGCCGAGTTGAAGCCGAGCTCTGTAGTGTCGTGGCCGGTGGTATGGTCTGGTGTCACACCCGGTTTTTAGAAGGTAAACCGAATGCGAACCATGTACGTGCCAGGATCAGTTGTTCACGTACACAGCAGTTACATAACATGGACATCATCACACAGTGCTCAAATAGTATTAAAAAGGGAAATAATAGTCGATTACATCATACGTCTGAGACGTCCATATAGTTCTTACAATAAATCAAAGTGCGGAAAAGAAACGTAGATAACGCGGCCTTCACAGGCAGCCGACTGGGGGTTGCCGCTAACCCACGCCTAGAACTCGTCGTAGTCTTGGAACTCCTGGAAGTCTCCTTCCACAGCTTCATCTTCTCCTGAGCAGTGGTTGCAATGCTGACAACCTGGGGGGGGGGTTTGGTGTGTAGAGCAAGGGTGAGTACACATCAACATACTCAGCAAGCATCCCGTTTGGCTGTAGTGGACTAGCTTTATGTGGGGATAAGTCAAGCAGTTGCTTTTAGTTGGTCAGGTTATTACTTACTAGTAGAAAGCCAGGTTTTAACATTAACCCAAGTTATTAGCCCAATGTATCCTTCCCAAACGGAAAGAATACCACTTACCAGCACCATAATCATAATCAGAATCATCAATCTCATTGCCACCTGTACCAAAATGCCTCTGATCAAATATCACTAATCTCTGGAGCTCCCTTGGCCGCTCATAACCGCGAGCACGGCTGATATATCAGTTTCATAACACTCTGCAGAGGTTGCGCACTTTACCCATAAGCCGTGATTCCCTCTCTAGCCCGGGCTTGCAAGACCCTTATTCACTCCAAGGTGAATGGCTAGGGATTCACTACGAAGCCTTTACAAAGATTCCCGGGGCTGTAGCCACCCGTTAGGTTTCCTAAATGTACCGCACTCCTCCCCAAGGGACAAATCAACCTTGGCAGAGCGAGCCGCATACACCGAGCCCCATTGACGGCACGACGGCTAAGCGAACTACACCCCGGTTCCTCCAATTATTCAGCTAAGGGCGTCCCATTCCACCCTCATGGTTGCACTGTTTTCCCGGG